>CP092870.1:29279174-30556471 GCA_030710605.1 Cordylochernes scorpioides | reverse complement strand
CCCAGTCAGCAGGAACGAGTTTAGGGAGAGACCATTACATTTGCTTGAAGCATCAAACACTATTCTCATTTTTCCGAGTTTGTTGGGGTGAAAGGTGGGGAAATGCGGCTGGAGCCACTGCCTTCCCGTCTTCACGTTTCTCTCCTCCTTACTTAGAATCCGAGCGTAGCCCATTCTCGAATAATGATCGATTTTCCCCTGATATTCTACTTTCAGCAAGGGGTCTCGTTCTAGTCGCCTTTCTACTCCTATAAGACGGTTGAATGCAACACTGTAGTTATCAGGTAGCCTCATATCCCCCTCGTTCACCTTCCACAGCAAACCAGTTTCCCATCTGTCTCCAACTCGTCGAGTGAGTTCATTCATCTTCTGCTCCGCTAGAAGGTCCTGTTTTGAACGAGGTAACAACCCCCTAACCCCAATGCTTTCAATTTTGAAATTTTCCTTCACCAGATCATGAAGAAAGTCCTCGTCAGATACCGCAAAGGTAGAGAAATAAATCTCCCCATTTCCGCTTACATTGCCTGTTGGACCGTGTACCAATCACCCTAGATGGGTTTTTGTCAAAATAGGAGAGTCGCCAGTTCCCTCGATGATTTCTCTCGCCGCCGTCAGCCTAATGTGGGGTTGACCGATTAGTAATCTCGGTTTTATATTACCCATATCTGGTATTTTTACCGCGTTTAGGTGATTCCACTTTTCGCACAGCTCATCATATCTGAACGGCTGAGCAGGAAGACAGAGATTTTGTACAGTTCGTACATTATTCAGGCTGAATCTATGCCTATCCTCTACGGGGCCGACCTCACAAGAAACACGTCGGGAAGTGAAATCTTCCTGCATTCTCCCGTCTGTCCATTTGAGCCGCAGGGGGTCAGTCCTTCCCCTTAGTCCGAGTTGATTCGCCAAATCCGCATCCATCATCGTCACGGAAGAGCATTCATCAAAATTTGCACACTCCTTCCTTGACTTTCCATCCTTTCCATACAGTTGGACCATAATAACCCGCAGTATGACGGATCGCGAGCTTCCATTCAACAGTCCACTTATTTCTGCTGAGGTTCCGGTGTCGGTCGACGAAGTTGCCGCTGGTCTTTCCTTCTCACTGTGCAGAAGGGGATGATGGCTCCGCTCACATCCACCCGCACCACACACCTTCTTTTGGCGGCAGGTTTTTATGCCATGTCCCTTTCGCAAACAGGAAATGCACAACTTCTTCTCCTTGACCATCCTCCATCGGTCATCGATGTCACTTGACCTAAATAGATGGCAATTCCGAATGCAATGACCGGCCTCGTTACACGCCGCGCATTTCCCGGGAGAACCCGACTCAACCGCCGTCATAACGCTATGATGCCCACTATCCCTCTCACGGCCTTTTTTGAAGTCCGGGATGGTCACCATGCTGACTGCTGCAGCTTTTATATTGTTGCACCAGGCTGCGGCTTGGCAGACTCTTCAGCCTTGATTCTCTCCTGTGCTGGGTCTTGCATCTTGCCAGAGCGTGTTTCAACCATCCTACAAATTTATATAAGGGAATAATGAGATAAGCCTACTTTAAGTAGCCTCCAGAATGCTTTATTTATTTTCTCACATCAAAGAGAGCAGTGAAGTCACAGTGTACCTAAATACAAATGATGATAATCTGTTTTAAATAAATATCATAGAATATAAAAATAAATAAATATATAATTTAAATTTCAAATATATTAAAAATAATATAATAAATACGCCATTAATCATGATGTAACACTTCCCCCTCTCCAGAGGTCGTCACGTCCTCGTGAGTTACCTCATCAATTCTCTCAAAATAGGGTTTGAGTCTTGAGACATGGACAATCAATGGGTCTTGGCCAGGATTATCTTTTGGCTCAATTAAGTAATTTACGTTAGACAGCTTCTTTAATATTCTATATGGGCCAAAATATTTTCTCAGTAGTTTCTCACACTTTCCTATTTTCCTAATTGGTGTCCAAACTGCTACTAATTCTCCTGGTTCGTAGCTTCTTTCCATGTGTTTCTTGTCATAATTCTTTTTCATTCTTTCTTGAGTCTTTATTGTGTTGTCAATAACTAATTTTCTTGTTCTGTTTATTTTGTCTAAGTGATGTTTTATGTATTCATCATAATCATCTTTGTCAATGTCCACCGAGATATTCCTGTCGTCCAAAAGAGACGTGGGTTCTCTTCCAAACATCAGGAAAAAGGGAGAATATCCTGTGGTTTCCTGAATTGTAGTATTGTAAGCGTGAGTGATGAATGGGAGTATCTCGTCCCAATTTTTCTGATCAGTGTTCACATACATACTGAGCATATTGATCAATGTCCTATTTAACCGCTCTGTCAATCCATTAGTCTGGGGATGATAGCTCGTTGTGAAGCAATGTTTAATCTTGCACGTTTCCATCACCTCTTTCATTAAATTACTGGTAAATTGAGAGCCTCTGTCACTAATAAGATATTGTGGGGCTCCGTGCCGAAGAAAAATATCCTCTACTAGAAATTTAGAAACTTCTTTCACTGTTGCTTCCGAGACTGCTCTTGTTTCTGCATATCTAGTGTAGTAGTCCGTCAGCACGATTATCCATTTTTTCCTGTTTTTCGTAGATGGTAGTGGACCAACAAAGTCAATTCCAATTCTTTCGAAAGGAAAGTTGGCTGGGGGGATGGGCTGTAGTAGTCCAGAAGGTAATTGGTTTGAGCCTTTCCTACTTTGGCAAAGGTGACACGTCTTAACGAATTCTGAGACATCCTTTAGCATGGATGGCCAAAAGTATTTACTCTTTATTCGGTACATGGTTCTGGCGACGCCCAGATGGCCATTCGACATATGATTGTGATATTCTTTCATAATTTCTCTCTTTTTATTCTCTGGAACCACAAGCAACCACGCCCTGCCTTCAGGGTTCGGGTTTTTCTTAAAGAGGCATCCATCTTCTTCTTTAAAGTTTTGCGCAATTGATCGCCTGCTTCCATTAAGGTTTTTCTTAACACTTTCGATAAATTTATCCTCTTCGTCTGTTATTTGATTTAAAAATAGCCTTTCAAAATCCTCATCCCAATCAGTTTCTGGTAAGGGCCCCCTAGATAAGCCATCGGCGTCCAGATGCTTCTTTCCCGATTTATGTATTATATCGAAGTCATATTCTTGAATTTTCAATGCCCATCTTGCCAATCGACCTGTTGGATCCTTCAAGTTTTTGAGCCAGCATAAGGCGTGATGGTCTGTTACTATTTTAAAGTGTCTTCCATAAAGGTAGGGTCGTAATTTTGACATTGACCAGACAACGGCAAGACATTCTTTTTCAGTGGTTGAATAATTTTGCTCCGCTTTACTTAGGGTACGACTCAAATATGAGATCACCTTCTCTTCACCACCGATGTCTTGGACAAGTGTTGCACCTATGCCGATGTTGGACGCATCAGTATGAACATAAGTAGGTGCATTTGGATTGAAGTGACCTAAAATTGGTGGACTTAATAGTGCTGTTTTTAGGGTTTGAAACGCTTCCTCTTGTCTTTCTGTCCAGGTAAATGATACACTTTTTTTTATAAGGTTGGTCAAAGGGTCGGCAATTTTTGAAAAGTCTTTGATAAATTTTCTATAATATGAACACATTCCCAAAAAGGATTGTACTTCTTTGACCTTTTTGGGCCGAGGAAAATTTCTGACAGCTTTGATGTTATGTTCCGCGGGTTTTATACCATGTTTGCTCGTTATATAGCCGAGGATCTCCAATTCTTCAAAAGCAAATCGGCATTTTTTGTCGTTTAACCTTAAATTAGATTCACGAAAACATCTAAAAACAGCTTCAAGTCTTTTGAGGTGCGTTGGAAAATCCGGGCTATATATGATAACATCATCCAGATAACACAAACAAATTTGCCATCTCAGATTTCCAAGCATATTCTCCATATTTCTCTCAAAGGTAGCAGGCGCGTTACAAAGTCCAAAAGGCATCACGTTGAATTCATATAATCCATGCGCTGTAGTGAAAGCTGTTTTCTCTTTGTCTCTTTCTTCGACTTCAACTTGCCAATATCCAGATCTGAGGTCTATTGCTGAGAAGTGTGTAGATCCTTGGAGAGTATCCATAACTTCGTCTATTCTAGGGATCGGATAGACATCTTTTACTGTGACATTATTCAGTTTTCTGTAGTCCACACAAAATCTGTATTTACCATCTCGCTTCTTGACCAATATTACTGGAAAAGACCAGGGGCTAGAAGATGGCCTAATTATGCCTTCTGTAAGCATCTCGTCAATTTGCTCTTTTATAATATCTCGTTCTTTAGCACTTACCCGGTAAGGCTTGTGTTTAATTGGCTTCGCGTCTTCTGTGTCTATCCGATGTTTTGCCAAATTGGTTCTCCCTAATCTCGATGAAAAAAGATCTCCATACCTTTCTAAAACTTGTTTTAACTCCTTCTGTTCCTTTGGTGAAAGATTTTCGTTTATTTGGAATCTAGGTTCTTCGTTCTTTTCTACCTCTCTTTCTCGACTCACATTTATTTTCGCTGGACTACTTCCAAAAGCCAATGTTTGGTTTTTCATTATTTTTAACGGTCGAGGATACGGATTAGTTATCCAGATGTGTGTTTCCCTATTTATAACATTGATCAAGCTTCTTGCTAGACGAAGTCCATTTGTTTTAAACATTTTGCTGCTCTCTTCGATAATATATTCTCCATCCTCTGTTTCTACCAATGCCTTGATCAATTTCATGGAACATTCCGGTACAATGGAATCCTTGGCACTCTTTATTTTCAACCTTTCAAAATTGATTTCGTCATGATTATTCGTCAAATCATATTTTATAGTTTCTTGCTTACAATCTATTTTTGCGTTCATTTTCTTAAGGAAATCTCTCCCAAGAATTAATTTCCGTAAATGCGTTTTCAATATCACAAAGTTGTGTGATAATGTTTCGTCATCAATTTTTATATTTAAAAATATACTTCCTACCATGTCCAATTTTTTTCCATCGGGTCCTGCACAAATCTTTGCGAGTTTACTTATACCATGGCCTGTATCGAGGGCCGTTCTGAGGTCGACCACTGAGAGGTCAGCACCTGTATCAACCAAAGCTTCAAAAGTCCCTATCTTGTCCACATTAATTTTTAATTTGTATTTAGGGTCCAACTTCTTGATTCCGTTTATGGTCGACTTGCTTTGATTGACAGATTCAGGCGCGACGCTTAGTTTAAATCTTCCAACACGGAATATCTATTCCGGGTAGGAATATTTGTCTGTGTGCTATGACATACATCAGCATAAAGCCGAGGTCCTGATTTCTCTGATTCATTCGTTTCATTCATTTGGCATTTTTCTTCGACCTTCTCTTGGGTATCTGCTGGATCCTCTTCTAGGATTCTTATAAACTTGACCCTACAATAACGGGCCACGTGCCCTGGCTTGTTACATTTAAAGCAGATTGGTCTTCCATCTTCCGTCCTATTTTTGCTCACTTCTTGGCTTTTATTGTAAGTGTTTCTCTGAAGGTTTGGTTTCGGCACAAAGTTAGGATTATAAGGACGTCTAGGGGTAGAGGGCTGGGGAAAGTTGTTTTGATACTGTCTGGGGGTAGGAGGGGAGTCGTTCTTGTAATTATTGGAAACAGGGGCTTGGGGCCTGGAAGTGGTCTGGTAGTTTCGTGCGGCAGTCGGCGGCACGTACCTCGATTGTTGTTGGGGTCTAGAATAGCGTGGACCGTTATATAGGTTTCTGGATTTCTCCACACGTTCCCGATACTTCTTTTCAAAAGAATCCATTTTCTTGCACACGACAAGAAGGTCATCGGTCGTTTTAGGAGGGTTCAGGTAGAGCGCGAATGAGTACTCTTTTTTCAGTCCTCCAATAACATGTTCAATTTTTGTTTCTTCTTCCATTGCGGGGTCAACCTTGTTGCACAACACTAGAATGTCTTCCGCGAACCTGATTGCTGGTTCATTCCAGTGTTGCATTCTGTTGAGCTTCATTCTAAGTTCTTCTTTATTCGCGTCCAAAGAAAAATCCTGAATGAGGCGGATTTTAATATTTTCCCAGCTCGTGAAACTAGCTTTGTGTAAATTCAACCAGGTTTTAGCGCTTCCCGTCATGTTCATGGCGGCATAACGAGAGATAATGTAGTCTGCCCAATGGTACAAGAAGCCAATTTCTTCAAGAGATTCAATCCATGGGCGAGGGTCTTCCGTTCCATCATACTTGGGGATGTCGATGTTGGGATTCAGGACAACTGGGTCGAAACTAGCATCTCTACCAATTGTTGCACCAGGCTGCGGCTTGGCAGACTCTTCAGCCTTGATTCTCTCCTGTGCTGGGTCTTGCATCTTGCCAGAGCGTGTTTCAACCATCCTACAAATTTATATAAGGGAATAATGAGATAAGCCTACTTTAAGTAGCCTCCAGAATGCTTTATTTATTTTCTCACATCAAAGAGAGCAGTGAAGTCACAGTGTACCTAAATACAAATGATGATAATCTGTTTTAAATAAATATCATAGAATATAAAAATAAATAAATATATAATTTAAATTTCAAATATATTAAAAATAATATAATAAATACGCCATTAATCATGATGTAACAATATTCATCCACTTAGAAAGGTCTTCCAATGTGACTTCTCCTGCACCCCTCGCATCAACACGTATTCTCCCCACTGCAACCGCAGCGCATCTGGCAATTTGTCTACCAACTCCTTCTTCAATTGAGGATTTTGCAGGTGGCTCGGGGTGTCCAACGCCTTCACCGTTGTCACCAGGTTATTTATAGCGTTGGCGTAATCCAAGATCCCAGACAATCGACCCTCCTTCGGCGATGGGGTCTTCTTGGCCATTTCAATTAAGGCCTGTACCACGTACTCAGGCTGTCCGTACCGCTGCTCCAACACCTGTATTACCACCTCAGAATTGGCCGGGATAATCATGAGAGCACGCAATGACCTTCTTGCATCTCCCTGCACCGCTCTCTCCAGCCTCGCCATGTTCTGAGCTGGAGAATACCTAGTGATAGTGCTGGATGAACACCGGCCAATCAAGGGGGTTCCCGGAAAATACAGGCAACTGTCCTCCCGAACCCTGACGCGCCATTAATCTCTCCGTGTTTAGGCCCTGCTGTTTGAAAGCCTCTACCAACGCCATTGCCAATTCGCTGGCACCAGAAGTAGGCTCTGGATCATTCGCGCAGCGACCAGGCTGCGTTGCGGGACGAAATACAGGGGTAGTCTGCGACAGCGATGGCTCTTCTTCCGGCCTTGTCTCCCGTTCCGCCACGTATTTTTCATCATTCTCGGCTTTGGTGTCTTCAGGGACATCGTCGTCGCTGCTAAGGCACTGGGAGTTGTCTTCTATCAGGCTCCTTCGCAGCTCCAATTCCCGCTGCTGCAGCGAGTTAACCCGAAGCTTCCCTTTCTCTTCTTCAATTCTCAGCTTCACCATCTGAAGCTCCATTCGCTTCCTTAAACGATCCGATCGGCTCGAAGCAGCTGACCGTCCACCTGTTCCAGGTTTTGTTCCAGTATCCTTTTCCAACTTCCCGTAAGTTTCCACAAAGCTGGGTCCGTCTGGAACATCATCCGTTGTCCTGGTCGAGTCTATTCCCTCCCCAGTCAGCTCTGTTGTGGCCATGGGAATTGTTCTCTGAGGCTCTGCGTCCGGATATCTTACTGACCCGATTCCAAGGTTTTTTCTAGTACTCCTCCTGATACGAGGAGTTCCCTCCAAATCCGTTGACTGCGTCTCCATAGCGCTTCGATCCGGCTCGAGGGACCACTTGTTGGCGCGGTAGGGCTGTCTGCCCTAGTTGCCCTTAATTCCAAGGTAAAGGAACCAGTCTCCCACGTGGAGACGATTTAAATCTGTAAAGGAGGTTAAGCAAGACACCCTCGACCAGCCTCACTTTCACACTCCTTTATTCATCCAAAATTTTCTTTTTTATCTTAACTTTTTTACATATATCTTATATAAAAACAAATAATAAATTTACACAATGTACATATAATTTGTATGCCACAAATAAAAATAAAAGAGAATAATTCGAATCCTGTACATCTTGGATGGAGCTAAGCCGTTGGGAGCAAAGCCTGGACGTGGCCTCCGATACTTACCCCTTTGAAAGAGCAGAGATGTCTAAAGTACTTGGTATATGTTGGGTTAAAAGGGAAGATTGTCATGTGAAATTCCCGTAACCATACCCCCCAAGATAACCAAAAGGAGTATCCTGCTCTGCTTAGCTAGATATATGACCCTATTGGGTTTCTGAGCCCAATATTAATAAAGCCTAAAATTCTATTGCAAAAAGCTTGGACTCTAAAGTTGGCATGGGACGACGATTTGGACAGTCACTACAAGGATGAACTAAGCCTAAGGTTCGACGACCTTCAGCTGCAAAAAAGCATGGCAATTCCTAGGAAAATTTCAATCCATTGATAGTACCTGTTATATATTTTTAATAATGTTAGAAATAGATTCGACAACGTTGTGTTGTAAATAAATCTATATTAATAAAATGCAAATTTCATAAGTGTTGTTTGCTAAAAACTTTCGTTACAATGCATCAATTTCGACCAAATTTTCAACATTTATGTAAAACGAGATGGAGCAGGTTTTGCTTAACATTAAAATATTTTTCCTAACATTAACATGCGTAACTTCGCTGTTATCGATTAAATACAAAAAAATCAACAGAGTTAATTTTATTTATATATAAATTCAAAAAAAAATTCAACAGAGTTAATTTTTTTACATACTAGCTAATAATCTCATTCTAAAAAAATATTCAAAACAAGCAATTTTAAGATAACACCATATGTAAAACAGTCGGCCAAGAAAACAACAACGATATTACATATTTCTCACATATTCACACACAATCTTGATTAATAATTAAAACTAATCTTTAACATTGTTTATTATACTTCATAATATATAATATTCGTTAGGCAAACTTTCACTCGGATAAAACCCGGGCGAAGCCGGGTACACATCCGCTAGTATAAGATGTAATTGAATAAACTTTTTTTCCTTGACGATTCTATTTCCACTTCGAATCGGTAAACAATTCCTCAAACCTAATTCTTTCGAATAGCTCACACATAGCTCCTCCATAGCTGCTGAGCTGGTTATGACCAGAATAGATAAATGGGTCTTCAACCTCCATTGTGATGACATCCTATTCTGGCGACGATATGTCGATGATATCCTTTGCATTTGTAAAACCGACCATGAAGAAACCATCCTGTCCACTCTCAACAGCTACAACCCTAACCTCTCGTTCACCATGGAAAAAGAACAGGGACACATCATTCCCTTCCTTGACATTTTAATCATACGTACCCCGGCATCATTCCACACCACAGTATACTACAAGAATAGCAGTACCCCCACCTACACCCACTTCAACTCCTTCTGTCCCATAGTACACAAAATTAACATCGTTAAAACACTCACCAGGCGCCTTCACACACACTGCTCTCTACCCATCTTTAAAACCACAGAAAAAGCCCGTATCATCTCCCATCTCACCGCCGCCTCCTATCCACTAACATTCATTAATAAACATACCTATTCTCCCGCTCCCTCCAATCCTCCCCCAGTCTTCAGGACTACCTGCATGTTGCCCTATTCTCCCTTAACAGTTAGCATCTCCCGCCTCATTAGGCCATTTGGCATTCGCACCTTTTTCATTAATACCCCCAGTATCCACTCACTTCTCCGACACCCCATTACAAAAACTAGTACCCAACTCAGTCCTCTGGATTCTTCTGGGGCGGTCTACTCTGTCTCATGCGAACATTGCTCCGCCACTTATGTGGGTGAGACAGGTAGAACCGTCGCCATTAGAATGTCAGAACACACCCGCAACATTAATAACAACGACCCACGTTCCCTCATCTATCAGCATGTCGCATCCACTGGCCACTCTTTTAATACCAACCACCCCACTATCCATTACCGTAACATACCCAACCTACACCAAAGATTAGTGTTAGAATCCATAGTATCCACCAAACTTAAAAGCTTAAATAGAAAAATAGAAATTCCCGAAATTTATGATATCTTTGTTTCAAACTAATTTATTCCTTTTTACATAATTAAAAATCTTATATACAACAACTTATTACCATATCACTACAATAGTTACTTATTAAAAATTAACTTCCATTCTTACTGCTAAGCTTTAAAAATTGTGTTCTATGTAAATCATCCCCATGTATATAGCTCTGTCTCTCGCCTTGATTTTTCGTCAAACCTGTAGAAGGGCGTTTGCCCGAAAGCTCGTAACGTTTCCAAATAAAATATCCTTATCTTCCGTTTAATGATACGTTATTCTTAAGTTGCACACCGGAAGAGTTTCAAGTTCCCCTATTTAATCGTATTTATAACTTACTAGCGGATGTGTACCCGGCTTCGCCCGGGTTTTATCCGAGTGAAAGTTTGCCTAACGAATATTATATATTATGAAGTATAATAAACAATGTTAAAGATTAGTTTTAATTATTAATCAAGATTGTGTGTGAATATGTGAGAAAGATGTAATATCGTTGTTGTTTTCTTGGCTGACTGTTTTACATATGGTGTTATCTTAAAATTGCTTGTTTTGAATAATTTTTTAGATTGAGATTATTAGCTAATATGTAAAAAAATTAACTCTGTTGAATTTTTTTGTATTTATATATAAATAAAATTAACTCTGTTGATATTTTTTTTTGTATTTAATCGATAACACCGAAGTTACGCATGTTAATGTTAGGAAAAGTATTTTGATGTTAAGCAAAACCTGCTCCATCTCGTTTTACATAAATGTTGAAAATTTGGTCGAAATTGATGCATTGTAACGAAAGTTTTTAGCGAACACCACTTATGAAATTTGCATTTTATTAATATAGATTAATCTTATTTATTTTCATTTTAAACATCATTTCTATTTTTTTTCTATTTTATTTTTTTTTTTTCAAGTCAAATCGTCAAGAATGGAAGTTGAATCATCTGTCGCAACGGGAGACGGAAGCGTAAAACGTCCGCGAATCAGTGAACCTCCTTGCAACCTTGAGTTTAATCAACTAAAGGTCATACACCAGAAAGTCACCAAGAAAATGGCTGACGTAGATAAGTCCAACGGCATGACGCCGGAGCAGCTCCAGCCAATGCTTTCCCTGGTGGAATGGGCTCTGAAAGGCACAGAAGATATCATATTCGATGTCTATAAAGGCATAAACCACGGAAAAGAGAATCAACTACCCAAGGAAAAACTCTACACCAACGCCGTAGCCAAACCAAATACCACAAAACCTACCCCTCCTCCAATAAAGCAATTGATTAAACCAGCCTCCAAAAATTACGCAGCCACCTATGAGTCCCATGTGGTCATTAAATCAAGCAACCCATCTACAGACTCTCGAGAAATATTACGCGAGATCCAAAAAGCAGATTAATCAATTCTGAACTCCCCCGAAGTGGCAGCCTCCGTTAATGGGAAAGGGCGGCTGGTAATTCACACTAAAACCACCCAAGGTGCTTCAACTCTAGCGGCCAGACTCCAGGCCAACAATAACATCCCAAAATCCCTAAACTGCACGGAAAGACCAACAATATATCCCAGATATTGCTTATTTGGCGTGGAGAGCTCCACGACCAACGACATGATAGTGGGAAGCCTCCAAAACAACGATTTTATAAAATTTCTCCCAGGAAAAAGGCATATCAAGGTTGCCCACCGCCCAAAGGACAATCCCCATGGGTACACTACAGTCTTCCTGGAAGTAGACGATCAGACGGCCAATTTCCTGGAGCATCGAGGTAAGATGCCTATAGCAGGTTTAATTTTACGCTACGAAAGAAGCTACTCCCTGAAGCAATGCTACCGCTGCTGCAGCTTCGGTCACCGCGCTACTTCATGCCCTGCTGCCCAACCTATCTGCTACAAATGTGGTACGACAGGTCACGAGGGCCACGCCTGTCCCAACACTTCAGCAAAATGTCACTATTGCTGCAAGAAGGCCGGCGCTGTTTTTGAGCAGCTCAATCACTACGCGACATCCCGGGCTTGTCCTCTGGTGAAGGCCAAGATGGCTCAACTCAACAAGAATGCATAGATCCTTCAGAGTCCTCCAATCCAACTGGATTATAGCGACTATATGATGGACATATATGAATATAGCGACATCACCTCTACAATTCTGACAGGACATGGTTTCGTTCAAGCCGACATCGCCAGAACCTCCCAAAACAACGACCCCGTATGCCAACACTGTCACCAAGAAAATCAAACAGTCGACCACCTCCTATTCAGTTGCCCATCCTACCGTCTTCAGAGATTCCAGACTGCAACTCTACTTAACACCAGCACATTCAACCAAGAAGCATTGAAGAACCTCCCCAAAAATAAAACAGCCTGGCGACATCTAATCAGTTGGATGTCAACTGCAACAAATAGACAATAAGTCAGAAGACAAACCCGGACAGTTGGCGACTTTCGTACGCTCCAGGAGTCCGGGTAATGTACAGAATAATATAATAACTTTTTTCCATTGTTTACCGCCTTCGATGTCGCACCTCAAGTATGTACTTTTATTTTTATTGTGTGTTATATTATGTAATCTCATTCCAAGATAATTAAAACATTTAAAATCAACCCGTGCCATATCATTTCAAATACAAGGCCCACTTTTATACACAACAGAATTTTGGCGACGAGGGTTAAAAACGGCAACGTAAACAAACGTATTCTAGCAAAAATATTTAAATCAAACTTTATTAAATATCAAATATTCATAATATAATACAATATATATCTATTTTTAAAACAAGCAATTATTCGCATATCAATATTTATTTATTTTAATTTTCATCGAGGTAAAAATCAAAATATTTTAAACAAAATGGATCCACAACAGTTTCAGGCCCTCATTGAAGCCATGAATAGAAATCAACAACAGCTAATCAATACTTTGTTATCAAAAACAACTCAACCTAGGGATGGAACTGATATAAAAGAAAATCAACCCACCCCTGTAAACATTTCTCATGCTCCACCCTTTGAAAATTTTGATCCAAATAAGGAAATATTTAAATATTATCGCCAGCGTTTTGAAAATTACATCAAAATGAAAGACATTTATCAAGATAAAAAGAGAAGTGCTCAAATGTTTTTGAATTCGATATGTGCTTCAAATTATAACATCTTAGCAGCCTTGGTAGCCCTAACAACTCCAGGAGAACTTGATTACGAAGAACTCATCGAATAATTGGAAAAACATTTAGCACCCTTTTCTCTCAACCTTATTTTCTATCAAAATATCAACAAGATAAGGATTCAATTGCAGACTTTGTAGCATCATTAAGACGTGACATAGCTGACTGTGAATTCAAGGCACAATGCGAATGTGGAAAAGATGTTTCAGCATCAGAAATTTTCCTGAGAGCACAGTTTATCCGAGGTATAAAAGACAACTGGATGAAGGAACAAATCCTACAATCGGAAATCTACGCATTTAATGATATTTTAACGAAGGCTATTGCTCTTGAATCATCGAAGACTGCCACGAATTATCAAAGGCACGACCATCAACCACAACTATCAATGTGACAGATGAAGTCCACAAAGTTTCTCGACACAATTATCGATCAAGGAAGGACAATCATAAGACTCCAAGTCAAAACCGACCCAGATCAAATCAAACCCGTGAGAATCAACATGCTCGATCGAAATCACGAGGCGTATCGATTATGAGAAACTTGGCATCAACAATGTTTGCCTCCGCTGTGGTCGAAACAACCACCTATCGAAAAATTGCAGAACAGACCCATCAAAATTGACTTGTACATCATGCCATAAAGCAGGTCATGTGTCAAAAATATGCATCAAAACTCTCTTCAATAATAAGTCAAATAACACTCAAACAAATCATATTGATAATTATGAAGACTTCGGAATAAACAGAATTGTTGACATTTATGATCAACCCCTGCTGAAAGCTTCACAAGATACAACAAAGTATTATGTTTCAATTAAAATTGAAGGTTTCAATCAAAAGTTTGAGGTAGACACTGGAGCGGGTTACACCTTAATGCCCGAGAATCAATTCAAAAAGCTAAATACCAAAAATAAGGTTCAACCAACAAACATTGTTTTCCGATCATATACTGAAAACTTTTTCAATTCTCTTGGGAAAGTAGAAGTCCAAGTAGAATTCAAAGATCGTACATCTATTGAAG
This sequence comes from Cordylochernes scorpioides, assembly GCA_030710605.1. Taxonomy (NCBI): domain Eukaryota; kingdom Metazoa; phylum Arthropoda; class Arachnida; order Pseudoscorpiones; family Chernetidae; genus Cordylochernes; species Cordylochernes scorpioides. Next base: position 30,542,254 of record CP092870.1, on the reverse strand, counting down.
AATTATTTATCATTCCTAATAACTATGATCCTCTTCTAGGAAGAACCTGGATCAGGCATCTAAAAATAAATCTAGAAGAAATTGATCAAAAAAATCTAAATCAAATCAAGGAACTAAAAGTATCATCCATAAATGATGATTATGATATCGAAAAAGAATTCCCTGAAATTTATACTCAAAAAGTTGGTTGCGTGCCTGATTTTCTCATCACGCTTCAACTCCGTCAAGGAGCAAAACCAAGCTTTACACCTGAAAGGAATGTACCTTATTCCCTCCGGGAGAAGGTGGAAAAGGAATTGGACACACTGGAAGCAGAAGGTATAATATCAAAAGCAGCTACCAGTGACTGGGGATCACCACTTGTAGTCATTCCAAAAGGCGACGGAACAGTTCGGCTTTGTGTTGATTATAAGGTTGGTGTTAACGATCAGTTGGTAAATGCAAGTTACCCAATCAAAAGAATTGAAGATGTTTTAAACAGCTTAAAGGATTCCAAGTATTTTTGCCGCTTGGATCTCTACAAGGCCTATCTACATCTGAGGACGGATGAAGAAAGTAGCATCATCCAGACCATATCGACACACAGAGGAACTTACCGAATGAACAGGTTGAGTTTCGGGATCAAAACTGCTCCTGCAGAATTCAATCGCGTTATCGATCAAATTCTTCAAGGCTTAAACAAGACTATATCATATTTTGATGATATTCTAGTACATGGCAAATCAAAACAAGAATGCAAGGAAAATATTTTTGCTTGCTTAGAAAGATTACGCGCGTGTGACTTACACCTCAACAAAAATGAATGTATTTATTTTCAAACTAAAATCGAATATCTTGGACATGTAATAGAAAATAGCAAAATATCAAAATCTCCTTCAAAGGTAAAGGCTATCATCGACATGCCACAACCAAAGAATATAGCCGACTTACGCAAATTTTTGGGGATGATAACGTATTATTCTAGATTTCTACCAGATGTTTCAACAATAACTTATCCACTTCGAAGGTTACTTAAGAAAGATAAAAATTTCCTTCGGTCAGCCCAATGCCAAGCAGCATTTATCAAACTCAAGAATGAAGTTGCGAGTGACAGAGTTTTAATTCCTTTCGATACAAACTTGCCTGTTACCCTAACAACAGATGCAAGCCCTGTTGGAATCGCTGCAGTATTGTCTCATGGTATCAATAAGGTAGAACACCCAATTGCTTTTGCCTCACGTTCACTAACAGATGCAGAGCAAAACTACTCTCAACTAGATCGAGAAGCACTGGCAATTGTGTTCGGAGTAGACCATTTTTTTGATTATCTTTTCGGACATAAATTTACACTAATTACTGATAATCAACCCTTGACCAGAATTTTTCATCCTAAATCAAAATTTCCAAAAATGACATCTGCACGTCTCTTTCGTTACGCTTCATTTCTAGCAGGTTTCGACTACGTCGTGTCATTCAAGAAAGGAACTGAAAATCAAATTGCTGACTGTTTGTCACGAGAACCCACTGCCCAAGGTTATGTTACCACCGACATGATTATCAACGAGGAGGTACATCGAATATGCTCCTCAACGGTGTTCGAAATTTCTACGAAAACCTTAACAGTGGAAGAAATTGTAAAAGAGACAGACAAAAACAAAGAACTGTCAAAGCTAAAACGAGACATCAAATCAAATTCCATTGAGAGTGATTACACACTAAATGGAGAAATCTTGTTCAAGAATGATAAAGTAGTAGTTCCAAAAAGTCTTCAACTGGAAGTCTTAAAATACCTTCATTCAACACATCTTGGGATCGTGAAGATGAAACAACTTGCCCGACGTTACTGCACTTGGAAGAATATTGACAAGGATATCGAAAATCTTGTAAAATCATGCAAAAATTGCTTATCTACTCAAAACAATCCTCCAAAAGCACCTGTACATCATTGGGATCCTCCATCAACTAATTGGGAGCGCATTCACCTCGACTACGCAGGACCTTTCCAGGGATATTATTACTTAGTCCTAATTGATGCAAAATTTCGCTGGGCCGAGATCAAAGCCATCAGTGAACCTCCAACATCTCTCAACACCATCAAACTTTTAAATGACATTTTTTCAACCCATGGATACCCTTTTGTCATGGTTTCTGACAACGCATCAATATTTACCGGTGATACCTTCTCGAACTACTGTCTTGAAAACGGGATCAGACAAAAATTCATAGCGCCCGGACACCCAGCAACAAATGGACTCGCTGAGAGGAATGTTCAAACCTTGAAAAACAAACTTAAATCTATGATAAACGAAAATGTTCCAATACACCAGAAGATTCAAAAGATACTCCTTCGTTATCGAGTAACTCCATTAGCAAGTGGGAGATCACCATCAGAAATGTATCTGAACAGGCAAATTCGCATAAAACTTGATGCTATGCGACCTTATCAGGAAGAAAGGTCCTTACAGCAAATTCAACCGCGTACACGATGTCTTCAGGTAGGAGAAAGAGTTCAAGCAAGAGTTTTCATCAGCAACAAACCGTTTTGGAAAAATGGAACTATTAAACAAAAGCTTGGAAATCTTCACTACATCATTGAATTAGACGAAGGAAAATCTCTAAAACGTCACATAAACCAACTTCAAAAAGTTGAAATTAAAAACAAACAAGTCACTTTTGACGAATCTACAATACACCACCAATAGAAACCAGGCCAGTCATCACCAGACTTTGATCCGATCCAATACACTGTTTCACAGCCTGAACCGAATCAACAGGAGCATCATGACCCCGACCAGACATCTGATCAGGAACCTACATCCATGCCTGATACACCCCTACGCAGATCACAACGCCCAAGACGACCAGCGACATCTTGAGGACTATGTCTACACAACCAGAAATATAAATACAGGAAACTATCCCTGTCTTATCTAAAGTAGGGGAGACTTATATATTTTTAATAATGTTAGAAATAGATTCAACAACGTTGTGTTGTAAATATAAGATGTAATCGAATAAACTTTTTTCCATTGTTTACCGCCTTCGATGTCACACGTCAAGTATGTACTTTTATTTTTATTGTGTGTTATATTATGTAATCTCATTCCAAGATAATTAAAACTTTTAAAATACAAGGCCCACTTTTATACACAACAGTACCGCAGAAGGACTGACAGATACATAGCTTTGTTGATGCTAGTAGTGAAGCTTATGCTGCTGTGGTCATCCTTCGGACATGGGTTGCTGACAAAATTGAAGTGCATATGACGGCGGCTAAGTCTCGAGTCGCTCCTCTCAAGAGACCTACGATACCAAGACTTGAACTTTTAGTCTGTGTTGTAGGAACACGGTTAAACAAGATGATCTCTGAAGCTCTAGAGTTGAAATATGTCACAAATGTATTCTGGTCTGATGCCACAACAGCCCTCGCTTGGATAAAGCGCGATGACCAGTGGGGTACCTTTGTCGGGAATCGCGTTAAAGAGATATGCAGACTTAGTGATCCTGGAGATTGGAGATATGTTCCTAGCGAGTGCAATCCAGCTGATTTACCCTCCAGAGGATGCAGCATCTCCCAACTGATACAGTCTAGATGGTGGGAGGGCCCTTCCTGGTTAAAACTCTCCGAAGAATATTGCCCCTCCAGGTATAAAGACCCGAATGAAGAAGAAATCTGTGCGGAAAGAAATAAAATTGCTGTTGTAACTACAGTTAAGAGTACCGATCATTGGTACATGAAATATTTCTCCTCGTTCATAAAAAATGTGCGGATGATGGCGTGGATAGAAGATTCATCAACAACCTCCGATCTTCAACGAAAGTAAAGGGCGAACCTTCCATGAAGGAGATCGATGAAGCGGAGCTAGCGCTTTTGAAATTAGTTCAGGCCGAGTGTTTCCCTAGCCACTCTATACCTGGCCTGAAGATATATAAAGTAGCAGGAATCCTGCGTGTGAAAACAAAATTCATCAACAGCAGCTTCTTCGCGTTTGCTGAACGATAAAGAGAAAACTGCAAATATTCAGACTAGATCGGGAAGAACCGTTTGTATACTCAACCGATTGAACGATTATTATTGTTTTATTATTGTGTGTCTCTAGAGTATGTGGAATAATGGAGATCCACTTCGGGACGTCGGCAAGGCGGATTGGGTGAGAGCAAACAAACATACCCGCCAGCGGCGCCAGCCGGCAATAAACGGATTAGAGCACGGCCTGGTCTGCTGACCAGTTGGGTGTTTTCCTCTGTCCTCTTAACATGTTTAAATAAAGTTAGTTTGAAGGAGAATTTTACCCTCTCCTTTCTGCTATTTAGTGATCTGAATTAAATCCTTGCAACAGCCCACAAAAGAATCATCACTGCGAATTATTCTACCGAATTTCGCATCAGTGTTTTGTGAAACGATTACCAGACTTCTTTCTACACATTTATTTCAACCCAAGGATCCTCAGTTATTGATCTTTCTATTGTTCCGCCTGCACTACTTGAGCTGATTGTTGATCTTACTATTGAATGCATGCCTTATTTGGATCATCTACTACTTGTCTTAAAATTTAATGGTCTAAAAAATAATATAAAGGCAAAAGATGATATAGAGTTTCGTTTTATTAGCAAGTATTTCTGGGCAGCTTACAAGGCTACATCTTCCAATTGTGATGTCCCAAATTGTCGGAGATAAGGGTCCTCCTTGCCGACATCCTTTACTTAGTTTTTAATGAATTCATTCGAAGAGTACCTAAATCTTCCGGTTAGAGAAGTAGGATTTCATGAGTTTCATTATTTATTCTGGTATATTGTCCTCATCGAGTCTTTTTCAACCATCGGCCACCAGATATTTTCAAAAGCTCCACTAATATCGATTGCAATTATAGTCGTACTAGCCGAATGACCCGGGCAACGCCCGTGTTTTACCCGATGGAATGTTTTGTTTCAAATACTATTTGTTACAATTATAAATTGGCGCCTTAAATATTTGCATATTGTCGCGTGTTTACCCTCTGGTTCTTTGCGACAACGCGCTTCTTCCCTTCGTGGTTCACCTACTCGGGCTCCGGTTGCTCTTCCTTGCGGCTTTTCCCCGCAGGCCACCCAAAGACTTCCTGAGTTCCACCTCTCCTGTGGAAACTCCCTTCTTCTGGCAGTATCTCTCGGCCTTACCACTGGTGGGGGGACACGAGAGACTTACCAGAAGAGTAGTAGCAGCTGCAGTAGCCTGGTGACGATGGCAGTGGCAGAGTAACGACAGGAGGCGACACGGAGACTTGAAGCACCTTTTTTATTGTCATCTATTACTAACATTAAATCTAAATAAAACAACAGACAATGGGTATTTACATGACCCTACATCCTGGGGCCAACACAAAAGCGTATTTACATCCAACCTCCCCAGGAAACGGGACCACAGCAGTCGGCGACTCCCACATCGGCCAGCAAGGGAATCCGGCGAAAGCGCCATCTATTGGCGGAGGTTGCAACCATTTAGAGGCCTTACACGTAACACTGCCTCCCCCTCAAGGCGGATCGTCCCGATCCGGCCTCATCGCTTCCGTCGCCCCGATGTCACGCCTCTCGCTGGTGCCGCTTCTCTTGCTGGAACTGCACATCTCGCTGGAATCGCCTTTCTCGCAGGAGCCAATCTTTCTCGCTGGAGCCGCCCCTCTCGCCGGAGTCGCCCCCTCGCCGGAGCCGTCCTTCTCGCCGGGATCGCCTCTCCCGCCGGAGCCGCCCCTTTCTCCGGAGCCGTCCCTCTCGCCGGAGCCGCCCCTTTCGCCGGTACCGCTTCCCACGCCGGAACCGCTTCTCACGCCGGAGGCACCTCTCATGCTGACTCAGCCTCTTATGCCGACTCCGCTTCTTATAGCGGTACCGCCTTTCGTGCCGGAGGCGCTTCTCATGCCGGCACCGCCTCTTATGCTGGTACCACCTTTCTCGCCGAGACCACCTCTCTCTCCAGGACCATTCATCCCGCTGGGTCTCCTCTCGCCGGTACCGCTTTTCTCGCTGGCACCGTTTCTCTTGCCGGGACCATTCATCTCGCCGGGACCATTCCTCTCGCCGGGACCATTCCTCTCGCCGGGACCATTCCTCTCGCCGGGGGCACCGCTTCTCTCGCCGTAGCCGCTTTTCTCGCTGGAACCGCTTCTCCCGAGGGCACTGCTTCCCTCGCCGGTACCGCTTTTCTCGCTGGGGCCACTTCATTCGCGAGTCCGCGTGACGCAGATTCAAGGTCTGTCCAGGAGGCTCCTCAATCAGGCCCTCCACTCCACGCAATTCCCCCTTGTGACCCGGCTCGACTTCCAGTCCTCGGGACTCTGCCCGGCCCTCGCTGACATCATCCACAGCTGTCTCGGCCGTAACTGTCCCATTCTGCAAGTGGGCCCTCACCTGAGACAGCTGCCTCTCCATCTCTAAGTTTCTGCGAAGCCTTTTCTCTTCGCTTTCCTTTTCCAACAGAAGCAATTCCTCTTTTCTTCGATGCATTCTTTCCTCACTTTCCCTTTCCAACAGAAGCAATTTCTCTTCGCTTTCCTTTTCTAACCGAAGCCATTTCTCTTCGCTTTCCTTTTCTAACAGAAGCAATTTCTCTTCCGTTCGGCGCTTTAATCTGTCCCACTTCTCCCGGTGTTCCTGCAGCCTCCGGTCGATTTCGGCCAGCGAATCCTGCTCAGAGGCCATCCCTTGGCCTCTCACGTCAATGGGCCTTTGTCAGCAACCCAAAAAAAAAAAAAAACTTTATTAAAAAAAGCCTCCTGGTGACCCCCACGAGGAAGAATCCCACTTCTGACACCAGTTGTCGCGTGTTTACCCTCTGGTTCTTTGCGACAACGCGCTTCTTCCCTTCGTGGTTCACCTACTCGGGCTCCGGTTGCTCTTCCTTGCGGCTTTTCCCCGCAGGCCACCCAAAGACTTCCTGAGTTCCACCTCTCCTGTGGAAACTCCCTTCTTCTGGCAGTATCTCTCGGCCTTACCACTGGTGGGGGGACACGAGAGACTTACCAGAAGAGTAGTAGCAGCTGCAGTAGCCTGGTGACGATGGCAGTGGCAGAGTAACGACAGGAGGCGACACGGAGACTTGAAGCACCTTTTTTATTGTCATCTATTACTAACATTAAATCTAAATAAAACAACAGACAATGGGTATTTACATGACCCTACATCCTGGGGCCAACACAAAAGCGTATTTACATCCAACCTCCCCAGGAAACGGGACCACAGCAGTCGGCGACTCCCACATCGGCCAGCAAGGGAATCCGGCGAAAGCGCCATCTATTGGCTGAGGTTGCAACCATTTAGAGGCCTTACACGTAACAATATGTTAGTTAATAACTATAGCCTATGTGCTTTATCTGTCTATGTACTGTTGGCTTCCGTAGGCGTCTCTTACTGGGAAGAAGAAAGAGAGGATTCCATTTGGTTATTATCTAATATATGCATTTATTTAGGGAGCGACCCGCTCCAACACAATAGTTACAAAAACGAAATAGCGAGTGGGGGGGGGGGGGCAAAGGTGGCGTGATCGTAGCCAACCAATAGGAGGGCGCCATTCCAAAAAAAAAAGCAAACGGTGACAGAGGTGAATGATTAAGAGATGAAGAATTGATGACGCTCGTAACTGTATATAGAATACTCCTTGGCTTTGTGTTCTAAAGCAAAGTGAATTATATCAATTAATGCAGTTATGGTTGATCGAGATTTTTTAAAACCATGTTGACGATTACCGAATAGTTTTATTTCCTCATAGTGTTTGATGATTTTGTCCTTTATTATTCCTTCAAAAAATTTTGAAAGATTTTAATTTAGACAAAGAGGTCGATAGCTGCCACAATCTTTATAATCTGAATTACCTGGTTTTGAAATGATCAACGCCTCTGCTTTTTTCCATTCATCAGGAAAGTAACTTATATACAGACACTTATGATAAATTTTAGTTAAAAGTGGTACAGCAAATTGTTTTGCGTATATTATCACATTTTTTGAAATATTATCTATTCCTGGAGATTTCTTCGAATTCAATATGTCAATAATAGCGTTTACTTCATTAACAATGTTTATTGGTTTTGTTGTATTCGAACGTCTTAATGCATATTTCCTTATATTTGTATGTGTATTCTTATCATCTGGGTTGCCATCAGGAAATAGAGTCGCTATTAATTCCTCAGTTTTCTGTTGTTGTTCTTGATATGTGGTTGTTTCTAATATTTGTAGTTGTTTATTCGAGTTACATCCTAATTTTTTGTATATTTTGTATAAATTCCCATAAAGATTGGTAGAATTACTTTCATCTAGAAAGGTCCTCCACGAAATTCTTTTGGTATTAATTTCTCGCAAATATTTATTTCTTGTTCTTTTAAATAACTCTATTAAATATCCTGAAGAATTCGAGTTCGGTAATAAAGATTTCTTATATAGTGAAAGTAGGTTTTTTTAAATCTCCATTTCTGTATTTCACCAGTTAACTGCACCACATTTTGGAGTTACATTATATTTTAGTTTCAGTTTGGAATAGGCAGATTCAATTATAATCTCCGAAAGTTATTTTATTATTTGATTAACTTTTTCTGGTGTGGATATATTAACTGAGAAGCTTGCAATCTTTTTATTGTCAACGTTATCCACATTCTGTGTAAATCTTGGCCAATCTGCTCTTTTCTCATTGAATTTACAAGTTGAATATAGGGTTGTGGTTGAAAATTGTTCAGTCATTAAATATTATCGCAATGTGATCAGATATTTGGGATATTTGTTGTGTATGCTATTTCATTATAGTAGTATGAACTTTTTTATTTGTCAATGTCAAATCAATTACACTGGAATTCCTGCATGTTGGTGTTTTATCATTGTGTATAATTAGATTAGTAACATCGATAATAGGAAATAATCTATGGCCATTATAATTTGTCTTTAAATCATACCATAGCGGAGACCTCGCATTGAAGTCTCCACAAAGAATCAGAGGTGTATTCCTGAAATTGGTAATTAATTATTTAAAAAATGATTCGTGGTCTTTGTTCATAGAGTTGGGATGTATATATGTTAAAAATTATTTTTTTTTGTGTGTCAGTGTAAACTATAATAGTTGTAGCAAAATAATTTGTAAATTGAGTAATTAATTTCGTTTGAATACTATTATTGACAATTACAGCTGTATTTACACTTTGAGTATTTTCTTTTTGATATTTCTTAGCTGACCATGGAATAATTACTTCTCCATCAATTGTATAGGGTTCTTGTACTAAAATTATATCTGCTGTCTTAATTTCATTGAAAGCGTAAAGTTCGTTCATACATATAATACTCTTTCGCGCATTATCTTTTACTATTTTAATCTTATTAATTTGCATATTATAAAATTAAAAAATCTGGAAAAAATTTGATTTTAGGCTATTTAATTTTTTTGACTTTCTATCTCTGGACTTTTGTAATCAGTTCGTTGTTTTATTAAATCAATTGGCTTACTGTAGATAGGGCATTCTCTCGAATTAGGTTTATGTTCTAAATTTCTATTTTTTAAATACGGATGTTTTCAGCAATTGCATCAATTCATATTACTAGAGCATTGGTATTGGCCCTCCAGACCGCATTTTGTGCAATTTTTAGGATTTGAGCAGTTGTTTTCGCGATGGTTAGGATTAAACTCAAAGCAATTCTGGCATTGATTTACCAGTACTATATCCCGTACTTCACAGCGTTAAATGTCCGTATATATTTTGTTATTTCTATTGATAATTTGGTACACTCGTGGAAAATTCTCAACACGATGTCATGTTCTTGCCTATTGGATTTAATAGGAAAAAGTACTTTAATTTCGTTTTCACAGTCATTCAGTTCTCAATTCATCTCGCATATAATAGTTGGAAAATTTACTATGTCAGTAATTTTATTGACCGATTTGATAACTAAAGTTAGGTCTCGCATTTTAGGTTTGTATATTTTACTCAAAGAATTGATTTCTTTCAATTTCTTTAAACCCTCAATCAACTGATGAATGTCTTTTTCATCAGGTAATTTTATGATCGTGCATTTCTTTGTATTGATAATTTTGATAATTTTTTATTTATTCCCTTCCTGACGTAGCTGTTTTACATTATCACTTACCTTTTGGTGAATGGAAGATATATTTTGACTATCATTAGCTGTAATTATTAAGGTTTGTTCTTTGGTTGCATGTCATTACTTCTGAAAAGATTTATATATTCTGCTTTTGACTATTTCTGCATATGTATCTTTATCCTTATTAGATTTAGCTATTTTCGTCAAGTCTCCCTTGATATAATTAAAGTTAGTCTCTAAGCATTCTTGTATTTTGTTTACATTCTGGTCTAATTTTATTAGACAGCGACCCAAATATAGCATCAAACTATAGAGGAATACCATTGTTATCCTACTTATCGAAACTCTTTACATCCATATTAGAGACTAGGTTGAACAGCTGGATGGAAAAAAAGGAGAATTAATTAATAGACTAATCCCTTTGTTGAAGATATTAATCTGTGATTTTAAATGTTTCTTTTTGACCAGTACTTTTTTTGTTTTTGCCTTTTCCTAAAATGTTTCTTCTTCTTAATTATCATTTGTTCTATATGTAAAGCTTTGTTTTTTGATACCTGAATAAACAAATTCAAGTTATTATATTTTTTGTGTGCTTTTAAAGTTAAAACACAACAGGTTATGGACCCAACCACGCATTCACTGCGAAATATAACAAAGCAACGGTAAGCCTAAAAAGAATTCTATTTTGTTTATTACGTTAAAATTTATATTAGTAATGGCTGGAATGGATAATATTAAAATGGGTATGAATATTCCCAAATTGGAAGGATTAATAAACTGGCCAGAATATAAGAAAAAATATAAAATTGCTTTTAACAATAAACAAAGTAATAGGCGTTGTTGATGGAACATATAGAAAGCCAATAAAACAAGAAACAAATGAAGAAAAAGAGGCATATGTAAAATGGGAAAGTGAAGATGCAATATCCCAATTGTTATTTACAACAAGTGTGATGCCTGATGTGAGTCAACTAATCATTCCCTGCTCAAGTGCTAAAGATATGTGGGACAAATTGTTAAGTGTCTATGAGCAAAGCTCTGGTCAAAGATTAGACATGCTCTATAATCAATTCTTTAATTTTAAGAAGGATCCTACATATGATATTTCAAAGCACATTTCGAAATTAGAAAGTTTATGGAATGATATGCAAAATGAACTTACTAAACAAGAAAATTTGAAATTGCCAGAATCCATGCTGATGTGCAGAATCATAAACACCTTGCCTGATGAATATTTTGATTTTAAAAGTGTTTGGGAATCAGTGTCTAAAGAAGAACGTTCTGTAGACAATCTCACACAAAGGCTTCGGTTACTCGAAATAAGAATTCAACAGCGAGATGAATGCAGCGCATCAAGTTCGACAGCACTAATGGCAAATGCATATGAAAATAAGCAAAATATGAAAGGAAAAGTTACCAAAAGTAATGAAAATTTTCAGAAAACAAGAGAAACAAGAGAATGTTACTTTTGTCATAGAAAAGGACACTTGGCCAAAGATTGTAGGTATGCAAAACAGAAGAAACTAAAGGAAAAAGAAAAGGATGAAACTAAATTAAAACTTAATTCAAAATTAAGTGAAAGTTTAATCAGTGAAAGATTCAATGAACAAGATGAAGACATTTGGATTGGTGACTCAGGAGCTACTAACCACATTACAAGAAATGCAAGTTTTTATACTTCTTATAAGGATTTTCCTACCCAACAGACTGTTAAAGTTGGAAGTAATGAAAAATTGATAGCTTATGGAAGTGGAACTATAACAATTGAAACTTGTGTAAAAGGTAAATGGCAAACTCACTACCTAACTGATGTATGGTATGTTCCCAATTTCAGTCGTAATGTGATGTCATTACAGTCCACATTGGATAAAGAGTTTGAAATGAAAATGGATAAAAAAGGTTGTAAACTTTTTAAGACAACAACTGGAGAAGTTATTGTAGAAGGGAAAAGACTACCAGGAGGCTTGTATGGTATGTTAATGACAAGTATCAAACCTGAAAATGCTGCAGAAGTCAATTTAGCCAAAACCCAAAATGTCAATATGCTACAACTATGGCATGAAAGATTTGGACATCAAAATAAAAGGCATGTTCAAAAATGGCTTAAAGAACAAGGAATAGATGCAGTCATGGACAATGAACCTTGCGAGGCATGCATTTATGGCAAACAACATAGACTGAGTTTTGAATCAAGAGAACAATATGCTTCTACTCAACGTGGAAACTTAATTCATGTAGATGTATGTGGCCCTATGCAGGAAGTTTCGAAAGGAGGGATGAGATACTTTGTGTGTTTCAAAGATGATTTTACAAAATACCGATCAGTGTATTTCCTAAAAGAAAAGTCACAAGTCATTGAAAAGCTAGAACAATTTCTCTTGGAAACAAAGACTACTGGACATATAGTGAAAGAAATTCTCACAGATGGAGGAAAGGAGTTTGTAAATAAAGAAACCTCAAAAATTACAAACAAGTATGGTATTAATCATAGGATCACAATGCCATATACTCCACAACAGAATGGTTCAGCGGAAAGGGAAAACAGGACTTTAATAGAAGCAGCTCGTTCAATGATATATGCCAAAAATATGAGCCTAAAGCTTTGGGCAGAGCCAGTTAATACTGCTACATATGTTTTGAATAGAACAGGACCAACACAAATTGAGGGAAAGACACCTTATGAACTATGGTTTGATAAAAACCCAGCAGTTGATCATCTTCGAATATTTGGAACTGAATGTTTTGTTCATGTGCCTGATGAAAAGAGAAGAAAGTTAGATGCCAAAAGCGAAAAAGGTATTTTAGTTGGTTATTGCAGTAACAAGGATGGGTATCGAATCTGGATGCCGAACTCAAACAAAGTTGTCACAAGTAGGGATGTAATATTCAAGGAAACTATACTGTTGGCTTCCGTAGGCGTTTCTTACTGGGAAAAAGAAAGAGAGGATCCAATGAAATAATTTAGTAGCGTTTATTAAAAACAAAATCATAATAGTGAACAACACATATAACAGAGAGTACCGTCGTCTTCCGGGTATTCCTTCTACTGGGGAGCTCGGATTCTATATTCTGTGCGTTTATAATCTGTTTATCTGTGGCTCTCTGATCGGGATGGCGCCTACATTCGGCCATTCCTGGATTTCAATCGTCCTCGATTGAACCTTGCGTTGCAGGAACGTCGTGGGTTGCGTCGGGGGGTATCTTCTACTTCTGGCTCCTCGTCCGGACTTTCTTCTGTAGCTGAATCATCTTCTTCACTGTGCCAAGACTTCAGTTGACTGATATGGGCCGTTGTCGTGTAGAACCGTCCACTGGTTCTTTCGCTTAACTGAGTCACTCTATACGTGTCGCTTGGCAGAACCTCGGTAATTATCAAAGGTCCTCGATATTTGGGTTGTGCCTTGGTTGGTTCACCCGTCATTTTGGGTACATGCCTCATCACTACAATTTCTCCTACTTCGAATTGGATTGTACGACACTTCTTCTTATCGTAGTATGTCTTCATAATTTCTTGTTTATTCTCAATTTGGGTTCTCACACTCTCTTGAATTCTATCCGGCTCGGTCCATGGGTCCACGTCTTCGTCGGCTAATCTTCTAAGTATCCCATCGTGGAATCGAGGGGAATAGCCGTGGAGTGTTTCGAACGGTGTTTTATTCGTCGTCTTGTTCACCGCATTGTTCAGGTCTCGCTCTACCTCCTTGATCTTCAGGTCCCAATCCTTCCGTCGCGGATCCTCGATACTGGTTGCTATAGTGGACAATACTGTTCGGTTCACTCTTTCGACCATCCCGTTCCCTTGCGGATGTTTCGTAGAGTTGAGAGTATGATGTATTCCATTTCCTCGACAGAATTCTTCAAATTGCCTTGAGGTAAAACATGACCCTCTGTCGCTGATGATCTTGTCGGGTAGTCCGAAATCATTCACAAAACTTTTCATTACCTTCAGGACGTTCTGCGTCGATGTATTCCTTACAGGGCTTAATCGGACAAATCTTGTCAGATTATCGACAATCACTAAAAGTTCCTGGTTACCTTTTGTACTTCTCACGAAGGGGCCTACGTTGTCCATGTGTACGATGGAAAACGGTCTCTTGCCTGACTTAATGGGATGTAGGAAGCCTTGTTGTTTTCCACCGGGAACTTTGTTAAATAGACACTCGAGACACATAGCCACATGGCGTCGAACGTACCTCTTCATTGAAGGAAACCAGTACAATTCCTTAATTTTGTTGACAGTCCTATCAGTCGCAAAATGTCCCATTAGATCATGGAATTTGACAACTAAGCTTTTCCTCATACTTTTGGGTATAACATACAGGGCTCGTTCCTCTTCTCCATTTTTCACCATGCGGAAAAGTCTGCCTCCTTTGTAGCTGTAGTCGTTAATTCTATTTTGTTCTCCTACTGTCCTATCACACGGGTCCTTTCGAAAGATCTGGATCAGGTCTCTCAATTCAGGGTCGGAATGCTGAATCATCAAGATTTGTTCTTCCAGTGTGATTGCGAGGCACACTTCAAGGTTTTTCTCCACGATTTCCTCCATCGTGTCTCTAGGGTCGTCGACTGGAGCTCTACTCATTCCGTCTACGTGGGCCATCTTCTCCCCTGGTTTATGTCGAATTTCGAAATCGTATTCCTGAATCAGATTGTACCATCGCGCTATCTGAGGATTTGTAGTCTTCTTCGCGTTCATGTAGACCAGTGCTTGGCAATCTGTAACCACTGTAAACTTGATTCCTACGAGGAACTGACGTAGTCGATCCAAGGTCCACACTATCGCCATCAGCTCCAATTTGCTTGAGTGGTACATCTTCTCGGCCTCTGTTGTCTTCTTGCTCACACAGTAGACCAAGCGCCATTTGCCGTCTTCGTCCATCTGTAGCACCATTCCTGCTAATCCCTCAGCACTCGCATCGCAATGTACTTCTGTCTTGAGTTCAGGGTTGTAATGAGCTAGTACCGGATATTCGACCAGATCCTTTCGTAGTCCTCCAAATGACCTTCGCTGTTCTTCCTTCCATTCAAATTGTGAACCTTTCTTCGTAAGTCTGCTTAGCGGTTCTGCTTTCCTCGCGAAGTCCTTTACAAATCGTCTGAAGAAGTTCGTCAGTCCCAGAAAGCGTCGTATGTCGTGGACATTCTTTAGTTCTGGAAATTCTTCTATCGCCTTGATCTTTCTTGGGCCTGGCTTAAGTCCGCCTGTACTGATGACATACCCTAAGAACTCAACTTCCCTCCTTCCGAACTCACATTTGGAGGGTTTCAGTGTCAACTTCGCTGATCTTATTCTTTCGAGGACTTCCCTCAACCTTTCGATCATCTCCCGCCAATCCTTTGCCGGGATAATCACGTCGTCGAGATAGCAGAATGCCTTCTTGTTCAGCAGCGGACCTAGGACAGTGTGCATCAGTCTTTAGAATTCAGCTGGTGCGTTGGCGAGTCCAAAAATCATCCTTTCGAATTGACCTGTATCATCTGGGGTGATGAATGCTGTCTTTAATTTTGCCTTATCGGTCAGTGGTATCTGCAGATATCCATGCGCCAGATCCAGAGTGGTGAAGAATTTCGCATTCCTTAGGCCTTCCAGAAGGTCGTCTATCCTTGGTAATGGGAACTTGTCCTTAACTGTTTGAATGTAGAGTCTCCTATAATCTACCACCAGACGATGATCTCCAGTTTTCTTCCTCACAAGTAGGACGGGACTAGCGTAGGGTGATCTAGTTTCCGTGACTATTCCATTGTCCTTCCACTCTCTGACAATCTCCCTGATTGCTTCGCGTTCACTTGCAGTCGTCTTATACGGTCTCAGACAGACTGGCTTGCTTCCATCAACCTCCTTAATGTCCATCTTGGTGACATCGGTGCACCCTAATTCCTCCATGCCAAGAGCGAAACAGTCTCTATACTCGTTTACTACATCTAGGATTTCTTGTCTCTCTTTCGAAGTCAGAGAATGATTGACGTTGATGTCCTCAGGCAGTATGGGGCGCTTACGTTTCATTTGGTCTTGTCCTTCCCTCTTCTCTTCATTTTTAGTCTGAAACGAATCCTCTGCGACGTCCAGGTTAACAACAATATCATCAAGGTTCAGTAGTTCAACTCGCCCTACACATTGGTTCTTCCTTACTCTCAACTTGCCCTTGCCAGCTGAGATGATGGGTACGGTCGTCTTTCCATCGACCACTTCCAATAGGGAATCGACACAGGCATCATCTACTCCTGTGAACAATACATATCCGTCCTTTACCTCGTCTGTGATTGCACTTGTAAAGTTAATGGAGTCGCTCTCCAACTGAACAGTTTCGGTTGCTCTCAGTTCGATGCGACGCGACTTGATTTCTTCTTGCAGATTAGCAAACGGAAATTCGGATGAATAGCCAATATGCAAGTTTTTACCAATTCTGGCGAAGGATACGTAGGGCAGATCTGTCCATGTTCTTCCAATTAATAGGTCATAGGGTTGGGCATCATCGTTGACAATGAATACAGTGATTTACCTTCCGACGATGCCATCAATCTCCAGGTCGACTGTCGTCTTCCCAACGGTCCTGGCAGCTGGTTCAGTCTGGTTACCGATGCCGTACAGACTAGTCGAGTCTGGTTCGATGTCGACGCTGATCCTCCTTGCGACCGATTCTCTCATTAGACAACTGCTGCTCCCGGTGTCTATCATTGCCTTCACGGTTTCCTTGTTGTCGATCTTGACATCCTTAAAATATACATCTGGCGGGACAGTCTCCAGTCCTTCGACTTCCAGGTTGGCTACTTTTAGTCCTTCTTTGGGTCTTGTACAATTCCTTTCCTTGTGTCCCGTTTGACCGCATCCTCGGCATGTCAACGTAGTCCTGGGTGCTGGGCAGTCTCTGGCAATGTGTCCAAACTGATTGCAGTTGAAGCACTTCGGTTCTCCCTTGTCGTTTCTGATCGTACGGTTGACCATTCTCCTCAAGGTGTTAGGGTACATTTCACTGATTTCGTTCCTTGCAGCGTCTTGACCCGAAACATTCGTTCCTTGTTTAGTCTCTTTAACTTCGCGTTGGTTGGGGAATCTCGCAGATTTCTGCTGAAACGACGGTGGTATGAGGTGTTTCGCATTCCAATGCGGAGGTCCCATCTCGGTGCGAACATTTTCGTACTCGTCCAGTTTATCCGCCAACTCATCTGGGTTGTTTAACTTGGTCCAATCGTCAATGAGATGATTACGCAGCACATTTGGAACTTTTTTCTTTAGCTGGTTAGTGACGGACAAATCCTTTAGGGCGTCGAAATTTTCCACGTTCATTCCTTCGATCCATTCGTTGAAATATCCTCGCAATTCGAAAGCGAAGACTCTCCAGGAACCCTTTTGAGATCTCTCGTGCTTCTCGAATTTTTGTCTGAATTGTTCGGGGCTCAACTTGTACCGTTTTAGGAGCAACCTTTTCACGAACCTATAATCGCCGCTTTGTTCTTCTGTCTCCCGAGCGATTAATTGAGTCATTTCGTAAGGTAGCAATCCTAGGAGGCTGAACGCCCATTGGTCTTCATCCAATCCTAGTCGCTTTGCCTGTCTTTCGAAAAGAATTAGGTAAAAACTCAAATCATTGTCCTTCGACTCGTACTTGGGCATCAGTTTACGTATCTCGTAATGTGCGTCATTGCTGGTACTTCGAGACGTATCGTTTCCGCGTGTAGTCTGGATGCGCAGCTTCTCAAGCTCGAATTCCATTACCATTTGTTCTTTTCGTTCCCGTTCGATTCGTTCCCGATCCTCGATTCGTTTCCGATCCTCGATTCGTTCCCGCTCCTCGATTCGTTCCCGATCCTCGATCAGAGTCTCCAACAGTTGCTTTGCGAACTCTTCTTCGTAAGATTGGCTATTCAAAATAAGGTGTTTTAAGTCGACGATCCTGCTCTCTGGCGGTACTACCTCGCCGAGTTCATACGCCGGTTTGCTCAAATCGCATTTCCTTACTTTCGCTAAATAAGTCATGTTTTTCAAAAGGAAAAATAAACAAAGCAAAAATTTTAAAATAAACAAATAAAACTGACTAAACCAGATACGTACTGTTTCAATTATTTCTTTAAACGAAATCAACTTTTCTTTAGAAATTTTTGAGACAATACTTTTTTTTTCTTTTTACCGCGATACTTTGCGATAATACTTTTTTATCGAGATGATTTTGCAATAATACTTTTACCGCGATACTTTGCGATAATACTTTTGTCGAGGTGACTTGTAATAATACTTTTACCGCGATACTTTGCGATAATACTTTTGTCGAGGTGACTTGTAATAATACTTTTAGGAATAGGTAATTAAATTTCGTACATACCATGCAACTCCTCTTACGTTGATCGGTCACCGCGCCACGTCCTTCTCGTTTCCAAATTATTCCAGTGAATCTTCAATTTTCTTCAGGACCATCCCACTTCTGAATTTCTGTTGGCTTCCGTAGGCGTTTCTTACTGGGAAAAAGAAAGAGAGGATCCAATGAAATAATTTAGTAGCGTTTATTAAAACAAAATCATAATAGTGAACAACACATATAACAGAGAGTACCGTCGTCTTCCGGGTATTCCTTCTACTGGGGAGCTCGGATTCTATATTCTGTGCGTTTATAATCTGTTTATCTGTGGCTCTCTGATCGGGATGGCGCCTACAATACCAACATTTAGCCTTGATGTTGAAAAGAGAAATAAGGAACTTTCAAGTAATCAGATTGATGAACAAAATGATACTCAAGATATTGAGAAAATTGAAAGCAATGTTCAAACATCAGACGTATACAATCTAAGAGATCGATCAAATATATCAAAACCTCAAAGGTATATTGATGCTGAAATAAATATTGCAGAAGGTCTTGAACCCAAGACATACAAAGAAGCAATGGATTCTCCAAATGCACAATTTTGGAAAGAAGCAATGAATGAAGAAATGAATTCTTTAACGGAAAATGATGTATACGAATGCACAACATTACCACCTGGCCAAAAACCAATTGATTGTAAATGGGTATTAAAGGCCAAATTGAATTCTAAAGGAGAGATTACAAGATTAAGGCAAGACTGGTGGCAAAAGGGTTTGCACAAAAGAAGGGTATAGATTATGAAGAAACATTTAGTCCTGTGGCAAGACATGACACCATAAGAACTCTTTTAGCAATTACTGCTAATGAAGACTTAAAATTGGTACAGTTTGACATAAAGACAGCCTTTCTCTATGGAGACTTACAAGATCAAATTTATATCAAACAACCTGAAGGATTCAACAATGGAACAGATCTTGTATGGAAATTGAAGAAAAGTCTCTATGGACTTAAACAGTCACCAAGATGCTGGAATCAGAAAATAGTCAACTTCATGAAAGAAAGATGTCTGAAGGAAAGTACAGCTGACCCCTGTTTATTCTTCAGAAAAACAAATGATCATCTACTCATTATTGCCATATATGTTGATGATGGAATCATTGCTGGTACAAATGAACAAGAAATCAAAGAATTTCTTGATGAACTAATGTTTTCATTTAAGATCACAAGTGAACCATTAAATTACTTTTTGGGTATTGAGATAGAGCGGCAACCGGATGGGTCAATCTTTATAAATCAAAAGGCATATATAAAAATAATTCTTGAGAAATTCAATATGTCTCAAGCGAATAAAGTGGGAACACCAACTGATAATTCTACTGTTCCTGGGGAAGCAGAGATTTTAGAAAATGTTCCCTTTCGTGAAGCGATTGGTAGTCTGATGCATCTGAGCTGCTTAACAAGACCCGATATCACTTTTGCACTGAATAAAGTTTCTCAAAAACTTGCAGCACCAACAAAATATGACTGGGAAGCAGTTAAACGAATCTTCAAATATCTTGTAGGAACAACTGAATATGGAATTATGTACCAAAAGGGTCATAAAGTAGGAGTTTTGGAATCTTTCAGTGATGCAGATTTTGCTGGAGACCCAGAAACTAGAAGATCTACCAGTGGAGTTGTGTGTAAACTGGCTGGTGGTGCTATTTCTTGGCTTAGCCAAAACAAAGATCAAGTTGCTGACATTATGACCAAAGGGCTCCCTAAGCCGCGTTTCCAAATGCTGAGATATCTACTGGGTATGAGGGACATTTGAAATCTGATTAAGGGGAAGTGTTGAAGATATTAATCTGTGATTTTAAATGTTTCTTTTTGACCAGTACTTTTTTTGTTTTTGCCTTTTCCTAAAATGTTTCTTCTTCTTAATTATTATTTGTTCTATATGTAAAGCTTTGTTTTTTGATACTTGAATAAACAAATTCAAGTTATTATATTTTTTGTGTGCTTTTAAAGTTAAAACACAACACCCTTAATAGAATGTTCAAATATATAAGCTTGAGGGATGAGTTTCTTTTCCAAATAAATTTATTTATTTATTTCTCGAGCTTTCGGGCAACGCCCTTCAACAGGAAAATAAAATAAAGTAAATTAAATTAAATTACAAGGTATGTCCCATAAGTTCCCGGACTGGGTCCATAAAAAATAAATAAATGAAAAATGTAAATATATTTGACTGTTTATTATAGAAAAAATATCTGGGAACACGGTGGTACCAATATCGAGGCGGTACATTAGCGCGCGCCAAGGTCATTCTAATTTATTTAAAGGTCACACCTAGCGCTGCGGCGATTTTACGATGGAACAAAAATTGAAGCAGAGGATTTGCATAGAAATTTGTGTGAAACTTCAAATATCAGCAACCGAAACTTTTAAAATGCCTAATAAAGCATTCCCCAATGACCCCCCCAAAAAGAACAACTTTTTTTGAATGACATTCTAGATTTAAAGCTGGCAGAATTTCTATTGAAGATGATCCTCGGCAAGAACGCCCAAAATGTGCAAAAAATCACCGATTTGATAAAAGAAAATCCTCGAACCACTTTGCTGGAGCTAGAGCAAGACACAGGCATCTCTAAAACAACGATTGGAAGGATCGTAACCAAAGATTTGAAGCTCAAAAAGACTCCTGCAAAATTCATCCCA
Source organism: Cordylochernes scorpioides (assembly GCA_030710605.1). Lineage (NCBI taxonomy): Eukaryota > Metazoa > Arthropoda > Arachnida > Pseudoscorpiones > Chernetidae > Cordylochernes > Cordylochernes scorpioides. Next base: position 30,521,231 of record CP092870.1, on the reverse strand, counting down.
AGATTCCTCACTAATGAGCAAAAACTGTGTCGGCTTGCGACCTGTGAGAACATGTTGGAAATGACAAGAACGGATTCGGAATGGAAAGACAAGATAATCACAGGCGACGAGACATGGGTCTATGACTATGACCCTGAAACCAAGCGTCAATATGCCGAGTGGAGAGGTCAGGGTGAGCCTAGACCAAAAAAATCCAGGATATTGAAATCCAGAAACAAGGTGTTGCTGGTCGCTTTTTTGGATAACAAGGGCATTTTTCATCACGAGTATCTTCCTCCAGGCCAAACGGTTATTAAGGAAATGTATTTGGACATTCTTCGCCATCTAAGGGAAGCGATTCGAAAAAAAAAATGCCAGAAAAATGGCCTAATGGTGGCTGGATCCTACACCATAACAATGCCCGCCCTCACACAGCGCACTTGGTGACGAGTTTTTTTGGCTAAAAACGGGACAGAAATCCTACCTCAACCACCCTATTCCCCAGACATCGCACCAAATGACTTTTTCCTGTTCCCCAAACTTAAAGCAGTTCTAAAAGGAAGACATTTTGACACCAGGGATGACATAATAGAATAATCGCTGTTGGCATTGAAGAGCATTCCAAAAGAGCTCTATAAAAACTGTTTCGACAATTTGGGGAAACGATGGTGCTGGTGCGTTGAAGCAAGGGGGGATTACTTTAAAAAGTTTTAAAAATTAAAAAAAATATATATCATACCTTTTTTTTTATGGACCCAGTCCGGGAACTTATGGGACACACCTTGTATATTACACTAAGATTAGGCGAGGCAAATGTATAACGAACTATAGAAAATAAATATCAGAAAAAAACACACGTGAGACTACTCGTGCGTCATGCGTTCATGATACATTGGGGGGTTGGGTGGCTGCAGGGAATATTACATTATAAATTTCAGGTAAATCAATTTTTCTATTAAGGCTGTGGAATTTACTTAATAGGAGGGATTCGATGATTAGTCTTTGATGTTTGCTGGAGATATTGGAATAATGAATTTTAGGGGATGTAATGTTGAAGGAATGGCCAGTTTCATTTATATGCTGCACTATTAGGGATCTATTATCTAGGTTATCGATATTTATTTTGTGTTCGTGAATTCTAATGTTGACCTGTCTCCCAGTTTCACCTAAGTAGATTTTTGGGCAATTTGAACATTCTATGGAGTAAATAACGTTTCGTGCCGTGCAGTGAGGATCATTAGAATTCACGAACACAAAAGAAATATCGATAACCTAGATAATAGATCCCTAATAGTGCAGCATATAAATGAAACTGGCCATTCCTTCAACATTACATTCCCTAAAATTCATTATTCCAATATCTCCAGCAAACATCAAAAACTAATCATCGAATCCCTCAATCAAGTAAATTCCACAGCCTTAATAGAAAAATTGATTTACCGGAAATTTATAATGTAATATTCCCTGCAGCCACCCAACCCCCCAATGTATCATGAACGCATGATGCACGAGTAGTCTCACGTGTGTTTGTTTCTGATATTTATATTCTATAGTTCGTTATACATTTGCCTCGCCTAATCTTAGTGTAATATAATTTAATTTACTTTATTTCATTTTCCTGTTGAAGGGCGTTGCCCGAAAGCTCGAAATAAATAAATAAATTTATTTGGAAAAGAAACTCATCCCTCAAGCTTATTTATTTGAAAAAAAAAAAAAAGGAGAATTTTGGCGGTAAATAAAGCGGGTTTCAGAAGAGGATATTCCTGTCAAGATTATCCTTTATCTGCTTTATTGTTCCTTTCAAGTATCCTATGTCATCTTAGATTTTTCTTATTGCTTCTGTATTTATCTGAAAAAATATCTAAATATTTCATCCACTCGGTTATTAATCAGCGCATCCATGACATGTTGACATGCAGGTAATTTTAACTTGGATAACGTATGAGCAGTTTTTTCAAATGATAAATAATGTTATTTTAATCAATTTGAATATTTTAAAGTACACCCATACCTCGCTTTGCGTAGGGGTTACGTTCCAAAAAAAAAAACACAAACACGACGCAAATTGAAACGACGCAAAGTGAAAATATGTGAAGGCGCAATCAAAAACAAAGTTGTTGTCATATTTTAGGGAAAAAAAATAAAGATTCGAATCCAAAACAACGCAACTTCGAAAAAAAACGCAAAACGAAACGACGCAAAGAGAGGTTTTGGTGTAAATAAAAATATTTTGAAAATAACAAAATAAAAAACAATGGTTGCCTGTAAAGTCGGTTTTACGGGCGAAGATTTTACGTGACAACGGTAGAATATTTATTGATATGAATATAATTAAATTGCACAATAGGAACAAGGAATTGAATGAAAATAAAGTTTTCTTATATCTGCCACTTTTTCTTAATATTTGTAATTTTAAAGAATCAATTCGAAAATCAAAACATTTATTCAGATCGAAGGTTCAAATTTTTGCTAAACAATAGGAACAAGGAATTGAATGAAAATAAAGTTTTCTTATATCTGCCACTTTTTCTTAATATTTGTAATTTTAAAGAATCAATTCGAAAATCAAAACATTTATTCAGATCGAAGGTTCAAATTTTTGCTAAATAAATTTGAAACTATTTAAAATTTGTAAAATAATAATTAATTAATTAATTAATTTTAAACTAATAATTTACTTAACACTATCAACATTTATCAATAGTATGACATAACCTATAAACTCAGTTTCTCAACTTTTGTGTCAATCTAACAATTAATCAATCAATCATAGTTTACGATAATGAAATATCAGTGTACAATTATTTACCTTTATTGTTGTAGTTGTTGTAAATGACGAATCTAAGCACTCCACATTTTCACTACAGACACAGCTGACGATACTTTAACCACACGTGTGAACTTGTATTATGACGCTTTCTTGTTTTTCCAACGCCAAGAACGTTCGAGAAAGACAAAGACAGAGACAAGCATGTGCCGATTCAATGCGCCTAATTCTCTAGCGCTGCGCGCGCAGCACTCTCGTTCGGTGACTCATCGTAACGTTACCGGGCGTTACACTTTTTCATAAGTGACTCCCAGCCGCAACCTAATTTAAGACGTTGTCACGTCAAAAAGAAATTTTAAAAAAGAACATTTTACTTATCTTTAAAATAGACGAACGATGCAACGTGCTTCTTTTGTGGCTTCCTTCCTGGCTTCCTAAATAATGATCAATGTTTATCTATCTTCAGCACCAGATCATTTCGATCCGGATCTGGGTGGTGAAATTTCGTTTACAGAAGTTGCTACGGAAATATCCAAATTAAGAAAAAATGAAGTGAAAGGATTGCATAACATACCAAATGAAGCAATCAAATATTTTCCTGACGAATATATGAAATTGTTAACAAATACATATAATAAAATATTGATGACATCCTCAGTACCCTAAATGTGAACAAGAGCAATCATCCATTATATCTTCAAAAACAGCGACCCAAATATACCATCAAACTATAGAGGATTATCATTGTTATCCAACTTATCGAAACTCTTTACATCCATATTAGAGACTAGGTTGAACAGCTGGATGGAAAAAGGAGAATATTGGCGGAAAATTGTTGACTTTGCTTGGAATTATTAATGAAACTGATTCCAATAATTATTAATTAAACATTATATTTATTGATTTACAAGAGAGAGAACAAAATATAAAAGGGAAACTAATATTGAAACAAAGGAAATTTAGATTTTTTTTTTGTTAGAGCCTATTTACCTGTGAGCTTACACACACTCTGTGGTAGCAATTAATTAATATATATATAACATACGCTCCCCTGTGTGTAAGCCCTAATCAGCAAGTCCAAGGCTATCTGCACATTTCCGTAGTTTGTCCTTAGGTAGACTCTTCGTTAGTATATCCGCCTCCATGTCTTCACTTTTAGTGTATTCCAGCTTGATTCCATTTTGAATTTCCTCTTTCACAAAATAATACTTTCGGTTTATGTGCTTTGTTCGTGGAGTAATCTTGTCAGATTGTATCCAGTTTATTGCAGCCTGGCTGTCACTTTTCAAGGTAATTGGGAAAGTTAAATTTTCACAAAGTTCTTCTAGTAATCCCTTTAACCATAATACTTCTGAAATGCCTTCACATATTGAAATAAGTTCTGCTTCACATGTAGACAAGGTACTAAATTCTGCTTTCTACTTCTCCAGTTTATTAAGTTGTTGCCAAGTTTGACTGTATAGCCTGAATAGGATTTTGCGTCTCGGGTTGTGCACCAGCTCGCATCAGTACTTATTGTGATGTTGTTGTCTTTTGACTTATATGCCAACATTTTATTTCTTGTTCCCTTCAGATATATATAAATCCTTTTAACTCCAGTTAAGTGTATTTCCCTTGGATCATTACTATACTGTGATAAATTGCTGACGTTGAAGGATATGTCCGGTCGAGTACCCGTAGAAAGGTACATAAGTGATCCAATCATTTCCTGGTATACAGTTTTATCTACTGGCTTAGAGTCCAAATATTCATCCAAATTTTGATTTTGATCTCCAGGTGTCTGCACGCTGTTGCATTCTTCCAGTCCAAATCTGTGAAGAATTGTATCAATATAACGAGTCTGAGATAGATAAAATCCATCTTCTTCCCTTTTTATTTCAATTCCAATAAATGGTTCGCTATCTTTCTTTTCTGTTAGAGTAACATATTTTTCTATTTCTGAGGCTAGGTTGTCACTAATTTCCTTACTAGTTCCAGCAATGATGAGATCATCTACATATAGACCCAGTATTGCATACTCTTCTCCTCTCTGGAGTTTATAGACACATGGATCACATTTGGTTCTAATCATTCCCAACTGGTATAAAATTTCATTGATCTTTTTGTTCCAACATTTTCCTGATTGTGGTAGACCATACAGACCTTTTTCCAATTTACACACTTTGTTTTCTTCTCCTTTTTGCATAAAACCATCTGGTTGTCTCATGTATACTGTCTCTTCTAACTCACCATAGAGATAAGCTGTCTTCACATCATAAATCTTTATGATTAAATTCTGTTGTGTTGCAAGAGCTACTATTGTTCGCAAGATTTCCTTTTTGAGTACAGGTGAAAAAGATTCCTTATAGTCCACACCATATCTTTGATTGCATCCAACAGCAACCAGTCTGGCCTTTCTTTTATATATGCCGTCATTTGAGGTTTTCTTTGTACTGTAGACCCATTTACTATTGATGACTTTCATGCCATTTTCCCTTGGTACTAGTGTCCATACTTTATGCTTCTCTATCTCACCGAGCTCTTCTTCCATTGCTTTAAAGTTCTCCGGGATATAATTTTCTATTTCCATAATTAAGTTTGCATCATTCCTATCTTTTATTCTTTGTGAGCGTCGAACTCCTCTATCGATTTTATTTCTTGTTCTTCAAGTCTTGCTTTGTGCCGTTCTTCTAAGATGCTCTTTGTTTCTCCTTTCTTTCTTCCTCCTTTTGCGCATCTTTCCTCTATTGGTTCATTTTGTGTTGAGTCATTTTCAGTGTCACCACCTGGTTTTACTGAAGTATCTTCCCGAGACTTCATTTCACTCTCTGTGACAGGATTGTCTTCTTTCAAGATAAGAAAGTCTTCAACCATTTCTTTACAATTTACTTTATATGTCAAATTATCACAATTAGTATCTTCCTGAATATCATTTGCATAATCAATTCCTCTCTTATCTTCACTAAATTTTACTGATCTGACTTCATGGATTCTCTTTGTCATTTTATCATATATTCTGTAGGCTTTTCTTTTAATGGAATAACCAATAAATATTCCCTTTCTACCCTTTGGTGAAAACTTGTTTCTTCTCGGTTTGCCCTCAAGCCAATGTGTCAAACATCCAAATATTCGAATGTGTTTGACCAATGGTTTCCTGCCATTCCATCTCTGCATATGTGTATGGTGCTTGATAGACCTGTGGGGTGTACAATTCTTAATATAAAATAAAAGGATTTAAAAGCGCGAATGTTTCTTTTATACATAAAACGAACTTCTACTGTCCTTACTGCGATGAAAAAATATATTGGGAGGGCTTGGCTCATCAGTGGTGAACCCTCCCAGCGGTTCACCACTGATGAGCCAAGCCCTCCCAATATATTTTTTCATCGCAGTAAGGACAATAGAAGTTCGTTTTATGTATAAAAGAAACATTCGCGCTTTTAAATCCTTTTATTTTATATGTATAGATGGCGCGTTATTGCTTTGTGTTAATCTATTCCTAAAGGCCTTGTCTTTATAGTTTGCTGAAGAGCATTGCTCGAAGCAAATATTTGAATGTAATTCTACTGTCCTATAAGCTTATGTCCATAGTTTACTTGAAAACCATTTCTAAGATTCCATCATTCAGTGTAGCATATAAAAGCAGAATGATCCAATACAGTATTAGAGCTCTGAGAAGCGGTCTGGTGGATTAAATTGGCGAAACCGCTGGGAGGGTTCACCACTGATGAGCCAAGCCCTCCCAATGTATTTTTTTCATCGCAGTAAGGACAGTAGAAGTTCGTTTTATGTATAAAAGAAACATTCGCGCTTTTAAATACTTTTATTTTATATGTATAGATGGCGCGTTATTGCTTTGTGTTAAACAATTCTTAATGTAGGCAGCTGTAGCAATTGCCTCTGCCCAAAACTTCATGGGTAATTTGGAGTCAATTAGTAAGGTTCTCGCTGTATCTATAAGAGTCCTATTCACTCTCTCTGCGACTCCATTACTTTGTGGTGAGTATGTGGTGGTATGTTGGTGATGGATCCCACTTCTCTTGAAAAGTCCTTCAAATCTAGAGTTACAAAATTCAGTTCCATTGTCCGTTCTTACATATTTTATTCTAAGACTTAATTCGTTTTCGGCTCTTGCTTTAAATTCTTCAAATCTCTCAAAGGTATCATCTTTTGATCTCAGGAAATATACAAAGATTCTTCTACTGTAATCATCTACTATAACAAGGAAATACTTAGATCCTACTAAACATTGACATGGCATTGCTCCACATAAATCCATATGAATCAACTGCAGGGGCTTAACTGTATAATTTTCTGTAATATTATATGGCTTCTGCACCAGTTTTCCCATTATGCATGCTTCGCACTCTGGTAACCTTTAGAATTTAAGATCCAATCCTCTTACAATATGTCCCTGAATCATTTTTTCATGTATTCTTCATTTATATCGTTTAATATTTTATGTCATAAACTTATATCGCTATTTTTATTTGATAAATGTGTATTTATAACCATGACATTTTCATGTTTCGCTATTGGTACATTTCTTAGTTTTCTTTCCATCATAAACATTCTATCTTTAATATATGCTTCAGCAACTAAATCATTCCATTCATTATGAATTTTGCTCCATTCTTATTGAAAATAACTGAATTTCCCTTGTTGACTAATTCGTATACTGACAAGAAATTATTCCTCAAATTTGGTACATGTGAGATATCTTTGATGTGAATATTTTCTTGGCCTTCACTTGTGCATGTAGTAAGTCTCATATCTCCTTTGGCTGTGGCTTGGGTAGTTTTGCCCTTCTCAGCTAGGTTGATTTGACTTTCATAATCTACCAGATTTTCCATCAAAGTTAGGTTTGGGGTTAAATGTGCGGTGCATCCTGAATCTATACACCATATTTGCCTATCATTTCTCCCATCTGGTGAATCTTCAAATTCTTTTACATTTGTTTCAAATGCTTGCTCATTAATTCCACTTCTCATAGTATCCTTTAGGTTATTTGAATGTTCCCTACTGTATCTGTAATTTCTATAATCAGGAGTCCATTTCTTTTGATATCCTTGTTTCTGTTTATCTCTAAACCAGCAATCATTAGCTAGATGTCCCTTTTTATTACAAACAAAACATCTTTTTGGCTGAAATTGTTTAACTTTTCTATCTTTAATTCTGTATGCTTGTTCATACCCATTCTCAACCGATTGATTTAATCTCATATTTCTTCTTAACTCCTCTTCTCTTAGAGTTTGTTGAATCTCTTCAATTGTTGCCTCTCTCTTAGATCGTAAGACAATAGCAATATTTTCATACCTTCGATGTATGCCTCTGACAATATGAAATGAAAGTTCTCTTGAGGTAAATTGATGCCCTAATGATGAACTTCTAGCAGCAATATTTTTTGCCCTTGTTATATATTCATCTACAGTTTCATTATCTTTCATTCTAATGTTCTTTAATTCTAAGCCTATATCAATAATTTTATCTTCCAAATTGCCTGTGTATGTTTTTTTCAGTGAGTCCCATACTTTCTTAGCATTTGTTTCACCTATGAATACTCCAGCTTGTTCATTAGTCAATGTTGTGATGATTATCCCAAAAGCTTAATCATTTTTATCACTCCAAATCTCCCAAGAACTTTTGTCTTCCATATCAGGTTCTGGGTCGGAAATTACACATTTAAATAATTTTCTTCCTCTCAGAACTGCGCCGATTTTCAACGCCCATATTTGATAATTAGTTGCTGTTAATGGTTCAATTTTTGTTTGGGATAAAAAATTATATTCAGCCATTTTCGCCTTTTGAGCTAATATAAACAAACCACACAATATAATTAAAATATATATATATATATATTAAATTTATTTAAATATTGGGTAGATTTTAAACATGCAATATATAGATATAATTTGACTTAATCTATATAAATACCTTTAATCTTCTTAGAAGTGCTTCAGTTTACCGATCAGAATAAACTTCTTGCTTAATCTTCAGATTAAATATTTTCGCTTTTGAGCTTTATATCAAATAACCACGCTCTGCTACCAATTGTTGACTTTGCTTAGAATTATTAATGAAACTGATTCCAATAATTATTGATTAAACATTATATTTATTGATTTACAAGAGAGAGAACAAAATATAAAAGGGAAACTAATATTGAAACAAAGGAACTTTTGATTTTTTTTGGTTAGCGCCTATTTACCTGTGAGCTTACACACACTCTGTGGTAACAATTAATTAATATATATACAACAAAAATCAAGCGGGTTTCAGGAGAGGATATTCCTGTCAAGACCATATTTTCACACTTACCTCACTGATTCAAATGACGCTGAGCCGCAAAAGGAGGAAATTATACGCTTTTTTTTTTGTTGATATCAAAAAGGCTTTTGATACTGTATCACACCTTCTTTGGAAAATATTAGCAGCTTAAGGTTTGAGTGACCGTCTCATCTGCCTCATGCAGAGCTATTATACTCAAATGTCAGCAACAGTTAGATGGAACGGCTCACGGAATTTATAAAAATACAATCTGAAGTCCTACAATGTGAACCGCTATCACCTCACCTATTTATCTTTTACTAAATGACTTAGTTTATTCATATAATGATGTGGACATTCTAAGTATCTATTTACAGAATTATGGAAACATACACCTCCTTCTATTCGCAGATGACATTGTGCTTTTGGGAGAATCCAAAATAAAGCTTTAGATAAATATTAATTTACTCAAAAAATATTTCGAAGAAAATTTACTAACTCTGAATCAAAAGTATTCAAAGGTTATGATGTTTAGAAATAAAGGTCGACTAGCTCGCTCTGACGTTTGGTTCTGGGGACAAATGCCTCTAATTACAACATCTAAATACACGTGTTTGGGTTACCCACTGACAACTTCAAACTCAACTCAACAAGTGGCGCAACTTTTCGAAAACTAGTCGCTAAATGCTATAAATGCAGTTTGGGCAAAATTGTTCAAATCAAAAATCAACTCTATCAAATGATCACTCAGGCTCTTTGATTCAATGGTGCTATCAACCTTGCTTTTTGCAACTCTGATTTGGACCAATAAAAGAGCTTGGTGGACGGTGTTCAAAACAATTTTATCCGGAGGCTCTTAAATTTACCTAAATTAAATCCCGGCTACATTCTGCGCATTGAATGTGCACGAACGTCACTGAGAGTTACAGTGTTGAAATTAACACTCAGGTTCTGGCTTAGAATTCTGAAAATGGATAATAGACGACTTACCCATATATGTCTAACTCAACTACTGGAGATATCAAGAATAAGAAATATCTATATTGGGTTTGCAGAAAGTCTGGCCTATAATCTCAATTCAACTGGATTTTCTTTGTTAATTCACTGCAATAATATGAGCATGGTCCAGAAGGATATCCACCAATAACCAAGATAGCAATAGAATAATCTTTCCAAAATGATCAGGTTAAAATTGAAAATTCTAAATTCTATCCCCACTAAAAGAATTTACATAGTTCTTTTATGACTGAAAACTATTTACTTAGCGATCTTCCATTTCCAACAAAACGCTATATTTCACAACTGAGAATACTCCATTCGTTTTTAAGGAAAACCATACCAAATTCTTCAGTAGGGAGGAGAGAGTATGCCATCTCACAAATAAAAAATAGAAATTGAAATATCTCATTACATCTTCGAGTGTCAGTATATTGCCACGTGTAAAAATTAGGGAATACAATAACTTGAGGAGGAGACAAAAATTTATTTCAGGCCAGAACAAACTATGAATGGTAAACAAAAGATAAGCCACGAGGGAAATTTACAGAGTAACAGAATATAATTATAAAAATGACCACTCTGTTAATAAAATAATAAAATCAATAAATACTTTGTCACAATATTAAAGAAGAAAGAGACGTTCTTCCCGAAAGTTAATGACAGCCAAATTACCTCAGTGCAAAGTACAGGGTGATCCAAAAGTCCCGCACTATTTTAAAAATTAATACCTCCGCGAATATTTGCGCTAGAGCAATGCGGTAAACACCATTGTGTTCAGGATGCAATGGGATTTTTTATGGCATATAATGAAAAATTCGAAATTGATTTTGGTTACAGTTTTATTCGCCAGATGGCGCTCTGCCAGAATCAAAGATTCAGCGGCCAAATTGTTTGATAAATTGAAAAATATAACTGATCGACACGTATTTTTCTTTTTTGAATACCAGGAAAGAACCCTAATAATATCAAATAACAAATTAATAAAACACCATTTCGCCAAAGGTAGAAGAATTGGTTGGCGATTTTTAAATACAATCAGAGATATGTAAAATAGGTAAATGCAAATTAAAACATGTAGCAAAAAAAAAAATGATATTTTAGATACGGTTTGTTTTCGAAGATAATACATTTCTAATATTTTTAATTCAACTCTCACTCAGTATCGATTATATTTATTTTAATTCATTTGAAAAATATGTATCTATCTCTGATAATTTATTTTACTCTTGAATGCCGTTGTTGTTGTTGTCGTGTCCAATAAAGAGCCTCAGATGTCTCCATGCATCTTCATCACAGCAGCAGCAATGTCCACTATCTTTGGTGTGTAAAGCTGCTGCTCTGGGTCTATGTCAATTTTCTGCAAGGCTGCGGCCATTGCTGGGTATGAGAATATGTGGGTAGGTGTTAGTTCCACACCAGGGCAGTGGCATGTCCTATAGGTTCTTGTGCCATCTGGATGTATTGTCATTCCTTTATAGTGTTTTGTTCTAAGTATTGTTATAGTTTTTGTCATTTTTCTCTCATAGTTTATTTCGTATTTTGATCTTTTCTTATTTTTTGTTTAATTATCTTGTATTTTGACAAAGCATCAGCGTCAAATAATGACATTTGTTCTTTCCTTTGTCTCAACTTTCTGGCTTCCTTTGCCAATTCAAATGCGATTTCATTACCCCCGATCCCAACATGGGCAGGAATCCATTGTAGAATGCACTTATTCTCCAATGGTTCCAGTTGGGTAAGTAACGAGTGTATTTTCTGTGTGATTTTAGTATTGCCCTTCTGAATTGCTTCTAGAGCGGATATGGAGTCGCTGTATATTAAAATTCCTTCTTCTTGATGCAGGGATGGTTGGTTAAGGCTTACATCAAGGGCTTTCCAGATAGCTGTCAGTTCACAAGTGAAGTTTGACGAAATCTGTCCTGCTCCTTCTTTGATTTTGATGTGTATTCCATCTTGCAGTGTTATGTTTATTCCGGCCCCTCCATTACTCAGGGTAAGGTCTGAAGATCCATCTGTATATGCTGTTAAAGGCGGTGGCCTAGCATTTTTAATCAAGAATTTGTACTATGAGGACATAGCCGTTAATATTCCAAACACATTAGACCTCGAAGCCCAAGGTATCAAAGTCTACCTCAATCAAAACAAAGCCATCAACATATACAATATGTATCACCCTCCAAACAATAAACTTATTGACGATGGAAAAATGGCTCAATTTCTTACAGACAACACAATTATTGTAGGTGACCTTAATGCCAAACATCAACTATGGGGATGTTCCACACCAAACCCAAGAGGAAAAATACTATCAAACATATTTAACGACAATGCCTTCATGTGCTTAAATGATGGGAATCCTACCCATCATTCCTACAGCTATAATACTGCAAAAGCACTTGATATAAGTTTTTACTATCCTGACATTTTCCACAAATGCAAATGGTAAATATTAAAAAGTATTGGAAGTGATCATTTGCCTAATTTGATAGAAATTAGCACCAAGACCAAAACCAGCTAAATTAAGAAAAATTCTGGAACTTCAAAAAAGGCTAATTGGACATCTTTCAAAAGCACCATTATCAAAGCAGCCAAAGTTTCAATACCAAGAGGTAATATTAAGAAATGGATTCCAAATTATACACAACAGGCAAAAAATATTCAAACACTTATAACTAAAAGAAATGAACTACAAAAAAGTGCACCCAAAACCAAACAAATTGTAGAACTGAACCCAAGAAACCCAAATACAAAACTTTGGCATTTGGAAAAACAAATTGACCATCCCAGGCACAAACGGAAAAAAAAAAACAAATATTATTAAGAATACAGATGGTTCCCCAGCAACTAATGACAAAAATTCTGCCAATCTTTTAGGTAATTCATATCAAATAAGTAGTAAAATCAAATTTGAAATAAAAGATAAGAAAGTTGAAAAAAAAAGGCCCGAAAGATTATTCATGACTGTAAAAATGTCACCAGCACTCATAATATTTTTCCATTAAAAAATCTATGAAAGAGCTAGCTTATGAATTAGAAAATATTGACCTAAACAAAACTCCTGGGCCAGATGGAATCCATGGCCAAATGATATCAAACTTGGGCAAATTTGGCAAAGAAAGACTTCTTCATATTTTCAATAACTTCTGGAAAACTGGAAAATTGCCTCAAGACTGGAAAACTGCAACAAAAATTCCCATTAAAAAACTTGACAAATCTGCTGATGACCCAAAAAATTACCGACCTATCTCCCTCACAAGTATTTGATGCAAATTAATGGAAAAAATTATACTCAGACGAGACTCACCTACCACCCCGACACAAAAAAATTCTTACCAGAAGAACAATATGGATTTAGGAAAGGACATGGGACAATACACCAACTCTTATTTTTCACACAAAAGGTAAAAGATGCACAAAACATAAAACCAACTAACCACACCATAGCTGCTTTTTTAGACCTTACACAAGCTTTTGATAAGGGGGGGGTATGGAAAAACAAATTAATCACAAAATTATAAAAACATTTCAAAATTGATGGAAAGCTATCCCTATTTACTATCCCTTTTTATTGCAGGCATAGAAGGAAAAAAATTCACATAAAACCAATATTGGACTTTTCGCTGATGACATTAATCTATGGAGCAGCAACACTAACTGGAATAAAGCTTAAAGGGATTTGAACAAGACTCTTTTCCACCTAGAAAAATTTGCTAATAAACATAAATTAGAATTTAACCCCCAAAAATCTGAAACCTGTCTTTTTACTACCGATAAGAAACTATACAAAATAAGACCAAATATTATTCTGAAAGAACAACAATTGCAATATAATAAACATCCTGAATATCTCGGCTACACCCTGGATCCAGAAATTAACTCCAGTAAATATATTGAAGGAGTTGTTAGAAAAGGAAGAGACCGACTAAAAATCTTGAAATATATTTCAGGAAGAGAGTGGGGAGCTGAAGCAACAACACTAAAATTAACTTACACATCTCTAATGAGACCTATCTTGAAATATGGATATCAAATCTATGGTACAGCATCTGCAACAAATCTAAAAACACTGGAAAGGATACAACTAAGTGTAGCTAGAATCATTACAGGTCTTCGAAATACCTGCCCTAATGATATTGTACTTTACGCGGCAGACATTATGCCCTTAATGTATAGAAGAAGCTACAATCTTCCAAAATATATAAACAAAAGCAAGAGTTATGGAAACAAACACAGAACTTCCAAGTACATACTTAATTGGGAATCCAATATATGACTCAAAAAAGAAGGCTCTCTCCACCTGGCCAAACGAAATGGATTTTTAAAATATAAAGTGGGAAAAATTATTTAGCAGAAAAAATATCTTCATGCGAACCACTAACAAAATGTTATTTTTAATGCTACTTTAAATGAACCCACCAACAAACAATAACAAAATCTTGAATACTTAAAACAATTATCATTAGAAAAAAATGATAAAATTTATAAAAATACAATAACTATCTATACCGATGGAAGCAGAGACGAGTTGGGACACACTGGCAGTGGCTCTCTCATTAAAACCACAAATGGCATTGAGAAAATAAACAGAAGAAACCCAGATTTTTGCTCAGTCTTCAGATAAGAACTTATTGCCAACTATGAAGCCGTAAAATCCATCAGAAACACTAAACATCACGATATATGCATTCTTACTGATAGTAGAAGTGCCATACAACACTTGAGTCACACAGGGGAAGTTAGAGACAAAGTAAGCAGGAACATAATTGGTTATCTCCAAAAACTCTCAAAAACCTCAAAAATTCACCTTCAATGGATACCCTTACATGTTAGCATTGAAGCTTCTGATGCGCTAGCGAAAAAAAGGCACAAAAGAACCCTTGGTACAGAAATATAAAGTTACTTTTAAAGAAATAGTAGCAGTAGTCAAAACAAAAATAAACAAGAACTGGAGGATCCCACCTAAGCACAGTTGGTACACTCTAGAAGCAGATGGCCACCCGACCTTTCGGTCTATAAGCCGGCATGCCCTTCGCTGCTATCCTGTTCAACTCATAAGCCAAGTAACGGTATCCAAGCTAGGGCTTGGACATTGTACCTGGAAAAACCACCTCCCAGACAACGTGTATAGAAGGATTTCTATACCGGTGGCCATTAGTCACAGCAAAATAGGAAACTATCTACTGTGTCCAGCGGGGACCACGGGGAGGCGGCCACCGGTCGACTCTGTTCACTCACAGCTGAGGAAAAGCTCAGATGCCACGTCGTGGGCTTTCTCAAGAAGCTTGCTGTGATTTCTCAGCAGCTTACTCTCGATCGCGCCCCTCGCTCTCCTTCTCTCTTCCTGCACGCCCACTACCCTTGGACAATCCAAGACGTCGTGGCGTGCATCCACATCTCTTTCTCCACAGATGCAATCAGGATTTCTCTTAATTTTAAATCTGTGGAGACTCCTGGGAAAGGGCCCATGTCCCGAACTACCCTAATGAGTTTGTGGGACATCACCTTACAGAGGTACTTAGGTGTTGTTACCCAATTGAATACCTCTCTCCCCTTCACACTGTTCCTTGACTCTTGATATGTCCTGGACGTGCCCCCTGATCCTCCTATACACTTCTTTCTTGGTCACTGGGGTCCTCACTAATCTACCTCTAAAGCATCCTGCCTTAGCGAGCCTTTCTGCGAACTCATTACCTTCGATTAGGCTGTGTCCCCTAACCCAATGGAGCTCCGGAGCCCGCGTCATCATCTCCAGCTCCTGGATTATTTGATGCACGAGTTGCCCTTTCTCCAGATTGATGACCACTAGGGCCGACATACAATCTGAATAGAGGCGGTCCGGGCTGAAGTTCTTCTCGGCACACACTCTGAGAGCTTCCCTGATCGCAACCAGCTCGGCTGAAAAGACCAATTCGTCCACTCTGAGTGTTAAGCTTTCTTGGAAGATCAGCTCTCCATTAGTGAAAATCGCTACCCCAGCTCCAGTATTGGTTCCAGACTTACTCCCATCAGTGAAAATCTCCGTGCCAATCCCTATCGGCCCTCCAGGACTCCAATTCCACTTTGGCAACCACTGCGGAGGCTTCCTTGGGTCCCTCTTCCATTCCAAGGCACCCGCTTCAAGTCCCAGGGCATCTTCCCTGTTCTCCCAGATCTTCTGTCTGATGGTCTCCTCCTCTAGTTTCAATCCCAGGGGAATAAGACCAGCGAGGTCCAATAAGGCCTCACTGCTGGTAGTGCGATATTTCCCTGTGATTCTGAGTGCCGCTGTCCTCTGCACTCACTCTAGAGTTGTCGCCACCTTCTGATCCCTGTTTCGGCGCCACCAAGCCCTGGAAGCATATAGCAGGATTGGCTCGACACAGGAGAGGTAGAGGTTCCTAAAAATAAGACCCTCCTTACCCCCCTGTTGAGAGCCAACCAGGACAGGCCTGCACAACGCCTCCCTGCCTCTCGCCACCATCTCCTCCGCGTGGTATTGCCAACCCATCTTGTCATCAATGACCACCCCCAGGATGGTCATCCTATTGACCAACGCTACCCCCCGTCCTTCCATCCAGATAGCCGGCTTGTGTTCCCATTTGATCCCTTTCCTTTTAGTTCTTATGTCCCTATACTTAAAGCTTAGGGATTTAGTTCTGGAGACATTGATCTTAAAGCCAGAGTCATGGGCCCAGTTCGCGAGGATTTGGAGAGAAGTTTCAACACACTTCTCAACCTTCACTCTCGAAGCAGCCTCAATGATGAGAAACTGGTCGTCGGCATAGAAAACCAGCCTGGCTCCCTCAGGTAGCTCCTCCTGGAAAACGGTGTTTACCAGGATATTCCACAGAATAGGTCCGCAGCAAGAGCCCTGTGGGCAAACCCTAGCACAGTTTCTTTCCAACTTCAGCCCACCAAAACTGAGGCTAATCCCTCTATCCCTCAGGATATCACAAACCAAGCTGCACAAATTATCTGGACGACCCATGTCCATCAAATTTATCATCAGCTTGTTCCAGCTCATGGAGTTGGACGCACCATCAATGTCCAGGGCCACGAGAAGAACCCAAGCACCCTTATTCAAGCCCATATCAACCCCCTCTAACACCTCGTTTAGAGCTGTGGTTGTGGATTTTCCT
This sequence comes from Cordylochernes scorpioides, assembly GCA_030710605.1. Taxonomy (NCBI): domain Eukaryota; kingdom Metazoa; phylum Arthropoda; class Arachnida; order Pseudoscorpiones; family Chernetidae; genus Cordylochernes; species Cordylochernes scorpioides. The sequence continues at coordinate 30,504,122 of CP092870.1, read as the reverse complement.
ACCCTAAAACCATTTTGGACAGGCACCTATTGAATAACCTGGCAAGAAGCGATGGGTGCATCCTCACCATGACTTTCACAACCGTTTTATCGATCCCATCGGGACCAGGAGATTTCCTGTTCCCGAATTTGAAAGCCGCCCGTTTCACCTCATTCTCAGAAAAGGGCGGATCCACCAAACCACAAGTGGTCAGAGAGATCTCGTCCTCTGGTTTCTCGTTTCCGAAATTCCTATCCAAGATGAGGTCCAGGGTCTCCTTCAGGTCCTGAGTCTTGAACCCATTTTCCCCTTCAAGTAGCCTCAAGTTAGCGGAGCACCTTATCTTCCCAGATACAGCCCTGTAAGGGAGACCGTATGGATTAATCTCCAGTACGGTTTTGCACTGCTTTCTCCCGCCCGTACTATTCTGGAATAGCTTCCTCATGACCCTGACTCTCTTCCTCTAGATCTCCAGCTCCTCGTTCCACCAAGGCTGTTTAAGCCTTTAAATGCGGTAACCTTTCCATATCCAGGCCACAAGGTTTTGCACGTGTTGATTATATCCTGGTGGAGCTCATTGACCATGCTATTAATAGAAATTCTGTCAACTGCTCCAGCCAATCTATTCCCAAGTGTGCAAGCAAACCGGCGTCTGAATCTTTCAAGGTTAGGCCCCCTGATGCTGTACCGAGGAAATCTTTACACTGTTGGCGGTTCCACTTCACAACTGGCCTCAAACCTGATGAGTTTGTGGTCGCTTACGTCCGTGGGGTCCGTTTCCCACCTCAAACGCCGCATCCTGCTCGTTCTTGCTAGGGAGAAGTCTATGATGCTTTCACCGTTTGCCGTGGCAAATGTCGATTCACCATAGACGTTCCAAATCTCCAGACTCTGACCAATAACAAGATCGACCAGCACCTTTTCTTTAGAATTTTCCTCCCTGTCCCCAAACAGCTGGGTGCGCGCGTTCAAATCCTCGTCAATCACGATCTCGTGCCTTTCCTTCCCAACCAAAAAATCAATTAGGAAGTCCAGCTTACCGAGGTCGTTGTCCTGACGTGGTATGTAGTAGAGAGGCAGACCAGTTTTAGATCCGCCGCCTCGATCTGTACCGCCACCGCCACCTCCCAGGACCCACAACCCAAACAAGGAAGATCTCCCCGGACCAGTAAAGGCGGCCTTGTTGCACTCGCTAGAGAAAAAACTGTAACGAGTATTTAGACCCATCCTCCAGGTACATCTCCTGCACCAGGATAACCTGAGTGCGATCACTTTTAATGATCCGGTCTAGCTCCTCGGTGCTCCTCCTCGAACGAGCGCAATTTAGTTGCACGAACCTCCACACCTTCTTGTTTGGCCCCTCTACCATCGCCTCCCGTTCACGTACCAGGCCTTCACCGAGCACTGCGTACTCCGGGGGCGATGATTAGTCATATTTCTTGCCGTACCTCTTGTTGTCCTCTAAACAGAGCCAAAAACCCCGCTTCATATCGCATCCCTGTTATTGGGAGTGAACGCCCTCGCATCTCCCACACCTCTTAGGATGTTCGCAGGTCCTTGCGATATGACCGGGCCTGAGGCACCTGAAGCAAGTTGACACTGCCTCATTCACCCTGATAGGTACCATCCTGGCACCTATCTTTAACCTCTTCTTGCCAAGGAGGGATTTCATGGTGGCCTCCTTTAGGCCCGAAATGACCCAATTCGTTGCGTAGGGCCTTCTTGTACTCTTTGGATACAATCTCATGTATCCTTCCAAGATGTCCCCACACCCCGAATTTTGGCGCACCACATTTCTCTTAGCGTCTCCTCTTTGATGTCAGAGTTGACACCCAAGAGAATCAGCTCCCTCCTGGCCCTCTTGAGGCCTCCTAATCTCAGTGCAGGCTTCCTCTCTATAGCCTCCACGGCCAGTTTCTTGTCCTCGGGGTTCTTCAATATGAGAGCCAAAGCTCCCTCACCCCGAATCATTTTGAGGTCATAGCGGTGCCCAGGAATGCTACCAGCGATGCTTTTCAGCACAGCGAGCATTAACCCGGACCCCGCATCCTCATTCCACTCAACTACCAGGGTCAGGTCCTCCTTCCATCTAGGGGGGCCCTTGACCTTTGGGGGTTCTGGCTTGGTAGTCTTGGCCGCCTTGGGGGGATCCTTAACCTCTTTAGCTCTGATATTCTTCGGAAGAGGAGGTTCTTTCACCTCCTCTGTAGGCGTCGCTCTCGGTGGGTCCTCTTTTGATCCGGCTGTCACCTCAGTCCTACTCTCTTCCTCTTTTGCTGAAGGCTTCTTAACCCTTTTCTTCTTCTTTCTCTTCTTTTCCGCCATCTCGCTGTTCCTAGTGTGAACAGGTTGTTTTGGGGAAAATGGCGGAACAGCTTTCTCGTCTCTAGTTGGTATTTGGACCGGGTCTCCCTCTACCTCAGGTAGTAACCACCGGCCCTTGCGGGCTCTTCTGTCTTCTCATTTCGGGGCGACTCTCGTCTAGGGAGGACTGGGAAAGCGTCATTGGGAGGACATACCTCGACCTCAGCTAGTTTCAGCGACTCTAAAAGAGCCGCTTCCACTCCCCTCTCTATGCCATACTGCAGGGTGGTCGGACTGAGGATCTTTTCCTCCAGGTTCCGCTTCTCCACCCGCAGGAGCTCGAGCTCTTCAATAGCCGACCTATGTTTCTTGAGGAGCTTATCGAAGAATTGCTCGAGGATGTTCGGGGGAACATTTCCAATCTTCCTCCCTTGACGTATGGTGTCTAGGGAGTCCTGGAACGCCTCGGCAATCTCCTTAAGCTCCGTGCACTTCTTCAGGGGTGTCAATGCCTGATTTAGAAGCTCGTTCATTTCATTCAGGTCATTGAGGTACCCTGCCTTGGTGGCATCCATCGCAGCTCCCGGCTCCTCGACTATTGAGCCGATTCTCGCCTCAGACGAAGGGTCAATCAACAGGAAAGGATCCACAGGGATCTCCATGTTGATGATCCTGTTGAGGCAGATATCAGGGGGGATGGACGATCCTTCCTATCCTCTCGCTCTGGGTATCCAGGGCTAGCTATGCGGAAGGCACCTGAGCTCAAATCCTCAGGCGGCCGCGTCACTTTTCGCGGACTCAAGTGGGGACCCTGCCTATCCTCTCGAGTCGTGTCGACTCTCGTTGTGCGGAGAGTGCCTGCTTCAATAGGGGACTTGCCTGAGTCATTAGTGGGCGCGGCAGGGGAATTATTAGAAATATCCAACGAGGTATTATTGGGCATACGCTCGGAGCCCGAGGGATTTTGAGCGTCCTCGGGCTTATCCTTGTCTTCAGGGGTTTTTTCAAGAGGGATGCATGAGAAGTTACTAGACCCAATATGTCGAGCTGGCCCATCAGCTCTGACTAGGTCGTTCACTCTCGGTAAGAGGGATCTGCCTCCCACCCGTTCTCAGGCGCTACCTGAGCCTCATTGGTAATGTCAATCTTTATATTTTGTAATGGCAGTATTAGGGTGACCTGTATTATAATGACACCAGAACGCCGCCATGTCACACAAGGCTAAACTGGGCATATCCGTCTTTCCAGACTTGTCAGACGAGCTGTCAGCGTTGGCCACGTTTTTGTTAGAAACGTGCTCAGGACGAACCACGGGAAGGTGCTGATCAGCATATGTAGGCAGCCGTCAAGCCACCCTACTTTGCGCAATCTGCAACTGGACGTCACTCCTGTCACAGACCCCTATTAACATCGTTAACTTTTCCACCGAGTTCCACAATGGTCTGTCGTGATCATTTAGCCCCTACCACCCTCTTTCAGGCAGCCAGGTACAGACCGCTACTACCCGCGAGTCGCCTGCCGAGGGCTGCAGATGCCAGGCACATAGTCCTACCCACTCTCCATGTTCAGAACTAGGGCCCCTGGCCCAGCACAGTTGGTACAGTGGAGTGGACCCAGAAGGAGCTCTAGACATCAGAAATAGACAGCATCAAACGACACAAGATTTAGAATAGGCCATCTCAAGCCATTGAAGATAGAAAATGTCAACAAAATCTACCCAACTTCCCCAAATTGTAGCTTGGCACCTGCAGCTCCAGAAGACATTGTGGATTGCATTAGATGCACTAAACAGGACATTTGGGAGAGGCCTCTGCTTTTCATAAAACAGCTAGAGGAGCATGAACTCAAGGAATTCGTGTAAACCTTACACAAGGGGATAAGAAACAACAACAACAACAAATAATTTCTCTGATCGTTTAAACCAATTGTGTCAAGTCCTTTCTTTTTAAGTATTTTTTGTTCTCTTTTTTTTTTGTGCAGGGTCATTCAAGTTAAGATTGATGATTACATTTGATGGCACTGGGGGAGAAAATATTGGTTCTTTTTGAATTTGAAAGTCATTGTGTTTCATATTTATACCCTTTCTAATATTGTTGTCGTACTGAGTGTGGAAGATCTTTTGAGTCTTTCTTTTTGTGTCCAGTTTAAATAGGTTCGATGGGATATGTGTTCGGTTTCTTTACTTTTTAAGCTATTGGTGAATATTTCATTGTTTTTATTTTGTGTTCTGCTTTCGAGCGAGTAGGTCTAGACCACATTCTCTCTGATTTTTTTAAAATTGTTGGTGGATGAAACAGCACCAATGAATATTTTGGCCGCTTTTGCTTGAACACTATCTAGTGTTCCTTTTAGTGATTAGCTTGAGGGAGCCCAGACGAGTGTTGCATATTCCATTATCGGCCTTATTAAGGTGATATATGTTGTTCTGAGAATTCTGGGTTTTGCCCCCCAATTTGTTACACATAGCCATCTCAAAATGTTTAGTTTTCTGTTAGCTCTTTTTGAGGTGCTAATTATGTGTTCTGTAAATCGCAATTCCTCATCAATGACAATTAAAATAATTTTATTGACATCTTGTCAATACATGCAAAGTGCACAGTCTGCACTATTTAAAAAAAGATAATATGCATTATATACACTGTGTACAATGAATATGGCGCCTCTGCCAGCGCTGCAGAGTTTGGTGGAGAATCACCAGTGGGTCTGCAGCGACACCACGCATTTTGCGATCTACGATGAATACGTAGATCGCGTACTTCGCCGCTAAAGAGATGGTGATAGCGTGGTCCTCGAGACCAACTGGAAAGATCCAAAACTGCAGTATCACACCTATGTATTTTGGATTTCTAATTTTATCAATTATTTGGTTGTTTATGCTTATTTTGGGGTTATATTTATGCCTTTTCCCCTGTCAGTGGAGAAGACGCATAGGTTTGGTTTTATTGGGTTTATGGTCATTTGGAGTTCCATTGCCTACTTCTCCAGTCTTCTCATTGATGTGTTCAGTATTTTTTCGGATTTTTCTATACTGCTACTTGTGTGCCATATGGCTATATCATCTGCATAACAGGCAACCTTTGTGTCTTCAGTGAGGTAAGGATGGATGTCGTTAATATATAGCAGATAGGGTAGAGGACTGAGCACAAATCCCTGAGGTACACCAGCCCATGTTCTTCGGTCCTTGGGAAATTCTCCATTGACCCGAACCTTTATCCTTCTTTCCTTTAAGAAGTCTTCAATCCAGATTAAGGTTTTTCCTCTTACTCCGATGTTGTGCAGCCTTTCAAATAATTTCTCCCTCTACACTCGATCAAAAGCTGAGGTCATATCTAGGAATACGGCCGTTGTCTTTTTTTGGCGGTTTTTCCTGGAAAGAATCTATTATTGATTGGCAAAAGTAGAACAGTTGATCAGGTGTATAGTGTCTGGATCTATAGGCAGTTTGGTAGAAGTTCATTTTATTATTGTTTGTGAGCCAGACTATGAGCCTAGTGTGGATAAATTGTTCTGTTATTTTACAAAGCATGCTGGTAAGATCAATTGGCCGATAGTTCTAGTATTCCTTGGCATCTTTGTTTGGTTTCAGTATTGGCACTATAATTGATATCTTCCAATTCTTTGGTAGTTTACCAGTTTACCATTATATGTTCAGTATTCGTAGGAGTTGATTTTTAGCTTTGTCTCCAAAGTGTTTAATCATTTGACCAAAGATTAGATAATCTCCTGGTGACCTCTTGGATCTAAATTTTCTATTGATGAGTTTAGCTCATTCAGTTTGAAGTCTCTCGAGAAAATACCTTGTTGATGGTAGTTTCTTGCTTGTTTAACTAATTTGTTTATATTATTTTTTTAGAGTCCTGTCTTCATTCGTGTAGTTGAGTCTGGAAGTGTTTGAAAGATATTCAGCAATTATGTCAGCCATCTGTTTGTTCTCGTTCTCGCTGTTCTATTCATATCGGTTAGAATATTGGAGGATTGGTGTTGGTTTTGATTGTTTTCTAGCACTCTAATCATATTCCAGTCTTGGCTGTCCTTTCTTGGATCCATTTTCCCGCAGAATTCTGCCATTTTTCTTGTTTGCATATCCAAATTTCTTTTTATATTCTGTGAATAATTTCAATGAGTTCCTTTCTGTTTTCTTCTGTTTTATTTGTTTTAAGAAGTTCATTGGTATTTTCTCTCTCTCTTAAATCATTGCCTCGATGTTATGGTCCTTCCAGTAAGGTATCCACAGGTCTTTACGTCTCCTTCTAGGTATCGATGCTTTTGCAGCTTTGGATATGATCGAAGAGAATTTTTCTAAGTTTTTGTCAAGCGTTCTGTAATTCAATTCTTCTTTGCACAGTTCTTCAAGCTTTTCTGTGAATTTGTTCAAGTCGGCTTTCCTAAAGTTCCATGTTATTTTAATCTGTTGGACATTCTCAATTTTGAAGTTTAGGGTTGTTAAAATTGTTCTGTGGTCACTGATTGCACCTCTTAGGATTTTCCATTGTGTTGTGGGTGCGATGTTGTAATTTATCGCTGCGATGTCTATTGCGGATTCTGTTTCTGTAGACTTGGCTAGGTTGGTGTTCTCTCCCTTATTTAACGGTGTAAGGTCGAGGTCGGTTAGCATGTCCTCAACCTGCTGACCTTTGTTATCCTGGACAGGTGATCCCCAAGTTGAGCTTTTGGCGTTAAAATCGCCGAGTATGATTGTGATATCCGAAGAGGCTTCACTCAATGTTTCTATTGTGTGTACCCATACAAAATTCAAAGATTTCACGAGCTGAAAGTTGGCGATTTTGAGATGCGTCAAGAATTCGCTGCATGGGGTTTCCGGCAAATTGATATTGATGAAAACTGGCTGTCAAATGTTCTGTAGACAGATGATGCTCACTTTTCTCTAAACGGAGAATTTAACATTCAAAACAGCCGCATTTGGGCAACAGAAAACCCTAGGATTTTTACAGAAATGCCACTTCATCAGTCCAGAGTTACAGTTTTGTGTGGGTTCACTTCTTATTTTATTATTGGGCCATTTTTCTTTGAAAAGTAATCAATGGAAGAACTTTTAAAACCGTTTTTGTAACTGGAGAACGTTAATTTCAACTTTTGTGTGTGAGAGAAAAGGGTTTTGCATATTGCAGGGCAGACACGCACTAAGCGAAATAACATTCATGAAAGATGGAGGACCTCCTCATATCTCCCGAGGTGCCAAACAATTGGTTCGGTGAAAATCGTGTGATATGTCGCCACTTTATACACCAGTGGCCTCCAAGATCACCAGACTTGACGCCTTGCGATTTTTGGTTATGGGGGTACATTAAATCGTGTGTTTATCGATGCTGGCCTACCACATTGGCCATTTTGAAGGCTTCTATCAGATGGCAAGGTTTATCAAATTCAACAGATATGTTATTTATTGCTGTCCAATCTGTCATCTATCGTCTGCAGGCGGTGTTTGAGAATGAAGGACGCCACATTGAGCAAGGATTGTGACCTAATACAAGAGAGAAGGCAAGTTACCTAATGTGTTATATAAGCTGCCGTGTATTATATTATACGTATACCAATATTTTGCAGCTCTTTGTGTTGGGTTATGGGGATAATAAATGCTGTCCTCACATATTGACTAATAATTTTGTGAACAGTAATTTTTTGTTTGTCATTTGCTCACATATTATGTCGTGCAGACCAAAGTGTTATAACTTCTCGAATAACACTGGTACACACAATTTTACCCCTTATGTTTAGTTTTTCGCTTTTCGCTCATTAGAAGAAATAGCATAAGGAATATTTTCTGTGCACCAATAACTTTATAAATTTTGTGCAGAAATAATAATACAAAATTATTTTACTACCACGTTTTTCAACGCAAAAGGTCTATCTAAAAATGATCTTTTTTTGAGGGGACACATTTTTAAAATTGTGTACAGTATAATAAGCAATGGTAACATTTGACAAGCCCATAGAATATTTGGAATAAAGTACGACAAATATATTTCGTCACTCCCCTCTATATTTCATTTGTTGGATCATGACTGATATCCAGTTAAAGAGTCAAGTGTCCCCAATCAGTCAAGAAACTACACATTCCTTATAGCAAGAAATCCTATTAGTAGTGCCATCATAATTTTTAGTACTATATTAACATTTCAAAAAATCTTGTATTGATATCAGCAGTGTTTTTCAAACATTCAATCTATTTCACAAAACCCTATCTAAAATATAAATATTTTTGCTACATGTTTTAATTTGCATTTACCTATTTTACATATCTTGGATTGCATTTAAAAATTGTCATCCAATTATTCTACTTTTGGCGAAATGGTGTTTTATTAATTTATCATTTGATATTTTTAGGGTTCTTTCCTGGTATTAAAAAAGGAAAAATACGTGTCGACCATTTATATATTTCAATTTATCAAACAATTTGGCCGCTTAATCTCTGATTCTGATAGAGCGCCATCTAGCGAAAAAATTGTAACTAAAATCAATTTCGAATTTTTCATTATTTACCATAAAAATTCACATTGCATCCTGAACACAATGGTGTTTACCGCATTGCTCTAGCGCAACTATTCGCGGATATATTAATTTTTAAAATAGTGCGGGACTTTTGGATCACCCTGTATTTTAACCAGGGCCATATCGAGTCGAATGGTTGCTCTGTTCCTATATAAATTTTACAAAGCAGTAAGCAGGAAAAAAAAATTGGAGTGAGTATAAGACCAGTGTATTATTATATTTTTCTTTCCAGTTTATTACCTTCACTTTTTGTTGTCTTTTTGCCTTTCTCACTTTCTACGTCTCTTTGATATGTCTCTTTAATCTCTTATATTTCGCTTTCTATGAATGAAAATATTGTAGAAAGTTACGCTTCAAATTCTTATAACCTTCATTCGTCAGCTGAGGAATTTTTGTATTAAGAGGAAAAGTCTTAGTGCCTATATCATATGTAAATTCCAGTGTCTTTTTTTCATTCTTTTATTTTGTATCTTTTTCTTTTACTCGGATTCACCCTTTCAAATCTGTTTATTGTCTTAATTTAGTTTTCTTGCGTATAAATTTCATTATCTCAATATTGATTGTGGTTAGTTTTTGCTTTTTTATCTTCATTTGCGGAGAATCCGTGGTAATTCCATGTATAAATAATTTATTTTCTTCCAATTTACACAGATTAATCTATTTATTAGCTTGATTGTCTTTATATATTTTTTTCCAGTATATAAATATCATATTATCATTAAGGTACTATTACTCTTTTTTCCTGCATGTATCCTACATTTCTGATTGGAGAATCCGTATAAGACTAAAAGGTCTTAATAAAGATTTTTGTTATTGTTGTATTCGTTACAATCATAAATTGGCGCCGTGGATGTCACTCTTGTATAACGTCCCGCTCCAAACTTTGTGTTTTTTTTTAATATAAAAGTAAAAATGTAAATTTTCACAACGATATTTGAAAATTCTATTATTTTGAATTTTATATCAATATATTTTAAATTTGGTATATACATAAAATGATGATAGCAAGTGATTTCTTGCACCTACGCCATCATTACGTCACTCAAGGTCACTCTTGTGAAACGTCCCGCTCCACTAATCCCCGTCGTCCTACGTGGTCCATCCTTCCCCAACTTTACTTCTTGCAGTTGCCACAGTGAGGCGCTGGTTGCGAAAAAAAATAGGAAAAAAATTGTCAATAATTTGTTAATAACTCCAAGGATATTCGAGATAGAAGCCTGTATACTTGCCTATACGTTTTTCAAGATTCAACTCTATTTACTGTTAAAATTTCAGCCAGATTATTTACGTATTGTTGGCGTGTATAGCAGACAAATATACCTACATACATACATACACTGGCTTTTATATATATATTGTAGCGTAGAAATCAGGTCTTTGTATATCTGAAGGTGTGAAAGTATTTATTGATGGCGTCACCACGACCAGTCGACAAATATTAAAAAATTAACCCAACTGTATACAGCTATAGAATATCGAGCAAGCAAGTTAGGCAACTAAATTATGATTTTGCAAATAATAAATCTGTTTCCAAATATTTTCATTGAATAATTAAAATAAATAATTAATTATTTCTTCGCCACATAGCATCTTCCTAAAAAGAGCATCGACCCGATGCTCAGCTGGAGACTTGCATCTTCAGTCTCAAGAACTAGTAATAGGGCCAGAAATCTCTTCTGGTGTCTGCGGTGGATGTCTTCTTCAGTTGAGATATCTTCTTCATGAAGGCTTGGTAGGTCTATATTTACGTCAATGTAGTTTTTTCTTATTTCTACTGTGATCGGCAAGGAAAGATTTTTTAACTTTGCGGCCTCACCTCCAATATGGTCTATCATCTAGTTTTCATGGCTGGGCGTCCAGCTAGATCTTCTAGCAGTTTAGAAATATTGTCTGTTTCGACCAGGATGTGAGGTAGGGCTTCGGTAGCGAGTGAAATTTTTCCTCGATGATTCGTCATTTGCTTCTGAGATTTGGCTCGAGAGTTGTAGAATACCATTGCGTCTTGCTTTCTTTGGAAATATTCATTTCTCCTTTCCTCATTGTGTCTCTTCCTGTTGCGGCAATAGCGGACGATGTGACCTGGGCGTCCGCAGTAGAAACAGATTGGCTTTGTTTCACTTGTCCTCCATTCATTGGTGTCACGTCTTCTTCCTTGTTTCTGATACTGAGTTGTAGGATGGAGAGTCCTAGATTGAACCTCGAATCTAGGATTTGATACCGGCCTGGGAGCTTGAGGGGGACTTTTGTAGGTTTTGATATGGGCGCCAAGGGCTTTACAATCTCTTCCCTCGCTAAATCTTCAATGGCAGCGATTTTAGGCTCCTCTTGAGGAGAGTGCAATGCTTGCTGTATCTCCTCGCGGACAATTTTTCGGATCAGCGATGACAGATCTTCTCCGTCATCCTGGTCACAGAGAGAGACTACATTTGGTAGGCGCTCGTACCTGGTTGGGGTAACTCACATACAACGGAGCGCTTCGACACGGCGACATTCTGTAAGGAATTGCTCGGTGCTCTGTACATCCCTCGGTAGGAGTGCTTGATAAAGCTCCTCAGCTATCCCCTTCATTAGGTGGGAGATTTTATCTTCCTCGCTCATTTGAGGATCAACCTTTTGCACAAGCACAGGACATCCTGGATGTAAAATTCGGTACTCTCACCTTTTAATTGCGCCCGTGTTTTAAGTTTCTTCTCCGCTTGGAATTTTGAATTTTCTATTTTTCCGAACACATTCTCTAATTGAGATGTGAATTCCTTCCAAGTCCGTATGCTTTCTTCATTGTTCTCAAACCATTTGAGAGCAGTTCCAGACAGATAAAAATAAACTTTAGTAAGACAAAGGGTTTTGTCCCAATGGTTGTACCTTGCCACATGTTCATACCCTTTTAACCATTTTTGGAGATCTTCACTACCCTCCCCGGAGAAAATGGAAGGGTTCCTTGGCAGATGTTGAACAACGTAGTTGCTTACCTGGGTACCTTCCGTCTTTACATTCATAGAAGTTTCTTCTGGTTCAACAGAATTAATTTTTCTTTTATTTCTTAATGGGCATCGGTTTAGTCTCTCCACCAGTTGTAGCGTAGAAATCAGGTCTTTGTATATCTGAAGGTGTGAAAGTATTTATTGATGACGTCACCACGACCAGTCTACAAATATTAAAAAATTAACCCAACTGTCTACAGCTATAGAATATCGAGCAAGCAAGTAGGCAACTAAATGATGATTTTACAGATAATAAATCTATTTCCAGATATTTTCATTGAATAATTAAATTAAATAATAAATTATTTCTTCGCAGCAATATATATATACCAGGTCTATTAGTATGAAACGCGAAAATTTTCAGTGAATTCAAAAGTTCACCAATTCCATACAACAAAAGATTTTTTATTCAAAGTAACTGCCCTGATTAGCTATACACTCGGACCACTTTTCAGGCAAATTTCGAATTCCTTGTCTGAAAATTTCTATTCCTTTTTAGTCGAACCAGTCAACAAGTCATTTTAGGAGTATGTCTGAGTTCGAAAATTCCTGGTTTTTTAGGGCGTGTCCTAAAGATGTGAAAAGGTGGTAGTTCGACGGCGCTAAGTCTGGTGAGTACGGCGGGTGGGGTTAGAGTTCCCAGCCCAAGTCTTTTATGGTGTTTTTGACCACCGTAGCGTTGTGGGCTGGAGCGTTGTCATGCTGCAGTATCAGGTTGTTGTGCTTTTCACGTCTTTCCGGTCTTTTTTCATTCAACGCCTCTCTCAAACTGTGCATTTGTTGTTCGTAGCGACTAGTATTGACCATTTTGCCAGGTTTCAGGAGCTCGAAATATATGTTACGCCGGTTTGGTCCCACCATATGCAAAGCATTGCCTTTTTTTCCGAAGCGATTGGGCCTAGGCGTCTGTTTTGGAAATTGGCCGAGCAGGCCCCACGACTTTTGGCGCATAGGATTGCTGAAGTGGATCCATTTCTCATCAGAAGTAACGATTCGGTGCAAAAATGACTTCTTTTCATGCCTGGCGAGCAGCCCTTCGCAGGTTACCAGACGCCGTTATTGCTGCCTTTCGCTCAACTCGTGGGTGACCCATCTGGAAAGCTTTTGGGTCATTCCGAGGCTGTTTAAACGTAGAGAAACAGCACCTTGAGACACCTGGAGCTGTTTTGCGAGTTTCTTCTGCATTTGGGTACTGTCCTCATCCAACAAAGCTTGCAGTTCAGCGTCCTCAAACTTTTGGGGCGGTTTTCCATGTGGTTCATTATCAAGTTCAAAATAGCCACTTTGGAATTTTTTAAACCACCTGTAACACTGCGATTTGCTCAGAGCGTGGTCGCTGTAAACTTCCTCGAGCATTCGGTGGGCTTCAGTGGCACTTTTCTTCCAGTTGAAGGCAAACAACAAAACTTCCCGCAAATGGGCACTTTTTGGCTCGGAAATCGCCATTTTCCACGGGCTCCAGAATTTTTTCACGATTTGAATTTTTCTAAAACTGCACGCATGCTGATGCCACGTGAGTCAAAGAACAAAACGCCTACAACAGCGCCACCGTCAGCTCAAATAAAGTTGCACAGCGGCCTCTGGTGCCCATTTTCGCGTTTCATACTAATAGACCTGGTATACAGGTTGATCCAAAAGTCTCGCACAAATTTAAAAATAATAACTCCGCGAATATTTGCGCTAGAGCAATGCGGTAAACACCATTGTGTTCAGGATGCAATGGGGATTTTTATAGCAAATAATGAACAATTCGAAATTGATTTTAGTTACAATTTTATTCGCTAGATGGCGCTCTACCAGAATCGGAGATTCAGCGGCCAAATTGTTTAATAAATTGAAAATATAACTGATCGACACGTATTTTTCCTTTTTGAATACCAGGAAAGAACCCTAATAATATCAAATGATAAATTAATAAAACACCATTTCGCCAAAAGTAGAAGAATTGTTTTGACGATTTTCAAATACAATCTGAGATATGTAAAATAGGTATATGCAAATTAAAGCATGTATGAAAAAATATTGATATTTCAGATGTGGTTTGCTGATATCGTCTCAGCTATTTAAATTTCGAAGATAATAAATTTCTATTTTTTAAATTCAAATCTCTCTCAGTATCGTGTATATTTATTTTATTTCATTTGAAAAATATTTATTTATCTCTGATGATTTATTTTACTCTGGAATGCCGTTGTTGTTTTTGTCGTGTCCAATAAAGAGCCTCAGATGTCTCCATGCATCTCTATCACAGCAGCAATGTCCATTATCTTGGGTGTGTAAAGCTGCTGCTCTGGGTTTATGTCAATTTTCTTCAAGACTGCGGGCATGAGAATATATGGGTAGGGTAGTTCCACACCAGGACAGTTGTTGCATGTTCTATAGGTTCTTGTGCCATCTGGATGTATTGCAACAACAACAACAACAAAAACCTTTATTAAGACACTATTGTCTTACAAGGGGATTCCCCTAAAGGTTATATATGTACATGAGTGAGGAGGAAAAGCAATTTAGAGGGGAGGGGGAGCAATCAGCCGTTGTCTGTGGAGTTGAGCACCTCTTCTCTCATTTTATCAATCGCCTTGAAAAATTAAAAATATTTATAAACAAATGTTTTATCCAGCAGGAGAGCATTAAAGATTTAATATACATGTTGTTCATTGTAGTGAGCTAGCTCCGAAATTTCGCGAATTTCCAGTCTCTTTTCATGTAGGAATGGGCAATGGAATAGGTAGTGGACCAAATTGTCTTGGATGCCAACATTGCAGAAGTAGCAATTTAAAGGGTCGCTGTTCCAAAATCCCGTGATATCCTCGCGGAAAAGTAGCCATAGAATCCTTTGACGGGCTATAAATCGTTTAATTTTCAAAGGGAGGTTTGATAGTAAGTAGACCTCCGTCATAAAGGAGCTACTTAGAGATTGGTAGTGAATAAAATGAGTTGAGCCTTGTATCTTAGCTCGGTCAAATTGGAGTAGCTGGTCCACTGTGGTTTGAATAATTCTAGGCATTTCTCCTCGCACAACAATATAATCTTCACAGTTCTTAAGAAAAGAAAAACCCCTAGAGTCAATGATGCTATTCAAGTTATGAATAAAGTTGTTTCCCGCTTTTCCCACAATTGAAACTTTCCAGAGCTGGGACAAGCAAACATAGGGTAATCTTGTCCTGTCCATTTTTAAAATCCGTATCCAGAACTTTAGAATCAATTTCGTAATGTTTAATTCAAGGGACATCCTTCCGGTTTCTGTTCGTAAGATGTAGCCCGGAGTATATTTGGGTAGGTCAAGAAATCGCCGTAGGAAATTATCCTGGATCTGGTTTACAACTACTATCTGATTTGTCGCCCACATGGGGGCCGAGTATAACAACGTGGATAAAACTATGGAGTCAAGTAATTTCATCACTGCTCCGAACGATTTGGCTCTTGACTTAGATAGTATTCTCCATACTGCGTTTGTAGCAACCAATGCTTTGCTTTTAAAGTGCTGCGCCACGTAAGCAGTTGTATTCTTGGTAGTTAAGGGGTAGCCAAGATATGTATATTCTGAAGATACTGTCAAGGGTTGTTGGCCCCAAAACCAAACGTCAGATCTGGCCAAGCGGCCTCCATTTCGAAACAATACGATTTTAGACTTGGATTGGTTCAGAGTTAAACCATTTTCCTCAAAATATCTTTTTATTAGATTAATCTTTATTTGAAGCTTTATCTTGGATTCACCAAAGAGGACTATATCATCCGCGAACAGGAGGAGGTGTATAGTTCCATGACCCGGTAAGTATATACCTGGCAGGTCAGAATCATCCAGTGTAGCAACCAGATCGTTAATGAAAATAATAAATAAATACGGTGAAAGAGGTTCACCCTGAAGAACACCTGATTGTATTTTGATGAATTCTGTAAAAGAGCCGTTCCATCTGACCGCTGCCATCATTTGAGCATAGTAGTTCTGTATGAGTTTGATAAATCGCCCACTTAAACCAACAAGCGCAAGCTTTCTCCATAATAGTAAATGTGGAACCGTATCAAACGCTTTTTTAAGATCAACAAAGAATGCGTAAAGTTTTCTTCTTTTGCGGTTTAATGTCATTTGGATTAGTGATGTAAGCGTGAAGATATGGTCTTGGCACGAGTAACCCCTTCTGAATCCTGCCTGGTTTTCCGCTATGAGTTTTCTATTTTCAATCCAATTACTTAGTCTATTTTTTAATATGGATGTAAAAAGTTTTGACAAGTTGCTTATAAGCGCAATGCCCCTATAATTTGATGGTGCATTCGGATCACCATTTTTGAATATTGGTTGGATTATGGTTTTTGACCACTGTGAAGGAACTTGGGATTTAGTTAATATTTTATTGAATAAGTTAGATAAAAGGATTCAACCATTCTCAGGTAGGGCTTTGATAGCTTCATTTGGTATACTGTCGTAACCTGCTGCTTTATTGTTTTTCAAGCTAGCGATTTCCCTCGCAATTTCTAAAGGTGAAATTTCGGCGTCCAGCTCGGAGTCAATAGGAATTAGTAGAGTAGGTATATCAGCCACAATTCTTTGAGGAGGCGACAATAAACCCTGATAAAAGGATTCCCACTCTGAGATGTCAATATTTCCTTTTGTGCTATTCCGTTTCTTAAAGGACGCAATTATTTTCCAAAATTCGGCAGAGTCCCTAACATTGCTAAGGGCAGCTTGAACAGAATCAGAATATTTGTTCTTTTTGTATTTGAGCAATGATAAGTATTTGCGTTTACTCGTAATAAACAAATCTTTATAAATAGGAGTATTGAGAGTCAAATATAACTTAAGATTTTTTTTCATATATGTTTTTGCTGTATAACATTCTCCGTCAAACCATGGCTTAGACCGCGAACTATCCGCTCTTCCCCTTGTTGGCATTCCTGCTCTCATCATTGATGTTTGAATCCTGCTAGTAAGAGTGTCAGCACAAAGGTCTATTGAGGCGTCTTCCGGTATTTGGAGAGCATTTAGGTCTTCGAGACAAAGTTCATATGTCGAAGCTTTATTTATTGACCAGGTAAATTTTTTTACAGGAATATACTCTAGAGGTAGGCTTTTCGCTTTTGTATTGTCTGATCCGTTTAGTTTTAGAAGAAGTGGCAAATGATCGGAGTAAGGCAAACTTTCTATACTTAGGTCAAGAACAAGTTCCAGTAGTGCAGGAGAAACCATGAATAAGTCCAAAACTGAAGACCCCTGATGTGAGATAAAAGTATAGCATCCGTTTTTATCACTAATAGATCTTCCGTTTAGTATAATCTGGATGTATTGTCATTCCTTTATAGTGTTTTGTTCTAAGTCTTGTTATAGTTTTGTCATTTTTCTCTCAGAGTTTATTTCGAAATTTGTTCTTTTCATATTTTTTTGTTTAATTATCTTGTAGTTTGAAAAAGAATTAGCGTCAAATAATGACATTTGTTTTTTCCTTTGGCTCAACTTTCTAGCTTCCTTTGCCAATTCAACTGCCATTTCATTACCCCCGATCCTAGCATGTTCAGGAATCCATTGTAGAATGCAGTTATTCTCCAATGATTCCAGTTGGGTAAGTAACGAGTGTATTTTCTGTGTGAATTTAGTATTGCCCTTCTGAATTGCTTCTAGATCGGATATGAAGTCGCTGTATATTAAAATTCCTTCTGCTTGATCCAGGGCTGGTTGGTTGAGGCATACATCAAGAGCTTTCCAGATAGCTGTCAGTTCACAAATGAAGTTTGACGATATCTTTCCTTCTCCTTCTTTGATTTTGATGTGTTTTTTATCTTGCAGTATTATGTTAATTCCGGCCCCTCCATTACTCAGGGTAAGGTCTGATGATCCATCTTTATATACTGTTAAATAATTTCTCTGATCGCATAAACCAATTGTGTCAAGTCCTTTCTTTTTAAGTATGTTTTTGTTCTCTTTTTTATTTCAGGGTTCATTCAGGTTAAGATGGTTGGTTACATTTAATGGCAATGGGGTAGAAAATATTGGTTCTTCTTTTGAATTTGAAATTCATTATGTTTCATATTTATGCCCTTTCTAATATTGTTGTCGTACTGAAGTGTTGAAGATCTTTTGAGTCTTTCTTTTTGTGTCCAGTTTAAATAAATTCTATGGGATATGTGTTCGGTTTCTTTACTTTTTAAGCTATTGGCAAATTTTATTGTTTTTAATTGTCTTCTGCTTTCGAGTAGGTCTAGACCACATTCTCTCTGAATTTTCTCATTGTTGGTGGATGAAACAGCACCAGTGATTATTTTGGCCGCTTTTACTTGAACACTGTCTAGTCTTCTTTTTAGTGATGAACTTGAGGGAGCCCAGACGGGTGTTGCATATTTCATTTTTGGCCTTATTAAGGTGATATATGTTGTTCTAATAATTTTGGGTTTTGCTCCCCAATTTGTTCCACAAAGCCTTCTCAGAATGTTTAGGTTTCTGGTAGCTCTATTTGAGGTGCGCTAATTATGTGTTCTGTATGTTAGAAAGGTTTTAGGGTTTTATATTATTTTAGAAATTAATACATACGATTTTAGTAATTGAAAATAGTTTATTTATGCAAAACTATATCTTTCCATTATTTACAAGTAATAATATATAAGAATAGTGAGGAGTGATAACTATGGAAATATTAATGATGATATATCACAGAATATTTAAAATAATTATTCAGTGACAATATTATATAAAATATTAAAGTCTAAAATTGAATTCATATATTCAACACTCCTTCTTGAATTCATGTTTTAAAGTTTTAATTACTCTATCAAAACATCTGTAGCAGTGAAGATCTGTGTTTTTCAAAAGTTTCCTTTGGCAGAGGCTTGGTTAGGATATCAGCAACTTGGTCTTGGGTTGGGCAAAACTGAACAGCAACATTTTCTCTTATCTGATCTTTCAAAAAATGATATCGAACATCTATATGTTTTGTCTTTCTGTTCATTTGTCCTGTCTTCATTAAAGTCATTGCACTTTGGTTGTCAATATTTAGTTTAGCAAGTATGGTTTCATTTGTAAGTTCTTCAATTAGTGCTTTCATATAAATGAGTTCTTTCACACATTCAGCTTTTACAAAATCCCAAGTTTCAATTTTCTTCAATGAATCTTTTTCTTCCTGTGTTGCTTTTACCCAGTTTTCTTTGTCTACTCCGGTTACAGCTTTATTGTATGTTAACAATCCTATTTCTTCAGAAACAGAATTCAACACTTCATAATCTTTTAGTCTTTCAGGTCTATTGATATTTTCTCTATTCCTTAACATATATCTTGAATTGGTCGAGTTCTGTGGTTTATCATGGGTATCCAATTCCAATTTAGTGTCTTGACTTTCCTCTATTTCAGAATCCAAATCTTCTCTGTATCTTGGCTGAATGACACTGGTCATTTCATTTGTTAGTTTTCCTGTCAACACCACATCTCTTGCAATTATAATCCTTCTTTTCTGCATGTCCCACAATCTGTATCCATTTCCACTGTATCCGATAAGTGAATATTTTTCACTTTTACTATCCAATTTTTTTAGGTTTCCCAATTTTTTGACATACACTTCACTCCCGAATAATTTTACATTAGAAAGATTAGGCTTTCTTCCAAACCACATCTGTGCTGGTGTTGTTTGTACTGTATTTGAAGGGCTTCTGTTGATTAAATAGGCAGCGACTCTTGTCGCCTCTCCCCACATTTCCTTATTTAATTTGGAATCCAGCAAAAGTGCTCTGGTTTTTTCAATCAGAGTTCGATTCAACCTTTCTGCTTTTCCATTCAATTGTGGAGTATATGGAACTGTAAAATCAAGTATTATTCCTTTCACTTTGCACCATTCTTTAACTTGCGTATTGGCATATTCACCGCCATTATCACACCTTAATTTTGACACTTTCGCATTTAAGAATCTTTCCACTTCATTTACATATTCTTTAATATATTCTTTTGCTTCATATTTATTGCTGAGCAAATACACATAACAGAAATGTGTATAATCATTCAAAAATGTCATTATATATTTCTTATTATCATGTGTTAAGGGTTCTATTGGGCCGCACAAATCAGTATGAACAATTTCCAAAGGTCGGTGTGAAGAAATGTAGGGTAGTCGGTTAACAAAACACTGAGCGAGTTCGGTAGAAGAATTCGCCGTGATGATTCTTTGTAGGCTGTTGCAAGGATTTAAATAAGATCACTAAATAGCAGAAAGGAGGGGGTAAAAATCTCCTTCTAACTAACTTTATTTAATACATATTAAGAGGACAGTGGAAAACACGCGACTGGTGGGTAGCAAACCAAGCCGTGTTCTAATGTTTATGTTGGCGGCTGGCCCCGCCGTGTTTACAGTCGACACTTGAGCTGTCTGGGCTGCCTGGGCTGCGTCCGGAATAATGGATCTCCACCATTCCACACACACTCCCACCTGTTTTTATCTAGGCACACAGAAAAACACAAATAATCGTCCAATCGGTTGGGTTTACAAATGGTTCTTCCCGATCTAGTCTGTATTTTTGCAGTTTTCACTTTATCGTTCAGAAAACGCGAAGAAGCTGCTGTTGATGATATTTCCAAGGGATATATTTTCTGAATAGGTCTTAGGAAGGTTCCTACTGCGGTTTTCACCTTCACTAATCCATTCACTCCATCTCTTCCAAATAATATCTCCCGATCACTGCTAATGGCCAGAAGTTACGCTTTTTATTGTCCATACCAACTAGGACAACATCCCCAGCCTGGAGTTTTGGATTGTAAATGCGTCTGTTTCTCTGGACCAGGAGGGACAAATATTCCTTCCTGAATCGTGATTTCAACTCCTCCCTCAGCTTGCTCAAATAGCGCAGTTTCTGTGTCGTTGGATTAGATCCCATATTCTGGCACTCGGGAAACTCGACATCTGTCTGTTCTTGTAGAAACATGGAAGGTGATATAGTCACAAGATCATTCGGATCGTCGCTGACATAAGTCATGGGCCTTCCATTCATCACTGCCTCTGCATGACACAGCAGGGTCATCAATTGTTGATATGTTAATGTTGATGTTCCAAGCATTCTTTTTAGTATGTCTTTGAGGGAACGAATCAATCTCTCCCACCATCCACCCCACCAGGCAGCAGTGGGCGGGATGAATTTCCATTCAATACGTTTCACTTTCCCGTCGTTAGAAACGCGTTCCCAATCAATCTTTTTAAAGAAGTTATTGGCTCCTACAAAATTTGTTCCGTTGTCGCTGAAGATGGTGGATGGACGTCCTCGTCTCTTGATGAATCTCTCCAGGGCCATTAGGAAATCTTCTGTGCTGAGAGATATTACCAGTTCCAAATGTACACAGCGGTACACAGCACAGGTGAAGAGAACAACCCAGGTCTTGGTCTGATCTTTCAGATAGAGCGGGCCCGCCAGATCAATCCCTACCACCTCGAATACCTTGGCGTTATGTACTCGAGAGGCAGGTAATGGAGCGTCTTCCACCACAACGGGTTTAGCGGAGAAGCGGCGACATGTGACACATCTTCTCACTATTTTCTTAATGGTCTGTCTCGCCTTTACTATCCAATATTTTTCCCGAAGTTTGTTCATCAAAAATTGTACACCAGCGTGGCAATTCTCAACGTGTGAATCACATATCATTTGTTCAATCAACGGATGAGTCCCATGTAATAGTACTGGCAAACGGAAGCCATATTCGTCGCTGCTGTAAATCAATTTTGTTTTCACACGCAGGATTCCTTCTACTTCACATACCTTCAGACCAGGTATAGAGTGGCTAGGGAAACACTCGGCCTGAACTAATTTCAAAAGCGCCAGCTCCGCTTCATCGATCTCCTTCACAGAAAGTTCGCCCTTTACTTTCGTTGAAGATCGGAGGTTGTTGATGAACCTTCTAATCCACGCCATCATCCGCACATTTTTTATGAACGAGGAGAAATATTTCATGTACCAATGATCGGTACTCTTAACTGTTGTCACAACAGCAATCTTCTTTCTTTCCGCACAGATTTCTTCTTCATTCAGGTCTTTATACCTGGAAGGCCAAAATTCTTCGGAGAGTTTTAACCAGGAAGGGCCCTCCCACCATCTAGACTGTATCAGTCGGGATAGGCTGCATCCTCTGGAGGGTAAATCAGCTGGATTGCACTCGCTAGGAACATATCTCCAATTTCCAGGATCACTAAGTCTGCATATCTCCTTCACGCGATTCCCGACAAAGGTACCCCACTGATCATCGCGTTTTATCCAAGCGAGGGCTGTTGTGGCATCAGACCAGAATACATTTTTGATATCTTTTAACTCTAGAGCTTCAAAGATCATCTTGTTTAATCGTGCTCCTACAACACAGGCTAAAAGTTCAAGTCTTGG
Source organism: Cordylochernes scorpioides (assembly GCA_030710605.1). Classification (NCBI taxonomy): domain Eukaryota; kingdom Metazoa; phylum Arthropoda; class Arachnida; order Pseudoscorpiones; family Chernetidae; genus Cordylochernes; species Cordylochernes scorpioides. The sequence goes on along the minus strand of CP092870.1, from coordinate 30,482,016 downwards.
TATCGTAGGTCTCTTGAGAGGAGCGACTCGAGACTTAGCCGCCATCATATGCACTTCAACTTTGTCACCAACCCGAGTCCGAAGGAAGACCACAGCAGCATAAGCTTCACTACTAGCATCAACAAACGTGTGTATCTACCAGTCCTTCTGCGGTACCATCAATGGATTGAAATTCCTAGGAATTGCTATGCCTTTGTGCAGCTGAAGGTCGTCGAACCATAGGCTTAGTTCATCCTTGTAGTGACGGTCCAATTCATCGTCCCATGCCAACTTCAGAGTCCAAGCTTTTTGCAATAGAATTTTAGGCTTTATTGATATTGGACTCAGAAATCCAATAGGGTCATATATCTGAGCTAAGCAGGACAGGATACTCCTTTTGGTTATCTTGGGGGGTATGGCTACGGGAATTTCACATGACAAACAATCTTCCCTTTTATCCCAACATATACCAAGCACTTTAGATATCTCTGCTCTTTCAAAGGGGTAAGTATCGGAGGCCACGTCCAGACTATGCTCCCAACGGCTTAGCTCCAACCTAGCATTATCCATGATGGACGTTGCGGTCAATTTGAGATATTGTAACTCTTCAAAGGAGTTCACGCTTGTGACTAAATTGTCCACATAAAAGGATTTCTGCAACCTCTGAGCTAACGGTTTATGTTCAGGTCGAACATTAGACAGGTGGTATTCTATTACTGCCCCCAAAATGAAAGGACTACAGATAACGCCGAAAACGACACGTCTATGTCTGAATACTTCTGTCTTTTCTCTATTTTGGGAATACCATAGAAAACGCAGGTAATCTCTGTCCCTTTCATTTACCTCAATCTGAAGAAACGCTTTCTTAATGTCTGCCACGACACCAAACTTGCCATTTCTAAACCTTAGCATAAGGTTGGGAATCATTTCTATGAGGTTAGGTCCCTTTTTAAGACAGTCATTTAAAGATGGGGATCTATAGACTTTGCTAGAAGCATCAAAGACAGGCCTGATAGGCGTAGTCCCACTGGAGAGTTTCACCACAGGACGATGAGGCAGGCAGCGTCGTGTTTTTCAGCTGGGACTTTCTCAATTATCCCATCATCCAACCAGCCTCGGAAAATATCATCATAGTCCTCATAAAGATTCAAAGAGATTAATTTCTTAGTCGTCTGTTCTAATCTCTTCATAGCAACCTCCCTGTTGTCCGCGATTTTAGCTTTCTCTACAGTCCACGGGAGGGAAACAACATATCTTCCAGAAACAGAATGTTGGACTGTTTTTAGAAAATGTCGACGCGCCAGTGCGTCTCTCTGATCTCTCTGTTTAACCTCAATAGGATCCATAATGCCAAGAACATCGAGATTCCACAGATTGGTTATACTGCTCTCCGAAATTGTCATCGTTGTGACATGATGAGCGAGTGAAACGTCACTACCTGGCTGACATTCTCCCATTAAAGTCCATCCGAAACGCGTCTGCGACGCAGTCAAGCCATTTGACAACACACAAGATTTCATCATGAAAATAGATCCCAATACATCGCATCCTAGAAGTATTTCAATTTCCATGTCATCCTTTCCAATATCAGGAACCCATATTCTGCGGGCTTTGAGTTCTTTCAACCATGGCCCGCGGCTCAATCTTGGTAGGCTACCACAGATTTTTTGTTGGTCAAGAAGCTTCACAACCATCTTAAAATTCCCCGATGCATGACCCAAATTGACTCTGTATTCTTGGTGGACACTTTCACTAGTATGACCTCCAAACACCACATGTTTAAGTGATTCCTGGCCAATGGGAGATAGTCCGAGATCCTGTGCAGTTTTAGACAAAATATAGGATCGTTGGGACCTGTGTCAAGGAGGGCACGCACTACTTTCGCCGAAGTCGCACCTTCGACTTTAATCTTCAGAGTCTGTAGCAAAATCAGAGACGAAGCGCTAAGACCGGAGAATGAAACTCCGTTTTCAACTGTAGGAGAAGCGTCACAGTCTTTCACCTGTTCCTTGTCTTCATCCGCTGACTCTCGTCCAGGAGCATTAAGAGGGCATAAAATATAAAGATGCTTCTTCTTACATCGAATACATTCAGTTATGCGCCTTCTACAATTAAAAGAGATATGACCTGGTTGGAGGCAGGAGAAACAACATTTAGCGTTTTTAATACGCTCTGTTCTTTCTTTAATGCTCATTCTGCGCGCAGCAAGACATTCTGTGTTTTTATGATCTTTATTACAAAAGATGCAATTCTGGGCACGTCCAGCAAAGAGTCCAGAGGCCGTAGGTATCTTAGCAGGATGTGATTGTCTGCCCACGTTTCTATCCTGTTTCAGAGATCTAAGTCCAAACTTGGATCCAGCTAAGGCTCTGTCTTGTTCTGCTGCAGCTTCCTTTTGGAGAAACTCCATAATTAGGTCAACTCTAGTTTGAGTCGAATCATTAGCATCAATCTTGACATCATGGAGGGGGCTTCTTTGCCAAGCCTTCATGAGTTCCTCTGAGAGACATGCCTCAATCATTGGAAATATAAATACAGACATCTGTCTGGCCTCAATCTTTAAGGATTCCAATGCTCTCAAATGAGTCACCAACTCATCATAAAACGAAGTCACCTTCAACTGTTGTTTGGAGGAGCAATCGATCATAAGGCATATAAGGTCCCTGACATAGACCTGTTGCAACAGTTCAGGCCTTCCAAATCTTTCTGTCAAAGTTTCTATAACTTTGGGGTAATTCTCGGCAGTCAGGGGGTAACTATCAACCAGTTTACTAGCTCTGGTTCCCGGCGACATAGATTGCACAAGATATTGAAACTTGTCGCTGTCTTCTAAAGTAGGATCGACATGTATCTTGTTGAACTGTGCCCACCATCCCAACCAATCTTTTATTTCTCCTGTAAACTTCTTTAATTCTATCTTGGGTAGTTTTACAGTTCTATGGTGTGAGCTAGAAGCGAAGCTCACTTCACTGGTCGTGGGACTGGATGCAGTGATCCTGGGTTCAACAAGAGCGAGACATTTTTTATATATCCTCTTATATCTCTGGGTATATTGCAAGGCTTCCTCATCGTCTTGCTCTAGTTCCTCTTCGCTAACGTCTGAAGTTAGCATGAAGTCTCTTATCTTGCCTTGGATCACAAGAAGCTCACTGTGAGTTTCTTCAATGATCTCTCTATTACATTCAATGTCCTCTACAAGTATCGGTGGAGTACCTGACAGAAGCTCTTCTGTCGTCTTCAAGCTGCGAGTTAGTCGCTTTCTAAGTAAATTTCTATGTCTTTTTAAAATTTCCATTTTTCAAAAAAACACTATAAACAGAAGGGTAAAACAAAAGGTACTTATCTTAAGTCTTGAACTTGTACTCCGCCGTTAATCCACTTGATCTTGCCTTGTCAGAAGCCCACCCGCGGGGACGCCACTTTGTGAAGAAATGTAGGGTAGTCGGTTCACAAAACACTGAGCGAGTTCGGTAGAAGAATTCGCCGTGATGATTCTTTGTAGGCTGTTGCAAGGATTTAAATAAGATCACTAAATAGCAGAAAGGAGGGGGTAAAAATCTCCTTCTAACTAACTTTATTTAATACATATTAAGAGGACAGTGGAAAACACGCGACTGGTGGGTAGCAAACCAAGCCGTGTTCTAATGTTTATGTTGGCGGCTGGCCCCGCCGTGTTTACAGTCGACACTTGAGCTGTCTGGGCTGCCTGGGCTGCGTCCGGAATAATGGATCTCCACCATTCCACACAGTCGGGTAGCTCTAGATCTTTCATTTCCAAATGACTTCCTAGTTTGCTTTGCCATGATGCAAATTTCGCACACATCATTTTCCTGTTTTTCCAATTTGTTAAGCTCCATACCATCAACCAAACTTTCAAGTTTTCTTAGATTCTGCATCCCAATGTGTCCCAATTTTCTGTGCCATTCTTGGGTTTTGTTTTCACTTGGTAAGGTAAGGTTTGAGTCATTTTTCTTTGAAAAATGTTGTTCAATATTTACAGCATAAAGTCCATTTTCAAGTTGATCTCCTTCTAGAACTTTTTTTCCATCTTTCAAAATTGTCACTTTATCACCTTTAAAATTTACTTCTCCTCCGTTGTTAACAATTGAGGTCACTGACAAAAGGTTTTTTGATAATTCAGGCACAAATATTACTTCATTTAGGTTACATTGTCTCCCCTTAAATTGTCCTGAAGTTTTTGCTCTCATACCTTCTTCTTTTTTTGCAACATTGATGTTCACATCACACTTTTTTTGATGATCAAGCAACTTTTCTTCATTAATCATGTGACAGGTGGATCCGCTATCAACAATGAAAGTGACTGATGATCTTTTATCATATTCTTCTCTTTGTTCAGCAATGAAAGCAATGGGAGGTTGCTTTTCTTTGTTCCTGAAATAGCAGTCTTTTTCTTTATGATTAAACTTTTTACATATTCTGCATTGTTCTTTGTTTACTTTAGCAGCAGGTTTACTGTTGTTCTTAAAGAAACAGTCCTTTTCTTCATGGTTAGTATTTTTACAAAATTTGCAGAATTTTCTTTGGGTGCAATTTTTAGATATATGTCCTGGTTTATTACAAGTAAAACATACCTTTTGTTTTGTTGCATTCATAGCCACTCGGTCTTCTGGTTGGCTCTGTCTATTTCTTCTTATTTCTTCAGTGGTCAATCTTGATATTAGATTTTCAATAGTTTTTTCATCTTTTCCAGTTGACTCCCAAGCAGTACAAAAATAATTATATTCTTCTGGCAAAATTGTTAAAATCTTTGAAATAACAATATTGTCATCAAAGTTCTGTTTTAGATTATTGAGTTTAAAAGCCAAATTTCTTAAATTACTTATGTTGGCTACAAGGTCTACATTTTTATCAAATTTATAAGTGTGAAATTCTTGTAGCAGCTTACATTTTAATTGTTCATCATCTCTTTCAAATATTCTGCATATGGTGTCATACATTGATTTGGCATTTTCACAATGTATTATGTGTGTTAATATCGTTTTATCGATGCTCGAAATAATATATTTTTGGGCTTTAGCATCTTTTATTATCCATACGTTTTTTTCTTTTTCATCCTTTTGATCTTTAAAACACAATTTACCATTTATTATTTCAATTAAATTATTAGCTTTAAAAATAATGTTAATTTGAAATTTCCAAATATCAAAATTTTCAGAGTCTTTTAATTTATCTATAATCGAAATATCTTCCATAACAGCAGCCATTTTTATTTTTACGATTTTAGATTTTTAGTTATAACCACGCTTTATGCTGCCACTGTTAGAAAGGTTTTAGGGTTTTATATTATTTTAGAAATTAATACATACGATTTTAGTAATTGAAAATAGTTTATTTATGCAAAACTATATCTTTCCATTATTTACAAGTAATAATATATAAGAATAGTGAAGAGTGATAACTATGGAAATATTAATGATGATATATCACAGAATATTTAAAATAATTATTCAGTGACAATATTATATAAAATATTAAAGTCTAAAATTGAATTCATATATTCAACACTGTAAATCGCAATTCCTCATCAAGTATCACACCTGTGTATTTTGGAGATCTAATTTTATCAATTATTTGGTTGTTTATGCTTATTTTGGGGTTAAATATATGCCTTTTTTCCTGTCAGTGGAGAAGACGCATAGGTTTGTTTTTATTGGGTTTATGGTCAATTTGAGTTTTATTTCCCACTTCTCCAGTCCTCTCATTGATGTGTTCAGTATTTTTTCTGATTTTTCTATACTGCTACCTGTGTGCCATATGGCTATATCATCTGCATAACAGGCAACTTTTGTGTCTTCAATGAGGTAAGGATGGATGTCGTTAATGTTGTGTCGTAATTAGACGTACAACAACTCAAACTTGACCATGACTCTTTATTTAACTCTTATTCTTTTCCTTTGGCCAACAACAAATGTCCAATTTATATACACATATATTCTTACAAAATGAGGCTTAGAAGAATGCGAATAATCATCTATTTACATACACAACACATCTTCCCCCTTAATAATACTCCAGTCGGTCTGGGGGTTTCCTGTCTCTCTGAGGTCTAGGACTGCGGACGGGCACTTGCACAGCAGCAGTTCCCGGTCTAGGAGTGCAAGAGGGCACGTGCACAGCAGCAGTCTCCTCTTTGTTTCCTGATGTAACCTCTGGAACCTCCACTTCTCTTTCTTTCTGACTTCAACCTACAGGCTTCTCTCCTGATGTTCGAGGAAGTATCAAATTTCTTGTCTCCACTTGTTTCTTTCTTACAGGTCGCAATTGATTGATATGCCTCTTATACACGAAGCCCTCGCAACCTATAAGGTAGTGGCGGCAGCTCAATATTTTCAAAATGGTACCTTTTTTCCATTTAGGTCCAGTTGCATAGTTGCGGAAATAAACCTCGCAACCTGTAGTAAACTGCTCCTGCCTTCTTACGGCCTCATGAAATGCCTTTCGTGGATTTCCAATCTTTGGTATTAAATTCGAGAATCTTGATCTTAAACTTCTCTTCATTAGAAGTCCCGCGGGAGATTCCTTTATTACAGTTTGGGGGGATGCTCTATGAGCAAATAATAATCTTTATAGATTCGTCTCTAAATCAACCTTCCCATTATTCTTTCTCAAAAGGTTTTAAAACTCTCTTACATATCTCTCAGCTAAACCATTTGTACTAGGATTATACGGACTGGTCTTAGTGTGCCGTATACCATTCATTTTGGTAAATTGCTTGAATTCACCGGAGACAAACTGTCTTCCGTTATCTGTAACCAAAAATTAGGGCAATCCAAATCTGGCAAAAATTTCTCTAAGATGATTTATAATCGTTTTGCTGGTAATATCTTTGATGCTAAAAATTTCTATTCACTTTGAGTATGCGTCCACGAGATCCAAAAAAATTCTTCCCATGAACGGACCCGCTAGATAAAGATGAAGTCGATGCCACGGTTTTTCGGGCCAAGTCCATTCCGAGATGGTAGCCGGGGGCATGCTTGCCGATTCTTGGCATACTCTACATTATCTAGATAATAAAAGAAACTTATTGCGAAAGGTTGTAGTTTTATTTTAAAATTATCTAGTTAACTCCTCGAGGTTACTGTCTATGCCTGGCCACCAGAAAATACCGTCTGGCAATCATCTTCATTTCAACAATCCCCATGTGCATTTCATGCAAGTCATTTAAAATTAAAGGTCTTAATTTTTGGGGAATTACCGCTCTTTCACGCTATTGAAGACAACCAAACTCCAAATTTAATTCCAGTTACCTTCTCTAACATTCCTTAATACTATAGATAGTATTTTATCTCGGACGTCTCATATGCCACCTCCCTAAAAGAGAACGATACTCATTCAACTTCCTGAGAAGTACCTGGTCTTCATCAAGAGACTCTCTGACACTCGATTCTAAAGGAAGACGTAACAATGCGTCAACATTGGAATTATCACTAGTTTTTCGAAATTCCACAGTATAATTAAATGCAGCTAATTTTAAGGACATATTTTAATTCTGGATGCTGCACATATGGGAATTGGTTTCTGAGGTGAAAATATATGAATTAATGGTTGGTTATCTGTCATCAATACAAATTTTTGTTCCATTAAGTATTGTCTGAATTTCTCAACGCCATAAGTTAGGCTCAACGCTTCCTTTTATAGTTGAGAGTACCGTTTTTCCGCTTCAGTTAATGTTCTAGAAGCAAAAGCTATTGGGCATTCTTCCTTTCTATCATTTCTATGACTCAGAATTACGCCTAGTCCATAGCTCGATGCGTCACAAGCCAGAACCAATTCTTTGTTCGCATCGTAATGTGTGACAAAACTGACTTATCAGTTAATAATGATTTACATTTTTTAGATAACATTCGATGTTCTTCCGTCCAATTCCATCTACAATATTTTTTCAAAAGTTGATAGAATGGAGCTAAAATGTTTGCTATATTCTTTATGAATCTAGATTAATAAATTAAGAGTCCTATGAAAGATCTCAATTGCGAAACATTTTTTTAGGTTCAGGCGCCTCTATCACTGCTTTAATTTTATTTTCTAAGGTATGCAGTCCATATTTATCAATTTTAAACCCTAAATATTCTAACAAATCCCTTTTAAATTTACATTTATCTCTGTTTAACTTTAAACCTTTTTATAGCAATCTTCTAAACACTGGATCCAACTTTTGTTCATGATCTTCAAAGTCTTTTCCTGCAACCAAAATATCATCTATGTAGCAGGCCACACCTGGCAAATCAACAAATAGACCTTCCATAATCCTCTGAAATTTATTTGGTGCTACCGCTACGCCATATGGTAGTCTTTTATAAGAAAACAATATATTAACAACAGCTTTGGCTTCTTCCGCTAACATTACTTGTAAGAGTAGCACGAGTCGAAAGTACGGTGCTTGTAGATAATTTTGAAAAGATCTCATCGATCGATAGAAGGGGATACCTATCTATTTCTATTGCTTTATTAGCTGTACATATAAAATCGCCACATATCCTTACAATATACCATCCTTTTTTAATACAGGTACTATTGGAGCGGCCCAATTTGCATGAAATATAGGTACTAAAATGCCAGAATTCACTAAACCAGGGGTCTCCAAACTACGGCCCGAGGGCCACATCCGGCCCGCAGACAGATTTTGTCCGGCCCGCGGAGACATACTTGAAAACTCCTTTTAGAGAACAAATATTTTTTATAGCAAATAAAATGTTTGTGATAAGTTGGATAAAGAAACACAGAATGGTAATGAGTAAAGACATGCATAATTTATGCAGTAAATTTAACTTCAGCATATAATAACTAACAAATTATTGAAATGAATCCAACTTACATTTTATACATTGTAAGTAATGAACAACACATACCTTATATAACATGACATATGAAATGCTAATGAGATGTATGTAATTGAGATTTTCCACCGACAATAGTTTGTAGTTGTGGACTAATTTTACTTGTACCAATTATTAAAAGAGATTTAAGATGCTCGTCAGTTAATTTAGATCTGTATACATTTTTTGTGTACTTCATTTTGGAGAAGGTTTTCTCACACAAATAAGTAGTACCAAAAACGGAAAACAGCCCACGAGCAAATTTATGCAAATTATCAAATTGTGTCAGTGGAAGACTCTTATAAAATTCCAACAAAGATGAGTTTTCATATTTGTTCTTAATTATATCACTGCACTGAAGATCAATCATTTCCATTTGAAGTTCCGGGGCTAGGGTTTCAATGTCAGCATCAAAAGGATTCTGAAAAATCTTAATTTGATTCGCAATGGCATCAAAGTCCGAGAAACGAGTATCAAAATTTATCTTCAAAGCACTCAAAGTTTCGATTGCAAAATCGATAGGAAACTCAGTCTCAGTAGTGTGGCTGAATATTTCACATGTTTTAAAATGTGAAAAACATTTACTTCGTAGTTGTGATTGAAACAGTATCAATTTCATCCGGAATGACTTGATATTAGTGTATAAATAGGAAGATGCTGGTTTTCTCCTTGCAATCTCAAATTCAGTTCGTTCACATGTTTTGTCAAATCAACATAGAATGCTAACTTCCATAGCCATGCGTTGTTTTGTAATTCAGTAAGAGGGCGGTGCTTTTCATTCAAAAAAATTTCGATCACTGCTCGAAGTTCAAAAAAGCGCTGAAGGACTTTCCCACAACTAAGCCAGCGTACGGCAGTATGATAAGGTAAGTCTGTTTCTCCAATCTCTGCAATCAATTGTCGGAATTGTCGGTGATTCAGCCCAAAAGATCTGATGAAATTAACAGTTGATATGACTGGTTTCAGAACGTCAGACATATCCAAACATTTTCCGCACAAAGACTGTTGATGAATGATACAATGTAAGACTAATGGTTTTGAGCCGCCGTCATTTTCTACAGCCTTTGACACAAGAGCGACCACTCCTTTATCTTTCCCACTCATGTTTTTGCCTCCATCAGTTGTAATACATTTCAAGTTTTTCCATCGAAGGTTCTTTTTATTAATGGCCATTTCAACTCCTTTAAAAATATCGGTACCAGTAGTTGTGCCATGAATACTATACATATCAAGAAGTTCTTCGTGCACTTCATAGCTTTTATCTACTCCTCTAATATAAATCAACACCTGAGCAGTATCTGACACATCCGTTGACTCATCCAAGGCCAAAGAAAACCACTCAACATGTCCATTTTTGTCGAACAGTTGAGAGGATATATTTTCAGCGATGTTTTCTACCCTTCGAGCCACAGTGTTTGCTGACATACTGACAGTTTTTAATAAATTTACCTTTTCAGGGCACATTTCTTCGACTACTGCAATTATGCATTCCTTGATCATTTCTCCATCGGTGAATGGTTTTCCACGTTTTGCAATTTCAAGAGCCACACGAAAGCTGGCACGAGTTGCCGCCTCTTGTTCAGTTTTGACTTTTGTAAATAAAGATTGCTGCGATTTCAATCCGCGCTTCAAAGCTTCGAATTTTTCTGTCCGCACAATTCCTGTATATTTTGAGTAATTTTGAGAATGTTTTGTTTCATAATGACGTTTCATGTTATATTCTTTGAAAGGGTTATGCTTTCATTGCAAATCAAACATAGCGCCTTGTTACTGGACTCAATTACGAAATACTGAATGTTTCACTGATCTTTGAATTTTCTGCATTCACTATCAATTTTTCGCTTCTTTTCCATTCTGCTAAATCACACACAAAAGCAACAATTAATAATAACATTTAATAACAAATAAACATAACAATTAATACATGAAAATTAATAATATGCAGTGTTGCCATCTTGGCCCTCGGAACTTACTGGAGTAATCAGTATGGCCCTAAGGCTGGAAAGTTTGGAGACCCCTGCACTAAACGATCAATTTCATTCTCTACTTTGTTTTTTTAGAGAGAAAGGTAAACTTCTGGCCTTACAAAACACAGGAGTCACATCCTTTTTTAAATTAAAATTTATTCTAACATCCTTCAGACAGCCCAAATCTTTGTTAATCAAATCTTCATACCTATCCATCAAACTATTTCTATTTGATCATTATTTAAATTTTTAATGCTAAACAATCTAGAATAATCAAGTTTTAACTGTTTAAGCCATTCTCTTCCTAACAAAATTACCTGGGTTTTTTCATTTACAACTATTAATCGTAAATATTGGTTGGCTTCTTTTACAAAAACATTTCTTTGACCTATAATCTATATTGATTTACCACAAAAGAATTTTAATCTTAAATTTGTTGGAAATAATTTTTTACCTTGCCAATAATTCTTATAAATATCTTTAGGTATTAACGTAACTGGACTTCCTGTACTTATTGTAAAGCACAAAGAATAATCATCTACTGTTAAATTTTTTGTGGCATCAGTTTCGCCCTGTACAGAATATATAGAGTCCTCTTGTACAAATTTACATCCCCACATTTTTTACTAGCTTTGCAGACCCTACTTAAATGACCCAGTTTTTTACATTTTAAAACAAGTATTTGTTCTATGAGGGCAAACAGAGGCCACGTATGAATGTCTTTCACCACATCTATAACACATTATTTCTCCACTTTGCCTGAAAGGCCTATGCTGCGCCGTACTATTATTGTACTCACCCTTTTTATCCTTTCCATTCACAGGGGATATCTTGGCCACTAATTTATCTTGTAATTCTCTTGTATTTATCTCCGCCAGTTAGAACGAGATCGCCACTGAAAAAACTTTATCCAGGGTGACATCGTCGTCTTCTTGTAGTAGCTTCTTTTGCGGGCTTTCCGACTTGATTCCAGCCACAAAACGGTCTCACAACATGCTTCCCAGCATATCGCCGAAATAAAAATTTAATGCTAAACGTTTCAATTCTCTAAGATATTCCGAAATTGATTCTCCTTCCTGTTGAATTCTCTTCAAAAATCTGCATAGCTGTGGTATCACTTTCTTCTTTGGATCCAAATGCAGCTTAATTCTTTGAATGATAGTATCATAGGGTTGATCTTTCATTAGGCCGGCTCTCCTCCTTCAGATCATTTGCCATAAAGTAAGCCTCAAATTTTGTACAGAAAGATCGATGGTATCCTCCACTGGCCTGTAGCATCTAAAAGGTACTATTAACTTTGAACTTGTCATGCTGATCTTTTCTACTCCTTTTTTTCTTGATCCAGATAGTTTCAAAGATGTAGTAGTTATACTTGCGTAGACGCCGTTTTCCTCAGCTTTTTACTGGCTCTGTAGATCCCGCATCCTCGTCGCCACTTTTGTTGTGTCGTAATTAGACGTACAAAGCTCAAACTTGGCCATGACTCTTTATTTAGCTCTTATTCTTCACGTTTGGCCAACAACAAATGTCCAATTTATATACACATATATTTTTACATTATCATGCTTTAAAGAATGCAAATAATCTTAATCTATTTACATACACAACAGTTAATATATAGCAAGAAGAGTAGAGGACTGAGCACAGATCCCTGAGGTACACCACCCATGTTCTTCGGTCCGTTAATCAGTTGCTACATTTAAAATCACATCAGGTTCGGAATTCATGATGATCGTCCCCCACCGCCTTTATTTTCACTCAGATACATATAATTGACAGAAACATATAAAATGACAGAAGATAAAATATTTAATTTTTCCTTTTTAGAGCATTTAAATAAAATACTTTTTTGAAAATATATTTTTACTTTTTAATCATTTTTAAATCAAGTGTCAGTTTTTCATCATAGTCCGATCTTCATAATTCTTAGTGGTCATTTCCTGAGTCGTTCATTTTCTAGTATGCGATCTGTTACGTACATGTCAAGTGTTTTTATCGGTTCCTCTACTGTCAGTAACCCTACATCTAGTAATGTCCTTGGTTCTCTGCCGAAGACCCTTCTATGAGGTGTAACTTTCGTCGATGATTGGACTAACGAATTGTAGGCGAACATTGCCAATTTTACGAAAATATAGGTATTTTTCTTCCATTTTCAGTTTCCACATATTCTTCTGAAGACTTGATTTTATTTTTTCAAACCTATCCTGCAAACATTGTTGGCTTCCAAATCAACATAGTTGATGGCATAAAAATAACCTTTTCTTGCATCACTGGTCCGTTTATTTGGACATTTTTTTAGCCTAGGTTAACCTTTTGGTAGTAAACGCATTGGCCGCCGTGATCTTATGGTTGCAGCAGCTATGAACATTTTGAAAAGAATCAAAGTGATGTGGTTCTCTCAAACTTTTGAAAAAATGAATTTTGCTGGTCGATTTATATACTTGCGATTTTTGACATTTCCAAGATGGCAGAAGATAGCAGAATGCCACAACAACAAGGCAGTATTAAAGGTGCATTATGATGGTTGAATTGTGAACTTTTGCATGACAAAATAGATGTGGTCTTGAAGGGAGATTTTTATCTCTATAATACTTATCTATAATATTGATATATTTTTATAGTTTAATTCAATGAATGCTATAGAGATGAGATATTCAAACACACACATAGTGAGGCTGAGCTAACAACTGCCCCTGTATGACCCCCACACACAACAAAATTAATTAAATCCTTCAAATTTGAACATGAGAAACAATTGTATGTGAGAGATCCCAGCTTAGCATGAAACTTTTGGAACAATAGCATCTAGTAACTAAAGATATCAAACAGACATATCGGATAAGAAGTTACAGGAAAAATCATCACACCCCCCCCCCCCCCCCCCCAAAAAAAAATAGAAAAGTAATTTTATTATCATTATCCCTACACATGGTACAGGCCATGATGATAATCATGGTGGGTAGTTAGCGACTGCTTTTACTGTAAGTGCACCACATGTCTACACATGTGAAAAGCAGTTCAACTTTTGCACTTACAAATGTGCCAGAGCACCGTTTGGTTACTTGCACTCGCTGGTGGGGTTGGACTTTTGAAAGAATCAGGGGCCATTGGAGCATTTTTTTTTTTTTTAATTAGAAAAAATGACCAATGTGAGATTCGATCCCGGGTCATAGCAGTCAAAAACAATGGTTTAGAACACCCTTCTACCGACCCCCAAAGTAATCTTAAAAAATAACAATAATTTAAAAATAGTAAAAAAATGTATTAGAACTAAAGAGTTTGTTGTCTAGGTGAAAAACAGAACATTAACAAACAGGGCTAAGACAAAATAGAACAGGAAGAAAATAATCTACTCTGATATGGCCATCAATAGGACTTATTAATAAACTTGTAACTCTTTCTAGGAAATTATTTTATTAATATTTCAATACACTGTGCTGTTGTCATCATTAAATATCTAATTAGTAGATTTTTATAGTGATTAACTTGTAGGTAATTCAATTTCTAGAACACCACCTGAAAATTAATACCAAAATAACAAGCACTAAAGAATATTTGAGCTCTAAAAATGACACGCTCTAAATCTATTACAAGGTGGCCTATTTCAGAAACAGAGGAAGAAATGTCCCAGATGATAAGCTTGGACATTCTAAAAATGATTGAATTTGCCCCCCCGGGGTGAGAAGTAGAAATTGACAAAAGACATGGACCTATAACCAACCTCAAGCAACAGGATAGAGAGGTCTAATAGAACTGAAACAAAAAAGAATGTCAATAAACAGTCAATTTATTAGGATTACCTCCTTTAGAAAGTAAATCTAGTTTATTTGAATCTTATAAAGAATTTTTAGTGAATTTGTTATTTTTAAAAACGAATTTGTCACTTTTAAAGCCACACGATATGGATTTAATGTTTCTATATGGATAATGCAAGAGCGCACACATCCGTAGAAACATCTGTTAGTCTGCTAAGAAGCAGTGTGAAGTTATTGTCACCATATTCATATATGCTAAATCCAATCGAATTTTCATTTAGCAAAATTAAAACATTGGTAAGGTCACTGCTTCCTCAATGTGACATCACGTTAGCCGAGGTTATCACTGATGCAATCAGTAGAATTACATCAGGAGACTGTGAAGGATGGTTTGCTCGCATTCGCAAAAATTGCTTCCTGGCCACACAAGAACATCAGTTTATCCAATAAAATCTGTTTCTAATTTATTTCGTGGTTATTTGCTTTTATATTAGTGTTTTGGACTTGATGTCAAATGTATATAATTAATCTTTATGATATTTGTCTTTTGATTTTTACACATAACAATATTGTTTTTAAAGGTGATGAATTCATCGTTCATTTGAAAAATAACAAATTTATTTTTAAAAGTGACGATTTCACTTTTATAATGCTATATTATAGGTAGAGGGAAAGAAATAATTATCCAATAAAAAATGGTCTGCATTCTTGCAAAAGTCCAACCCCACCAGCGAGTGCAAGTAACCAAACGGGGCTCTGGCACATTTATAAGTGCAAAGTCGAACTGCTTTTCACAATGTGTAGACATGTGGTGCACTTACAGTAAAAGCAGTCACCTACTTCTACCTACCATGATTATCATGGCCTGTACCACGTGTACTAGGAATAAGCAAAGGAAAAATATTAAAACTTTAAAAAGTAATCTTGTATATCAAGTATATCTTGCACCACATTTGTAGCACAACTTGTGTTATATTTAGACATGGAAGGCCAATTTTACACCTACCTGATTATTCTCTCAGAGATTTGGCCCATTTATATAAAAAAAAATTTTTTATAATACATGTTCATCTCTGACTTTACAATTTAATAAATTCCACAAGCAATCCAGGGCTAAGTTTCTTTACTATTTTTATTTTCCTAGCTTTCGAGCCAACATGGCCTTCAACAGAACTAGAAGATGACTTCCTACTAAATATACATGATGAAAATGATTTTTTTAGCGTGTATAGTTAGATGGAAGTCATACTCAAGTTGTTGTTGTTGCTTATTCCTCGAGTCATTTAAATGATCTTCATTAGGTTCCATTATCTCAGCTTTTCTATTATAGTCCTGGGGGTTTCCCAGAAGTCTTTTTTTGGATGAAGTCATACTTCTAGTTCTCCTGTTGAAGGGCATGTTGCCTCAAAAGCTAGAGAAATAAAAATAGTAAAGAAACCTAGTCCTGGATTGCTTGTTAATTTTATTATTGAAATTGAAAATTGTTCTTGAAGACTTACAAGAGTTGACTCAATGGACCCCTGTATAGGAATATTGAGATCATTTTGAAGTTAAACCCCAGAGAATAGGGGCTATAGAAATGTTTTTATATTTACTTCAAGAGCAATGGTAGTGTTTCATTTGATATATTTTTATGTTTTCAAATTGTTATACATGTTCTCTGAACCTGGGTTAACCATATAAATTAATTATAAAGTTATGGGACTTTTTCCTCATTGTACTTTTAAAGAAATCTATCCAAGGATACCAGAATCGGCCAGTGTATTACTGCAATGGAAAACTACTTCAATTCATTAAATAAGCAACTTTTATTCACAATACACACAATAGAGATGTGAATCTACTGGATAGTAATTAAAATGAGACAACAGATTTCTGGAGATGAGTTTCATTTCCTTAGTGCATTCTCAAGCTTTCAGGCATTTCCACCCTTCTACTGGAGTACAAAATAACCAATAATGAACGTTGTTGCATCGAAAGCTTGAGAATGCAAAAATAAAGTTAAAAGAAGCTCATCTCCAAAAACCTGTTGCGTTATTTAAATTCTATTGACAATATCAATCTTCTATAAAGTAGTGCCAGTTGAGCTAAGTAGAATATTGTGGGGGGAAAAGGGTTGTGAAAGAAGCAAAAGAATGTCAGACAGGCACTGTGTGGATTTGAGGAATGACCTTTGGGAGACATGAGGGAGTTGAATATTTAAGAGTTTCATTTTGTATGTATATTCAGAGACAATTTCCTGAATTAAATGTCTCAAAAGTTCTATAGTTTTTGTTTTTAGCTGCCTATTTAGGTAGGGTTTAATCTTTGCAAAATAATTTTTGAAAGGCATCATCATGAAAAATCATATTCTAGAACTGGTTTATCCCAAAATACAATTCTATAATCTAAATTTCTGTTAGAAGCCGATGAAAAAATAAAATGTTATAGGCATGCTCCTATATATAACCAAAAACATCATTCTTCCGACTTCTGGTTATATGCACCAGTAATATTCCACATTGAGAAGAACTGCATTTACTCTTTAGGTTTAGAGATAATATTTATCAGGACATCACTTGCTAAAATAACATTGGCAGCAGTGGTTTTCAGCAATGTTGAAGTGTAAAGAAGCAAGCTTGAGAGCACTAGATCTCAGCAATCTCATCTCCAGATATGATCCTAGGGAGCAGGTTGGTCTGGAGGTTCTTAATGGCCAGACGACAGTCCGCCACCACCTGGGACTTGTATTTGCCCACTGCACCACCACAGCGTCAACACACCCCTCCCTCTGTTATAGCAAGTCGCAACACTTACCACGCAGATTCCCAGCACACTGGATGATCTGACTCACTCTACGCAAGGTCTCTAACAGCTGGTTGTAGTTGCCACTACGGATCTTGTAGCTATTGACCATTTCCCGGTTGATACCACTCAGCTCCTGGTACCAGTGTTCCATGGCATCTCTGCACACAATTATCTAGATTCAATGGCCATTGGCAAGAAAGTGGATCAAAAACAATGTTTGTTGCAAAATATTCTTCAGACAACATATGGGAACAACAACCTTAAATTTCTGAGGCTCAAATGAAACATCAAAACATGGCAGCAAATTGGTTAGCTTTCATAGATAAAAGAACAACTGCTTATGATTTTAATGGTCATAAAGTGCAAATTGAGGCAGTCCATATTTTATTTATTTAATGGGTACCTCAGCCAATGGAAAATGGATGCCATTATTGCTATATATAGTAAAACCCCTCTATAGGGAACCCCAATAGGGCTGAACCTGTGGTTCACTATAGCCATAGATAATATATAATATATGTCATAATATATGCTCTTCCAGGATTAATAAAACAAACCAACAGCCAACGAGAGAGAAATGGACAGCTAAAGCGAGACACTTTAGAAAACTAACTTACGACCATTTTTTGGCCACATTCCTGAGGGGGGCGTCAACACCTGGCGACTAATCTTTTGTTAGCCCCGCTTGTGTACACAGGGAAAACAGTCGTTCAGCTGATAACGTCTCACTCGCCACCGCTTTCTCTCTCGGCTGGCTGCCTGGATTTTTTGCTCTAACAACTCGTCGTGTGATTATTTCTCACCTCACCACACATTTACCACTATATTGTCACATTGAAAAGTCGACAGGATAAGATCTGACCGGGAAACAAATCCCTCATATACCAGAGTATGAAGAAAACAAGAAGCAATACCACGATGATCGAACAAACCCACAACCAAGTTCCACAAGAACCAACGACCGACTCTACTGTAGCCGCTTCCCTTCAAACTCTCACCCTCTGTCTCGACCAACTTTTAAACCGTGAGTCTGAAGAAACAATCACCTACGACGGAGATGAACCTGCCGCACACTTCTTCTCACAACTTGAGTCTCAGCCGAACTTCCACAACTTAGAGCCAGCACGCCAAGCTCGAAAGGCTCTATCATCACTCAGAGGCGAACCTCGCAAAGTTGCACAAGACTTAGCGCTACTCAATAAGACTTATGAAGAGGTCAAAGAGTCACTCTGCGCCGTCTATCCCCGACGCCCTAGCTTCACCCTTCAAGAGTTCTATGAACTTAAATGCACGTCGATGGCCGACATCGAGACCTACTACAAGAACAAGGTCCGAATAGGATTGGCGATCAACCTCCCTAAGAGTGCCATCGTGCAAGCACTATCCAACGGTGTGCCACGTAACTATGGCAACCTTTTAAAGATGGCACAACCCTCGGGACCAGAAGAATGGTTGTGCTTAGCCCAACAGCTGACCTACGAAGGGGATAACACCAGCACTAAAGCTGCCCAACAACGATCACCGCGCCAGAGCAGAACACCTTCCACAGCCGTGGACAAGACCCCGCCATATCCTTGCCGTTACTGTGGCGGACAACACTGGCACGCACAGTGTCAGCAGCGAGGGCCCTACCAGCGGACTTTTCGGACCTTTACACCTGCGGTCCACAGCGTCGAGCAACCCCAAAGATCGACTGGGCCTGCAGGTGTCTACGAGACCGCAGCAACGACGAGCTCGGGAGAAACCAAGTAATGCCAGCTTCGGCAGCAGAACTCCTCCGAAGCTCAATGAACCTACCTGCACCCTAAACCAGCATATGCCTGTAAGTGCAATTATTTTAACCCCTATCATTCATTCTTTAAAGATACCATTCCTAATTGACTCTGGAGCCAATGTTTCCATAATTAGTTTAAACCAATTTGAATATATTAAAAATGTTAATAGCTTCATTTGTTCCACCCCTATTAACAATGATGTTATTATCCGTACTATATCTAGTCATGCCAAACCAATCGGATTAGTTACCTTACCAATACAATTTAATAATTTTAATTTTAATGAAACATTTTATATTTTAAATTCACCCCTTGAACATGGTATCCTATCTATTCATGTTATGCAATTCTTAAGATTAACAATAGATTTTCATAATCAATTGATACTTCAAAATAGTGTTCCAGTACCTAAACATTTGTACCATTTTGTATGTGACCTTCCCACTTGTAAGCACGGCTCGCGAATAATAACTTCTAACCCTAAACGACCCATAATTCACTCGGTTAACTTAGGCGTTGACGATTTTCAACCTCCACGTGAGCCTTACTTACAAACAACCCTTAGTAATATTTATCAACCTTCCCCTGAATGCCCCTCTCACCCTTACAACCTTAATAGCATTCCTACCAGCCCATGCGCCTCTAGAGAATTGATGATTAAAGAATTTATCGAACAACGCCCAGAACTGACTATCCCATATCAGCAATTATTGTATTCTTTTAAAGATATTTTCCCTATCAATAAATTCAATGTATTACCACTCAACATAACCCCTGTAAAACTCAAAATTATTTCCGATAAGGTTATTTCCCTCCGACCATACCGAACTCCCTATGCCTACCAGAAGGAAATTCAGGACCAGATATCTCAACTTCTAAAGCATGACATAATCACCCCTTCCTCTAGCCCATATTCCTCTCCTGTGACACTCGTTCGCAAACGCGATAACACCATGCGTCTCTGCATTGACTTCCATCGCGTGAACGAACTAGTACCCTCGGATTTGCATCCTTTGCCATTGATAGAAACGGTACTGGATAACCTGTCGAAAGCCAGAGTATTTAGCACCGTTGACATAAGCAATGCATACTATCAAATCCCCATCGCGGAGGAGAGTCAACCACTACTCTCTTTCGTGACTCAACAAGGGCAATATAATTTCAAACGCTTACCCTTTGGGTTCAAATCAGCACCCCAAATTTTCGAACGTGTGATTACCCAGTTGATCCACAAACACCACCTCTCTTTCATAGCCCATTATTATGACGACTTCGTTATTTTTTCTGACTCCTCAGAACAACACCTTACGCACCTTCGACTTTTCTTTAAATTCTGTTTAGAGGAAAATCTCCAACTTAACCTTAAAAAATGTAATTTTTATCAAAATGAAATAGATTTTCTCGGCTACCACATCACCGCAGGGACTTACACACCTAATATTAAAAATACCGAAATCATCAACGCTATTAGAACTCCTATCAACGTTAAAACCCTACAATCATTTTTAGGAGCCGTCAACGTATATCATAAATTCATCCCAGAATATGCTAGACTTCGCCACCCCTTAAATCAATTACTAAAAATGAACGCCAAATGGCTTTGGAGCCCGAATTGTCAACAAGCCTTTGATAAATTGAAGCAACACCTCGCAACACAACCTGTGTTACATCTATTTCAAGAAGGGCTCCCATGCCAGGTCTATTGCGACGCTTCCACGCAGGGCATCGCAGGTGTACTCAAGCAAGTACATCCTGACGGTAACATCTACCCTGTACAATATTACAGTCGCGCGTTACGTTCCTATGAGCGTAATTACACTATATCTGAACTGGAGTGCTTAGCCATTGTAGAGTGTGTTGACAAATTCCGAGTGTACCTCCTAGGTACAAAGTTTGTCATCTACTCGGATCATCACGCCTTACAATGGCTAAAGACCATAAAAGACCCCACCGGACGCCTCTTTCGTTGGAGCCTTCGACTCTCAGCTTACGACTATGAGGTCAAATACCTCAAGGGCTCGCGTCAGTACGAGGCGGACCTACTCTCCCGTAACCCTTTCTGCGGATTGCTGTCCACAGGTCAAATAAAAGATCATCAGGGCGAATTACGGAGGGACACAAGGTATATCCTCAATGACAAGGACCTTATGACCATCACACGACGGGGTGTCACTAAAATAATTGTTCCACCATCACTCCGTGGCACCCTACTACAACGAGCCCATCGCGATTTCAATCACCCCGGCATTTCGCAGATGACCAGCCTGATCGCAGCCCAATACTATTGGGACGGCATGACAAATGACATCAGGACACATGTAAGAACCTGTCCAGTATGCCAATTAGTCAAACCACCAAAAGGACCTATCTACGGAGAATTGGGACAACTCCCCCCAGCGGTCCTGCCGTACGAACTAGTGTCACTAGATACTATTTCTGGGTTCGCGAAATATGGAAATTCTCAGACCTGCTTACATGTCGTAGTGGACCATGCCACACGGTACGCGTGGGCATTTCCATCGCGGTCCACCAGCATTCTCACCTATACCCAAGTGATTAAAAAGGTGATGCAGTTTGGTTCTCCTAAACGACTTTTGACGGATAGAGCTCCTGCCTTCACCTCTCCGAAATTTCGTAGATTTTTGATTAGGCATAACATTGGCCAACTTCTCACGACAAGCAACAACCCTCAGGCCAACGGATTAAGTGAACGACTAAACGCCACGATTACTGGCAAACTTAAACTGTTGCGCCTCCAACAACCTAAGACGGCCTGGACCAAACTACTACCTCAGGTCCTTCAGGCTTATAACCATACCCCACATTCTGTGACCGGGTTTCCACCGTCATACCTTTTGTTAGGTAGTTTCCCGCTACAACTATCCGAGCATGTACAAAACTACCCAAAAATCGACGACGCCAGAGAATTGGCCTATCAAAGGACACACGAACGACACTTACGCGACAAAGCGAGATTCGACCAAACACATAGAGCTTCCGATTTTGAAGTCGGCGATCTCGTTTTGGCAAAAACATACCACCATCCAGATACCGGTAAACTGGCACCTTTCTTCTCGGGACCTTATGAAATACTGGAGATAATTTCCCCTCAAATCGTACGGATCAACCGCTCCAACCGACCTCTAAGTCGTGAGACAGATACAATTCATGTCAACAAATTAAAACACTATACGGAAAACAAAAAATTTATTTCACCGCCCGTAAATGATCGAGACCAACCCAAAAATACCTTCAATTTCCCATATAAACACTTCAATAACACTCTAATCCATACTAAAACGGCTATTAACTCAAGAAATCAACATGACTACCCTTACAATCAAGATGATCAAAGATATTTGAACCGCTTATCCCCTGAAATCTTTACCAATTACTAACCTGACAACAAGACTTTACGAACCCAGTAGTATCTAAATAATTAAGGTAGAGTGGCCCAAAGCAAGTTTCCCCTCGCTCTGTCCGCCTATATTCTACCTTTGCATCTAGAACTATTTTATCTTCGAAAATTAAATATAAGACCATTCGACTTCCTCACCTACACACGGGACTTTTCCCCTCGGACTCGCTACACAAGTAGCTACATAGATAAGTTAGATTGGCCCAAAGCAAGTCTCCCCTCGCTCTGTTCGCCGAGGTTCTAACATTGTATGTAGTTTTATATTTACCGCAGTCCTGAGCTCACACAATTGTCAACCTCAATCTCATTTCTCGTACTCTACACTTATAGCATAGAAAGCCCATGACAAGTTTCCCCTTGCCATGTCCGCCTGAAAAATATCTTAAAGTGTAGAGTTCCCCAGTCTTAATGATCTTCAGAATTTCACCATATGTATGTGACTCTTCTTCTCGTTGTCACACTCCTCCATATCACTTCCCTTATAGTACATTAGATTTTGTTGTATATAGCTTTTTATAACCTTGATATTTTCAAAGATTTCCTTAAATATCAAACTCCCCGGTGTTGTAAAACTGCTTGTAAATAATATTTATTTGTGTACTATACAATATTTTATTTACATAAAACTATGTCACCATTACCTTAAATAATTTTAACTGTAAAATTATTTTCTCTATTCCTGGCTTCTCCAGCTTTAAATATACTTAAACCATGTTCAGCCTTCTTCAACGGGGGCCATATGTCATAATATATGCTCTTCCAGGATTAATAAAACAAACCAACAGCCAACGAGAGAGAAATGGACAGCTAAAGCGAGACACTTTAGAAAAACTAACTTACGACCATTTTTTGGCCACATTCCTGAGGGGGGCGTCAACACCTGGCGACTAATCTTTTGTTAGCCCCGCTTGTGTACACAGGGAAAACAGTCGTTCAGCTGATAACGTCTCACTCGCCACCGCTTTCTCTCTCGGCTGGCTGCCTGGATTTTTTGCTCTAACAACTCGTCGTGTGATTATTTCTCACCTCACCACACATTTATCACTATATTGTCACATATACATAAAATGAATAATGGGGATTATTTCAGGTTCATTATAAGGAAAGGTTCACTATATCCCAGCATTGTTTTAGTATAGTTTTACTGTATTGAGTTCAAAAGCAGTTATTATGCAAAATAGTTTTATGATAAATGTTATATATATATAAAGAAGCTGCATTTATTGCAATCTATATTTCAATAAAGCATTACGGTATAACCTCTCAGCAAAGGACACCTAGTTTCAAAACCCAAGTGTCCTTTAGAGAGATGTGTCCTCTTAATGGCTAGTTGCTACTTAGCAAAAATAGGAATTTTGATGAATTTTGTCCTTTATATAGAGAGGTGTTCTCTCATGGAGGTTCTACTGTGGAAAAAAAAAACATTGTGTAATGATATAGAAAGAAAGAAATAAAAAGCAAACAAATTGAAAGATCAATTTAGGTTTAGTCAGTTCATGCTGGATGAAACAAGGCAAGGGGAGAGACCCCTTGCAGAATGTCCTCATTACCTTGCATTTCTTGGACACACGGTTCTTTGGACAGTAAACAAAGCTATATAAACTTCTTTAATTCAATCATTAGAGCATGCCATCTCCACATTGTTGCTCCTTTCACTGGACCTGAACTTTTCTCCCTTCCATTATCACCATGTGGATTCTTACTCTGGACCCCTGTGTTCTTATTACTTCCACCTTAACCCACTCACAGGTAGCTGCTATCAAGTCAACAGGATTAATAATGGGAAGCAAGATAGGATGTGCAAACTCCATCTGAAGAAGAATTAGAAGACCAAGTGTATTTTCTTCCCAATTGCAGTAGAGGACCCGGCAAAGCCTCAAAGAGTTTCCCTGGAGAATATCTGCCTAATCAATCAACTTGGAGGTTTTCCAGAATGGTGAACAAATGGTACCCTGAGTGTCAGAAATGGATCTAATAGCACCCACGTGAACTCTCTACCAGCAACACCACTCTGGTGGTGTTCCCCTCACACCACAGTTCACCCAAATACTGCATTTACCTACAATTTTCCCCTGGCCTAGCATCCCTTCCTGTGGTCACAGCCCATTAACCATGCCTCTCCAAATCCTCCAAGCCAAAGTCCACATTGCAACTTCCTTTAAGCAAGTGACCAAAAGTCTCGATCACACCAACCAAATAAGATAGTTGAGCCCCATTTTTGTTACCAAAGCTAAACTTACATATAGTAGAACTTCCTTGTAAAGGAAACCAGGTTGCAGAGCCAAATTGTCCTTTAGAGAGAGGTTTTTGTTTACGAGAGGGTTGCTAAATAGTAAAAATGGCAATTTTGCAAATACAAACAGTCCTTTATAAAGAGGTGTCCTCTAGCAGGAGTGTCCTCTCATGGAGTTTCTAATGTACTTGCTAATGCCTAGATTGGGATTGCAAAATTTTTAAAAAGAAAATTCTATTCTATATATATAATATAATTCATTACAACACAATATACAGAATATTTGTGCTAACCAGAGGAACAGAATTTTGAAACTAAACTAGCATATTCTTTTCAATGTCAAAATATTCATTATTTTCACTTTAAAAATACCAATTCTTTTGCAATGGCTGAATTTTGATATTTTATATAAGCCCAAGTATCATTTTCTTGCATGAATCTTACTACATGTACCTATCTACCTGACCACCAAACCTAGCTGCCACATATTTGACCACCACTACTCTGTGAACTTGCCAACATTCCACTTCCTACACACCTCTCTAACTAGATAAACTACCATGCACTAAACAGGATCTTTGGGAGAGGCCAATGCTTATCATAAAACAGCCCGAGGAGCATGAACTCATGGAATTCGTGTAATCTTCACACAAGGGGATAAGAAACAACAGCAACAACAGATAAACTACCAACATCCTGCTCTTAAAAATAAAACAATATCAGATGACCAA
Source organism: Cordylochernes scorpioides (assembly GCA_030710605.1). Classification (NCBI taxonomy): domain Eukaryota; kingdom Metazoa; phylum Arthropoda; class Arachnida; order Pseudoscorpiones; family Chernetidae; genus Cordylochernes; species Cordylochernes scorpioides. The sequence continues at coordinate 30,456,534 of CP092870.1, read as the reverse complement.
TACTATGAAGTGAAAGTGTGAGACTAAAAAGATCAAAGTATGAAAATTCAAAACTATTATGGACGTGTATGATTCTTTTTAAAATAAAATAATTTCTACTGCCCTTACTGCAATGGAAAATTTAATGGAAGGGCCTGGCTCATCAGTGTTTTGTTTTATTTTGAAATGAATCATAGGCATCTATAATAGTTTCGAATTTTCATAACAGATGGCGTGCTAATGTGTCATAAGATAAAATTATGATTTGATTTAAAGCTAGAATGACAAGGTAACAAGAGAAAATAAGTGAATTATATGTAATGCTATCATCTGTACTGAGAGAGAACAATATCACAGAATATTAAAGCACAATTTGGATTATAGATTATAGATACAAGGAAATAAGATCTAATCCAAAAAATTTAATATGTGTGACGCTTCGGTATCATTATTGTCTGATGATGGTAACAATGCTGTTACCGAAACGTCACACATTATTAAATTATTCGGATTAGGTCTTAATTTCTTAAACACAAGGTAATAAGACCAAATCCAAATAAATAAATAGTGTGTGACGTTTCAGTAACAGCATTGTTACCGAAACTTCACACACTATTTATTTATTTGGATATGGACTTATTACCTTGTGTTTATAATCTGTTATCCAAATTGTGCCTTATCGTCTTTTATTCTTGTATAAATATCACAGAAGGTTTTGAATAGTTGGCATTCTTTACATTGTTCACACGCACTCAGGCTGAAAGACTTGGAAGATAACTTCTTTGGAAGAGAGAGAGAACTTAATATTAAGAAGGTATGGGGATGAACTTCTAGCAATTTTACCAGTTTAATCTACTAGAGTGCACATGTTCAAATTACAGATATTTGTAGCCACTTTGATGTTCAATAATTATTATGAAGAAGCATTTTAACACTTGATTTTGAATAACTTTATTAAGATTTAGATTTTTGCTACTAGAGAGTTTTGAAACTATATTAAAACTTACATACTTGCAGATTTCCCTAAAATTTATATATTAAAATTTTATATAGTACAATTGAATTCAGAGATTTTGGCTTAATTTGTATACTTGAAATTTAATTTTTTTAAATGATAAAAACAATAGGATCCAACAATATGTCTTCAGAACTGTCTCTCCAAGTGCAGCCCTATTGAGACTTACAATTCTCCTAGCAGCCGAGCATCCTCTGCTCGCACTATCAGACTCTTGATGACGTCGCTGTTATCGGCCATGTCGGTGAAGAGCTTCTCCCGGGTTTCCTGGAGTTCCTTCACCTGACACATCAAAGACCCATAGGTAGCAACAAACTGGAGTTCCTTCACCTGACACATCACAGACCCATAGGTAGCAACAAACTGGAGTTCCTTCACCTGACACATCACAGACCCATAGGTAGCAACAAACTGGAGTTCCTTCACCTGACACATGTAGAGACAAACTGGGGTTCACCTGATATACAACATACAGGAGGATGATATTCATGTACAAAAAGAAACACCTCTCTTCCTTTAATTATTAGAACAATACATTATGAAATTAGAAATATATTTTAAGTGCTATTATATATATAAATATATATATTTTCAAAACATATATATTTAAAATCTATTTCTACAGGCCTTATACTGCAATAATTAAAAATTGAAAGAGAAAAGGCATTGAAATCAGCGGTGAACCCTCCCAGCACAAATGTAAAAATTGTTGAATCCAGCTGTGGTGAAGGTACCTGTGCCATGAAGGTCACCAGCTGCTCCATGGTGTCAGGGAAGTGTGCCAGAGTTGCCAGTTGCTCCAGCCCCAGTGAAGCAGCTAGGGACTGAATCAGCTCTCCGGCCAGTTCCATGCTCTCTGTCCCCAGCTCCACCTGGACTCCACCACCACCGGTGGACTTGCAGCAGCACACAGACATTGATTTACCTGCCCACTATCCTTGACCTGGATCCTAAGGGGATGTCCGGACCTCAGGGAGAGGAACCACAGGTCCAGGGAGTCCTCCAACAGTGGCAGTTCAAGGGGCAACAGGAAGGTGGTGTTGATCCAGGATCTCATCTGGAACCTCCCACACTTCAGACACCTGCCCCCCTCACTACACTACACAGTAGAATACCTCCATTAGACGATACTCTCACTGAAATGACCATTTTTTACCAATTAACTGTTCTCTCAATTAGCATACCTCTCTCGAAAGGACACTTTGGCTCTGAAACTCTTGGGAAACTCAAACACTTGGCTCTGAAACTGTCCTTAGGAGAGAGGTTTTTCTGTACTAGATTTACATTGTCACACATTTTAGCAACAATGGCAAGTTAATAAAACTTACCTAAATGATACATACCAATATAATTGGCCAGAGAATTTTTTTTTTTTTAAATGAGCTACTCTTTGTAAACAAGACTCAACCTGCAACCCCAAACTATTTGGCTCATCCTTTGATGAGTTCTTCTCATCCCCAGCAGACACTATCAAAAGTTTGAAGTTCTGCAGGCTTGATGATCTAATATGATTGAGTGAAGATAAGAAAGAAGAAAAGATGTAACAAGACATGTTTAATATATTTTGTAAATTAAAATGTGGTCAGAAAAATTCAGATTTCTCTTCAAGATGCACACACATACAAAAATGCATCTTTTCACAAATGATGCACGAATTAATAGTGTTTAAAAGTGCATGTGAGCAGGCAAGCATGCATTGTGCATATGGTATGTGTGTGGATATGGAAAAAATGGTATATTGCTCAATAATATTTGTTTCATAATTAAAAATATTTCTTATTTTGATCATCTTATATTGCCATCTCTATCACAAAGGTCAGCCATTATATGCATAATTATTCATCTTCTAATTCCAGAAAATGCTTTAACAACCCAATTATTCATTGGCCTACCTACCCCTTATTTTACAAGGGTGTCTTCCTGCACTTTGATCAATAGACCTTCTTCTTATGATCCTTGAAGTATGTTTCCTGAAAAACTTCAATTTTAAACTTCATTTAGAAAGCTTTATGTTGGGTGCATGGAGGATAGAGATGGTACCTTTTTAATATTTTCTATTAATTCTTGAAGTTTTTAAAGAGGAAAAAATAAATATACTTTTATGAAGAAATTATGTTTATTTTAATAATAAAATTAAAGCAGAAAAAAATTAAGATATTATACTAATATATTTACAATAAGGAAAAAAACTAACCTGAGAGCATCTAGCTTCTCAGAAAAACTATTATCTTCTTTTTAACTTACAAGACCTATGCAAATCCTCTATTATTGATTAATCTGGCACAAGAATTTACATATATAAATTTACAATTTTTTTTTTTTACAATTAAATTTAAAAATACAAATTTTTAACAATGGAATTTATACATATTAAAGATTTTAATATTTAATATAAAGATGATCACCTCCAACAATCGGCCCCATGATCATCATTTCTCATGATTTACAACATCATAGCTCTATTTACACAAAGGTATAATGAGATAGAATGATATAAACAGGACAACACAGTAAAGGAATTTACAGATGATGCAGAGTCCCTTGTCGACTTGTATAAGTAGTGGGCTTCATACTCCCTCCTGCTTCGGGTCCAGTCTTGTCTGAAGATGAGTCTTGAATTAATTTGTGGTTAGTTCATCTCCAAAACAGTTTATGAAACGACTTAGTTTCTCTTTAGATAAAGGTTTAGTTAGGGGAAGTCAGCTAAGTTTAAATTACTATTAATAAATTTCAAAGTGAATTCTTCTTCTTCTTCAAGTTTTCGAATGAATTGTAGTCTTATATCAATATACTTGGTTTTCATATTTTCTACACTATTCTTACAGAAATATATAGCTGACTGATTGTCACAAAATTGAATATGTTTTCCCACATTAGGTAGTACGTCTATTTCTTTTAATATATTAAAATACCATATTGTTTCTTTTACACTTTCAGTTAAGGCTATAAATTCGGATTCCATAGAACTTAATGCAATACACTTTTGTTTTCTCGATTTCCAAGTAAATGGGGTATCATCTAGATATAGTATGTATCCACTTGTAGAGTGTCTATTGGTCAAATGACTTCCCCAGTTTGCATCAGAATATGCATTTAAGATGCCTCTATTAACATTTGATAGGTTTATTTTATAATGTTTTGTCCTAAAGACATAATTCATTAGGTCTACAACGATTTTCCAATGCTGATATGTGTATCCATTACAGAATTGAGCCATTGTGTTTACTGAAAAAGAAATATCTGGTCGGCTTCTGTCTGCAAGGAAAGATAAACAACCTATTATTGATCTATATGAGTATTTTCTCATGAGTTCAGTCTCAATAATTTCATCTTCCTTAATTTTTGGTGGTAACCAGCACCCTGTTTTAAAAGTTAAATTTACCAATGTCTTAGGCAGATCTGTAAAACTAGTTATAAGTCTGTTTATATATGTCTCTTGATGTAAGTATATGCCCTTGTCTGTATTTTTAAAGTTAACTCCTAACAGATATTTGACCATTCCTAATTCCTTTATATCTAATTTTTCTTTAATAATTTGAATAGGTTTTCCAATTACAGATGTTTCTATTCCAAATAACAAAATATCATCAACATATACTATCAGAATAACACTATTATTCATTTTATATACACAATTGCACCATTTAATGGTCTCAAATCCTATTGAATTCAAAATTGAATCCAATTCTTTATTCGATTCTCTTCCACTCTGATGTAAACCATAAATAGTCTTTTCTAAAAGACAAACTTTATCTTCACTACCTTTTAGTTTGAATCCATCAGGTTGTTGCATGTAAATTTTTTCCTTCAAATTTCCATAAAGATAGGCTGATTTAACATCTAACTGGACATGCTTCCATCTTAGCAAAGATACTGTTAGGTTATTCAGTGATTGAATATATCATCATCACAAGTTAATGTTTTGGTTCATGTAGGATATGTAAAATAACATATTACAACAGAGGCCAGTGAATAAAGTTACGTCTTCATGATAGGTTAGTGATTAGTTGTTTTGTACAAGACACTAACAAATCAAACATGGTGTCAGAAAAGTGATTTGAAAACAAACAAAAAAAAATATTGCGGTAAGTTCAATTTTACGTTAAGACTAATAAAATAATAAATAAGCCTTATCGTATATTAAATAGACAAAAGATATGTATTTACAAATACCGCCACCTGAACCAGTTAATTTCAGAGGAAATATAAAAGAAAACTGGAGATATTTCAAATTGCATTGGCATAACTTTTCAATAGCAACAGGGTTGGACAATAAAGAAGACAAATTAAAAGTTGCAACCTTATTGTCTATTATAGGCAAAGAAGCTTATAATATATTTGAACATCTCGATCTTTCAGATGAACAAAGAAATAACTCAGATGAGATAATAAATGCATTGACTCAGCATTTTACACCAAAAATTAACATTATTTATGAAAGATCAATTTTCAACCAAACAAATCAAGAAACAAATGAAAGTATTGAACAATATATATGTAGATTAAGAAAATTGTCTTCCACATGCAATTATGGTGCAATGACTGAAGAAATGATCAGGGATAGGTTAGTTTTGGGAATAATTGACAAGCAAACCAAAAGACAGCTGATCAGTGATCCTCAACTAACATTGCAAAAAGCTATTGATGTGTGTAAGGCTAATGAAAGCGCTAACAAACAAATTGAAAACTTAACTAAAAACACTCAAGAGGAGGTGAACAAATTGAATATAAGAAAGAAAACAGACAATCAAAATAAAATGAAAAAGAACATTCCTTGTAGATATTGTGCAACATTCCATGAGCACAACAGACAAAAATGCCCTGCATGGAATCAAACCTGCAGAAAGTGTAACAAAAAGAATCATTGGGCAAAAGTTTGCAAATCCAGAATGAGAATAGTTCAAAGCCTTGAATCTCAAAACTCCAATGATGAACAAGAAGATTGTTATTCTTTAGAATATGTCTCAGAAATTTCTGCTAGAAAATTGATGACTAAATTAGAATTAGAATTGAATGGATACAAGGAAAGCATAATTTGCCAAATAGATACAGGAGCAACTGTCAATGTTTTAAATTTTGCAGATTTATGCAAAATCATGCAAGATGGCAATCCTTCTCTTAAACCAAGCTACATCAAACTAAGATGCTATGGAGGAGAAATATTAAAGCCAAGAGGACAAATCAAAATCAACTGTTCCCACCAAAGCAAGCAACATCCTATAGTGTTCCAAGTGATAGATCATTGGGAAAAACCTATTCTAAGTGCTGAAACTTGCCAGAAATTGAATTTAATAGAAATTAAAGCTGACTTATGCAAAATTGAATCCACATGGACAAAACAAAATAACCTTCTAGATAAATATAAAGACATATTTGAAGGCATTGGATGCTTACAAGGGGAATACAAACTAGAAACAGATCCTACAATCAAACCCATCAAGCAAGCACCTAGAAGAGTACCTATTACCTTAAGAAAAGAATTAAAAGAAAAATTGATTGACATGGAAAAGAAAAATATCATTGCCAAAGTTGATTATCCAACAGACTGGATTAGCAATCTAGTACTAGTAAAGTCAACTAAGAAGTTAAGAATATGCATTGATCCTCGAGAATTAAATGTCGCCTTGAAAAGAGCTGAATACCCAATACCGACAATTGAGGAAATAATACCAAATCTTCAAAATGCCAAAATATTCACAGTAGTGGACACTAAAGATGGTTTTTGGAATGTGAAGCTCTCTGATGAATCATCGAACCTTACAACATTCTGGACTCCCTTTGGAAGATACAAATTTCTTCGAATGCCATTTGGATTAAAGACTGCTTCTGAAGAATACCAAAGAAGACTCTATGAAATCTTCCAAGGTCTTGAAGGAATTGAAATAATAGCTGATGACATTCTGATTTTGGGAAAAGGTGACTCATAAGAAGAAGCACTGAAGAATCATGATAGAAATCTTGAAAATCTTTTCAAGACAGCCAGACAAGCTAATTTGAAATTCAACATCAATAAAGTCAAGCTCAGACTAAAAGAAGTAAAATATCTAGGACATATAATAACTCCACATGGATTAAAGCCAGATCCAGAAAAAGTTAAAGCCTTAAAAGAAATGCCTCATCCAGAAAGTATAACAGAACTCAAAAGTTTCCTTGGTTTTGCAACATACCTATGTAAATTCATGCCAAATATTTCAATGATTAGTGAACCTTTGAGAAAATTTACAATGAAAAATTCAACATGGTCATGGAGCAAGAATCATCAAGCTGCATTTGAACAAATCAAAGATCTAGCCTCAAAAGCACCAATTTTAAGATATTTTGATGCGGACAAATCTATAGCTATACAATGCGATGCAAGTAAACATGGACTTGGAGCTACCCTACTACAAGAAAGTCAGCCAATAATTTTTGCATCTAGAAGTCTAAACAAGACTGAGCAAAACTATGCTCAGATAGAAAAAGAATGTCTTGCAATTGTTTTTGCATGCGAAAGATTTCATCAGTACATTTTGGGCAAATGTCAAGTGATTGTGCAAACTGATCACAAGCCTCTTTTGTCAATATTTAAGAAATCTATTCTAAAAGCGCCACAAAGACTCCAAAGAATGCTTTTAAGAGACTGCAAAGATATAACTTAGAACTAGAACATGTCCAAGGATCTCAAATGCACTTGGCGGACATCTTTTCAAGAGCTTGCATCAAAGATGTAAGGAATGAAAATCTGAAATATGATGTGTATCCCATTGACATCATTTACAAAGAAATTGCCACAGTCAATGTTATGGAAACATTAAGTGTATGCAGTGACACTGTCCTGAGAATTAGAGAAGAAACATCATCTGATCCTATTCTGTGTGAAGTGAAGAAACTTATTCTAAATGGATGGCCACCAAATAAAAATCAAACTTCAATGCTAACCAGAGAATATTGGAATTTAAGAGAAGAATTAACAGTTCAAGATGGAATCATACTAAAGAATGATAGAATTGTAATTCCAAATAAATTAAGAGCAGAGATGATAATGAAAACCCATCAAGGACATATTGGAATTAATTCAAGTATGCGAAGAGCAAGAGACAATATCTTTTGGCCAGGAATGAATGCACAAATAGGGCAAGAAATTGAAAATTGTTCTATTTGTCTATCAAATTCACAGAATCAAGTGAGAGAATCAATGAAATCTCACAAAATTCCAAATTATCCCTGGGAAAGAATATCTCTTGATATATTCGAAATCTTCAAACAGAATTACTTAATAATAGTGGATCATTACTCAGATTTTTTTGAAGTTGAATGCCTAGAAAATACAACATCTGAATACATAATTGAATGCTGCAAAAGACAATTCAGCAGATATGGAATTCCTCAAATTATAGTCTCAGACAATGGAAGGCAATTTACATCGACTGAATTCCAAAAATTCAGCAAAGAATGGCAATTTCAACATTCTACATCATCACCACTTCACAGTCAGGGAAATGGAAAAGCTGAAGCGGCAGTTAAAATAGCCAAAAACTTACTGAAGAAATCTAAACAAGAAAATAGTGATTTTTGGCAAAATTTGTTAAATTGGAGAAATACACCCACTATAGACATAGATTCAAGCCCAGTACAAAGAATCATGTCTAGAAGAACGAGAGCTATACTGCCAATTCACCCAAATTTACTTAAACCATCAATTCCAGAAAATATTCCAGATAAAATATCCATCAAAAGACAACAGGCAAAATACTACTATGATAGAAAATCTAAAAATTTACCAGACTTAGACATAGGACAATAAGTGTATGTCAGAACACCCAATACCACCCCATCATGGCCCAAAGCTAACATCACAAATGAACACAACACAAGATCCTATGATGTGAATATTCATGGTAGAACCTACAGAAGAAATAGAACCTGGATTAAACCACAACAGGCTTCAGCAAATCAAAAATCTACAAACAATCAAGAAGAAGGAAGAAAAGAAAGCATTGATCAAGAACAAACTGTATCAAATTGCTTACCATCTACTTCATCAGCAGGAGGAGACAACATTGTGAAAAGAACCTGAATTGAAACTACCGAATGCAGAATCCAATCAAAGAGTGACAGCCCCACGGTAAGTGAACCTGAGAATGCTGCATCAGAGACTAGAACCAGATCAGGTCGACTGGTGAAAAAACCAAGTAGATTTAAAGACTAGTGAAAAAAAGGGAAGATGTTAGGTTATTCAGTGATTGAATATATCATCATCACAAGTTAATGTTTTGCTTCATGTAGGATATGTAAAATAACATATTACAACAGAGGCCAGTGAATAAAGTTACGTCTTCATGATAGGTTAGTGATTCGTTGTTTTGTACAAGACACTAACAAATCAAACAGATACTAATATTATAAACAGGAATCTAATTATTGAAAATTTATAACTGGTTAAAAAATGTCAGTGTAATCTATTCCATATTTCTGTCTATAACCTTGTGCCACAAGCCTAGCTTTATATCTCTTTATATTATTTTTATCATCCCTTTTTACGCTATATACGTGTGTTCAAAAAGTATCGCGACTTTTGTGTTTTTCAAATATTATTTATTTATTCATGAATACCTATTTTGTCCCCTTCATAGTAATCCCCATGAGATATTATACACTTGTGCCAACGGTTTTTCCAATCTTCGAAGCATTTCAAAAAATAATTTTTAAAAATCTTTTTCAGCTCCTCCTTCGATGCCGTCTTTATCTCGTCAAGCGTAGAGTAACGTCGTCCTTTCATGGGCCTCTTTAGTTTAGGGAACAAGAAAAAGTCACAGGGGGCCAGATCTGGGGAATACGGTGGCTGCGGCATTATTAGTGTGTTGTTTTTGGCCAAAAAGTCGCGCACGAGCAACGATGTGTGAGCAGGGGCGTTATCATGGTGCAAAAGCCAATTTTTGTTCTTCCACAAATCCGGGCGTTTCTGGCGGATTGCTTCACGCAAATTGCACATAACTTGCAGGTAATATTCCTTATTGACCGTTCTACCCTGTGGCAAGAACTCATGATGCACCACGCCCCTGCAATCGAAGAAAACTGTCAGCAAAACTTTCACATTCGACCGAACTTGGCGCGCTTTTTTCGGTCTTGGTTCGTGCGGCAGCTTCCATTGAGATGATTGAGCTTTGGTTTCCACGTCATAACCATAAATCCACCCTTCGTCACCAGTTATGACCCTCTGGAGCAAATTTGGGTCGTCGCGGACAGAGTCCAACATCTCATTAGCAATGTTCATGCGATGCTGTTTTTGGTTGCAATTGAGCAATTTTGGTATGAATTTCGCGGCGACCCGTCTCATGCCCAAATCATTGATAAAAATCGAATGGCACGAGCCAATCGATATGTTTAGGTCCTCAGCAACTTCTCTAACGGTGATTCAACGATTGGCCAATATCATTTTCTCCACTTCATTAATTTTTTCGTCTGTTGTTGAAGTGCTCGGGCGTCCGGCACGCTCTTCGTCGTTCACATCTTCTCGGCCTTCTGAGAACATTTTGTACCACCGATAAACGTTGCTTCGGTCCAAGGTAGCTTCTCCGTATGCCACAGTCAACATTCGGAATGCATCCGCGCACTTAATTTCGTTTTTCACACAAAATTCGATACAGGTTCTTTGATCCATTTTTTTAATAGGTAAAAATCGAAAACGATCCAAAACACCTGCAAGCAAAGCAGCTGTCAACAATTAAGTGAACATTCAAAATGGCCGAGCTTGTCGGCATAGGTGAGAGACATGAGTACCAACATAAAGCCACAAAAAGATCGAAATTTGAATATACGTAACCCGCGAAAATTCAAAAGTCGCGATACATTTTGAACACACCTCGTATCCATGTATTATACCCAATATTTTAACACCTTGAGGTGGGGGATCTACTAATTTCCATACTTTCCTATCTTTCATCACCTTAAGTTCATCCTCCATTGCTTTAATCCAATTCCTTTTTTCCTGTGATTGTTGTACATCATTAAAGTTTTTAGGAAGTTCTACATTATAGATTTCCTCATGGAAAATACTTTCGTACAAATCATATTCTAAACAGTTTGTTTCTACTTTAACTTCATTTTCCTCGCTTATATCTGGTTTTTGTGGTCTAAATGAAAACATTTCAGAATTAAATTCAAGCTTTTGTGTTTCGCAATATTTTTGTACATCATTAAATGATCTTAATTTTTGATCACTAGAAGGTGGATAATAGTATACATCTACTCGTGGTCCTGTCTTTCTAGGTACTTCTAGTCTTTTCCATTTAGTTATGTCTATTGGGGTAAGTGTATGTAAATTATGGTTGTCACTATCATTATTTTCATAAGGGTAGTTATCATCCTGTGGATAAAAAACATATTGTACTCTAGAAGCAGTACCAAATAAAGTATCTACACCCCCCCCCCCCCTTTCTTAGCTTCATCAATATATACACATGAATGGTTTCTATTACTTTTCTATCTGCTGGTAACCAGATTCTATAACCTTTTGTTTTGGTTGCATAACTTACCATTATGCCTGAATTGGCCTTAGGTTGTAATTTATTTCTTTTTATTTTAGGGACATGTACATAAGCTAATGAGCCAAAAATTTTAAAATGTCTTACAGATGGTTTATGTCCTAACCATAATTCCATTGGACTTACTCCTTTAGTTAGAGCATGTTCACATCTATTTTTAGTATATACAGTCGAACCTCTTTAATTCAACACCCCAAGGGATCAGAGCTTTCGGTTGAATTAAAGGAAGTGTTGAATTAAAGTCAGATGATTAGCTAATCATCTAACTCGCTAAAATAATATTTTTTAAAAAAAGCTTTGTAATATAAATTAATGATATTAATTGAAACCATTGTGTGTTTTTATTTTATTTTCATGATTAACTTTTAGTATCAGTGACAAAATGGCATTAATACATATTTTAGAAACAAATAATTGTAAAAAATAAATTTACTGGTAATGTGTTTTTTTCAGTAATATAATCAAATATTGAATATAAATATTAAATAATATTTTATTCGAATTGAAAAATATAGCAGTTGAAAGGAAATAAATAGGGTAAATAAAAAGAAAATTTTAAAATAATTATGAAGATCTTTTTAAAAATTCCTTTATAGATGTCTGTTTTTGCACTTAAATCCTATTCAGGATGTATTCCAGATGGTTATTTTGAAAAAAACATTCATGCCTTTCTTCCTCTGAAATGTCTTTTAATAAATAAATTTTAATGTATTAAAGTCATCCACTGCTGCTACAGGTATTATTGATTTTGTCTTTAAATCTTTTATAATAACACAGAAATGGAATATTGAAATAAAATGTTATCAAAATCATTGTGGCTACATTTTATAAAGATTTATTTATTTAAAAGGAAATTATTTGTAAATTTTAAAATAATTAAAATATTTTAATGCTGAAATAAAAAAAATAAAATATTATTGTTAATTAGTGCATGAAGCCTAAATCCCAGCGTAAAAAAAAAAAAAAAAAAAAAATTTGCTTCATTGCGCAACGGCACTGCAAAGTGAAACTTAAACTAACCAGGAACCAAAAATGCGCGCGCGCGATCTTATCGGCGCCCGCCGATCGCCGCCGTAATACCTTTTTAGCGGAAACTTGTATGTAAAAAAACATTCAACTGTCGAAATTCGAATTTAAAAATGGTCGAACTATCGGAAGGGTCGTATTATCGATATTACGAATTACGGTTTGTTATTTGATAGGCCGGAGATCGGGACATCAGAACATGGTCGAATTATCGCCGAGTGTCGAATTGGGGTGTGTCGAATTAACGAGGTTATACTGTATAAAGGTATTTAGGGCTTCTACCCAGAATCTGGGTTGTAACCCACTATCTAAAAGCATTGCTCGAACACCTTCAATAGCAGTTCGATTAAACCTTTCAGCAATTCTTTTTTGTTCAGGACTATAAGTTGATGTTCTTTCTATTTTAATACCCAAATTTACTAGAAAATTTTCAAATTCTTTGTTACAGAATTCTAATCCATAATAAATTTTAATTTGGCATTTAATGCTCTCTCAGACTCATGCAAGTATTGCTTAAAATAGTTAAAAACTTCTGACTTTTCATTTAGGAAATAAACATTAACCTTTCTAGAGTAGTCATTTATGATAGAAAGAAAATATCTACTGCCACCAAGTGATCTCACTGGTGCAGGACCCCAGATATCCATATGCACTTTTTCTAAAGGTTTTCTAGTCAGAATTGTATAGCTAAATTTAAATGATGATCTGGTGATCTTAGCTACTTTACATATATCACATGTGGTTGGATTACCCTTAACTTTTTCTAATCCTTTGACAGTATTCTTTTTACTCATAGAATTCAGTATTTCTGAGTTAATATGACAAAATCTCTTATGGAGAAAATTAAGATTTGAGTTATAAGAAACTGAATAATTTTGAGCTTTGGCTTTATTAGGGTATCCATTTACAATATATAATTTATCTACTCGTCTTGCTGTGAAGAAATATTCCCCATTATTTTTAAAGATTGTCATTTTACCGTTTTTCCATATAATCTTATTTCCTGCTATGTCTATGCATGATCCACTAATGAGATTCCTTCTCATGTTTGGTGCATATAAAACATCAAGTAGAGTTACCTCTACAAAGGTGTTATTTGTGTCTTTTAAAACAAAGTTGATATCTCCCTTACCTAAGATTGTTGACTTGCAGTCGACATCTCCAATCAAAGCGTCCATCGGGGGGATATGCTGGTATTTCACAAACCAATTCTTTTCTTTGCAAAAATGAGATGTAGCTGCGCTGTCTATCAACCATTCTCCCAATTCACTAGTTGGATCACTTGCTCTTTCACAAATGTGGTGGAAGCTTAGAATTTCTGAGTGAAATGCAGAAGATTTTCCCTTGTAGTTCTGATCCTTTCTGTAGTGTTGCCATTGAAAGTTTTTGTTTCTAAGAAAACAGTCTTTTAAAAGATGGCCAGTTTTCCCACAGAAGGAGCAATTCCTTATATCATGGGTTCTTGCTGTTCTTGGATGCACTGTTGGCTCCAGCATGCTTCCACTGCTATACTGTGCTTTTGCAGAAAAATATTTTTTCTTTTTGTTTCCTTGGTATATCCTGGGTTTTTTTTCCAATTCTAATTCTCTGAATAGTATTTTAGGGTTCTTAGAAAACTATTTTCTTCTTATCTGCTATCTCGTTTAACCAATTTATAACAATGCTAACTATTTAAAAACATGCTGTGATATTTTTTCTTTCAGTAATTTTGTCTGATGATGGTAATAACACTGAAACGAAATGTCGTGCAACTATGTATTTATTTAGATTTGGTCTTATTCTCTTGTGCTTCTAATCTATAATCCAAATTGTACCTATTCCTGAGATAGAGTTTTTTTTCTGTGTTTCCAAACCTCTATTTAAGGCATTTTTCAACCCTTTCTATGTTTTGTTGTAATGTCATATAAAAACATCTATAATACTATTAAAATGTTACCAACAAAAGGGCTCTGGAATAAATGAAATAATACAAGGCAGAGTTCCTTTGAGAAAGTTTTGATTGAGATGATAAAGCACAATATGGATTACAGATTATAAACACAAGGTAATAAGACCAAATCCAAATAAATAGTGTGTGACGTTTCTGTAACAGTGTTGTTACCATCTTCAGGCAAAAGTACTGACTGAAAAGTACATTCAGTACTTTTGTCTGAAGATGGTAATAACGCTGTTACCGAAACGTCACACACTATTTATTTGGATTTTGTCTTATTAACTTGTGTTTTTCATTTGAAATATTAAAAGAGAATGGTGACCATAGAAATGACTCCCATGTTAATATATCTCTTCACACATTGTTTGTGTTTCTAAAAAGAACAACCTTAGTTACTTTGGGCTTAAACTAAATTTAGTATAATATCATTTTGAAATGTTCTTTGAACTAAAAACCAGGTAATAAGACCCAATTCAAATAACTAAATAGTGTGTGACATTTCAGTAACAGCGTTGTTATCAAAATGTCACACACTAGTTATTTGGTCTTATCACCTTTGTTTTTATAATCTACTAGCGGACGTACCTGGCTTCGCCCGGGTTTTACCCGAGTAAAGGTTTGTCTAACGAATCTCTCGATAAAGTGAACATTTTTTCCCGGTCCCTTGAAAAATACTCGATAAGTTGAATAAAATCAATATTAATTGGTTCCCTCGGTAATTGGAAGTTAAAGGAATAGTATGTTGCCTTGAAATTGTATCATTATTCTTGTATGGATGTACCCGGCTTCGCCCGGGTTTTACCCGAGTAAAGGTTTGTCTAACGAATCTCTCAATAAAGTGAACATTTTTTCCCGGTCCCTTGAAAAATACTCGATAAGTTGAATAAAATCAATATTAATTGGTTCCCTCGGTAATTGGAAGTTGAAGGAATAGTATCTTGCCTTGGAATTGTATCATTATTCTTGTCTCAAATAAATTGCAGTGTCATCCTGAATTTTGTCTTTCCTAATTTTCTACATTACAAAATCATCGTATCATCATGATAATATTTAGAGCAGATTGTTGAATTATAACAGATAAATTAGAATATTTATCTTGATTATATTAAAGCGAAAAGTTATTTCAAAAATTTTATTTGCTAGAAACCTTCCCAGTACTATACTAAATAACTTCCCAAAGTTTCATGGCGTTCCAATGAGTGGTTTGGTCAGGCATAAAGGACAAACAGACCACACACACACACACACATACATTCATTTTTATATATATAGATAATCCAAATTGAGCCTTATTGTTCTTTGAACTAGTTTACATTTCACAATGAGAGCTATGCAAGGAGGCTCAAAAAGTAATTGTGTTCCGAATAAAATTAAGTTTTTTCTCAAAGTCAATTTTTTTTCACAAGGTGTGATATTAAAATTCAAAACTATTATAGACGCGTATGATTCTTTTTAAAAAATGATTAACCAGGCCCTCCCATTAATTTTTCCATTGCGCAGTAAGGACAGTAGAAATTGTTTATTTTTAAAAATAATCATATGCGTCTATAATAGTTTCAAATTTTGATAACAGATGGCGTGCTAATGCACCATAGTGTGAAATTGTTTAGGGATGTACACTTCTCCTAAACCTCGAAATTTTTTTAACCCTTTCAAAAATAGGAACTGTTGAGGTCTCCAGAATTCATAAATCAATTGTCCAGTTTGGCTGCGACAAGTCCAAATGAATGTACTATGGTGTAAAAGCATTTTCAAAATCTCCAAAGGAAAGTGTCTCCTTCAATTTATTTTTGAAGTGGTCCAGTGATACTATTACCATCTTTTGAAAAAGTCTATTAGAATGACGCCCTTTATATCATAAAAACCCATTGCCTAACTATTCTAGCAGATGGGGCCATCTTCTTTGAGCAAATCCCCAGAAGCACCCATTGTTTTGACTGTTGCTCTGTTTCCGTGATATTATAACCAATCCAGGTGTCTTACTGATGGTCACAACTCAATGCAAAAACCTTTGGACCTCACCTAGATTGTTCAAATCATGGTTTGGAGTTGAAAGTCGAAGCTATTTACTTGGTGCCCACTGAGCAATCGCAACACCCATTGAGCCAATAGTTTTCATCTTTAACTGTTCATGTAAAATATCAAATACCATTCCCATTGACAAACCTTTGTCCTATGCTATGTCCTTTGCATACTTTCATTCATTGATCTGAGAGAATTATGTCATGGACTTTAATTTACTCAGTGACCACAGCTGCTGGGAGCCCTGTTCATCAAATACTGATGTTCAACCTCTTCTAAGTTTGATAAACCAAAATCTACTGAATGGAGAAGGATTCTACATTGGCATGTTTTCCCATCCAAAAGCAGAAAGCAAATTACTCAATGAGATTCTGCATATTCTTCATCTTAGCCTAAATGACATGGAATGACTCAATGAAATGGCTGCCAAATCTTGCCAGTGCATGTCTCCTCTACCAAAATGTCCCAAACATTTCAATAACTTGAATTTGGTCTTGCTGCCTTTTGATTCTAATCTAAAATCCAAATTGTACCTTATCATGAAACATTTCAATACATAGCTGTTACTTAAACATCACATTATTTGGATTTGGTCTTGTTTCTTGAGTTTACCCTTTGTATCACATTGAAAACTTGTTCTTTTTTTTTTATATATATATTTCTGACTAACACCCACTTTGTGTAAATTCTCCCTGTGGTTTTAAGATTTCAAATATACGAGAGCATGACTTTTCTACCTAGATTTTAAACATGTGCAAAGCTATTAAATTATACCAGTCAAACTTAGTTTCAAATCTGTGAGTGAACAAAGCTGTGCACTTGACAGGCAAGCTGTGCAGTCAGTCACCTTGTAGCAGCTGGCTCCGGGGGGCAGAGAGAATGTTACATGGCTCACAGGGGGGGCCAGGCCCTCTGCACTCTCACATAGAGTGTACATGGAGAACTTGGGCAGGGGCCGGTTCACTTCAAACACGTGGTAGTGGAGGCTGCCCCACACCCCCAACATATTGGAATGTTCCTCACAGAACATTAACAATCAAATCCTCCTCTCCACGCTGCAGGGAATTCCCTTGTCCACCTTTCACCAACCTATAGAAGGATGTTACAAAACTCTAATTCCAGTAAGGGCCGTACCTCACCGGGACACCATGGCGACGTACCCAGCAACGTTTCCAATTAACTCTTTTAAAATGAATGGCAGATATCTCACTTGGCTACCACTTGGTGACGGGCTCGAATTGTAGGCATCACCGCTGTCTACCGCTCCTCGTGTAGAGACTGGCCACTTGGCGGCGACACCAGCAATATAAATGAGTCAACGTCACTCATTCAGTCGCCAACCACTTGCCACATGGAAAGCTTGGGAGCAAAATGAGTTTTGATATGGAAAGATTTATTGCAGAGATGGAAAATCGGCCATGTTTGTGGAACAGTTCATCAAACGATTACTCGGATCGCAACTTAAAAATTAAATGTTGGGAGGAATTAGTGAATATTTTCCAAGAGAAGGATGTACCCATATTTTTTCCTTCTTGAAGAATGCTTAATATTTTTGTGACGTAGATAAAAATAATATACCAGTGCGATTTCTTCCACGTCTATTTCTGTCTATGTAACGAGAGCGACTGAGGTGGTCGCGACCTTGCAGACGGCGTTCTTGGTGACGTGTTTTGGCGACCCACCGTTGGCAGGAGTAGGTGTGGCGACGTCCTTGGCTACGTCGCCATGGCGTCCCAGTGAGGTACGGCCCTAAGGCAAATTCAGAGCCTTAAAGTTGCTTGACCTCTAGATTTATTAAGAAATGAACATCTACAAAGGATAGTCAAATCATACTCAGACCAAAAGGAAAAAGTTTTGATCCTAATACTGACAACTGTTGTTGAAGCTCTACAGCTGCCAGACAATTATAAAGCAACCAGATCATTACTGATAGCCATGTCCACATCTCAGTGGTGGGCTAAATAAGTTTTTTTAAAGATAGCATTGAGGTGTCTAGATATAACTAGACAAATGACTCAGGTTTTCTCTAGTTCACACTTTTTTTACCCAAGTGTATATATAATTAAGGGATTTTATTTTCAAAATTGAATTTTAAATTTCCTTTTCCTAAAATTCCTTAATATTTCCTTTTTATTATTAATAATGTATGCAAAATGCATCATTATATTTCTCTCATATATTATCTCATTAAGAAGGCAGTTCCATATTAAATGATGCATATGACCCAGTGTTGCCTTTTCTATAACTTTAATTGACTATAGATATAGTAGAGTATAAGGTCAAAAATATGATTAACTTTGATATTTAAAAGTTATTTTCTCAAATTTACTTGATTTTTTGGAAAAATTGAAAAAAAAAAAAAAAAAAAGGAATCTAACAGATACAGTAGAACCTCCCAGTAAAGGACACCTAATTGCAGAGCCTTGCAGTGTCCTTTAGGGAGAGGTGACCTCCTACCGAAGAGCTACAAAATAATAAAAATGGTAATTTTGCAAATGAAAACTGTCCTTTGTAGAGAGGTTTCCTCTAGTGTGAGTGTTGTCCTCTCATGGAGGTTCTACTGTAATAGATCTAAAATTTCTCATGGTTTACAGATAGAAAGGTTTGGTGGAAAGAATTGATTTAGTAATTTTGGAGTAATAACAAAACAGACGAAGAAACAAATTTTGACTTTTATATTAATAGAGATTAAAATATGCAGTTAAAAAAGAAGAATTTTGAAGATATCAAGTAAAAAGGCTAACTGAAGTGTTTTTCTTGAGTGTGCTCCTTTTTCATTGAGGAAAAAAAAAACTTTTTGATCATAGATGATAACCCAAAAGAAAAGATCAGATATGGTAGCAGCAGATGTTCCACCAGAATACAAAGCTGTTGATAGCAACAATGGTGTTACCATGATGTCATTGGGCATTGAATGCTCTGGTGTTAGCAAGTTAATTGTTATCTTTTTTATAACATGCGCACAATGTTCTTGTACATCTATAAAAGTCTGGCTGCTAAATGTATACATGTGGAAGAAAAAACCTACCTGGCTGGGTAGCCAATGAGAGCCTTTACATGGAGGTCAATGGGCATGTCTTTGGGCGGAAAGAGGGGGACCTTCAGGGTGTTGCTGATGTTGGCCTCAGGCACGTGACTACACATGTGGTCAGGCGGTGCTGTGGATGACTGGGACACTTACACAACATGGGACTCCCCGGTGAAGATCCCCTCGGCAAATATGATGACAGTTTTGATGATGGTGTTGTTGGTGGTCTGCAGGACCAGCTCCACATGGGGCTGGGTGGGTGCCAACACATATCTGGTTAGTTGGGCTCTTTCAGTCAAATTTCACATCTTTGTTCCCAGCCCTTGTTTGATACAGTGAAACGTCTCTCTAGAGGACACCTAGTTGAAGAACCAAAGTGTCCTTTAGAGAAAGGTGTTCTATTACTGTATAGAGTTGGAATGATCATTTTAGAATGAAAACTATTCTTTGTATAGAGAAGTTGTTGTTTCTTTTTACCGTGTGTAAAGATTACACAAAATTAAATGGAATGGGGTGTAGCTTTCGTTGATCATGGCAAAATGATCAAGGCACACTTTGGTGAAAGTCTGACTTTGCCTGTAATTTGAAGCTGTTCCTAGCATGGAAGCAGACGCCTTTGCTGCCGACTCTAACATGAGTACAGACGTAACTTCTCCGTAACTCTGGAGAGGGACCCTTGCTGAGGTCTTTTTCAGATTTCTAACAATGCTGCTGTTGGTCTGTGACAGCTTTTTTGTCAGAGTATTCTGCTTGTTTCGCAGCTGGCCTTCATATCTGAAGGTCATTCCCCTATCCACCACCTGGGGATGGGCCCTGTAGCAGTCAGCTCTGCCGAGGGTTTGTATAGAGGTTCTACTAGATATCACCATCATGTGTCTCCTCCAATACAGAATATCATGAAGCATCATTTCACCCTGTTCTAAGGTACAGTATAACCTTGTTAATTCGACACTACCTTAATTCGACCATATTCTGATGTCCTGACCTCCGGCCTATCAAATAACAAACCATAATTCGACAGTATCGATAATATCGATAATATAAAAGTTCCGATAGTTCGACCATTTTAAAATTCAAATTTCGACAGTTGAATGTTTTTTTTTTTTTACATACAATTTTGCCGCTAAAAAAGTATTACCGCGGCAGAAGCGGCGACGATCGGCGGGCGTCGATAGAATCACGCCTGCGCACTTTTGGTTTCTGTTAGTTTAAGTTTCACTTTTCAGTGCTGTTGCGCATTGTCGCGAGTGTTATTGGTTTTTTTTTTTTTTACGTGGGAATTTAGGCTTCGTGCTCTAATTAATAATAATATTTTCTTTTTAATTTTCAGCATTGAAATATTTTAGTTATTTTAAAATTTACAAATAATTTCCTTTTAAATAAATAAATCTTCATACAGTAATCCCTCGTTATCACGAACTCGGATTATACGAACTCTCGGTTTACGCGAACCGTTTCTTTTTCCCCGTTAAATTTCAATGCTTTCCAAAGAGATTTTGCCGGTTAAGACGAAATATTCGGTTATGACGAAATACAAATTAAATTTAGCCCCCAGCAGAACTAATCAATCGGTTAAAACGAATTCTAATATGTTTTTAAAGGCGAGTTATAAGTAAAACAATAAACTATTAAAACAACAAAAACGCCGTTGATATCAAGTATTGGCTCTCTTTGTCTTTTGTGTAAACATTCGTCCTTTGTTTGTTATGATGACTCATTTTCTATGAAACCATCCCCTTGGGGTCGTTCCATGTACTCAATCAGTGGAAAATTTCGACTCTATTGTGCCAGTATTGCTGTTTTTCTCGACTGATAAATGTAGGGGCCATGGTGACCCCTGCCAGCCAGCAGCCAAGGAGCGCACACTTTCACGGAATTTCACAGAATATTATATTATTCTTATTTTTATACAAAACATATATTTAAAAATATTAAATATAATATAAATAATAAAAATATATTCTGTGAATAATAATCTGTGTAAATCGAGCTCTCAGAAGAAAAATGACTTATTTCTATTTGTTATATCTTTTTTATAACCGACTAATTGATTGTATTATAAAATAATGCGCTTGAAATAAAAATTATTAAATTCTAAATAATCGAAGTGTGAATTGTTTGAGCTTCCATAAAAAAACCTACATAAACATGTCATCTAAACCGCGAAAAAAAAGCGCCATTGATCTTGCCTTAAAAAGGAAAATTTTGGACGAAGTTGCACGTGGAGTGTTATCTAAGTCGCAAATTGCCGAAAATTTTCAAATTGCGAAATCCACATTATCAACTATTCTAAAAAACAAAGAAAAAATAGATGCGGCTGTTGCCTCAGGGTCTTCGAGCTCTTCAAAACGACTTCGAAAAGCATCCCATCAAGACGTGGAAGATGAGCTTTTAAAATGGTTTAAAAAAGTAGATAAAATAATATTCCTGTATCCGGCGCACTTGTCAAAGAAAAGGCTAAAGAAATAAGTGTCTCATTGGGTGTGGAAAAAACAGCTGATTCGTTTTCACTTCCAGAAACAATGCTTGATGAGCCTGAAGAATGGACCAAACTCCTTTCAGCTACAAACCCAGCTGAGACTGACTTTCCTGGAGTATGTTGCCCTGGATGAAGGGTTGGAAATTTGCGGTTCACCCGAATTAGAAGAAAAGAAGTAGAAACAGAAGACGATGAGATGAAAGAAGAGATAATGATGCCTACTAGAGGGGAAGTAATCGCGGCCCTCGAAACCCTCCAGAAGCTGTCCAAAACCTCTGCGGATATTGATGAACATTTTGAAGATGACCTGGATAAAATAAGAAGGGAGTGTCTGAAACAGTGCCCAATCAAATACCACCAAAAAACTATAACAGACTTTCTGAAGCCTGCAGAGAAAACCCAGATATAGGATACTCTATGCATACTGCATATGCTGCATACACATAAACATTGTATGTACCAAGTATATTATGTAAGTTGTTTCTTTTGTTGTTCTTTTTTATTTGTGTTTTAAAATAAACTTATATTCTCATGTTATTGCCTTACATTATGATTATATTATCCATATTGTCTTTTAAAATAAAATACTTTATGTACATACATATATATAATTGTTGTTCCTTAAAATTATAAAATATTTTCATTAATATTGTTTTCAAATAAATTTATTCCTCAGAAATGTAGTTTTCTTACTCATCAGTAGTACATAAGTACAACCCCCGGATACCACGAATTCAATTCGTCTAATACGAATTCGGTATATATTCTTTTAAGACGAAAAGGGTATTTCGTTCTCCCGTTGAGTTCGTCTTAACGAGGGATTACTGTAAAATGTAGCCACAATGATTATGATAACATTTTATTTCAATATTCCTTTTCCGTGTTATTATAAAAGATTTAAACACAAAATCAATAACACCTTCAGCAGCAGTGGATGCCTTTAATACATTAAAAGCTCTTTGTTATTTAAAACACATTCCAGAGGAAGAATGACATGCATGTTTTTTTTTAAATAGACCATCTGGAATATATTCTGAATAGAATTTCAGTGCAAAAACTGACATTTATAAAGGAATTTTAAAAAATATCTACATGATTATTTTAAAATATTATTTTTAAATTTTCTTTTTATTTTCCATATTTATTTTCTTTCAACTGCTATATTCTTCAATTAGAATAAAATATTATTTGTAATTATTTATGTTTCAAAAATATGTATTATTGCCATTTTATTCCTGATACTAAAAGTTAATCACGAAAATAAAAAAATAAATACAAAAAAGTACACATACAATGGTTTCAATTAATATTATTAATTTATATTACAAACCAATTTTTAAAAAATATTATTTTACGCGAGTCTGATGATTAGCTAATTATCTAACCTTAATTCAACACTTCCTTTAATTCAACTGAAAGCTCTAATCCTTTGGGGTGTTGAATTAAAGAGGTTTGACTGTATCTATACATGTCGGGACATTCATGCCCAAATCTGAAACAAAGCTCCTGATTAGCGGATAAGTCACATGTACACTAACATGCAATTGGCCGTTATAATCTTCAGTAAAAAGGTAAAATATCTTTACCTCCTTTATAACAGAGATTTATTTTTAAAATCTTTTTTAAAAACACACACTTTTTGGTAAACAAAGAACATCAATGATATAATTTCACACCATTTTTTATATTTTGCATTACAAAATTGAAAAAAATATATATTTTCTTGTTGACAATTTTGCATTTGGTAATTTATATATATATTTTATTTTTATATTCCCTCTATAAAACTTGGCATAGCTTTAATTATAATATTTTCACATTCATAAAGCTTTTATTAAGACACCAGTCTTATACAGATTCTCCTCTCTCATTGCCGGCTTGCAACGATATCCTCACGATGATCAATCACCATCGTGTAGTGGAGGAGAAAACAATAAATCCAAGTTCTTTTCTTACTTACTGCTTTGTATAGGGACAGAGCAACCATTCGACTTGAAATGACGCTGGTTAAAATACTTTGCACTTCCAGTATATTAATGAGATATTTCAAATTCTATTTTTCTTTGCAAGGATGGCATATTGTATCCCCTCACTGAATATTTTGGTATGGTTTCCTGAAAAAAACGAATGGAGTATTCTCTGTTATGCAATATAGCGTTTTGTTAGAAATGGAAGGTCGCTAAGTAAATAGCTTTCAGTCAAAAATGAACCATGTAAGTTCTTATAGTGAGGATAGAATTTAGAATTTTCTATTTTAACCTGATCATTTTGAATAGACTTTTCTGTTTCTATCTTGACTCTCAATGGCATTTCTCTCTGGACCATGCTTATATCATTGTAGTGATTTAACCAAAAAAATCCAGTCGAATTGAGTATGTTGGCCAAACTTTCCGCAAACCCGATATTTTTTATTCTTGATATCTCCTGTAGTTGAATTAGACATATATGGGGAAGTCGTCTATTGTCCATTTTCAGAATTCTAAGCCAGAACCTGAGTGTTAATTTCAACACTGTAACTCCCAGTGACCCAGTCCCAGTTCGTCCACATTTCATGCACGGAATATAACTGGGAGTATATTTAGGTAAATTTGAGAACCACTGGAGAAAATTGTTCTCAACACCGTCCACCAAGCTCTTCTGTTTATTTGCCCAAATCACTGCATATAGCAAGGTTGAGAGCACCATTGAATCAAAAAGCCCGAGTGATGATTTGATTTTTGATTTGGTTAATATTGCCCAAACTGCATTAACTACAATATTTTCAAGCAATATTATAGTCAAAAATATATTTTTTAAAGATTAATATTAATTTTACAAATATTCCACAGGTGGGTGGGGGATGGTGTTGGAGAGTAACACGCACATCGGCTGTTGCCTGGCAACGACACCTTCTACCAGACATCACGTAACCTGGCGCCACACTGTCTACCTGTAGTTTAAGTTTTGGTTTTCTTCCTGCTACTGCGCTTGCCTTTTTGTTGACTCTTTTTGTTCCTTGTCATCTTAATATAATATTATTGTTAAATAAACAATACTTTTGAGATCCAGCCTCTGATTCTCTTACATGGCAGCAGAGCTTGGTTGGTATCAAATATTTTTGTTTATCTAAGCTGAAATTCGTTTGCTTACTCAAGATGACAACTGAACTTCCACAAATTCAAAAATTCAACGGCGATACTTTTCATCTATGGAAATTTTAAATGAAGATTATTCTAGAAGCAAAAGATCTTCTTAGTATAACTGATGGCTCTGAAGTAAAACCTGAAATAGAGGATATTGCAAAATTCTCTGAATGGAAAAAGAAAGATGCAAAATCCAAAATGCTGATCACTACTGCTCTAGAGTTTAAATATCTTCAACAGATTGTTAATTGCCAGACTTCAGCAGAAATGTGGAAGAAATTATCAACAATATATGAACTGAAATCTGAAACAAACAAATATTTGCTGCAACAAAGATTTTTCGAATATAAAATGATTCCAAATGATAACATTGCTTCTAACATTTCCAAAGTTGAAACTCAGGCACAACAAATGAAAGATCTAGGTGAGCCGATCTCTGATGTTGCCCTAATTACAAAGATAATTTGCACAGCTTGCCTGATAACTACAAGAATTTCATAACAGCGTGGGATTCAGTTTCATCAGAAGAAAAGACTATAGAAAACTTGACGGCAAGATTACTGAAAGAAGAAAGCTTACAGGATCATTGGGATTCTTCAGGAAATTTTAAACCAGATAATGCCTTGATGACTTTTTCAAAGTTCAACAGAAATTCAACAGCTTCCAACAAACAACAGCAGCATCAACAATCCATTAAAGATAAAAAGAAGAACACACACTGGATATTGCAAGAAGAAAGGACATTGGTGGAAAGAATGCTATAAAAGAAAGGAAGAACAAAAAGGACAACAACCAAGTTCTTCAGCCAGAGATGATAGCTGTGCTTTTTCAGCTGAGACAAGTGCCTGCCTCGCTGAAACAAAGGATTCCTGGATTGCAGATTCTGGAGCAACGAATCACATGACTTTCAGAAGAGAATGGTTCTCTACGTTCGAAGAAATACCAGAAGGTGTTCATCCTGTGTGCCTTGGAGATAGAAAGAAGATCTATGCAATAGGTAAGGGAAATATTGATATTCTCTCTTATGTTGATAGTCAGGAAATTAATGCAACTCTTTTGGATGTTCTCTATATACCTGAATTGGAGACCAATCTTTTTTCAATATCTACTGCAACAAAACATGGTTTGACGCTCATTTGTAAAGGAAATCAGATAAAATTGACAAAAAATTCGAAAGTGCTAGTTACTGGAATAAAGGACAATTCAAATCTTCATAGAATTTTTATTAAAGCAAAGCAATATTCACAAACTCATGTTGCTCAGTTAAGTCTAGATATATGGCATCAAAGAATGGGTCATGTAAATCCTATAAAATTAACCCAAATGTTTGAAAATAATGTTTTTGAAGTAAACATTAAAATTAGAGAAAAGCCTGATTCTTTACTATGTGAAGCATGCATCTATGGAAAACAAAATAGAAAAGTTTTTCACGCGTCAACAAGTCCAAATTCGACCTATCCAGGAGAGCTGATCTATTCGGATGTTTGTGGACCAATGAGTAAAAGATCACCAGGTGAATCATTATATTTTGTATCATTCAAGGATGATTTTTCAAGATTTAGAGTGGCCTGCTTCATTAGGCATAAATCAGATGTACTTGAGAAATTTAAAGAATTTGTAAAAAGAGTTAGGACTGAAACTGGAAATAAAATAAAAAGATTCAGAACAGATAATGGCACAGAATTCATAAATAAGAATTTTTCTGATTATCTAAAATCTCTAGGAATTGTTCATGAACTCACTGCTCCATATACCCCAGAACAGAATGGAATTTCTGAAAGAGATAACAGAACAATAGTTGAATCAGCTAGATGCTTGTTACATGGAAGAAAAATGCCGCTTGAACTGTGGGCTGAAGCGTAAACACAGCAGTCTATCTCTTAAATAAATGTACTACTAAAGTATTGGGAAATTCTACACCTTATGAAATATGGTACAAGAGAAAACCCTCCATCTTACATTTGAAAACTTTTGGATGTAACGCTTATGTGCATATACCAAAAGATAACAGAAAGAAATTAGACAAAAAGAGTATTCGTACATTTTTTGTTGGATATACTGAAACTAACAAAAATTATAGAATGTGGGATCCTATTGCTAGAAAAATTATCATAAGCAGAGATGTAATATTTACTGAAGCTAATACATCAGAAAATATTCAGGATAACCAACAAGAGCAAGTAACTATATAGTGAAGAAACTGTTGATAGCACAAATACCAGTTCCAAACCAGAAGAATCATGTCGATACCCTCTCAGGAATAGAATCAGAGAAAAGGAACAATCATCAACCAACTGTACAAAAGCTATTTCATATGCTTGTTATGTCCATGACCAAAAACCATTGAACTATGAAGATGCAATTGTAGGACAAAACTCAAAAAAGTGGAAACTAGCTATGGACGATGAATTCAATTCTTTGATGAAAAATCAAACATGGACTTATGTGACACTACCATCAGACAGAAAACTATTGCATGCAAGTGGGTATACAAAATAAAGCAAAAGGCAGATGGATCAAATAAAATGTTTAAGGCTAAACTAGTTGCGAAAGGTTATTCACAAAAATCAGGACTTGATTATGGTGAAACCTTTTCTCCAGTAGTAAAATTCGATTCAATTAGAACAATCTAATCACTTTGTGCATCACTTGATATGGAAATGATTCAATTAGATGTAAAATCTGCCTTCTTGAATGGTGATTTGGAAGAAGAACTTTACATGGAACAACCCCAAGGTTATGAAAACCCAGATTTTCCAAATCATGTTTGCTCTCTTCAGAAAAGCATCTATGGTCTTAAGCAATCCCCCAGAATGTGGAACAAGAAATTTCATGAGTTTTTAATTAAGTTTGATCTCAAACCTAGCATATCAGATTCATGTGTCTATACAATGAAATGTAAACAGGCTTACATATTACTTGCAATATATGTAGATGATTGCTTAATCTGCAGTGTAAATAAACAACATTTAGATGATATAGTACAGTACTTAAATTCCAATTTTGAAATAAAAACTTTTACTGCCGATTATTTCCTTGGACTACAAATATATCGAGATAGAACAACTAAAATGTTATTTCTGCATCAAGCCTCATACATTGAAAGAACACTTGAACATTACAACCTTCTTGAAATTAAGTTACAATCTGTACCTTCTGATCCTTACTCAAAACTAACAAAAGAGATGTGCCCAAAGGATAATCAGGAAATTGAAGAAATGAACAAGATTCCATACAGACAGACAATTGGTAGTTTAATGTACCTCATGACTGGAACTAGACCTGATATTGCCTACGCAGTCAGCAGGGTTAGCCAATTTATGAACAACCCAGGACCTTCACATTGGACCGCAGTAAAGAAAATATTTGGATACTTAAAAGCTACGAAAAACATCGGTATTTGTTTTGGTGGGAGTTCCTGCACTACATCTCTGATAGGTTTTTCCGATGCTGATTTTGCTGGAGACCTAGACACAAGAAAATCAACCACCGGATATGTGTTCATGTTGAATAATGGACCTATTTCTTGGTGCAGTCAAAAACAGAATTGTGTGTCTCTGTCAACAACAGAATATGAATATATTGCGGCTTCCAAAGCAACGAAAGAAACAATTTGGCTGAGACAACTTCTACGCGAGCTACATCAAGAACAAGTAAAGCCTACAACAATTTTTTGTGACATTCAAAGCTGCATAAGACTTCTTCACAACCCAGAATACCACAAAAGAACTAAACATATTGATATTTCGTATCACTTTATCAGAGATCAATTTCAAAAACATGCAATTGACCTTCTTTATGTCTGCTCCAATGATCAAGCTGCAGACATATTTACGAAAGCTCTACCTCCAGAAAGGTATAGAAGACTAAGAAGCCAACTTGGACTGTTTGAAACAACAAAGTGCTTGTTAGGTGGGAGTGTTGGAGAGTAACATGCACATCGGCTGTTGCCTGGCAACGACACCTTCTACCAGACATCACGTGACCTGGCGCCACACTGTCTACCGGTAGTTTAAGTTTTGGTTTTCTTCCTGCTACTGCGCTTGCCTTTTTGTTGACTCTTTTTATTCCTTGTCATCTTAATATAATATTATTGTTAATTAAACAATACTTTTGAGATCCAGCCTCTGATTCTCTTACAGATGGAATGTGATTATTTTTTTTAATTTTGTTCATTATCCTAGTGTATACGAGGTCATGGAATATGAATTCATAGATTAAATTTACAATCTTGGTACTTTTAATACGCTAATCTTAAACTCTGCCTTTGCCAGTCCCAAGCTTAGATGAAAAAGGAGGAGGGGGAGCAGTAACAAGCTTGCTAAAAAACCTGAGTTCAGCTGGCCTGGCTGATAGTACCCTGTAAGGGCTCCTAATCTAGAGATACAGGATGAGCAGCGTTTGTACACCATGTTAGGAGCGGCTGCACATGGCGTCTGTTCCTCATATCAGAGGCGGCCATTTCTTTTGGAGATAAGTCGGCCTGTCACTGAGTAGTGCTCCCAGTCTTAATGACAAAGGCAGATGCATTCTACTTAACCCAGATATGATTGAGTGGAGATAAGAAAGAAGAAGACAATCTTGGTAGGGTTGGAATACAGGTCCTGTCTTGAGGCTTCCAAGTATTCCAAGAGGGGGTCTGGTGAGGCCTCTTTGGTCCTGTAGATGGTGCATTGTGGGAAGGTGATAGAGAGAATGATGGACGCCGGCGCTGTATCAAATACTAACCAATAGGAATTTCTCGCCTCAACCATCAGTCTTCTTCCTTGTTCATAAATTTGATTGCCTTGATTTTACCGCCATGTGCAGTTGTTCTTTGTTTCTATAGCTTCAATATTGGCTGGACCGCTACGACCTGGGATTGAATCCTGCATTGGGCTCTTTTTCTAGGGGTGATTGTGCATTACTTATTGACCCAACCTTGTATATCCTAGGTAGCTTTTTTTTTATGATGATGACAGTCTACATACACTCATGGACAAAACTTAAGGAATTTCCCTACAGGAAACTAAATTAAATGAAAAGTACAATCTCAAATATAAAAACTTCAATATCCTCAGAAAAGACAGAAATAAAGAAGGGGGTGGCCTTGCATTTTTAATCAAGAATTTGTACTATGAAGACATAGCCATTAATATTCCAAACACATCAGACCTCGAAGCCCAAGGTATCAAAGTCTACCTCAATCAAAACAAAACCATCAACATATTCAATATGTATCACCCACCAAACAATAAACTTATTGACGATGGAACAATGGCTCAATTTCTTACAGACAACACTATTATTGTAGGTGACCTTAATGCCAAACATCAACTATGGGGATGTTCCACGCCAAACCCAAGAGGCAAAATACTTTCAAACTTATTTGACGACAATGCCTTCATGTGCTTAAATGATGGGAATCCTACCCACCATTCCTACAGTTATAATACCGCACAAGCCCTTGATATAAGTTTCTCCAGTCCTGACATTTTCCACAAATGCAAATGGCAAATATTAAAAAGTATTGGAAGTGATCATTTGCCTATTTTGATAGAAATTAGCACCAAGACCAAAACCAGCTCAATTAAAGAAAAATTCTGGAACTTCAAAAAGGCTAATTGGAATCTTTACCAGCAAAACACCAATGAAGACTTTAGAAAAGCACCAACTAGAATAAAATATCTGGAACAAAATTGGATATCTTTCAAAAACACCATTATTAAAGCAGCCAAAGTTTCAATACCAAGAGGTAATATTAAGAAATGGATTCCAAATTTTACACACCAGGCAAAAGATATTCAAACACTTATAACTAAAAGAAATGAACTACAAAAAAAGTGCACCCAAAACCAAACAAATTGTAGAACTGAACTGAACATTGTGAATGGAAAAATAAAAAGATTATACGTAAATATGAGAAGGGAAAAATGGAAACAAACTTGTGAAAACCTGAACCCAAGAAACCCAAATACAAAACTTTGGTATTTGGCAAAACAAATTGACAGAGCCCAGCCACAAACTGAAAACACAAATATGATTAAGAATACAGATGGTACCCCAGCAAATAATGACAAAAATGCTGCTAATCTTTTAGGTAATTCATATCAAATAAGTAGTGAAATCAAATTTGAAATAAAAGATAAGAAAGTTGAAAAAAGGCCCGAAAGATTATCCATGACTGTAAAAACGTCACTAGCACTCATAATATTTTCCATGAAAAAAATCAATATGAAAGAGCTAGATTATGCATTAGAAAACATTGACCTGAACAAGACTCCTGGGCCAGATGGAATCCATGGCCAAATGATATCAAACTTGGGCAAAAATGGCAAAGAAAAACTTCTTGATATTTTCAATAACTCCTGGAAAACTGGAAAATTGCCTCAAGACTGGAAAACTGCAACAATAATTCCTATTAAAAACTTGACAAATCTGCTGATGACCCAAAAAACTACCGACCTATCTCCCTCACAAGTATTTGCTGCAAATTAATGGAAAAAATTATACTCAGACGACTCACCTACCACCTCGACACAAGAAATCTCTTACCAAAAGAACAATATGGATTTAGGAAAGGACATGGGACAATAGACCAACTCTTATTTTTCACACAAAAGGTAAAAGATGCACAAAACAGAAAACCAACCAACCACACAATAGCTGCTTTTTTAGACCTTACACAAGCTTTTGATAAGGTATGGAAAAACAAGTTAATTACAAAATTATACAAACATTTCAAAATTGATGGAAAAGCTATCAATTGGATAAATGATTTCCTTAAAAATAGATACATCAGGGTCAAATATAATGGCACTCTATCTAAAACCTTCAAATTGTACCAAGGATTACCACAAGGATCAGTCCTTATCCCAACTCTCTTCACCCTATTTATTGCAGGCATAGAAGAAAAAAATTCACATAAAACCAATATTGGACTTTTCGCTGATGACATTATTCTATGGAGCAGCAATACTAACTGGAAAAAAGCTGAAAGAGATTTGAACAAGACTCTTTTCCACCTAGAAAAATTTGCTAATAAACATAAATTAGAATTTAACCCCCAAAAATCTGAAACCTGTCTTTTTACTACCGATAAGAAACTATACAAAATAAGACCAAAAATTATTCTGAAAGAACAACAATTGCAATATAATAAACATCCTAAATATCTTGGCTACACCCTGGATCCAGAAATTAACTCCAGTAAACATATTGAAGAAGTTATTAGAAAAGGAAGAGACCGACTAAAAATCCTGAAATATATTTCAGGAAGAGAGTGGGGAGCCGATGCAACCACACTAAAATTAACTTACACATCTCTAATTAGACCTATCCTGGAATATGGATATCAAATCTATGGTACAGCATCTGAAACAAATCTAAAATCACTGGAAAGGATACAACTAAGTGCAGCTAGAATTATTACAGGTCTTCGAAATACCTGCCCTAATGATATTGTACTTTACGAGGCAGACATTATGCCCTTAAAGGATATAAGAGGCTACAATCTGCCAAAATATATAAACAAAATCAAGAGTTAGGGAAACAAACACAGAACTTCCAAGTACATACTTAATTGGGAATCCAATTTAAGACTAAAAAAAGAAGGCCTTCTACACATGGCCAAAAGAAATTAATTTTTAAAATATAAAGTGGAAAAAAATTATTTAGCAGAAAAATTTCTCCATGCAAACCACTACAAAATGTTATTTTTAATGCCACTTTAAATGAACCCACCAAAAAACAATACCAAAATCCAGAATACTTAAAACAGTTATCATTAGAAATAATTAATAACATTCCTAAAAATGCAATAACTATCTATACTGATGGTAGCAGAGACGAGCTAGGACACACTGGCAGTGGCTGTCTTATCAAAACCACAAATGGCATTGAGAAAATGAACTGAAGAAACCCAGATTTTTGCTCAGTCTTCAGATCAGAACTTATAGCCATCTATGAAGCCTTAAAATCCATCAGAACTACTAATTATCAAGATATCTGGATTCGTACTGATAGTAGAAGTGCCATACAACACTTGAGTCACACAGGGGAACTCAGAGACAAAGTAAGCAGGAACATAATTGGTTATCTCCAAAAACTCTCAAAAACCTCAAAAATTCACCTTCAATGGATACCCTCACACGTTGGCATTGAAGGCAATGAAGCTGCTGATGTGCTAGTGAAAAAAGGCACAAAAGAACCCTTGCCACAGAAAAATAAATTTACTTTTAAAGAAATAGAAACAATAGCCAAAACAAAAATAAACAAGAACTGGAGGATCCCACCTAAGCACAGTTGGTACAGTGGAGTGAACCCAGGAGGAGCTCTGAACATCAGAAATAGACAGCATCAAACAACACTAACAAGATTTAGAACAGGCCATCTCAAGCCATTGAAGATAGAAAATAATAACAAAATTTATCCCACTTGCCCAAAATGTAGTTTGGTACCTGCAGCTCCAGAACACATTTTGGCTTGCATTAGATGCACTAAACAGGACCTTTGGGAGAGGCCGCTGCTCATCATAAAACAGCTCGAGGAGCATGAACTCATGGAATTTGTGTAATCTTTACACAAGGGGATAAGAAACAACAACAACAAACTTAAGGAAGTGGAAAGTCTTTTATGTCACCGTAATAACCCTCAGAGTCTGATATACATGCTAAAAGGTACAACTAAGAGAGTTTTTCAAATTAAAGATACTTCGGCCAGAGTAGATATTTTTTATTGTCTCGACAAAAATCTTTTGTCCTCGTCAGGAGCGAACAAAAATTAAAACATAAAAAAATTTTAATAATCTATAAAATAAAAATCTACTGGCCAAAGTATCTTTAATTTGAAGAATTATGAATGCTGGCCAGGCAGCCTCTATCTTTACGATAAAGAAGTTTTGTCCATGAGTGTATATAAGAGAGTCTCTACCAGGGAGAGGTTTATAAGCTACTCACAGTTTCAGCCTCTAGGTTGACCTCCAGGTGGGTTCGAAGCTGGGTGGATGCCTGCACAAACATAAGGACTTGTTTCTCAAGACACAGTTACTCTCAAGGTCCAGTTGTGTAAAATGTTGACCTTTTTATTTAGGAAAATTTTCAATAAACAATTTTTATTATACAGTTAAACCTGTCTATAGCGCCCCCTCTAAATTGTGCCTTCCTCTCTATAGCGCCCGATTTTAAATACGTAGTACGATGCGATTTACATTAAAAGTGACCTCTATAGCACCCTATTTTGGTGAGTCCCAAGAGGGAAGCGCTATAAACAGGTTTAACTGTATAAAATTTTACTAATTTGTGGGGTCACCATTTATTTAAAAAAAAAAAGCAAAAACTCTGAAAGAAACTTTGGCCTAAAGTTTAGATCTTGTTTTGGGCTTTGCCCTGGGTGTTCAAAACAAGAAAGAGAAAAAAGACAACAAAAGTTACTGCTATAAATTTGTTTGTACTATATAGAAATATAGTTTGTTTGTACTTTATAGAAAACAAATTATTTGCCTATCTACTTATATATGTGCCTTATTCTGTCTGTTTGTTTGTCTGTTTGTTTGTCTGAAGCTCACGGATGGGATTTTTCATAACCATCGGTGGTTCAGTGGTAGAATGCTCGCCTGCCACGCGGGCGGCCCGGGTTCGATTCCCGGCCGATGCATTTTTTTTTTACAATTTTTAAAACTCATTTATATATTATACAAGAATGACATCCACGGCGCCAATTTATAATTGTAACGAATAGTATTTGAATAAAAGCATTTAATCGGGTAAAACCCGGTCGTTGCCCGGGTCATTCGTATATAATAATTGTATAAACGAATGCAAGACAAAATCACCGCGAATGTTTCTTTTTTTTAAGACAATTTCTTTTTAAGGCAATTATCGTTATTTATCGTTAATTTTTGTTTCGATTTTATTGAAAAAAAAAAAACGATATGGTGCCTTTAAAAAATGATCTTTATTACTATGCAGTTTTCTATTTAGTCAATATACCTAAGTTCATGTTGCAAATGTAATTATCTCTATCGATTTAGTAGGTGAAATGCAAAAAAAAAAATCGACATGATGAAATCTTTATGAAAATTCACATTTTTATTTTAATATTTTCAAGACACACACAGTTTGGGGCGGGACGTTTCACAAGAGAGACATCCACGGCGCCAATTTATAATTGTAACGAATAGTATTTTAATTAAAACATTTTAAAAACACACAGTTTGGAACGGGACGTTTCACAAGAGTGACATCCATGGCGCCAATTTATAATTGTAACGAATAGTATTTGAATTAAAACGTTTTTAAAATATATACGCACTCGGGTAAAACCCGGGCGTTGCCCGGGCCATTCGTCTAGTTCCAAATATTTGCATACAATTTAAATTTTTAACGTTAGTAAATATTATAAAAAGATCTTGACTATCTATAAAAACTAATGAAATTCAAGACAATATGTTCTAAATAGGCATAATACAAAACAAAATAGATTACAATATGAGCAGGTGCTCACTGAGTTTTTCCAGTAGTTATGTCGGTTGCCTGAGCCCCTTTTAGAATCTCCAACTGACAGAATTCCTTGAGTGCACGACTCGTCACCTCAACGGATTTCACAAAGTAAATCTCTCAGATTCTCCTCAGCTTCTTATTCTTGGAGATCACAGCCACCCCGGGGGTCGGTGGAAGGATGGTCTGAACCGTTGGTTTTCGGCCGCTATGACCCAGGTACAATTCTTGCATTGGGCACTTTTTTCTGATTAAAAAAAATAATAAATTATCCAATGGCCCCGGATTCTTGCAAAAGTCCAACCCCACCAGCGAGTGCAAGTGACCAAATGGGGCTTTAGCACATTTGTAAGTGCAAAGTCGAACTGCTTTTCACATGTGTGGGATACTTACAGCAAAAGCAGTCGCCTACTTCTACCCACCATGATTATCATGGCCTGTACCACGCGTACTAGGGATAAGCAAAAAAAAACAGCCACTCCAGTCTCTTCTCAGACCACTTGTTCGATCCTTTATAGAATATGGTTAAGTCCTGGAGGTCATTAGATAAGAATGTTAAACTGCTCACATCAAGGTTTTGTATTTCTGCCACGAAGCTCTCCCGCCTCATGGAGATGAATAGTACTGACTCAGCTACTAGTGATGAGCGGCTCACATGATTGGACAGCTCGAAGACACCATTCTCTCAACAAAAGGGGGGGGGTGTAAAAGGAAGGAAAACAAAGTAATCTTACTAAAAGTTAAATAAAAGGACTAATTTCAATGTGCTTTTTTTATTTTTTTATAAATTTAACCTGACATTATATTGGATGGCACAAGTGACCG
The DNA here is from genome assembly GCA_030710605.1 of Cordylochernes scorpioides. Taxonomy (NCBI): domain Eukaryota; kingdom Metazoa; phylum Arthropoda; class Arachnida; order Pseudoscorpiones; family Chernetidae; genus Cordylochernes; species Cordylochernes scorpioides. Next base: position 30,420,107 of record CP092870.1, on the reverse strand, counting down.
GAATAAATATTTATTTTTGTTGTTAATTTATAGGAGAGAAACTGCACTACAGAGATGACGGGTATAAATTGCATTTGACTGTTGACCACCATTTCTGTGGCAACAAGTTAGAGATAATGTGCCAGTTATCTTTAGCCCATCGATCGGAATACACTGTGATATAATTGTTTATAACATGTCCTGTCTCTGCTACAGACTCTCTTACAACCAGCCGGACGAGACACAGAGCTTAACAACCTTCCTGGACCAGACTACGAGCCCAGCATTGGACCAGGCCTTGGTGACCCACCAGGATAGAGCACTGCACCAAATAAACCAACTGAGTCTTACATCCCGGCCTCAGTCTCATTGATATGTTATAATGAATATTGTGCTGAGATAGTATTTATTAGTTTAATTTTTGAATACATGAGTATTTGCCAATGGTATGCACAGTCGTGACATCTTGAAAAAATATATATATTAGAACAAATTTAAATCCCTATTTGATTTAATTGAGCTGATAAAATAAATTGAGAATAGAATAGCTGACTTGAGGCATGAAGAGAAAAAAGAAAAGATTAGATATTTACAAAAAGTTTGTGCTGGCCAAAGAAAAACAACAACAATGAATTTGTAAAGTGGGGCTATCTGGCAGTCGACTTCACAGAGTTGTTCTAGAATAATATATTTTAAAATTAATTAAAATGTTTACAACATATATGTCCTTAGTAGGCCTGAGTTAACACTCGGCCAACTTTTAATAAATAAGAAGCACATATCGCACTTGTGTCATTTTATTTTACTCTCATTACTTACTTACTATATACTTTATTCAACTGACAAGAGCTACATAACAAATTGACAATGAAGAAAAGCCCATGATAAATCATTAATTTATTTTTAAATGTTAACACAAAAGGAAAAAGATATTGTCTCCAGTAAACTTTTCTGTAAGATAGTTTATCAACCATGGACTGGAAGCAAAGTCAGACTTTCACCAAAGTGAACTTGGTGCAATGATTAACGACAGCTGCACCCTTACACCTCATTCCATGAGTTCTCAGCTCAAGGAGCATGAACTCATGGAATTCATGTAATCCAGTGTTGGGCATTAAAAAATATTTTTCAATCAAATTGTTAATTGACTAAGAAATTAATTGCTAATAAATTAATTGCAATTAAATCAATTGCAATTAATCTTTAAATTGCAATTTGCAATTAAATTAATTGAAATTAAATTAATTGCAATTAAATCAAATGCAATTAATTTTTCAATTAAATCAATTGCAATTAAATTAATTGCAATTAATTTTTAAAATTGTTTTATGAAACAATTAAAACTAACAATTAAATATTGACTTTTGACTTCGTCCATTTCGAAATATTTTATACATTCCATGATCCCATTACGTGCAGTGGAAGATCCATATTTTTCAAAAATATTCACGGACTTGGAAATATCTGAAATGGGGCTAACTCTAATGAGTCGACGTTCACTAGGACGTCGTATAGAAAACCACTATTAAACGCAAGTAGCTAAGATAAAGTCGAAACTAAAAGAAGCTTCCTATGTGTGCACAGAAATAGATATTTGGTCCAGTAAAAAGAGAAGTTTTATAGGAGTTACAGCGCACTGGATCACAAATGATCTACGCAGAGTTTCAGTGGCGTTAGCTTGTCAACGATTCAAAGGCGTCCACAGCTACAATCGACTATCCGATATAATTCAAGAAATTAACGATCATTTCGACCTCAATACGAATAAAATTGTTGCATCGGTGACGGATAATGGCAGCAATTTCGTAAAAGCTTTCAAAATGTTCGGTGTCAAATTGACCAATATAAATATTGTTGATGAAGTTATGCCAGACTCTCAGCCAACAGAAGCCTTTTCTGAATCAGATGTTGAAGACGACGAATCATCAAATTTAGAAGATCCTGAGCATTTACTTCCTGCCCATTTACGATGCTGTGCGCATACGTTAAGCCTTTGCGCAACTACGGACGCGAACAAACTTTTAAGCGAGCAAGACACCCCTCTGTCGCAAATGCATGCTGCAATCATGAAGAAATGTAATGCTTTGTGGAAGGCTGCAGGACGACCAAAGAGTGCTGAAATAATGCAGAATGTGTTAGGACACACTTAAGTCGACCTGGTGAGACCAGATGGAATAGCTTGTTTGATGCCCTCCAGCAAATTTTCGATATTAAAGAAAAAAGCTTACTCTTACATAGATTATTAAACATAAAAAATGCTATCAAAGACAACGAATTCGAATACATACAAGAGTATTTGACGTGCACTTCGCCAGTGGCAGAAGCCCTCGACATAATGCAGAGTGAGACTAACGCATATTATGGGATCGTTCTGCCGTGCCTTCTTGCGCTGAGAAAAATTTGCTAAAAATTGAAAAGAAAAACAACTTTTCCTTTTGCAATCCGTTGGTCAAGGCATACAGAGAGAGTGTAGAGAAGAGATTTGAAAAAATACTTGACGTCACCACTCCTGAAGCTGAAATAGCGGCTATTGCGGTATTATCCTACCCAAGATTCAAAAATAAATGGTTGACTTGTTTTGAGCCCGCGGATCGTACCAAGATTTTAAAAGTTTTCAAGACCTGCATTTCCGAAAAAATTAGTGGAAATATAGTAGCAACAGTGGCAACAACAAAAAGTACCAAAGAAAACCTTTTTTTCAATTTTGACTCTGACTCCGATAGTTCAATCTCAGAAAAAAACGGATGCTCCTCCGATGCACCAATGAATAAAGCAGAACTTTTGATGCTGCATTTTTTTGAAGAGGAAAGCCAAGATTTGCAACTACTCAATAGATATCCTGAGATAAAAAGTGTTTTTATTAAATACAACACACCTTTACCATCGTCAGCTGCAGTTGAACGCCTTTTTTCTTTTGCGACAATGACAAATCTGCCAAAGAGTCACAAATTGTCGGACAGCATGTTCGAGAAGAGAGTGGTACTGAAATGTAATTTAAATTATTACAAGAAATTATAAATTATCATTGTCTATCTAATCATGCTTAATTAAAGTTATTGATGATCATTTGCATCAGTCTTTTATTTGTTGCTAACATGTGTATTTAAATAGTTCAATAGTTATATTGTACCTGCGTCCACGTCCCACACGCAGGCCTGTACAGTATATTATATACCAGTTTATTATGCACCAGTAATTTTTTTATTTGTTAGATTAATTAAATTTCTCTAGACAATTAATTAATTGTTAATTGTATGAATACAATTAACAATTAATTAATTGTTAATTGTAAAAATACAATTAACAATTGATTAATTGTTAATTGTGAAAATTACAATTAACAATTAATTAATTGTTAATCTTTAATAAATCATTTTAATTAATATTTGCCCAACACTGATGTAATCTTTATCCCTTGGCAGAGCTGACTGCTATAGGGCGCGTCCCCAGGTGGCAGATAGGGGAACGGCCAGCTGCGAAACAAGCAGAATAACTCTGCCGAATAATCAGTCGCAGACCAACAGCAGCATTGTTAGAAGAGGAGTAGACCTCTTTAAAAATCCTGAATTCAACTGACCCGGGTGATAGACCTCAGCAAGGGCCCCACACCAGGGATACGGAGGAACTGCGTCTGTACTCATGTTAGAGTCGGCAGCAAAGGCGTCTGCTTCCATGTTAGGAATGGCCTCAAACAGGCAAAGTCAGACTTTCACCAAAGTTTGCCTGGATCATGGTACCATGATCAACGAAAGCTGCACCCCTACACCCCATTCCATGAGATCATGGAATTCGTGTAATCTTTACACAAGGGGATAAGAAACTACATGTAACCTTTACACAAGGGGATAAGAAACAACAACAACACCATGGACTTGGAAGAATGGATATTTCAAATTCAATAACAAATAATTTCAACTTACACTGCAACTGCAACACTTGCCCAAAATGTAGTTTGGTACCTGCAGCTCCAGAACACATTTTGGCTTGCATTAGATGCACTAAACAGGACCTTTGGGATAGGCCGCTGCTCATCATAAAACAGCTCGAGGAGCATGAACTCATGGAATTCGTGTAATCTTTACACAAGGGGATAAGAAACAACAACAACAACAAGATATCATTAAGGGAAGGTACTATCTGCCTCATCATCCTGTAATAAAGGAAAAAAGTTGCACCACCAAATTGCGAGTAGTATTTGATGCATCAGCAAAGACTGATTCAGGTTTGTCCTTGAATGATGCTTTAATTCCAGGGCCCAAAATTCAACAGGATTTGTTTCACATCATTCTGAGATTCAGTATTCATCCTGTTGCTATAAATGCTGATATCGCCAAGATGTATAGGCAAATTAGAATATCACAAGAAGACTCGGAATTCCAAAGAATTGTATGGCGGAATGATCCTCATGATAAAATAAAGGACTATCGGCTAGAAACTGTCACTTATGGGACTAGTTGTTCACCATTTTTGGCCACGAGTATCATCAAACAGTTGGCTTTGGATGAGCAGAGTAAGTTTCCAAAAGCTAGCAAAATAGCATTGACAGATTTTTATGTTGATGATCTAGTAACGGGAACTTGTTCAGTAGATGAAGGCAAGAATTTGGTGCAAGAACTCTATGGTTTACTAAGTGCAGGAGGCTTCGAACTTCGTAAGTGGACCTCCAATGTTCCTGATGTTCTGTCACTTTTACCAAATCATTCAAGATACACAAACACAAATATTGGGTTTGAGGAATCCAAGGAATTTGTCAACATTTTTGGCCTTCAATGGCAACCAAAAACTGATGGTTTCACATTTAAGGGAATAGCTCTGCCACTGAACTCTATGACAAAACGAGGAATACTATCACAGGTTGCTAAAATATTTGATCCACTGGGTTGGATCTCACCATTTACGACCACTATTAAACTGATTTTGCAAGAACTTTGGAAGACTGGTTTGGAATGGGATGACCCAATTCCAGAGGAACTAAGAAGGAAGCTGACTTTGATAAACCAGGATCTTCCATAGCTAGAGCACATTCAGATCCCAAGATGCGTGGTACCAGGTAATTTCATGAAGGTAGAATTTCATGGATTTTGTGATGAATCACAGAAGGCATATATGCTGCATCTCTGTATCTAAAGGTGATCCTCTCAAACACAAGCGCTAAGACATTTCTCTTAGTGGCAAAAACAAGAGTTGCACCTATGAAGGTGGTTTCACTTCCAAAGTTAGAATTATGTTCTGCTCTACTTTTGGCAAGATTAGTGAAAACTGTATATGATAACCTTCCTCTTACCATCAATGAAATTTATTTATGGTCTGATTCTACTATAGCCTTATGCTGGATCAATTCCGAGCCGTGCCGATGGAAGACATTCGTGGCAAATCGAGTTGCTGAGATACACCGGCTTGTCTCCGGGGTTTGGTGCCATGTTGATGGAAGGCAGAATCCAGCAGACTGTGCATCACGAGGAATATTTCCATCCGACTTAGTAAAACATCCACTATGGTGGAATGGGCCACCATGGCTAATTGAACCTGCCCTTGAAATTAAGAAATTCATTAATAGCTCCAAGGAAGAATTTAAAGAAGAAGAAAAAGTCAAGACGTATTTTGGGACAATTGAGTGTGAAATTCCATCCATTGTGATAAACTGCTCATCATTAACCAAACTGAAATGTATCATAGCTTGGTGCTTAAGATTTGTCAACAACAGTCGAATGCCTTCACATTCAAGGAACAGGGAGCCCTTAACATTAAGAGAGTTGAATGATGCCCTGTTGACAGTTGTTAAGTGTGTTCAATTTATTGAATTTTCCAAAAAAAAAGCATTGCCTGTTAAGCAACAAGCCTATCCCGAATAAGAGTAGAATATACAATCTATATCCCTTTTTGGATTCAAGGGGAATCATTAGAGTTGGCAGACGATTAAAAAAATGTAAATGTTTATGGTGATCGGATTAATCAAGTTTTACTTCCAAGATCACATCATCTTACCACTCATATTGTAAACAATGTTCATGTCCATAATCTTCACTCATCAACTCAAGCTACGCTTGCAGCAATAATAAATATATTCTAGATACCTTCTGGAAAAAATGTTGTACGGAAAATTTAAAGAACATGCATGAAATGCGCTAGATTTCGTAAGGAAGCTCCTTTTCAATTAATGGGAAATCTACCTTTTGCAAGGATCAACAGATCAAGGCAGTTTTTGGTAACTGGAATAGATTTTGCAGGACCTTTTCTGATTAAACGGAACATGGGACGTACAACTTTAACCATGAATGCTTACGTTGCCTTGTTCGTATGTTTCAGCACTCGGGCCATTCATCTAGAATTAATCAGTAGTCTGACCACAGATGCTCTCATATCCACAATAAGAAGGTTCATTGCTCGAATAGGTAAACCAGCAACAATTCATAGTGACAACGCCACTAATTTTGTTGGTGCGCATAAGATTATTGGGAAACTATGTCACAATGCCAGTAAAGTTCTTACGAATTCAGAGGGAATTCAGTGGAAATTTATTCCACCATCAGCTCCACATTTTGGTGGACTTTGGGAAGCCGGAGTTAAGTCCATGAAATATCATCTTAGAAGAACAATGGGCAGTGCTTTGCTAAATTTTGAAGAACTAACAACATTGTTAGCACAAATTGAAGCTTGCCTGAATTCGCGACCTCTTTGTCCTCTTTCTGAGGACCCTGAAGATCTACAGGCATTGACTCCTGGTCACTTCTTAATAGGTGGTTCTTTAACAGCGCTTCCCGATGAAGATGACATCATAGCAATGAGTTTGCCAAATAGATGGCAATTAATTCAAAAATCAATGAATCATTTTTGGACAAGATGGTCCCAAGAATATGTGTCACAACTTCAACAAAGATCCAAATGGTGTAAGTCCCAAACCAACATTAAGGAAGGATCCTTGGTGTTGATAAAGAATGAACAACAACCTCCACTAGCATGGAAGATTGGAAGAATTTCAAAGGTGTTTCCAGGAGATGACGCTAGAATCAGAGTGGTAGAAGTCAAGACTGCTAATGGGACTTACAGAAGGCCTATTGTAAAATTATGTTTGTTACCTATATAATGTTTTTTGATGGTCCCCCATCAAGTTGGTGGCGGGAGAATGTTTAATTTAGTTAGAATATTTATGTTTATATAAAGGTTTAATATAATTTTTCTATGATTGTGTAAATATTCATTGAATTATCATCATCACCTTTTTTGTTTACAAAAATGTTATATGAAAAATAAAGTAATGTAATTGAACGAAATGGTTGCCCTCATGTTTACTGATCCAATGTTTTAATAATCTAAGGTTTATGTTGTAAGAAAATTATACATTGAGAAGAATTATACAGAATGAAAAAGCCATGTCGCTACAAAAGACTGCCACAGACTCCCCCCCCCCCCCCCCCCATCCCAATTTCAGCAGTACAAGCTCTCCAAAGGAGAAAGTCAGTCAACCTCAATTGCCTACCCTATGGTAGTAAACACAAAGTTACAATGATAAGGCACAAATTGGATTATAACTTAGAAAATCACAAAGCTACAAGTTCAGAATGCTCTGCCAAGAACATTAAGTGCCCCAAATGCCAGTAGGTCACTTTAAGAAATACTGTATAACTAAATAATCAATGTCACAATTACACAAACTAATCACCAGGAATCTTTGCAAATGAACTTGGATGACAGTTCTGGAACAAGAATAATTTTTATAAATCACCTCATTGCCACTCAACTCCTTTTATTTTAAACTCTGTAAACTCTCCTTTTGCTGTTGACTAGATGTCAATAAACTATTTTTAATTGTCACTCAACTCCTAGAGATGCTGTACCATAAATATTTCTTTTAACTATAAAGAGTCGTACAGAACAAGGTACTGATGTCCTTGGTTACTTTATAGTTAAATATGCTAACATGGGAGTACTTTGGTGAAACATGGGGAAAGCTGATTCTATCGAGTCTGTTCTAATGTACTTTTATCTGACCTGGAGGATACTCACTGGAATGACACCAAACTCTTGATTGGGCTGGCCCACTTTTTTCATGGGGTCCTCCTGGTTTCCAAACCTCAGGTTCTCCTCATAGTTGCGCAGTTCCATCAGAAGATTCTGCAGACACAACACCAGATATGTTCTAGTGTAATTTGAGGTTTTAAGCATATTTTATCAGATTTCTGAACTTTTTTTATCTGAGGTCAACACCCAGGGCATAAACATCTTTTTCAGATGTAGATCTATGTGAATAATCAGTTCCGGAAACAAATTTATTTATGTGTGGGAAGAGATGGAAGTCTGAGAGTGCCGAATCACAAGAATAGGGGGGATGGCCAAGCAAATTGTACCGCAAATTCCGCAGTTTTCCCATTGTCAACACACTTTTGTGAGCAGGTGCATTGTCCGGGTGAAAGATGTTTTTTTTTCTCAAGAAATTGACATCTAGCTGGTCAAGAAGGTTAGAGTAATATTCATATTTAATAGTTCATGTAATAGGCAACCAATCAACAGGATCCCTTTGGCATCCCAAAACACACTGGCCATGACTTTTCCAGCAGATGCGATTGACTTTGCTTTCTTTGGTGCAGAACTACAGGCTTCCATCCACTGCTTTGACTGCTATTTGGTTTCTGGCGTGTAGTGGTGGACCCATGTCTTATCCATTGTGACAAATCGCCGCACAAATTGGTCAGATCCCTCTTGAATTGGTCCAAACATTGCTGCGAATATCGTTTTCACATTTGATCTGCATTCAGAAAATGCGGCACCCACCTTGTGCAGAGTTTTCACATCCCCAATTTTTGTGCAAGATGTTCTGCACCCTTTCTTCTGATATTTCCATGACTTCAGTTATATTACACACCTTTACTCGCCTATCATCTGAACAATATTGTGCACCTTTTAGATAGTTTCTGGTGTAGTTACAGTTCTTCACATGGGTCATTTTGAGGAGCAGAGTTCTTGTAAACTTTTGAAACTTCGGATCAATTTCTTTAGGGATTAATCAACCCAAAACAAATTTTAAAACTGCACAACAATCAAGTTTATCCATTTTAACGAAGCTCGTACAAGACGTATACTGCAAAGACTTGTTTAGACAAACTACTTTAACGAACAAGTTGAAACATGTCCTATGAGCTAATGACATGCCCACTCAGGGAGAGTGTTAAATATTTTTCTGAATGGAATGCCATATCTGGGACAGGCACAGAACTTTTCACCTTAACCCCTCCTACATTTTAATATACCATGGCTATATAAAGCAAACCGGGTCGGTGGAAGGGTGGTCTACACCGTTCGTTTTCAACCGTTACGACCCTGATTTGAGTCCCGCATTGGGCACTTTTTTATGATTTAAAAAAGATGCTCCAATGGCCCCCGATTTTTGCAAAAGTCCAACCCCACCAGCGAGTGCAAGTAATCAAACGGGGCTCTGGGACATTTGTAAGTGCAAAGTCGAACTGCTTTTCACATGTGTAGACATGTGGTGCACTTACAGTAAAAGCAGTCGCCTACTTCTGCCCACCATGATTATCATAGCCTGTACAACATGTACTTAGGGATAAGCAAAAAAATATATATATATAAGGCAAACCAAAAATTCAGTTCTAATTGGATTTGCTTTAGCAAGGTTTTACAGTTCTAGATCCATATCTAGCTGTCACAGCTATACAAGCCATAAAACATTGTAACACCAGGTCTAAAATGTCCCCGAGGAAAATTGCTCTGAACTTAGACAAGCTTCACAGGGACACACAAATCACCTTCCAGTGGATCCCATCCCACATAGGACTGAAGGACAACAACACAGCAGATGCAATTGTAAAATCAGCAGCAATACCTGACCCAGATTTGATTTCGACTCTTTCAAATGCATATAAAAAAGAAACATCCAAGAAAAAAAGCAGGAGTCAACATTCCAACATTGGTATCTGAACCAAAACCTGGAGCTATTCTGGAATGTGGGATGAACCGAAGGGCAGCAACCTGTATTTCAAAGATCAAAATTGGCCATACAAGACAGCTCTTTTTCTAAGATGGTGCAAAAACCTTCCTACAATGCACCATCTGCAGGACCAAAGATGCCTCACCAGATGACCTCTTGACCCCAATGTTGTGCCCAGGACAAGACTCACCTGTTTCTTCAGGCTCAACTCATGAATGGAGTCCTGCTCAAAGTTGCTGCCCATGAGGTCCTGGGGCTGGTCCCCAGACTTGGGAGAGAACCCTCGCACTGAAGGACACACAGTTCAAAATACAGTTGCTATAACAACTTCACATTGGACCAACATTTTATACCATTGTTATACAAATACAGTTAAAACAACTATAACTTGAAACTTAGAACCCCTTAAAATTATGATATTATAACCAAGTTACTGTAATAACAAGGTCCCATTGTATATGCTTCAATTTACAGTAGAACCTTCTCTAAAGGATACCTAGAGCCAAAGTGGAAAAATGTCCTCTTACCAGAGAGTAGCTGGTAAATGGTAATTTTGGTGGTGAAAAGGATTCTATGTATAAAGGCTAGCGGTCCACAGATGAAGGTTCTACTGTATGTTTAAAAGATGGTGTGTAGAAGTAGCAAAAGTTATTAGAACTAAGTTAATTATCTTACCAATTTGTGGCAAGTAAAACATATAATATATGCAAACACTAATCTCATTATAAATGTCATAGTTATTGTGTATAAATCTTATATTTTACTTGGAGCTATTGATTTTCAGGGGGTGTCAAGGTTATCATTCTATCTTTAATCTTGGTTCCTTGTTTTATTAGCTTTTAGTAAACTTGCTTTCATGGCTCTTTGGGGGGATATCAACAAATCCTGTGATAAAAATTTTTATCATACTTTCAGACCAACTAGAAGCCAAAACTCTTAATCTTCTTTTTCTTTCTTATCTCCACTCAATCATATTAGGGTGTCAAGCTTGAAGAGCTTGAGACTTTGTATGGTGTCTGCTGGGAATGAGCAAAGCTCATCAATGGATGAGGCAATACAGTCAATAATGTGTTTTGGGGTTGCAGGTTGAGAATTCACTTAGTACATAGTGGGAAAACCTTGAAACTTGAACTCCGCCTTTGCTAGTCCCAAGCCCGGATGAAAAAGGAGGAGGGGGAGCAGTAACAAGCTTGCTAAAAAATTTGGGCTCAGCTTGTCCGGCTGATAGTACCCTGTAAGGGCTCCTAATCCAGGGATACATGATGAGCAGCATTTGTACTTCATGTTAGGAGCGGCTGCACATGGCGTCTGTTCCTCATGTCAGAGGCGGCCATTTCTTTTGGAGCTAAGTCGGCCTGCCACTGAGTAGTGTTCCCAGTCTTAATGACAAAGGCAGACGTATTCAACTTCACCCAGTCATGATGGTTGCCAAAAAATCTTAATGAAAAATGACAATGCGAGTGTACAATTTTCAGTCTTTTTGATGCTCAGGAAGTATGTTTTGGAAAATTATGCCAAAAATCTAAAATACAAATTATATGAATATAAGGAGGGGCAAAAATAATTAAATAAAACTTTACCAAAGAAATGTAGAAAGGAAGTAAGAATAACCAAACAAATGTAGGAGAAAAGATAATAAATTTGATGAAACAAATAAATAATAAATAAGTGTAAAAAATATCGAACTTATTAAATAAAAAGTATATAAAAAGAAAGAGGAGAAAATAATAATCAAAGTTCAACTTGGAAATATAGAATAGTATAAATAGAGATGCAGAAATCAAATTAAAAAAAAAAAAAAGAGTTCAAAAAATGCATTGTCATCGTGAGTAAGAAATATAAATTGTTGTTGTTTCTTATCCCCTTGTGTAAATATTACATGAATTCCATGAGTTCATGCTCCATGAGCTGTTTTATGATAAGCAGCGACCTCTCCCAGAGATACTGGTTAGTGCAAGAAATATAAATAACAAAGTTCTCTAATGTAATTATTTAAGTTACAGTAGAATTTTATTATTAAAGCTACTACCATTAAACAATTAATATGACTAAAATAGAAGCAACAGACAAGATTTTGGATAAATATATTTTAAAAAATTAATGAAACATGAATATTTCCTGACCAGTTGTGAGATTTATGTTAGCATATTAACTACTGAGCTTTTAGTAAACTTGCTTTCATGGCTATTTGGGAGGATATCAACAAATCTTGTAATAAAAATTTGTTTGTCATACTTTCAGACCTGTCTTATCTCCACTAAACAATCATATTAGGATATCAAGCTTGAAGAGCTTGAGACTTTTGATGGTGTCTGCTGGGGATGAGCACAGCTCATCAATGGATGAGTCAATACAGTCAATAATGTGTTTTGGGGTTGCAGGTTGAGAATCGCACTTAGTACATGATGGGAAAACCTTGCAACTTGAACTCCGCCTTTGCCAGTCCCAAGCCCAGATGAAAAAGGAGGAAGGGGAGCAGTAACAAGCTCACTAAAAAAACCAGGGTTCAGCTGGTCCGGCTGATAGTACCCTGTAAGGGCTGCTGATCCAGGGATACAGGATGAGCAGCGTTTGTACTCCATGTTAAGAGCTGCTGCATATGGTGTCTGTTCCTCATGTCAGAGGCGGCCATTTCTTTTGGAGCTAAGTCGCCCTACCACTGAGTAGTGCTCCCAGTCTTAATGACAAAGGCAGACGCTTTCTACTTCACCCAGTCATGATGTTAGTCAAATCTTCTCACTATGCTGCATTGGCCGTCGCGCAGAATAACCAGGGCCGCGTCTGGAATTTAGGCAGAGGGTTTCATTCGAAAAACTCCCTACAGTCTCCCAATGACAAATTGAATGTTCTTCAATGCAACATCAATGGCATATCTACTAATAAGAGTAAGGCTAAACTGGACGAGATATTATCACAGGCGGATTCCAAAAGTGCTAATATCATTTGTCTTGCAAGAAACCAAGCTTAAGCCCAACCACCTTTTTAATGTAAAGGGCTTCAAAATACTGAGAAAAGACAAACCTTCAGCAGATGGAGGAGGAGAGCTCCTGACCCTCATCGAAGACCTTTCTTTTGAAGAAATTGTCACTCCTTCAACAACCCACACTGAACTACAGGCCTTCAAAATACACCTACCTAATCAAAGACCCCTAACAATTGTGAACACCTACACCCACCCAAAAAACCTGGCCCTGAACTATACTTAATTACCCACCTACCTGATCGCAATATTGAGTATATTGGCCTGGTCCTTGGAGACTTCAACAGCAAGCATCAATCTTGGGGCTGTTCCCTCAACAACACTGAGGGCTCTATCCTCAGCACCTTCATTGATGACAACAACCTCACAATTGTGCCCCATAGTCCTACCTACATCTCTCACTCCTATGGAACTATGCAAACACTAGATCTCACCATCACCTCTCCATCTATGCAACAGTTCATAAAAAACAGAACCCTGAAAAGCATCGAAAGTAACCATCTTCCTTTGCTAACAGAAATCTCCACCTCTCTCCCAAAATATTCACAAAGACTTCACTGGAACTATAAGAAAGACTCCTGGAATTCATTTAGAACATCGATAGATAGTCTTCTCAGCAAAATCCCACTAAATTCCTCCTTGGAAGACAGATGAAAAAACTGGAAGTCTGCAGTTCTAATTTCTGCCAAACAAAATATCCCCAGAGGAAACAGAAAATTATAATTTCCTGGATACAGAGATGTACTAGATCTTATGAAATATGAAATAGAAAATAGGAACCAAGTTTACCAAGACCTTATTGAGAACAACAACACCCTCCGCATCAGAGATTACAATCACCTTGCTGCAAATATTAAGCTTAAGGCCGACCAATCAAACAGAATAAATGGATTGAACTCTGCTCTTCAATTGACCCAAAAACCAGCGACACAAAACTATGGAGACTGCTACATGCCCTCAATCAGGACACTCCATCTCACAGCACACACAGCTCAAATACTTTCAAGGATAATTCTGGAAATCCCCTCACAGATAAATACAGTATAGCAAATCATTTTGCCCACCAAGTCATCTTTACCCTACAAAAGCTCCTGGTCCAGACAACATCACTGGCCTCATGTTGAAAAATCTCAGCTCCCATGCCAAACTAGAACTCTAAAACATCTTCAATTACATTAAATAAAACAATTAAAAAAAGGTTTTCGAAGATAAGTTTCTTTTAATTTTAAAAACCTTCTCAAGCTTTCAGGCATCTCTGCCCTTCTACAGGAGAAACAGAGTGGAAACATGCCACAACTATCCCCATCCACAAACCAGGCAAGCTTGAGAACCACCCTACCAACTACAGACTTATCTCTCTGACCTCTATTCCCTGCAAAATCATGTAACACATAATTCTCAATAGGCAAACTTTTATCTTAACCTCAACAACCTACCAGACCCTCATCAAAGAGCTTTTAAAATATCAAGGCACAGAGAATTTAATCTTTTACTTTGTCCAACAAATCCATGATAGCTTCCATCATAAACCTACAAAATCCACTATAGCAGCCTTCATCGACCTTTCCCAAGCCTTCGACAGAGTCTAAAGAAAAAGCTAATTATCAAACTCGATACAGTTGGAATAGAGGGAAGTGTGCTGAGGTGGATCAGCAACTTTCTATCCAAACGCACCATACAGGTTAATTTCAACAACAACAAATCAAAAAAACACTCGTATTTACCAAGGCCTACCACAGGGTCAATCCTAAGCCCTATTCTCTTCAATAATTACCTAAATGATGTACACACCTTCATCAAACCACCAGCTAAAATTTCCTTTTACGCAGAAGATATATTCATTTGGGTCTCCAAAAACAACCTCTCCGATGCAGAACATTATCTGAATAAAGCCATGAAAAATCTGCAAAAGATAACTCAGAAACTTAAATTATCTATTAACATCAGCAAATCTGAAATTGGCCTCTTCACCATCAACAACCACCTTCGCCACTGGACCCCAAATATTTCCTTGAATAACTCAATAATCTAATTTTCAGATTACCCAAGATATCTTGATGTCACACTCAACCCTGCGCTCACTTTTAAAAAACATATTGACACCACGATAAACAAAGCCAAAAATAGACTCAAAATTCTGAAAAAAATATCGGGATTAAACTGGGGTGCGAATGCCAATATCTTACGCACAACGTACCTTGCACTCGTAAGACCTATTATGGAATATGCTACACCAGTCTGGATCAATGTTAGTAAAACCAACCTATCCAAAATAGACAGAATTCAAGCAAGCACAGCTAAAATCATCAGCAGGCTTCGAGGATCCTGCCCAAATCACATTGCTGAACTCGAATCCAACCTTTTTCTCCTGCACCTAAGGAGAAAAATCTGCTTCCAACTGGTCCCCTCAACCAGTGACTACAACACCTACATTCTCCCTGGGTGGAACAGACCACCAACTGGTCCCCTCAACCAGTGACTACAACACCTACATTCCCCCTGGGTGGAGCAGACCACCAACTGGTCCCCTCAACCAGTGACTACAACACCTACATTCTCCCTGGGTGGAACAGACCACCAACTGGTCCCCTTAACCAGTGACTACAACACCTAGATTCTCCCTGGGTGGAACAGACCACCAACTGGTCCCCTCAGCCAGTGACTACAACACCTACATTCTCCCTGGGTGGAACAGACCACCAACTGGTCCCCTCAGCCAGTGACTACAACGATTACATTCTCCCTGGGTGGAATAGACCACCAACTGGTCCCCTCAACCAGTGAATGCAACACCTACATTCTTCCTGGGTGGAGCAGACCACCAACTGGTCCCCTCAACAAGTGACTACAACACCTACATTCTCCCTGGGTAGAACAGACCACCAACTGGTCCCCTCAATCAGTGACTACAACACCTACATTCTCCCTGGGTGGAACAGACCACCAACTGGTCCCCTCAGCCAGTGACTACAACACCTACATTCTCCCTGGGTGGAACAGACCACCAACTGGTCCCCTCAATCAGTGACTACAACACCTACATTCTCCCTGGGTGGAACAGACCACCAACTGGTCCCCTCAACAAGTAACTACAACACCTACATTCTCCTTGGGTGGAACAGACCACCAACTGGTCCCCTCAGCCAGTGACTACAACACCTACATTCTCCCTGGGTGGAACAGACCACCAACTGGTCCCCTCAGCCAGTGACTACAACACCTACATTCTCCTTGGGTGGAACAGACCACCAACTGGTCCCCTCAGCCAGTGACTACAACACCTACATTCTCCCTGGGTGGAACAGACCACCAACTGGTCCCCTCAATCAGTGACTACAACACCTACATTCTCCCTGGGTGGAACAGACCACCAACTGGCCCTCAACAAGTGGCTACAACACCTATATTCTCCCTGGGTGGAACAGACCACCAACTGGTCCCCTCAGCCAGTGACTACAACACCTACATTCTCCCTGGGTGGAACAGACCACCAACTGGTTCCCTCAATCAGTGACTACAACACCTACTTTCTCCCTGGGTGGAGCAGACCACCAACTGGTCCCGGCCATCTCCTGCCAGGTCAGCCTGCACAATGCCGGCTACAGGGTGGGGCAGATGGTCCTTGAAGATAACCTCCCCCGTCTGTACATTCCTCGCATCCACCTACAACACCCAGTTACAGTGGAGAAAGTGCTAGCTAAAAACAAATTACAAAGATTTTGGATTCAAATTGTTCCCCAAACCCCCCTAATTTCCATAAGTAAGATTTTATGTTGTTAAACCCCCCCCTTTTTCAGTGTTGTAACTACAGTTAACCCTATAAGCGCCACCGCCGGAAGTGCCGGCGTGACGTAATCTGCCGTCACCTTTTGTTCGCCCAATTGTTTCCTCTGCACTGTTCTTCTTGTTTCCTCATAACTCCAAGAAACACTTTTCAATATTGAAAAACAAAATGATTTTATTATCTAGAAACATTGTTCTTCAAAATTGAATGGCTAAAATAATTGTATTTGCTATATACATTTAGTTATTGATCGGCATATTTACAAGAAAAAAAATAACAAAATAAAACAGATAATTTAAATCAAATAGCAGGTATAAAGGTAAGAGATACAAAATATTTCACTCGGATTAAAATTTATGTACAAAGATTCCTCTTCATTTACAACAGTGATTCAGCGCGCATACTCCATGCAATCCCATTTTACACCCAGAACAAAAAGTTCTGGATCTTCTTTTCTCTCCTCGAATCCTACACTCAACGCACCGTCGTTCCTTTTTCTCGGTCAATTTTTCCAATTGAATATTGCTGCTGGTGGTTGCTGATGAAGTAGATCCCTTGATAGTGCCCTCTACAAGGCTATTTATCACTGAGACCTGGTATTTCTGCCTGGTCAGCTTGGGAGAATCACTTGAATGTTGACTGTATAGGATGTAGGAGTTCAGAAGAGCTCTGTGTATTATGTTTATGACAACCTTTCTGTGATGTTTACGGCCCTTTCTCTCGTCCATATAGCAGTACATCATCATATCACTCAGGTCAACACCGCCCATGTATTTATCATAGACGGTTTTGACCTGAGGATATAAATGATGGGGGTCTCTTGAACTACCAGGTTTGGTCTCTGAAACGGCATCACAATAGGTGCTCAGGAAGTTTATTGATTTTCGTTTAGCTTTTTCTTTGTATGCTGCTGCTAGCTGCATATCACTTTTCATATAGATGACTTCATCTACATGTAGGGAGGCTCTTTTCAAAGTTTTGGGGTAGCCTCTACGATTGGACCGTATAGTTCCAGTCAGATAGGTCTGTTTACCAGCTAGGTCTTTGGCAAGGTCCACACTGGTGAAGAAGTTATCCATTACAACATGATAACCCCTTCCTATCATATTTTTGAGGAATTATGGTCACCATATTCACTCCCAGTTGGAGTGGAAATGTCTAAATCTTCTGTAGAATCGGAAGTGAGTTCATCAGAGCTAAGTTGATAAATTTCAGTTTCTTCACCACTTTCTGACATCACTATATAAAGATTGGGATAAGTAGAATCAGATATTTTCTTACAGCAAAAGTTAAATTATAGACTATAGAAACTAGAGGAAACAAGAGAATACGAAAATGCGGGAAAAAAAATTGCCCTAACCCCACTTTTTTACCGCGTCGATGAATCGTGGCAATGGCCGTTGTGCGAACCTAGGCTAAAGTCGATAGATCGTTGCGTGGCGCGTAAAGGGTTAAAACAAATATGACTTAACACTTGTGACTTTGAAATTAAGAAGTTTTTAAAAAGTTGCTCTGTTAAAGTGAGGTTCTACTGTATATATACATGTGATATGACAACAATAATACTTTCTATTGACTAAAGCACACAGTGAGAATGTTTCACCCTTTGAACAAGTATTTAAATAAGCACCAAGAGCACTCCTGTCTAGTATCAATGCTGTTGGCGAAACCTTACATATGGCATACTTATCTGGTAGAAGGAAAAGGCTTCCAGGGATAAGGTGGGGGCATATGAAAGGGTTTCTTTCTATAATATAGAAGTCTGATGTTTTCAATATAAAAATAAACTTATACCTGGAGAAATCTGATGTTTTCACCTTAATATTGATACAAAGAAATATTTTATTGAACTTATCTAATGACTTTTTAATTCTTATCTTAATGATAATAGGGCTCTAGTACTGAATTTTAGCAAAGATTTCAGTGGATACTGTGAGCTTTTCTGTTGACTTTGCAAACAGATTCTTCAGTGCCACAGTTATATGATGGCTACAGAGATTATCCTTCTATATTATGAATATGAGTTTATTATAATGGTTTAAATAAACATGTTTTCAAGGTTCCAATTGTGTCAAGAGACCATTGGCTATTTAAGTATCAACAACTTTTAGCAATAGAAACATTTTGAAAGTGATTCAGTTTGGTTGATAATTTACTGGAATTCATCATTTCAAAAGTGAAACAGAAAAATACCAACATGCTAAGTAGAGGGATGGTTAACCTATTGAAAATTAATAGAACCAGGTACTATAATTGTTGACATGACTAAAACTTTGATTATTCAACTCTATGCTGTTATTGGGTTCTTACTCTTCATCAACAAAATACAAGCTTATTTGAAACAGATTACTTAAAAGTGAATTCTCCAATGAGTTTTGATTTTATTTCAAGTTACTTCAATATCCAATGAACTCTAAGAGGATCTTTAATATACCAAAGAAATAATACTAAGTAATAGTCTGGCCTACCTTTCCATTGCTCCAGCCTGTGATGAGCTCTGGCACACCATCTCCGTCCAAGTCGAAGCTGAAGATGGCATTGGCCTTGTTCTTGGACTGCACCATGGGTTGAGCACAGTTCTGACCTCTGAGCACAAGTGTGGCTGTACCTTGATCCTCCAGATACGCTCTGCTCCCTTGTACACCCCCACTGTGCCATTGGCCAGAGCGTAGCCGAAACAATCCTCCCCCAGAGGGGTCAGGCCAGTGATGGCCTCTGTCTCTGTCATCTCACAGATGATCTCATCCTCCTTAAAGACACGAAGGTCAAAGTCTTCTGACCCCACCACCAACTGGAACAGAACATCTGTCTCAAACTGTTGTTGTTAACATCCATCAAGTCAATGACTATATGAACAAATATTCTCCAGTTTGATCTGTCAGTGACTATCACTCGCAGTTCGTCTAGTGACCTTCTGGCAGCTTTCTCGACCCCTTCTAGCCAGCTTTATTGCAGGTTTTCTTCCTTCAATTTTTCCCAACATCAATATCTTTTCTAAACCATTTTCTCTCATTATGTGTCTGAAGTAGATCAGTCTGTGTTTACTTATTTGGGATTATTAGGTATCTAACAGGATTGATTGAATATTTGGTTCATATAGTTTTCTAGCAGTACTTGATGGTTTGCCAATGCCTTCTTTTTTCTAAACAGTTGGCCAAATAAATTTGGCTTTTACGCTTTTTGGGGCAATTTCTCCCCTCAAAGACAAGAGAGTGTCTTTCTTCAATAATTGTAGTCATAAGCTTATCTCTGCTTCAATCAAGTGTTCTTTTTTTTTATTTCCAGAAAAAATTCCCAAAAAAAAAACTTTTTAAATTATCAAGGAAACCCAAGGGGGTCGGTGGAAGGCTGGTTAAACCGTTTGGTTTTCGACCACTAGGACCCGGGTTCGATTCCCGCATTGGACACTTTTTTTCTGTTAAAAAAAAAAAAAAAAAAATGCTCCAATGGCCCCCGATTCTTGCAAAAGTCCAACCCCACCAGCGAGTGCAAGTAACCAAACGGGGCTCTGGCATTTGTAAGTGCAAAGTCGAACTGCTTTTCACATGTGTAGACATGTGGTGCACTTACAGTAAAAAGCAGTCGCTAACTACCCACCATGATTATCATGGCCTGTACCACGTGTACTAGGGATAAGCAAAAAAAGAAGGAAACCCAAGCATGTACTCATCTGTTGTATCTTGTCAGGTGAAACAGGCTGTATGCTGAACACCTACCAAGGTGATATCTTTACCATTTCACTTAAATTCAAGAAGAGTGTATTCAAGCCCAAAGGTGCACAATTCAAACTAAAGCATGCTTTGGAAGAAGCAGAGTAGTGGATTAGGGAGTTAAATTATAAAGAAAAAAACACCTCCTGATTATGGAACTGAATGTATTAGGAGTATAAATAAGTTTGTGTGGTTTTGATAAAAATGGCGCTACTAGTTTATTATTCCACTGTTTCATCTGGCAACACCATTATTTTGAAGCGTCATCAACGGACTTCCTTTTTCAGTAACCGTCATTTCTCTGAAGTATAAACAACCTAGTTTCAGTTTGCTCCTAAAATGTCAACTTTTGTACCAAATGTGTTTTTGCAGGGAGTTCCACTGCATTACTTCAATATGAAGAAAAAAGCTGCTGAGAGTCATCATAGTTTATAGTGACCATGCTCTAGCTGAACGAACATGTCAGAAGTGGTTTGCATGGCTTAAAAGTGGCAATTTTGATGTGGAAGCTGAAGAAAGACCCGGAGCGTACCCCAAGGTTTGAGGGTAAATAATTAGAGGCAAGGCTCAATGAAGATTTAACACAAGCGTAAAAGGAACTCGCAAAAACACTTGGAGTCACTCAACCAGCATTTTTCATCACTTAAAAGAAATAGGAATGATCTGAAAGGTTGGAAATTGGACGCCGTATGAACTGAAGTCAAGAGACGTCGAACGGCGTTTTTTCATGTTTGAACAACTGCTCCAATGTCAAAAAAGAAAGGGGTTTGTGCATATAATTGTAACTGATTATGAATAGTGGGTCCATTAGGATTATCCAAAATGTCTGGCAACGTATGGATACCCTGGCCCTGCCTCATCATCAACGGCCAAGCCGAATATTTATGGCGGGAAGATTATGCTGTGTATTTGGTGGGACCAGATAGGAGTGATATATTCTGATCTGCTACAACCAAAGTATCACTACTGAAGAGACAATTGATGCGTTTGAGCTGAGCATTGCGAGAAAATGGCTGCAATACGCCAATAGACACGACAAAGTTATTTTGCAACAAGATTATGGTCGAACACATGCTGCAGCATCCGTTAAAACATACTTATAAACGCTCAAATGGGAAGTCTTACCCCACTCGCCGTATAGCCCAGACATTGTTCCTTCCGATTATTATCTCTTCGGATCAATGCAACATGACCTGGCTGACCAGCACTTCTCTAACTACGATGAAGTCAAAAAATGGATCAATGAATGGATAGCAGCCAAAAAGCCGGCCTTTTTCCGTGATGGAATACATTAATTGCCAGAAAGATGGGAAAACATAGTGGCTAGCGACGAACAATACTTTGAACATTGAAGGTCTAACCAATTTTTTACAATGAAGCCCCAAGTTTCGAAATAAACACAATGTGCCTTATCAATAAAGGGAAAAAAATTTCAGTCAGGAAAGATATCATACAGTGGATTGTAACTGGAGATTAGTTGTCTAGGACATGGTGAGAACACTTCACTGATAGCAAGTGCCCAAAAAATAAAAAAGAGCATTATTTATTATTATACAGTAGTCCCACACTTAAGATTATAAACAGGTAGCACAAGCCTTTTCTCAAATATGAAAAGAGTATTTTAAAAAGTCCTGAAATTGAACTTATCCCAAAAGGGTCCAATAGATAAATGTACTAATATAAAGAGTTGTCACCTCAGGCTGGCCATCCTGGTTGAAGTCCAGGAGGACAAGGGAGGTCACCATGTCTCCAGTGACCTGTCAACTGCTGTGAGAAGGCTGGCTGACCACAGACCTGCTGCTGTCCACTCACTGTCCAGAAGCTGTCCTTGCCAGTGTGATCAAATCCTTGTAGAGAGCAGTTGCCACCAATGATGGCCATGGGGTAGTTGCGGCTGCCCAGATGTCCAATGAGGGAACAGTTGGCTCCATCCGTGACCTGCAGCGTTGGCAACAACCTGTCAATGTGGAAGTTGGATAAGTCTGGAACACCAACTGAGGCACATTTGAAGAAGCATTTCTCATTTTAAAATATATATGCTACAATCAACAGAGAATGGAGGAAAGATGAACTATTAAAGATATTTACACATATGCTTTTAACTATATCTTTAAAAAAAAAGTGTTTTTTTTTTCTAATTTTTCTTCTAAGAATAATATTTCAGGTTTCTCAGAAAACTATCTTCTTATCTGCTATCTTGTTTACACACTTAATAACAGTATCTATTTAAAACATGCTGTGGTATTTTTTCTCATATAGGTTCGTGTCCTGTCGACTACGTTTTATTATCATTATTTTTTATTTATTTATTTATTTTTTGGGATCAAAAATCATACACTTTTATTTATTTATTTATTTGACATATCGGACGCGATATCTCAGCTTGGGATATTTGTGCCTAAATACATTTTAGCAGCTTGTACACAATTCATTTTATATACAATTCAATAAACAAGACTAAAACAAAATTAAAACTGAAAGGTTGCTTCTCTCAAACAGAAAAGAAAACCTAAAATGAATTTACAAAAATTATTGAATTTTACATAAAAGTCTTTGTTATATACAAATTCGCACATTATTTGATAGGATAAAAATGATTACTTCTGTAGCTGTGAAAGATTGAACATTCTATCAATAAATGTATTGAGTTTTGGTTTTCTTTTCCACAGAAGCAGCTAGGATCATCTGTTGCCCCGATTTTCACAAGAAATTCTCCAAAATTACCATGATTTGTAATGAATTGTGCGTTGTAAAAATTTGGACAAAAATAGTAAGCAATATATAAGTAATACACTTTGGTTAGTGTGTGTGTGTGTGTGTGTAGCCAGTAAAACCATATTCTCTCTCTTTTTTCTCATTCAGCACTTTTGTCTGAAGTTGGTAACAACGCTGTTACCAAAACGTCAAACACTATTTTTTCATTTAGATTTGGTCTTATTACCTTGTCTTTATAATCTATAATGCAAATTTTGCCATATTATCTTGTGTATATTTCTTATTTTTCTATTCTTGCTTATTATGTCAAAATTATTTAACAGAATTATCAGAGCTTTTGATTTAGCTGGGAAAAATGTTTGGTATTTGAGTATGATTTGGTATTCATTTACGTCCCCTCCTTCTTTTGTTGTTGTACCTTTTGAGCGTACACGTGTGTTATTTTTTTACTTTAGGCACTTAATTTTTTACTTTTGTGTTATCCCTTAAGAGTAACTTTTGTTAGTTCAACTGATAACAGTGCCAACTATTTGAGACATACTGTGATATTTTTCTCATGCGATGATTTTGTCTAAAAATGGCAACAATTCTGTTGCTTAACTTATGTAAAATGAACATATAGTCTTAAGTCGTTACAAAATAAGCTGTCATTCAAACATATTGCATTAGAATCTCTTTGTATCAGCATCTTTGATTGCAAACTATTTGAGACAATTATTATCAAAAAGTCAGTACAGTAGAATCTCAATGAGAAGATACAACTTAAGTCCAGTTTACACACATAACCAAAATTAACATTTTTACTAATTAGAAAATATCTCAGGTAAGTTAGTTAAGAGTTGTTAGTGGTGTGGCACCTCCTTGTAGAAGAGGTCGGTGTTGTGGAGCAGGTTGTAGGCCAGCACACTGGTGGGGGAGCCCACAACAAGGACGTCACAGCTGTCCTCGGCCTGCAGCCGCCCCGCAGACAGAGAGGTGACAGTCTGGTTGATGTTCAGCAGGCTGAGGTTGGACTGTGGCACAGCAACTGCCCGGCCTCCTGTCGCTGGGATCTGCTGCTGCCGGGGGCTGTAGAGGAAGATCTGGGACAACACAGTTGTTGACACTTCTTCTCAGGTTGACACTAAAAACCAAGCTGAAGTTGGAATGGACTCTGAGCTGGTTATAAAAACATTTTAAAAATTTTTCAAAAAATTACCCTGATTATTCAAAACTTAGGAGCTTAAAGAAAAAAAATAAAAGAAAAATTTGGTTAATTGAATATTTTTAACCTAAAAAATATTTTATTGGTAAAAAAGTGGGATGTGGTCAAGGATAAAATTGGGAGAAAAGCTTAAATAGAGAACATGGGACTGCCCAGTCCGCCAATGTATCTGTCTGTGTGTGCAGACTCTCCTGTCTGTGTGTGCAGACTCTCTTGTCTGTGTGTACAGCCTCTCCTGTCTGTGTGCACAGCCTCTCCGTCTGTGTGTGCAGACTTTCCTGTCTGTGTGTGCATCCTCTCCTGTCTGTGTGTGTAGACTCTCCTGTCTGTGTGTGCAGACTCTCCTATCTGTGGGTTGAGGCTCTCCTGTCTGTGTATGCAGACACTCCTGGGTATGTGTGCAGATTCTCCAGGCTGTGTGTACATACTCTCCTGTCTGTGTGTACAGACTCTCCTGTCTGTGTGTACAGACTCTCCTGTCTGTGTGTACAGACTCTCCTGTCTGTGTGTGCAGACTCTCCTGTCTGTGGGTTAAAGCTCTCCTGTCTGTGTGCACATGGCTCTCCTGTCTGTGAGTACAGACTCTACTGTGTATGTGTGCAGACTCTCCTGTCTGTGTGTACAGACTCTCCTGTCTGTGTATGCAGACTCTCCAGGCTGTGTGAGCAGACTCTCCTGTCTGTGTGTGCATGACTCTCCTGTCTGTGTGTGCAGATTCTCCTGTCTGTGTGTACAGACTCTCCTGACTGTGTGTGCAGACTCTCCTGTCTGTGTGTGCAGACTCTCCTGTCTGTGTGTGCCGACTCTCCAGGCTGTGTGAGCAGACTCTCCTGTCTGTGTGTGCAGACTCTCCAGGCTGTGTGAGCAGATTCTCCTGTCTTTGTGTGCAGACTCTCCTGTCTGTGTGTACAGACTCTCCTGTCTGTGTGTATAGACTCTCCTGTCTGTGTGTGCAGACTCTCCAGGCTGTATGAGCAGACTCTCCTGTCTGTGTGTGCATGACTCTCCTGTCTGTGTGTGCAGATTCTCCTGACTGTGTGCACAGACTCTCCTGTCTGTGTGTGTGCAGACTCTCCTGTGTATGTGTGCAGACTCTCCTGTGTATGTGTGCAGACTCTTCTGTCTGTGTGTGCAGACTCTTCTGTCTGTGTGTGCAGACCCTCCTGCCTGTGTGTGCAGACTCTCCTGTGTATGTGTGCGGACTCTCCTGTGTATGTGTGCGGACTCTCCTGTCTGTGTGTGCAGACTCTCCTGTCTGTGTGTGCAGACTCTCCAGGCTGTGTGAGCAGATTCTCCTGTGTATGTGTGCAGACTCTCCTGTGTATGTGTGCAGACTCTCCTGTCTGTGTGTACAGACTCTCCTGTCTGTGTGTGCAGACTCTCCAGGCTGTGTGAGCAGACTCTCCTGTCTGTGTGTGCATGACTCTCCTGTCTGTGTGTGCAGATTCTCCTGTCTGTGTGTACAGACTCTCCTGACTGTGTGTGCAGACTCTCCTGTCTGTGTGTGCAGACTCTCCAGGCTGTGTGAGCAGATTCTCCTGTGTATGTGTGCAGACTCTCCTGTGTATGTGTGCAGACTCTCCTGTCTGTGTGTACAGACTCTCCTGTCTGTGTGTGCAGACTCTCCAGGCTGTGTGAGCAGACTCTCCTGTCTGTGTGTGCATGACTCTCCTGTCTGTGTGTGCAGATTCTCCTGTCTGTGTGTACAGACTCTCCTGACTGTGTGTGCAGACTCTCCTGACTGTGTGTGCAGACTCTCCTGTCTGTGTGTGCAGACTCTCCTGTCTGTGTGTGCAGACTCTCCAGGCTGTGTGAGCAGATTCTCCTGTCTTTGTGTGCAGACTCTCCTGTCTGTGTGTACAGACTCTCCTGTCTGTGTGTGCATGACTCTCCTGTCTGTGTGTACAGACTCTCCAGGCTGTGTGTACAGACTCTTCTGTCTGTGTGTACAGACTATCCTGTCTATGTGTGCAGACTCTCCAGGCTGTGTGAGCAGATTCTCCTGTCTATGTATTTCTGGACTTCCTTGGCGTGTCAAATTGAAGAGGTTAGACTGATCACTACATACAGTCTCAGTTGTGGTAAAAATATCTAAATCTTTCCAATAATTCAAGCCTAATTGTCAGAACTAAGTAAATAAATTTCTTTTCTGCACCTTTTCTGATATATTCCCAGTCTAACTCAACACCCCAAGAGTACAGATATTTCAGTTAAATTAAGGTCAGATTAATTACAACATTCACTGCCAGTGGACATATATTTATAGAATATAACTCAATACACAATCAAAATTATATTTTTGGAAAATGCAGTTTTAATATATTGTAATCAATAACATGAATTGATAACATTGGGACATTTTTTATTTTCATACACCTGACCCACACCCTAGCAGATTACAGCATATAATGAGAAAATATACCAAAAATAAATAAAAGGCAAATTTATTTGAGTAAATCATCATCTTTTAAAGAATTCTTTCATGGCTGTTCACTTTGAAGATGAACCCTATTTAATATGCACATTCTAGCTGATCATCTTCAAAAGGCATGCATGTATATCATCTTCTGTATGTTATTTCAAATAGCTAGCATTACTCTCTAAGACACCTCATTGCCAGTGACTAGCGGTCGCTCGAGTTAGCAAAGAAGGAGCAAAATTCTTGCAATAAGTTGGCGCCAATATTTGTGATGTATTGTTACACTTTTAAGTATGGTGCACATTCTCTAACAATGGCCACTGTGCCCAAGTATTGTATTGTTAGCAATAAATTTGTGTTTAAACTAGATTATCAAACGTCAAAATTTGATTTTAAAAAATCTGTCGAAATATTGATGGTGCCAAATTACGTTTGGATGAATTAACATTGGTTATTTTTATAAATTAAAACATGGTTGAATTAAGGCAAGTGTTGAATTAACAAGGTTGTACTAATATAAAATTAGGATAAGCAAAATACCCTAACAATAAATAATCAAATATGGACAATAATAAAAGATGTAAACACAAAAGGAAAAGCTCAGAAAAAATTTTTGCCCTAACCTCACCTTTCTAAAAAATTTATTAAAATTATTTAGATGATAAGCTAATCATCTAACCGACTATAATTCAACACATGCTTCGATTCAGTCAAAAGTTATGGTTTCTCTGGATGTTGAATTGAAGAAGTTGGACTGTAGTTGAAAACAAATTTTATATATATATTACTAATTTTCCAATAGATGTGATTATTAAACTTTAGAACATTTAAGAGTTCGTGGACAAATGATTCTTGTTTCAGGTATAAGTGAGATTACTCATTTCTGCAGACCACTGGTGGCAAGGTGTCACAGATACACTAGGTTAGGTTGATTTAGAAATGGTCTATTTTTTTTTACTGCAGGTAGGCCTAGCACGGGGAATAATACATTCTCAGATGGTGAGCTGAGTATCTCACTCAAATATATACTGGATGGTAAAAGTCGTGGCATAGAATATGTAAATATCTTTTTGAGTGTATAACTTGGAATGTAAATTTCTTTTAAATGAATTATTATTATGTCAAATATATTTTGAATGGATTATTATTATGTAAATTTCCCTTTTGTATATAACTGAGCCGTGTTGTTGAAATAAAGAGTTTCTTAGTAGAGCGAGAGCTTTACGTGTGTAGCCGCTGGTTTTTGTCTTCGTTATTTTCTTTCTCGCTTGATCACCCGAAGCAGTCCAAATAATATCAAGACTTTGGGTAAAAGTCTTACTTGTTAAGAGGAGGTTTCTTCAATCTGACCTCGCGTACCTTAACATTTAGTGGCGTCCCCGGGTGGGCTGCGTGGGCTGGTCAAGTAGAGAAGACGGGAAGACCTGGAGGCGCTGTCTCCCGAGGAACAGAAGGCGGGAAGACCTGTAGGCGCTGTCTCCCGAGGAACAGAAGACGGGAAGACCTGTAGGCGCCGTCTCCCGAGGAACAGAAGGCGGGAAGACCTGTAGGCGCTGTCTCCCGGGGAACAGAAGGCGGGAAGACCTGTAGGCGCTGTCTCCCGAGGAACAGAAGACGGGAAGACCTGGTAGCGCTGTCTCCCAAGCTAAAGAAGCTCAAGGGAAGAGAGGCGAAAGAAGCTCAAAGGCAAAGAAGCTAAAGAAGCTCAAGGTTTAAAGGAGCTCGGGAAGCCCTTTGTTAAAGGTTAAAAAGAGCTCAGTGAAGCTCAAGGTTTAAAGGAGCTCAAGAAGCCCTTTGTTAAAGGTTAAAAAGAGCTCAGTGAAGCTCAAGGTTTAAAGGAGCCCAAGAAGCCCTTTGTTAAAGGTTTAAAGGAGCCCAAGAAGCCCTTTGTTAAAAGTTTAAAGGAGCTCGGGAAGCCCTTTGTTAAAGGTTAAAAAGAGCTCAGTGAAGCTCAAGGTTTAAAGGAGCTCAAGAAGCCCTTTGTTAAAGGTTAAAAAGAGCTCAAGGTTTAAAGGAGCTCAAAAAGCCCTTTGTTAAAGGTTAAAAAGAGCTCAGTGAAGCTCAAGGTTTAAAGGAGCTCAAAGGCAAAGAAGTTGAAGAAGCTACAGGGTGAAAGGCTACCTACAAGGTAAAAAGGATACCTACAAGGTGAAAGGATAACTACAAGGTGAGATGGAGGAAGTTAGCAGAAGGCGTAGAAAGGCGATAAGAGGCGTTTTTACCGAGGTGGTAAATGATATGAATACAGAGTTAAGGGATCCTCTTATTGATAAAAGTGGCATATATGCCAAATTTGATAGATTAGAATCTCTCCATTTGGAGCTGGTGGCATTGAATGAACGATGCCAGGCAATTTTATTGGCCAAAGATGAGGCTACTGACGATGAAATTGATAAAGAATTTGAGGATTGTGAAGTCTACATCACAGAAAGATATTATTTGAAGGCTAGAATTCGCGTAATGCGTGAGCAGGATAGGGATGCTCAGGTCAAGACTTCTCAAATTCCACCAGGGGCGTCTAGTGCCTCTCCGAATTCAGAAACCGATAATTAGAAAGTTATCAAACTTCAGACTATTTCTACGTCTCTATCGAAAAGCCCGGAAGAGTCCATGAAAAATGAAATTGAAGGCGTGGAAAAAGAGGATTCTGTGAAAACTGCTAGAGCTACGGATGTGAAGCCTGCTCTAGCTAAAGCTAGAATGCTAAAGGAAGCTTGTTCAGCTCCCTCTATAATAGATATTGAATATGAGGGCAAAAAAGGTGCTGTGAATGCTATTAAAGAAAAAGAATTGAACGAGGCAGTTAAATGCAATCAAGTAAAAGAATCTGAAGCAGGAGATGAAGGCGACGGAAAAAAGGATTCTGAAGCGAAGCCTAAGGGCGAAGGCGTAAAGGAATCTGAAGAGAATCCTAAGGGCGACGGAGTAGGTGATTCTAAAGATGAGCCTAAGGGCGACGGAGTAAATGATCCTGAAGCAAGACCAACTGGAGATACGGAATCTAAAATAAAGAATAAGGGAGATCTACAAAAACTTAAGGGCAACCCAGGGGATTGGCTCTCAAGGTGGGGACAATTTGGTAGAAATAATGCCAATGAAAAATATGAAGAGGCAAATTTAAAGGATAAGGAGGATTCTGAAGCGAAGCCTAAGGGCGACGGAGTAAAGGATTCTGAGACTGCAATTAAAGTTTATAAACCGGTGAGCAATTCTAGAGCAGTAGCTGAGGGTACTGATTCAAAGGTGGAAGAAGAAAAGCTAGATGTAGAACAAGGTACTGATTCAGCGGTGGAAGAAAAGATAGATGCAGAACAGGGTACTGATTCAAGGGTGGAAGAAAACCCAGATGCAGAACAAGGTACTGAATCAAGGATGGAGGAAGGGATTATTGATGCAAAGGATTGGTTGAATGATGGGTTCATCGAAGGAGTTGATGAAATTCCACCTGAGGGAAAAGGATACTGGTTTCCTGATCGCCCTGTATTTGGGTGTGAGTCCGAAACAACGCCTATACGGCCAGTATGTGACGGCGCGTCCTGTCGAGGACGCAGCGGACTATCCTTGAGGCGATATTTAAAAAAGATACCCAATCTACTGAGGAGAATCCCGGAAATAGGGATATAACTTCGGAAAAATAAGTACGGAGTTTTGGCCGACGTGAGGAGATATTTCCAGGTGATGGCCATCAGGGAAAATGATTGGGACTACCTCCGATTTCTTTGGAGGAAGAAGATGGACGCTTATGGGGCAACCTCCGGTGGTGTGTATGGAGAGGGTGCCGCAGTGTGCCGAGAAGAGGATGGTTTTCCTGGATGAGAGCCTGGGCTCCCTGCAACGGTGTCCCACCTGCCTGGATCCCCCCATCACGGTGGAACGGATTTTTTTCTTTTTACAAAAAAGAAAGGTGGGGGTATGTTAAAAGTCGTAGCATGCTATGTCGTAGCATAGAATATGTAAATATCTTTTTGAGTGTATAACTTGGAATGTAAATTTCTTTTAAATGAATTATTATTATGTCAAATATATTTTGAATGGATTATTATTATGTAAATTTCCCTTTTGTATATAACTGAGCCGTGTTGTTGAAATAAAGAGTTTCTTAGTAGAGCGAGAGCTTTACGTGTGTAGCCGCTGGTTTTTGTCTTCGTTATTTTCTTTCTCGCTTGATCACCCGAAGCAGTCCAAATAATATCAAGACTTTGGGTAAAAGTCTTACTTGTTAAGAGGAGGTTTCTTCAATCTGACCTCGCGTACCTTAACACTGGATGTTTAACTGACTAAAATAGATATGTTGTCATAATATTGGAAAATGTAGCTTGCAAACTCCAGATCCCATCATGTGAGGAAATGTCTTGCTGACTAAGGTGCCCAAAGGACAATCATTTATATCTGTGCTGGAGGATTGAACATGGCAAATACAACTTATTTTTTCTAAATATACGAATACGTAAAACTTACAGGTTTCAGGATTTTCTAATTTGCTAACCCTAATCTGTGGTAGTGTTTATAAGCCAGGTTGAGGTTAGGTAAAGTTACTTTTGGATATAAAATGATAATTTTGATTAGAATTGATTAGTTTAGGTTTATCAAATGAACACTGTAATCCCGTGATACACACACACCTCCCAACTTACCTTATCCGCTGTAGTTACTGCTGCAATCGATGGATTCTCTCCATCAAATTTACCAGCAACGACAAACCCTGGTAAAATAGTTTTATTTAAGTTGAACAAATATGATGGCTTTAACATTCTATTACATATGCAAGTTGAAATAAAAAAATATTTAATTTATGTGGTAATATTGGTTTTCAGCACTCCGGCAATCAAAATTCAAAACGAGAATATAAACAAACAAACAGAGGTTTTCATATATATATTATTGATTATAAATAAATTTAAAAAAAAGAAAGTAATCTGTAGTGAATCTATCTTATGTAATATTTGTAAACACAAGGTGTTTGGTTAAAATTATTATTATTATTGTTATTTTATTCTTTTTTGTTATTGTGCTTTATTAATATATATAAATATTCATTGATTATTAGTTTTTATGTTTGTTTATTTTATTTTTTTTTCTTAATTCGGCAACAGTGTGTTGTTAATTTTTTTTTTTGCTTTGTTTTGTGATGTAAATTAAAAATCGTATTCAGTGGTGTGTATGTAAAATTCTAAATTCTTTTGTTTTGTTGTTTGTGGTAAATTAAAAAATTCTAAACTCTAATTTAGAGCAAGTCTTTGTTTTATTCTAAAACATCTCCTGGAGAAGAAGTGTAATATATCAGCGTGAAATATTCTGTGAACATTTTATTGCTTCTGTAATTCTCAAGTTGTTATCATCATAGTTGTTTTGAATATCCCTAAACTGAAGAGGCCCATGAAAGGACAACGTTACGCTACGCTTGACGAGATAAAGACGGCATCGAAGGAGGAGCTGAAAAATATTTTTAAAAATGATTTTTGAAGTGCTTCGAAGATTGGAAAAACCGTTGGCACAAGTGTATAATATCTCATGGGGATTACTTTGGAGGGGACAAACACACATAGGTTAACACACCTCGTATGTTGTAGATAAATGATGAAACTAACTTTGACTTGTGCGCAATTAATAGGTAGTAAATCTTACTTTTGATAAATAATCTTTAAGATAATAAACTTAGTAATAATAAAACTTATAGATAAAAAAAAAAGTTATCATCGTCGCAATGGGGGCGCTGCTTTCGAGTTAAATCTACAAATCTGCAAATAACTCTAAAGATATTCAAAATATTCAAGAAATTATTTTTCAAAACTGTTGTGTTTTAACTTTAAAAGCACACAAAAATATAATAAACTTGAATTCGTTTATTCAAATATCAAAAACAAAGCTTTACATATAGAACAAATAATAATGAAGAAGAAGAAAGAAAGAAACATTTTAGGAAAAGCAAAAACAAAACAAAAGTACTGGTCAAAAAGAAACATTTAAAATCACAGATTAATATCTTCAACACTTTCCCTTAATCAGATTTCAAATGTCCCTCATACCCAGTAGATATCTCAGCATTTGGAAACGCGGCTTAGGGAGCCCTTTGGTCATAATGTCAGCAACTTGATCTTTGTTTTGGCTAAGCCACGAAATAGCACCACCAGCCAGTTTACACACAACTCCACTGGTAGATCTTCTAGTTTCTGGGTCTCCAGCAAAATCTGCATCACTGACAGATTCCAAAACTCCTACTTTATGACCCTTTTGGTACATAATTCCATATTCAGTTGTTCCTACAAGATATTTGAAGATTCGTTTGACTGCTTCCCAGTCATATTTTGTAGGTGCTGCAAGTTTTTGAGAAACTTTATTCAATGCAAAAGTGATATCGGTCTTGTTAAGCAGCTCAGATGCATCAGACTACCAATCGCTTCACGAAAGGGAACATTTTCTAGAATCTCTGCTTCTCCAGGAACAGTAGAATTATCAGTTGGTGTTCCCACTTTATTCGCTTGAGACATATTGAATTTCTCAAGAATTATTTTTATATATGCCTTTTGATTTATAAAGATTGACCCATCCTGTTGCCGCTCTATCTCAATACCCAAAAAGTAATTTAATGGTTCACTTGTGATCTTAAATGAAAACATTAATTCATCAAGAAATTCTTTGATTTCCTGTTCATTTGTACCAGCAATGATTCCATCATCAACATATATGGCAATAATTGTTGGGCCAGATTTTCCACCAAGCAGACCCAACAAAGATGTAAACATTTACATCATATAAATACACAGTGTCTCGCCGAAAGTGTTTGGTGTCCAGGTGGAAGTCCCACAACAATGGCCGACGGTGCTTTAAAGGTCAAGGCGTGTATCCCAAGATCTGCTGTAGGAAGATGACAGCGGCCCTGTTTAAGTAGCCAGAAGCCTGATGCAGACAAAATCAGAGGAAGACCAGGAACCGGGAAGACATTCAGTTGGAGATGACACCTATGCCTTTAAAGTTCACCCACAGTGTAAATGGAAAGCTGGTGGACAATGGAGAAGCTGCCTCGACAAGAAAGAAGTGGACTTCGAGCATTCTTCTTTGTTAAACCAGCCCATCTCTTCACCTTCTTTTTCTCTTTTTTTGTATATAACTTATGATATCACATTTAGATAGATTGGGCATATTTAGTATTTTTTTTAGAATTTCTTAAAGAAGAAATTACTTTAAATTTAAAATAAATAAATTTATATTTTATTATCCCCATTTGATCAATTTTATTATTATCTCAAACCTTTTAATAAGGAGAAGCCTAATTTCGAATTTCCTAAAGTAAAAATTACTTTAAATTTAAAGATAAAATTATATATTTTATTATCCTTATTTTACCAATTTTTTATTACCTCAAACCTTTCTGTTAAAAGAAAAGAAGAATTTTAAATTTCTCAAAGGATCAAGCATCTATATTTATTATTTCGATATCTCTCTTTTAAAAACAATAATATATTATTTTTAAATTAATAATATTTTTTTTTTATTATATTCTAGGAATATTAATTATTTTATTACTCTGTAGTAAAAATTGAGGACTTACCTCGGAGCGTTATTTTGAAGATTAACGGCAGTTTATTTCGATATCTCTCTTTTAAAAACAATAATATATTATTTTTAAATTAATAATATTTATTTTTTTATTATATTCTAGGAATATTAATTATTTTATTACTCTGTAGTAAAAATTGAGGACTTACCTCGGAGCGTTATTTTGATCAAAGGCGGAAAAAAGATGGCTGATCGGTGGGGAGCGCTGATGTCCAGTAGAAACGGTATGTTAGCATCTTTTCTTTGTTAATTTTCAGCTTACTTTAATATGTCAGAAAGACATATTTTAACTCACTTCTATAGGCAAAAAATTTTACCAAGGTAGAATAAGGCGTCATGTTCATTATGTATTATTTGGTAGGTTTGCCAATTATGGTATGTTTTTATATGTTGAGAAAGGCATATTTATGTTCTTAATAAGTATAAAATCTCATTCTTGCATGAAATCCTTAAACAATAAATTTTATCCATGTAAAAATTACCCATAATTGAAATTTGTACACTGAGATAACAATAAAACTTTTGAGTTATTATTATTTTTAGAGATGTGTGTGATACCTTTACCCTGAAACAGAATTACATATTAAATATTAAACATGTATCTTTTGTGTTCGCCATATCATATTACGTGTGTATCTGAGTCTTAACCCAAGTTAATATACAAGTTGATGTAATCATTTGGCGTGTGTTACATTTTTTTGCACATATATGCTAAAGAAAAAATTTAACCACTGAGCTAGTTAGGAAATGAAGAGGGATGTTCTTATGGGACGCTAAGAACGGATCTAACATTTGGCGCCCACGCGAGGCAAGTTACTGTCGAAAAGTGCAAAGCAACTTTGCACGAAGTAAACCCTACGACCCGAAATGAAAAAAATCTCATGCTCTACCACGATTCACATTAAGCCTAAAATAAAAATGCATAATAATGATGAACAATCCTTTTTCGAATAAATTTTTTATTTTGTTCAGGACACCATTGCATATTTTACGAGCGTGCTAATTTTATGCCTTTTGTTCAATTTCTGTATAATTTCAAGGAAATATTTAACGTTTAATACACCCATCTTAATGTATTTTCATGTTTTAACAAGAGCTTTATTTTAATATCTAAAAAATGCGTAGCAAAGATGAACAACCTTTTTCGAGTAAATTTTTTATTTTTTTTTTGTTCAGGACGCCGTTGCATATTTTACGAGCGTGCTATTTTTATGCCTTTTTATTCAATTTCTGTATAATTTCAAAGAAATGTTTAACGTTTAATACACCTGTCTTAATGTACTTTCTTGTTTAACAAGAGCGTTATTTTAATATCTAAAAATGCATAGTAATGATGAACAATCCTTTTTTTTTCGAGTAAATTTTTTTGTTCAAGACACCATTGCATATTTTACGAGCGTGCTAATTTTATGCCTTTTGTTCAATTTCTGCATAATTTCAAAGAAATATTTAACGTTTAATACACCCATCTTAATGTATTCTCATGTTTTAACAAGAGATTTATTTTAATATCTAAAAATGGGTAGCAAAAATGAACAATCGTTTTCGAGTAAAATTTTTATTTTTGTTCAGGACGCCGTTGCATATTTTACGAGTGTGCTATTTTTATGTCTTTTGTTCAATTTCTGTATAATTTCAGAGAAATGTTTAACGTTTAATACACCCGTCTTAATGTACTTTCTTGTTTAACAAGAGCTTTATTGTAATATCTAAAAATGCATAGTAATGATGAATAATCCTTTTTTTTTAGAGTAAATTTTTTTGTTGTTGTTCAGGACACCATTGCATATTTTACGAGCATGCTAATTTTATGCCTTTTGTTCAATTTCTGCATAATTTCAAAGAAATATTTAACGTTTAATACACCCATCTTAATGTATTCTCATGTTTTAACAAGAGATTTATTTTAATATCTAAAAATGCGTAGCAAAGATGAACAACCTTTTTCGAGTAAATTTTTTATTTTTTTTGTTCAGGACGCCGTTGCATATTTTACGAGCGTGCTATTTTTATGCCTTTTTATTCAATTTCTGTATAATTTCAAAGAAATGTTTAACGTTTAATACACCCGTCTTAATGTACTTTCTTGTTTAACAAGAGCTTTATTGTAATATCTAAAAATGCATAGTAATGATGAATAATCCTTTTTTTTTAGAGTAAATATTTTTGTTGTTGTTCAGGACACCATTGCATATTTTACGAGCGTGCTAATTTTATGCCTTTTGTTCAATTTCTGCATAATTTCAAAGAAATATTTAACGTTTAATACACCCATCTTAATGTATTCTCATGTTTCAACAAGAGCTTTATTTTAATATCTAAAAATGCGTAGCAAAGATGAACAATCGTTTTCGAGTAAAATTTTTATTTTGTTCACTTTTAAAATATATTGTAATGGTGAATAATCATTTTGAGTCGAAAATTTCTTTATCTGTTCACGACGCCTTTTTACATATTTTACACACGTGTAATTTTATACCTTTTTTTTTCGAAATTGTCTTCCACCCACTTTAAAAATACGTTATACTCGGCGGGTAATCGCCACGAGTTAAACATTTCTCAAAAGATCGTTGATTTTTTTTAAGCAAGGCTTTAAAAAATTTTACAACTGTTTTAAACTACAGACACAATTTTAATTTTATTATTTCTCTATATATCCAGAAACGCCGTTGGCCACTCGCGTGTGGCATGTTCTTCTTTTTGTTAGATTCGTTCAATGGTTTTAGCTCAGTGGTTGCACTCAGATTTATACATTAAGGAAACATATTACACACCAAGAATACACATCTGTTTTATAATTTGATTAAAAGAAAAATTACAAATACACTTAAAAAAAACACTAAATATCAGGTTTTATTTAACTCTGTATAATTTACAACATTTCATTTCAAGGACAACTTTGCATGGACAAGAAATAATTTATTTAAGTACCTCAAGCAAGGATGGATTTCTCCTTCCTTTTACCTATTAAAACATGGATATGTCCTTCTCATCATATAAACACGCCATAGTTGGCAAGACATACCAGCTAAGCCTAATGGAACATGAAGATTTCATGTTAGAGACAAAATACAAATTTCTCCATAGTTGGCAAAACATACCAGCTAAGCCTAATGTAACATGAATTATGTTAGAGACAAAATACGAATTTCTCTCACCTATTAAGTGAATTATGAATTAATAGAGAATAGGTTAACATACCGTTCCCGGGGTGGCCCACTCAAAACCTGATCCGGTCTCCTCCCAAGCTCGATCAAGACTGGTGTTGTTTTTCAAACAGCGTCCTCAATGTAAAAATTTTCCTACAGAGTAATAAAACTTATATATATAACTATTCTTAGAATATTTAAAAAGAAAATAATATTATTATTATTTTTGAAAGAGAACATTTTTGGAATAAAAATAATAATAATATTTTTTTTTAAAGAGAAATTTTGAAATTATACATATACACATGCTTAACCTACGAGAGATTTATTAATAATTTCTTTTTCAAGAAATTTAAATAACTAGACACACCTATTTTATCTAGCTATGTTTGTGGTTGATTTTATCCATTTTCGAATAAAATAAATATTAAAGAAAATTTAAATTAACTTTCTTATCGAGGGATAATTTAGATTAGTAATGAAATAAAAAATAAAATCTATCATGTTTGCCCCTCTGAGAAACCTACATAATAATTTCTTCTTTAGGAAATTCTAAAAAATACTAAATATGTCCAATCTATCTAAATGTGATATCATAAGTTATATACAAAAATAAAAGAAAAGGTGAAGAGATGGGCTGGTTTAACAAAGAAGAATGCTCGAAGTCCTCTTC
This sequence comes from Cordylochernes scorpioides, assembly GCA_030710605.1. NCBI lineage: Eukaryota > Metazoa > Arthropoda > Arachnida > Pseudoscorpiones > Chernetidae > Cordylochernes > Cordylochernes scorpioides. Next base: position 30,381,994 of record CP092870.1, on the reverse strand, counting down.
TTTCTTGTCGAGGCAGCTTCTCCATTGTCCACCAGCTTTCCATTTACACTGTGGGTGAACTTTAAAGGCATAGGTATCATTTCCAGCCTTCTGGTGTAGATCCCGAGCTGGACCTCTCTGCAGTGGGTTCCAGGATCCTCGGGCAGGACTCGTGTCATCTCCACCTTTCTGGACTTTAAGGCATAGGTATCATCTCCAGCTGAATGCCTTCCCGGTTCCTGGTCTTCCTCTGGTTCTGTCTGCATCGGGCTTCTGGCTACTTAAGCAGGGCCAATGTCATCTTCCTACAGCAGATCTTGGAATGCACGTCCAGGGCTGTGTCCTCCCCTGTCTCGATCCTTTAGGGCATCGTCGGCCACCGTGGTGGGGTCTCCATCTGGACACCAAACACTTTCGACGAGACACTGTGTATAGATATGATGTAAATGTTTACATCTTTGTTGGGTCTGCTTGGTGGAAAATCTGGCCCAACAATTCCTCCCATGCCAGAGTGAAAAAATGTGTTTATTCCAATTCAGATCTGTTCATACTCTATGAGAAATATGAAATTGGGAGAAATGCATTTTTTTATGATACCAGTATGCAATCACCAACACCCAGGCAAAGTGGGAACAAACGGGCCATGGGATCTGGGACAGGTTAACTCATCATAATTACTGAAGAAAATTCTATCCTACCATTTAATGGGCAAAGTACTAAGCCCATCCTTCAGCTGTCTGTATTCCAGGGAGTCTTGGCCCAGATTGTGAGTCGAATCCACACATTCCCAGCCGCAGTCCCTATAGGTGGAGATGGGGTGGTCTATACACATATTCTGTGCAAACAGATTCTTAGACCATTCTGGATAAACATAATAATTACGGGCGCCAAGGAATTGTAGGTGTATTGTAGATATGCCCAATTCCTAAAACACATCTAAAAAAACTTTATTAACTCTATATGATACATACGACAGCAGAGGAATGACTATACATGGTCACATAAGATAATGATAATAAAAAAAACTAAAATTGTAGCTCTTATCAAATGACATCAATAATAGGGCAAACAGAGACGTGGGAAGTGAATATACATATCAAAGTTGCACGGATACGATGTATGCCAAAATGGAGCAATGTAGATATACGCGATGTTAAATAAAAAAAAATCTTAAAATGGATATTTACTATAAGTAGAGAGGGAATGGCTTGATATATATAGGATATAATATGGTAAACAAATGAATATATAAATTGGGATTAGATTCTTCATTCGGTACATTTGTCCGAAGATGGTAACAATGCTGTTACCAAAATGTCACACATATTAATTATTTGTTCTGGAATCGGTCTCGTTATCTTATCCCTTTGTAGTCTATAGCTCAAACTGTGTCTTATCTATATATATGAATATACATGCAGATAATTAGGGAAAAGGGTAAACATGGTGGATGATACATTAAATGAGTAAATATTACCTCTGTATAATAAATATGCCAAACTTCTTGAAGAATATGATATATGGGAAGGAAATAACATTGATATGGGAATATATTATGGTAAATGAACAAAAAAAATATATATATATGCAGTGGTTAAAACTTGTTTAGTGCATCTTATCTGAAGATGGTAACAACGCTGCTACCAAAATATCACACATCTATAATCCGAATCGTGCTTTCTATATATACAAATATACATGAATATAATAAAGGAATGATACATGATATAAGGTAATAATGAGTATATAATAATAATAAAACGAATAGATATGCACTGAGGGTCTAGGTCATTTCACTAGCATTTCAAAATCTATATGTAATATTTTAAAAACTCGTTCTTACCAACTCGTCACTGGGAGTGTTTGTCTGGCGTGTTCCCCGCCCCTCTTAATCCAAGAGAAAATCTATAGGAAAGGAAATCTTGGTAGTCAATTACTTCTCTAAACCAGATTATTTCTAAATTACCTTATCGTGATGACAATCTTACCTATCTCCGTTTTATAGTTGTACATTATTGATAACCTCTGGTATACATTGTTTAGCTTATCTATAGAATGTGTACTCATATTTTTGACCAACAAATCCATTTAAAAAAAAAACTTAAATTAACCCGGAAAATAAATTATGATGAATAACAACCTAGGTCTAACTTATACCTTATGATATACCTTCCCACTTGAGTTCTTAATATCTCCCTGAAAATCTGACTCTTTGTCCAAAAAAAAAAAATAGAATAAACTCATTGCTCTGGGCCATTTTACAGCCAAAACAAAATTGATATTCGATCTTCCCTAAAAAAAAAAAAATTCTTCCTTCTCAAATCTGGAACACTATATTGGCTTGTTCTGACAATCTGCTTCAAAGGTTCATTTAGGTGTCCTACGAATTTAAAATTTATCCTATCTTATAATGAGTTACTCTCGTTAAAAAAAAAAATTCTACTTATTAACTGGTATTTAGACTTGAATTCGTTCTAACTAAACGTATGGTAGACTATAGTCTTTAATTAGGTGTTTAACTTTTGCTAGCCTGGGGCGATATAAAACGCAAAGAATCTGGACAGTCCATCTGTCACTTTGCTAATTGGTACCTAAATTCTGTAGACGGAAACGCCTCGTCTAATCGTAACTTTGTCTCTTGCACGCTCTCATTGTTAACCCTCATTAGAAACCCCCTTTAGACTTTGACTTAGGGACAAGGAGTTGTAGGGACTCTGTTTACCCACCACATGTTCCAAGCTTTTGTCCATAGAGGATTGGTTCCAGGCTGCGCAATATATAGGAGAGCCTTCAACGTGCCGATCCTTCCCAACCTCCCGTCTGAATCACCCTCATCTCAGCCACGCTTAAAGCGTCGTAAACTACGATGTCAGATCGGTTATCCGAGGTTTGTCGCTGTACACTTAGCTTGCGACATCGGCAACTAAATCCCCCCACCTAGCACAAAGTTCACCTGATACCTCTCCGTTCCCTCTAATGAGGAGGGGACGTGCAGGCTTTTGGCCTGACCATGACCTCCCACAATCCCCCAGTCTGAGAATCGAGACATGGTCATTACCTACGACTCTTAGAATTCAAGTTGATATCATGAAAAAGAGTAATTGAGTACCCTAATAAAAGAAATCATACTCATACTCCTTTAAAAGGAGTCCTAACAAATGGAGCGAATACCTTTCTATCAATAGAGTTGTACAGTCCTGTGAGGCTATCGATCCTAACAAATAAAGAAATCAAATCAAAATCGAACCTATTAAGTTCCCTAATCCTATTCTAAAGTAATTTTGGTCTAACAGTATAATAGTTTTCTAACCTTCTCATCATTTATTCCACTTCACATTCATACAAAAAAAAAATCAGTCATTGTGGGCATTCATTCTAAAGTTAAAAGCTGCTATAGACGCCAAAACACTCAATTATCTCTATCAAATAAACCCTTAAAAATAATAAAGTCTTTTAGGACCAGATGAGAAATCAAATAAAGTTATTAAATTAAAACAAAGTGGGAACTAAAGCCCTATTTACTTAAAAGAATTGCCTCATACAAACTCTATATATCAATTATCTATACGTAGATAAACATTATTTATACTTAAACAAATTAATAAAATTGATTGTTAACAATCAAATGCTGAAATCTAACCTATCTTTAAAAGTATGCGTCTAACAGTTTGAAAAACCTTCTTCTTGACACGTGGTGTCTTAAATAAAACGAATCATCAAAACTAGCACTTAAATGGAGCGAACTGAACTTCAAGCATTTACCTCATTGCCAAACATGATAGACCTACAAGCGTTCGCCAACCCTACTTCCCATATAAGATTATTGGCAATCTTCTTTCCCTGCTATTCAGCTAAACTCTTTCTTTGGAATTATAGGGCTTTCAGTACCCAGCCCGTTCTGGAGTTTAACAACAGAGGTTACTTGTTATTCTATCATATCAATACTTAGACCGCAACTGCCTTACACACTCTCATTAGAAATTCTCTTTGGGCTGTATTCTGGACCTATTGAATTACAGGGTGTCAAGTTTTAACCCAACGCATATTCCGAGCCAGCCCATAGCGAATATATTACAAGCACAGCAGATATCTAATGCGTCTAAGTTCCTTGGTTATTCTTAAAGTTGAACCAAAGTTCAGAACCTTAAATAAAAAAATGAAAAACAAAACATACTGTTGAACTCGAGTCTTAAATCACAACCTGCTATTAATACAGAATAGCCTCTTCAATAGAAAAAAAACTGGAAACTCCTTACAATGAACATTTAACACAAATACAAGGTTGTAGCCTTAAAAAAAAGAAAAACTGAAAGAATCTGAAACCCTTTACAAAGACACTTAGAATCTAAAACCATGGTTGTAGCGTTAAAAAAAAAACTGAAAATTCTTTAAGACCACAATCTAGGGCCTTTAACCCACGTTCTAGCACTTCATACTATGATCAAAATTTAACTAAACTCTAGTACACTTTCTATAGGTTTACTCATTGGCAGCCTGGGCACGATTTACACCCCGTGGGCTTCTTGACCCTGGCTGAACGGCGTATTCCCAGGCCGCCTACATTGTCTTCAATTACCCCATTCACTATCCCTAGTGGATTTCTTAAGATCGCCGTGTCTCTTGTGGTTCCTCTGGTTCTACATTTCTAAGGGAATATATAGGATACGTTGGATGTACCCAGTGATCCTCATCATCGATGACATACCAACACTAGAAACAAGGTTGCGAAAACCCCTTTCAACGACGGACTAACACTAAAATAATGTTGTGAAAACTCCTTTCAATTGTGAACTAACATTAAGACACGGTTGTAAAACGGTGTACTGCACAAAGACAAGGTTGTGACAACTCTTAATATGACACACTAACATTAAAACAGGTTGTGAAATTCTTTAAAGATGACAAACTAACATTAAAACAGGTTGTGAAAATTCTTTTCAACGACGTACTACACTAAAACGAGGTTGTGACAATCCTTAAGGAATGATATACTAACACTAGGACAAGGTTGTGGCAACTTTTTAAGGATGACATATTAACATAAAAACAGGTTGTGAAATTCTTTTCAACGATGAACTAACATTAAAACAAGGTTGTGAGACGGTGTACTACACAAAGATAAGGTTGTGAAAACTCCTTTCAACTGTGAATTAACATTAGGACACGGTTGTGAGACGATATACTGCACAAAGATAAGGTTGTGAAAACTCCTTTCAATTGTGAACTAACATTAAGACACGGTTGTAAAATTCTTTTCAACGACGTACTACACTAAAACGAGGTTGTGACAATCCTTAAGGAATGATATACTAACACTAGGACAAGGTTGTGACAACTTTTTAAGGATGACACACTAACATAAAAACAGGTTGTGAAATTCTTTTCAACGATGAACTAACATTAAAACAAGGTTGTGAGACGGTGTACTACACAAAGATAAGGTTGTGAAAACTCCTTTCAACTGTGAATTAACATTAAGACACGGTTGTGAGACGATATACTGCACAAAGATAAGGTTGTGAAAACTCCTTTCAACTGTGAATTAACATTAGGACACGGTTGTGAGACGATATACTGCACAAAGATAAGGTTGTGAAAACTCCTTTCAATTGTGAACTAACATTAAGACACAGTTGTAAAACGGTGTGCTGCACAAAGACAAGGTTGTGACAACTCTTAATATGACACACTAACATTAAAACAGGTTGTGAAAATTCTTTAAAGATGACAAACTAACATTAAAACAGGTTGTGAAAATTCCTTTCAACGATGAACTAACATTAAAACAAGGTTGTGAAAATTCTTTTCAATGACACATAAACACTAAAACAGGTTGTGACAGCTTTCTAAAGATGACATACAAACATTAAAACAAAATTGTGAGAACTCTTTAAGGATGATCCTTTAGCACTAAGGCACATATTGTGGCTTAAAAATAAAAGAAAATGAAAACGCCTTAAAATTCATCCTAACGCTTAAGACAAATATGTAGCTTAAAAATAAAAAGAAAAACTGAAACTTTAAGATTCATTACAGCACTAAAACAAACTCGTAGCTAAAAAAATAAAAGAAAGCTGAAACTCTTTAAATCACAGCCTATCACTAAGAACAAAGCGTTGTTAAAAAAAAAATTGAGTAACTCTTAAAAAATCATATACCAACACTAAAACAAAAGTTGTAGCCAGAAAAAAAAAACTGAAAACCCTTCAAGGAAATTCTGGCTTCTCAAAAGGAGAATACATACTTGTTATTTAATATGACCTAACATTATTACTAATATAGACCTATGTATATAGATTAGTGTATACAGTTGCTGAAATTTAGGTAAATCAGCTTATACAAATCCTCAGTGCATATTTTGTACTATTTACAAATATTGGCCTCTAGTCTAAAACAAATTATCTATCAACACTACGTGGTGAAGAGCCAAAATAGTTCTATCGAGGCGATATTGCGGTCGACAGCTACGCTTTAAACATTGAATGTACTTTCTTCTATCATCTTCCCACCGTCTTTCTATCAATCTCTATCTTCTCTTTACAAACTCTTTATCAATCTCCTTCAATTATTTCTCTTTCAACATCTTTCTGCATCTTTCTGTCTCTTTCTCATCACCTTTAAACGCTTTCAACACATTTCAACTCTTTTTCATCGCTTTTAGCACATTTCAACGCCTTTTCATCACTCTTTTAACGCTATTCAACCCTCTTTTCATCGCTTTTAACACATTTCAATCGCCCCTTCATCCCTCTGAGTCTCCTTGAAACCCGTCATCGGGAATTGGATCCCGATCTATTACTATTCTTCGTTTTGAAACTACTCTGGTATACCATCTCCTTCCCTGCCAGCTCTATACTAAAGTCTGACATTCGTTCAGGGCGAAGGCTACTACAAAGTCTCGAGGAGATTCCTGAAAACCTGTTTTCACCCCCTGATCTCCCCTTCGAGGAGATAAGCTCTTCCTGGGTGCATTGAAACTAGCTAGCTATGGTAGCCTACTGATAAAGGCGCTGTTCTCTCTGCCTTTACTGTATATCAGAATGAACTATTAATTATTACTAGAGTAATATTATTCTGACAGTCTATGATCTTTAATCCTTTATACACACTTGGCGGGGTAGTCATCTTGTTAACAACAAAAGAAAATCCATAACACTATAGACCAGTTAAAACGCAATAAAGTTAGATAAATAATTTGCTTCAAGCAAATTAGAAAGGGCAGCCTTATCATGGGAATTGGAGATATATGCATGTACGAAAGTCAGTTGCCCTATAACTCGAATATTTGTGCCAAATGGGTTACACCTAATTGTTAATATTAAATAATGCTGATTGTCTACACCTACAATATGCATTGACGTGAGTAACTTTGAAAATTTTAACATAAGATTTCAAATTTTAAGGTGTCATAAAAAAATCTATAAAGGAAAAAAAGTTTCTGCTCAATTTTATCTTTTCCATTTAATACATAATGAATTTTATGAAATGACTGATTCTTATACAGCTTTCCATCATATTGTTCCTTTCCTTATCCCAGCCGGAACTCTTGTTCACTACACGTTGGTTCGAAAAAAAAAATACTGTCAATTGTAGGCTAATCCCTCTTACGTCTTTGATGATATCGTGTACTTTGTCTTGACCTGGTTTGATTCGGCACACCTTCCTATCGAAATCTCGTTGGGATACAGAGCTGGACATTTAACATATATATGTTGTAATGGTACCAAAGATTTGTCTCGTTAAGACATGGCTGTCGTAGTGATTTCTCGTGGTATGACATAGGTGAACCGAGCTTAGATACATCTGATCAGGTCCGGGTTGGCACAACCATATCTTGCGTAGGTTACTTGGCATGTCGATTAGCTGATTTTGGAAGATCTGAGCGAAAATCAGGTGCATCAGCCTGCAGGTGGATAGTATGTAGAGTACATTTCTGCATTCTACCATTGATGCATATATTTCAAATATTCTTTCCACATCCCACCACAATGACCCACTCTTCAACTGGTTCATGCCACGTGATCTTACGCTCGGTGGCGTCCATCGGGATATTATGCTTTATGTCGTTCTTCACTCACGTCCACCTTCGCAAGTACCTTTAAATCCTATTTAATAATGCACAATCTTTTAAGCAAATTTACATATTCCGACATCCACAGTTCAAGACTACGCAAGATATCCTCCTTAGTCTTCAAAGCCTATTCCCGACCCCCAGAAATGTAGTCTTTGCTACTGGTTACCAATTTCTGATGCCACATTTCATAAAATTACGAAAGCCGATGTCGAAACGGGTTTTAGGTCTGTCGTGATGCTATAATCCTTTCCTTTGTTACTGGCTTCTGCTGCCAAATACTCTGAAGGTGGTGGGGTAGATAAGGGCTTCTGGAAGGGCTTATCAAACCAGTCAAGTGTAAACATACACGAGGTGCAATGCTCTCTATCTCTGTTTATTTAAGGTTATCTATAACCGCATATCTGGTAAACTGCCAAGTTCTTATTTCGAAATAGAGTCATTAATTTCCAAAGGACGCAGGTTAAAAAAATGATTTCGTTCTTTGGCTGGAGCTAAAGAAAAGAAACAACAAATTTTACTACTTTCATTAAAAGAAAAAAAAAACTTCCCCACCAAATTCTGTAATATGGATTATCATACTATAAAATCGCTATTAAATTGGATACGAAAATAACTAAATAATAAAATATAAATTCACCTATAAATGGGAGAGATAAAATTATGTGCAGTAATTATTTGTAATGTGCGTGACACATGCAAAAAAAGAAAATACAATCAAAGATGACAGAAAAAAAATTGTACTATTTAGTTGTTCAAATCTTTAAAAACAGTTGTCCAAATCTCTCTCTACCAAAGATAGTTTGTTAATATTCGATGATTATTGTAATCCCCATTAAACGGAATAACTACTCCCTTTGATATAGATACACATCCAGCTATCAGGATATATCTTGCTGTCCACCTGTCTTTGCTTTATAACGGTTCAAAATTATTAAGAAAACAAAAGTTAAACATATGACTGGTCTAAATTTCTATGGAATTTCATCATGCCCTCTGCTGGCAACTATTCACTGTAATCAAATTTTATCGAGATGCTTTTATTTGTCCCAAAAAAAAAAATGTTTCAGAAAAAAGAATCTTGGAAATTTTTACCTAAGACATTTTGTGGAAAGAAAAAGAAAATTACACATTTATAAATTCAAGGTGACTTTCCCATGCCAGTGTGTATACAGGGTATTTAGGATTAAGCAGGAAAAGGAATTCTTTAGCGTCTTCAAATTCATATATAGTTGGTGGCAACATGGATTGAAAGTCGGGCTTTGTACGCGTCCATCGACCGCCATCTTGGAATTTCGCCGTGATTGTACATCGACATGTAAGCAAGTCTTGAAAATTATACCATATTGGGATAAGGAGGATGGCGAAATCCAACGACTTAATGAAGCAAGCAAACTATACGCTTGTCTAAAATATCGGGGGTTAAATCTTAAAAGAAAATGCACATTCATATAAGGTTAGCGAAATAAAAAAATATATCAAATACTGTTTTATCTCGTGTACACCACCGGAATTTGTACTACTGTTACATATAAAAATGATCATTACATAAAGATAAGAGAGAACAAAGGGCACAATTTGACAAAATTCTAAAAAAATATATCTTTAGACTTATCGAGCGGAAATTTTGTTGGAAAAAGTACACTGCATGACATTGAAAATGGAACACCAAGAAATAGTGGCCAGAAAATTATGCAAATTTCAGGGTAGACGCGCCTAACCGAGTTATGCAAATGATGTAAAATGCGCAGCTCTCGTGCGCACATGGAGTAAAATATAAGGGAAGGAACTTGCAGAAAGGACAGTTTTCGTGTCGTTATTTCTCCAAGGAAAATCATTGTAGAAATTTTGTTCTTGTGTCAAAAGACACGTGTAATAACAGAGAATGCCAGGTCATCGTAAACGGAGGTAGTTCAAGCAGACAGACGCTTTTACGAGGGGCATGGTGATCGGACTGAAAAGGGCAGGTTGGTCCATACGTCAAATCGCAGCTGATACACACCTTGGTGCGTCCACGGTGCACCGACTGTGGAGAAGATGGTTGGAACAAGGAAATGTGGCAATTTATAGGAATGTCGGTGCAACCAGAGTGACGTCAGCACGTGTGGATCGGCGTATCCTTCGACAAGCAGTGGCGGCCCCACAAGCCACTTGTACCGCCATCCTGCAACATGTGCAAGACACCCTAGATCATTCCATCTCGACCAGAACCATTTCCCGTCAATTGGTTGCTAATGGCTTGCACTCATGCCACTAAGAAGACTGCCATTGACCCCACCGAATAGGCGCCAACGTTTGGAATGGTGCCGGGCTAGATCGACGTGGATGACGGAATGGCACAGGGTCGTGTTCTCAGATGAGTCGCGTTTCTGCTTGTCCAGTGATAGTCGCCGTGTACGCGTGTGGCGTCGACGTGGAGAAAGGTCCAATCCGGCAGAAATTGTGGAACGCCCCACCGTGCGACAACGTGGAATCATGGTTTGGGGCGCAATTGCGTATGATTCCAGGTCACCTTTACTTCGTATTCAGGGCACTATGACGGCCCAACGATACGTTGATGATGTGCTGCGACCGGTGACACTCCCCTACTTTCAGGGGGTACCCAATGCCCTTTATCAGCAGGATAACGCCCGACCGCACACTGCTCGCATTAGCCAACAAGCTCTGCAAGATGTACAGATGCTTCCCTGGCCACCGTACTCTCCTGATCTCTCACCAATCGAGCACGTCTGGGACATCATTGGACGCCGTTTGCATGCCTTGCCACAGCCGCGTTCAGAAGACGAACTGTGGCAAATGGTTGAGAGGGAATGGAGAGCCATCCCTCAGGACGCCATCCGTACTCTGATTGACTCTCTACCTAGACGTGTTGCTGCGTGCATCGCCGTCCGCGGTGGTCCTACTTGCTACTAAGCCGACGCCGTTCTCGCTCTGTATTATGACTATCATTTTGAAATAAGGATCACTAATTGTTCGTCCCTGTCTCTCTCTGTCTGCCGAGTTTCATCACTTTCTGGCCACTATTTCTTGGTGTTCCATTTTCAATGTCACGCAGTGTATTTGAAATAAATCATTAAACCTTGATATACAATAGTACAAGTCATATTGGACTTACAGTTTGAAAAGAAAAATAATGGTGAAGAACTAAAAGGAGATGGAATATTTAGAGCGTGAAGCCTTAAATACAGAAAATATAATTGAAGATATTTATAAATTAAACAAATCGCATGACAATGCACATTAGATAAGAAAATAAATGCTTCGAATTATTATATTGATAACGTTAAATACTATAAAGATAAGAGATAACTAAGAGAACATTCTAACAAATTCAAAATGCCTTTAGACTTATCGAGTGGAAATTCTGTTGGATGAAAATGATTAAAAAAATAAAAATTATTAAACCGCAGTATAAAATAAGTCGCATTGATTTTTACAATTAAGAAGGTAATGGTGAAAAACAAAAAGGAAGATGGAATATTTAAGACGTGAAACCTTCCCGCAAGAGCGGGGAGGATAGCAAAAACTGACCTTTTCAACTCAGATGCTGGCAGAGAACTGAACTCCTAGTTGTTTTTCTACCTCCCACCTTGGAACGCCCACATGTGTTTCCACATGTCCACCCCAAAAATACCTCCCTTCTCCGCCACCCATGTACATGTGTTAGGAGGGGAGGGGGAAAACACATGTGTCCCAAAGGACCCCAAATTTGGAACTCGTGGGAAATTCTCAGGTTTCTGAGAAAGCGTTGGTTTTTTTAGGCCTAAGTTTCGCAATTTAATATATATATATATTTTTTAAGAATCATGTAAAACGTACTATTCAGAAAATTTGGCTAAATCATGAGTTTCTTTTTACTCATAAACATTTACTAAATACACAATAAAATTGCATATTAAACAAAATTCACTTTATAGCCATGTAATACACTAAATAGATGAAATTATACATCAGACATCTTCTGAATATAAGAAGAACATGCCACACGCGAGTGGCCAACGGCGTTTCTGGACATATAGAGAAATAATAGAATTAAAATTGTGTCTGTAGTTTATAACAGTTGTAAAAATTTTTTGAAGCCTTGGTTAAAAAATTAACGATCTTTTGAGAAATGTTTAACTCGTGGCGATTACCCGCCGAGTATAACGTATTCTTAAAGTGGGTGGAAGACAATTTCGGAAAAAAAAGGTATAAAATTACACGTGTGTAAAATATGTAAAAAGGCGTCGTGAACAGATAAAGAAATTTTCGACTCAAAATGATTATTCACCATTACAATATATTTTAAAAGTGAACAAAATAAGAAAAAATGACCCATAAAACGATTATACATCATTACTACGCATTTCTAGATATCCAAACAAAGCTTTTATCAAAAACATGAAAATACACAAAGATGGGCGTATTAAACGTTAAATATTTCTTTGAAATTATACGGAAGTTGAACAAAAGGCATAAAATTAGCACGCTCGTAAAAAAATATGCAACGGCGTCTTGAACAAAAAATAAAAAAAATTACTCGAAAAAGGTTGTACATCTTTGATACGCATTTTTAGATATTAAATTAAGCTCTTGTTAAAACATGAGAATACATTAAGATGGGTGTATTAAACGTTAAATATTTCTTTGAAGTTATACCGAAATTGAACAAAAGGCATAAAATAGGGATTGTTCATCATTATTATGCATTTTTATTTTAGGCTTAATGTGAATCGTGGTAGAGCATGAGATTTTTTTATTTCAGGTCTTAGGGTTTACTTCGTGCAAAGTTGCTTTGCACTTTTCGACAGTAACTTGCCTCGCGTGGGCGCCAAATGTTGGATCCGTTCAATGGTTTTAGCTCAGTGGTTGCACCCAGATTTATACATTAAGGAAACATATCACACACCAAGAATACACATCTGTTTTATAATTTGATTGAAAGAAAAATTACAAATACACTTAAAAAAAACACTAAATATCAGGTTTTATTAAACTCTGTATAATTTACAACATTTCATTTCAAGGACAACTTTGCATGGACAAGAAATAATTTATTTAAGTACCTCAAGCAAGGATGGATTTCTCCTTCCTTTTACCTATTAAAACATGGATATGTCCTTCTCATCATATATACACGCCATAGTTGGCAAAACATGTTAGCTAAACATAATGGAACATGAAGATTTCATGTTGAGGCCAAAATATGAATTTTCCTTATCTACTAAAACATGTGGATATGTCCTTCTCATCATATAAACACGCCATAGTTGGCAAGACATACCAGCTAAGCCTAATGGAACATGAAGATTTCATGTTAGAGACAAAATACGAATTTCTCCATAGTTGGCAAAACATACCAGCTAAGCCTAATGTAACATGAAGATTTCATGTTAGAGACAAAATACGAATTTCTCTCACCTATTAAGTGAATTATGAATTAATAGAGAATAGGTTAACATACCGTTCCCGGGGTGGCCCACTCAAAACCTGATCCGGTCTCCTCCCAAGCTCGATCAAGACTGGTGTTGTTTTTCAAACAGCGCCCTCAATGTAAAAATTTTCCTACAGAGTAATAAAACTTATATATATAACTATTCTTAGAATATTCAAAAAGAAAATAATATTATTATTATTTTTAAAAGAGAAAATTTTTGGAATAAAAATAATAATAATATTATTTTTTTTTTAAAGAGAAATTTTGAAATTATACATATACATGCTTAACCTACGAGAGATTTATTAATAATTTCTTCTTCAAGAAATTTAAATAACTAGACACACCTATTTTATCTAGCTATGTTTGTGGTTGATTTTATCCATTTTAGAATAAATTAAATATTAAAGAAAATTTAAGTTAACTTTCTTATCGAGGGATAATTTAGATTAGTAATGAAATAAAAAATAATATCTATCATGTTTGCCCCTCTGAGAAACCTACATAATAATTTCTTCTTTAGGAAATTCTAAAAAATACTAAATATGTCCAATCTATCTAAATGTGATATCATAAGTTATATACAAAAATAAAAGAAAAGGTGAAGAGGTAGGCTGGTTTAACAAAGAAGATTGCTCGAAGTCCTCTTCTTTCTTGTCGAGGCAGCTTCTCCATTGTCCACCAGCTTTCCATTTACACTGTGGGTGAACTTTAAAGGCATAGGTATCATTTCCAACTGAATGTCTCCCCGGTTCCTGGTCTTCCTCTGGTTCTGTTTGCATCGGGCTTCTGGCTACTTAAACAGGGCCGATGTCATCTTCCTACAGCAGATCTTGGGATACACGTCCAGGGCTGTGTCCTCCCCGGCCTTGACCCTTAGAGCACCATCGGCCATTGTTGTGGGACTTCCATCTAGACAACAAACACTCCGGCAAGACACTGCGTATATATATGTAGTATATTTTGAGCTAGTTAGATCACAACCTTCTTATAATAATTATAATAACCCCATATCTATATAAAATATGTATCAAACTTGTAATAATAGAAGTGACAATAAAATAAAGATGTAGAGGTAGACGACGCGACAAAAGTCCAGACGACAAAGGCCAGACATGATAAACAACCCAGACAACAGGTGTTTATGATAATGAGTTCATTCCCCCGTCAGCAGGTGGCCGAACAGGTGGCCAGACATAATTAATAACCCAGCGCTTGACAGGTGGCGTGATTACAGGAACCAATCAGAACTCGCCGCCATCTGCGAGCGTCTCATATAAAAGCCCCCCAAGATTGGGACAAAGTTAGTTGTTCAGTTAGTTGGTTTTCAGAGCGACGCCGTCATACGGTCGGGTTTCTCACCCCTATCCGCGATGTAGGGCATCCGTGACGCCCGTGGTCCGACTGTCTTCGTCCGTGGTCTACCTCTACCTTCTTGGAGTTACCATCTAGACCTGCCTCTGTCTCTTGCTGTCCCAGTGCGGGAATCCCATCACACACCCACGACTACGACTGCCCAGCACATTCCACTTCGGGATTACTACATATATATATGATGTAAATGTTTACATCTTTGTTGGGTCTGTTTGGTGGAAAATCTGGCCCAACATTTTATTCAGAAGATGTCTGATGTAAAATTTCATTTATTTAGTGTATTACATGGCTCTAAAGTGAATTTTGTTTAATATGCAATTTTTATTGTGTATTTAGTAAATGTTTATGAGTAAAAAAACTAATGATTTAGCCTAATTTTTCTGAATAGTACGTTTTACATGATTCTTAAAAAAAAAAATATATATATATTAAATTGCGAAACTTAGGCCTAAAAACCAACGCTTTCTCAGAAACCTGAGAATTTCCCACGAATTCCAAATTTGGGGTCCTTTGGGACACATGTGTTTTCCCCCTCCCCTCCTAACACGTGTGAATGGGTGGCGGAGAAGGGAGGTATTTTTGGGGTGGACATGTGGAAACACATGTGGGCGTTCCAAGGTGGGAGGTAGAAAAACAACTAGGAGTTCAGTTCACTGCCAGCATCTGAGTTGAAAAGGTCAGTTTTTGCTATCCTCCCCGCTCTTGCGGGAAGGTTTCACGTCTTAAATATTCCATCTTCCTTTTTGTTTTTCACCATTACCTTCTTAATTGTAAAAATCAATGCGACTTATTTTATACTACGGTTTAATAATTTTTATTTTTTCAATTATTTCCATCCAACAGAATTTCCACTCGATCAGTCTAAAGGTATTTTGAATTTGTTAAAATGTTCTCTTAGTGTCTCTTATCTTTATAGTATTTAACGTTATCAATATAATAATTCGAAGCATTTATTTTCTTATCTAATGTGCATTGTCATGCAATTTGTTTAATTTATAAATGTCTTCAATTATATTTTCTGTATTTAAGGCTTCACGCTTTAAATATGCCATCTCCTTTTAGTTCTTCACCATTATTTTTCTTTTCACACTGTAAGTTCAATATGACTTGTACTATTGTATATCAAGGTTTAATGATTTATTTCAAATACTTTATCCAACAAGTCTGAAGATATTTTTTAGAGTTTGTCAAATTGTGCCCTTTTGATCTCTTTTATCTTTATAGTATTTAACGTTATCAATATAATAATTCGAAGCATTTATTTTCTTTTCTAATGTGCATTGTCATGCGATTTGTTTAATTTATAAATGTCTTCAATTATATTTTCTGTATTTGTTGGGACGTGTTTTTATCTATTTTATCCCGGCTGTCCCCCTTTTTTAGACTGCAGAAAGCCAACCTTTGAAGCTAATTGTCACAATATTTATTACATTTTGTACCCATTAGGTGTCAAGGTTGTGCATTGAATAGGCTAACATTTATTTCATCTGACAAAATTTATTAACAAAATTGATGTAAGAATAAAAAAAAAGGGAATAATATTGAAATATATTTGATAATAAAAAAAAATATATATATATTTAAAACCTATGATGGACTATTGCTGGTGGTTAACTAAATATAAATGGGATAAAAAAATGACTTACTGTAGGGGGAAAGCCACCGACCAAAAAAAAAAAAGATGGCCGGCGGTACGGTCAGCTGCCTCCTTCTTTTTTTTTATTTTTGGCGCTATCTACCGTTCAAACCATGCTGCCCCCTATGAGCGAACTCTGAGAGCCTTTTAATAAAATAAAAAAAATGCTTAATATTATTACGGTTTTACAATGAATATATATTACGTTCATTTTTTTTAACTCTAAATATTTAATAAAAAAAAAAAAAACAAAGAGCAAAAGACAATTTCATGCCTGTCTCCATGGGTGATGGGATCTGGGTCCTCTTCTCAGTTGAAGGCCGAGGTTGTTGGTGGTGGTGGGGGCCCACAGGCTTATCCATTATTTGGTCATCTCCAGGCTGCTGAGAGGGTCGGCCTCCATCACTGAGGGACTCTTGGCATCTCACTGAGGGGCTCTTGGCATCTCACTGAGAGACTTTTGGCATCGGGGTGTAGCAGGTCACATGGGGAGTTTAGACCGTAGGAAGGCCAGGGAGGTCTACAGGCCTTTTAAAATCTTCCTTCAGCCACACTTTCCAGCTCCCACACCAGGCTTGGTGTAGTTCCTCACGCACACTTTCTGGTTAGTGGTGAGCTCCAGTAGCATGCCACCTCCTTGAAGGTGTCCATGGGGTTCTGGACCTGGAGTAGGGTTGCCTTGTAGTCCAGACTGCATGCTACAGTAGTCAGTTGGCTGTCAGAATTGGTCCTCAGGGACTCATGCCTCCCCTGCCACAACACTCTCACATACAGGTGAGCTCCACTTTTTCTTTTTATTTTTATTATTAACATTACGATGTACTAGAGCGCCATCTGTTATCAAATTATAAAACTATTTTTGAGGCGTATTATTCTTTTTAAAATAAAACAATTTCTACTGTCCTTACTGCGATGAAAAAATTAAAGGGAGGGCCTGGCATATTTTTTCATCGCAGTAAGGACAGTAGAAATTGTTTTATTTTAAAAAGAATAATACGCCTCAAAAATAGTTTTATAATTATTAACATTGTTCCCCCTACAGCAGAGATCCTTTCATTCCATTTAAATTTATTTAGACCACCAGCTAAGCCATTTGCAATCAATTACAATATATTTGTCTTCCGCATCCTCAACAATCCTCCCCTGCCACAAGCATCAAAAACTTGGGGAGGATTATTGAAGAAAAGTTTTTGGTGCTCCCAATGCGGAAGACAAATTTATGGATTCTTAAGCATCACACCTTAAAGAACCAAACAATAAATAAATGACTCAAAATGCTGAAAAAAAGGTATATATAAAAAATTAGCCACTTATATCTTAAATTGCTTCACAAGTTCACGACATCATTATACATAACATAGAGTATTATGAACAAATATTCTACTAGATATCCTCTTTATAAATGTATTAGAGCACAAATCCAAAATATAACAAGAAAATAAATAAACATGGGTTAATGATATCTAAAACTATCTAGCCTATTTTACACAACCTCTACAGAAATAGTGACAATTGTACAAATTGTGACAACCAGATTGGCAAAATTTAAAATATCAATATGAATATGTTGATGATCAATCTGAATGATACAAGTCTAGGTGAGGTGATTTCATTAGCCAAAGAACAGGGACTACATCCGCTGCCCATCAAAATTTAATGATCCCATTTAAACAAATTAAAAAAATTGTCTCCTAAAGAAAAATAAATAAAATTAAATTACTAATAAACTGAGCTCAAGTTTTCAGATGTCCAGAATGGTTGAGTCTTTCAAAAAAAAAAACTATTGAATGAAAAAAAAAATTCTTTAGACAACCTATTATTTTCCTAGTATTTACAATTGCTAAAAAGTCGATTCACATTGCCTATTGCATAAATAAATGGGGCGCCATGCAATTTTTTTTTTAAACAAGGTAATGGTGATATTTACACCTTTAGTGAAATTGCAAAAACACTTGCATTCATATACATATAAACAAATAAGCCATAACATTCACCCCTTTTTTTTAATGAATGGATATACTAATTGAATAATTCAGACTTCATGTTATATATATGATAGAGATGTTGACTACATTGTGGACTGCCTGGATTGTCTACAGTCATTCACTAATAATTCAAGCCCAAACAAGGCATTAAAGCATTATTTGACAGTAATTCATTGCCACTATATTTCCTTCTTTCCATCTATATCAAAGTTTATCTGTGCCAGTCATCCTAATTCACTCTAGATTGTAGTATTTGGAGAAAATCTTAGTATGTTATACCTAGTGTGACTTGTTACACTAAGTGCGACATCATCCCTATACATGAGGGGGAAGAAATTGAATAGAATTAGAACCTAAATATATACTCTACTTAAGGTTTATAAATGTCTACTCTTGGCCTATTCTTCCTAATTTCGAATCTGACCCATTGGCTCGTTCTGGCGTCTCGTTCGTGGTTCTTATAGTTAAATAATACTTTAAAGTCTTATCCTAAAATTGGAACGAGTTTAAACTCGTTGAAGGTCCTATTAATTACTTACTCTGCCTCTCGAATCGGTCTTATGCTCGAATTCATTCCAACAAAACGTATGGCAGGGCGAATCCTTTATTAGAAGAAACTTCCGCTAGCTATGGGGGATCAAACTGGTACCAAAAAAAAAATCAATAGACGGAAACTACTTCGTCTAGAATAACTGGGCAATCTCTGCCTACATGCCAATCTTACAGGACCTCCCGTCTGAAACACCCTCGCTCCAGCCACGCTAAAAGCGTCGAAAACTACGGTGTCAGATCAGTTACTCAAGGTCGCGCCGTTATGCCCCAGGCTATACGGCATGGCTAAAACAAATCCCCCATCCTACATAAAATTCAATCTATACCTCTTCGCTTCCTCTTGCGAGGAGGAGATGAGTGGGCTTTCGGCATGATCCTTGCCTCCCACTATCTCCAAGTCTGAGGGTCGGGATAGGGATCATTTATCCACAATCCTTAGAATTCAAGCTAACCTAAAATAAAAGAAATCAAAGGAAAATTATACCCCCTAACGAGGGACCTAACAAAAAGGGAGCGAATACCTTCCTATCAATAGAGTTGTACAGTCCTGTGAGGCTACCGTTCCTAACAAATAAAGAAATCAAATTAAAATCTAACCTATTAAGTTCCCTAATCCTATTCTAACGTACCTTTGGTCTAACAGTATAATTGTTTTTAACCTTCTTACACATTCATTACACCAATTCATTCATACACCCCCCCTATCATTCGCGGTGTGCATACAAACTAAAGTTAAAAGCTGCTATACAAGCCAAAGTACTATAATTATCATCATCGATGGACCCTAAAAATAACAAAACTTTCAGGACAAATGAGAAATCAAATAAAATTACTAAATTAAAACAAAATTGAGGACTAGAGCCCTAGTTTACTCAAAAATAATTGCCTCATACAAACTCTATATATACTAATACTTTATACTCAATAAATGATTGTTAACAATAATTGTTAACAATTCTAAATAATCTGGAAGCTAACCTACCTAAACAAAAAAACAGTGTAACTTCAAAAACTGCCCTTGCTTTGACACTAAGCGACTATTCACGACAATTCTACAAAGACACACACAAAATATAAGGGCGAATAAAGGACCATTAAACGTGACACCTCATAAAAGCGGATTGAGTCATTCCCCTAGCCACCGTGGGTGAAGTCACTTTCTTCTTACTTCCTCGTGCGTCTGCCCCCTTTGCAGTAGCCCGACCTCAACACTCTATTGAAAGATGGATTTATAGGGTTTACGATTCACTACCCAACACTAACATTCTCAAGTGCTTTCCAAGGATCGACTACAGTCTGGGCCTACTTAACTTCTACCCCTGGCATATTCTCTTTGAGACCCCCACTCCTTTGACAGACTTCCCCTCCGTTGCATCTTTGGCCTGACATCTCTTGACATGAGTTTTAAAGGGCTTGGTTATTACCCAACTCGTTATCTAAGAAGTCCTTCCGGCATACAATTTGCCTGTTTTTCTGTATCCCTCAGCTGCCCTGACTACTGTTACTATGGATAATAATTACAGAATTCATTAGCAAATTAAATATACTATGAGTAATATTATGTATTTCTGCAGTGTCACAAAATCTGTAATTAATTAGCTTCTTCAATCTGGTATTCTGTCTCAATAGACTCATTAAATTCTAATTCTCTGGTAAATGGATTCTCATCTGTAAATTAGAGCTGGTGGGGATGGAGGAAGTTGACCAGAACAGATTAACAACTTCTCTGCTGCTACATTCACTTGGTAACAAAGGTAATGGGGTGTGATGGTTTAAGTACACCATCAGAACATATAGGAATGTGGGCTATACCCTGTTATAATGTTGTGTATTATAGAAATTTGGGACATTGCATAAATCCATAGGTTGACGATATTACCCTACGGCACTTTCTGAGAAATTTTCTTTTTGATGATCCAGTGATTTTCTTTTATTCTCCAAATAATAATTTTTTTTAAATTGATTTTTAATATTTTGTCTGATTATGGCAACAATGCTGTTACCAAAATGTGACACTATTAATTTATTTGGACCTTTTGGATTAGGTCTTATTTTCTTGTAAATATATTAACAGTTAGGTATTCGGTGAAGCAAAAAATCTCATTATAGGACACTAGACAGTGTTGGGCATTAAAAAATTATTTTTCAATTAAATTGTTAATTGACTAAGCAATTAATTGCTAATAAATTAATTGCAATTAAATCAATTGCAATTAATCTTTAAATTGCAATTTGCAATTAAATTAATTGAAATTAAATTAATTGCAATTAAATAAAATGCAATTAATTTTTCAATTAAATCAATTGCAATTAAATTAATTGCAATTAATTTTTAAAATTGTTTTATTAAACAATTATAACTAACAATTAAATATGTATTAATACAGAATAAATAAAAATAACAGATTCAATGAAAGGTTTAAAAAATTACACTGCATAAAAAATCAATCCTTCTCATTGATGAACTATTCTTGTCACGTTAAGCCTTTTACATACGTGAATGTTTGTTTTGGTTAAGAATACATTGTTCTAGACTAGTGAAATAAAATGGCGTCGATAAACGAAATGGACGAAGACAGTAACATTCCAGTGACTTTTTCGGTTTCGGACATTAATGAGTCATTAGAAACATCTTCGCCTGTGCCACCAACTGACACCGCCGAGTGTTCGTCTTCGCAAGCGCGGCTTTACTTGCTAGATGGAACATATTTCAAATCCTTGCTTGAAGAGTCCACTGGTAATAAAATCACAGCGCTTTGTATGAAATGTCCAAGAGATGTATTAACTAAAATTAAAGGATATCATAATTGTACGTCAAACTTTTTGAGTCACCTGAAGCGAAAACACGGGCAAGAATGCATTGAAGAGTACAAAAGATATGTAAAAAAAAAAAAGAAATCCGAGGTAAAAACTGAGAAGTCAAATGAGAATAAAATTACACAAGAACAATTCGATGAAAATATTCTGAAATATTTTATACATTCCATGATCCCATTACGTGCAATGGAAGATCCATATTTTTCAAAAATATTCACGGACTTGGAAATATCTGAAATGGGGCTAACTCTAATGAGTCGACGTTCACTAGGACGTCGTATAGAAAACCACTATGAAACGCAAGTAGCTAAGATAAAGTCGAAACTAAAAGAAGCTTCCTATGTGTGCACAGAAATAGATATTTGGTCCAGTAAAAAGAGAAGTTTTATAGGAGTTACAGCGCACTTGATCACAAATGATCTACGCAGAGTTTCAGTGGCGTTAGCTTGTCAACGATTCAAAGGCGTCCACAGCTACAATCGACTATCCGATATAATTCAAGAAATTAACGATCATTTCGACCTCAATACGAATAAAATTGTTGCATTGGTGACGGATAATGGCAGCAATTTCGTAAAAGCTTTCAAAATGTTCGGTGTCAAATTGACCAATATAAATATTGTTGATGAAGTTATGCCAGACTCTCAGCCAACAGAAGCCTTTTCTGAATCAGATGTTGAAGACGACGAATCATCAAATTTAGAAGATCCTGAGCATTTACTTCCTGCCCATTTACGATGCTGTGCGCATACGTTAAGCCTTTGCGCAACTACGGACGCGAACAAACTTTTAAGCGAGCAAGACACCCCTCTGTCGCAAATGCATGCTGCAATCATGAAGAAATGTAATGCTTTGTGGAAGGCTGCAGGACGACCAAAGAGTGCTGAAATAATGCAGAATGTGTTAGGACACACGTTAAGTCGACCTGGTGAGACCAGATGGAATAGCTTGTTTGATGCCCTCCAACAAATTTTCGATATTAAAGAAAAAAGCTTACTCTTACATAGATTATTAAACATAAAAAATGCTATCAAAGACAACGAATTCGAATACATACAAGAGTATTTGACGTGCACTTCGCCAGTGGCAGAAGCCCTCGACATAATGCAGAGTGAGACTAACGCATATTATGGGATAGTTCTGCCGTGCCTTCTTGCGCTGAGAAAAAAATTGCCAAAATTGAAAAGAAAAACAACTTTTCCTTTTGCAATCCGTTGGTCAAGGCATACAGAGAGAGTGTAGAGAAGAGATTTGAAAAAATGCTTGACGTCACCATTCCTGAAGCTGAAATAGCGGCTATTGCGGCATTATCCTACCCAAGATTAAAAAATAAATGGTTGACTTGTTTTGAGCCCGCGGATCGTACCAAGATTCTAAAAGTTTTCAAGACCTGCATTTCCGAAAAAAATAGTGGAAATATAGTAGCAACAGTGGCAACAACAAAAAGTACCAAAGAAAACCTTTTTTTCAATTTTGACTCTGACTCCGATAGTTCAATCTCAGAAAAAAACGGATGCTCCTCCGATGCAGCAATGAATAAAGCAGAATTTTTGATGCTGCATTTTTTTGCAGAGGAAAGCCAAGATTTGCAACTACTCAATAGATATCCTGAGATAAAAAGTGTTTTTATTAAATACAACACACCTTTACCATCGTCAGCTGCAGTTGAACGCCTTTTTTCTTTTGCGACAATGACAAATCTGCCAAAGAGTCACAAATTGTCGGACAGCATGTTCGAGAAGAGAGTGGTACTGAAATGTAATTTAAATTATTACAAGAAATTATAAATTATCATTGTCTATCTAATCATGCTTAATTAAAGTTATTGATGATCATTTGCATCAGTCTTTTATTTGTTGCTAACATGTGTATTTAAATAGTTCAATAGTTATATTGTACCTGCGTCCACGTCCCACGCAGGCCTGTACAGTATATTATATACCAGTTTATTATGCACCAGTAATTTTTTTATTTGTTATATTAATTAAATTTCTCCAAACAATTAATTAATTGTTAATTTGAAAAGTGCAATTAACAATTAATTAATTGTTAATTAGAAAAGTGTAATTAACAATTAATTAATTGTTAATTGTATGAATACAATTAACAATTAATTAATTGTTAATTGTAAAAATACAATTAACAATTGATTAATTGTTAATTGTGAAAATTACAATTAACAATTAATCAATTGTTAATCTTTAATAAATCATTTTAATTAATATTTGCCCAACACTGACACTAGATACATTAGAAAAAAATATATATAAACTTAAAGCATCTAAATTTAAATGATCAAATGGAAGCGAGCACTAACTTATTTATTTGTTACCTTTGTCTGAAGATGGTAACAAGACTGTTACCAAAATATCACATATAATTTACACATTTGGATTTCCTTGTTACCTATGTGGATATGGTTCATATAATACAGTGTGTGAAAACACTGGTGTCTGTATTCAACTCTGTAATATGTAAAGGTCCACTATATAAACCCAATTAACTATAATGGGGAAGTGCAGTTCTGGTAAAACACATACTAAAATGTTTGGGTAACATGCATGCGAGGAGAAAAAAATGAAACGTATATAAGATAATAATCAATAAAAATGACTTTATAACATATCAAAATTGAGCTTTTATGAACAAAATATTCTTCTATATCTAAACTATATATATATATATATATATATATATATATATTAATTATTAAATTATTTATCAACATAAAAGTATATATAATAAATAAATATAAAATGGAGACTGATAAATTGGCCTAAAAAAATAGGATTGGCAAATAATCAAAGAAAAGTTTGGCAAAGGAACCAAGAGGAAGTTGGGACACCATGCATGTTGGTGAGATATTTTAGGCTTCTTCCTTGTTGTTGAAGCTGGGGGGAAGAGGCTGCCATTTATCATGTCAATCATGTCTTAGGGGAGATTCTAAATTTAACTTTGAAAGCCCTTTACTGGTAAACAACTTTGCTTAAAGTATGCTGTTCATACCATGTAAATAACTTTCATATTATGAAAATCTAAGACTTCATGTAGGCCAGCATGTACTTCAAGGGCAGTCCATGAACATGCTAACACTTCTGTAAGAAAATCATTATAAACCAAAAGGAATGTCTAAGAAATGTATTTTTTTATACACTCATTTGCAATATTCCTGAAATACCTTATTAAAATAATAATAATTCTTGCTTTTGTTATTTCAAACACTTAAAAAGAAAACATGCCTTTTTATTCAATAAATTGCCTTAGAAAATTGTTTCAACCAATAAAGATGAAAAAAAAAGACATTTAGGCCTAAAAATAAATAAGTTTCTAATTGGTTTAAACTATCAACTGGTTTAGAAATAAAGGTAAACTTAATGAAATGTATTTCATGAATTAAAATATTAAATCTGGGTATATGTAACCATATAATAGGAAAACCTCCCTGCCAATTTCTTACATAATGGTAAGTCATTTGAAATTGACATCTGTTATATGTTTATTATGACACTGTGTCATAGTTTCCATATTGAAGTAAATTAAAAACTATTAACGTCATATATTTTCTTCTAAGTAAATATATTTTAAAACATCTAAATGTTACAAACAGAAAAGAATTTAAATAAAATATTGTATATAATAAATGTATGAAACAGGTTTATTATTAGTGTATTTTCAATAATATTTGAAAATATAAACGTGTATTTTCTGTTAAAAAGATAGAAATGGTAATTAAATTTAATTATTGTGTTGAACCACTTGGCTGGGGTTCATAATTGTACGTTACATTCTTAAGAATTATAAAACACAGCATTAAATATATCAATCGACGAAGCTATAATATTGTAAATAAAAAATATCGGTTGTTATTTACCTAACTCCCACTTATCATTATACCGTAAATCAAAGTATAAAGTATTAAATATAAATGTTTATTAAAACACACAAAAAATTAAATTTAAACTCACCAAAATAGTTTTAGAAGCAGCATTAAATTTGTTTATTTACTACAGAGTGGATACATTGAGAAATATTTTATTAGTCTCATTTCCCTGGGTATTGATTCTTATCTCAGAGGCCGCGTTCTACTTGACCCTAATGGCGTTTCACTATGTATATATTTTTAAATATAATAGAAGAAAATTATATACATAATTCGAGCCCCGCGGCGGGCGACATTGTTGGGACGTGTTTTTATCTATTTTATTGCCCGGCTGTTCCCTTTTTTTTAGACTGCAGAAAACCAACCTTTGAAGCTAATTGTCACAATATTTATTACATTTTGTACCCATTAGGTGTCAAGGTTGTGCATTGAATAGGCTAACATTTATTTCATCTGACAAAATTTATTAACAAAATTGATGTAAAAAAAAGGGAATAATATTGAAATATATTCAATAAAAAAAATAATAATCTATATATATATATATAAATGAATGTCTGTGTGTCTGTGTGTCTGTGTGTGTATCCTCTATGGATTCAAAAACCATACATCCAATCGCCGTGAAATTTTGGGATATTATTAGGTATATCCCCGGAAAGGTTTACGAAAAATAATTTCTTGAATATCTTTAATATCCTTAGAGTTATTTACAGATTTGTAGCCTTAACTCGCAAGCAGCGCCACCATTGAGACCGAGTTAATGAGTATCGTTTAAATATAAAATTCGAATAAAAATAAATGCGATACTAAAAATTAAATTTCTATTCAATGAATTAAATTTAAAAAGTCAAATAATTGTGCAAAACGATATATATGATATATAAAAATCAAAAGAAATAATTAGTATCGTTTAAATATAAAATTCGCATAAATATAAATGCGATAATCGTTTAACATAATTTGAGTATTTTTCAAGGGACAGGGAAAAAATGTTCACTAGCTAAAACGATGATTTTGTAATGTAGAAAATTAGGAAAGACAAAATCCAGGATGACACGGCACACAGGGACCGGGAAAAAATAATCACTTTATCGAGAGATTCACGACCATGATTTTATTCAACTTATCGAGTATTTTTCAAGGGACTGGGAAAATATGTTCACTAGATAAAACGATGATTTTGTAATGTAGAAAATTATGAAAGACAAAATTCAGGATGACACGGCACACAGGGACCGGGAAAAAATGATCACTTTATCGAGAGATTCAAATTTACGAGTTTCAAATTATCAAAATATATCTTTTTTTTATAAGTTTATAGAGAATTGTTCTTTAGACAAACCTTTACTCGGGTAAAACCTCGGGCGAAGCCGGGTACGTCCGCTAGTATATATATATATATATATATAAAACCTATGATGGACTATTGCTGGTGGTTAACTAAATATAAATGGGATAAAAAAATGACTTACTGTAGGGGGAAAGCCACCGAGACCAAAAAAAAAAAAAAGATGGCCGGCGATACGGTCAGCTGCCTCCTTCTTTTTTTTTATTTATTTTTGGCGCCATCTACCGTTCAAACCATGCTGCCCCCTATGAGCGAACTCTGAGAGCCTTTTAATAAAATAAAAAAAAATGCTTAATATTATTATTTACAATGAATATATATTACGTTCATTTTTTTTAACTCTAAATATTTAATTAAAAAAAAAAAAAACAAAGAGGAAAAGACAATTTCATGCCTGTCTCCATGGGTGATGGGATCTGGGTCCTCTTCTCAGTTGAAGGCCGAGGTTGTTGGTGGTGGTGGGGGCCCACAGGCTTATCCATTATTTGATCATCTCCAGGCTGCTGAGAGGGTCGGCCTCCATCACTGAGGGACTCTTGGCATCTCACTGAGGGGCTCTTGACATCTCACTGAGAGACTTTTGGCATCGGGGTGTAGCAGGTCAAATGGGGAGTTTAGACCGTAGGAAGGCCAGGGGGGTCTACAGGCCTTTTAAAATCTTCCTTCAGTCACACTTTCCAGCTCCCACACCAGGCTTGGTGTAGTTCCTCACGCACACTTTCTGGTTAGTGGTGAGCTCCTGTAGCATGCCACCTCCTTGAAGGTGTCCATGGGGTTCTGGACATGGAGTAGGGTTGCCTTGTAGTCCAGACTGCATGCTACAGTAGTCAGTTGGCTGTCAGAATTGGTCCTCAGGGACTCATGCCTCCCCTGCCACAACACTCTCACATACAGGTGAGCTCCACTTTTTCTTTTTATTATTATTATTAACATTGTTCCCCCTACAGCAGACATCCTTTCATTCCATTTAAATTTATTTAGACCACCAGCTAAGCCATTTGCAATCAATTACAATATATTTGTCTTCCGCATCCTCAACATATTTAAGGCTTCACGCTTTAAATATTCCATCTCCTTTTAGTTATTCACCATTATTTTTCTTTTCACACTGTAAGTTCAATATGACTTGTACTATTGTATATCAATGTTTAATGATTTATTTCAAATACTTTATCCAACAAAATTTCCGCTCGATAAGTCTGAAGATATTTTTTTGGGTTTGTCAAATTGTGCCTTTTGTTCTCGTTTATCTTTATGGTATTTGACGTTTTCAATATAATAATTTAAAGCATTTATCCTCTTATCTAATGCGCATGTGTCATGCGATTCATTTAATTCATAAATGTTTTCAATTATAATTTTACTAAGTGATTTCATCCGACAGGTTTAATAGCACGCTGGTATATATATATTTTTATTTCTTTTATTCGGTAGTGCGATTATTTACTTTATTTTTATGTGCATATATGAACATAATGTCCAGACTTAAGTGTCCGCCTCGATTTTCTATTGTAGACGAGTTTAGTCATGCTTTCCCATAAACCTCCTCTTAGCTTATATTTTATGTAATGATCATTTTTTTATATGTAACAGTAGTACAAATTCCGGTAGTGTACACAAAGTAAAACAGTATTTTGATTTTTTTATTTTTTGCTAACTTTATGTGGATGTGCATTTTCTTTAAGATTTAACCCCTGACATTTAGACGAGCAAAACTGCATCATTTTTGTCTACTTGTATTTTGCTAAATGAATATGCAACTTTTTTTTGAACTTAACCCACTGACATTCTGACAAGCGTATTTTATTAATTTTATGATTAAGTGGTAATAGTTCTTATTGCTTCTTTGAAACGTTGGATTTGTCATCCTTTCCTTTTTTTTCCGATATGGTATAATTTACAAGACTTGCTTACATGTCGATGCAACCACGGTAAAATTTCAAAATGGCGGCCGATGGACGCGCACGACACCCGACTTTTCAGTTCGTGTTACATCCAACTTTATGGCTAGTGATTATATTTATTTAGTCTTATTTTACACAAATCTAATCATTAAAGTGATAAAGCAGTATAAATTTATTTTTTTATTTTACCAGCGTTTTAAAGTTTATGCATTAAATCTTTTAACTTGGCCCCCTTCACAATTAGACTAGCATATTTCGATTTTATATTGTACGGATATGATATGCATAGGGACGGCGCCATACTTAGTATATCGTTTTAGTTTTAAACGCTAGAATGTTTCATAAATAACAATTTGTATGAAGTATTGAATATTATGCAAAATGATCCACATGTAATCTTTAAGATAATTCTTTATTTTTTTAGTAACACAAATCGTGATCCTTTCTATCTAGTTATCGCAAACATTTACTTATCGCGCTTTAGATTATTATGAAATAGGACAACTGAATTTATATTTATTTACTGGGATTTTATTTCTTTGGCATTTGTGAGCAAAATCCGCCTAATATTTAATTATATACTTAGATTTAACAAAATTTTTTATTGCAAACATTTTACATACCAGTATCACAGATAACCAGAATTGCTTTCCCTTGTTAGTATAATCTTTCAAGTGTTGGATTTCACGACCTTTCCACCCCCCTTCTAATGCGAACTTCAACATAAATATTTGTGTGACGACCTAATCACGATAAAATTCCAATATGGCGAATCAAGGAACGCGCCCGGCGACCGACTTTCAATCCATGTCGCCTCCAACTATATATGAATTTGAAGACGCTAAAGAATTCCTTTTCATGCTTAATCCTAAATATCCTGTATATACACTGGCATGGGAAGGTCACCTTGAAGTTATAAATGTACTTTTTTTTTCTTTCCACAAAATTGTCTTAGGTAAAATTTCCAAGATTCTATTTTCTGAAACATCTTTTTCTCTTGGATGAGGACAAATAAAAGCATCTCGATAGTATTTGATTACAGTGAATAGTTGCCAGCAGAGGGCATGATGAAATTCCATAGAAATTTAGGCCAGTCATATGTTTAGCTTTTGTTTTTCTTAATAATTTTGAACCGTTATAAAGCAAAGAAAGGTGGACAGCAAGATATATCCTGATAGCTGGATGTGTATCTATATCAAAGGGAGTAGTTATTCCGTTTAATGAGGATTACATTAATCATCGAATATTAACAAACTATCTTTGGTAGAGAGATTTGGACAACTGTTTTTAAAGATTTGAACAACTAAATAGTACAATTTTTTTTTCGGTCATCTTTGATTGTATTTTTTTTGCATG
The DNA here is from genome assembly GCA_030710605.1 of Cordylochernes scorpioides. Lineage (NCBI taxonomy): Eukaryota > Metazoa > Arthropoda > Arachnida > Pseudoscorpiones > Chernetidae > Cordylochernes > Cordylochernes scorpioides. The sequence continues at coordinate 30,351,676 of CP092870.1, read as the reverse complement.
TGTCACGCACATTACAAATAATTACTGCACATAATTTTATCTCTCCCATTTATAGGTGTATTTATATTTTATTATTTAGTTATTTTCGTATCCAATTTAATAGCGATTTTATAGTATGATAATCCATATTACAGAATTTGGTGGGGAAGGTTTTCCTTTTTAATGAAAGTAGTGAAATTTGTTGTTTCTTTTCTTTAACTCCAGCCAAAGAACGAAATCATTTTTTTAACCTGCGTCCTTTGGAAATTAATGACTCTATTTCGAAATAAGAACTTAGCAGTTTACCAGATATGTGGTTATAGATAACCTTAGATAAACAGAGATAGAGAGTATTGCACCTCGTGTATGTTTACACTTGACTGGTTTGATAAGCCCTTCCAGAAGCCCTTATCTACCTCACCACCTTCAGAGTATTTGGCAGCAGAAGCCAGTAACAAAAGAAAGGATTATAGCATCACAACAGACCTAAAACCCGTTTCGACATCGGCTTTCGTAATTTTATGAAATGTGGCATCAGACATTGGTAACCAGCAGCAAAGACTACATTTCTGGGGGTCGGGAATAGGCCTTGAAGACTAGGGAGGGTATCTTGCGTAGTCTTGAACTGTGGATGTCGGGGCATGTAATCTTGCCTACAAGATTGTACATTATTTAGTAGGGTTTAAGATGCTCACGAAGATGGACGTGAGCTGAAGAACGATATACAACAATATCCCAATGGGTGCCTCCGCGCGCAAAACCACGTGACATGAACCAGATGAAGAGGAGGTCATTGTGGTAGTATGTGAAGAAATCATCAGGAATATATGCATCATTTATAAAATATAGAGATTTATTCTATATACATCCATCTGCAAGGCTGATGCACCTGATTCGCTCAGATCTTTTCAAATTAACTATCGACATGCCAAGTAACCTACGCAAGATATGGTTGTGCCAACTCGGACCCGATCAGACGTATCTAAGCTCGGTTCACCTATGTCATACCACGAGAAATCACTGCTACAGCCATGTCTTAACGAGACAAATCCTTGGTACAATTACGATATATATATGTTAAATGTCCAACTCTGTATCCTAACGAGATTCCGATAGGAAGGCGTGCTGAATCAAACCAGGTCAAGACAAAGTACACGATATCATCAAAGAAGTAAGAGAGATTAGTCTACAATTGATAGTATTTTTTTTTGAACCAACGTGTAGTGAACAAGAGTTCCGGCTGGAATAGGGAAAGGAACAATATGATGGAAGATTAAATGGGAAAGATAAAGTTGAGCAGAATTTCTTTATATTGGCAATTAGGTGTAACCCATTAGGCACAAATATTCGAGTTATAGGGCAACTGACTTTCGTACATTAATATCTCCAATTTCCATGATAAGGCTGCCCTATTTCATTTGGTTGAATCAAATTATTTATCTAACTTTATTGCGTTTTTTAACTGGTCTATAATGTTATGGATTTTCTTTTTGTTGTTAACAAGATGACTACCTCGCCAAGTGTGTATAAAGGATTAAAGATCATAGACTGTCAGAATAATATTACACTAGTAATAATTAATAGTTCATTCTGATATACAGTAAAGGCAGAGAGAACAGCGCCTTTATCAGTAGGCTACCATAGCTAGCTAGTTTCAATACACCCAGGAAGAGCTTATCTCCTCGAAGGGGAGATTAGGGGGTGAAAACAGGCTCTCAGGAATTTCCTCGAGATTTTGTAGTAGCCTTCGCCCTGAACGAATGTCAGACTTTAGCATAGAGCTGGCAGGGGAGGGGATGGTATACCAGAGTAGTTTCAAAATGAAGAATAATAATAGATCGGGATCCAATTCCCGATGACGGGTTTCGAGGAGACTCAGAGGGATGAAAGAGCGATTGAAATGTGTTAAAGGCGACGAAAGAGGGTTGAATGACGTGTAGAGATGGGAAGAGGTATACTGTTCCCTGGTAAAAGGAACCCTGTTTCACTGGTATGTAGGCAATGGATGGGGTATGCCGGAGAATAGTGCCAATGGCAGCCAGACATTCTTGTGGGATCTGTTTGATGGGGCTATCCTTTTTTTTTTTTGTAGAATCCGTCAAACGATTCTAAATCTACCACATGCTGAACATTACTCGACTTCCTTTTCTTACTAAATTTGACAAATTCCTCATATTCGTCTAGACGTTCAGCAGGCTTGGTGTTCATGGTGAACTTGCCTGGTTTCTTTTTTTTTGTTTCCAATAACCTCCTTGTACTCAAATGTGATGATCTTGATTGTCCCTGGGCTGAGGGATAAGGGCATCTTTGTATTAACATTTTGTTGCCATCAAAGATGAAAGAGGGTTGAATAGCGTTAAAAGCGTGATGAAAAGGCGGTTATATGTGTTAAAAGCGATGAAAAAGAGCTGAAATGTATTGAAAGCGTTGAAGAGAGATGCGATGAAAGAAAGTTGAAAGGTGTTGAAGATGTTGAAAGATGATGAAAGGGTGAGAAAGCGTTGAAAGGAGATGAGAAGTATAAGAAAGTGTTGAACGATGTTGAAGAGTGTTGAAAGCGATAAACAGAGATGCGAGAAAGGTGTAGAAACATGTCGAAAGACATTAAAAGGATGATGTAAGAGTGGTACAAGCTATTGTAAGAGATGGAGAGAGGTATATCGAAGGCAGTGAATAGAGACGAGAGGATAAAAGAAAGTGCTAAAGGATGCTAAAAGGTTTTGAAAAGTGCTGAAAGAGATGAGAAGTGTTGAGAGGGATAGAAAGCGATGAATAGAAAGACGAATAATGATGAAATAAAGATGAAAGGAAGGAAAGAGATGGATATCGACAGTGAAAGGTGTTATGAAGTGTAAAGGAAACATGTTAGAAAGGTGTCAAAGCATGTCGAAAATCGACAGAGAGAATTGTAGGAAGATGCGGAGAGATGTTGAAAGCGAAGGAATTGAGGAAAGTTGGTAAAGGGTTTGCAAATAGAAGACAAAGATCGATAGAAAGACGGTGGGAAGATGGTAGAAGAAAGTGCATTCAATGTTTAAAGCGTAGCTGTTGACCGCACTATCGCCTCGATAGAACTGTTCTGGCTCTTCACCACGTGGTATTAATAGATAATTTGTTTTAGACTAGAGGCCAATATTTGTAAATAGTACATAATATGCACTGAGAATTTGTATAAGCTGATTTACCTAAATTTCAGCAACTGTATACACTAAATTATATACATAGGTCTATATTAGTTATAATGTTAGGTTATATTAAATAACAAATATGTATTCTCCTTTTGAGAAGCTAGAGTTTCCTTAAAAGGTTTTCAGTTTTTTTTTGGCTACAACTTTTGTTTTTAGTGTTGGTATATAATTTTAAAGAGTTACTCAGTTTTTTTTAACAACACTTTGTTCTTAATGTTAGGATGCGACTTAAAGAATTTTCGGTCCTCCTTATGTAATTTTTTTTTAGCTACAGTTTTGTCTTAGTATTATGATGAATTAAAGAATTTTCAATTTACTTTTTATTTTTATGCAACATTTTTGTCCTAAGGTTATGATGATTTTTAGGAGTTTTCAGTTTTTCTTTTAATTTTAAACCACAATATGTGCTTTAGTGCTAGAGGATCATTATAAAGAGTCCTCACAACCTGTTTTAGTGTTTGTATGTCATCTTTAAGAAAATTGTCACAACCTGTTTTAGTGTTTATGTGTCATTGTAAAGAGTTTCACAACCGTGTTTTAATGTTATTCCATCGTTGAAAGGGGTTTTCTCAACCTTGTTTTAGTGTTGGTATATCATTTTTTAAAGGTTGTCACAACCTTGTCTTTGTGTAGTATATCATTTAAAGAATTTCACAACCGTGTTTTAATGTTAGTCCGTCGTTGAAAGGGGTTTTCACAACCTTGTTTTAGTGTTGGTATATCATTTTTTAAAGGTTGTCACAACCTTGTCTTTGTGTAGTATATCATTTAAAGAATTTCACAACCGTGTTTTAATATTAGTCCGTCATTGAAAGGGGTTTTCGCAACCTTGTTTTAGTGTTGGTATATCATTTTTAAAGGTTGTCACAACCTTGTCTTTGTGTAGTATATCATTTAAAGAATTCACATCCGTGTTTTAATGTTAGTCCGTCGTTGAAAGGGGTTTTCACGACCTTGTTTTAGTGTTGGTATGTCATAAATGATGAAGATCACTGGGTACATACAACGTACCCTATATACTCCCATAGAACTGTAGGACCAGAGGAAACACGAGAGACGGCAATCTTAAGAAACCCGCTAGAGGTAGTGAAAAGGGCAATTGGTGGCAATGTTGGCGGCCCTGAAATACGCCGTTCGACCAGGGTCAAGAAGCCCACTGGGTGTAAATCATGCCCAGGCTGCCAATAAGTAAATCCATAGAATGTGTACTGAGTTTAGTCGAGTTTTGATCATGGTATGAAATATTAGGAAGTGACTTAAAGGCCTTGAAATGTGGTCTTAAAGGAATTTCAGTTTTTTATTGCTACAACCTTGTTTTTTTTTTAATTTTTTAAATGTCACTGTAAAGGGGTTTTCAGTTTGTTTTTTTTTTCACATTGAGCTTTAATGTTAGGAAGTGAATCTAAGGGTTTTCAGTTTTCTTTTTTCTTTTATTTTGTGTATATTAAAGCTACAATCCTGTATTAAAGGCAGGTTGTGATTTAAGACTTGAGTTCAACAGTATATTTTGTTTTGATCTTTTTTATTGAAGGTTCTGAACAGTGGCTTAACTTTAAGAATAACTAAGGAACTTAGACGCATTAGATATCTGCTGTGCTTGTAATATATTCGCTATGGGTTGGTTCGGAATATGCGTTGGGTTAAAACTTGACACCCTCTAATTCCATAGGTCCAGAATACAGCCCAAAGAGAATTTCTAATGAGAGTGTGTAAGGCAGTTGCGGTCTAAGAATTGATATGATAGGATAACAAGTAACCTCTGTTGTTAAACTCCAGAACGGGTTGGGTACTGAAAGCCCTATAATTCCAAAGAAAGAGTTTAGCTGAATAGCAGGGAAAGAAGATCGTCAATAACCTCATATGGGAAGTAGGGTTGGCGAACACTTGTAGGTCTATCATGTTTGGCAATGAGGTAAATGCTTGAAGTTCAGTTCGCTCCATTTAAGTGCTAGTTTTGATGATTCGTTTGTTTAGACACCAAGTGTCAAGATAAGAAGATTTTTCAAACTGTTGGACACAGTTATAATTTAGGTTAGATTTCAGATTTGATTGTTGACAATCAACATAGTTTGACTTATTTATCTATTTAAATATAAATAATTTATGTTAGAGTTTGTAAGAGGCACTTTATTTGAGTAAATAGGGCTTTAGTCCCCAATTAGTTTTAGTTAAATAATTTTGTTTGATTTCACATTGGTCCTGGAGATTAGTAATTGTTAGGGTAAATGTTAACATTGACGGTGAAGTGCTTTGGCTTTTATAGTAGTTTCTAGCTTTAGTTTATCTGCAAGATGCGAATGAAATGTATGAATGGGAAATCTTAGTGAATGTGTCAAGGATAGGAACAATTATACTGTTAGATCAAAGGTACATTAGAATAGGGTTAGGGAACTTAATAGGTTCGATTTTAATTTTTTGATTTCTTTATTTGTTAGGATTGATAGCCTCACAGGACTGTACAACTCTATTGATAGGAAGGTATTCGCTCCATTTTATAGGTCTCCTTTCAAAGGAGTATAAGTATGATTTATTTTATTAGGGTAATCAATTACTCTATTTCATTATATCAACTTGAATTCTAAGAATCGTAGATAATGATCATGTCTTGATTCTCAGACTGGAAGATTGTGGGAGGTTATGATCAGACCAGAAAGCCCACAAGACTTCTCCTCATTACAGGGAACGGAGAGGTATCAGGTGAACTTTGTGCAAGGTGGGGGATTTAGTTGCCGATGTCGCAGGCTAAGTGTACAGCGACAAACCTCGGATAACCGATCTGACATCGTAGTTTACGACGCTTTAAGCGTGGCTGAGATGAGAGTGATTCAGACGGGAGGTTGGGAAGGATCAGCACGTTGAAGGCTCTCCTATATATTGTGCAGCCTGGAACCAATCCTCTATGGACAAAAGCTTGGAACATGTGGTGGGTAAAGAAATCGAATTCCCTATAACTCCTTGTCCCTAAGTCAAAGTCTAAAGGGGGTTTCTAATGAGGGTTAACAATGAGAGCGTGCAAGAGACAAAGTTACGATTAGACGAGGCGATTCCGTCTACAGATTTTAGGTACCAATTAGCAAAGTGACAGATGGACTGTCCAGATTCTTTGCGTTTTATATCGCCCCAGGCTAGCAAAAGTTAATCACCTAATTAAAGACTATAGTCTACCATACGTTTAGTTAGAACGAATTCAAGTCTAATTCCAGTTAGTAAGTAGAATTTTTTTTTAACGAGAGTAACTCATTATGAGAAAAGATAAATTTTTAAATTAGTAGGACACCTAAATGAACTTTTGAAGCAGATTGCCAGAACAAGCCAATATAGTGTTCTAGATTTGAGAAGGAAGAATTTTTTTTAGGGAAGATCGAATATCAATTTTGTTTTGGCTGTAAAATGGCCCAGAGCAATGAGTTTATTCTATTTTTTTTTTGGACAAAGAGTCAGATTTTCAGGGAGATATTAAGAACTCAAGTGGGAAGGTATATCATAAGGTATAAGTTAGACCTAGGTTGTTAGTCATCATAATTTATTTTCAGGGTTAATTTAAGTTTTTTTTTTAAAGTGGATTTGCTGGTCAAAAATATGAGTACACATTCTATAGATAAGCTAAACAATGTATACCAGAGGTTAACAATAATGTACAACTATAAAACGGAGATAGGTAAGATTGTCATCACGATAAGGTAATTTAGAAATAATCTGGTTTAGAGAAGTAATTGACTACCAAGATTTCCTTTCCTATAGATTTTCTCTTGGATTAAGAGGGGCGGGGAACACGCCAGACAAACACTCCCAGTGACGAGTTGGTAAGAACGAGTTTTTAAAATATTACATATAGATTTTGAAATGCTAGTGAAATGACCTAGACCCTCAGTGCATATCTATTCGTTTTATTATTATTATATACTCATTATTACCTTATATCATGTATCATTCCTTTATTATATTCATGTATATTTGTATATATAGAAAGCACGATTCGGATTATAGATGTGTGATATTTTGGTAGCAGCGTTGTTACCATCTTCAGATAAGATGCACTAAACAAGTTTTAACCACTGCATATATATATTTTTTTTGTTCATTTACCATAATATATTCCCATATCAATGTTATTTCCTTCCCATATATCATATTCTTCAAGAAGTTTGGCATATTTATTATACAGAGGTAATATTTACTCATTTAATGTATCATCCACCATGTTTACCCTTTTCCCTAATTATCTGCATGTATATTCATATATATAGATAAGACACAGTTTGAGCTATAGACTACAAAGGGATAAGATAACGAGACCGATTCCAGAACAAATAATTAATATGTGTGACATTTTGGTAACAGCATTGTTACCATCTTCGGACAAATGTACCGAATGAAGAATCTAATCCCAATTTATATATTCATTTGTTTACCATATTATATCCTATATATATCAAGCCATTCCCTCTCTACTTATAGTAAATATCCATTTTAAGAATTTTTTTATATTTAACATCGCGTATAACTACATTGCTCCATTTTGGCATACATCGTATCCGTGCAACTTTGATATGTATATTCACTTCCCACGTTTCTGTTTGCCCTATTATTGATGTCATTTGATAGGAGCTGCAATTTTAGTTTTTTTTTATTATCATTATCATTATCTTATGTGACCATGTATAGTCATTCCTTTGCTGTCGTATGTATCATATAGAGTTAATAAAGTTTTTATTTAAGATGTGTTTTAGGAATTGGGCATATTTACAATACACGCACAATTCCTTGGCGCCCGTAATGATTATGCTTATCCAGAAAGGCCTAAGAATCTGTTTGCACAGAATCTGTGTATAGACCAACCCCATCTCCACCCATAGGGACTACGGCCGGGAATGTGTGGATTCGACTCACATCTGGGCCAAGACTCCCTGAAATACAGACAGCGAAAGGATGGGTTTAGTACTTTGCCCATTAAATGGTAGGATAGAATTTCCTTCAGTAATTACGATGAGTTAACCTGTCCCAGGTTCCATGGCCTGTTTGTTACCCCTTTGCCTGAGTGTCGGTGATTGCATACTGGTATCATAAAAAAAAATGCATTCCTCCCAATTTCATATTTCTCATAGAGTATGAACAGATATGAATTGGAATAAACACATTTTTTTTCACTCTGGCAGGGGAGGAATTGTTGGGCCAGATTTTCCACCAAGCAGACCCAACAAAGATGTAAACATTTACATCATATATATACACAGTGTCTCGCCGAAAGTGTTTGGTGTCCAGGTGGAAGTCCCACAACAATGGCCGACGGTGCTTTAAAGGTCAAGGCAGGGGAGGACACAGCCCTTGACGTGTATCCCAAGATCTGCTGTAGGAAGATGACATCGGCCCTGTTTAAGTAGCCAGAAGCCCGATGCAAACAGAACCAGAGGAAGACCAGGAACCGGGGAGACATTCAGTTGGAAATGATACCTATGCCTTTAAAGTTCACCCACAGTGTAAATGGAAAGCTGGTGGACAATGGAGAAGCTGCCTCGACAAGAAAGAAGAGGACTTCGAGCATTCTTCTTTGTTAAACCAGCCCATCTCTTCACCTTCTTTTTCCATTTTTTTTGTATATAACTTATGATATCACATTTAGATAGATTGGGCATATTTAGTGTTTTTTTTAGAATTTCTTAAAGAAGAAATTACTTTAAATTTAAAATAAATAAATTTATATTTTATTATCCCCATTTGATCAATTTTATTATTATCTCAAACCTTTTAATAAGGAGAAGCCTAATTTCGAATTTCCTAAAGTAGAAATTACTTTAAATTTAAAGATAAAATTATATATTTTATTATCCTTATTTTACCAATTTTTTATTACCTCAAACCTTTCTGTTAAAAGAAAAGAAGAATTTTAAATTTCTCAAAGGATCAAGCATCTATATTTATTATTTCGATATCTCGCTTTTAAAAATAATAATATATTATTTTTAAATTAATAATATTTATTTTTTTATTATATTCTAGGAATATTAATTATTTTATTACTCTGTAGTAAAAATTGAGGACTTACCTCGGAGCGTTATTTTGAAGATAACGGCAGTTTTGATCAAGTTTTTGGACGGGAGGCGGAAAAAAGATGGTTGATCGGTGGGGAGCGCTGATGTCCAGTAGAAACGGTATGTTAGCATCTTTGTTAATTTTGAGCTTACTTTAATATGTCAGAAAGACATATTTTAACTCACTTCTATAGGCAAAAAATTTTACCAAGGTAGAATAAGGCGTCATGTTCATTATGTATTATTTGGTAGGTTTGCCAATTATGGTATGTTTTTATATGTTGAGAAAGGCATATTTATGTTCTTAATAAGTATAAAATCTCATTCTTGCTTGAAATCCTTAAACAATAAATTTTATCCATGTAAAAATTACCCATAATTGAAATTTGTACACTGAGATAACAATAAAACTTTTGAGTTATTATTATTTTTAGAGATGTGTGTGATACCTTTACCCTGAAACAGAATTACTTATTAAATATTAAACATGGATCTTTTGTGTTCGCCATATCATATTACGTGTGTATCTGAGTTTTAACCCAAGTTAATATACAAGTTGATGTAAGCATTTGGCGAGTGTTACATTTTTTTTGCACATATATGCTAAAGAAAAAATTTAACCACTGAGCTAGTTAGGAAATGAAGAGGGATGTTCTTATGGGACGCTAAGAACGGATCTAACATAATGAGTAGATGATCATTTGTTTTTCTGATGAATAAACAGGGGTCAGCTGTACTTTCCTTCAGACCTCTTTCTTTCATGAAGTTAATATTTTCTGATTCCAGCATCTTGGTGACTGTTTGAGTCCATAGAGACTTTTCTTCAATTTCCATACAAGATCTGTTCCATTGTTGAATCCTTCAGGTTGTTTGATATAAATTTGATCTTGTAAGTCTCCATATAGAAAGGCTGTCTTTATGTCAAACTGTACCAATTTTAAATCTTCATTAGCAGCAATTGCTAAAAGAGTTCTTAAGGTGTCATGTCTTGCCACAGGACTAAATGTTTCTTCATAATCTATACCCTTCTTTTGTACAAACCCTTTTGCCACCAGTCTTGCCTTATATCTTGTAATCTTTCCTTTAGAATTCAATTTGGTCTTTAATACCCATTTACAATCAATTGGTTTTTGGCCAGGTGGTAATGTTGTGCATTCGTATACATCATTTTCCGTTAAAGAATTCATTTCTTCATTCATTGCTTCTTTCCAAAATTGTGCATTTGGAGAATCCATTGCTTCTTTGTATGTCTTGGGTTCAATACCTTCTGCAATATTTATTTCAGCATCAATATACCTTTGAGGTTTTGATATTTTTGATCGATCTCTTAGATTGTATACGTCTGATGTTTGAACATTGCTTTCAATTTTCTCAATATCTTGAGTATTATTTTGTTCATCAATCTGATTACTTGAATGTTCCTTATTTCTCTTTTCAATATCAAGGCTAAATGTTGGTATAGTTTCCTTGAATATTACATCCCTACTTGTGACAACTTTGTTTGAGTTCGGGAACCAGATTCGATACCCATCCTTGGTACTACAATAACCAACTAAAATACCTTTTTCGCTTTTGGCATCTAACTTTCTTCTCTTTTCATCAGGCACATGAACAAAACATTCAGTTCCAAATATTCGAAGATGATCAACTGCTGTTTTTTTTTATCAAACCATAGTTTATAAGGTGTCTTTCCTCAATTTGTGTTGGTCCTGTTCTATTTAAAACATATGTAGCAGTGTTAACTGCCTCTGCCCACAGCTTTAGGCTCATATTTTTGGCATATATCATTGAACGAGCTGCTTCTATTAAAGTCCTGTTTTCTCTTTCCGCTGAACCATTCTGTTGTGGAGTATATGGCATTGTGATCCTATGATTAATACCATACTTGTTTGTAATTTTGAGGTTTCTTTATTTACAAACTCCTTTCCTCCATCTGTGAGAATTTCTTTCACTATATGTCCAGTAGTCTTTGTTTCCAAGAGAAATTGTTCTAGCTTTTCAATGACTTGTGACTTTTCTTTTAGGAAATACACTGATCGGTATTTTGTAAAATCATCTTTGAAACATAAAAGTATCTCATCCCTCCTTTCGAAACCTCCTGCATAGGGCCACATACATCTACATGGATTAAGTTTCCATGTTGAGAGTAGAAGCATATTGTTCTCTTGATCCAAAACTCAGTCTATGTTGTTTGCCACAAATGCATGCCTCGCAAGGTTCATTGTCCATGACTGCATCTATTCCTTGTTCTTTAAGCCATTTTTGAACATGCCTTTTATTTTGATGTCCAAATCTTTCATGCCATAGTTGTAGCATATTGACATTTTGGGTTTTGGCTAAATTGACTTCTGCAGCATTTTCAGGTTTGATAATTGTTATTAACATACCATACAAGCCTCCTGGTAGTCTTTTACCTTCTACAATAACTTCTCCAGTTGTTGTCTTAAAAAGTTTACAACCTTTTTTATCCATTTTCCTTTCAAACCCTTTATCCAATGTGCACTGTAATGACATCACATTACGACTGAAATTGGGAACATACCATAAATCAGTTAAGTAGTGAGTTTGCAATTTACCTTTTACACAAGTTTCAATTGTTATAGTTCCACTTCCATAAGCTATCAATTTTTCATTACTTCCAACTTTAACAGTCTGTTGGGTAGGAAAATCCTTATAAGAAATATAAAAACTTGCATTTCTTGTAATGTGGTTAGTAGCTCCTGAGTCACCAATCCAAATGTCTTCATCTTGTTCATTGAATCTTTCACTGATTAAACTTTCACTTAATTTTGAATTAAGTTTTAATTTAGTATCATCCTTTTCTTTATCCTTTAGTTTCTTCTGTTTTGCATACCTACAATCTTTGGCCAAGTGTCCTTTTCTATGACAAATGTAACATTCTCTTGTTTCTCTTGTTTTCTGAAAATTTTTATTACTTTTGGTAACTTTTCTTTTAATATTTTGCTTATTTTTGTTAGAAAGGTTTTAGAGTTTTATATTATTTTAGAAATTAATACATACGATTTTAGTAATTGAAAATAGTTTATTTATGCATAACTATATCTTACCATTTATTTAGAAGTAATAATATATAAGAATAGTGAGGAGTGATAACTATGGAAATATTAATGATGATATACCACAGAATATTTAAAATAATTATTCAGTGACAATATTATATAAAATATTAAAGTCTAAAATTGAATTCATATATTCAACACTCCTTCTTGAATTCATGTTTTAGAGTTTTAATTACTCTATTAAAACATCTGTAGCAGTGAAGATCTGTGTTTTTCAAAAGTTTCCTTTGGCAGAGGCTTGGTTAGGATATCAGCAACTTGGTCTTGGGTTGGGCAAAACTGAACATCAGCATTTTCTCTTATCTGATCTTTCAAAAAATGATATCGAACATCTATATGTTTTGTCTTTCTGTTCATTTGTCCTGTCTTCATTAAAGTCATTGCACTTTGGTTGTCGATATTTAGTTTAGCAAGTATGGTTTCATTTGTAAGTTCTTCAATAAGTGCTTTTATATAAATGAGTTCTTTCACACATTCAGCTTTTACAAAATCCCAAGTTTCATTTTTCTTCAATGAATCTTTTTCTTCCTGTATTGCTTTTACCCAGTTTTCTTTGTCTACTCCTGTTACAGCTTCATTGTATGTTAACAATCCTATTTCTTCAGAAACAGAATTCAACACTTCATAATCTTTTAGTCTTTCAGGTCTATTGATATTTTCTCTATTCCTTAACATATATCTTGAATTGGTCGAGTTCTGTGGTTTATCATGGGTATCCAATTCCAATTTAGTGTCTTGACTTTCCTCTATTTCAGAATCCAGATCTTCTCTGTATCTTGGCTGAATGACACTGGTCATTTCATGTGTTAGTTTTCCTGTAAACACCACATCTCTTGCAATTATAATCCTTCTTTTCTGCATGTCCCACAATCTGTATCCATTTCCACTGTATCCGATAAGTGAATATTTTTCACTTTTACTATCCAATTTTTTTAGGTTTCCCAATTTTTTGACATACACTTCACTCCGAATAATTTTACATTAGAAAGATTAGGCTTTCTTCCAAACCACATATGTGCTGGTGTTGTTTGTACTGTATTTGAAGGGCTTCTGTTGATTAAATAGGCAGCGACTCTTGTGGCCTCTCCCCACATTTCCTTATTTAATTTGGAATCCAGCAAAAGTGCTCTGGTTTTTTCAATCAGAGTTCGATTCAACCTTTCTGCTTTTCCATTCAATTGTGGAGTATATGGAACTGTAAAATCAAGTATTATTCCTTTCATTTTGCACCATTCTTTAACTTGCGTATTGGCATATTCACCGCCATTATCACACCTTAATTTTGACACTTTCGCATTTAAGAATCTTTCCACTTCATTTACATATTCTTTAATATATTCTTTTGCTTCATATTTATTGCTGAGCAAATACACATAACAGAAATGTGTATAATCATCCAAAAATGTCATTATATATTACTTATTATCATGTGTTAAGGGTTCTATTGGGCCGCACAAATCAGTATGAACAATTTCCAAAGGTCGGGTAGCTCTAGATCTTTCATTTCCAAATGACTTCCTAGTTTGCTTTGCCATGATGCAAATTTCGCACACATCATTTTCCTGTTTTTCCAATTTGTTAAGCTCCATACCATCAACCAAACTTTCAAGTTTTCTTAGATTCTGCATCCCAATGTGTCCCAATTTTCTGTGCCATTCTTGGGTTTTGTTTTCACTTGGTAAGGTAAGGTTCGAGTCATTTTGCTTTGAAAAATGTTGTTCAATATTTACAGCATAAAGTCCATTTTCAAGTTGATCTCCTTCTAGAACTTTTTTTTCCATCTTTCAAAATTGTCACTTTATCACCTTTAAAATTTACTTCTCCTCCGTTGTTAACAATTGAGGTCACTGACAAAAGGTTTTTTGATAATTCAGGCACAAATATTACTTCATTTAGGTTACATTGTCTCCCCTTAAATTGTCCTGAAGTTTTTGCTCTCATAACTTCTTCTTTTTTTGCAACATTGATGTTCACATCACACTTTTTTTGATGATCAAGCAACTTTTCTTCATTAATCATGTGACAGGTGGATCCGCTATCAACAATGAAAGTGACTGATGATCTTTTATCATATTCTTCTCTTTGTTCAGCAATGAAAGCAATGGGAGGTTGCTTTTCTTTGTTCCTGAAATAGCAGTCTTTTTCTTTATGATTAAACTTTTTACATATTCTGCATTGTTCTTTGTTTACTTTAGCAGCAGGTTTACTGTTGTTCTTAAAGAAACAGTCCTTTTCTTCATGGTTAGTTTTTTTAAAAAATTTGCAGAATTTTCTTTGGGTGCAATTTTTAGATATATGTCCTGGTTTATTACAAGTAAAACATACCTTTTGTTTTGTTGCATTCACAGCCACTCGGTCTTCTAGTTGGCTCTGTCTATTTCTTCTTATTTCTTCAGTGGTCAATCTTGATATTAGATTTTCAATAGTTTTTTCATCTTTTCCAGTTGACTCCCAAGCAGTACAAAAATAATTATAATCTTCTGGCAAAATTGTTAAGATCTTTGAAATAACAATATTGTCATCAAAGTTCTGTTTTAGATTATTGAGTTTAAAAGCCAAATTTCTTAAATTACTTATGTTGGCTACAAGGTCTACATTTTTATCAAATTTATAAGTGTGAAATTCTTGTAGCAGCTTACATTTTAATTGTTCATCATCTCTTTCAAATATTCTGCATATGGTGTCATACACTGCGTGACATTGAAAATGGAACACTAAGAAATAGTGGCCAGAAAATTATGCAAATTTCAGGGTAGACGCGCCTAACCGAGTTATGCAAATGATTTAAAATGCGCAGCACTCGTGCGCACATGGAGTAAGATATAAGGGAAGGAACTTGCAGAAAGGACAGTATTCGTGTCGTTATTTCTTCAAGGAAAATCATTGTAGAAATTTTGTTCTTGTGTCAAAAGACACGTGTAATAACAGAGAATGCCAGGTCATCGTAAACGGAGGCAGTTCAAGCAGACAGACGCTTTTACGAGGGGCATGGTGATCGGACTGAAAAGGGCAGGTTGGTCCATACGTCAAATCGCAGCTGATACACACCTTGGTGCGTCCACGGTGCACCGACTGTGGAGAAGATGGTTGGAACAAGGAAATGTGGCAATTTATAGGAATGTCGGTGCAACCAGAGTGACGTCAGCACGTGTGGATCGGCGTATCCTTCGACAAGCAGTGGCGGCCCCACAAGCCACTTGTACCGCCATCCTGCAACATGTGCAAGACACCCTAGATCATTCCATCTCGACCAGAACCATTTCCCGTCGATTGGTTGCTAATGGCTTGCACTCATGCCGTCCGCTAAGAAGACTGCCATTGACCCCCCCGAATAGGCGCCAACGTTTGGAATGGTGCCGGGCTAGATCGACGTGGATGACGGAATGGCACAGGGTCGTGTTCTCAGATGAGTCGCGTTTCTGCTTGTCCAGTGATAGTCGCCGTGTACGCGTGTGGCGTCGACGTGGAGAAAGGTCCAATCCGGCAGCAATTGTGGAACGCCCCACCGTGCGACAACGTGGAATCATGGTTTGGGGCGCAATCGCGTATGATTCCAGGTCACCTTTACTTCGTATTCAGGGCACTATGACGGCCCAACGATACGTTGATGATGTCGTGCGACCGGTGACACTCCCCTACCTTCAGGGGGTACCCAATGTCCTTTATCAGCAGGATAACGCCCGACCGCACACTGCTCGCATTAGCCAACAAGCTCTGCAAGATGTACAGATGCTTCCCTGGCCACCGTACTCTCCTGATCTCTCACCAATCGAGCACGTCTGGGACATCATTGGACGCCGTTTGCATGCCTTGCCACAGCCGCGTTCAGAAGACGAACTGTGGCAAATGGTTGAGAGGGAATGGAGAGCCATCCCTCAGGACGCCATCCGTACTCTGATTGACTCTCTACCTAGACGTGTTGCTGCGTGCATCGCCGTCCGCGGTGGTCCTACTTGCTACTAAGCCGACGCCGTTCTCGCTCTGTTTTATGACTATCATTTTGAAATAAAGATCACTTATTGTTCGTCCCTGTCTCTCTCTTTCTGCCGAGTTTCATCACTTTCTGGCCACTATTTCTTGGTGTTCCATTTTCAATGTCACGCAGTGTACATTGATTTGGCATTTTCACAATGTATTATGTGTGTTAATATCGTTTTATCGATGCTCGAAATAATATATTTTTGGGCTTTAGCATCTTTTATTATCCATACGTTTTTTTCTTTTTCATCCTTTTGATCTTTAAAACACAATTTGCCATTTATTATTTCAATTAAATTATTAGCTTTAAAAATAATGTTAATTTGAAATTTCCTAATATCAAAATTTTCAGAGTCTTTTAATTTATCTATAATCGAAATATCTTCCATAACAGCAGCCATTTTTATTTTTACGATTTTAGATTTTAAGTTTTAAACCACGCTTTATGCTGCCACTGTTAGAAAGGTTTTAGGGTTTTATATTATTTTAGAAATTAATACATACGATTTTAGTAATTGAAAATAGTTTATTTATGCATAACACTATCTTACCATTTATTTACAAGTAATAATATATAAGAATAGTGAGGAGTGATAACTATGGAAATATTAATGATGATATACCACAGAATATTTAAAATAATTATTCAGTGACAATATTATATAAAATATTAAAGTCTAAAATTGAATTCATATATTCAACAATTTTCATATGCATTTGCCATTAGTGCTGTCGAACTTGATGCGCTGCATTCATCTCGCTGTTGAATTCTTATTTCGTGTAACCGAAGCCTTTGTGTGAGATTGTCTACCGAACGTTCTTCTTTAGACACTGATTCCCAAACACTTTTAAAATCAAAATATTCATCAGGCAAGGTGTTTATGATTCTGCACATCAGCATGGATTCTGGCAATTTCAAATTTTCTTGTTTAGTAAGTTCATTTTGCATATCATTCCATAAACTTTATAATTTTGAAATGTTCTTTGAAATATCATCTGTAGGATCCTTCTTAAAATTAAAGAATTGATTATAGAGCATGTCTAATCTTTGACCAGAGCTTTGCTCATAGACACTTAACAATTTGTCCACATATCTTTAGCACTTGAGCAGGGAATGATTAGTTGACTTACATCAGGCATCACACTTGTTGTAAATAACAATTGGGATATTGCATCTTCACTTTCCCATTTTACATATGCCTCTTTTTCTTCATTTGTTTCTTGTTTTATTTGCTTTCTATATGTTCCATCAACAACGCCTATTACTTTGTTTATTGTTAAAAGCAATTTTATATTTTTCTTATATTCCGGCCAGTTTATTAATCCTTCCAATTTGTGAATATTCATACCCATTTTAATATTATCCATTCCAGCCATTACACATATAAATTTTAACGTGATAAACAAAATAGAATTCTTTTTAGGCTTACCGTTGCTTCGTTTTTGTTATATTTCGCAGTGGAAGCGTGCTGGGCCCATAACCTGTTGTGTTTTAACTTTAAAAGCACACAACAAATATAATAAACTTGAATTTGTTTATTCAAGAATTAAAAATAAAGCTTTAGATATAGAACAAATAATAATGAAGAAGAAGAAAGAAAGAAACATTTTAGGAAAAGCAAAAACAAAACAAAAGTACTGGTCAAAAAGAAACATTTAAAATCACAGATTAATATCTTTAACAAAACCCTTACCAGTACTATACTAAATAACTTTCCAAAGTTTCATGGCGTTCCAATGAGAGGTTTGGTCAGGCATAAAGGACACACACATACATTCATTTACATATATATAGATTATAGTTGCCGTATATTTTCCCCCAGTTTTATTCGAACTTGAGAGTCCATATCATAAATAACATTTTCATGCAAAACATATGGTTCTTGAATCAAAATAATGTCAGGTGGGTCATCTCTAGTGTTGGCCTGTAGTTCATTTATCGCAGTAAAATTTTTTTTTTTTACATTTTGTTGAATACATCTCACATTTTCAATCATATAGGATATTAATCTATTTAAGATTGAGCTTCAAATTGTATTTAATACATCATTTCCCTCTTATATTTGTGAATAGGTAAAGCTCGACTCTAAAGGCTCGGCTCCTCTGATGTTTATATAATCTACTTTACTTGGGACTTCAAACGATGTATGTCTCTAACTCTGGTGCACTTCAAAAAAAAATTCTAATAATATTGAAAATGTCGGAGAAAATGGTAAAAACACACAATAGCAAACTCACAAAACACAAAACCAATATAAGATTAATAGAATTATAAATGCTCAAAAACTTCATTCAAACCATATGCAAATGTACTCTAATCTAGAAATTTAGATAATGAACTAAAGTTCCATTTTAACTGAGGTCTAACTCTCCATATCACAATATAGTATTAAGGATAAACCCTAAAGTGGATCAAATAAAAAGAATTAAAATAATAATGTGACATTTGACCTTTAGTCCAAGGTTTCTTTATAAAAACTCAACATATGAGAATCTTACATTTGTATAAAGGATATTTAGGCTGACTCAACTATCACCTTTACAACTTTGAATTCCTGTTGTAAGGTTACCACTTATGAACCTTAAAAAGAAATCAAGATATGTATGTATATATATTTATACTTATTTATTTAATGAACATCCTAGAATAAAGAAATGAACTACTCAAATTACTAACCATATTTAAACTTTCTACATACATATACATATATCTTGATGTTTATTTATATATATATATATATATATATATATATATATATATATATATATAGTGTAGAAACTATATAACAAAATTATAACAGTGATTATAATTTTAAAACTTAAGGAGCAAACTGATAATAATGATAACTTATATCAATTAGATTTGATTAGATTAGCAAGCTAAATCTAAATTAATTATAATAATAAATAGTTATTTAATTTTATAGTCCAGTTTTGTATTAAGATTATCTTCACTATTATGATCATTTAAATTCAAATTATAAAATTTGTAAAATGTTATTAATTTGTAGATAGAGAGAGAAAAAAAAATTCTTTACTTCTAATACATCCTCAAGTTAATTATATATTTATAATTAATAACAATAAAAATTAACAACGTAACGTCTATTACATCGGCTTTTACACGTCATTTAGACATACTCTAATCCTATATATAGAATAATCGAAGAGAGAATATATATAATAGTTAGAAAAAAGAGAGAAAGACAGAACCATGCACTTTTAATCAAACTAATAATAAGGAAAAAAAAATTGTAAATAAGGTAGATAAGATTGTTAGTATATATATATATATATTTATAATTTTATATTTTATCCTTTTTTTTTATAAAGATTTTTAAAGGTTTTTTTTATTTTATAATATGATTATAAATAGTTGTATTTAGTAATATATCTATAGTATGAATTAACATTTGTTATAAGTTTGGATATTATGTTTTGAAACCCTAATGGTAGACCAGACATACACAAAAAACTTTAAATTGAAATAAATTGGAAAAAGAGATCTGCTGGACCGGGGATCTTCAGATAAAAGTCCAACGACATTTCACCCCTTCTTTATTATGTCATAGATCTCTTTTAAACCGGATTTTATGTGTTAATATTAAGTTGTTTCAGTGAAATATTTAAATGAACATATATAACAGATACAAGTGTTAACAAATTCAAACTGTAAACCTACCTCGACCGCGGCGTCCTCCATTGTGAATATCTATTTCTGGCTGACACATGTTGCGGGAGGGGGGGACATTTCAAATTTAGACCATTTGTTCAGAATTTTTTTGAACAACAAGAAAATTAAAGAAGAAAGGAAAAATAGTTAAAGGAAGAAAGCTGAATTTCATAATCTTTACAGCTAGTTATATCAAAATAACTGATTCAACACTTATTCATCTTTTAATATTCCTTTAAAAAGGCAAATTATAAGAGTTTAATAAAGCTATTAATTGTGCAAATTCACCTTTATTTAACTTCCATTTTCCTCCCCAGAAATTGGAGATTAAACAAAATGAACTATATACTATAATACTTTAAAAATCTTGTGAAAAAATCTTTTAATCAGTTATTTAATCAAAGTTTAATTAACTGTTAAAGATTATAAATTTGTATTAGTTATTATTAAGAGAAATTATAGAAAGTTGATTTCATAAATGGATATTTCCATTTATTTTTTTTTAAATATTTTATAATTGATATACTGTTGAAATATTTTACTTGTTTGATACTAAATTTGTTTTTAATAAATTCCATGTTTAAATTTTTAACATCTTCTATGAAATTATCTAATATATTATTTATTCTATAAAATCTTAGAAACTGACCATAATATATACCTTTACAGCAATTTAATGATATATTAGAATTCATATTACAGTATTTTATAATATTGAAATTATAATTACTCTTTTTATTATAAACTCTAACAGCACTATTTGTAAGGTCTATATTCAAGTCTAAATAGTTAACTTTTTGTTTCTATAAATTTTTTCATTGTTCTTAAGTTTCAAGTATTTAGGATATATTTCAGGTATTAATTTTTTAAACTGTGGATTATTAAATATTATTATGTCATCTACATATCGGAATATTTGCCAATTAATATTATTTTGTAGAAAGTATTCTCTTTCGTACCAGAACAATATTAGATTTGCTAATAACGGACTAGAAGAAGTTCCCATGGGAACGCCTTCTGATTGAATATATATTTTATTTTTAAATTCTATATAGTTAAAATTTAAAAATGTTTCCAGTAGAGTTTTTGCTGTTTTAAGATCTAATTTAAATGTTTTATATCTGTTATGAATAATTTTAATGTAGAAAGTTTTGTCATTAATGAATTCATTAAATAAATTGGTTATTTTATTATTTAGATCTCTTAAATTTATTTTAGAATATAGGTCCTCAAAGTCAAATGTGTGTACTGTTTCAATGTTTGTCCAATTGTTCATTAAATAATTAATGATTTTTCTATTTGAGTCGATAAATTTATAATTATATTTATTAGTTAATTTATTTATAATAAATTGTAGTGTTGAAGCTAATTGTATATCAATATTTTTTATGACTGAATTTATACCAGATGTGATTGTTCTGAAAGAAATAGGTTTTTTGTGTAGTTTAGGAATTATATAGAACTTTGGTATGTTTGGATTTTTGTGGTTATTATAAATTTTTAGTGAATTTTCAACATTTTTGATGTCTTTTTTGATTTTTGTGCCTGTAGTTCTAGCAAAAGTGTATTTATGATTATTATCAATTTCCTTTTTTAGTATATCGTGGTATAGATTTTTACAAATTAAAGATAAATTATTGGAACATTTATCTATAGGAGTGATAATATAGTCCTTCTATAAATTAATTATATTTTCTTCAAAAGAAGGAATGTCTGAATTGGGTTTTGTGTATTTAAGTGTATTATTATAATAATTTATAATTTCCTTTTTAATATTATGTTTCCATTCCAGAAAAGTAAATTCTGGAATACTGTATTTTATACTAGTTTTATTTATGAAAATATCTATATCTTTTAATATAGATTTAATTGTATTATTATAATTGTGTTTAATTTGAGGTATATATTTATACCCTTTATTTAAAATTTCTTGATATTCTGGATTTAAAAAAGAAAAATTGCTAGTTAATATATGACCTGAGAACTTATATTTATCAATATAGTTGTTGCAATTACATTTAATTTTTTTAAAATTTGCCAAGTTATTAATAAATTGGTTATAATTGCAAACTAAATTACCTATATTTTTGTTGTATCTCCAGATTGTTTTAAAATTTAATTTTTTTATAGGGAAAAGATTATTGATGATTTGGTTATTAAAAATATCAATAAATTTAATATGATTAAATAAATTGTTATTAAATTTAATGATAATATTAATGTTATTAGTAGCTTGTTTAATTTTTCTGTATTTAAAGATGTCGTGTGTGATATCTATTAATCTGTTAGTCAGATTATGAATTTTAATATATTCTATGAGTTTGATAAATTTATTATTATTTAGTTTAAATAATGTTTTAATAAATTTATCGACGAAGTTGTTAGTGTACATTTGTTTTGGGTCCAGTAATTCTTCAAATTCAATGTAACCTAATTTATTTGTAGTTTTACCTCTAGTTTTATTAGGTTTAGTTTTAAATTCATTTTTTTGTATTTGCAACTGATTTCATAGGTTGAAATTTCTTCTGTTTGTGGTTTGTATGTGTAGTTTAATTCGTCGTTAAGTCCATAAGGGAATAATGTGTTGTGTTTATAAATGTAGTTGTTTTCTAATAATAGTCGTTGTTTTTTGTTTTGACATATGTCTAGTATTTCTATCTTAAAGTTGTTAAAAGTATGTAATTGATTGTGTTCTTTCATATATATATTACCAATTGATTTTTTAGCGTGGTTTCTATGTAGGTTTATTCGTATATTTAATGGATTACAAGTTTGTCCTATATATGATAGTTGACAAATTTGGCATGTTAATTTATAAATAGTATTCACTAATTTACAACTAGTTGTTTGAAAAGTGTCATGGTTCTTAAGAGAGGGACAAGTTTGACAATTTTTTCTTAGGCAATTCTTAGCGAGTTTAAATTAACATAAAAGAGGTGCTAACACTAATATGTTTGTAGTTTTTTTTAGTTTTTTTAGTTTGTTATTCTTATGAATTTTTAAATATATTTTTCTTAATTGTTTTTGTGGTGATAAAATTTGTAATAATTTGAATAATTAATCTATAAATATATAGATATTACTGTTTGTTATCTGTTATATTTTTAAGAATAACTAATAAAAAAAACATCTTTAAACTAACTAAACACTGAAAAAAACAAAAGTTCTGAAGTTATTTTTTATAGAATTACTTTTATAATTTACTTTTTAATAATCAAACAATGAAAGATAATTAAAATTTGTATGAAGATTTATTTATATTAGAATATCTAATATAATTTAATTTGTATATTATGTTATATATAAAAATATATCATAGAGCAAGCTCATATGAATTAATATAGTGTAGAAACTATATAACAAAATTATAACAGTGATTATAATTTTAAAACTTAAGGAGCAAACTGATAATAATGATAACTTATATCAATTAGATTTGATTAGATTAGCAAGCTAAATCTAAATTAATTATAATAATAAATAGTTATTTAATTTTATAGTCCAGTTTTGTATTAAGATTATCTTCACTATTATGATCATTTAAATTCAAATTATAAAATTTGTAAAATGTTATTAATTTGTAGATAGAGAGAGAAAAAAAAATTCTTTACTTCTAATACATCCTCAAGTTAATTATATATTTATAATTAATAACAATAAAAATTAACAACGTAACGTCTATTACATCGGCTTTTACACGTCATTTAGACATACTCTAATCCTATATATAGAATAATCGAAGAGAGAATATATATAATAGTTAGAAAAAAAGAGAGAAAGACAGAACCATGCACTTTTATTCAAACTAATAATAAGGAAAAAAAAAATTGTAAATAAGGTAGATAAGATTGTTAGTATATATATATATATTTTTATAATTTTATATTTTATCCTTTTTTTTTTATAAAGATTTTTAAAGGTTTTTTTATTTTATAATATGATTATAAATAGTTGTATTTAGTAATATATCTATAGTATGAATTAACATTTGTTATAAGTTTGGATATTATGTTTTGAAACCCTAATGGTAGACCAGACATACACAAAAAACTTTAAATTGAAATAAATTGGAAAAAGAGATCTGCTGGAACGGGGATCTTCAGATAAAAGTCCAACGACATTTCACCCCTTCTTTATTATGTCATAGATCTCTTTTAAACCGGATTTTATGTGTTAATATTAAGTTGTTTCAGTGAAATATTCAAATGAACATATATAACAGATACAAGTGTTAACAAATTCAAACTGTAAACCTACCTCGACCGCGGCGTCCTCCATTGTGAATATCTATTTCTGGCTGACACATGTTGCGGGAGGGGGGGACATTTCAAATTTAGACCATTTATTCAGAATTTATTTGAACAACAAGAAAATTAAAGAAGAAAGGAAAAATAGTTAAAGGAAGAAAGCTGAATTTCATAATCTTTACAGCTAGTTATATCAAAATAACTGATTCAACACTTATTCATCTTTTAATATTCCTTTAAAAAGGCAAATTATAAGAGTTTAATAAAGCTATTAATTGTGCAAATTCACCTTTATTTAACTTCCATTTTCCTCCCCAGAAATTGGAGATTAAACAAAATGAACTATATACTATAATACTTTAAAAATCTTGTGAAAAAATCTTTTAATCAGTTATTTAATCAAAGTTTAATTAACTGTTAAAGATTATAAATTTGTATTAGTTATTATTAAGAGAAATTATAGAAAGTTGATTTCATAAATGGATATTTCCATTTTTTTTTTTTAAATATTTTATAATTGATATACTGTTGAAATATTTTACTTGTTTGATACTAAATTTGTTTTTAATAAATTCCATGTTTAAATTTTTAACATCTTCTATGAAATTATCTAATATATTATTTATTCTATAAAATCTTAGAAACTGACCATAATATATACCTTTACAGCAATTTAATGATATATTAGAATTCATATTACAGTATTTTATAATATTTAAATTATAATTACTCTTTTTATTATAAACTCTAACAGCACTATTTGTAAGGTCTATATTCAAGTCTAAAAAGTTAACTTTTTTGTTTCTATAAATTTTTTCATTGTTCTTAAGTTTCAAGTATTTAGGATATATTTCAGGTATTAATTTTTTAAACTGTGGATTATTAAATATTATTATGTCATCTACATATCGGAATATTTGCCAATTAATATTATTTTGTAGAAAGTATTCTCTTTCGTACCAGAACAATATTAGATTTGCTAATAACGGACTAGAAGAAGTTCCCATGGGAACGCCTTCTGATTGAATATATATTTTATTTTTAAATTCTATATAGTTAAAATTTAAAAATGTTTCCAGTAGAGTTTTTGCTGTTTTAAGATCTAATTTAAATGTTTTATATCTGTTATGAATAATTTTAATGTAGAAAGTTTTGTCATTAATGAATTCATTAAATAAATTGGTTATTTTATTATTTAGATCTCTTAAATTTATTTTAGAATATAGGTCCTCAAAGTCAAATGTGTGTACTGTTTCAATGTTTGTCCA
Organism: Cordylochernes scorpioides; assembly: GCA_030710605.1. Classification (NCBI taxonomy): domain Eukaryota; kingdom Metazoa; phylum Arthropoda; class Arachnida; order Pseudoscorpiones; family Chernetidae; genus Cordylochernes; species Cordylochernes scorpioides. The sequence continues at coordinate 30,326,234 of CP092870.1, read as the reverse complement.
ATTGTTCATTAAATAATTAATGATTTTTTTATTTGAGTCGATAAATTTATAATTATATTTATTAGTTAATTTATTTATAATAAATTGTAGTGTTGAAGCTAATTGTATATCAATATTTTTTATGACTGAATTTATACCAGATGTGATTGTTCTGAAAGAAATAGGTTTTTTGTGTTGTTTAGGAATTATATAGAACTTTGGTATGTTTGGATTTTTGTGGTTATTATAAATTTTTAGGGAATTTTCAACATTTTTGATGTCTTTTTTGATTTTTGTGCTTGTAGTTCTAGCAAAAGTGTATTTATGATTATTATCAATTTCCTTTTTTAGTATATCGTGGTATAGATTTTTACAAATTAAAGATAAATTATTGGAACATTTATCTATAGGAGTGATAATATAGTCCTTCTGTAAATTAATTATATTTTCTTTAAAAGAAGGAATGTCTGAATTGGGTTTTGTGTATTTAAGTGTATTATTATAATAATTTATAATTTCCTTTTTAATATTATGTTTCCATTCCAGAAAAGTAAATTCTGGAATACTGTATTTTATACTAGTTTTATTTATGAAAATATCTATATCTTTTAATATAGATTTAATTGTATTATTATAATTGTGTTTAATTTGAGGTATATATTTATACCCTTTATTTAAAATTTCTTGATATTCTGGATTTAAAAAAGAAAAATTGCTAGTTAATATATGACCTGAGAACTTATATTTATCAATATAGTTGTTGCAATTACATTTAATTTTTTTAAAATTTGCCAAGTTATTAATAAATTGGTTATAATTGCAAACTAAATTACCTATATTTTTGTTGTATATCCAGATTGTTTTGAAATTTAAATTTTTTATAGGGAAAAGATTATTGATGATTTGGTTATTAAAAATATCAATAAATTTAATATGATTAAATAAATTGTTATTAAATTTAATGATAATATTAATGTTATTAGTAGCTTGTTTAATTTTTCTGTATTTAAAGATGTCGTGTGTGATATCTATTAATCTGTTAGTCAGATTATGAATTTTAATATATTCTATGAGTTTGATAAATTTATTATTATTTAGTTTAAATAATGTTTTAATAAATTTATCGACGAAGTTGTTAGTGTACATTTGTTTTGGGTCCAGTAATTCTTCAAATTCAATGTAACCTAATTTATTTGTAGTTTTACCTCTGGTTTTATTAGGTTTAGTTTTAAATTCATTTTTTTTGTATTTGCAACTGATTTCATAGGTTGAAATTTCTTCTGTTTGTGGTTTGTATGTGTAGTTTAATTCGTCGTTAAGTCCATAAGGGAATAATGTGTTGTGTTTATAAATGTAGTTGTTTTCTAATAATAGTCGTTGTTTTTTGTTTTGACATATGTCTAGTATTTCTATCTTAAAGTTGTTAAAAGTATGTAATTGATTGTGTTCTTTCATATATATATTACCAATTGATTTTTTAGCGTGGTTTCTATGTAGGTTTATTCGTATATTTAATGGATTACAAGTTTGTCCTATATATGATAGTTGACAAATTTGGCATGTTAATTTATAAATAGTATTCACTAATTTACAACTAGTTGCTTGAAAAGTGTCATGGTTCTTAAGAGAGGGACAAGTTTGACAATTTTTTCTTAGGCAATTCTTAGCGAGTTTAAATTAACATAAAAGAGGTGCTAACACTAATATGTTTGTAGTTTTTTTTAGTTTTTTTAGTTTGTTATTCTTATGAATTTTTAAATATATTTTTCTTAATTGTTTTTGTGGTGATAAAATTTGTAATAAATTGAATAATTAATCTATAAATATATAGATATTACTGTTTGTTATCTGTTATATTTTTAAGAATAACTAATAAAAAAACATCTTTAAACTATCTAAACACTGAAAAAAACAAAAGTTCTGAAGTTATTTTTTCTAGAATTACTTTTATAATTTACTTTTTAATAATCAAACAATGAAAGATAATTAAAATTTGTATGAAGATTTATTTATATTAGAATATCTAATATAATTTAATTTGTATATTATGTTATATATAAAAAATATATCATAGAGCAAGCTCATATGAATTAATATATTGTAGAAACTATATAACAAAATTATAACAGTGATTATAATTTTAAAACTTAAGGAGCAAACTGATAATAATGATAACTTATATCAATTAGATTTGATTAGATTAGCAAGCTAAATCTAAATTAATTATAATAATAAATAGTTATTTAATTTTATAGTCCAGTTTTGTATTAAGATTATCTTCACTATTATGATCATTTAAATTCAAATTATAAAATTTGTAAAATGTTATTAATTTGTAGATAGAGAGAGAAAACAAATTCTTTACTTCTAATACATCCTCAAGTTAATTATATATTTATAATTAATAACAATAAAAATTAACAACGTAACGTCTATTACATCGGCTTTTACACGTCATTTAGACATACTCTAATCCTATATATAGAATAATCGAAGAGAGAATATATATAATAGTTAGAAAAAAGAGAGAAAGACAGAACCATGCACTTTTAATCAAACTAATAATAAGGAAAAAAAAATTTTGTAAATAAGGTAGATAAGATTGTTAGTATATATATATATTTTTTTATAATTTTATATTTTATCCTTTTTTTTTTATAAAGATTTTTAAAGGTTTTTTTTATTTTATAATATGATTATAAATAGTTGTATTTAGTAATATATCTATAGTATGAATTAACATTTGTTATAAGTTTGGATATTATGTTTTGAAACCCTAATGGTAGACCAGACATACACAAAAAACTTTAAATTGATATAAATTGGAAAAAGAGATCTGCTGGACCGGGGATCTTCAGATAAAAGTCCAACGACATTTCACTCCTTCTTTATTATGTCATAGATCTCTTTTAAACCGGATTTTATGTGTTAATATTAAGTTGTTTCAGTGAAATATTTAAATGAACATATATAACAGATACAAGTGTTAACAAATTCAAACTGTAAACCTACCTCGACCGCGGCGTCCTTCATTGTGAATATCTATTTCTGGCTGACACATGTTGCGGGAGGGGGGGACATTTCAAATTTAAACCATTTATTCAGAATTTTTTTGAACAACAAGAAAATTAAAGAAGAAAGGAAAAATAGTTAAAGGAAGAAAGCTGAATTTCATAATCTTTACAGCTAGTTATATCAAAATAACTGATTCAACACTTATTCATCTTTTAATATTCCTTTAAAAAGGCAAATTATAAGAGTTTAATAAAGCTATTAATTGTGCAAATTCACCTTTATTTAACTTCCATTTTCCTCCCCAGAAATTGGAGATTAAACAAAATGAACTATATACTATAATACTTTAAAAATCTTGTGAAAAAATCTTTTATCAGTTATTTAATCAAAGTTTAATTAACTGTTAAAGATTATAAATTTGTATTAGTTATTATTAAGAGAAATTATAGAAAGTTGATTTCATAAATGGATATTTCCATTTATTTTTTTTTTTATATTTTATAATTGATATACTGTTGAAATATTTTACTTGTTTGATACTAAATTTGTTTTTAATAAATTCCATGTTTAAATTTTTAACATCTTCTATGAAATTATCTAATATATTATTTATTCTATAAAATCTTAGAAACTGACCATAATATATACCTTTACAGCAATTTAATGATATATTAGAATTCATATTACAGTATTTTATAATATTGAAATTATAATTACTCTTTTTATTATAAACTCTAACAGCACTATTTGTAAGGTCTATATTCAAGTCTAAAAAGTTAACTTTTTTGTTTCTATAAATTTTTTCATTGTTCTTAAGTTTCAAGTATTTAGGATATATTTCAGGTATTAATTTTTTAAACTGTGGATTATTAAATATTATTATGTCATCTACATATCGGAATATTTGCCAATTAATATTATTTTGTAGAAAGTATTCTCTTTCTCGTACCAGAACAATATTAGATTTGCTAATAACGGACTAGAAGAAGTTCCCATGGGAACGCCTTCTGATTGAATATATATTTTATTTTTAAATTCTATATAGATAAAATTTAAAAATGTTTCCAGTAGAGTTTTTGCTGTTTTAAGATCTAATTTAAATGTTTTATATCTGTTATGAATAATTTTAATGTAGAAAGTTTTGTCATTAATGAATTCATTAAATAAATTGGTTATTTTATTATTTAGATCTCTTAAATTTATTTTAGAATATAGGTCCTCAAAGTCAAATGTGTGTACTGTTTCAATGTTTGTCCAATTGTTCATTAAATAAATAATGATTTTTTTATTTGAGTCGATAAATTTATAATTATATTTATTAGTTAATTTATTTATAATAAATTGTAGTGTTGAAGCTAATTGTATATCAATATTTTTTATGACTGAATTTATACCAGATGTGATTGTTCTGAAAGAAATAGGTTTTTTGTGTAGTTTAGGAATTATATAGAACTTTGGTATGTTTGGATTTTTGTGGTTATTATAAATTTTTAGTGAATTTTCAACATTTTTGATGTCTTTTTTGATTTTTGTGCCTGTAGTTCTAGCAAAAGTGTATTTATGATTATTATCAATTTTCTTTTTTAGTATATCGTGGTATAGATTTTTACAAATTAAAGATAAATTATTGGAACATTTATCTATAGGAGTGATAATATAGTCCTTCTGTAAATTAATTATATTTTCTTTAAAAGAAGGAATGTCTGAATTGGGTTTTGTGTATTTAAGTGTATTACTATAATAATTTATAATTTCCTTTTTAATATTATGTTTCCATTCCAGAAAAGTAAATACTGGAATACTGTATTTTTTACTAGTTTTATTTATGAAAATATCTATATCTTTTAATATAGATTTAATTGTATTATTATAATTGTGTTTAATTTGAGGTATATATTTATACCCTTTATTTAAAATTTCTTGATATTCTGGATTTAAAAAAGAAAAATTGCTAGTTAATATATGACCTGAGAACTTATATTTATCAATATAGTTGTTGCAATTACATTTAATTTTTTTAAAATTTGCCAAGTTATTAATAAATTGGTTATAATTGCAAACTAAATTACCTATATTTTTGTTGTATCTCCAGATTGTTTTGAAATTTAAATTTTTTATAGGGAAAAGATTATTGATGATTTGGTTATTAAAAATATCAATAAATTTAATATGATTAAATAAATTGTTATTAAATTTAATGATAATATTAATGTTATTAGTAGCTTGTTTAATTTTTCTGTATTTAAAGATGTCGTGTGTGATATCTATTAATCTGTTAGTCAGATTATGAATTTTAATATATTCTATGAGTTTGATAAATTTATTATTATTTAGTTTAAATAATGTTTTAATAAATTTATCGACGAAGTTGTTAGTGTACATTTGTTTTGGGTCCAGTAATTCTTCAAATTCAATGTAACCTAATTTATTTGTAGTTTTACCTCTAGTTTTATTAGGTTTAGTTTTAAATTCATTTTTTTTGTATTTGCAACTGATTTCATAGGTTGAAATTTCTTCTGTTTGTGGTTTGTATGTGTAGTTTAATTCGTCGTTAAGTCCATAAGGGAATAATGTGTTGTGTTTATAAATGTAGTTGTTTTCTAATAATAGTCGTTGTTTTTTGTTTTGACATATGTCTAGTATTTCTATCTTAAAGTTGTTAAAAGTATGTAATTGATTGTGTTCTTTCATATATATATTACCAATTGATTTTTTAGCGTGGTTTCTATGTAGGTTTATTCGTATATTTAATGGATTACAAGTTTGTCCTATATATGATAGTTGACAAATTTGGCATGTTAATTTATAAATAGTATTCACTAATTTACAACTAGTTGTTTGAAAAGTGTCATGGTTCTTAAGAGAGGGACAAGTTTGACAATTTTTTCTTAGGCAATTCTTAGCGAGTTTAAATTAACATAAAAGAGGTGCTAACACTAATATGTTTGTAGTTTTTTTTAGTTTTTTTAGTTTGTTATTCTTATGAATTTTTAAATATATTTTTCTTAATTGTTTTTGTGGTGATAAAATTTGTAATAAATTGAATAATTAATCTATAAATATATAGATATTACTGTTTGTTATCTGTTATATTTTTAAGAATAACTAATAAAAAAAACATCTTTAAACTGACTAAACACTGAAAAAAACAAAAGTTCTGAAGTTATTTTTTCTAGAATTACTTTTATAATTTACTTTTTAATAATCAAACAATGAAAGATAATTAAAATTTGTATGAAGATTTATTTATATTAGAATATCTAATATAATTTAATTTGTATATTATGTTATATATAAAAAATATATCATAGAGCAAGCTCATATGAATTAATATAGTGTAGAAACTATATAACAAAATTATAACAGTGATTATAATTTTAAAACTTAAGGAGCAAACTGATAATAATGATAACTTATATCAATTAGATTTGATTAGATTAGCAAGCTAAATCTAAATTAATTATAATAATAAATAGTTATTTAATTTTATAGTCCAGTTTTGTATTAAGATTATCTTCACTATTATGATCATTTAAATTCAAATTATAAAATTTGTAAAATGTTATTAATTTGTAGATAGAGAGAGAAAAAAAAAATTCTTTACTTCTAATACATCCTCAAGTTAATTATATATTTATAATTAATAACAATAAAAATTAACAACGTAACGTCTATTACATCGGCTTTTACACGTCATTTAGACATACTCTAATCCTATATATAGAATAATCGAAGAGAGAATATATATAATAGTTAGAAAAAAGAGAGAAAGACAGAACCATGCACTTTTAATCAAACTAATAATAAGGAAAAAAAAAATTTTGTAAATAAGGTTGATAAGATTGTTAATATATATATATATATTTTTATAATTTTATATTTTATCCTTTTTTTTAATAAAGATTTTTAAAGGTTTTTTTTATTTTATAATATGATTATAAATAGTTGTATTTAGTAATATATCTATAGTATGAATTAAGATTTGTTATAAGTTTGGATATTATGTTTTGAAACCCTAATGGTAGACCAGACATACACAAAAATTATAAGTACTGGAATCCCATTCAATACAGTTATAAAACAAATACGAGAATCATGGGACGAGTGTCTTTTGTAGGAAGCTTTATTTTAAATCGCTCAAGCTTTCGGGCTGACCGGCCCTTCTACAGGAGATAAGTCAATTATCTCCTGTAGAAGGGCCGGTCAGCCCGAAAGCTTGAGCGATTTAAAATAAAGCTTCCTACAAAAGACACTCGTCCCATGATTCTCGTATTTGTTTTCTAACAAAAAACTTTAAATTGAAATAAATTGGAAAAAGAGATCTGCTGGACCGGGGATCTTCAGATAAAAGTCCAACGACATTTCACCCCTTCTTTATTATGTCATAGATCTCTTTTAAACCGGATTTTATGTGTTAATATTAAGTTGTTTCAGTGAAATATTTAAATGAACATATATAACAGATACAAGTGTTAACAAATTCAAACTGTAAACCTACCTCAACCGCGGCGTCCTTCATTGTGAATATCTAAATGGAAATATCCATTTATGAAATCAACTTTCTATAATTTCTCTTAATAATAACTAATACAAATTTATAATCTTTAACAGTTAATTAAACTTTGATTAAATAACTGATTAAAAGATTTTTTCACAAGATTTTTAAAGTATTATAGTATATAGTTCATTTTGTTTAATCTCCAATTTCTGGGGAGGAAAATGGAAGTTAAATAAAGGTGAATTTGCACAATTAATAGCTTCATTAAACTCTTATAATTTGCCTTTTTAAAGGAATATTAAAAGATGAATAAGTGTTGAATCAGTTATTTTGATATAACTAGCTGTAAAGATTATGAAATTCAGCTTTCTTCCTTTAACTATTTTTCCTTTCTTCTTTAATTTTCTTGTTGTTCAAAAAAATTCTGAATAAATGGTCTAAATTTGAAATGTCCCCCCCTCCCGCAACATGTGTCAGCCAGAAATAGATATTCACAATGGAGGACGCCACGGTCGAGGTAGGTTTACAGTTTGAATTTGTTAACACTTGTATCTGTTATATATGTTCATTTAAATATTTCACTGAAACAACTTAATATTAACACATAAAATCCGGTTTAAAAGAGATCTATGACATAATAAAGAAGGAGTGAAATGTCGTTGGACTTTTATCTGAAGATCCCCGGTCCAGCAGATCTCTTTTTCCAATTTATTTCAATTTAAAGTTTTTTGTGTATGTCTGGTCTACCATTAGGGTTTCAAAACATAATATCCAAACTTATAACAAATGTTAATTCATACTATAGATATATTACTAAATACAACTATTTATAATCATATTATAAAATAAAAAAAACCTTTAAAAATCTTTATAAAAAAAAAAGGATAAAATATAAAATTATAAAAAAATATATATATATACTAACAATCTTATCTACCTTATTTACAAAATTTTTTTTTTCCTTATTATTAGTTTGATCAAAAGTGCATGGTTCTGTCTTTCTCTCTTTTTTCTAACTATTATATATATTCTCTCTTCGATTATTCTATATATAGGATTAGAGTATGTCTAAATGACGTGTAAAAGCCGATGTAATAGACGTTACGTTGTTAATTTTTATTGTTATTAATTATAAATATATAATTAACTTGAGGATGTATTAGAAGTAAAGAATTTTTTTTTCTCTCTCTATCTACAAATTAATAACATTTTACAAATTTTATAATTTGAATTTAAATGATCATAATAGTGAAGATAATCTTAATACAAAACTGGACTATAAAATTAAATAACTATTTATTATTATAATTAATTTAGATTTAGCTTGCTAATCTAATCAAATCTAATTGATATAAGTTATCATTATTATCAGTTTGCTCCTTAAGTTTTAAAATTATAATCACTGTTATAATTTTGTTATATAGTTTCTACACTATATTAATTCATATGAGCTTGCTCTATGATATATTTTTTATATATAACATAATATACAAATTAAATTATATTAGATATTCTAATATAAATAAATCTTCATACAAATTTTAATTATCTTTCATTGTTTGATTATTAAAAAGTAAATTATAAAAGTAATTCTAGAAAAAATAACTTCAGAACTTTTGTTTTTTTCAGTGTTTAGTTAGTTTAAAGATGTTTTTTTTATTAGTTATTCTTAAAAATATAACAGATAACAAACAGTAATATCTATATATTTATAGATTGATTATTCAATTTATTACAAATTTTATCACCACAAAAACAATTAAGAAAAATATATTTAAAAATTCATAAGAATAACAAACTAAAAAAACTAAAAAAAAACTACAAACATATTAGTGTTAGCACCTCTTTTATGTTAATTTGAACTCGCTAAGAATTGCCTAAGAAAAAATTGTCAAACTTGTCCCTCTCTTAAGAACCATGACACTTCTCAAACAACTAGTTGTAAATTAGTGAATACTATTTATAAATTAACATGCCAAATTTGTCAACTATCATATATAGGACAAACTTGTAATCCATTAAATATACGAATAAACCTACATAGAAACCACGCTAAAAAATCAATTGGTAATATATATATGAAAGAACACAATCAATTACATACTTTTAACAACTTTAAGATAGAAATACTGGACATATGTCAAAACAAAAAACAACGACTATTATTTGAAAACAACTACATTTATAAACACAACACATTATTCCCTTATGGACTTAACGACGAATTAAACTACACATACAAACCACAAACAGAAGAAATTTCAACCTATGAAATCAGTTGCAAATACAAAAAAAAAATGAATTTAAAACTAAACCTAATAAAACTAGAGGTAAAACTACAAATAAATTAGCTTACATTGAATTTGAAGAATTACTGGACCCAAAACAAATGTACACTAACAACTTCGTCGATAAATTTATTAAAACAATATTTAAACTAAATAATAATAAATTTATCAAACTCATAGAATATATTAAAATTCATAATCTGACTAACAGATTAATAGATATCACACACGACATCTTTAAATACAGAAAAATTAAACAAGCTACTAATAACATTAATATTATCATTAAATTTAATAACAATTTATTTAATCATATTAAATTTAATGATATTTTTAATAACCAAATCATCAATAATCTTTTCCCTATAAAAAATTTAAATTTCAAAACAATCTGGAGATACAACAAAAATATAGGTAATTTAGTTTGCAATTATAACCAATTTATTAATAACTTGACAAATTTTAAAAAAATTAAATATAATTGCAACAACTATATTGATAAATATAAGTTCTCAGGTCATATATTAACTAGCAATTTTTCTTTTTTAAATCCAGAATATCAAGAAATTTTAAATAAAGGGTATAAATATATACTTCAAATTAAACACAATTATAATAATACAATTAAATCTATATTAAAAGATATAGATATTTTCATAAATAAAACTAGTATAAAATACAGTATTCCAGAATTTACTTTTCTGGAATGGAAACATAATATTAAAAAGGAAATTATAAATTATTATAATAATACACTTAAATACACAAAACCCAATTCAGACATTCCTTCTTTTAAAGAAAATATAATTAATTTACAGAAGGACTATTTTATCACTCCTATAGATAAATGTTCCAATAATTTATCTTTAATTTGTAAAAATCTATACCACGATATACTAAAAAAGGAAATTGATAATAATCATAAATACACTTTTGCTAGAACTACAGGCACAAAAATAAAAAAAGACATCAAAAATGTTGAAAATTCACTAAAAATTTATAATAACCACAAAAATCCAAACATACCAAAGTTCTATATAATTCCTAAACTACACAAAAAACCTATTTCTTTCAGAACAATCACATCTGGTATAAATTCAGTCATAAAAAATATTGATATACAATTAGCTTCAACACTACAATTTATTATAAATAAATTAACTAATAAATATAATTATAAATTTATCGACTCAAATAAAAAAATCATTAATTATTTAATGAACAATTGGACAAACATTGAAACAGTACACACATTTGACTTTGAGGACCTATATTCTAAAATAAATTTAAGAGATCTAAATAATAAAATAACCAATTTATTTAATGAATTCATTAATGACAAAACTTTCTACATTAAAATTATTCATAACAGATATAAAACATTTAAATTAGATCTTAAAACAGCAAAAACTCTACTGGAAACATTTTTAAATTTTAACTATATAGAATTTAAAAATAAAATATATATTCAATCAGAAGGCGTTCCCATGGGAACTTCTTCTAGTCCGTTATTAGCAAATCTAATATTGTTCTGGTACGAGAAAGAGAATACTTTCTACAAAATAATATTAATTGGCAAATATTCCGATATGTAGATGACATAATAATATTTAATAATCCACAGTTTAAAAAATTAATACCTGAAATATATCCTAAATACTTGAAACTTAAGAACAATGAAAAAATTTATAGAAACAAAAAAGTTAACTTTTTAGACTTGAATATAGACCTTACAAATAGTGCTGTTAGAGTTTATAATAAAAAGAGTAATTATAATTTCAATATTATAAAATACTGTAATATGAATTCTAATATATCATTAAATTGCTGTAAAGGTATATATTATGGTCAGTTTCTAAGATTTTATAGAATAAATAATATATTAGATAATTTCATAGAAGATGTTAAAAATTTAAACATGGAATTTATTAAAAACAAATTTAGTATCAAACAAGTAAAATATTTCAACAGTATATCAATTATAAAATATTTAAAAAAAATAAATGGAAATATCCATTTATGAAATCAACTTTCTATAATTTCTCTTAATAATAACTAATACAAATTTATAATCTTTAACAGTTAATTAAACTTTGATTAAATAACTGATTAAAAGATTTTTTCACAAGATTTTTAAAGTATTATAGTATATAGTTCATTTTGTTTAATCTCCAATTTCTGGGGAGGAAAATGGAAGTTAAATAAAGGTGAATTTGCACAATTAATAGCTTTATTAAACTCTTATAATTTGCCTTTTTAAAGGAATATTAAAAGATGAATAAGTGTTGAATCAGTTATTTTGATATAACTAGCTGTAAAGATTATGAAATTCAGCTTTCTTCCTTTAACTATTTTTCCTTTCTTCTTTAATTTTCTTGTTGTTCAAAAAAATTCTGAATAAATGGTCTAAATTTGAAATGTCCCCCCCCTCCCGCAACATGTGTCAGCCAGAAATAGATATTCACAATGGAGGACGCCGCGGTCGAGGTAGGTTTACAGTTTGAATTTGTTAACACTTGTATCTGTTATATATGTTCATTTAAATATTTCACTGAAACAACTTAATATTAACACATAAAATCCGGTTTAAAAGAGATCTATGACATAATAAAAAGGGGTGAAATGTCGTTGGACTTTTATCTGAAGATCCCCGGTCCAGCAGATCTCTTTTTCCAATTTATTTCAATTTAAAGTTTTTTGTGTATGTCTGGTCTACCATTAGGGTTTCAAAACATAATATCCAAACTTATAACAAATGTTAATTCATACTATAGATATATTACTAAATACAACTATTTATCATCATATTATAAAATAAAAAAAACCTTTAAAAATCTTTATAAAAAAAAAAAGGATAAAATATAAAATTATAAAAATATATATATATATACTAACAATCTTATCTACCTTATTTACAAAATTTTTTTTTCCTTATTATTAGTTTGATTAAAAGTGCATGGTTCTGTCTTTCTCTCTTTTTTCTAACTATTATATATATTCTCTCTTCGATTATTATATATATAGGATTAGAGTATGTCTAAATGACGTGTAAAAGCCGATGTAATAGACGTTACGTTGTTAATTTTTATTGTTATTAATTATAAATATATAATTAACTTGAGGATGTATTAAAAGTAAACAATTTTTTTTTCTCTCTCTATCTACAAATTAATAACATTTTACAAATTTTATAATTTGAATTTAAATGATCATAATAGTGAAGATAATCTTAATACAAAACTGGACTATAAAATTAAATAACTATTTATTATTATAATTAATTTAGATTTAGCTTGCTAATCTAATCAAATCTAATTGATATAAGTTATCATTATTATCAGTTTGCTCCTTAAGTTTTAAAATTATAATCACTGTTATAATTTTGTTATATAGTTTCTACACTATATTAATTCATATGAGCTTGCTCTATGATATATTTTTTATATATAACATAATATACAAATTAAATTATATTAGATATTCTAATATAAATAAATCTTCATACAAATTTTAATTATCTTTCATTGTTTGATTATTAAAAAGTAAATTATAAAAGTAATTCTAGAAAAAATAACTTCAGAACTTTTGTTTTTTTCAGTGTTTAGTTAGTTTAAAGATGTTTTTTTTATTAGTTATTCTTAAAAATATAACAGATAACAAACAGTAATATCTATATATTTATAGATTAATTATTCAATTTATTACAAATTTTATCACCACAAAAACAATTAAGAAAAATATATTTAAAAATTCATAAGAATAACAAACTAAAAAAACTAAAAAAAAAACTACAAACATATTAGTGTTAGCACCTCTTTTATGTTAATTTAAACTCGCTAAGAATTGCCTAAGAAAAAATTGTCAAACTTGTCCCTCTCTTAAGAACCATGACACTTTTCAAACAACTAGTTGTAAATTAGTGAATACTATTTATAAATTAACATGCCAAATTTGTCAACTATCATATATAGGACAAACTTGTAATCCATTAAATATACGAATAAACCTACATAGAAACCACGCTAAAAAATCAATTGGTAATATATATATGAAAGAACACAATCAATTACATACTTTTAACAACTTTAAGATAGAAATACTAGACATATGTCAAAACAAAAAACAACGACTATTATTAGAAAACAACTACATTTATAAACACAACACATTATTCCCTTATGGACTTAACGACGAATTAAACTACACATACAAACCACAAACAGAAGAAATTTCAACCTATGAAATCAGTTGCAAATACAAAAAAAATGAATTTAAAACTAAACCTAATAAAATTAGAGGTAAAACTACAAATAAATTAGGTTACATTGAATTTGAAGAATTACTGGACCCAAAACAAATGTACACTAACAACTTCGTCGATAAATTTATTAAAACATTATTTAAACTAAATAATAATAAATTTATCAAACTCATAGAATATATTAAAATTCATAATCTGACTAACAGATTAATAGATATCACACACGACATCTTTAAATACAGAAAAATTAAACAAGCTACTAATAACATTAATATTATCATTAAATTTAATAACAATTTATTTAATCATATTAAATTTAATGATATTTTTAATAACCAAATCATCAATAATCTTTTCCCTATAAAAAATTTAAATTTCAAAACAATCTGGAGATACAACAAAAATATAGGTAGTTTAGTTTGCAATTATAACCAATATATTAATAACTTGGCAAATTTTAAAAAAATTAAATGTAATTGCAACAACTATATTGATAAATATAAGTTCTCAGGTCATATATTAACTAGCAATTTTTCTTTTTTAAATCCAGAATATCAAGAAATTTTAAATAAAGGGTATAAATATATACCTCAAATTAAACACAATTATAATAATACAATTAAATCTATATTAAAAGATATAGATATTTTCATAAATAAAACTAGTATAAAATACAGTATTCCAGAATTTACTTTTCTGGAATGGAAACATAATATTAAAAAGGAAATTATAAATTATTATAATAATACACTTAAATACACAAAACCCAATTCAGACATTCCTTCTTTTAAAGAAAATATAATTAATTTACAGAAGGACTATATTATCACTCCTATAGATAAATGTTCCAATAATTTATCTTTAATTTGTAAAAATCTATACCACGATATACTAAAAAAGGAAATTGATAATAATCATAAATACACTTTTGCTAGAACTACAGGCACAAAAATCAAAAAAGACATCAAAAATGTTGAAAATTCACTAAAAATTTATAATAACCACAAAAATCCAAACATACCAAAGTTCTATATAATTCCTAAACTACACAAAAAACCTATTTCTTTCAGAACAATCACATCTGGTATAAATTCAGTCATAAAAAATATTGATATACAATTAGCTTCAACACTACAATTTATTATAAATAAATTAACTAATAAATATAATTATAAATTTATCGACTCAAATAAAAAAATCATTAATTATTTAATGAACAATTGGACAAACATTGAAACAGTACACACATTTGACTTTGAGGACCTATATTCTAAAATAAATTTAAGAGATCTAAATAATAAAATAACCAATTTATTTAATGAATTCATTAATGACAAAACTTTCTACATTAAAATTATTCATAACAGATATAAAACATTTAAATTAGATCTTAAAACAGCAAAAACTCTACTGGAAACATTTTTAAATTTTAACTATATAGAATTTAAAAATAAAATATATATTCAATCAGAAGGCGTTCCCATGGGAACTTCTTCTAGTCCGTTATTAGCAAATCTAATATTGTTCTGGTACGAAAGAGAATACTTTCTACAAAATAATATTAATTGGCAAATATTCCGATATGTAGATGACATAATAATATTTAATAATCCACAGTTTAAAAAATTAATACCTGAAATATATCCTAAATACTTGAAACTTAAGAACAATGAAAAAATTTATAGAAACAAAAAAGTTAACTTTTTAGACTTGAATATAGACCTTACAAATAGTGCTGTTAGAGTTTATAATAAAAAGAGTAATTATAATTTCAATATTATAAAATACTGTAATATGAATTCTAATATATCATTAAATTGCTGTAAAGGTATATATTATGGTCAGTTTCTAAGATTTTATAGAATAAATAATATATTAGATAATTTCATAGAAGATGTTAAAAATTTAAACATGGAATTTATTAAAAACAAATTTAGTATCAAACAAGTAAAATATTTCAACAGTATATCAATTATAAAATATTAAAAAAAAAATAAATGGAAATATCCATTTATGAAATCAACTTTCTATAATTTCTCTTAATAATAACTAATACAAATTTATAATCTTTAACAGTTAATTAAACTTTGATTAAATAACTGATTAAAATATTTTTTCACAAGATTTTAAAAGTATTATAGTATATAGTTCATTTTGTTTAATCTCCAATTTCTGGGGAGGAAAATGGAAGTTAAATAAAGGTGAATTTGCACAATTAATAGCTTTATTAAACTCTTATAATTTGCCTTTTTAAAGGAATATTAAAAGATGAATAAGTGTTGAATCAGTTATTTTGATATAACTAGCTGTGAAGATTATGAAATTCAGCTTTCTTCCTTTAACTATTTTTCCTTTCTTCTTTAATTTTCTTGTTGTTCAAAAAAATTCTGAATAAATGGTCTAAATTTGAAATGTCCCCCCCTCCCGCAAAATGTGTCAGCCAGAAATAGATATTCACAATGGAGGACGCCGCGATCGAGGTAGGTTTACAGTTTGAATTTGTTAACACTTGTATCTGTTATATATGTTCTTTTAAATATTTCACTGAAACAACTTAATATTAACACATAAAATCCGGTTTAAAAGAGATCTATGACATAATAAAGAAGGGGTGAAATGTCGTTGGACTTTTATCTGAAGATCCCCGGTCCAGCAGATCTCTTTTTCCAATTTATTTCAATTTAAAGTTTTTTGTGTATGTCTGGTCTACCATTAGGGTTTCAAAACATAATATCCAAACTTATAACAAATGTTAAATCATACTATAGATATATTACTAAATACAACTATTTATAATCATATTATAAAATAAAAAAACCTTTAAAAATCTTTATAAAAAAAAAAGGATAAAATATAAAATTATAAAAAAATATATATATATACTAACAATCTTATCTACCTTATTTACAAAATTTTTTTTTTCCTTATTATTAGTTTGATTAAAAGTGCATGGTTCTGTCTTTCTCTCTTTTTTCTAACTATTATATATATTCTCTCTTCGATTATTCTATATATAGGATTAGAGTATGTCTAAATGACGTGTAAAAGCCGATGTAATAGACGTTACGTTGTTAATTTTTATTGTTATTAATTATAAATATATAATTAACTTGAGGATGTATTAGAAGTAAAGAATTTTTTTTTTCTCTCTCTATCTACAAATTAATAACATTTTACAAATTTTATAATTTGAATTTAAATGATCATAATAGTGAAGATAATCTTAATACAAAACTGGACTATAAAATTAAATAACTTCTTATTATTATATATATATATATATATATATATATATATATATAACTAAACCAAAAGGACCTCAAACAAAAAAAAAAAAAGGAAGGAAGAAAGACAATTAATAATATGTAACTATAATTTTTTATTTGAATCCAATGATGTATTTTTGCTCACAATTATAATATTCACATACATAAAATATGATGTTGGCCTAGGTAAATTATTAAAAAAAACTAAACTAACTATAAAAAAAAATGTATAACCCTTAACTCCCTATTGATATCTTAAAGAGCAAGAAAATTTCTTACTTACATTTGCAGTAGCTCCCCTTGCAGGGAGCCTTTGGCCAAAAGAACCTCCATTTGTGCTCCCCTCCACGTCCACTCTAAATCTGCCTTTTTTCTCTCCCAGGGTGACCAAAATCATAACCGAAAAAAAAAATCTTTGTCTGGTCACTCTCTTTGATAGAAAAAAAATGCCTAGGTAAAATATATATAATTCATATATATATACTGAAATGAAAGCTAAAAATTATATCTCCATTATAAACTAATTAGATAATTCATGAGAATTACCTAAATTAATATATTCTAATTTGGAAAGGAATAATTAATTTTATCAATTCCCATGAATCATAAAACCAATTTGCAAAATGATTTTAAAATTATTTAATAAATAACTCGGATGAATTATTTCGAATTTACTCCTACTATTAAACGAAAATTGCGTAGGCCAACATAAAAAATATTTACATAAAAGAACAAAATAAGTCATGCATTAGAAATTGGATGGTGTAATTTGACGTCCCTCAGGTCTTCAAAGGTTCTTTTCAGGCTATAGGATGGATAATCCACTGGATACTCTTTCAGGACAGCTGATAAGTCAGCGCATGATGTGCCAGTGGTCTGCAGAATCCGGTCAAAGGGTATCTTGCACATCCAACATCCAGCCGAGAACCTTGTTTCCTTAAATTCACACTCATAATGTTTTCATTGTTGGGTCTGAGTCCAAAATGGACCCAAAATTTTCCTCCCCTTGCCAGAGTGAAAAATGTGTTTAATTCTAAATCAAATCTGTTCATAAAATATGATAAATATGATTAAAGAATAAATACATTTTTCACGATACACTAGAATGAACAGTGACCGACACTCAGGCAAATGGAGAAACAAACAAACAGGCCAGGGTTTCTAAAACAGGTTATTATATGGAAGCATTAGATAATTTCACCCTACCATTTAGTGGGCAGTATATACCAAACCAAAGCCCCGTTCAAATCCGCCTCCCATGTTCCCATGTAATTTCCTGGAAGACCTCTTGGAGAAGTGATTCTGCGTAACCCTCCCTGTAATCCATCAGCAGTGCCTCGGGGCGGGGGGGGGGGGGGGGGGGGGTTGCTATCACCCAACTATTGTTTCTGCCGGAACAAAGATGGTTATTACATCCCTATGAAAACCTTATTAATATAATGGGCGTCAAAGAATTGTGAGTGTTTTGTTGATATATACAATTCCTAAAACATATCTTGTTAATTCTTTATTGGTTATAATTTATAGGGTACATGAGGTAATGTTAGGTTATGAACTGTAAGGACATGGTTATATATAGGTTACACACATAAGGCTGGTGTTTACCAAAAAAAATATATATAAGACTAGTAATGATTATAGCATAATTCATAATGAATAGGATGATACACGCTAAGAATGAGTATGATATATGTCATAATTTGTATATAACTAGATGTAACCCCACCACAATATATATGCAATGTATGATCTAAAGATTTTAATAAAGGTTAGGGAGAAAAGCCATCAGAGAAAAAACAATCATTAACAGGTTCTCATTATCCAGGAAGCAAAAGTTATTACCCAGGAACTAATAAAACTGAGTTCAAAAACCTTCTTCTTCCGGGAGCATGTTAAAACAAGACAAAGGACTAGCTAAGATTCAATCAGAGTCCAGCAGGACTAGCTAAGATCCAATCAGAGACCGCCACGAGACGAGAATCATCCAATGAGAGCACTGGAGAGTTAGCGAGTTAAATCTCAGACTCAAGTTAATCAGTTAGGAGCGGGACACCACAGCAAGCAGTACGCTTAAGCCCTTCTCATCTCATCCAGATAAGTCCAATCTTCAAAATGTGAATAATCTAGCCACTAGTCAAATACGCCAATAGTCTAACCCCTCTCTCCCTTGATCGCTGGCCTATTTCTCAATCCAATCCTGTGTCCTGTCTCGTTATTTTCCCCTGTGAGAAAACTTTACCATTTCAGCCAAAACGACTGCGCCCACATCAACCACCAAGTAAGTCCACAGGGTCTTACTACTACTACTTACGACAACCAAACAACCAACCAAATCAAACCATCACCCAAAAGTCCCGATTATTATATATTTATATATATATATATATATATATAATAATGATGATACAGAAGATACTAGATGATAAAATAATAGAAAAGAACATATAAAGGCGATAAAAATAAAAAAGAGGTAGATATGGTAAAGGTAATGGTACATTAAGAATTATACCCTATATCATATTAAAAAAAATGAACTGAGGGTCAGGGGTATTCACAAATACCTTAATGTATATATACATTGATTAAAATTTGTTCTCAACAAATTTGTCACTGGGAGTGTGCGCCAGGCGTGTCCTTCGCCTCTCTCAACCATGATGGTAGTCAATAAAAGAATAGTTTTTATTAGTCAAATGGTCCTCTCGACCAGACTATTCTATATTTTCTTAATCTAGAGTGACAACCGTACTTCTTTCTATCTTTAGTTGATCACTGCTGTCAACTTCTATCATCTCATAGCCTAACCTACCTACAGAATGTGTAAATATGAATTTAAATTAATAAAATTTCTTTAATAATCGTTTGTTACTGGTCTCAAAGAGAATGAATGCTGACAACAAGGAATCTACATCTAATATTCTTCTCTACGGATATACCAGAGTCCAGATACTAATTATTTAAAAAAAAACTTTCTGATCTAAAATTTTACAATACTACTAAAACTATTTAAAAAAAAACTCAAAAGCTAGTATTCAGTACACATTCTGTAGCTTTCGTTATTGGCGATCTGGGCAGAATTTACGCCCTGTAGGCTTCCTGACCCTGGTTGAACGGCGTATTTCAGGGTCGCCTACATTGCCTCCTATTACTTCTCCACCCACTCTCCCTGGTGGACTTCTTATGGTTGGCACCCCTTGTGGTTCCTCTGATTCTATTGTGGAGATCTATATGCCTAAAGAAGCGAAATAGAATTCGTCAGTAGAGACAGACAAAAATGTTACCTCTGATTCTATTGTGCGCGGATCTATATGCTTAAAGAAGTTGAATAGAATTCATCAGTAACGACAGATAAAAATGTTATATCGGAATTCTATTGTAGAGATCTATGTGCTTAAAGAAGCGGAATAGGATTCATCCATAATGACAGACAGAAGGTGTTGCTAGATCTATGTGCTTAAAGAAGCGGAATAGAATTCGTCAGTAATGACAGACAAAAATGTTATCTCGGAACTCTATTGTAGAGATCTGTTTGTTTAAAGAAGCGGAATAGAATTCATACTTAATGACAGACAGAAAATGTTGCTAGATCTATGTGCTTGAACAAGCGGAATAGAATTCATCCATGATGACAGACAAAAATAATGTTACCTCTAATTCTATTGCAGAGAGCGAAATATAATTCATCCATAATGACAGACAAAAAAATGTTACAAGCGGAATAGAATTCATCCATAATGACAGACAGAAAATGTTGCTAGATCTATGTGCTTAAAGAAGCGGAATAGAATTCGTCAGCAACGACTGACAAAAACTTACAACTCTAGGACCAACACCAGCCTATTTGGTTCGCTCAGAAGCCCCATAAAAGAAACCCTTCATCGGGAGTGAATCCCGATATTGTGTTAGCCTTCTTTGATATCTCAGGAGCCCTTTCTGGGAATCTACCCTCCCCTGCCGCTTCTTATCAAAGCTAACAACCTGGCCTTATTTGAAAGGAGGAAAATTCCTCTTAGTCTGTCTTCTCCTGACTTTCCCTTCTTCAGGAGATAAGCTTGTCTCGAAATGCCTTAGAAGTCCTGTCTAAGCTGGTTAGTAAACATTTTACTGTTGTCACTGGGTTTTTGACATGTCAATCTACTTAGTACTGTCTCCACAATAAACGAGATAGGGCAACCTTATCATGGGAAATAGAGATATATATGTACAAAAAGTCGGTTAAGTTATAAAACTTAGCTGAACAATATCCCCTTCAAGAAATTATGCAAGCTTTTTACAGATATTGTAGATTCTAGATGCTAACTGTAACTTGGTATGATCTTATAAATATTGCATGCAGATTGAATCAGACTATGCAATTCCTCTCGTTCCTTCCAAAAAAAAAAAAATCTTAAAATTACTGCTAACTCTAACTCAGGATAGTAGCTCATAGAACTAGGTCGCTTGTCTAAGACACATTCATGCGGGTGGATGAAGGCCTTCTTTCAGGTCATAAATGTTCATCTGGGAACAGTTGATCTAGGTAGTTCTATTATCTTTATTGCCATGCGTCTTTACGTTATGCAATAGGAGATGTCGCTCTAAAGGATCTTAATATTAGGGTTAATACTCATTGCTCATTTCAGAATGAAGTGGTTGTCTAAACATTGACGTGGAAGGAATCGTAAATGTTACCAGTGTATATCGTTGAACTCACACTATGTCGTCTTTTCTGTCGTCACCCAGATTCTTTGGGGTGTCTCTTGGTCTCCTTCTATTCTTTCTTGACGACATGAATTGTTACACGCGAATCCCGTCCGGCATTCAATAAGTACCATAATGATTTTTGCCACATCTAGAAGGCCCTACTTTATGTGACCAAATCAACTTTCTCCCGACTTATAACACCGTTCTCATCGCGGTAATTAAAAATTAACCGAATCCAAGGAGAAATCTTGATCTTGTGTAGCTTCGTTAATTTTAATTAGTTCAACAGTCTCCTCCATTCCTTCTTAATACACTGGCCTGACACGCTACACTTCCTCTAATCGCCAGCAAGCTCGATCAATCCCAATGAAAAGGCCACTTCAAGGCGTCAACTCCTTGCTAAACTCATCATGTATGGTTCCAAAATATATTTTTAAAAAAATTATATATTTCACAGTGGTATCTGCTCCCACTGATAACGGTTACCAAATATGGAATCTTTCTATTTTATCTATTCAACTGTTATTAGTCGGACTACTGCAATCCTTTCTCACCATTACTCCCAGACACCTGCGCAAATACTGTCTTCGACATGACCAATTTCTTAAAGTTCTGCCTTCTGAACATCCTGTTAGTTAGAGTTGTCTTAATTAATCACTGGAGTTATCTGCGATGAGTGGATTGAGTCTCCCTATCTAGATTTCCACTCTAACTCCAGGATCTCTTTCTGTCTAAAACTGCCCAGATTCTTCTTGAGAAAAAAACTATACTTAAAACATTATTGCCGTGGAAAGAAACCACACGTCTGATTCACGAGCATATCCATAAAAAAAAAAAGAAACTTAGCTAATGTTTGCTTCTATAATTCAAGATATTTATAAGAAATTACAATGAGCATGACTGGTTCGACTCGGATTTTATCATATTCTGTCATGCCTTCTGCTGGCAGTAAATCCATATAATGAATCAGCATCGAAAATATTTTTGCTTGTCTTTACCTAAAAGGAAGTAGGTTTCACGAAAAAAAGCTCAAATTCACACCATTAGAATACCCGTGAATTTTGTTACGAAATATTCTCATATTTACACTATGACAAGGCAACCTTCTCTCGTTAGTGTCTTCAGGTTATTAGATTGCAAAAAGGAAAAGGAATTCTAGAACATTTATAATTTTAGACATATCTGGAAGTAATATGGATCGAAAATCGGTACCGACGGACGCGTCCTACCAGCTGCCATCTTGGAAACTTGTTGCGTTTGTATTGTCGTACGACTATTTATATTAAATATTATATACAAAGAGAAAATGGAAAGGCGGTAAAACCAACACTCAAAGGATTATATTTTAAAAAAAGAAAACAAAATTAGGAATATCATGACGCATGATATGCAAAATTATTTGTAATAAATATTTGTCTATACTTAAAAAAAATGTTGCAATAATCTAAAATTATCTATAATAAAAAAAAAAATATTATGTAGATTACAAGTGTTGAAAACAAAAAACCCAGTAAATAGGTATAAATTAAAGTAAAGTTGAAAATCGGGATTATCTATAGAACCTATGATATTCAAATATTTGTGAGATAAATAGATAAATAAACAAAAGATAAATTGTGAGATAGATAGCTGAAAATATAAAAATAAAAATTTAAAAAATGATTAGCGAATTACACACACATAATATTTAATAGCTTAACAAAAATCAAATTGTTAGTCATAAAGGCGTTTTGCCTTCCATAACCAAGAGAATGAACTAAATATGAAGATTGTCTCTAGATACATCATATCTACCCAATATCTGCTTTGGGTAAAAATAAAAAAAATCAATAAGTATGCATGTCTATATGCGAAAGGGAATTAAAATAAATAATGCAAACTCATTAAAAGTTGTTTAATATAATTATATATATGATGCCAATAAATACTGCTGCATCATTTAATAGTTAAAATGGGCATGGCTGAGGGAATATTTGACTAAATATAATGCATTCCAAGAAAAAATAAAATCAAACCTATTCTAGAAAGGCGATAGCTTCGTGATAATGCAATATATTTAAAATGAAATAAGTGGATTACAAAATCAAATAAACAAAGCTGAAAGGCCCGTGAATAAGTGAAGCTAAATACATACAATTATTAATCAAAACGAACATTTGTGTCTGAACATTATATTCATATAACTACAAATTAGCAAAATATTTTGAGGTAAATAGTGTCTCGATTAGCAAAAAAGGTAAAATGATAAGCGAAATTACTAGGACGAATAAAGATTTAAAAATATAAAAATTACTATATTTAATATATATATACTTTGGTATAATCTAATACATTATATAGCCTATACTTCTTAGAAGAAATAGCAGAAAGGCTTTGAAATCATGCTTATTCTAATAAGCTAAATATCCTTGCGAAAAAATAAAATATCAAATAAAAAATTGCTATTCTAAAAAAAATAAAAAATAAATAAAAGTAATAGGCCCGTGAATATGAAAATTGATATAAACATTAATACTGATTAAATTCAACAGATAAAAAGGTTCTTAAAAGAGGGTTAACTATGAAAGTTTAAAAGAGGATGAAATAATTTAGAGTGAAACCCTCTCGCAAACGCGAGAGGCATGCATGGGGAGCTAACTAGAGACCCACCTTTTCGGTTTGAAAACGAAGCGTTGACTGATCTCATTGGCTCACAGAATTCCCGCCTAACGCGTTTACATCTGGAGTTGTTTTCGTCGTACAGATGTCTATATTCCCCTGAGATGTCCAAAAGTTGTCTCCGCTATCAATCAAATTTGTCCCTAGAGAGAACTAAATTTAACCCAGGTTGGGAAAAACAAAAGACGTGGGAAACATTGAAAAAATAACTTGAAGTTAAGAAAAAAATACGTTAGAGTCAAATTATATATTATTATGAATTTTTGGACGAAAGGAACTTAATAACACATATTAAATTTGTTGACTTTGCTTAGAATTATTAATGAAACTGATTCCAATAATTATTATTTGAACATTCTATTTATTGATTTACAAGAGAGAGAACAAAATATAAAAGGGAAACTAATATTGAACAAAAGGAACCTTTTTCTGTTTCAGTTAGCGCCTATTTACCTGTGAGCTTACACACACTCTGTGGTAACAATTAATTAATATATATACAACACACGCTCCCCTGTGTGTAAGCCCTAATCAGCAAGTCCAAGGCTATCTGCACATTTCCGTAGTTTGTCCTTATAGTCCACACCATATCTTTGATTGCATCAAACAGCAACCGGTCTGGCCTTTCTTTTATATATGCCATCTTTTGATGTTTTCTTCGTACTGTAGACCCATTTACTATTGATGAATTTCATACCATTTTCCCTTGGTACTAGTGTCCATACTTTATGTTTCTCTATCTCACTGTGCTCTTCTTCCATTGCTTTGAGCCATTCATTTCTTTCTCCACTATCCATTGCTTCTTTAAAGTTCTCCGGGATATAATGATCTATTCCCATAATTAAGTTTGCATCATTCCTATCCTTTTTTCTTTGTGAGAGTCGAACTCCTTCTCCAATCAATTTCCTTTCTTGTTCCTCAAGTCTTGCTTTGTGCCGTTCTTCTAACGGCTTTGTTTCTCCTTTCTTTCTTCCTCCTTTTGTGCATCTTTCCTCTATTGGGTCAGTTTGTGTTGAGTCATTTTCACAGTCACCACCTAGTTTTACTGAAGTATCCTCCTGAGACTTCATTTCACTCTCTGTGACAGGATTGTCTTCTTTCAAGATAAGAAAGTCTTCAACAATTTCTTCACAATTTACTTTATAGGTCAAATTATCACAATTAGTATCGTCTTGAATATATTTGCATAATCAATTCCTCTCTTATCTTCACTAAATTTTACTGATCTGACTTCATGATTTCTCTTTGGCATTATATCATATATTCTGTAGGCTTTTCCTTTAATGGAATAACCAATAAATATTCCCTTTCTACCCTTTGGTGAAAACTTGTTTCTTCTTGGTTTGCTCTCAAGCCAATGTGTCAAACATCCAAATATTCAAATGTGTTTGACCGATGGTTTCCTACCATTTCATCTCTGCATAAGTGTATGGTGTTTGATAAACCTGTGGGGTGTACAATTCTTAATATATGTAGCTGTAGCAATTGCCTCTGCCCAAAACTTCATGGGTAATTTTGAGTCAATTAGTAAGGTTCTCGCTGTATCTATAAGAGTCCTATTCACTCTCTCTGCGACTCCATTACTTTGTGGTGAGTATGTTGTGGTAAGTTGGTGATGGATCCCACTTCTCTTGAAAAGTCCTTCAAATCTAGAGTTACAAAATTCAGTTCCATTGTCGGTTCTTGAATCTTTTATTCTAAGACTTTATTCGTTTTCGGCTCTTGTTTAAATTCTTTAAATTCATCTTTTGACTTCAGGAAATAAACAAAGATTCTTCTACTGTAATCATCTACTATAACAAGGAAATACTTAGATCCTCCTAAAGATTGACATGGCATTGGTCCACATAAATCCATATGAATCAATTGCAGGGACTTTACTGCATAATTTTCTGTAATATTATATGGCTTCTGAACCAGTTTTCCCATTATGCATGCTTCGCACTCTGGTAACCTTTCAAATTTTAGATCCAATCCTCTTATAATATGTCCGTGAATCATATTTTCATGTATTCTTCATTTAAATGGTTAAATCTTTTATGCCATATATTTATATTGCTATTTTTATTTGATAAATGTGTATTTATAACCATGACATTTTAATTTTTTGCTATTGGTACATTTCTTAGCTTTGTTTCCATCATAAACATTCTATCTTTATTATATCAGCAACTAAATCATTCCCTTCATTTTAAATTTTTGCTCCATCCTTATTGAAAATAACTGAATTTCCCTTGTTGACTAATTCGTATACTGACAAGAAATTATTCATTAAACTTGGTGAAGATATTAATCTCTGCGATTTTAAATGTTTCTTTTTGACCAGTACTTTTGTTTTGTTTTTGCTTTTCCTAAAATGCTTTTTTCTTCTTCTTAATTATTATTTGTTCTATATGTATAGCTTTGTTTTTGATACTTGAATAAACAAATTCAAGTTTATTATATTTTTTTGTGTGCTTTTAAAGTTAAAACACAACAGGTTATGGGCCCAGCACGCTTCCACTGCGAAATATAACAAAAACGAAGCAGCGGTAAGCCTAAAAAGAATTCTATTTTGTTTATCACGTTAAAATTTATATTTGTAATGTCTGTAATGGATAATATTAAAATGGGTATGAATATTCCCAAATTGGAAGGATTAATAAACTGGCCAGAATATAAGAAAAATATAAAATTGCTTTTAACAATAAACAAAGTAATAGGCGTTGTTGATGGAACATATAGAAAGCCAATAAAACAAGAAACAAATGAAGAAAAAGAGGCATATGTAAAATGGGAAAGTGAAGGTGCAATATCCCAATTGTTATTTACAACAAGTGTGATGCCTGATGTAAGTCAACTAATCATTCCCTGCTCAAGTGCTAAAGATATGTGGGACAAATTGTTAAGTGTCTATGAGCAAAGTTCTGGTCAAAGATTAGATATGCTCTATAATCAATTCTTTAATTTTAAGAAGGATCCTACAGATGATATTTCAAAGCACATTTCAAAACTAGAAAGTTTATGGAATGATATGCAAAATGAACTTACTAAACAAGAAAATTTGAAATTGCCAGAATCCATGCTGATGTGCAGAATCATAAACACCTTGCCTGATGAATATTTTGATTTTAAAAGTGTTTGGGAATCAGTGTCTAAAGAAGAACGTTCTGTAGACAATCTCACACAAAGGCTTCGGTTACTCGAAATAAGAATTCAACAGCGAGATGAATGCAGCACATCAAGTTCGACAGCACTAATGGCAAATGCATATGAAAATAAGCAAAATATGAAAGGAAAAGTTACCAAAAGTAATGAAAAATTTCAGAAAACAAGAGAAACAAGAGAATGTTACTTTTGTCATAGAAAAGGACACTTGGCCAAAGATTGTAGGTATGCAAAACAGAAGAAACTAAAGGATAAAGAAAAGGATGAAACTAAATTAAAACTTGATTCAAATAACGAGTTTACAAAGTGGGAAGAGGAGCTTCTTTTTATTAGCATGAACATAAGCTTTCGGACACATCGTCCTTCATCAGATAAGTCCTTGATTCAAAATTAAGTGAAAGTTTAATCAGTGAAAGATTCAATAAACAAGATGAAGACATTTGGATTGGTGACTCAGGAGCTACTAACCACATTACAAGAAATGCAAGTTTTTATACTTCTTATAAGGATTTTCCTGCCCAACAGACTGTTAAAGTTGGAAGTGATGAAAAATTGATAGCTTATGGAAGTGGAACTATAACAATTGAAACTTGTGTAAAAGGTAAATGGCAAACTCACTACCTAACTGATGTATGGTATGTTCCCAATTTCAGTCGTAATGTGATGTCATTACAGTCCACATTGGATAAAGGGTTTGAAATGAAATTGGATAAAAAAGGTTGTAAACTTTTTAAGACAACAACTGGAGAAGGTATTGTAGAAAGGAAAAGACTACCAGGAGGCTTGTATGATATGTTAATAACAAGTATCAAACCTGAAAATGCTGCAGAAGTCAATTTAGCCAAAACCCAAAATGTCAATATGCTACAACTATGGCCTGAAAGATTTGGACATCAAAATAAAAGGCATGTTCAAAAATGGCTTAAAGAACAAGGAATAGATGCTGTCATGGACAATGAACCTTGCGAGGCATGCATTTATGGCAAACAACATAGACTGAGTTTTGGATCAAGAGAACAATATGCTTCTACCCAACCTGGAAACCTAATTCATGTAGATGTATGTGGCCCTATGCAGGAGGTTTCGAAAGGAGGGATGAGATACTTTGTGTGTTTCAAAGATGATTTTACAAAATACCGATCAGTGTATTTCCTAAAAGAAAAGTCACAAGTCATTGAAAAGCTAGAACAATTTCTCTTGGAAACAAAGACTACTTGACATATAGTGAAAGAAATTCTCACAGATGGAGTAAAGGAGTTTGTAAATAAAGAAACCTCAAAAATTACAAACAAGTATGGTATTAATCATAGGATCACAATGCCATATACTCCACAACAGAATGGTTCAGCAGAAAGGGAAAACAGGACTTTAATAGAAGCAGCTCGTTCAATGATATATGCCAAAATTATGAGCCTAAAGCTGTGGGCAGAGGCAGTTAACACTGCTACATATGTTTTAAATAGAACAGGACGAACACAAATTGAGGGAAAGACACCTTATGAACTA
Source organism: Cordylochernes scorpioides (assembly GCA_030710605.1). Taxonomy (NCBI): domain Eukaryota; kingdom Metazoa; phylum Arthropoda; class Arachnida; order Pseudoscorpiones; family Chernetidae; genus Cordylochernes; species Cordylochernes scorpioides. The sequence continues at coordinate 30,296,936 of CP092870.1, read as the reverse complement.
TGGTTTGATAAAAAAACAGCAGTTGATCATCTTCGAATATTTGGAACTGAATGTTTTGTTCATGTGCCTGATGAAAAGAGAAGAAAGTTAGATGCCAAAAGCGAAAAAAGGTATTTTAGTTGGTTATTGCAGTAACAAGGATGGGTATCGAATCTGGATGCCGAACTCAAACAAAGTTGTCACAAGTAGGGATGTAATATTCAAGAAAACTATACCAACATTTAGCCTTGATATTGAAAAGAGAAATAAGGAACTTTCAAGTAATCAGATTGATGAACAAAATGATACTCAAGATATTGAGAAAATTGAAAGCAATGTTCAAATATCAGACGTATACATTCTAAGAGATCGATCAAATATATCAAAACCTCAAAGGTCTATTGATGATGAAATAAATATTGCAGAAGGTATTGAACCCAAGACATACAAAGAAGCAATGGATTCTCCAAATGCACAGTTTTGGAAAGAAGCAATGAATGAAGAAATGAATTCTTTAACGGAAAATGATGTATACGAATGCACAACATCACCACCTGGCCAAAAACCAATTGATTGTAAATGGGTATTAAAGGCCAAATTGAATTCTAAAGGAGAGATTACAAGATATAAGGCAAGACTGGTGGCAAAAGGGTTTGTACAAAAGAAGGGTATAGATTATGAAGAAACATTTAGTCCTGTGGCAAGACATGACACCATAAGAACTCTTTTAGCAATTGCTGCTAATGAGGACTTAAAATTGGTACAATTTGACATAAAGACAGCCTTTCTATATGGAGACTTACAATATCAAATTTATATCAACCTGAAGGATTCAACAATGAAACAGATCTTGTATGGAAATTTAAGAAAAGTCTCTATGGACTTAAACAGTCACCAAGATGCTGGAATCAGAAAATAGTCAACTTCATGAAAGAAAGATGTCTGAAGGAAAGTACAGCTGACCCCTGTTTATTCTTCAGAAAAACAAATGATCAACTACTCATTATTGCCATATATGTTGATGATGGAATCATTGCTGGTTCAAATGAACAGGAAATCAAATAATTTATTGATGAACTAATGTTTTCATTTAAGATCACAAGTGAACCATTAAATTACCTTTTGGGTATTGAGATAGAGCGGCAACAGGATGGGTCAATCTTTATAAATCAAAAGGCATATATAAAAATAATTCTTGAGAAATTCAATATGTCTCAAACGAATAAAGTGGGAACACCAACTGATAATTCTACTGTTCCTGGGGAAGCAGAGATTCTAGAAAATGTTCCCTTTCGTGAAGCGATTGGTAATCTGATGCATCTGAGCTGCTTAACAAGACCCGATATCACTTTTGCACTGAATAAAGTTTCTCAAAAACTTGCAGCACCAACAAAATATCTACTGGGTATGAGGGACATTTGAAATCTGATTAAGGGGAAGTGTTGAAGATATTAATCTGCGATTTTAAATGTTTCTTTTTGTCCAGTACTTTTGTTTTGTTTTTGCTTTTCCTAAAATGTTTTTTCTTCTTCTTAATTATTATTTGTTCTATATGTAAAGCTTTGTTTTTGATACTTGAATAAACAAATTCAAGTTTATTATATTTTTTTGTGTGCTTTTAAAGTTAAAACCCAACACTTGGTACATGTAAGATATCTTTGATGCCAATATTTTCTTGGCCTTCACTTGTGCATGTAGTAAGTCTCATATCTCCTTTGGCTGTGGCTTGGGTAGTTTTGCCCTCCTCAGCTAGGTTGCTTTCACTTTCATAATCTATCACATTTTCCATCAAAGTTATGTTTGGGGTAAAATGTGCCGTGTATCCTGAATCTATACACCATATTTGCCTATCATTTCTCCTATCTGGTGAATCTTCAAATTCTTTTACATATGTTTCAAATGCTTGCTCATTAATTCCTCTTTTGACAGTATCCACTAGGTTATTTGAATGTTCCCTACTGTATTTGTGATTTCTATAACCAGGAGTCCATTTCTTTTGGTATCCTTGTTTCTGTTTATCTCGAAGCCAGCAATCATTAGCTAGATGTCCCTTTTTATTACAAACAAAACATATTTTTGGCTGAAATTGTTTAACTTTTCTATTTTAAATTCTGTATGCTTGTTCATGTCCATTCTCAACCGATTGATTTAATCTCATATTTCTTCTTGACTCCTCTTCTCTTAGAGTATGTTGAATCTCTTCAATTGTTGCCTCTCTCTTAGATCGTAAGACAATAGCAATATTTTCATACTTTGGATGTATGCCTCTGAAAATAAGAAATGAAAGTTTTCTTGAGGTAAATTGATGCCCTAATGATGAACTTCTTGCAGCAATATTTTTTGCCCTTGTTATATATTCATCTACAGTTTCATTATCTTTCATTCTAATGTTCTTTGATTCTAAGCCTATATCAATAATTTTATCTTCTAAATTGCCTGTGTATGTTTTTCTCAGTGAGTCCCATACTTTCTTAGCATTTGTTTCTCCTATGAACATTTCAGCTTGTTCATTAGTCAATGTTGTGATGATTATCCCAAAAGCTTCATCGTTTTTATCACTCCAAATCTCCCAAGAACTTTTGTCTTCCATATTAGGTTCTGGATCGGAAATTACACATTTAAATAATTTTCTTCCTCTCAGAACTGCGCCGATTTTCAAGCCCAGATTTGATAATTAGTTCCTGTTAATGGTTCAATTTTTTGTTTGGGATAAAAAAATATATTCAGCCATTTTCGCCTTTTGAGCTAATATAAACAAACCAATATAATTTAAAAACAAATATATATTTTGAATTTATTTAAATATTGGGTAGCTTTTAAACATGCAATATATAGATATAATTTAACTTAATCTATATAAATACCTGTAAATATAAAAGTAATATTAAAGTCAATAATAATCAGTAGCCAAGTTGGCGCATATATAAACAAAAGGAATAACTCTTTTTGCATAAATATATGTTGTTTAGTTTGTAATACAATTAATACTTTAAGTTTTAGTCTGCTTAATGTTGTTGTTAGTTTTTTAATTAACTACGAAGACAAGTTAATGTCACATGGTGGCAGCGGTAATCGCATAAATTAATAATTTAGTGTTCGTGTCAAAATGGCTGACCAATTCTTAAAGCCGCCTAAGCCTTTGGAGCAATCATCAAAAGAAGCATGGGACGAGTGGATAGAAGCATTTATATGGTACGAAAAAGCTGTACAATTAGAAAAGAAACCACAAGAAGTCCAAGTAGCGATCTTTATGGCTTCGATTGGACAATTGGCCCAGAAAATTTATAAAACGTTCAAGTTGAATGAAGGTGAAGAAAATAAGTTACAAGAACTCAAGGGTAAGTTTAATAAATACTTTACCCCTAAATTAAATTATACTGTAGAAAGGTATCAGTTTAATAATATAAAGCAGTGTAATGAGCCTTTTAAAGAATTCCTAACTAAGGTTAAATTACAAGTGTTCGAATTGTAGATTTAGATTTGAGTATTTATTTAGATTTGAGTTAATGAATGATTGAATAAAGTTTACAAAGAATAGATTAGGTTTTATTACCACAAATTCGATTACAATAATGATAATGGTAGGAGATTAAAAAATGTCAACAAAACCAACAGTGCCAAGCAACAAATAACTCACAGATTAAACGAAAATAAATAAATCAATGAAAACAAAATGAATTTAAGAAAAATGCAAATAAATGAATTAATGAATATTTACATTTGAATCCAACATACTCCCCCACAACCTTGAACTATATTCCAGTTCAAGAGCTCACTCCTTGTAAGGCAGAGGACATATCTTGGTTATTGGTCTCTTCAGAAGGCCCCCAGGAGTACGAAGAAGCACCACTCTGACATGATCATCTTCTCCTGGGAATATCTGGACAATTCTCTCCAGTTTCCATTGTAGTGGTTTGTTTTGTTCCTTCAACATAACCAAATCTCCAATGTTGACATCCGGATGTGAAGTCCTCCACTTCCTTCTTTCTTGGAGTTGATGTAGGTATTCACAGCTCCAACGGTTCCAGAAGTAGTCTCTTTGAGGTTGAATCAGACCCCATCTGGAGCGAAGATTCAAAGTAGAGTGATCAGATTCTGCATCATGTCGCATAGCATTTCCTATAAGAAAATGTCCTGGTGTTAGCGCTGTTAAGTCGTTTGGATCATTGCTAACAAAGGTTAATGGTCTGGAGTTAAGACAGGCTTCAATTTGAGCTAATAAGGTCAGTAACTCCTCGTAATTCAATAACCTAGATTTCATCGTTTTAGATAAGATGGTTTTAACTGATTTAATGCCAGCTTCCCATAATCCACCAAAGTTAGGTGCCGACGGAGGAATGAAATGCCAATTAATGGATTCTATGGCTGAAAAATCTTGAATATTAGCAGCATTGAACAACTTCCATCGTTCTTTCAAAATGTTGCTTGCACCCTTAAAGTTAGTTGCATTGTCTGAGTATATATCAGTTGGTCTTCCTCTTCTAGAGATGAATCTTTTCAATGCTGCAAGAAAGGTTTCCGCAGTCAAATCTGATGAAATTTCTAAGTGAATGGCTTTGGTGGTGAAGCAAACGAATAGGACGATGTAGAATTTGAAAATAACTTTGCTTCGTTTCAACATAGGTTTAGCTTGAATGGGACCGGCCAAATCAATACCAATCTTTTCAAATGGTCTACCTGTAAGAAGTCTATTTTTTGGTAAGTCTCCCATTATCTGATGAATAGCCTTAGATTTACTCTTCAGGCATACGAGACATTGATTTAAGACCCTTTTGATTAAGTTTCTTCCAGAAGGAATCCAAAATTTATTTCGAATCAAAGATAAAGTTAATTGAGTTCCAGAATGAAGATTGTTTAGGTGATAGTGTAGTACAATTAATTTGGTTACAAATTGATCTTTAGGAATTAGCATAGGATGCTTCTGATCAATATCTAAATCCGAATGACGTAATCTTCCGCCTACTCTAAGAATTCCTTGGGAATCTATAAAAATGTTAAGCGAAATAAGCCTGCTTTTTCTTGGTAATGGAATATTTTTTATGCAAGCATTGATTTCTGGGGTGAATTCACATCTCTGAATAATCTTGACGATTTGTAATAGAGAGTCTTTTAAGTCTTGGGATGTTAGAAATGAGAGTCTTTGAGTTGGCTGTTTTCGGGTAATATTAATAAATCTTTTACACCAAGCCATGACCCTTAAAAGTTTGGTAAAGGAAGAATATTTTGACAAAAACTCTGGGCATGGTTCTGCTATTGTAGCATGCAGTATAACACTACGCTCTTCTAAACCCATAGAAGGGTCTATAGTGAATGAAGGAATATTTTCAGAACCATCTAATGTCAACCAAACGGGTCCATGCCACCATAATTTTGAATTGATCAAACAGGAAGGCAAAATTCCTCTCGTAGCAAGGTCTGCTGGATTTTGCTTGCCTGATATATATTGCCATGAATGGGCTGCAGTCAGATCTTGAATCTTTGCCACCCGATTGGCCACAAATATCTGCCACTTCTTTGATTCAGAAGTAATCCACGCCAGAACAATATTTGAATCTGTCCAATAGAATTGTTCATCGATATTAAAGGGAAGTGCTTGAGTTGTCTGCGATTGAAGTTGCGCCAACATCAAGGCTGCGCAAAGCTCAAGTCTTGGTATGGTTATTTTCTTGATGGGAGCGCGCGCAACTTTTGTTTTTGCTGTCAAAAGAATGGTCTCAATTTGATTATTCTCATAAGTTATTCTTAGATAAAAGACAGCAGAATAAGTCAACTCTGATGAATCACAGAATCCATGCATCTGCATATTGGATATTAATAAATTCCGTTGGAATAAACATCTTGGAATACTGATTTGTTGGAAATGATTCATTTCTCTTTCAAAGGTATTCCACTTTCTTTGAATAGAAGCAGGTATATCCTCATCCCAGCCTATTTTCAATTTCCATGATTCTTGGAGGAGAAGTTTTAGCACAACTGTGGTAGGGGAAAGCCAGCCACAGGGGTCATAAATTCTGGCTATAGCCGATACAATTTGTCTTTTTGATTTAATATCAGCTGGACCAGACTTACAAGAAATGTTGAGGGTATCATAACTTGGATCCCATTGGATTCCAAGAACGTTCACGTTTGATTCCTTTCTATTAAATTCCATCACCTCACCTTTTCCTCTCAATAATAAAGGTAAGTCTTCAATTATAGAAGTTTCATTGGATACCCATTTTCTCAGGACGAATCCACCAGAACCCAATACAGCAATCAATTGTTGCACGAGTCCCTTGGCGTCTTCCACTGTGGGGCATCCAGTCAGAAGGTCATCCACGTAGAAATCCTCACGAATAATCTTGGATACTCTTGGATTAGAAACTTGTACCTCATGGGCAATCTGATGTAGAGTTCGAATTGCCTAGTAAGGGGCACATGCAAGGCCATAAGTGACTGTCAACAAGTTATACTCCTGCAATTCTAGATCTTTACGATCTCTCCATAGTATGGTTTAATATTTAATATCGTCTGGATATAATCTAATCTGCCGATACATCTTTTCAATGTCGGCCACTAAAGCAACAGAGTTCGTGCGGAACTTGAGTAGGATGTTGAATATATTATTTTGAAGTTTTGGACCTACATGAAGGAGATCATTCAATGATATTTGGGTGGTAGTCTTTGAGGATGCATCAAATACCACTCGTAACTTAGTTGGCTGTGCCTTTAGAATACAGTGATGAGGAATGTAATATTTTGGTTCAGTCTGCAGAGAACAACTTGCCTGCATATGACCTAATCTTATATATTCATTCATAAATTGTTTATATCGAACATATATTTTTTCCTTTTGTTCTAACCTTTTATCTAGATTAAGAAATCTGCTAATTGCGATGGATTTCGATTGACCTAACTTTTCAGATGATTCCTTAAATGGAAGCCTTACAATATACCTTCCTGATTCATCCCTGACTACATTTTTTAAATAATGACTTTCACAATCCTTTTCTTCTTTTGTAGGAATTTCTTCCAAAGGAATGGATTCCAATTCCCAGAACCTTTTTATTAAATCTTCAGATTCCAATTCAGAAGAGAAATGTGCCATATTTCTGAATGACTGCCGTTCACTCACTGAGGTCGGACCATATACGAGCCATCCCAATTTTGAATGGATAGCAGATGGCTCATTTTCATTTCCATTTCTCCTTCCTTCCTGAATGAGGTTGAATACTATATCTGACCCCAAGATTACATCTATTTCTCTTGATTTAAAATATGAAGGATCAGCCAGGATCAATCCCTTCATATATGAATAAATAATTTTCTTGACCGTAAAACTAGGAATATTGTTTGTTAACTTGGTAAGAACCAGTGCTGTAGTCTCAAACGATTGATGATCAAAATGAGAAGAAAACCTGATAAAGACCTCACCTAGGGAAGATTCTACAATTTGATCTCCCAAACCTCCAACTGCTATACGTTTACGTCTGATGGGTATTCCTAGTTTTGCCGCGCACTTTTCAGTGATAAGGCTTCTTTGACTTCCATTATCTAACAGAGCTCTACAAATTTGATCTTCCCCATTTACATCTTGTATATGAATTATAGCTGTAGATAACAGTATTTGTATAGAACCATCTGCTCCACTCAAACAGCAGGATGTGCTTGTTGAAGGTACATTCGATGATTGTACTGATTTGGGAGAGGTAAACTGGACACTAGATGATTCCCTTTGTCTTGGAGGACTTGAAATCACATGCAACAAGGTATGATGGTTTCTATTGCAATGGAAACAACGATTTGTGATTTTACAATTCTCAACAGAATGATTGCCACGCAAACAATTAGAACAAAGTTGGTTCTGTTTTACATAACCTATTCTATTTTGAATTGACATTTGTCTGAATTCATTACATTGATTCAGTTTATGCCTCAATTTACATAGTAGACAATTTTTGAAACCTACATTGATGTTGTATGTATTTACTCTTTTATTCAAATTTTCCTTTGAGGTAGTGTCCTTCATTGTATTCATTAAAGATTGAGCTTGTTTTTTCAAAAAGGAAATAAACCTTTGATATGAGGGCATTTCTTGATTATCATAAGACAATTCCCATTGTTGTCTGATTGGAATATCTAACTTCTTTTGTAAAAAATGTATTAACATAACGTCTAACATTTCATTTCTTTCCAAACCTATAGTCTCCAAATTTCTAAGAGATTCGTTGCAAATATCCAACAACTCATACATAGCCTTCGAGGTAGAGACCTTATATAATTTGATTTTAAATATTTTATCTAGTTGAGAGAATATTATCTCTCTTTTATTATCATATCTTTCTATCAAAGTTTTCCAAGCTTGATTATAATTATTTTCAGTGATCGGGAAACCCTTTATTATACGAGCTGCATCACCTTTTAATGAAGAATGCAAATATTGCAATTTTTGTATATCTGAAAGAGTCGTATTTTTATCTATGGTAACCAAAAATAGGTCCTTAAAACTCAACCACTGAGACATCTCACCGGAAAATACAGGCAAATAAAATTTTGGTAATTTAACATTAGATATTACACTTTGATCCGATTTGACTGGTTGAGAAACGTTCTCTACCTCCAAGATTTCCTCAATTTGAAATACAAAATTTTCATAACGATTCTTTACATCTATGTATTCTTTAAATAGGGTTTCACTGGCTTCCAAAGCATTTGCTCTCACTATTTGATAATATGTTTCCTTGATGGTTTTGAATAATTCCGCAATATTTTCATGATAAAGTTTTACTCTACGTATATTTCTCTGTTGACAAATTTCGTCAAACTGATTTGCATATGCATTGAATTCCTCAACATATATTTTGAAAATAAGTATATCTGAATTCGCCTTTTTAGACATGATTTAGATTATTTTATGTATAAAATATTTATATTTCGCTTGATTCTATTCACCACAAGATAATTTAATTATTACTTACCAAATTATCAGTGGATCCGGCTCGAGGGACCAGAAAGATGTTCGAATTGTAGATTTAGATTTGAGTATTTATTCAGATTTGAGTTAATGAATGATTGAATAAAGTTTACAAAGAATAGATTAGGTTTTATTACCACAAATTCGATTACAATAATGATAATGGTAGGAGATAAAAAAATGTCAACAAAACCAACAGTGCCAAGCAACAAATAACTCACAGATTAAACGAAAATAAATAAATCAATGAAAACAAAATGAATTTAAGAAAAATGCAAATAAATGAATTAATGAATATTTACATTTGAATCCAACAACAAGCAAAAAAATGTAAATTTGATCAAATGGAGGATGAACTAATTAAGGATAGAATAGTTGTTGGTATACAAAATAATGATGTTCGAGAAAAAATACTTTCTGATCCAGATCTGAATATAACTAAAGCAATTCAAATATGTGTAGCTGCTGAAAATGCTAACACACAACTAAGAGAAATTAAAGATAGGAACGAAAATGAGCCATCCATTTCCACAATCGAAAGAAAAATTAGTAGAGATTTCTCACAGAAAGCCTTTAATCCTAGAGATACCACAAGCTTTAAGAAACTTATAAATAATTGTACACGTTGTGGAGCTAAACATGAAATAAACAAATGCCCAATATATGGTAAAGCATGCCATAAATGTAAAAAGGCTAACCATTTTTCAAAATTATGCAAAACTGCCAAAAGGGAAAGAGTGGTAAACCTTGTAGAAGATACTGAGGTGGAATCGGATGAATTTTCTCTCTCAATAAATGAAATAAAGACCCGAAATGGACAAGAGTGGTTGGAAAAAGTAACGTTCGAAGGAAATCAAACAGTTGAGTTTAAATTGGACACTGGAGCTCAGTGCAATGTCATACCTTTGACACTCTCTAAAAAACTTAAACTAAAAATTAATTCAAGTGGAGTAAGGAAGTTATTAACTTACTATGGTGAATCAATAAGGGTAATGGGCGAGACAAATGTTACTTGCACAATAAAAAGTAAGGCAGTAGTTCTCAGATTTATAATATCAGAAAAAGGAATCACTCCGATTCTGGGAAGAGATGCCTGCTCACAGTTAGGGTTGATCTACAGGGTTGATGAAGTCTGTCCAGAAATGGAATTTGAAGAATTGTTTAAAGGTATAGGGCTTATAAGGAACTATAAATATAAATCTGACTTTTCAGAAATTCCAAAAAATTTGCCCATTAAACCTGCTCGCAAGATACCTTTTGCAATTAAAGCTAATGTCAAGAAGGAACTTGATGAAATGGAAGCATTGGGCATAATCAAAAAAGTGAATCACCCCACTCCCATCTCCAGTCATATGGTGATAGTTAGCAAGGACGGAAAGATAAGGATATGTCTTGATCCTTCAGACTTAAACAAGATTTTGTTACGAAGAGAGTTTCCTCTCAAACGACTGGAGGACATTACAGTCACCTTGCACAAGTCCAAATACTTCGCCAAACCGGATTTAAAGAAAAGCTTTTGGCAACTCCCAGTTGATGAAGAAACACAACCATACTTCACTTTTTCAACACCATGGGGAAGATACTCATTCTTACGGGTACCATTTGGTATTAAAACGGCCCCAGAAATAATGCAACAAATTATGACTGATTTACTAAGTGACCTAGAGGGAGTAGAAAACTCAATGGATGATATCCTGATCCATGCACCTGACCTGGATACATTGAGAAAGAGAACTTATGAGGTTCTTTCTTTGCTTAAATCAACTGGAATCAAATTAAACAAAGAAAATGTGAAAGAGGAAAAGAAGAAATCCAAATGGCACTGTTGAACTATCGAAACACCCCAAGAGAAGGATTAGGTTCACCTGTGCAACGACTTTACAGTCGCCGAACCAGAACCGTGTTGCCAATTAAAGAAGATCTTTTGGAACCATCTGTACTGGAGAAAACTAGTGAAATTCTTAGAAACGCGCGCTCGCGCAAGACAAAAATCTTATGGTGATATGCATTCTACATCACATCAGCAACTCTCTGAAAATCAACCAGTGTTCTTGAAAGAGCGTGAAAAAGTTTGGACTCCTGCTACTGTAGTCAAGCAGTTAAGTCCTAGGTCATATGCAGTGAGATCTCAAGATAGGATATTGCGTCGTAATCAAGCCTTCTTGAGGCCTTTTCATGGTGAGCCAATGGCTCAAACTTCATCCATGGTCTATCATAAGGAAATGGAGAACATTGGTCCTCCTCCACTTGAAAGTGAGCACGCATCACCCCCACCTGTGCCGACTCTGCTGGACAAGACTGACAAGGGACCCCACCCATCAACGGAGCCCATGGAGCCATCACAGACTTTACCGTTCACTGACCGTAACCCTTTAAGAACAAAGTCCGGACGCCTCATCAAGCCAGTCTCCCGGCTGAACCTTTGAAAAAAAGGGGAGATTTAAATATAAAAGTAATATTAAAGTCAATAATAATCAGTAGCCAAGTTGGCGCATATATAAACAAAAGGAATAACTCTTTTTGCATAAATATATGTTGTTTAGTTTGTAATACAATAAATACATTAAGTTTTAGTCTGCTTAATGTTGTTGTTAGTTTTTTTTAATTTACTACGAAGACAAGTTAATGTCACAATACCTTTAATCTTCTTATAAGTGCTTCAGTTTACCGATCAGAATAAACTTCTTGCTTAATCTTCAGATTAAATATTTTCTCTTTTGAGCTTTATATCAAATAACCACGCTCTGCTACCAATTGTTGACTTTGCTTAGAATTATTAATGAAACTGATTCCAATAATTATTATTTAAACATTCTATTTATTGATTTACAAGAGAGAGAACAATATATAAAAGGGAAACTAATATTGAACAAAAGGAACCTTTTTCTGTTTCAGTTAGCGCCTATTTACCTGTGAGCTTACACACACTCTGTGGTAACAATCAATTAATATATATACAACAAAATTATTCCCAGGTTTCTAATAAAAAGTTTAAAACATACTTCATGCGATAACTAAATTAAGATTAAACAAGGCATAAGAGATTATTTTCTAGGAAACATTATTTTATGCGAAATATTTTATTCGGTTTTAGGAGACTAATCAATACATATCAAAATTATTCCCGGGTTTCTAATAAAAAGTTTAAAACCTACTTCATGCGATAATTAAAATTAAGATGGAACGATGCGTAAGAGATTATTTTCTGGAAAAAAAAAATTGTGTGAAAATTTTTTAAAGTATTAAAATTAACTCAAGAACAAAAGGCGTTGTAAACTTTGAAAAATAACTTGAAGTTAAGAAAAAAATACGTTAGAGTCAAATTATATATTATTATGCATTTTGGACGAAAGGAACTTAATAACATATATTAAATCATTCCCAGGTTTCTAATAAGAGTTTAAAACATACTTCATGCGATAACTAAAATTAAGATTAAACAAGATATAAGAGATTATTTTCTAGGAAACATTATTTTATTCGAAATATTTTATGCGGTTTTATGAGACTAATCAATACATATCAAAATTATTCCCGGGTTTCTAATAAAAAGTTTAAAACATACTTCATGCGATAATTAAAATTAAGATGGAACGATGCGTAAGAGATTATTTTCTGGAAAAAAAAATTGTGTGAAAATTTTTTAAAGTATTAAAATTAACTCAAGAACAAAAGGCGTTGTAAACTTTGAAAAATAACTTGAAGTTAAGAAAAAAATACGTTAGAGTCAAATTATATATTATTATGCATTTTGGACGAAAGGAACTTAATAACATATATTAAATCATTCCCAGGTTTCTAATAAGAATTTAAAACATACTTCATGCGATAACTAAAATTAAGATTAAACAAGATATAAGAGATTATTTTCTAGGAAACATTATTTTATTCGAAATATTTTATGCGGTTTTATGAGACTAATCAATACATATCAAAATTATTCCCGGGTTTCTAATAAAAAGTTTAAAACATACTTCATGCGATAATTAAAATTAAGATGGAACGAGGCATAAGAGATTATTTTCTGGGAAAAAAAAATTATGTGAAAATTTTTTTTAAGGTATTAAAAAAATTAACTCAAGAACAAAAGGCGCGGGAAACGTTTGTGTAAAAATAAAGTTTAGACTATGAAGAAAAATTCTTCACTTCAAAACCCCCTTTTTTAAAAAAATTGTTTTTACACTTAACGGTTTTTTATAAAATTCGGTAGAGCATGTAGAACATCTTCTCAGAATCGTAAGCCTTACTTCTCACAAACATTTATTATAATATGTACATATAATGTAATCTTATCAGTTTGTGATTTTCGGGAAAATAAGGCCCCACGTTGGGCAACCACTGTAAAGCTCGACTGTAAAGGCTCGGCTCCTCTGATGTTTATAAAATCTACTTTACTTGTGACTTCAAACGATGTATGTCTCTAACTCTGGTGCACTTCAAAAAAATTCTAATAATATTGAAAATGTCGGAGAAAATGGTAAAAACACACAATAGCAAACCCACAAAACACAAAACCAATATAAGATTAATAGAATTATAAACGCTTAAAAACTTCGTTCAAACCATATGCAAATGTACTCTAATCTAGAAATTTAGATAATGAACTAAAGTTACATTTTAACTGAGGTCTAACTCTCCAAATCACAATATAGTATTAAGGATAATGTATTCCAATTGATTACACACAGCGCTCAACGTTAATTATCATTTAATTAACTACAAGGTAAAGGGAATATATATATAGATTAAATAGTAAACATGGAGAGAAGGAATGGCGTGGCGACGCCGCAGGTAGGGTTACATCATCAGCAGGAAGTGACGTCAGCTCCAGAGTTGCCGAGTCCAACCGCCGCGGCCGTCAGCAATCTCTTCCCTCGAAGTGATCCCTTCTTTATGGATTACTTCGCCGTTTAAAAGTCCCGAACGATGAAGTTCGTGTAAGTTTCTCCCCAGTGGCTTGGTCAAAATGTCCGCTAGGTTTCTTCCACTTGTTTACTTCAGTACTGAGGAGTGCCATTGAGTTCTGAGCATTTCTCTGGCTCCTTAGAATCATTGGATGAGATCGAGTAGGAGAAGGCTTCACAGTATCTTCATTATGGCTGTCCTCTTCTGTAGGTATCACGTCTTCTTGATTTAATAAAGACACTGGATTCTCTTCAATCTCCCGTTGAGTCCCATAGCTGTAGTGTTCAACTGATGGAAGCACCTCCCGGTTGATGTCGTTCCTCGATACATCACTCTCTTTGAAGACACAGTCCCGAGATTTCACCACTTTCTTCATCTCAGGAATCCACACTCTGTAGCCACGTCCTCTGAGTGCATATCCAACAAGGTTACCTTTGACAGCTCTCCTTTCGAGTTTGGATTTACGGACTTGTCTTGGAATATGGACAAATACTTGACAGCCAATAGCTCTTATGTGTTTAAGACTAGGCTTGTTCCCTGTCCACAGTTCATATGGCGTGCTTTCACCATTGTGATTGTTGAGAACTCTGTTTCTGACATAGGCTGCGGTGTAAGTCAGCTCCGCCCAGGAAGCCTTTGGCAGACCACTTCCAGATATAGTGCTCCTGACAAGATCTAGGAGTGTCCTATTCATTCTTTCTGCCACACCATTCAGTTGAGGTGTATACGTCATAGTGTGTTCATGAACTATTCCGACGCTCGTGCAGAAAGTGTCCCACTCTTTGGAACAAATTTCCAAGCCATTATCCGTACGTATTCGTTTTAGTTTCCGGCTGGTTTGTTTCTCAGATTCTTGAATCCACTCTTTGACTTTTCCCAGGGTTCCGCCTTTGTTTTTCAGGAAAAATACACTTGTATATCTCGTAGATTCATCAATGATGGTTAAGACGTACTTGGCTCCTCCCCAGCTCAATACGTCGAGTGGACCCATCATGTCCGCATGCACCAAGTCCAACGGCATGATTTCTTTTTCCTCCTTGTGTGAGTGTTGAAGGAATGGCAGACGGTAAGACTTGCCGATCAAGCAGTCTTCGCACTTTTCTGGCTTTGCCGGGCTGCAATTAAGTCCTCTTACGCTTTGGTTCTTGACCATCTTTGCTATCGTATATGCATTTACATGCATCAGCCTTTTGTGCCAAAGTTCCAGTGTAAGCTTTTCCTTGCATTCAGATGCAAGAGAAACATGATCATTCTGATCTATCGGAGTATTCAAATGTTGAACATGCAATTGTTGTTCATCATTAATCCCGAGGCAAATTTTTGCAAACGCCTTACCCTCCCGCGACAAAAAAAGTTTTGTTGCAACAAGGGCACTAGGGTCAGGCTTAGCCTCTCCTGAATTGATCAAACTCCACAAATCGTTTTCGATTAGAACGAGTTTCATCTGGAAGCTCCAGCTGGAGTAATTAGCACCATTTAATTTTGTAATCGTCGTGTTTGCCATTTTACAAAATATTTGGTAAGTAGAAAAAAGGATGTTCCAAGTAATCAAAGGAAATTTCTTCAGTATGACGTTTTAGGTCTTGCGCTTCTTCAATTTCACGTTTTAGGCCTTGCGCGTCTTCAGTCTCATAATCTTTGTTGTATTCCAATTGATTACACACAGCGCTCAACGTTAATTATTATTCAATTAACTACAAGGTAAAGGGAATATATATAGATTAAATAGTAAACATGGAGAGAAGGAATGGCGTGGCGACGCTGCAGGTAGGGTTACATCATCAGCAGGAAGTGACGTCAGCTCCAGAGTTGCCGAGTCCAACCGCCGCGGCCGTCAGCAGATAAACCCTAAAGTGGATCAAATAAAAAGACTTAAAATAATAATGTGACATTTGACCTTTAGTCCAAGGTTTCTTCATAAACTCAACATTTGAGAATCTTACATTTGTATAAAGGATATTGAGGCTGACTAAACAATCACCTTTACAACTTTGAATTCCTGTTGTAAGGTTACCACTTACGAACATAAAAAAATCAAGATATGTATGTATATATATGTCATAATATATGCTCTTCCAGGATTAATAAAATAATCCAACGGCCAACGAGAGAGAGATGGGCAGCTAAAGCTAAGAAAACTAACTTACGACCATTATTTGGCCACATTCTTGAGGGGGGCGTCACCACCTGGCGCTTATCTTTTGTTAGCCCCGCTTGTGTACACAGGGAAAAACAGTCGTTCAGCAGATAACGTCTAACTCGCCAGCACTTTCTCTCTCGGCTGGCTGCCTGGATGATTGCTCTAACAGCTCGTCGTGTGATTATTTCTCACCTCACCACATCATTTACCACTATATTGTCACAGTGAAAAGTCGACAGGATAAGATCTGACCGGGAAGCAAATCCCTCATATACCAGAGCATGAAGAAACAAGAAGCCAAGCCACGATGATCGAACAAACCCACAACCAAGTTCCACAAGAACCAACGACCGACGCTACTGTAGCCGCTTCCCTTCGAACTCTCACCCTCTGTCTCGACCAACTTTTAAACCGTGGGTCTGAAGAAGCAATCACCTACGACGGAGATGAACCTGCCGCACACTTCTTCTCACAACTTGAGTCTCAGCCGAACTTCCACAACTTAGAGCCAGCACGCCAAGCTCGAAAGGCTCTATCATCACTCAGAGGCGAACCTCGCAAAGTTGCACAAGACTTAGCGCTACTCAATAAGACTTATGAAGAGGTCAAAGAGTCACTCTGCGCCGTCTATCCCCGACGCCCTAGCTTCACCCTTCAAGAGTTCTATGAACTTAAATGCACGTCGATGGCCGACATCGAGACCTACTACAAGAACAAGGTCCGAATAGGATTGGCGATCAACCTCCCTAAGAGTGCCATCGTGCAAGCACTATCCAACGGTGTGCCACGTAACTATGGCAACCTTCTAAAGATGGCACAACCCTCGGGACCAGAAGAATGGTTATGCTTAGCCCAACAGCTGACCTACGAAGGGGATAACACCAGCACTAAAGCTGCCCAACAACGATCACCGCGCCAGAGCAGAGCACCTTCCACCACCGTGGACAAGACCCCACCATATCCTTGCCGTTACTGTGGCGGACAACACTGGCACGCACAGTGTCAGCAGCGAGGGCCCTACCAGCGGCCCTTTCGGACCTTTACACCTGCGGTCCACAACGTCGAACAACCCCAAAGATCGACTCGCCCTGCAGGTGTCTACGAGACCGCAGCAACGACGAGCTCGGGAGAAACCAAGTAATGCCAACTTCGGCAGCAGAACTCCTCCGAAGCTCAATGAACCTACCTGCACCCTAAACCAGCATATGCCTGTAAGTGCAATTATTTTAACCCCTATCATTCATTCTTTAAAGATACCATTCCTAATTGACTCTGGAGCCAATGTTTCCATAATTAGTTTAAACCAATTTGAATATATTAAAAATGTTAATAGTTTCATTTGTTCCACTCCTATTAACAATGATGTTATTATCCGTACTATATCTAGTCATGCCAAACCAATCGGATTAGTTACCTTACCAATACAATTTAATAATTTTAATTTTAATGAAACATTTTATATTTTAAATTCACCCCTTGAACATGGTATCCTCTCTATTCATGTTATGCAATTTTTAAGATTAACAATAGATTTTCATAATCAATTGATACTTCAAAATAGTGTTCCAGTACTTAACATTTGTACCATTTTGTATGTGACCTTCCCACTTATAAGCACGGCTCGCGAATAATAACTTCTAACCCTAAACGACCCATAATTCACTCGGTTAACTTTGGCGTTGACGATTTTCAACCTCCACGTGAGCCTTACTTACAAACAACCCTTAGTAATATTTATCAACCTTCCCCTGAATGCCCCTCTCACCCTTACAACCTTATTAGCATTCCTACCAGCCCATGCGCCTCTAGAGAATTAATGATTAAAGAATTTATCGAACAACGCCCAGAACTGACTATCCCTTATCAGCAATTATTGTATTCTTTTAAAGATATTTTCCCTATCAATAAATTCAATGTATTACCACTCAACATAACCCCTGTAAAACTCAAAATTATTTCCGATAAGGTTATTTCCCTCCGACCATACCGAACTCCCTATGCCTACCAGAAGGAAATTCAGGACCAGATATCTCAACTTCTAAAACATGACATAATCACCCCCTCCTCTAGCCCATATTCCTCTCCTGTGACACTCGTTCGCAAACGCGATAACACCATGCGTCTCTGCATTGACTTCCGTCGCGTGAACGAACTAGTACCCTCGGATTTGCATCCTTTGCCATTGATAGAAACGGTACTGGATAACCTGTCGAAAGCCAGAGTATTTAGCACCGTTGACATAAGCAATGCATACTATCAAATCCCCATCGCGGAGGAGAGTCAACCACTACTCTCTTTCGTGACTCAACAAGGGCAATATAATTTCAAACGCTTACCCTTTGGGTTCAAATCAGCACCCCAAATTTTCGAACGTGTGATTACCCAGTTGATCCACAAACACCACCTCTCTTTCATAGCCCATTATTATGACGACTTCGTTATTTTTTCTGACTCCTCAGAACAACACCTTACGCACCTTCGACTTTTCTTTAAATTCTGTTTAGAGGAAAATCTCCAACTTAACCTTAAAAAATGTAATTTTTATCAAAATGAAATAGATTTTCTCGGCTACCACATCACCGCAGGGACTTACACACCTAATATTAAAAATACCGAAATCATCAACGCTATTAGAACTCCTATCAACGTTAAAACCCTACAATCATTTTTAGGAGCCGTCAACGTATATCATAAATTCATCCCAGAATATGCTAGACTTCGCCACCCCTTAAATCAATTACTAAAAAAGAACGCCAAATGGCTTTGGAGCCCGAATTGTCAACAAGCCTTTGATAAATTGAAGCAACACCTCGCAACACAACCTGTGTTACATCTATTTCAAGAAGGGCTCCCATGCCAGGTCTATTGCGACGCTTCCACGCAGGGCATCGCAGGTGTACTCAAACAAGTACATCCTGACGGTAAAATCTACCCTGTACAATATTACAGTCGCGCGTTGCGTTCCTATGAGCGTAATTACACTATATCTGAACTGGAGTGCTTAGCCATTGTAGAGTGCGTTGACAAATTCCGAGTGTACCTCCTAGGTACAAGGTTTGTCATCTACTCGGATCATCACGCCTTACAATGGCTAAAGACCATAAAAGACCCCACCGGACGCCTCTTTCGTTGGAGCCTTCGACTCTCAGCTTACGACTATGAGGTCAAATACCTCAAGGGCTCGCGTCAGTACGAGGCGGACCTCCTCTCCCGTAACCCTTTCTGCGGATTCCTATCCACAGGTCAAATAAAAGATCATCAGGGCGAATTACGGAGGGACACAAGGTATATCCTCAATGACAAGGACCTTATGACCATCATACGACGGGGTGTCACTAAAATAATTGTTCCACCATCACTCCGTGGCACCCTACTACAACGAGCCCATCGCGATTTCAATCACCCCGGCATTTCGCAGATGACCAGACTGATCGCAGCCCAATACTATTGGGACGGCATGACAAATGACATCAGGACACATGTAAGAACCTGTTCAGTATGCCAATTGGTCAAACCACCAAAAGGACCTATCTACGGAGAATTGGGACAACTCCCCCCAGCGGTCCTGCCGTACGAACTAGTGTCACTAGATACTATTTCTGGGTTCGCGAAATATGGAAATTCTCAGACCTGCTTACATGTCGTAGTGGACCATGCCACACGGTACGCGTGGGCATTTCCATCGCGGTCCACCAGCATTCTCACCTATACCCAAGTGATTAAAAAGGTGATGCAGTTTGGTTCTCCTAAACGACTTTTGACGGATAGAGCTCCTGCCTTCACCTCTCCGAAATTTCGTAGATTTTTGATTAGACATAACATTGGCCAACTTCTCACGACAAGCAACAACCCTCAGGCCAACGGATTAAGTGAACGACTAAACGCCACGATCACTGGCAAACTTAAACTGTTGCGCCTCCAACAACCTAAGACGGCCTGGACCAAACTACTACCTCAGGTCCTTCAGGCTTATAACCATACCCCACATTCTGTGACCGGGTTTCCACCGTCATACCTTTTGTTAGGTAGTTTTCCGCTACAACTATCCGAGCATGTACAAAACTACCCAAAAATCGACGACGCCAGAGAATTGGCCTATCAAAGGACACACGAACGACACTTACGCGACAAAGCGAGATTCGACCAAACACATAGAGCTTCCGATTTTGAAGTAGGCGATCTCGTTTTGGCAAAAACATACCACCATCCAGACACTGGTAAACTAGCACCTTTCTTCTCAGGACCTTATGAAATACTGGAGATAATTTCCCCTCAAATCGTACGGATCAACCGCTCCAACCGACCTCTAAGTCGTGAGACAGATACAATTCATGTCAACAAATTAAAACACTATACGGAAAACGAACAATTTATTTCACCGCCCGTAAATGATCGAGACCAACCCAAAAATACCTTCAATTTCCCATATAAACACTTCAATCACACTCTAATCCATACTACAACGGCTATTAACTCACGAAAGCAACATGACTACACTTACAATCAAGATGATCAAAGATATTTGAACCACTTATCCCCTGAGATCTTTACCAATTACTAACCTGACAACAAGACTTTACGAACCCAGTAGTATCTAAATAATTAAGGTAGGGTGGCCCAAAGCAAGTTTCCCCTCGCTCTGTCCGCCTATATTCTACCTTTGCATCTAGAACTATTTTATCTTCGAAAATTAAATATAAATCCATTCGACTTCCTCACCTACACACGGGACTTTTCCCCTCGGACTCGCTACACAAGTAACTACATAGATAAGTTAGATTGGCCCAAAGCAAGTTTCCCCTCGCTCTGTTCGCCGAAATTCTAACATTGTATGTAGTTCGATATTTACCTCAGTCCTGAGCTCACACAATTGCCAACCTCAACCTCATTTCTCGTGCTCTACACTTATAGCATAGAAAGCCCATGACAAGTTTCCCCTTGCCATGTCCGCCTGAAAATTATCTTAAAGTGTAGAGTTCTCCAGTCTTAATGATCTTCAGAATTTCATCATATGTATGTGACTCTTCTTCTCCTTGTTCACACCTCTCAATAACATGTTCTCTCGAAATTTTTTCTTATCTTTCACCATCGCTCTTGAAAAAAAAAAAAAAAAACTCTTGTTTTTAATTTTTCGTATATCAACTTATGTTTTTTTTTTATGAACCAAGGACCAAATTTTCGCTGAACCTCTCAGTCTTTCTGCAGTGTATCTATTCCTACATTGAAACTTAGGTTCTGAAAGTCAAGGCTTTTTTTTTCAACCATTCGACCTCAGAGGTCTTATTTTTGTCAATTGACCGCAAAGGTTCACTTTTTTTTCTCACTCGACCCCGAAGGTCTTTTTCACGTACGTGCATGTCCATTATTTGTTAAATTTATTAATTTTAGTGTCATCAAGAGAACCGCACATAAGTTGTCTGCCTAATCAATCTTCTTCATTCTAAAGTATCTCTGTAAAATGTCTCAATACGTTTTGTTGACGAATGCTGCAGAGATGACTATTTGCTCCAGCCTCTTTCTAATGGCTTCCTTTGTTCATTTTAGAATGTTGAACCACTTACTTTAGAGCTCTCTTACTTTCCACCTTTTCTTTCTCTTCACCTCCTCATTCACGTATCCATATTGTACATAGCTATGATTGTCCATACCTACACTCTGTACCATATTAACCTACACATAAAATTAATTTGTATATAGCCTTTTATAACCTTGATATTTTCAAAATCTCCCATAAATGTTAAACTCTCCGGTGTTGTAAAACTGCTTGTAAATAATATTTACTTGTGTACTATACAATATTTTATTTACATAAAAATATGTCACCATTACCTTAACTAATTTTAACTGTAAAATTATTTTCTCTATTCCTGGCTTCTCCAGCTTTAAATATACTTAAACCATGTTCAGCCTTCTTCAACGGGGGCCATATGTCATAATATATGCTCTTCCAGGATTAATAAAATAATCCAACGGCCAACGAGAGAGAGATGGGCAGCTAAAGCTAAGAAAACTAACTTACGACCATTATTTGGCCACATTCTTGAGGGGGGCGTCACCACCTGGCGCTTATCTTTTGTTAGCCCCGCTTGTGTACACAGGGAAAAACAGTCGTTCAGCAGATAACGTCTAACTCGCCAGCACTTTCTCTCTCGGCTGGCTGCCTGGATGATTGCTCTAACAGCTCGTCGTGTGATTATTTCTCACCTCACCACATCATTTACCACTATATTGTCACATATATATTTGTTTTAATGTCCATCCATACAGAGCTCAAAACAAAAACTACCCACCCGTGCAGGCACGGTCACGCTCCGCCGCGTCACGTGGGAAAACATCCAATGTTCTCAGCACATCCCCCTTTTTAAGAATTGAAATATATATACATTACAAACTTTAAATGCATAACATAATTAATAATGAAGGCGATCCACGGGTTTAACAATTCGTCCACTCCGGGTTCTTATCTGGCCGTCTTCTGAGTCGTTAGAGGGATAATCCACAACTGGGGTCTTTTCATTTTCAACCAGGTCCTCCCCCGAAAAGGTCGGCGTCGATGGGTCGGCTGGATTTTGCACTGTAACTCCTTTTCGTAGATGGAACCTGTTTCGACGTAAAGTCCCAACTGGAGTATCAACCATATATGACCTTGGTGTCGATGCTTTCTGCTTTACAATCCCCCAGGTTCGCATATCTGTAATCTAAACCGTGTCACCTTCGGATAGCTCCTCCATGTCCGTAGCTCCGCAGCGTCGATCATATCTGGATTTCATATCCTTTCTCCTTCTCCCCTCCTTTCTTTTCAGGGTCTGAGAGTCCACCAACTTTGGATTAAGATTCTCTGGTGCAATTGGCATAGTCGTTCGGAGTTTACGTCCCATGAGAAGCTCAGCAGGGCTGTAACCGTTCTCCAAAGGGGTCGATCGATACTCCAGGAGTCCAAGCGATGGGTCTTGACCTTTCACCAACAACTGGTTCAGTGGTACCACAATTTCAGATAAATTTTCCACAAAGCGTCCCAGATGGTTCACCATGTCAAGAAATCTTCTTACGCCATGAACATCGGTCGGAGCAGGCATCTTCGCCACTGCTTCGATTTTCGCTGGATCTGGTCGGATACCGTCTTCATCCAGTATGTGCCCAAGAAAATTAATTCTTGGCACGCCGAAGACACACTTGGCCTTGTTTAGTGTAACTTTCGCCTCTTTCAGTTTTCGGAGCACTAAACGAAGAATTTGATCGTGAGTCTTGGAATCGGAGGCAAATATCAGGATATCGTCCAGGTAACACATTACACCGTCCATGCCTTGCAAGATTATTGACATAACTTTCTGAAAATATTCTGGGGCGAGTGATATACCAAATGGAATCATGCAGAATTTATATCTCCCAAAAGGAGTGATGAAGGTCGTTAAATGCTGGCAGTCCGGGTTCAACGGAATCTGGTGAAAGCCACTGTTCGCGTCCAGTTTCGAAAAGAATCTTGCTTCCCCCAGTTTCCCCAGCATGTGCTCCACCACTGGCATGGGATGCACTTCGCGCTGTACATGTTCGTTCAGCCTTAAGAGATCCACACAGAGTCGTATGTCGCCATTCGGTTTACCAGCAATCACAGTCGGTGCACACCATTCAGTCGCAACGTTAACTTGTGCTATGATTCCCGCCTTCTCGAGCTCTTCCAATCTAGTTTTGAGCTTTTCCATCAAAGGTATTGGTACCCGTCGAGGAGTATGCACAGCATATGGTTTTGCTCCAGGTTTCAATTTGATTTCGTAAGGGTTTCCGATCTGTCCTAGTCCTTCAATCCGTGGATCGCCCGGCGACTCAGAAGAGGTTCACTCAAACGACGAATGACATAAATCTTCTCCTTGATTTCATAATTGCCATTTCGCAGCGTTGATATAAACATACCCACCGTCTGAAGTTCGGAAAATTCAGCAGCTCTAATGTTGATATCACTTTCCACTAGTCGTTGCTGTCCCATTATCTTCTTGAAGAGACACAGAGGAACACATGTAACATCCGCCTGGGAGTCGAGCTTGAACTTCACCTGTTTTCCGTTCACTTGGATTTCTGCTGTCCATCGCCTCCTGCACTCGCCTTCATCATCATCGAGATTAGATCAATCCTCCATAGCTGAGACCTCCAGGAGAAAACCAATTTCTTCATAAAGTTCAGACATAGCTTTGACTTCCGCAGTCTTCGCCTGCTTATCTGGGCAGCAATTTGCAAAATGGCCAGTTTTTGAACATAGGTTACATCTTTGTCCTTCAGCACGGCAAGCCTGTCCTTCCCTGTGGGTGAAACCTCCGCATTTTGGACATCGTGATCTTGTTTTGGCTGACTTCTCCTTCTTCCTCGAAGGCTGCTGTTGTTGTTTCGGTGATTGTTTCTTCGAGTTGAACTTCACCTGATTGACCTTTTGGCTTGTTGAGGGACGCTGCAGGTCGACTTGCTGCTGTCGAACGGCTTCCTGTTGTCGAACCATTTTCACCGCCTTTTCCAAAGTCAGTTCGCTGTCCAACTGCATTCTTTCAGATAAAGCTTTGTCCCTCACTCCAACCACTATTCGGTCACGGATCAACTGCTCATGAAGACCCTCAAATTCGCAGCTATCAGCCAATTTGTACAATGAAGTGATGAATTCGTCCACTGGCTCCCGATCCTCTTGGATTCTTGAATTAAATTTCGCACGTTCGTAGATAATATTCTTTCTGACACAGAAGTGGCTGTCGAACGCCTTGAGGACGGAATCAATTTTCGTTGCCTCTTCCTCCTTTTCGAACTTGAAGGTCCTGAATATATCATCCGCGCGGTCGCCCATCAAGTACACGAACAAATCGATCTTGTCCGCCTCCTCTTTCTTCTTCATTCCACTGACCACGAGGTATCGTTCGAATCTCTTCCTCCATTTGGGCCATTCGTTGGGAGTCGAGAAGTCGAAAGTTTCTGGAGGTTGAATCTGAGCCATATTGAATTATCTTCCAAGGTACACAAAAATCGATATTTTGCAATATACGGGTTCGTATTTTATCCAGTTATCGCTGCCACCATGTTTTAATTTCCATCCATACAGAGCTCAAAACAACAACTACCCCTCCGTGCAGGCACGGTCACGCTCCGCCGCGTCACGTGGGAAAACATCCAATGTTCTCAGCACAATATTTATACTTATTTATTTAATAAACATCCTGGAATAAAGAAATGGGCAACTCAATTACTAACCATATTTAAAATTTCTACATACATATACATATATATCTTGATGTTTATTTATATATTGTTGCATTGTTGGTTGACAAAGAATAACTTCCGTGGGTACAAAGGATCTTTAGGACTTTATTTAAGCCTAATCGATTAAATAAATACAGAAGAGTGCAAAAATGAAACAAAAATAAATGAAACAGCAGTTACAAACTCACCAACTGCAGCACGGTGAGAGAAAGCAGGAGCAGAACAGGAGACAGAAGTCCGTAGAACCTTCTAGAATCTTCCAGGAAGTACACCGGCGTCGGCGGTAAGCAGCAGTCCGACCTCTTGAGACAGCAGCTTGCTTGGAGTCCACCACGTAGCTTCGTTCTTCTTCACCCCTTGCATGAGTTCCTCATCCCTATATATACCGGAGTAGATCTTTCCAGAACGGTCATGGTTGGTTAGCCAATCACAAAGCCGCCAGGCTTGAGCATTGCGCAATCGCTACTGATTGGCCAATCAGTTGTTCTCCGATTTTTCTACATTTTTCTAGAACGCTCTAAAACATTCTCTTCTGGAATGCGCCATTTTTCTTTTTACGTAACAATATACGAGAACTGCCTTTTTTCTCTCCCAGGGTGACTAAAATCATAACCGAAAAATAAAAAAAATAATAAATCTTTGTCTGGTCACCCTCTGTGATAGAAAAAGAATATATACCTAAGTGAAATATATATAATTTATATATATAAAAATTCAATCTGGCGATTGACGTAGAACCTTTGGACAATGCGTGCCACGTGTGGTCGCACATTATCCCATTGAAATATGGCTGTGGGCAAACGCTGAAGGTAAAGAAGAACAACTGGCTCCAACACCTCGGAGATGTAGCGTTGGCTGTTTAAAGTATCGGCAATGTGTACTAGAGCAGTGTGAGAGTGATATCCAATACCGCCCCATACCATAATACCCGGTGCAGGATCAGTGTGGCGGTGCATAATGCAGCTGTTCAGCTCTCTCTCCACGGTGTCTCCAGACTCGAATTCGACCATCGTGGTATTGCAGACGGAAGCGTGACTCGTCAGTAAAAATTTCATTCCCTTCTGCCGTTCACATCCTTCTTTCATCGCACCATTGGCGGTGGAGACGTCTTTGGTTCTGCGTCAAGGGTAGACAAAGCAATGGACGTCTTGCGGACAGACCACTCTGCTGTAAACGGCGTCGAATGGTACGCGTAGACAACTGGATGATGCGTTACAGACTGAATGTGCTGTGCTACGGTTCGTGATGTGACTGAGCGATCTGTCACTGCCATGCGCACAATTTGCCTGTCAGCACGTGAAGTGGTGCACTGAGGTGGATGTGATCTAACACGTCGGTCCGTCGTACCTTACTGCATCCAACGATCACATATCCGCATTACAGTTCTTTGGTTTAGTCCAACACGACTACCGATTTCCCTTAAAGATAATCCACAATCTCGGTAGGCCACTATCCTTCCTTTTATTCGGATAATTGATCAAAAGATGATCGCTGTTTTCCACGAGGCATGATTAATTTTTTAAAAAACGCAAGAAAAACACAATTCCCGAACTTGAAATCGTCGAAATCTCCATGATGTGCGTCTGCGCTGGAATTCTAATCATTTGCATATCTCACCTCCCTTAATGCATGTTGTAAATTTATAGTTATTGTCATGTTTCTTTCAGGGTGTTGCATTTACGGTGGCCCGCAGTTCATATAATAATTATATAATATAATCTTATATATAAAAGTCAATGTCTGTTGTCCGTTTCGCGATAAACTCAAAAACAACTGAACCTATTGGTACCAAATTTTGCATGTCGCTTTATATAAACCCGAGGAAAATTTTCGGCTACATTTTGATTCGTATTTTTTGCTATTTATTTATTTTTTTTTTTCATTTCAAGAACCTTTTTTTGACGCGGAATATATACGAGGAGAAGTAACAAAACCAGGCCAATTAAGCGACAAATGAGCGTTCTGCATTTTTTTTTTCCAAGTTGCTTGCGTACTTTTTTTGAAATATCTTTTTATACGATTAATCCTTTTTTACAGAAGTATTGAGAAGGAAATTTATATTACATAGTTATTGTAAGTGCACACAATGCAATTTAAAAAAATACCTTATAAAATTAGCGTTACTGTATATAAATAATGGCTTTCGTATTTTTTATTAATTTTTGTTCTAGTCTTTGTTTTTTTTTTAATCTCTTTAAAAAATATTTTAAAATGCAGTCGCAGACATTAGCAAACACACATGTTTACCTAATTCCATGTGCTCTTTTATTTTTCACAAAATAATATTTACATGCCAGTATTTTGGATAAATTTTTTTATAAACCTATTTTTCTGATTCTTACTGAGAAGTTGGACATCGCAGTCAAGATCCATCGCAGTCACTCACTCAAATCAGGCAATTTCAAGGGTTGATGCGCTGGGGCGGGTACCTCTGGGGTTTGGTGGAAAAGCTGCCATCTATTTGAACTATATTGAATTTGAAACAACTAAATGGACTGCAAAAAATAATTAAATCAAATACCTAAACACTAATTTAATACAATTTTTGCCATCACACACACTTTTTGCCTGTGGTTTATGTGTTACTTCTGTATTGCTATTCTATGGCACTTCTACTATTTATTATTGATGTACTTTCAGTATGAAGGAAATTGCACTCAGGGGAATTCTCGCGGTCATTCGCGTCTAATAATATTTAATTGTATATTATAATTATTATAGAATAATATAAATAATCTCTCTCTTAAATATGATTTGAGAGAGAGAGAAAAATTGACTCATATAAATAAATTAGAATATATTATTATATATATTTCAAAGATATATATATTTTTTATAGTTATTAGAAAAATATTCAGAGATAGTAATCTCCGAATTTTTTTTTTTAACAAGCAAAGTTTGGTAGGGGTGTGTTTGAATTTTGAAAAGAATCAGTTAGGGAGGAGTTGGTAGTTAGATTAGAAGTTGAGAGGTGTTCTCCATCATCGGCTGGCCGCCGGACCTGCAGTCCTGGATCTTTCCAGTGGTCTCGAGGACCACGCCATCACCATCTCCTCAGAGGCGAAGTACACGATCTACGTATTCTTTCGTAGATCGCGAAATGCGTGGTGTCGCTGGAGACCCGCTGGCAATTCTCCACCAAACTCTGCAGCGCTGGCAGAGGCGTCATGTTTTGTACATAGTATAATGCATATATATAATTATATTTTTTTAAATAGTGCAGACTGTGCACTTTGTATGTATTGACAAGATGTCAATAAAATTATTTTAATTGTCAATTGTTCAGGTTCCTGAATAAATCACAGGATATTTCCATGAATCCGGTAATCTTCCTATCACGGTCATGAAGGAATTATGAAAGGTTCCTCTTTAAGCTGTCAGCTCAAGACATTTTTAGATGAGATGAAAAATAATTTATTCAGCTATTAATTCTATTGCAAATTAAAAAATATATATATATACTACTCTGATCAAAAGTTTCGACACTTTTCTCATAAAATCCTGAAAACTCAATATATTTTCTACCGGTTTGTGGCAAACGCAAGCGTCGCCTTTGGCTTGGAGACCTGCCAATTTTCAAAAATCAGGCGCCACAACAGCGCGAGAAGAGGCTGTTCGAAGTGAAGCCATTTTGCCCGAGCTTCGATTTCGTTAGTCACCAAAATGGAGGATCAACGAATATGAATCAAGTTCTGTGTGAAAAACGGATTCAAGGGTGCCGAAATTTTTTGGATGTTGCAAACAGCCTACGGGGATGCCGTCATGAGCCGAAGACGAGTTTTCGAGTGGTACAAGCGCTTCAAGGAGGGTCGGGAAGAGACCGCCGACAACGAGTGTTCCGGGAGACCGTCCACATCAACCACGCCTGAAAAAGTGGACAAGGTGTTGGAACTGGTGCGTGAAGACCGACGAATAACTGTCAGGGAGGTCGCCGAAGAAGCAGGAATATCATTCGGGTCGACTCAATCGATAATGAAGGACATTTTGGGAGTGAGAAGACTTAACGCCGCGTTCTCGTTCCCAAAGATTTGACTTCTGATCAAAAGAACGCCCGGAAAGAAACGGCCAGTCTCAATCTCGAAGCGACAACCGACGACCCCGAATTTCTGAAGAGGGTCATTACTGGAGACGAAACATGGATTTACGGCTTTGATTCGGAAACTACCCAACAGGCATCGGAGTGGCGCTTCAAAAATGAGCCGAGACCAAAGAAAGCGAGCAAAGTCAAGGTCATGTTGACGGTGTTCTTCGACTACCAGGGCATCGTTCATCATGAATTTAAACAACAAGGCTCTACAATAACTGCTGACTCCTACCTGGGAGTTTTGAGGCGATTGAGAGAAGCGATGAGGCAGAAACGGCCGGAGCTGTGGAGGAGCAAGTCGTGGATCCTCCACCATGATAACGCGCCGGCGCACACAGCCCTCAAAATCTCGATGTTCCTGCAGGACCACTCAACCTCTGTGTTTCCCCAACTCCCCTACAGTCCCGATTTGGCCCCCTTCGACTTCTTCCTCTTTGAAAAGCCCAAAAATAGTTAAAGTGTCGGAAATTTCAGAGCATAGAAGAGATCAAAGTGGAATCGAAGAAGGCCATGAAGGCGATCCCGAAAACAGACTACCAGAGGTGTTTTTCCGACTGGAAAAAAAGGTGGCTGAAGTGCATCGCGGCCAAGGGGGACTACTTTGAAGGGGACAATTTGAATTTGGTAGAATAATAAAGTTTTTTTTTTTTAACTTGTGAGCAAAGTGTCGAAACTTTTCAATCAGAGTAGAATATATGTCACATTCTGCTTATAAATTATTAATATATGTAAATTTTCACGCTGTCAGGAATTATGTAAATATATGTAACTATAAATAAAAGGCGCGTGATTGAAATAAAGCCCTTTCCTTCTTCCCGCTCAGTCGAGACAAAAGTGTTCCTTGTCTGGTTAGGCTTTTTTTTTAATATTTGAAGTAAATTTGCTTTTTGATAGTTTTTTTATTTTTTTATGGAGCCGAACCAAAATGATGGTGGTGGTGGAGGAAGTCAGCAGACCAACAAAAAGCGGCCGCGTCCTGAGGACGAAGACCTCCTCCCGTCTTCCCATCATCAATTTAAGTTCAACAGCACAGCGAACTTGTTCAACTTTGGGTGCCGAACCTTCGAGGCGATCATTGCCGACACCAGCCTGGACTCCCCCGAAAATATACAGATGGCCACCAGAGGACTGATGCTGACTCTCGTCCAAGAGGCAGAACTTCTTCTTGAGGACGCCTTCAAGGGAGCCAGTTTAGGAAGACCCAATTCCACAGCCAACGTCCCGATCCCCTCGACCTCTTTCGCCTCGGTAGTGGCAGAGAAAGACAAGCCGGTAAGGCCTGCACCTCCGAAACCTAAAGCGAAAGCCACATTTGTTAATCTGGCTCCTTCCTTTGAATCGCATGTCGTCAAGTCGGCTAACCCCAAAGCCAACCCAAGGGAAATTTTAAAGGAAATTCAAAAGATTCATCCTTCCCTAGCGTCATCAAAAGACGTGGTGGCGTCCATCAACATCAGCGGCAAGTTGGTTTTCCACACCAAAACAACCCAAATGGCAAAGTCGCTGGCTTCTGACCTCCCTGCCAACGGGTCTAAGCTGCCACGAGCGCCCGATTATCCTACCAAGATACTGCCTCTTCAAAGTGGACGGGGAGGTGCAGGACGAGGAGATATGCGAGTGCTTCCGCTCCAACCACTCCGTGCAGTCACTCCAGGGAAAACGTGACATCAGGGTAGTCCATCGATCGAATAATGCGGCATACAGCTCTACTAAAGTGTTCATTGAAGCGGACAACCAAGTCGCCGACATCCTTGGTCAACATGGACGTATCCATGTGGCGGGTCTAATGCACAGGTATGAGCGCAGTCATACTTTAAAATGCTTCCGTTGCTGTGGCTTCGGCCACCGCGCTTCTGCCTGTCCAGCTGCCCATCCAATCTGCTATCGCTGCTGCTCTGCAGAGCATGAGGACATCCAATGCTCGGTCGAGCCAAGCCAAAGCTGCTGCTGCCGCTGCAGCAAAAAATCTGGAGCTCCCATCAACCACTTTGCCACCTCATCTTCCTGTCCCTTTGTAAAAGAGAGAATAGCCTGAACAAGAAACAATGTCTAGGCCATTGCGTTTCCTGCAGGTGAACGTTAGAAGATGACCAACTGCTATTATTGAAATTGCGAATATGGTAAATTCGACACTGGCCGACATCGTGCTCCTGCAAAAACTCCCAACTAACTTCTTCTGGCTCACACCTGGGTTTCAGGCATTTTTTGTCCCAGGCGCCTACATCCCCTCGGGAATTGTGGCACGTAGCAACCTTCATCCCATCTCTCTAACCTCCCCAGACACCGTCATAACCTCTATAGCCATATGTCTAGAGCAGAGTATCATCGCGGTGTACTCGGCCTACTGGCACGGCCTTAGAGCTGCCGATGATTTCATCCCTCTTCTGGAAGATACGATAGGACAACCTCTCTTCCAGTCATCCTGGGTATGGACACTAACGCCCACTCTCCTACCTGGGGCATAGGTGCGAGGTTGGACTTCAGGGGTGCTGATCTTGTAGAGTTCGCCAGCTTCAATGATCTTCATTTCTTGGGACCCCCTGTGGTCTCTACTTGGTCAAATGGGTCTTTATCTTCTTCTATAGATGTCACTCTGGCATCCAGCTCACTGGCTATCCATGCCACTAGAGGTTTATTAGATGAGTTGGCCTTCACTGACCATATACCTATCTGGACTACATTCCTAGACATGTTCAGTAACGAGACGAACTCCTCCTGGGTTGAATTCTCATGTAAAGAACAGACCTTTAAATCCTTCCTCAACTCTTCTCTCCACCAGATAACTACTCAATTGAACGAGGCCTCTACCCCAGAAGATATTGACAGGGTGGTCCTCCTTCTGGCTTCCATCCTGCAATCAGCTTGTGACTTTTCCATGGGGAGACGCTCCATTTCTATAAGAACGTCAAAGCCGTGGTGGACCCCCGAACTGAGTCGACTCAGAAGGTTGGTTATCTCCCTCCGCCGTTACAGTCAGAGTGTCCGGTGACCTATTAGGAACTTCTTCCGCGGTTTATACCGAGCGTGCCATAATCGACTGAAGGCGGCTATACGGAAAGCTAAAAGTAAATCCTGATTTAATCTCTGCGAGGAGGTGTCATCCGCTTCCTGGAGTGCCATACATCGATTTATCGCCCGGGGACGCGGCTCCCCCAGAGGTCCGCCACTTCTCAAGCATGATAACAGATTTCCTTACAATCCTCATGAGACTTGCCAGACCGTGTTAAATCCCTTTTTCCTACCTGACACCAGACCTCACCCGCAAAGGAATGCAATTTCTGCGCACTCAGACGAACCTAAATTCAAACCCTGGGAAGTTTTGCGAGCCATTCATCGCTGTGGAAAAAGGAAAGCCCCGGGCCCCGACGGTCTTGATTCAAAATGCCTAGACCCGGGCGGCCCTTCCTTGCAATTCCTGCTGGTCGAATTGTTCACCAAATGCCTTCGTATGGGCCACATCCCCCGTCCATGGAAAGAAGGCCGCCTCATACTTCTGCCTAAACCCTCCAATTCAGCCACCAGTCAGCTGGAGAAATACAGACCTATTACTTTATTGAACACTATGGCCAAAGTGTTTGAGAGATGTATCCTGGCCAGACTTCAGTGGCTCGCGGATCGTCATGGATGGTTCTTTGAAGATCACAATACGGTTTTGTAAATGGTCGTTCAGCGAAAGATGCACTGGCAAGTATCACTCAATTCATTGAAGAAAGACAAGCTCACTGGAGGAAAACTCTTGCCATCAGCTTGGACATCAGTAAGGCCTTCGACACTGTTTGGAGGCCGGCAATCATACAAAATCTTGAACGTCTAAATTTTCCAGAGTCTATTACCGGTTTAGTAAAAAACTTTTTGGAAGACCGGAGGGTTTCTTATTCATCTTGGACAGCAACAGAATGTACGTCCTCCCAGCTCGGCACTCCCCAGGGTTCAACGCTAAGTCCTTTCCTGTGGAACATAGTTTCTCGGACCATCTTCACCCTTCCCTCCATCAAAGAAAGCCGATTAATAGCTTACGCGGACGACTTCACCCTTCTTATTCAGGTTCGTGGTCGCCTGCCGGTCTCTGCCACTAACAACTTCTTGGATAGGTTGACATCTTGGTGCACAATGAATGGTCTTAATATAAACCCCAGTAAGACTCAAGCTTGCCTGTTCCAATGGCGTAATGTCCACCCCAACTCCGAGACAGGGCTTAGAATCCTTGGTCAACCTTTAAACATCAAGAATACCATCACAATCTTAGGAGTGGAGTTTGACCAGACCCGCGGATTTGTCGCCCACCTACGCAAGATCACACGTAGATGCAGATCAATAATCCCACGACTCACCAACTCCATACAGGGTGAATTTGGAATCTCCTTTTCAGCTGGAACTAGGATTTTCGACGCTGTGGTGGTACCTGCCTTCCTTTACGAAGCGTCAGCCTGGGGACGTCGTGCTCTCTCCAGCGAAGGCATTAGGCAGCTTAGGAGCCTTCACTAAATTTTTGGAACGTGTACTGAGAGGAGGTCCTCGCACACCAACAGTCTCAGCCATCTCCATCACCGGCAGCCCTCCTCTCGATATTATTGTTAGGTCTCGTACGGTGTTCTTAAAGGAAATCAATGAAGGAAATTTTGAATCTAGATCAGGCCCTGCTTCTTTGCCATACCCTCCGGATAGACATCAATTGTCTTTCAGTCTAAATATCGAGGAGATAACAACACCTATAATATTTACAGACGTGTTGGATTCAAATGTAAATATTCATTAATTCATTTATTTGCATTTTTTAAATTCATTTTGTTTTCATTAATTTATTTATTTCATTTTAATCTGTGAGTTATTTTGTTGCTTGGCACTGTTGGTTTTTTTGTTGACATTTTAATCTCTTACCATTGGCATTCATTGTAATCAAAATATTCGTGGTAATAAAACCTACTCTATTCTATGCAAAGCTTTTATTCATTCATTCACATTAACTCAAATCAAAATAAATACAAAGAATCTAAACCTACAAGAAATCGAACAACCTTTTTTGGTCCCTCGAGCCGGATACACGGATAATATGGTAAGTAAAAATTGAATTATCTTGTGTCGACTGAAATAACTGAGAGATTGCTGGTGAATAGAATAAAAGGAAAGATAAATATTTTATACATAAAGTGATCTAAATCATGTCTAAAAAGGCGAATGTAGATATGCCTATTTTCAAAATTTATATTGAAGAATTCAATACATATGCAAATCAGTTTGACGAAATTTGTCAACAGAAAAATATACGTAGATTAAAACTTTATCATGCAAATATTACGGAATATTATTCAAAAACATTAAAGAAACATATTATCAAATAGTGAGATCGAATACTTGGGAAACAAGTGAAACCCTATTTAAAGAATATATAGGTGTAAAGAATCTTTAGGAAAATTTTGTATTTCAAATTGGGGAAATCTTGGAGGTAGAGAACGTTTCTCAACCAGTCAAATTGGAGCAAAGTGTAATATCTAATGTTAAATTACCAAAATTTAATTTGCCTGTATTTTCCGGTGAGATGTCTCAGTGGTTGAGTTTTGAGGACCTATTTTTGGTTACTATAGATAAAAATACGACTCAGAGATCCAAAAATTGCAATATTTGCATTCTTCATTAAAAGGTGATGCAGCTCGTATAATAAAGGGTTTCCCGATCACTGAAAATAATTATCATCAAGCTTGTAAAACTTTGATAGAAAGATATGATAATAAAAGAGAGATAATATTCTCTCAATTAAATAAAATATTCAAAATCAAATTATATAAGATCTCTACCTCGAAGGCTATGTATGAGTTGTTGGATATTTGCAACGAATCTCTTAGAAATTTAGAGACAATAGGTTTGGAAAGAAATGAAATGGTAAACGTTATGTTAATACATTTTTTACAAAAGAAGCTAGATACTCCAATCAGACAACAATGGGAATTGTCTTATAATAATCAAGAATTGCCCTCATATCAAAGGTTTATTTCCTTTTTGGAAAAACAAGCTCAATCTTTAATGAATACAATGAAGGACACTACCTCAAAGGAATATTTGAATAAAAGGGTAAATACATACAACATCAATGTGAGTTTCAAAAATTGTCTACTATGTAAATTGAAGCATAAACTGAATCAATGTAATGAATTCAGACAAATGTCAATTCAAAATAGAATAGGTTATGTAAAACAGAACCAACTTTGTTCTAATTGTTTGCGTGGCAATCATTCTGTTGAGAAATGTAAAATCACAAATCGTTGTTTCCATTGCAATAAAACCCATCATACCTTGTTGCATGTGGTTTCAAGTCCTCCAAGACAAAGGGAATCATCTAGTGTCCAGTTTGCCTCTCCCAAATCAGTACAACCATCGAATGTACCTTCAACAAGCACATCCTGCTGTTTGAGTGAAGCAGATGGTTCTATACAAATACTGTTATCTACAGCTATAATTCATATACAAGATGTAAATGGGGAAGATCAAGTTTGTAGAGCTCTGTTGGATATTGGAAGTCAAAGAAGCCCTATCACTGAAAAGTGCGCGGCAAAACTAGGAATACCCATAAGACGTAAACGTATAGCAGTTGGAGGTTTGGGAGATCAGCTTGTAGAATCTTCCCTAGGTGAGTTCTTGATCAGGTTTCTTCTCACTTTGATCATCAATCGTTTGAGACTACAGCACTGGTTCTTACCAAGTTAACAAACAATATTCCTAGTTTTACGGTCAAGAAAATAAATTATTCACATATGAAGGGATTGATCCCGGCTGATCCTTCATATTTTAAATCAAGAGAAATAGATGTAATCTTGGGGTCAGATATAGTATTCAAACTCATTCAGGAAGGAAGGAGAAATAGAGATGAAAATGAGCCATCTGCTATCCATTCAAAATTGGGATGGCTCGTATATGGTCCGACCTCAGTGAGTGAACCGCATTCATTCAGAAATTTGGCACATTTCTCTTCTGAATTGGAATCTGAAGATTTAATAAAAAGGTTCTGGGAATTGGAATCTATTCCTTTAGAATAAATTCCTACAAAAGAAGAAAAGGATTGTGAAAGTCATTATTTAAAAAATGTAGTCAGGGATGAATCGGGAAGGTATATTGTAAGGCTTCCATTTAAGGAATCAGCTGAAAAGTTGGGTCAATCGAAATCCATCGCAATTCGCAGATTTCTTAATCTAGAGAAAAGGTTAGAACAAAATGAAAATATATATGTTCAATATAAACAATTTATGAATGAATATATAAGATTAGGTCATATGCAGGCAAGTTGTTCTCTACAGACTGAACCAAAATATTACATTCCTCATCACTGTATTCTAAAGGCACAGCCAACTAAGTTACGAGTGGTATTTGATGCATCCACCAAGACTACCACCCAAATATCATTGAATTATCTCCTTCATGTAGGTTCAAAACTTCAAAATAATATATTCAACATACTACTCAAATTCCGCACGAACTCTGTTGCTTTAGTGGCCGACATTGAAAAGATGTATCGGCAAATTAGATTGCATCCAGACGATATTAAATATCAAACTATACTATGGAGAGAATGTAAAGATCTAGAATTGCAGGAGTATAACTTGTTGACAGTCACTTATGGCCTTGCATGTGCCCCTTACTTGGCAATTCGAACTCTACATCAGATTGCACATGAGGTACAGGTTTCATATCCAAGGGTATCCAAGATTATTCGTGAGGATTTTTACGTGGATGACCTTCTGACTGGATGCCCCACAGTGGAAGACGTCAAAGGACTCATGCAACAATTGATTGCTGTGTTGGGTTCTGGTGGATTCGTTCTGAGAAAATGGGTATCCAATGAAACTTCTATAATTTAAGACTTACCTTTATTATTGAGAGGAAAAGGTGAGATGATGGAATTGAATAGAAAGGAAACAAACGTGAACGTTCTTGGAATCCAATGGGATCCAAGTTATGATACCCTCAACATTTCTTGTAAGTCTGGTCCAGTTGATATTAAATCAAAAAGACAAATTGTATCGGCTATAGCCAGAATTTATGACCCCTGTGGCTGGCTTTCCCCTACCACAGTTGTGCTGAAACTTCTCCTCCAAGAAATATGGAAATTGAAAATTGGCTGGGATGAAGATATGCCTGCTTCTATTCAAAGAAAGTGGAATACTTTTGAAAGAGAAATGAAGCATTTCCAACAAATCAGTATTCCAAGATGTATATTCCAAAGGAATTTATTAATTTCCAATATGCAGATGCATGGATTCTGTGATTCATCAGAGTTGGCTTATTCTGCTGTCTGTTATCTAAGAAAAACTTATGAGAATAATCAAATTGAGACCATTCTTTTGACAGCAAAAACAAAAGTTGCGCGCTCCCATCAAGAAAATAACCATACCAAGACTTGAGCTTTGCGCAGCCTTGATGTTGGCGCAACTTCAATCACAGACAACTCAAGCACTTCCCTTTAATATCGATGAACAATTCTATTGGACAGATTCAAAGATTGTTCTAGCGTGGATTACTTCTGAATCAAAGAAGTGGCAGATATTTGTGGGCAATCGGTGGCAAAGATTCAAGATCTGACTGCAGCCCATTCATGGCAATATATATCAGGCAAGCAAAATCCAGCAGACCTTGCAACGAGAAGAATTCTGCCTTTCTGTTTGATCAATTCAAAATTATGGTGGCATGGACCCGTTTGGTTGGCATTAGATGGTTCTGAAAATATTCCTTCATTCACTATAGACCCTTCTATGGTTTAAGAAGAGCGTAGTGTTATACTGCATGCTACAATAGCAGAACCATGCCCAGAGTTTTTGTCCAAATATTCATCCTTTGCCAAACTTTTAAGGGTCATGGCTTGGTGTAAAAGATTTATTAATATTACCAGAAAACAGCCAACTCAAAGACTCTCATTTCTAACATCCCAAGACTTAAAAGACTCTCTATTACAAATCGTCAAGATTATTCAGAGATGTGAGTTCACCCCAGAAATCAATGCTTGCATAAACAATATTCCTTTACCAAGAAAAAGCAGGCTTATTTCGCTTAACATTTTTATAGATTCCCAAGGAATTCTTAGAGTAGGCGGACGATTACGTCACTCGGATTTTAGATATTGATCAGAAGCATCCTATGCTAATTCCTAAAGATCATTTTGTAACCAAATTAATTGTAATACACTATCACATAAACAATCTTCATTCTGGAACTCAATTAACTTTATCTTTGATTCGAAATAAATTTTGGATTCCTTCTGGAAGAAACTTAATCAAAAGGGTCTTAAATCAATGTCTCGTATGCCTGAAGAGTAAATCTAAGGCTATTCATCAGATAATGGGAGACTTACCAAAAATAGACTTCTTCCAGGTAGACCATTTGAAAAGATTGGTATTGATTTGGCCGGTTCCATTCAAGCTAAACCTATGTTGAAACTAAGCAAAGTTGTTTTTAAATTCTACATACTCCTATTCGTTTGCTTCAGCACCAAAGCCATTCACTTAGAAATTTCATCAGATTTGACTGCGGAAACCTTTCTTGCAGCATTGAAAAGATTCATCTCTAGAAGAGGAAGACCAACTGATATATACTCAGACAATGCAACTAACTTTAAAGGTGCAAGCAACATTTTGAAAGAACGATGGAAGTTATTCAATGCTGCTAATATTCGAGATTTTTCAGCCATAGAATCCATTAATTGGCATTTTATTCCTCCGTCGGCACCTAATTTTGGTGAATTATGGGAAGCTGGCATTAAATCAGTTAAAACCATCTTATCTAAAACGATAAAACATTTGTTAAAACAATTCTCTATAAACTTATAAAAAAAGAAGCTATATTTTGATAATTTGAAACTCGTAAATTTGAATCTCTCGATAGAGTGAACATTTTTCCCCGGTCCCTTGAAAAATACTCGATAAGTTGAATAAAATCAATATTAATTGGTTCCCTCGGTAATTGGAAGTTAAAGAAATAGTATATTTGCCTTGGAATTGTATCATTATTCTTGTCTCAAATAAATTGCCGTGTCATCCTGAATTTTGCCTTTCCTAATTTTCTACATTACAAAATCATCATTTTATCTATTCTCCCAATATATATGTTGTAGATAAATGATAAAACTAACTTTGACTTGGGCGCAATTAATAGGTAGAAAATCTTACTTTTGATGAATAATCTTTAAGATAATAAACTTAGTTATAATAAAACTTATTGATAAAAAAACTTGTTATCATCGTCGCAATGGGGGCGCTGCTTTCGAGTTAAATCTACAAATCTGCAAATAACTCTAAGGATATTCAAGATATTCAAGAAATTATTTTTCAAAAACCTTCCCAGTACTATACTAAATAACTTCCCAAAGTTTCATGGCGTTCCAATGAGTGGTTTGGTCAGGCATAAAGGACACACACACATACATTCATTTATATATATATATATATAGATTTTTTTCCCGGCTTCGCCCGGTTTTTACCCGAGTAAAAGTTTGCCTAACGAACATTTGTTAAAACGATTCTAGCAAACATCCAATCCCTACTGAATCTATACTTGTCTATACTCTCGATAATTTGAATTTTTTCCCGGTCCCTTGAAAAATACTCGATAAGTTGAATAAAATTAAAATTAATTAGTCCAGTCGGTAATTTTAAGTTGAAGGAATAGTTTCTTGCCACAAACGAACATTCGTAAATAACTGTATTTAACGAATGTACCCGGCTTCGCCCGGTTTTCACCCAAGTAAAAGTTTGCCTAACGAACATTTGTTAAAACGATTCTAGAAAACATCCAATACACCTATATATAGATTTATGAACGTATATAAATATAAATTTTGTTATATGCGTTTAAATATATTTTGTAACACATAATTCTTTTGAAAAAACTATTAAATTTTAAATAAGATATTTTCTTCAAAAATATTAATATTGAAATGCCAAGTTTTTTAAAACGTCATTGGAATATTATATTAATAAATCCTCAAATTAGATATTGAATTTATTATACTTGGAACACATTTTAGCATTTTTACAATTTTTAAATGTAATTTTACCAGATGTCGCGAGAGGCGCTGCTTGTGAGTGAAAGTAAAAAAAATTGCAAATAAAATTGCAACGAATATTTTTAAAAATCAAATTAAAACCAGAAACCTTCCCAGTAGTATAATAAATATATAACTTCCTAAAGTTTCACGGCGATTGGATAATCTTACCTTTTAAAAACATCCATCGTGTAAACAAACTAACATTCATCAAGTAAACAAACTATGTGTAAAATTATTAACCAATCAAATTAATTTATCGTCGCGACCAGTGCTGCGCCAAGCGGTAAAAGGATGGAACTAACGCTTTTTGGTTTTATATTTAAAAAAAGCACATTAACCTTTTAGTTTTTTGAATAGCCTATATGTTAAACGAAATCTTCAGCTACCTACATGCGAAATTTCATAATGATTTATTGTGTAGATTTTGCGCAAAGCGATAACAAACATCGATTTTGGATTTCATTTATATATATATTTTGGTGGTTCGTCTGGTTTTGAAGAAATTATTCAATTATTCATTCCAAGGTTTTTTAATTATTACAAATAAAATATAAAAATAAATATCAATATTAATTATTATTATTACACATTAAAATCAAGTAAAGAAGAGTTGAAAAAGGTTTGATGAAAATGGATGGAGGAAAAATGGACGTTGGCTCTTCGAGGCCGTCAAAACAAATGGTATCCTCCCACGTGCTTACCACGTCACCACCACCGCCGCGCATGCGCCGACTTGGCTTACCCAGCCGGCCGAGGTGGTGGCGGTTGAGAAGGCTGTTCAAAATTGGCGGTGGGTCAAAACACCGTCACACCCCCGGCCCCCAAGGACTCCCTGTCCTTGAAAGATCGAAGTTGAGAAGCATGAGCCCGGTACACTCGTCCTTCGGTGTCTTGTGGATGTCATAGACTAGACTGCTGATCTTCTTCTTAACGAAGAAAGGGCCTTGTTGTCTTGGGCTGAGTTTAGACATGCATGTAGGTGCTTTGCAACAGTGCTCATTACTTGATCTCCCTCAGAAAATTCCACATATGGATGTTTATGATCATGATGATTCTTCCTCTTTATCTGAGCTTTTCTGGTATTCTCCTGAGCCAGACCTCTTGCTTCTTCTAAAGTGATGGGATAGTCAGCAAAAGATGGTGATTCATCAATCCCATACAGAAGAAACTTTGTGCTGAATTTGGTTACTTCATGTGGGGTCTGGTTGTATGTCTTGACAATAAATGGTACAAGTGTCGACCATTTTTGTTTCGGTTTCTCCAAAATTGCAGCTCTCAATCTTGTGAGAAGGGTATGGTTAGTCTTTTCTACCATTCCACATGTCTGAGGATGGTATGGAGTAGCAAGAGAATGGGCAATTTTATTTTTCGACAGAAAATTTTTGAAGCTTCTACTTGTAAAATTCGAACCATTGTCTGTCAGAATATGTTTGATTGGTACTCCAGAAGATAACAGCTGTCTAAGGATGTTGAGGATGGCAGCTGAATTATTGGATGCTGTGGGAGATGCCCAAATGTAACGACTACGGTGATCTATGATGACCTGGATATACTTATGTCTGGTGTTCTTGGCTTCATTTCCCAAAACAATTGTATCGAGTCCAATGAGGTCAAATGGTTGGAGGTCGCTGTCCGGTATTTGGTAGTGGCCTATTGTCGGTTGGTTTGACTTTTGGCTGAGCTGACAAACTTTACATGAGGAAACATGCTCTTTTATGGTCCTGAGCATTTGTGGCTACCAGTAATATGTGGAAATCAGCTTCAATGTTTTGTTTTTTCCAGGATGTCCAAAGTCCTCATGAAAGGGGTGAAGACATTTTGCCCGTAGGGAATCAGGTACAACTGCTTTGGAATGGCCTCGAATTCGTATAGTGACAATGCCACTTTTAATTTGAGGGTTCTTTACAAATCGAAAGTCTGCCTATTGTTGAGCAATTTCCATCTTATCTTCGGTTATGAATGTGCACACTGGATTCCTGGAAAGTGCGTCAACATGTGTTTGCTGTCCTCCTGCTCTGTGGATAATGGTGAACGATCTAGAAGATAGCTCCATTGACCATCGGAAAAGTCTTCCCCCAGGGTTTTTATGATTCAATAGCCATTTTAAAGCACTATGATCAGTGACAATTTGGAATGGCTTGTCTAGGTAGTTGTTGAAATGTCTGACTGCTTCGATGATGGCAAAATATTCCAACTCTGTAGCGGTGTAGCGTGACTGTGTTGGGTTGAGCCGTTTTGAGAAATAGGAAACAACCCGTTCTCTGCCATCTGGATGTTTCTGTGCAAGAATTGCACCAAGTCCTTGCTCTGAGGCATCAGTGTAGAGCTTACATGGTAAGGTGGGGTCATACATTGCCAAACCTGGAGGTTGTGTGATTAAATTCTTCAAAGTTTCAAATGCTTTTTGGTGAATTTCAGACCAGTGGAAAATTTTATCTTTCTTCAATAAATCTGTTAGAGGTTGTGCTATTGATCTGAAATATTTTATAAATCTCCGATAATAACTACACAATTCGTGAAACTGCTGTATGTTTTTGACTGTTATGGGAATTGGGAAACTTTTAACGGCTTTTATTTTCCGAGGTGAAGGTGTAACCTGATTGTATTTGATGATATATCCAAGATATTCTACTTCTTCTCTGATAAAAGAACATTTTTGAAGCTTGAGCTTGAGGTTTTGGGAATATAATTTTTCTAGCACTTCAAGGTCAAAATGTTCTTCTAAAGTTTTAGAATATATGATGAAATCATCAAGATAGTTGATGCACCCCTTGTACTTTAATGGACCAAGGGTTTGTTGTATGATCCGCTGAAAAGTAGCAGGGGCGTTTTTCAACCC
Organism: Cordylochernes scorpioides; assembly: GCA_030710605.1. Classification (NCBI taxonomy): domain Eukaryota; kingdom Metazoa; phylum Arthropoda; class Arachnida; order Pseudoscorpiones; family Chernetidae; genus Cordylochernes; species Cordylochernes scorpioides. The sequence continues at coordinate 30,253,779 of CP092870.1, read as the reverse complement.
AAAGGGAATTACTAACCACTCATAAAGCCCTTCGATGGTGATGAATGCTGTCTTCTCTGTGCTGTCTGGAGCCATTTCGATATGCCAATAACCTGAAGCGATGTCCAACGAAGTGAAGTATTTCGCTCCCTGAAGACGATCGATGACTTCTTGAATGTTAGGCAGAGGTATCTTGTTGTCAATGGTAAGGGCATTGAGTCGGCGGTAATCAACGCAAAGCCTCTTTTGGCCATCCGCCTTTGGTACGAGTGTGACTGGGAAGGCCCATGGGCTTCGACTGTCTCGAACTAGTCCTTTTTTTCTTTAAATCTTCAACCTGCCGTTTAATCTCATCATACTCTGAGGCTGATCTTCGATACGGTCGAAGTTGGATAGGCGGATGAGGAACGGTATGGATGTTGTGTTTTCCTATTTTGATTTTTCCTACATAAAAATAATTTTCACTAAAAATAGTTGTATATGTCATAATTTGTATATAATTGTATGCACCCCCGACCCACTATGCATGTACAATGTATGATTTTCAAAGATTTAATAAAGAATAAGGTAACTGGAGGAAAGAAAGTAGCAACAAGACATAGGAAGCAGGCTAAAAGCGGGCACAAGTATAAATAACTTGTATAGTCAATACTTCCTGACAAGAGGCCGGACGTATCTGGTGACCGCAAAAGTTATAAAAGTAGAGAGACGCCCAATATTTCCGGACAGGACCGGACGTATTTGATAACCGCGGAAGTAAATAGAGTCGAACACACCCGATACTTCCTGACCAGGCCGGGCATATCTTCCACCAAAGAAGGCCGCCGGTCCAATTAGGAAGCAATAACTAAGTAGGTCAACCAATAGAAAAACGGACACGTTCCATCCTTCGACCAATGGGAAGGAAGACAACTCGTGGTGTTAAATCGAAAAGCAAGAATTGTCAGTAGTGATTTGGCTCTCATAGGAACAACACCTAGAGTTGCTCCTTCGCTCCCAACGAGGTGACATCTGCTCTGGACCTCTCTCCCTCTGCTCATCCCATAGCTAAGTACAATCACCACCATGTGATCAGATAATTAACAATCAAAACCCGTTCCGCCTTCTCAAGCTTTCTTTCCTCCAACCCAGTTGCCTTTTATTTTCAAATCTCATCACGTGTCCTGATTATTCCTAACTGTATGCTTCAACTTCCACTCAAACGACTGCGTTTCAACCAAATCTCACCATTCTCATCGAACAACAAGAAATTCCGCAACGATATTGTCACATATATTTATGTAATATCTTGTCGAGGGTTTGATTTGATTCTGGTCTCAAATGATTCGCCTGAAATTTACAATTATACAAAGATGGTCCTTTAGTAGTCACAACACCATTCTTGATGTCGACATGAAGATTGAACAGAGTTTCCACGTCAAGACCTAGTAGAAGGGGGTACATGAAGTTTCTGAGGATGTGTAAATCTATCTGATGGGTGATGTGACTGATGGTAAGGTTGACCTTAACGCGACCAAAGCTTCTTGTTATGGAATTAGCCTGATTGATGTAAATGGATGATGATGGTTCCGTTTGTAGATTAAAATTTTTGAATTGGGAATATGACATTATACTGATGGTTGAACCTGTATCTATGAATGCTTGTATTGGGGTGGAGTTGACTAATGTTTTGATGTTGATGAACTTGAAGATTGGTCGCTCTATTAGTTTAAATTAACTGTTGGTAAATCATTTGAGTTAGAAGATGAAGGGTTGGAATTAGCATACAAAGTTGAGGGTTGTTCGTTTGCTGCAGTTTCTTTAGGGAATGTTTTGGATATATATGGGCATTCATTATGCCAATGAAAATTATTTAAATTTAGCATTTTTCAAAATCTGCATGGGTATGGTGGCTTCGGAGGTGAAGCGAAGTAAGAGGTAGGATCTTCAAATTTATTATCGCTAAAGGCTGGTTTGGAGTTCTTTTGTATGGAGCTAACAGCAGCCTCCAATTTTAAGGTTGCACTTACCCAAGTCTCTATATCTTCGAAATGTATTTGGGCTGAGCTTATCTTCCATTGTGCTGGTAATCCTCAACATCTGGATTTGTTAGACTTTATATGGAAGTTTGTTTTAGAAGCCGGATTTTGAACTGAAAGTAGTCATTGACGGATTCATCGCGGCATAGATACCTCCGTTGTGCATCAATTAATGGTGTTGCTGTTGATGATCCAAATCTGGTAATAAATTTTTGTTTGATGGTTACCCATTGGTTAATATTTGTTCCTGCAATTTCATCAGCATACCATTCTAAGGCTCTTCCCTCTAGATAGTAAAAGAACAACTTTCCTTTATCTTCATCTGTAACATGTAATTCAAAAGGTTTTACCCAGCTCTGGGCGCGAATATCCTTCTGATCCCCGCTGTATTTTTGCAATTTTAAAATATTTTCTTTCGACATAATGATATTGGATATTATTTTTATTTTCAAAAAATATATATATTTTTTTTTTCAGTATTCAATTTTTTGCTTAAAAATTATTAAAATCCAAATTATGTTCACAATTGACTTAAATCAATATAATATTAAAAATGAATAAAATCTTTTTGATGCTTGAATAATTGAAAATACTTGCCGGCTGCGCCAAAACTGTGGTGGTTCGTCTGGTTTTGAAGAAATGATTCAATTATTCATTCCAAGGTTTTTTAATTATTACAAATAAAATATAAAAATAAACATCAATGTTAATTATCATTGTTACACATTAAAATCTAGCAAAGAAGAGTTGAAAAAAGTTTGATGAAAATGGATGGATGAAAAATGGACGTTGGCTCGTCGAGGCCGTCAAAACAAATGATATCCTCCCACGTGCTTAACACGTCACCACCACCGCCGCGCATGCGCCGACTTGGCTTACCCAGCCGGCCGAGGTGGTGGCGGTTGAAAAGGCTGTTCAAAATTGGCGGTGGGTCAAAACACCGTCACAATATAAAGGATATTTTTTATATATCTAAGCCTTTCATATAGAGCCAAATAAGTCAATGAAAATAGAGGTTCTCGAAGTTCTACTCTTGATATGGAAGACGACTCTTTGTCGATATGAGAGCATACTCAAATGTACATATTTTTCGCCTTTATTCATTTTATTATCGTTCAATCCTAAAAGCCAAGCCTGCACTTTAATTTTAAAACATTATTATTTTAATTAACATATGTTTAAAAATTTGAGTTTCAAAATATTTCTCTTTCGCTAATGGCAATATTTAAAATATGGGAACGGCTTATATTAAAGGCTTAGCTATACCGTACACTACTTTGTTGCACGTTTCTAAGTGGCAAATGGGTCGGCAGGGTGGGTAGTGATTAGCGAAGACACTTAAGTCATCAAAACAATGTCCGAGTTTAATCACTCTCATTAAGTCTCGGAACATTCCAACAATGTGCAGAAAATAGTTGCTTGGCCAGATTTGTAGTACGTTTGTTTGCTTGTGCCTACAATTTACAATCTTAGTCTGAAATCCGGATAATTTCAGCGCTAACATCAATATATAAAATGTGTTTTTTAAAAATTCTCTGCCTCTAAGTAGCCTGTGAATGTTCAACATTTTCTCTCTAATTCCGTTATTGCTTCTCTATGCGCAGCATCGATGTTCTACATGTACATGAACGTCATGCAGTTCGCCCTGGTGCACAATTTGAGCTTGATCCATGAGCCTTCTAAGGAGCGAATCTTCTTAGCGATCCACCCGCATCATCACCTGGTCAATCCATTCCTGGAGGGGGTGCCGGTGGAACGTGGCCTCATCAACCTCTTCATCTACAATCCGGTGGGTTGTCATTTGACTAACACTAATCACCTATCCAATATATTACATATTGATTACCTTATACTCTTTATATGAATGCTGATCCTGCTATCCAAAGGCTAATAGAGGAATTGATTTTATTGTTCCCATATGCACCATTGGGTCCAGGCCAATCTCTCGCTTTTCATGTGAAATCATGAAATCCTGTCATGATTATTTCATCATTTATATATATAATTCTTAAAAAAAAATAATTTCAATTTTTATTGCAGCAGTAACTTATATTAAACTTAGGGTGTCGTAGTTCGGGGAGGCTCCCTCTTCCCTCCTTAGTTCTTCGTCTTCATAGGTCTGCTCTCCATCCTCTTTTCATTCCCAGTTATTCATATGTTTTTCTACCGATATTGTTTCTCCATCAGTCCCTGAATATCCCCTTTGGATTGCAGCTTCATTTTGGCCTTCCCCTTCATCTTCCTTCTTTAGTTCTTCGTCTTTCCGATTCCTTTCTACCAATTTCGTCTCTTCCTCATTTACAGATTCATAGTCTTCCTCAAAAATTTTATGTGAAAAACTTGGAAAAAAAAATCAGTTTAATGTGAAATATGTTAATCGATTTTTCTTAATTGGAAAAACGTCTTCTCTAAATCTGACATTACTGCTTACGAAGATCCTATTGTTTCTGAAATCCCAAACCTTGTCTCCTTTGACTCCTTCTGGATAGCCAATCATAACACATTTTCGGCTTCTTGAATCAAATTTGGATCGACGCTGGTCGTTGTATGTCCAGGTTTGACAACCGAGAACTCGGAGATTCTCAATATTCACTGACCGTTTGGTCCACACTTCTTCGGGCATTTTGTTACTTATCGCCTTGCTCGAACATTTGTTTTTTAAGTAACAAGCTGTATTGACGGCATCTGCTCAGAATGATTTGGGAATTCCAGATTCAAGTAAAATGCATTTTGCTGTGTTTAGCAATGTCTGATTCATTCTTTCTGCAGTTCCATTTTTCTGAGGTATTCTTTGCACTCTAAGTTGTCGCTTGATGCCATTTTCATTGAGGAATTTATTGATTTCGTTGTTAACATATTCCGTCCCATTATCACTTCTTAGTACTTTGATTTTTCTGCTGTGGTAATTCTCAATACTGTTCTTTTAATTCTTAAATCTTTCAAATACATCCGATTTAGACATCATAAAATATAATGAAATGTAATGAGTGAAATTGTCTATAAATGTCACAAAATAATTGCTCCCTCCCTTCGATATTGGGTTAATGGGACCTACTACATCCGAATGGATGAGCTCCAAGGGTGATGAAGAATTCTTACTTTCTCATTTTACCTTCAAGGCATACTTCGCACTCTGCTGTGTCACTCACAGTTTGGAGATCCCTTTTGTAAATGTGTCCTAGCCTTCTGTGCCAGATATCTGCATTTGTTGACTTCACTTTAGCTATATTAAGTTCTTTAACTGCATATATCATTCCTATTCTATTAGATTTAAAAATTGATTCGCCATAATTTCCAAAAACAGTGGCCCTGCCATTCTTTGGTAAAGAGGCTTTGGTAAAGTCTAGAAAAACAGCACCTACTGCCTCCTTGTGGGACTTTCTTATTTGGATGTAGTCTATGTAGTCTATTACTGTGATTAGCTGGTGGGTTGGGGAGTGTCCTTTTCTGAATCAAAATTGTTGAGGAATGATAAAGTTAATAGAATCCATGTATGTCTACAATCTGCGAAGAACAATCCTCTCGTATACCTTATCGATGGTAGAGAGAAGGCTGATTGGACTGAGATCTTCAGGTGATTTGAAAGGTAATTTTTTTTTTTTGGGATGGTTATGATAATGGCATGTTTCCATGTCTTCGGGAAGTGGCACAGGTGTAATGCAGCATTAAACATCCCAGCGAGGAAAACTATCCATTTGATTATTTTCTTTAAATATATATTATTATTAATATACAGTTTTTTACAACGTCATTGGAATATTATATTACTAAATTATCAAATTAAATTTATTATACTTGGAACACATTTTGCATTTTTACAATTTATAAATGCAATTTCATCAGATGCCGCGAGAGGCGTTGCTTGCGAGTGAAAGTAGGAAATTTGCAAATAAAATTGCAACGAATATTTATTTCAAATCAAATTCAAACCAGAAACCTTCCCAGTAGTATAGTAAATATATATATATAACTTCCTAAAGTTTCACGGCGATTGGAAAATCTTACCTTTTAAAAACATTCATCGTGCAAACAAACTAATATTCATCGTTTAAATAAACTACGTGTAAAATTATTAACCAATCAAATACATTTATCGTCGCGACCAGTGCGCGCCCAAGCGGTAAAAGGCTGGAACTAAAGCTTTTTGGATTTACATTTTAAAAAAAGCACATAACCTATTTAGTTTTTTTTAATAGCCTATATGTTAAACGAAATCTTCAGCTACCTACATGCAAAATTTTATAATGATTGATTCTGTCGTTTTTCGCAACGCGATAACAAAAATCGATTTTGGATTTCATTTTTATAGATATAAAGGAAGGAAAAAGAAAGAATATAAATATGCGTTTAAATATATTTTTGAAACACATAATTTTTTTGAAAACATTTATAAAATTTAAATAAAATATTTTCTTTAAATATATATTAATATTGAAATGGCAAGTTTTTTTTACGTCATTGGAATATTATATTACTAAATCCTCAAATTAAATATTAAATACATTATACTTGGAACACATTCTAGCATTTTTACAATTTATAAATGTAATTTTACCAGATGCCGCGAAAGGCGCTGCTTGCGAGTGAAAGTAGAAAATTTCCAAATAAAATTGCAACGAATATTTATTTCAAATCAAATTCAAATCAGAAATCTTCCCGGTATAATAGTAAATAACTTCCTGAAGTTTCACGGCGATTGAATAATCTTACCTTTTAAAAATATTCATCGTGTAAACAAATTACGTGTAAAATTATTAACCAATCAAAAGAATAACCCAATCAAAGTTATATTCCCACTATAGAGACATATATACAGCCTTTACCACCGAAGAATACTTCTTAACTGAACTCCCTTTTCCTATCATCAGATTAATTGCACAATTCAGAACCCTCTCAATTTTTTTCAGAGAACACCATTTGATTTTATTGAGGCGTGAAGACCTGAAATGCACTTTCTGTGGATCAGGAATAACAACGGAGATGTTGCATTACTTATTTGACTGTGCTGCTCTGTCTGAGGAAAGACGAAAATTAGATGATAAAACGGGGCAACTTTGTCCTTCATTTCCGGCACTGATTGATGAAATATCAAAGAATAGGTATATAGCGTTGGCGATATTTGGATTTCACAAGACTATATCCCGGAAAAAGGCCTCTCAGTGTTCTCCCTATACCTTGTGAACTGGCGAATCCTGTATGGGGCGAGTGGCCCCAATAAAGGCTTTTTGTTGTTGTTGTTGTATTAACCAATCAAATTCATTTATCTTCGCGACCATTGCTGCGCCTAGCGGTAAAATGCTGGAACTAACGCTTTTTGGTTTTACATTTAAAAAAAAGCACATTAACCTTTTTAGTTTTTTTGAATAGCCTATATGTTAAAGGAAATCTTCAGCTACCTACATGCGAAATTTCATAATGATTGATTCTGTGGATTTTGCGAAACGCGATTACAAATATCGAATTTTGATTTCATTTTTATACATATAAATATATAATTATAAAAAATAAATATAAAGGAAAGGATATATAGATGGCCGAATCGACTGGAAGTGCGTCGCATCACTCTTCCAATTCGGTAAATATTGTTTATTGATTCCCTCTTTTATAATGTTGACTTTGCTTAGAATTATTAATGAAACTGATTCCAATAATTATTAATTAAACATTATATTCATTGATTTACAAAAGAGAGAACAAAATATGAAAGGGAAACTAATATTAAACAAAGGAAGTTTTTCTCTTTCGGTTAGCGCCTATTTACCTGTGAGCTTACACACACTCTGTGGAACAATTAATTAATATATATACAACACACGTTCCCCTGTGTGTAAGCCCTAACCAGCAAGTCGAAGGCTATCTGCACATTTCCGTAGTTTGTCCTTATAGTCCACACCATATCTTTGATTGCATCCAACAGCAACCGGTCTGGCCTTTCTTTTATATATGCCGTCATTTGATGTTTTCTTCGTACTGTAGACCCATTTACTATTGGTGACTTTCATACCATTTTCCCTCGGTACTAGTGTCCATACTTTGTTTCTCTATCTCACTGAGCTCTTCTTCCATTGCTTTGTGCCATTCATGTCTTTCTCCACTATCCATTGCTTCTTTAAAGTTCTCCGGGATATAATGATCTATTTCCATAATTAAGTTTGCATCATTCCTATCTTTTATTCTTTGTGAGCGTCGAACTCCTCTATCAATTTTATTTCTTGTTCTTCAAGTCTTGCTTTGTGCCGTTCTTCTAAGATTCTCTTTGTTTCTCCTTTTTTTCTACTCCTTTTACACATCTTTCCTCTATTGGTTCAGTTTGTGTTGAGTCATTTTTAGTGTCACCACCTGGTTTTACTGAAGTATCCTCCTTAGACTTCATTTCACTCTCTGTGACAGGATTGTCTTCTTTCAAGATAAGAAAGTCTTCAACTATTTCTTCACAATTTCCTTTATAGGTCAAATTATCACAATAAGTATCTTACTGAATATCATTTGCATAATCAATTCCTCTCTTATCTTCACTAAATTTTACTGATCTGACTTCATGGATTCTCTTTGTCATTATATCATATATTCTCTAGGCTTTTCGTTTAATGGAATAACCAAAAATATTCCCTTTCTACCCTTTGGTGAAAACTTGTTTCTTCTTGGTTTGCTCTCAAGGCAATGTGTCAAACATCCAAATATTCGAATGTGTTTGACCGATGGTTTCCTGCCATTCGATCTCTCCATAGGTGTATGGTGCTTGATATACCTGTGGGGGATACAGTTCTTAAAGTATGCAGCTGTAGCAATTGCCTCTGCCCTAAACTTCTTGGGTAATTTTCAGTCAATTAGTAAGGTTCTCGCTGTATCTATAAGAGTCCTATTCACCCTCTCTGCGACTCCATTACTTTGTGGTGAGTATGTTGTGGTAAGTTGGTGATGGATCCCACTTCTCTTGAAAAGTCCTTCAAATCTAGAGTTACAAAATTCAGTTCCATTGTTCGTTCTTACATCTTTTATTCTAAGACTTAATTCGTTTTCGGCTCTTGCTTTAAATTCTTCAAATCTTTCTTTTGATCTCAGGAAATATACAAAGATTCTTCTACTGTAATCATCAACTATAACAAGAAAATACTTAGATCCTCTTAAAGATTGACATAGCATTGGTCCACATATATACATATGAATCAACTGCAGGGGCTCAACTGTATAATTTTCCGTAATATTATATGGCTTCTGAACCAGTTTTCCCATTATGCATGCTTCGCACTCTGGTAACCTTTCGAATTTAAGATCCAATCCTCTTACAATATGTCCTTGAATCATTTTTCCATGTATTCTTCATTTATATGGTTTAATATTTTATGCCATAAACTTATATCGCTATTTTTATTTGATAAATGTGTATTTATAACCATGACATTTTCATGTTTCGCTATTGGTACATTTCTTAGTTTGGTTTCCATCATAAACATTCTATCTTTAATATATGCTTCAGCAACTAAATCATTCCCTTCATTATAAATTCTTGCTCCATTCTTATTGAAAATAACTGAATTTTCTTTGTTGAACAATTCATATACTGACAAGAAATTATTCCTTAAATTTGGTACATGTAAGATATCTTTGATGAGAATATTTTCTTGGCCTTCACTTGTGCATGTAGTAAGTCTCATATCTCATTTGGCCCTGGCTTGGGTAGTTTAGCCTTTCTCAGCTAGATTGATTTCACTTTCATAATCTATCACATTTTCCATCAAAGTTATGTTTGGGGTTAAATGTGCAGTGCATTCTGAATCTATACACCATATTTGTCTATCATTTCTCCTATCTGGTAAATCTTCAAATTCTTTTACATATGTTTCAAATGCTTGCTCATTAATTCCTCTTTTCACAGTATACACTAGGTTATTTGAATGTTCTTTACTGTATTTGTGATTTCTATAATCAGGAGTCAATTTCTTTTGATATCCTTGTCTCTGTTTATCTCGAAACCAGCAATCATTAGCTAGATGTCCCTTTTTATTACAAACAAAACATATTTTTGGCTGAAATTGTTGAACTTTTCTATCTTTAATTCTGTATACTTGTTCATGCTTATTCTCAATCGATTGATTTAATCTCATATTTCTTCTTGACTCCTCTTCTCTTAGAGTTTGTTGAATCTCTTCTACTGTGTGTTGCCTCTCTCTTAGATCGTAATACAATAGCAATATTTACATACTTTGGATGTATGCCTCTGACAATATGAAATGAAAGTTCACTTGAGGTAAATTGACGCCTTAATGGTGAACTTCTAGCAGCAATATTTTTTGCCTTTGTTATATATTCATATACAGTTTCATTTTTTATCTTTCATTCTAATGTTCTTTAATTCTAAGCCTATATCAATAATTTTATCTTCCAAATTGCCTGTGTATGTTTTTTTCAGTGAGTCCCATACTTTCTTAGCATTTTTTTCACCTATGAACATTCCAGCTTGTTCATTATAGTCAATGTTGTGATGATTATCCCATAATCTTCATTATTTTTGTCACTCCAAATCTCCTAAGAACATATTGTCTTCCATATCAGGTTCTGGATCGGAAATTACACATTTAAATAATTTTCTTCCTCTTAGAACTGCGGCGATTTTCAACACCCATATTTGATTAATAGTTCTTGTTAATGGTTCAATTTTTGTGTGGGATAAAAAATTATATTCAGCCATTTTCGCCTTATGAGCTAATATAAACAAACCAATATAATTTAAAAACAAATATATATATTTTAAATTTATTTAAATATTGGGTAGCTTTTAAACATGCAATACATAGATATAATTTAACTTAATCTAAATAAATACCTTTAATCTTCTCAGAAGTGCTTCAGTTTACCGATCAGAACAAACTTCTTGCTTGATCTTCAGAGTAAATATTTTCGCTTTTGAGCTTTATATTGAACAACCACGCTCTGCTACCAATTGTTGACTTTGCTTAGAATTATTAATGAAACTGATTCCAATAATTATTAATTAAACATTATCTTATTGATTTACAAGAGAGAGAACAAAATATAAAAGGGAAACTAATATTAAACAAAGGAACTTTTTTCTGTTTCGGTTAGCGCCTATTTACCTGTGAGCTTACACACACTCTGTGGAACAATTAATAATATATATACAACATATAACTTCATGATTCATAATTTTAAATTGATAGGTGAACCTTATTATTGACTTTTATAAAGAGAGATTTAATTTTGAAAGTTCTGCGCTAATTTGTTTAAAGATTGAGTAAAGTTAACCGATATGCAAACATCTATGAATGAATAAACAGGGAATTGATCGATTGGATGAAATATGGAAATATTTCTCCGATAAATTTGAAAACAACCAAAAAAGAATAAGTAAACAAGATCTTAGTTTTTTCAAAAGTACGATAAAAAAAGGTCAAAGACCAGGTTTGACGAAAATATAAAAAAATTAAGGAACAATTGCACGGTAATTTCACAGATATTAAAAATGATATATCACAACTAGTTAAACAAAATAAAATCAAGGAATCGCACACATACGCAGAAATTGTCAAAAATAGAAATGACAAAATATTACAAAAAGATAGATACACTAATGATGAGAAAACATTGATTATATTTGCTAATGATGATCAAAATACAGCACATGTACACCAAAAGGTGAATGAAACAATAAAGCAATTTCGCCAAAAAGGAAATACTGCCAAAATCTCAAAATTGATAAATTCACGAAAGGGTACAATATTAAAATCACCCAACGAACAATACATAGAACAATTGATTGAGAGTTTTAGGAAAATAGACGAATTAAACCAAACATGTAAAATTTATAAGCCTTAGCAAAGAGATCCAACTATTGGTATAAAAAGTGTAAATAAATCAACAGACATATCTGATCTTTCAAACATAATTTGTGAGATGAACCCAGAACTAAACAACTTTAAAAACGAACTAAAGGTATTTTACCCAATTAAGTCCAATAAACCTGATCATGACGTCGTTCTGAGGGTTTCGCCTCGGGCCTACCAAGCTTTAATGAGAGCCAACAAAATTTATACTGATACTACACAAAGATGTGAAGTGCGAAACAAAGTCCTGGTGAACCAATGTCAGAACTGTTTCATATTCAACCCTAACCACAAGAAACACGACTGTCCATACTTGAAAAAATGCAGGAACTGCGGTATAAAGGTCTACATCAGTGCTCTAATATAATAAAGTGTAGCAACTGCGTCAAACACCCATACTTTAAAATAACAATCTTGATCACAAACCAAACTCTAAGGACTGTCCAATCTACAATAAACAGATCAACCTGATGATTCAGCGAACAGATTACACAACAGGCTCAGAAGATATTGTAAACTAAAATTTCAGAAACCTATCCAGTCCTAAATATATATTTATAACAGATGACATCACAAATGAAATCAATCGATAAGATAAAAATTATACAACAGAATATACGGAAAAGTAATACAAGCTTGAGCGAACTTTACGCATCCAATGAAATCAAAGAAGCAGATATAGTCTTATTACAGGAACCATATATAATAAACGAGGAGGCAATATATCTAGGGCCTGCCACAAAATATCAAATGGCCAATAGCCGAAATATATATATGGCTGCATTCGTTAATAACAATAATCTACAGACTAATTTGATCACATAATTCACTAATTCATTTGCAAAAACAATCCTCGTATACACAAAAACTAAGATATTTGCAGCATCAAATATTTACATTCACCCAAATTCAATGAACAGCAAACACGAATAATTTATTTAAAAAAATAGTAAATGCGCACACAAGTACGCCATCGATTTTATGTGGCGAATTTAATGCTAGAGCACCGCTATAGTACGACTCTAGGAAAAATTACAACGGCAATCGTCTTATACCTATTATTGATGACATGAACCTGACGATACATAACAATAAAACTCCTACCTGCCGCAATGCCAGTATAATCGATCTTACACTATCTAACAGTTAAGCAATCACAGCGATCAGAGGATGGCGGACAAATCAATTATCACATATCTCAGATCATAAAGCAATAATATTTGACATCTATACAAGTGACCAATTTTCTACTATAACTCATCATTCAAATTGGAAATTTACTGAGAAACTAGCAGATTGGGAACGTTACACTCAAAGTGTGAATGAAGCTGAAAAGAAAAATATTGAAACCTACTTAGAAGCTACTACTTCAAAGGCAACGATCGATCAGACTGAAAAAGAACACTCCAACATAATAATTGAATCAGCCTATTCTACACTAAAATCAAAGGAGAACAGGGCAATAAAGAATGCCATAGTCAAATGGTGGAATGCGAAGTGTGAGCTCATGAAAAATTATTTTCATTATCTAAGAAATTTATATTTAAGAACAAAAAATCTCTCTCTCTCTCCTCCCAATTATATCAAACAAATCTTCAAAATTATTAGAAACAAATATAATCATGAGATCAGCAAAGCCAAAAGAAAATCCTTGAAGTTATACTTAGAAGAAAATAACTCCAAAAACCCATATGGAAACCTTTATACAAAAATCTGAAATGTAACCAGAATAGGAAGGGACATTTGGAAATTTTAGATACTAACAAAAACATAAATATATTGAAAAGAGCTGAGTATCTTTTGCGCAACTTATTTCCAGATGACAAAAATGAAGAAGATACAAATAGTCATTAAAATATATGAAATTACAGCTTAAGACTTTTAAATGACACAGGTATAACATTCGCCCTCAATGAAATAAATAATATAATCAATAATTTAAATCCTAAAAATTCTCCAGGAAAAGATAATGTTTCGAACAATATGATAAAACACTATAAGCAATTTATCACTCCAATTTTGGTAAAGCTATTCCAAAAGTGCTTAAATCTAGGATTCTTTCCTGAAGAATGGAAAAGTGTAGAGGCGCTAATTATTCAAAAACCAGGTAAATATGATATGAACAACTTTAAGAGCTATAGATCATTATGTTTAAACTCTAACATTTCTAAAATATTCGAAAAGGTTATTAATAACAAAATCATTGAGTCTTATGAAAATTCTAATCTACTCAGCAACCGTCAACATGGATCCACAAAATCACGATCAACTACTGTAAAGTTCGTGAGCATTTCATATATTTTTAGTATTTCCAGATCTCTACATGTCCATATATTGGGGCGCCAGTGGCTGCAGAAAACCAGACCACAAATTTATTCATCTATGGCACATGTAGAGACCTAAAGCTGTGCCGGCTAGCAATTATGTTGATGGGGAAATTAACCAATCAATCTTTTTGATTAGACAAATTTTTATTTTTACTAATAAAATCTTTCAATGTACAACATTTTTTATTTATTATATTAATTAATGAAATCACACACATATATATATAATTTAAAAATGTATATATATTAAAGAAAAAAAAACTGTAAATAAGGTTAAAAGGGAGGAGTTTCAAACTTTATACAAAAAGAAAAAAAAAAAAAGGCCTATCGTGCCAAAGTCCCATTAACCCCGACCTACCTCTTCATCCCAGCCACCCATGTCCACCATTCAAAAAAATGGGCAGCCAAGGCCGCAGCTAGCGGCCTTCGCCCTCCGCAACTCCAAGTCTTCTTTTTTTTTCTCAAAAAAGATCAAATTTTTGTTTAAAAAAAAATGTCAATATCAAAAAAATGTCAATCTCCAAGAATGTCAATATCAATCTCCCGCTTCCTTGTCCCAGTGTTGCTGAACTCACCCCCCCAAGCTATCATCGCCTTTCTCTCTATGAAAATAAAAAAATTAAAAAGGCATCTTAAAAAAAATGATAAAAATAAATTGAATATAAAATTATTAAAGAAATATTCACAAAAAATATAATAAAAATACGAAAATATTGAAAAAAAAAAACAATTAATATTGTAGGATCTGGGCATCTTGGGGTCAGCTTGGGAAAGGTTCAGGGCTCGTGGTGGAGTCAGGTCAAGCACCATAGGTCGGTGGCTTGACTACAGGGAAGGGGTGTCTGGGTCCATCTTGGACTGGCTTGTGGTCAAGTCGGCCACCATCGGACATGTGGCTCGACCAACAGGAAGGGGTATCTGAGTCATTCTCAGGCTAGCTTGGTGTTGGTGGGGCCAGGTCATCCACCATAGGTCAGGTGTCTTGACCACCAGGAAGGGGTGTCTGAGTCCATCTTGGACTATCCTGGTGTTGGTGGGGCCAGGTCATCCACCACAGGTCAGGTGACTTGATCACCAGGGAAGGGATCTCGGTCTCTGGCTTAGTGCTGCCAAGGCTAAAGGTGGCTTCAGGCTCCATCTCAACACCTCGCAATCACCAGAGGTTGGTAACTTAAATGGACAAAGGTGGGATATGGTTAGGTTAGGTGGGGTTCTGGGTTACTTTGGCATATTATGGTCACGAGGTGTCCCAACAATCCTCCCTGCCAAAAAATTAATTTTACTAAATAAAAAGGAAAATTAATTTCCAACACCGAGTGAGGAAACTTAATAAAATAAAAAAAATTACATAAAAGAAAATATTTACTACAAAAATAGTATATCTATACTCAAATATTAATTAATCACTCAAATCCACCCTGGGTGCTAAGGTGAAGTGATGAATGCACATTAAAAAAAAAAACTCAAAAATTCTAAAATCATAAATCTACAAATTTAAAAAATATTATGGTATACACGTATGCAAATGCAATTCATTTTCTTTTTCTAATAATAACAATTATCCAATATATGCATTTTTCATAATGTAACAGCCAAAAAAAGAAAAAGTCCTAAAATACATAAAGGTATCAGGGGGGAAAAGACAAATTTCAAATCTAATGCGCTTCTTTCTACTAATATTTAATAGGGTAATTCAAATCAGTAATTTAAAACACTTTGATCCCACACACAACTCATTCTGTTAAAAACCAATTGAATCTTTGATTAAAAATTGAACTGAAACCTTTTACATGGTTAGACTAGTTGTCTACCTAAATTATTCGGTACATTGACCTCGCATGGCCATACATAACTGAAACATCCTTTGTTAAAAAAAAAAAATCCTGCTTCACAAAATATTAAACCAAACCTATAGCTTAACCTTAAGGTATATATACCTCCTTTTTTTTTTTTTAATGACCTTAAAACACACACAAAAATTACCCTACTTTTTTATAATAAACCTTAAAAAAAAAAAATTCTTTCGAACCGGTATTCAAGGTTCAAGACCAAATCTATAATCACAAACTGACACTCAGGTACTTGTTAGTTTACATGGGATTATACCATTTGTCCTCTAGCTGCCCAAAGCTAGAGCTTCTCACACCTTCGGGGCTTTCAGGCGGAGGACAAAGACCTTCACATGGTCTCAACGCAACTGCTGCTCCCAGAGCAGTCAGAAGAGAAGGAATCATGGGACTCTCTCCCTTGACATCCAGTGTGTGCTCCGTTTACCTTGCCTCTGGGGTGTGTACAGTTCAGCTACCTCCCCCTTCCAAGAAATTCATATTACTTTCGTCTACTAATATACTCTCTATTCATTGACCTGAATCCTATAAATCTACATCTTATAGGTTTGAATTTTTATCAATCTGAAATTTTGGTTCTTTTACAAATTCCTTCAGAATTCTACTCCCTGTATAGCTGCTCTTAATTCTACTGTCCTCAATACAACACTTCTAAAACTTTGACTCACTGGCTTGTTCTGGTGTCTCGTTCGCGGTCATTATAGTTAACTAATACTTTAAAATCTTATCCTAACATGGAACGAGTCTAAACTCGTTGAAGGTCCTAATAATTACTTATTCTGCCTCTCGAATCGGTCTTATGCTCGAATTCATTCCAACAAAACGTATGGCAGGGCGAATCCTTTATTAGAAGAAACTTCCGCTAGCTATGGGGGATCAAACTGGTACCAAAAAAAATTCAATAGACGGAAACTACTTCGTCTAGAATAACTGGGCAATCTCTGCCTACATGCCAATCTTACAGGACCTCCCGTCTGGAATACCCTCGCTCCAGCCACGCTAAAAACGTCGAAACTACGGTGTCAGATCGGTTACCCAAGGTCGCGCCGTTATACCCCAGGCTATACGGCATGGCTAAAACAAATCCCCCATCCTGCATAAAATTCAATCTATACCTCTTCGTTTCCTCTAATGAGGAGAAGTTTTGTGGGTTTCCTGGTCTGATCATAACCTCCCACAACCTTCCAGTCTGAGAATCAAGATATGATCATTATCTACGACTCTTAAAATTCAAGTTGATATAAATAACAAAGAGTACTTGATTACCCTAGTAATAGAAATTAAAATTTTATACTCCCGAAAGGGGAGACCTAACAAAATGGAGCGAATACCTTTCCTAACAATAGAGTTGTACAGCCCTGTGAGGCTATCGTTCCTAACAAATAAAGAAATCAAATTTAAAATTGAACCTATTGGTTCCCTATTCTATGCTAAAGTACCTTTGGTCTTTACAGTATAATTGTTTTTAACCTTCTTACACATTCATTAAACCAATCCATTCTTACAACCCCCCCCCCCCCCCATCATTCACGGTTTGCATACAAACTAAAGTTAAAAGCTGCTACACAAGCCAAAGTACTATAATTATCATCATTGATAGATCCTAATAATAACAAATTTTTCAGGACAAATGTGAAATCAAATAAAGTTTCTAATTAAAACAAAGTGGGGACTAATGCCCTATTAACTTAAATTAATGCCTCATACAAACTCTATATATACTAATACTTTATACTTGATAAATGATTGTTAATAAAATGGTTAACAATTCTAAATAATCTGAAAGCTAACCTACCTAAAAAAATGTAATTTCAAAAACTGCCCTTGCTTTGACACTAAGTGACTATTCACGACAATTCTATAAAGACACACACAAATTACAATGGCGAATAAAGGACCATTAAACGTGACACCTCATAAAAGCGGAATTGAGTCACTCCCCTAGCCACCGTGGGTGAAGTCACTTTCTTCCTACTTCACCTTGTGTCTGTCCCCTTTGCAGTAGTCCGACCTCAACACTCTATTGAAAGATGGATTTATAGGGTTTACGATTCACTACCCAACACTAACATTCTCAAGTGCTTTCCGAGGATCGACTACGATCTGGGCCTACTTAACTTCTACCCCTGGCTTAGGGTCCCTATACTTCACAACTTTACTCTGAAAGATTGACCTTTCATGTCCTCATTAGAAACCTATTTCAAAGCTACTACCTGAAGGCCAGGGATTATAGGGTTTCTGAATTACCCAACACAAGCCATAGGATGCCTATTAGGTTCGTTGTTTTAGACATAGCCCCCCCTCTAAGTTGTGATTTCCTACACCTTCCTTCACCTATTACTCCTGATAATAACTAAAATTTCAGATTTACACTAAATAGTTAATTCACAATGGTATACATTATTCTCATTGGTCTTTGAAACTCGGGTTTTAACAAGAAATAGTTTGTATAGAAAAAAAAAAAAGGAATCCTAATGAAGTTCTACTTTAAAAAAAAAAGGTTTTTAAATAAAAAAAAAAAAGGTTGAAATCTCTAAACTTCTCATTCTATTGAGATGATTCTCCGTACACACTCCAAAATCCTAGTTATGGTCCACCTCCATAAACTCACAAAAGAAAATAAACTTGTACTAATTACCACCAATTTGGTCATTCGGTACCCAAAAATAGTACTCTAACATAAAAAAAAAGAAAAGTGTGCAAGGTTCATAAAAAAAATAGAAATCCTATCTTCAAATATTCATCTAATCCTATCTATTTAACCTAAAAAAAATATTATCATTTACTGTAAAAGCTATCTAGAGGGCCTGTATCCCATCCGTCCTGTGTTTACAATAAGCGACAAAGAGAAAACAACAAAGAAAAGGAAAAATCCTCAAATTAGACCATATTATAAATCCTAGAATCCTATTAAAAAAAAAACTACTACACTGACTATCCAACTAATTCAACATTGCTTCATAAAGATTGCTCACAGTGATGGATACCAAGAGAGCCTAAATCTCGTCTTTTAGGTGCTTCACTGTCCGAGACACAAAATCTTGACTCCTAGTTGAAGAAATGGATATCTCTTTAATCATAAAAGTAGGTCTTAAATCTATACTAAAATAAAAGTTTATAAAATTACTAAAAAAAAAAAACAAAGGCTGAGTTTTAAAAAAAAAAAAAAGGATGCACAAATGCTCTTACATTTTGATAAATTTACACAAACAAAAAAAAATTCAAAAAATCTAGAAATTACCCAAAAAAAATGAAATATAAAAAACCTTTGCTCTAAAATTATCTTGTTCATACCATGTAAATATCTCCTTCATACTATGAAAAGCTTCATCATGTAGGTCAGCATGTACCTCAAGGGCAGAGCATAGACATGCTAACACTTCTATAAAAGTAAAAATCATTATTAACCAAAAAGAATGTCAAGAAATGTATTTTTTTTTTCATACACTCATATGCAATATTCCTGAAATACCTTATTATAAGATAATAATAATTATAGCTTTTGTTATTTCAAACACTTGAAAAGAAAACATGCCTTTTTATTCAATAAATTTCCTTAGAAAATTGTTTCAACCAATAAAGATGAAGAAAAAAAAAAAAAGGCATTTAGGCCTAAAAATAAATGAACTTCTAATTGGTTTAACTATGAACTGGTTTATAAATATAGGTAAACTTAATGAAATGTATTTCATGAATTAAATTATTAGATCTGAGTATATGTAACCATATATGTAATAGGAAAACCTCCCTGCCAATTTCTTACATAAGGGTAAGTCATTTGAAATTGACATCTGTTATATGTTTATTATGACACTGTCATAGTTTCCATATTAAAGTAAATTCGAAATTATTAACATCATATTTTCTTCTGAGTAAATATATTTTAAAACATCTAAATGTTACAAACAGAAAAGAATTTAAATAAAATATTGTATATAATAAATGTATGAAACAGGTTTATTATTAGTGTATCTCCAATAATATTGAAAAATATAAACGTGTATTCTCTGTATAAAAGAAAGAAATGGTAATTAATTTTAATTAACTATTGTCTGACGTCAGTGTTTCCCATTTCTAGCGCCAAAATTATATTTGGTTCCAGCACATCTGGTGACTCCAGATGTTGTTTTTCTGCACCGAGTCCTAAATTTAAACTAAGCTGCCATCATGGCTCGAATTTCGTCTGAGCCAGCTTTGTTCTTCAATTGTTACATTCTTACATTGTTACATACGTTACATTCTTCAAATTACAAAACACAGCATTAAATATACCAATCGACGAAGCTATAATATTGTAAATAAAAATAACGGTTGTTATTTACCTAACTCCCATATATAATTATACCATAAATAGTTTAAAGTATTAAATATAAATGTTTATTAAAACACGAAAAGTAAACTCAACAAAACAATAGTTTTTTAGAAGAAGCATTAGATTTGTTTACTTACTACAGAGTGGATATTGGATAATTTTTATCACTTTAAATAATTAAAAGCACAAACTTGCTTGTAAAAATGCAAGTTTTTTTTTTTTAAATATAAATAATTACCTAAAATAAATGTTCTGTGTACATTGAAAAATATTTTATTAGTCTAATTTCCCTGGGTATTGATTCTTAATTAATCTCAGGATGCGTGGACTACTTAGCCCTAATGGCGTTTCACTATGTATATAATTTAGAATATAATAGAAGAAAATTATATACATAATTCGAGCCCCGCGGCGGGCGACATTGTAAAGTTCGTGAGCATTTCATATATTTTTAGTATTTCCAGATCTCTACATGTCCATATATTGGGGCGCCAGTGGCTGCAGAAAACCAGACCACAAATTTATTCATCTATGGCACATGTAGAGACCTAAAGCTGTGCCGGCTAGCAATTATGTTGATGGGGAAATTAACCAATCAATCTTTTTGATTAGACAAATTTTTATTTTTACTAATAAAATCTTTCAATGTACAACATTTTTTATTTATTATATTAATTAATGAAATCACACACATATATATATAATTTAAAAATGTATATATATTAAAGAAAAAAAAACTGTAAATAAGGTTAAAAGGGAGGAGTTTCAAACTTTATACAAAAAGAAAAAAAAAAAAAAAGGCCTATCGTGCCAAAGTCCCATTAACCCCGACCTACCTCTTCATCCCAGCCACCCATGTCCACCATTCAAAAAAATGGGCAGCCAAGGCCGCAGCTAGCGGCCTTCGCCCTCCGCAACTCCAAGTCTTCTTTTTTTTTCTCAAAAAAGATCAAATTTTTGTTTAAAAAAAAATGTCAATATCAAAAAAATGTCAATCTCCAAGAATGTCAATATCAATCTCCCGCTTCCTTGTCCCAGTGTTGCTGAACTCACCCCCCCAAGCTATCATCGCCTTTCTCTCTATGAAAATAAAAAAATTAAAAAGGCATCTTAAAAAAAATGATAAAAATAAATTGAATATAAAATTATTAAAGAAATATTCACAAAAAATATAATAAAAATACGAAAATATTGAAAAAAAAAAACAATTAATATTGTAGGATCTGGGCATCTTGGGGTCAGCTTGGGAAAGGTTCAGGGCTCGTGGTGGAGTCAGGTCAAGCACCATAGGTCGGTGGCTTGACTACAGGGAAGGGGTGTCTGGGTCCATCTTGGACTGGCTTGTGGTCAAGTCGGCCACCATCGGACATGTGGCTCGACCAACAGG
Organism: Cordylochernes scorpioides; assembly: GCA_030710605.1. Lineage (NCBI taxonomy): Eukaryota > Metazoa > Arthropoda > Arachnida > Pseudoscorpiones > Chernetidae > Cordylochernes > Cordylochernes scorpioides. The sequence continues at coordinate 30,232,067 of CP092870.1, read as the reverse complement.
AAGGGGTATCTGAGTCATTCTCAGGCTAGCTTGGTGTTGGTGGGGCCAGGTCATCCACCATAGGTCAGGTGTCTTGACCACCAGGAAGGGGTGTCTGAGTCCATCTTGGACTATCCTGGTGTTGGTGGGGCCAGGTCATCCACCACAGGTCAGGTGACTTGATCACCAGGGAAGGGATCTCGGTCTCTGGCTTAGTGCTGCCAAGGCTAAAGGTGGCTTCAGGCTCCATCTCAACACCTCGCAATCACCAGAGGTTGGTAACTTAAATGGACAAAGGTGGGATATGGTTAGGTTAGGTGGGGTTCTGGGTTACTTTGGCATATTATGGTCACGAGGTGTCCCAACACTACCACGGCATTAACTGAAATAGTGAAAATAGCTCTCGAACATAAATTGAAAGAATACACAGCCATAATTACAGTTGATATAAGCGGCTTTTGACAATGCCTGGTGGCCAAAAGTGATAAAGAAACTGGATGAAGAGAATGTCCACGCTTCGATTATTAAACTAATACAATCATTCTTTAACAACAGAACAGTGAATTTCAGATATTCTTCCTCAATAAATATTACTGAAAACCTAACTAAAGGATGTCCACAAAGAGGACCACTATCTCCCACATTATGGAACATTTTGATTGAAGAATTATTAAACACTAATCTGGATGATAACAGTGAAACAATAGGCTATGCTGACGACATATCTATAATATGCTGGAACAAAAGCCATGACGAACTAAAGACAACAATTAACAATGTACTTAGTAAAATTAATACCTGGTGTGAAAACAGTAAATTACAGATATCAAAGGACAAAACAAAAATATTATATATATATATAATTGCAAAAACGATGCAAAATTTCTTAATAGCAATATAGCTAGACCTGTCGAAACCCTTAAGATCTTAGGATTGACCTTGAAAAATCATTGAAGCAGGAACAAGCTGGACTTCATGTCACACATTAATGAAATCGTCGACAAAACTACTAGAGCTAGCGGTTACCGATTCAGTTTAATAAAGAAAGCATGGGGTCTAGAATGCAGACGAAAATTAACTTTATACAAGACAATATTCCGAAGTACATAAAATATGGTCAAACAATATGGTTTCCATTTATAAGCAAGAAAATAAAAGACAAACTAAATTCCCTGCAGTATAATATTCTAAAACACCGCATACAGGCCTATACCACAACATCGTCAAAATGTACACATATATTAACACAAATACCAAAACTCACAGATTACATAGAATCCAACATATTGAAAAATGAAATAGGCTACAATAGATTTAATTTATCAAACAGAAAAGAAATTGCTAACTTTAATGGAAGAAAATTACAGGAATACTATGAAGAATCCAACAATAATTTCAAAGGTTTTTCATCTCCTCAAAAATATCAAAATTTGCCAAACTAAATTTCTGCAATGTTCAATTCTTTACGGGTCATGGTAACTTCAAATCACATCTCTTCAGAATTAAAAAAAAAATAGATTCGCCCAGATGCTCTTGTGGAGCGGAAGAAGAAACCCCCGAACACATTCTGAACTCATGCCCACTGGTGTCAATCCTAAGACAGTAGAGCAAGATGGAAAGAACATATCTGGGTCAAATAGTTTATGATAGGGAAAGATATACTAAATTTAATAGGTTCTGCAGACTTCTTATTATAAATAGACAGCTTCATGCAGCTTGAGGAACTACACTACTATACGACTTGATTTACGTCAATGTAAATAATTAATAAGTTACTTTAGAATATAACTCATTGTAAATAGCTCAACTTGATCAACTTTCTCTCTCCACGATACTAATTATTACAGATAACTTCATTAAATCAACTTACAACATTGCTTAACATACTGTAAATAACTACCTTGCGATTTCTTCTATCTGCTTATGTTGTGGTTATTTTTTTAATGTATATGTTTATTCAATGCTCTTTTTCTTAATTGTTTATTTAATTTTTGATACATATTGTGTTTGCCGGTCCCAAGCCCGGATGAAAAAGGAGGATGGGGTGCAGTAACAAGCTCACTAAATAAACTGGGCTCAGCTGGCCCGGCTGATAGTACCCTGTAAGGGCTCCTAATCCAGGGATACAGGATGAGCAGAAATTGTACTCCTTGTTAGGTGCGGCTGCACTTGGCGTCTGTTCCTCATGTCAGAGGCGGCCATTTATTCTGGAGCTAAGTTGGCCTGCCACTGAGTATTGCTCCCAGTCTTAATGACAAAGACAGATGCCTTCTACTTCACCCAGTCATGATCTCAAACTTTACAAGCTTGATACCCTAATATGATTGAGCGGAGATAAGAAAGAAGATATTGTAAATAACTACCTTGCGATTTCTTCTATCTGCCTATGTTGTTGCTTATTTGTTTAATGTATTTGTTTAGTCAATGCTCTTTTTCTTATTTGTATATTTTCTTTTTGATAATTTTGTTACCTACTCTACTACAATATGAATTATTCTAAATAGTTTCACGCGCAATTATCCAGATCGGTATAGCGTGTCTTATTTTGAAACTGGTAATAAATAAATTTCATATATAATCAGTCTATTGTTGTAAGATTTTATTGTATATTATAATTTAGATTCCGTTTTTGTTAAAATATTATAATTAATTAAAGTTATATATGCCCTAATGCCTATCAAAAAGGGGTTGGTAATTTTTTATAGTCGAATTTTACAATTAAGTATTCTACAGAAAATGTCAGTATGGGGGGGGGGGTCTACCACTTTGTCGCTCGTGGAGCTCGTTGAGCTGATGGAAGTGGCCTCGAAGACTTGGCTTGCGCGGCTTTGTGGAAGCCGTTTTGTGAACTGTGAGTGCCAGCATGGCAATGCTTGCAAAGTAATGGGGGTGTCACTGTGTTGTTTGTCTTTAGAGACATCCGACGAGTACTATGGTACTGGTGGTGATGGTGTGAGCTGTGTCCTGGTGTGGGCGCACTGTAGAGGGTTGTGTTTACCTCTTATTCTCTATACCCAGTCGAACCATCCGCACAGCTGCGGATATTCATTGGTATTAGAATCCGTTTGTTAGCAACTCGATCATTATTTTTATCAGAAGAGCACACTTAATCGCTAAGAAATTTGCAAACGACGCTTCCGATGTTCCTGAGTATAAGTCTGTAGGCACTTGGCGTGCGTCGGCCTAAAGCTGTTCGTCCAGCTGCCGTTTTCGAAAGTACTGAGTACCTTGGATGTACAAGGGAAACTTGCGGAGTTGCTTCGTGTAAAAAAGACTTGTTATGTCATTCTGGAAGTCTAAACTGTTGAAGAAGCTTTGCGTGGTATGCCTGAGATCTCTAGGGGCGGTAGCAAGCTGGGCTACTATATCCGCAGACGGCTGAGAAAGACGTCTGACTTTAGCCAGGGAATCCCGCCTTAGGAATTGTCTCCTCAATCTCACTGCGGAGGTCCGTGTCCTCCTGCTCCGTGTTCCGCTCTTCATACTCGTGCATCTCGTTACCCAGTTATTTATCAGATGTAATACAGAATCCTACCAAGCTTCATACCCTTCCGGCTCACTTGCGGCAACTGCAGTGTCGTGGGCGAATAGAAGATCTTAGGTGAGGGAAATAAGCACTCAAGATAGCAAAGTGTTCCGGAAGATGAGGAGAGAGTGTGTGAACTCACAGAATTCTCAGCGATCAGACACACGACTAGCGAGAACACGCTTTTGGCCACTACCCACTACTGCCCCTTAATGGTAAAACTAGGCGTTTTTATAATCCTTCTGGTTATTGGACTCTCCGGGAGTATACATCCAACTTTGTATTCGAATTTTAGGTGACAATGTCCTTTATTGGAAGATTGTGCAAGGCTAGGCCTACCTGCCTTATGGATTTTATCTCCTTTAACCTTCATTCAACCTTGCAAGTAATTTTGATTGAATTTCATTTGATACGCATACAGAAATGGTGCATAAAGTGTGAAACATATATTTATTATTCCAATATAATTTGATATAAAGTGTGAGATTTACCAGATTTATAAAAATAATCCTAGCTTACAAAACATCCCATTTCACTATTTATCCTATTTGTAAATAATTACCTAGAGTGCCCCTACCTCACAACCCCCCCCCCCCCCCCCTCCCACTCCTTTTCATACCTCCGATGTATTGTAAATAATCTGTGGTGGTTAATTAACAATAATCCACATAAACATTTCTTGCCAAGTCAAGTTTTGTTTTTATTTTTATCACTAAGGTTATACCTTGTCATTGTTATTATATTCAGACAACAAAAAAAAAAAAGAAGAACGAATACAATTCAATAGAAAAAAATATATAAATATAAATTAGATAATAAAAATTTGTATTTTTACAACAAAAAATATGAATTTTCAAAAGCAAATAAAATTTACATAAAATAGAAATACAAAACAATATTTTTACATGTCCCCTACATCACTCCCCTTCCAGTGACGGAAGTCACGTTCAATAGACTCATTGTACCTGGAAGGAGTTTTTATCCGTCTTCCGCTGCGGGTCTCCTTTGGCAATTCGAACCGCACCTCAGGCTTGGCTGTTTGCGGTTTACTGGAAGGCCCGATGGGATCTTCTCTGCTCTGGCAGGTATGATGGTATCTCCACTGCTGGTATAACATACTTGATTCTCTTGGTGGAACATTCTTGGTTCTCCTGGTATAGCATACTTGGTTCTCCTGGTATAGCATACTTGGTTCCAAATTTTCCTTTGAAAGGTATTAAGGAAACATCAGCTCCACTATCTACTAAGAATCACATGCCAGTATTTTTGTCACTTACAAATAAACGGCTATTGCGACGTATGTTCTGTCCAGCAGCAGAGTGCGTCGCACCACTTACTGCTGGTTGGAATTTTTCCGCATTGACCCATTCACATGGCTTTATACATTTTCCAGGTAGGCATTTTTTCCATACCTATAATGGAAATAGCAAAATTTTAGTTTTGGATTATATCCGCCCTTGGATCGGGAACGGGAGCGTGCATTGTAGCGATAATCAGGTGAACTTCGGTCACGAGATCTACCTTGATGCTCCATTTTCATACTCTCTATTTTCTGTTCCCCAGAGATTCTGTTTTTTTTTTATAACATTTTTGTTTCATTCTCCGGCTTAGCTGCCTCGTAGATCTCCGCCTTGGGGTTTAATTCGGCTATTCTATCAGTCATTACTGCCAATTTGCCGAGCTCTTCCTCGCTAATTATTAAAATTTGCTGAATTCCCTGTGGTAGTTTTTCGAGCCATAGCGTCTTTATAAATTTAACGGATAAGTCCTCTGTTGCTAATGATCTCAATTTCTGCAACAGCTGGCTAGGCTTTAGATCACCTAGTTCAATTCCCGATAGCAGTTTTCGAATTCTTTTTGATTCGCCATCTTTAAATATTCTAAGAAGTCTATCTTTTGCCTCTGAATATTTATTTATTTCTTTAGAGGTAATTATATCCTAGACGTTTTCGACATACTTTGGGTCCAATTGAGCGATTAAATAATTGAATTTCGTATTTTCGGTCTCTATATTATTTATCAAGAACTGAGCCTCAACTTGATGGAACCATATATCAGGTCTTTCAATCCAGAAAGGTGGAAGTTTATCATTTACCTTATAGGTCTCAACTCTCTTAGTTTCCTCACTTTTCATTTTACTTTTAAATTAACAAAAGTTGCGGAATAGCACAAGAATTGTACTTAATTTGTTGTGCTGGTTCTTTTGTCCGGCTCACCAATTTATGTGGTGTTTAATTAACAATAATCCACATAAACATCTATTGCCAAGTCAAGTTTTGTTTTTATTGTTATCACTAAGGTTATACCTTGTTATTGTTATTATATTCAGACAACAAAAAAAAAAAGAACGAATTCAATAGAAATAAAATATAAATATAAATTAGATAATAAAAATTTGCATATTTGCAACAAAAAAATATGAATTTTCAAAAGCAAATAAAATTTACATAAAATAGAAATACAAAACAATAATTTTTACATGTCTCCTACAAATCCAACCTTCAATCTAGTACACAAATCAAACAACGAATAAAAGTTTGAATAAAGTACAGATCTCCGACCAAGAAACGAAGATTGGTCAAGCCAATGCACACGAAACTTTTATATTCCGAGAATAATTTATTGATTGAATAAAATTAATTATTATTTCTAAATTTGCAATGATTCTTTTCTACAGAATATCGACAATGAACTTACAATTCATGGTGTGTTGTCTGTAGAAAACAAACAAGCAAAAAAAGTATTTTAAAATCAGTTTATGTATAAATAAGAGATTTTTAAAATGCTGTGTGTAATTAAAAAGATACTTTATTTTCCAACTTAATGAATTATTTAGGTAGAAATCGAGGCTGGAACTCAATTAGACCTTAGTTGAAAAATAAATAAAAGTTTAAATAATTTATTCTAAAGTTTTAAGATGGTAATCCTTAAGAGGTTTGGTCAAAGCATATGCCAACCTTTCCCAAAATATTTTCTGCTGAATTGCTTCAGATGCATGCCACTCGATATATGTGCGTGTTTCAAGAAGATATCTCACGTTATCTGATATGGCTGATGGTTCTTCAATCTTGATGATAATCAATGAATTTTTACGCTCATCCAGGACGATGTCTTGAACTAGGTTCAGTTCGGTGATGCACTGAGGATTGGAGACGTAAGCTTCTGATAGTAGAACGATTTTCTTCCTACACTGGTGGATGCCTTCGATCAAAGCGTATAGATTAACATCCCCCAGTCTCCCATCACGTGCCATTAGAAATAACTTAAATTTCTTCTCTTCCTCCAATTTCGGTACCAACTCCTTCACGATAAATTCCTCATCGTCCGTAGCAAATGACACAAAGGCGTCGTATGCAAAATTATCGGGAGTGTTAACCTCTATGAATCGTCTAAAACTCGTTAAAAAAATGAAGTTACAATATTGGAAATAACCTCTGTATTTGTAAAACGCCAATAAGGAGATAATAATCAGAAAAAATAGAAGTAAAAGAAGAATTAGGAGATGATGTAAATTGCTGGGGACAGATATTTGACAAATATCCTCGGGAAAGTGGAGTAAATCAATTTTTTCTCCCAAATATTTTTGAGGAGAATTACACTTATACGTTCTTGGATAATCCCAACCGGAAAGTATTCTTGTAGTTCGAGCCCATTTTATAAAAGGGATTATTTCGCATGGATTACATTTCAAAGGATTAAAAGATAAATCTAGAAATTTAACATTTTTGAAATCATCAAGCATGACCTTTGTTATGTCCGTAATTTGATTATCTCTTAGCAAGATAATTTCAAGGCGAGGAAATAATCTAGAGTCATTCCAAGATGTAAGGAAATTACCATTAAGGTTTATAAAAGTTAGGTTTGCCGCGTTTTCGAAAAATCGTTCGGGTAGTATGGAGATACAGTTGTATTCCAAATCTAACTTGAGGAGTCCTGGGAGTTGGTCAAATATGAAATGAGAATCGTCAAATTTAAGCATATTGTAACTTAATATTAGCTGTTCAAGGTATATCAATCCTGAAAATGTACCCGGTTTTATACTTTGAAGTCTATTATTGGCTAGATTGATATTTTTCAAGAATTGAGAAGTCACGAAAGCCTTTCTTTCAATATATCTAATAAGAGACCTAGATAAGTCCAAAGATTCCAAATTAATTAATCCATATAATAAATAATTAGAGACAAAAGATAATTGATAAACGCCAAATTTCAAAATTTTAAGATTAGCCAAATTTTTCATCGTAAAATCTTCAATTTCTATAGAAAAATAACCCATCTGGTCAGATAAATTCAGGAACTCAAGGTCATAAAGTTCATCGACCAAAAAATAGAAATCTTTGAGATAATTCGTTCGTAAATCTAATCGTTTTAGATTTGGGAATTTATCAAAGGCCTTTCCTCTAATAACACCAATAGAGCAATTTTCTAAAAAAAGTTCATAAATATTTATGTAGATATTTTTTGTGCTAAATATATAACTAAAATCATTATTCGAGAGGTCGATTCTCTCAATAGTACTGTTTGCCAATATATCAATCGTAGCGTCAGGATAGTAAAGCAAATCTTTTTGTTTTTTCACATGAAGTTGCTTTAAATTTGAAAATTCTGTTAGGTGTCTAGCCAGATTTTCTAAGGAATCTTTCGGTAAATAATTGTATGATAAATCAAGATTTTCCAACTTCTTTAAAGACTTGAACGCTTCGCCATTTATTTCGCTGATCTTGCAAGATTGCATACTGAGATTTTGAATATTGTTTTCAGAGAAATCTCCAAATTCGTCATTATATAACTTGTCAAAGGAATTGTAATTAACATATAGTGTTGTTAGATTTCTTAAAAACACAAGACCTCGTGCCACATCTCTGAAGGAGTTAAAGGAATTATATGATAAATCTAAAAATTCCAATTTCTTTATCTCAAGAAATATTAATGGTTCAATATGATTGAGAAGATTACCAATAATTTGCAAACTCTTCATACTCTTCAAACCTTTGAAAGCATTTAATTGAATAACTTTTATTTTGCCATCGTATATCTTCAACATCTGAAGATTCCCCAAATGTAAAAACATGGGATATTCTAGAGCCTCTTGCTGGGCTCGGCCAATAGTCAAATGTGTCGCTTCCGATGGGATTGGTTGAAGCGTCTTAAACAAATCTACTTCAAAACACGAAAAATGCAAGTCTCCATCCAAGCTCAACTTCTTGCATCCGGGAACATCAGGATGGCCGTGAACCAATAAGCGGGTCATCAGATTTCCCCACAGAAACATTGAGAGTGTGCTACTTAAAGCGATCCTCATGATGGATGCCTGAAATCACACATATTCAATTTGTCGAATATGTCCAACCTGACGTACTTTAGTTAAATACAGGATGGTCCAAAGTCACTTCATCGTTTTATAAGAAAATAACATTTTAAATAAAATATTATTATTATATTTTTATTTTTAATTATGTCCTAACTTTAAAATCCCAATTTTGCATTTATATATAGCTCAATCAGTGATATCCTTTACTGATTAAACATCGTAATTTAAAATGGTTAAATATTCTGTAGCTTAGCGTATTATATTGATTGATTTTATCTGTAAAAAACCCGTTCAGCATTGTTTCCACACAGAGGAAATTTCTAAGGCGTTGTTAGGTTTTTTTATTATTATTATTGTATTTTATTAATTAATTATAATTCATATTCATAGAATTTTATTGGTACTTATCATCATTTTTTTTTTTTGTTTTTTCTTCTGTTTTCTTTTGTGTTATAAATACAACTAAATCACATTAAATCGTAATGTAATTCTCTTTTGTTGTTTGAAATAAATCGAATTGAATCGAATTGAGTCAGCTCGTTCTTTCTAGAAGAAACTTCAAAGAAAACGTGCTAACATTTTTTGGTGCCGAAACCCGGGAAAGAAGTAGAAGAAATAGAAAGTTCTTAGAAGCCATAGAAATAAGAAAGGTAAGGTTTTGAATACTAATATTTAAAATATGGAAACAGAAATCTTAATTTTTGAATCTCTGATTAAAAGTTTAGAATTAATAAAAGCAGATGTTGACTATAATTTAGAAGGCAATGATAAATACGTACTTATGCAAAATAAAGAAGACTTGTTAAATTTAAAAGCTAGCTTTGATAATCAATATGTGAAATTAGTAAAATATAAGGGCATTAATGCTGAAGAAAAATTTAAGGTATCCTTTGAGGCAAAGTCTAAAATCAATTCTTTTTGATAAAAATAAATAGATCGCTGGGAAATTTACAAAAAAAATATACATTTTCTGGTAAAACGCATTTAGAACTTCCCAAATTTCAATTGCCCACCTTTAGTGGTGATATTTCAGATTGGCTGAGTTTTAAGGAAATTTTTATTAGATCTATTGATCAAAATCCAACACTGGGAAATTTTCAAAAACTTCAATATTTAAATTCTGCACTAAAAGGAAATGCTGCTAGACTTATTAGGGCGTTCAATATTTCTGATGAAAATTATCCTATTGCCTGGCAAACCTTGGTCAATAGAGAGATTCGACAAAAAAAGTGAATCGGCTTTCAAACAAATTCAAAATTTTTATGATCTAAAAAATGTAAAACAAGAATCGACTAAAGATTCACTTGATCTCCTGGACACTTGTAACGAAAGCATTCAGAATCTCTCTATCCTCGGATTGGAACGTAATAATTTATCGGATATGATTTTAATTCATATAATTCAATCAAAACTTGATCGTTCAATAAGAAAGGAATGCGAGATGAGTTTGCTTGAGAAAGAATATCCATCGTATGAAAAGATTATTTCTTTCCTGGAAAGATTTGCTGGAAGTCTCGGGAGTTTTCAGAATAAAGAAAATTCAAAACAATTCTACAAAATTAATAAATCCACTTATTCTCATTCAGCAATATTTGCCTCTTACTCTATTATAGATAGCAGAGTCAAGTCATGCGTCTTATGTAAAGGTGAACATTTTTTGTTAAAATACCCTAATTTTAATGGTATGATGTTACCTGAAATATGGACATTTGTAAAAGATAATCGTCTATGTTACAACTGTAACAGTATCGTCATGCGTCTTCACGCAAAATTGCAAATCATGTAATAAGAGACATCATACTCTTTTGCATCAGTTCAAACCAGAAATGTTAAGTCCTGTTGCGGACATATCTCCATTGACCCATGCCAGTGCTTCATGTTTTGCAGACAACAAAAGTAATGATCAGATATTACTCTCTACGGCTTTAATAAAGGTCAAATCGGAAAACGGGGTTTTTCAAACATGTAGAGCCCTCATAGATACAGGCTCTCAAAGGTGTCTCATAACAAATAGTTGTCGAAAGAAATTAAATCTTCCTCTTGCTGAATGTAAAACTACAGTTTCTGGTTTGGGAAACAAACTTGTAGAACAATCAATGGGTGAGGTCTCCCTCCAATTTAGCCCACATTTCTCAAACCTAATATTCAACGCCAATCCTATAGTCATTGATAAGATTACATCAGAATTGCCTAATTTCTTTATAGAAAAGGATAATTGGCCTTATTTGAAAAATCTTCTGTTGGCTGACCCAAATTTTGACAAATCTAGCAAGATTGATTTAGTGATAGGAGCAGAGCTTGCTCCATGCTTATTTAATAGGAAGGTTAGATTCCAAATTTTTCTGGACCCACTGCGTGCGGATCCAAATTGGAATGGTTACTTACAGGTAAAATATTACTGTCAGGTGAAAATTCCAATCAAGATATAACTATGTTCGCGTCGGAGGAACAAGATGATTTTCTAAAAAAATTCTGGGAGCTGGAGTCAGTACCCTCTGCCAAATCTTTAACCAGAGAAGAAATTTCGTGTGAAGAAATATATATTAATAACCTCAAAATTCTGGAAGATAGAAGGTACTCTGTTGGGTTGCCATTTAGAACATTGCCAACTCTTGGCGAATCTAGGATCAATGCTCTGAAACGATTTCTATCACTTGAAAGAAAATTACAAAAATCTCCAAGTATCCTCAAACAATATTGTGATTTCATGGACGAATATCTTTTAATCAATCATATGGAGCTTATTCCCAGTGATGAGCTGGATACACCTTCAGGACAATGCTATTATATACCTCATCATTGTGTTTTTAAGGAGCAAAGCACTACCACTAAATTGAAAGTTGTTTTTGATGCATCTTGCAAAACTAGCAATGGCAAATCTCTAAATGACTTTCTTCATGTATAGGACCAAACCTACAACAGGATATCTTCAACATTCTGATAAGATTTCGAACACGCCCAATAGCTTTTTCAGGAGATATAGAGAAAATGTATCGCCAAGTAAGAATCGATTCTAGGGATTGTGATTTCCAGATAATTTTATGGAGAAAAAGCGCATCAGAACCTTTATTTGATTATAGACTGCTGACTGTGACATATGGATTGTCTTGTGCGCCATATCTCGCCATGCGTACCCTACATCAACTTGCAAGGGACAAGGTGTCAACTTTCCCAGTGGCCTCAAAAATAGTACAAACCGATTTTTATGTTGATGAATTGCTTTCTGGTGCAGACACAATTGAAGAAGCTACATGTCATATTCGTGAAGTCAATAATCTTCTTTCTTCAGCGGGATTTTCTCTTAGGAAATGGAGATCAAACATCCCGGAGGTTCTTTCTGGATTTTCAGAACAGGTTGAAGATAGGCATAATCTTCGGGATTTTGAGAGTGATTCATGTGTCAAAATACTTGGAATCCTTCCTTGGCCATTTTTCAGATTCTTGTTAATGACATTCCAGAAAAAAACGAAACCTAAAAGACATTTGTTGTCCCACATCTCCAGAATCTTTGATCCTATAGGCTGGCTGTCACCAGTTATTATTCGTCTTAAAATTTTGCTTCAATCACTTTGGAAACAGAAGTTGAATTGGGATGATCCCTTGCCTGATACTTTGTGCTCTCAATGGAAGAAAATTCAAAAAGGAATTATCCGTATCAAATAAAATTCATATTCCTAGATACTTCTCGTGCAGGGGAGCTTTACTTTCTTTTGAACTTCATGGTTTTTGTGACTCTTCAGAAGTTGCATATGCGGCAGTATTTTATATAAGATCTCATTTCAAATCGCGCCAAGTGAAAGTTTCTCTGATTACTTCCAAGACGAGGGTAGCTCCTCTGAAAATAATTTCCATACCACGGCTGGAGCTGTGCGCTGCTATTCTTCTCTCAACTTTATATGATACTATTCGCAATTCTTTATGCTTACAAATTGATAGAGTATTTTTATGGACTGATTCCAAAATTGTTCTCAGCCGGATTAAATCTGAATCTAGACATTGGAAACCATTTGTCGGAAATAGGATTGCTGAAGTTCAAAGATTGACTTTACATTCCTTCTGGCATTATGTCATTTCAAAAGATAATCCTGCAGACTGCGCTTCCAGAGGTATAACTCCTTCAGAGCTGGTGGATCACTCTCTTTGGTGGCGAGGCCCAACTTGGCTCTCGGATGTGAACTTTGAAGATCCAATTCAAACTCAATATGATTTTCCGAAAGAAATTTCAGGTGAAAGACGAAAAGCTTTCTCTGTTTTTCATTCCACTAATCTTCTTTTCCCAGACTTCATTTTCAAATTCTCAAATATCAACGAACTTGTTAGAATTACAGCATGGATTTATAGATTTGTATTCAGTGTCCAATGTTCTTTCAATGAAAGAAAGAAAGGACATCTATCTCCAAGTGAATTAACAAGTTCAATTCACAATATCATTCGTTTCATTCAAAGTTCTGAATTCCAATCAGAAATTACCTGTTGCAAACAATAGAAAACTTTACCAACTAACTCAAGGATTTTATCTTTGAATCCTTTCATTGATGAATCTGGACTATTACTGGTTGGAGGAAGATTACGTCATTCAAATCTGCAATTTGATGAAAAGCATCCAATAATATTACCAAGAGATCATTTTATCACGGAATTAATAGTGCGACAGTGTCATCTGGATCATTTACATTCTGGTCTTCAACTGACCATGTCAGCACTACGATTACGATATTGGATTCCTGGAGGCAGAAGTTTGGTCAAGAAAATAATCCAACAATGCATGGTGTGTTTCAGGGCTAAACGCCAAGTTACCAAGCAAATCATGGGAGATCTGCCTATGCACCGAATTGTGAAATCAAATCCGTTCACTAAAACTGGAATCGACTTTGCAGGACAGTTTTTGGTGAAACCAAACATCAAAAGATTCAAAGTAAAATTAAAATCATATGTTGCTTTATTTGTATGTTTCTGCACAAAACAATTCATATAGAAATTGTATCAGACCTATCTTCAGCGGCTTTCCTCACAGCTCTCAAGCGGTTTATTTCTCGTCGAGGAAAACCTTCTGATATATTTAGTGATAACGGGACCAACTTTAGGGGAGCCAACAACATTCTCCGAGAGCAGTTTGATATATTGAAAGCTTCAACAATTCAAAAATTCATATCTAATGAACGAATCAACTGGCATTTTATACCTCCTTCCGCCCCAAATTTCGGAGGTATCTGGGAGGCTGGAATGAAATCTTTCAAATTTCATCTTTTCAGATGCTTAAAGTCTCAGATACTCACATTTGAAGAGCTGAGTACTCTGACAACGTAAATAGAAGCTTGTTTAAATTCGCGAACTATTTGTCCTCTAAGTTCAGATTCAGACGATTTTAATCCTCTTACACCAGGACACTTCTTAATCGGGAGACCCTTAACTGCCCCTCCAGAATCTAATGATGATGATGATGTTCCCATAAACTACCTCGATCGCTGGAGCCTAAATAAAAAAAATAAAATATGTATTTTGGAAACGTTGGAATCGAGAATACCTCAACAATCTGCAACAACGCCTAAAATGGCTAAAATCCTCACCCAACATTAAGGAAGGTGACCTCATCTTGCTCAAGGATACCATATCACCACCAGCAATGTATTGGAGCCTTGGTCGCATCACCAAAGTCTTTCCGGGAGCGGATGGAAAAGTTCGAGTCGTCGAGGTGAAGACCAAGCACCAAGAACGCCTTATTAGAACTGTCTCTAAAATAGTACCATTACCTTTTGCCGAGGACTAAGTTAGTCCACCGGGGTGGAGTATGTTAGTTTTTTTAAAATTATTATTATTGTATTTTATTAATTAATTATAATTCATATTCATAGAATTTTATTGTTACTTATCATCATTCTTTTTGTTGTTTCTTTTTCTTCTTCTGTTTTCTTTTTTGTTATACAGGGTCCATTATGAAAGTAATGAGCATTTACTGGCAAAATACATTTATTGATCGTAATTTGTGTAAATGTTCAATATTCTTCAAAATACATTCCTCCTGCATCAATACACTTGCGGAGACGGGTTTGCCACGCCTGAAAGGCGCCCCTGAAACTCCTCGACAGGAATGCTTCTCAGAAACGTTGTAACATGGTGTTCGATGTTTTCCACGGTTTCCCAATGTTTTCCTTTCATCTCTCTCTTGAGTCTAGGAAACAAAAAGAAGTCACATGGAGCTAAGTCGGGACTGTAAGGGGGGTGAGGGATCACCGGGGTGTTGCTCCGGGCCAGGAAGTTGGTAATGATGAAGGCTGGTGGCATTGTCATGGTGGAGCTTGACTGTGTCTTTAATGTCAGTCCTCACGCGTGCGATCCGGCGTTTCAATCTCCTGAGCACCACCAGGTAAAAGGCTGAATTTACAGTTTGTCCCTGCGGTACAAACTCACAATGGACTATTCCTCGGATGTCAAAGAAGACAATGACCATCGTTTTGATGCGCGACTTGCTCATTCGCGCTTTCTTGGGGCGTGGGGATGATTTTGTGTGCCATGCACAGCTCTGCCTTTTCGACTCTGGGTCGTATTCAAACATCCAGGATTCGTCTCCGGTTACTACAGAGTTCAGAAAGTCCGGTTCATTTTGAATCAAATTCAACAATTCTTGACAGCGCAAAACTCTAAGTTCTTTCTGGTCTTGCGTCAACACTTTCGGCACAAGCTTCGCACAGACCTTACGCATTTGCAGATCCTCGGTCACTATCCCATGTACCACAAATGTGGACATGTGTAATGTGTCAGGAATTTGCTGGATGCTTAATCGACGGTCGGTACGCAAAACTTCGAGCACACGATCCACGTTCTCGTCATTTCTGGCCGTTGTTGGGCGTCCTGAACGGGGTTCGTCGGCGACCTCCTCCCGGCCCTCCTTGTGCCACTTCCCCGACTGTGATCTTGAAATGCAATCGTCCTTGAAGGGTTTTTGCAGCATCTGGAATGTTTCGGTTGCATTTTTTTCAAGCCTCACGCAAAACATTATGTCTTATCGTTGTTCAAGCGAACGCTCTATCGCGCTATGTTACAAAAGTTGAAAACACACTTCAAGCGGAGTCATGTATCTCCCCTCACACTGCTCGAACTCAACTGACGATCGGATAGATTGAAAGGGCATATCCCTCCACCATATTTTCCACGGTTTTACCGTGCTGCCATCTATCGTCGCGTCACAATAACATTATGCTCATTACTTTCATAATGGACCCTGTAAATACAACTAAATCACATTAAATCGTAATGTAATTCTCTTTTGTTGTTTGAAATAAATCGAATTAAATCGAATTGAGTCAGCTCGTTATTTCTAGAAGAAACTTCAAAGAAAACGTGCTAACAGGCGTTATTATATAAAGCCATCACCTTTCAAATATTTCATTCGGAATTTTTCTCGGCGCTTTGAGCAAACGGATGACCTCAGACAATTCGAAAATATGAAAATAATGAAGATTACGAGAATTCCACTCTGCAAAAATGCCAGCCCTTTTAAAAACTTCAAAAGTTTTTTCCTACAAGGCCCAATTCATCCGAAGGAATTGAAATTCCAAAATAAAGGGCACAACTAGATTATGCAATCCGCACCGAATGCAAGATCAACAATGTGGTTAACAAGCTGATAATTGGTAATTCCACCGATATCCAAAATTAAGAATTCGTTAACGAACAGAATTCTAGATTTTGGGACGTACAAAAAATTCTAGGAGAGTCCATAATGAGGAGCTCTATCCTGATGAATCGACAGTTTGGTGTGGAATAAATTCTGGAGAAGTTAACAGGCTCTATTTTTCCCCCGAAGATAGTGAGACAATTCTGCAGCAGAAACAATAGAAAGATACTATCGTGAAGCCATGTTTCATAAAGCCAACAGACTCTGGGATACATTTAAATTTTAATTCCAACAATCCTATATTACATAAAGGGCATGTGATAAAATATCTTGTACAAACAACCAAACAGGTGTGCACAGACCAAGATATTTGTAAAAAAATAGATAATGAAAATTAGAGCATAACTAGAACAATCTGATTATCCAATTGGTTTCACAAACAAATGGATTAGAAGATATAAAATAGATAGACTTATTTCAAATATGAAAAAAGATAATTACAATAATATAATTATTCCATATATTAGAGATGTTGATAACGAAATATCTAGAATTTTGAGAAAATTTAAATATAATATATGGTATTATTATTATTATTTAACAGTTGGGAGAGACATGCCATATCCACAATTAGGATAATTGCGTATATATCTTACTTTATATACAATAATACACTGGTCCGCAAAATTAAAGGAACAACTTTTTTTTTTCATCCATCTCAAATTTTATTGAACATTTATCAATGAAATTTTATACACAAATTTATTATTCCATTATTGATTAGAATACCCGATATCAAAGAATTCTAACACGTATTTTATGCAAATTAGCCGGTCAAGCAATGATCTTCTTGCAGTCAGTGCATAAACATCTTAGAAATTGTTTTAATATGGGGTGTGATCGCCTTTAACTGATAGACAGGCTCTACATCGGCGACCCATACTAAGAATTAGGGAGTTTATAAGCTCCTGTGGAATCAACGCCCACTCTTTTTTAAAGTGTGTTTCTAGCTCATGAGTGTTTCTAGAAGGGGGTTGAAGGAATGAGATCCGTCGTCCTAGGTGTCCCATACATACTCAATGGGATTTAGGTCTTGGGATCGAGCTGGCCAATTCATCCTAGCAATTGCATGGTTTTGGAGAAAAGTGTCGACCACACCAGCCCTATGTGGACGGGCATTATCATCCATTATAAGAAGGTTTTCTACCATTTCTAATGATTGAGGAATCACATATGCTGCCAAGATCTCGTCCCGTTACCTCTGTCCAGTCAGGGTTCCTTGCCGAAAAATGTGGAGTGCTGTGTGACCGCCCAAGAAGATTCCAGCCCAGACCATAAAACATTGGCTTCTGTAGGGATCCCTTTCAACCATATTTCAGCGATTATTTCTGGTTCCGACCTCTTTCCAGACAAAGACACGACGA
Source organism: Cordylochernes scorpioides (assembly GCA_030710605.1). Taxonomy (NCBI): domain Eukaryota; kingdom Metazoa; phylum Arthropoda; class Arachnida; order Pseudoscorpiones; family Chernetidae; genus Cordylochernes; species Cordylochernes scorpioides. Next base: position 30,214,212 of record CP092870.1, on the reverse strand, counting down.
TAAGAGCTGTTTAGAGCGAATCTGGACTCATCAGTGAACATTACATGGCTCCATTCATCTGGATTCCAAGCGACATGTTGTCTGCGCCAAAGTTCCCTTGCTCTCTTTTAATAATATGTTTTTCCTTTAATTTTGCGGACCAGTGTATATGGTATAGTACAGGAACAAAAAGGGATTTTTAAAACTAGAAATAACATAATTAAAGATATAATTAATATGTCAAAACCAGATAATGTAATTTATGGTATTAAATGTACCTAATGTGACAAAATATATGTAGGTGAAACAAGCCGTAATTCAGAGACTAGAATTAAAGAACACCAATAGGGTTTAATGGGAAAAAGGGAGTTAAGCAAAATTGAGGAACATGCATTATATATTCAGGACATATAGGCCAGAATGGAATGATATTGAGATATTTTACAAAAATATAAAATTAAAAAAAGAAAGATTTTTTATAGGGATGAGTATCACGTGAAATGGGACGGCAGGGGAGAATGAAAACATTTGAATATATTCCGCAACAATACACTTCGTTTTTAAATGTACAAAGTAGTTTAAAAGAGTAGGTATAAATTGTACATAATAGATATAAATTCACATAAACTATTGTGAAATATTTGTAGATTTTATTATATTTAATATATTTATTTTCGTTTATAATTTCTCATTATTAATATGTGGTGAGTTCTGGTAGCCTCTTGTAGAATCCTGTCGACTAACTGTAATGAATTAAGTTACTGTTGACTCTTGTAGAATCCTGTCGACTAAAACTGTGGTGAGGTTTCCAGTCTACTTAAACTATAATGTGAGTCCTGTCAACTATCGCTATACTGTGTTGACCGAGAGGGACTGTCAGGATGGGGAGTTTTCCAGTACCTTTCTGCACCTTGGAAAACCTTTTACAGTTCTCAAAAAGTACAGGCAGTTGTGGTCGAGGCAGAGTAGAAAGCTTGGGAAAGTCCATACACAAAAACGAAGACACAGTTGCACTAGGAAATTCCGTGAACAGATAAAAGTTGAGCTAGGAGCGAAAGATGGAGATAGAAGAGTTCTCACTGGTCTACATGGTGGATGAGAAGGACCTTGGTGACAACCGACGTGGGCTTCCGCTGATGGTGAACTGACTGGCTAGTGACTGTAAAGTGACTGTATTTATAGGTTAAGACGGGGGCCTTATGCGACAGGGGCGTGGATCGCCTGGCGTAACCGTACACTGGCGCCGTCCTGACAGCTTCCAATCTATCTTTAGAAGTTGTTTTGTGACTTACATCTATCTCGAATTTAGACGTTTTTGACTTCTATCTCTTGCTTCAGCTCAATTCTTAATCTATTAAAGATTTTTATTTATTATTCCTCAGTTTGTACAAAGTACAATACATATGATGATGTAATGACACATGTCAATCATGCGTATAATCATTTACAGATGTGTTTCTATTATACAACATGAAAATCTTGTTATAAGTTATAAACAATATGGGGTTGTTGGCTTAAATTACCATAGATTGGCCTCGGGAGTGAAAGGGTTTATCCGGGTTTAAGCGGGTAAAGCCTCTCTAACACAGGTAAGTAATTAAAATTTCTTTTAATTAATTTAAACTGTGAGGGTTAAAAAGGGCTATAACAAGATTATTTGTTTGAATATATAAAAGTGAAATAAAAATGACATTTTTGTTTGATTTTAAAAAATGATGATTAAAATAAAATGATGACATAAAAATTCACATTCTAAGGGAATATTGGCGGGCGTTGGAAAGGGTTAGTAGTTGAAGAATATGCGATTGTTAGCATTACACGTGCAACCAAATAATCAGATCCAGGTGCAAAGCGAGGATATAGACTTGAGCGTCTTCCTTGGCAATGTTTCACTTGCGATTCTATATAAGGGTTACAGTGCTTTGTCACAATTTTAGGGTTATTGGGTTAAAAGTTGTTGAAAAGAAGTTGCTTATTAATATGATTGAAAGGGTGGTAGAGCCATGCGATAAGTAGAATTGTAGCGACAGTAGGTGATCTGACTTGACTTGAAATCAAAGGTTGATTGTGGTCCGCTAGAGCTGAAAAAAAAAATTGAAAGTTGAAAAAAGTGAACGCTTTGTGCATGCGCTGGTGATATGCTCTGCGGATGATTCAAATGAACTCTTGAAGCGTGTTCAGGCCAGAAGTTGGGATTTATAAATCTGGGGAACTGTGTTTAAAGAGTTTGTTGAAATACGAAATAAAAAAAAATTGCCAAGCAGTACTGTCGTTTTTCTACAATGAAGTGAAACAATGGCTGAAAAGATAGTGATGAAAAGAATAGAGAAGTGGTTGAAGAATATGATTGTTGAAAACGATCCTTGTATGCCCGTTAGTTGATGATAAACATTGTCATATAATAAAGCTATTTAAACAAATATAGAATATAGTGAATGAAAAGATAGAAATATGATTACGGGTAAAAAAAAGTGTAAGTGGGCAAAATCAAGCATGTAATATATAAAAGATATAATAATTAAGAAAATAAAAATTATTTTGAAACAATTAAATGTTTTGCAATACTGATATAATATCATGAAAAATAAAAGTAAATTTGATTAAGTTTTTTTCTTCTTGAAAATAATGTTGGAATAAAAATTGATTATATAATTGAAAAGTAAAAATAAAAAAATAATATTCAAGATTTTATACAAAAATTATAATATAATTAAAGGTTATTATAATGATTAAATAAATGTTGGGTAGTAGAAAATTGAACAAATATTGTCTCTTTAATAGAAGTTACAATTGTGGTGTGTAACTAGATCATATCCCATTGGTAAACATCGGTGTTTTTATGACTCTCTGAAACTGGGAATACGTGAAATGACATTTTCATTTGTCCAAAATGGTGATATGTAGAGAATGATTTCTCTTTTGCGTCATAAAGTCTATATAAGACTTAACCAAATTGTTTTAATTGGTGATATCAATTAACCTGTAAAATGTTTAATGTATGTTGTGTTGTGATTAAGGCGTTGGCGAGATGTGTAAGAAAATCTAAATGGTTAGTGTGAAACATGTGTTTAAAAAAATGGCGATCATGATCATGGCTGTCAAATTGATAGCTTTGTAGGGGACGTTGGACGGGGATATGAAACTGAAATAGATTCGAGGATCATTTTACTGGGGGACACACGTGCGGGTGGTTTGTTATTTTTGTCGTTCACTTGAAACTGATTTTTTTCTCTCTTCTTTTGTTGAGTTTGGCATATTACTGTCATAATTGAAAGATGTGTTTTCTCGATGTTCGTGTCTGTGTTTCGACGTTGTGGCGGACTTAATAAAAATGTTATTCAGTGATGTCAGGTTTAGATGTGTGGTGAATGTTCGACTTTCGACGTGGACACGCTTTGGGTGAGATGTGTCACAGGCATGAAGGCGTCTTTGGCCTGAAAAGTGAAAAGATTTGGGGTGTGGCACTATGACACGAAGTGAAAAATTGTGAATGAAAAGGTATCACGTGAAGTCGTTGTTTGGTACAAAATCTAACAGTTTCACCATGAATAACAAACTCAATAAAGTCATGGGTGGTGGTTGTATGAAACACATCGAGAATATTTTTGACTGTTAGTGGACGTGGCACGCTTAAAGTGAAATTATTTTTAATGTTTAGTTGGGCGACGTTATGGAGCTTGTGTGGCTCGAAATTGAATTTGTTTGTTAAGTCGCGCAATAATAATTGTTGCCAATTGGAGATAGTGATGTGAGGGTGTTGTAACGTTTGTTAAGAGAGATTTGTTGATGATTAAATATGCATGTAAAAGGAAAGGACGAGGGAGTGTAGCTATGTTGCAATTTAACGATTGTAATAGTTTTGGAAGGCTGTGACTTAATTTAGCTACTGGCGTGGTAGTTGATGGGATTTTTTTAAACTTGTTTTGGGAAAGATAGTTGTTTTTCCTATTTGTGATTTTGAAGATATTGTCTCCTTCGATTTTGAAATTAGGAAATGCGTTTCACCTATGTTGATTTATATTTAAAAATTGATTTCTTTTAATCATTGTGTGTGTGTGTGTGTGATTATGATTGCTAAAATGATTCTTGTAAAAGGGCAAGGTCGTGATAGTGACAAAAATATTTTGATTGGGGCGTTTACTTAAAATGGTGATTATGACAATGATTTTAACATTTGATTAACATTTGAGCATTTGATTAAGATATGGCTATTTTGGTATGAAAATAAGATATTATGAAAAACAACAAAAAAAGGTTTAGAATTATGATGATTTAAAAATTTTGTAAAACAAAAATAAGTTTTGAATTATGATATGATGAGATTTTTTTTTTAAGTTGTAGATTTGGGTAATGCCATTTTAGGTGAATTTAAGAAAGGCATGTAAGATTAGTAAATTGGTAAAAATGCGTGAAGCGCGAAATTTTTTTTTTTTAAGTAAAATTGAGAGTAATAACTTGAAATTTATAATCTGATTAAAAATTAAAGTGAATTTGATAAATGAGAGTGTGAAAGTTTTAAAAAATTGAATAAACAATGATATAAAATAGGTAAAATTTGATTTTAAAATGCTTAAAGTGAAAATATAAATACAAAATGTATGGGGAATCAAGTTGTGAACTTGAGGATAATGTTATGTAAGATTTTAAAACTTACAGTTTTGAAGATAGTTCTGTCAGGAGACTTGATCTTTGTTTGTCGTCCTTCTGACGTGGAAGGCGTTCCATGTAGGGCTTGTGAAAGCTGGTAGCTTTTGTAAAGTTGATGGCGGCTTGTCGCCTTGAGCATTGTCTCGACGATGTCAGGTCGAAGGTGGTGAACTTCTCACCGGGTTTTCGTCATTCTTCTCCTCAGTTTCCATGACTTGCGGGAATTTCGACTGTGTCGTTGGGGTGGTCAGACAGCTTGCTCCCGGCGTTGGCGATCTATTAGCGCGTCTGCGGAGATCCCTTTGGGATGGGGTGTCTTCCGTAAATATCTCTTGTTGGGGAGAGATTGCTTGGTCGTTTCGTTGGAATGGCTGATTTGTTCCTCCATCTTCGCTCTTTCTCGCTTCTATCTGGACAGTCTTCTTACCTTCTTCGTTGTGTCATTCTACGTTTTGGTATTCCTGTCGACTATAAATGAGGTGAGGTCTGGTAGCCTCTTGTAGAATCCTGTCGACTAACTGCAATGAATTGAGTTACTGTTGACTCTTGTAGAATCCTGTCGACTAAAACTGTGGTGAGGTTTCCAGTCTACTTAAACTATGGTGTGAGTCCCTGTCAACTCTCGCTATACTGTGTTGACCGAGAAGGACAGTCAGGATGGGGAGTTTTCCAGTACCTCTCTGCACCTTGGAAGACCTTTTACAGTTCTCACAAGGTACAGGCAGTCGTGGTCGAGGCAGAGTGGAAAGCTTGGGAATGTTCATACACAAAAACGAAGACACAGTTGCACTAGGAAATTCCGTGAACAGATAAAAGTTGAGCTAGGAGCAAAAGATGGAGATAGAAGAGTTCTCACTGGTCTACATGGTGGATGAGGAGGACCTTGGTGACAACCGACGTGGGCTTCCGCTGATGGTGAACTGACTGGCAAGTGACTGTAAAGTGACTGTATTTATTGGTTAAGACGGGGGCCTTATGCGACAGGGGCGTGGATCGTCTGGCGTAACTGTACACTGGCGCCGTCCTGACAGCTTCCAATCTATCTTTAGAAGTTGTTTTGTGACTTACATCTATCTCGAATTTAGACGTTTTTGACTTCTATCTCTTGCTTCAGCTCAACTCTTAATCCATTACAGAGGTTTATTTATTTATCCTCAGTTTATAAAAAGTACAATACATATGATGATGTAATGACACATGTCAATCATGAGTATAATCATTTACAGATGTGTTTCTATTATACAACATGAAAATATTGTCATAAGTTATATACAATATGGGGTTGTTGGCTCAAAATACCATATATATTATTTTATTTAAAGATCATATCTAGTATTTTGTGGGTTAAATATTTATTTTTTGACTCGTGCTTTAAATGTTGTACAAAATTTGAAATATCGCGTGAGAACGCCCTTGCAACCTTAGAATAATTTTTAAAGCCTTGCTGAATACTTTAATTTTTATTTGCTCCTGACGATAATAAAAATATTTATATTTGTCGAAGTATCTTTACTTTTAAGAAGAAATATATTAGTGAACGCTTAATTACTTCACTTATCCTGCAGTACAGAATATTTCTGTAGCAAAAAGATGAGCTCACTAGGATCAACCGACATTAGGGCTGCTCAGGCAAATTTTCGAAGAAAGAATAATCTCGAAAAATAGTTTTCCTTGGCCTACACGCTCTTTTGATTTTCCTGCTCAAGGCCTTTTGAAAATGTTTTTAGGTAACGATGTTGCTATGTTTCTATTATAGGTTGAATATTAATAGTGAAAGTTATTTTATAATAAATTTCACTTTATATATATTTAGATATCTTTAAAGATATTCCCAGATAGAAAAAGAAGGTTTATCAATATTCTTTACCTTAAACAGGCTAAAACAATTTCTTTACGGAAGAAAATTTATTATTAATACAGATCACAAACCATTACTAGCCATTTTTGGCGATAAAAATAATTTACCAGCCTTAGTGGCAAATAGATTACATAGATGGTCACTCTCAATATCAAATTTTAATTTTGAAATTAAATATACTAAGGGAACTGAAATACCTCTTGCAGATTTTCTTTTAAGATTTCCAAATCCTGAAAAATAGGAGAAGGAAGAGGAAATGGAAGAAATATTATTAATAGAAAATTCAATATTAGATTACGTCTTGGTATCGGACAAAACCCAAGAAGGTCCAACTCTTAGAAAACTATATAAATTAGTCAAGTATGATAAGTATGTTATTGACTCGGATGTAGATATAAAACCTTATATTAGAATTAAAAACGAGATAACAATAGTAAGAAATTGTCTATTTTTCGGAAATAGAATGATAATCCCCGATTCCTTAAGAGAATATGTTTTGAATATCATTCATGAAAATCATATTGGAATAAATAAAATGAAGACTCTGGCCAAAAGTTCTGTCTATTGGCCAGGAATGGATGAGCAAATTGAGAAATTGTCTAAAAGCTGTAGCATTTGTATGGAAAACACATCAAAGCTGCCAAACCAGGAATTTACGGAGTGGACTCCACCAAACAAAGTTTGGAAGAGGATTCATCTTGACTATTTCTATTTTGCGGGAAAAACCTTTTTGATATTAGTGGATGCGCATTCTAATTGGATAGAATGTCAAATGGTTCCAAATACATCGGCGGGATTCTGCATAGACTTTTTGAGAGAATGTTTAGCGAGATATGGTATCACGGAGGTGGCGGTAATGGATAATGGGCCCCCGTTTAGAAGTTATTAAATGATGACATTTTTCGAAAGAAACGGCATACATGCGATGTTTAGTCCCGCCTACCATTCAGAGAGCAACGGACTAGCGGAAGTGTCTGTAAGAGAGATAAAAAAAGCTATGAGAAGAATTATTTCGGAGGAAAGAGAATTACCCCTTGAGTTTGCTTTGATGAAGGCAATATATGCATATAGATTGAGTCCTTTGACTAGAACGGAAAAATCCCCTGCTGGAATATTTTTAAATCGCGAGATTAGAACGAAGATTTCCATGTTGAGCAAGAAATCAGTAAGAGTAGGGAGATTGAAAAATAATAACAGAGCAATAGCTACAAAATAAATGATAGAGTAAGATACAGATGGATTGAAAGAGGAAAACCGAAATGGATGTTTGGGATTGTAAAGAGAATAGAATTTATTTATTTATTGGATTTTGACGAAGTTAAAATAAATAGATTCTGTCGATAGATACGTAAATTTTGATTGTTTAATTTTTGGATTAAATTTGTTTTGTTAAATTGTTTTTATGTAAATATTTTTAAAGAAGATAAATACACTTCTTTTATTTTATAAGTTCTGATAACTTTTATTTTGTTTAATAAAAATGTGTTTATACTATTTCAAATAATTTATTTAATGAGCAAAATAACACCTAGTCGTCGTATCACCTGGGCCTTGAACCATTTGCGCCGATTTTGTATTACTCTTGTAAAAAGCACTTTATCTCCAACTTGAAAATGTCGCCTTCCACACTCATTCCTCCCAAAAGTTCTCTGGATAAATTCAGAGTTCAAGCAATTTACAAATGTCCTAGGCACATAACTTAGGAGACGTTCTACAGGAGGCTTATCTAAAGAGGTAGGGGTATTTCTATAATCAAACAGAACATTTTGTAAAATACAGTCCATATTTGAGTTTGGAGATTCCTCAAACGACTTTTTCAGAGATTATTTTATTATTCTTACCGAAACTTCAGCAATTCCGTTGGACGAGGGATTATATGCTGGCGAGGTTAAGTGGTATACATTATTTTTCCGTAAGAACTCCTTAAATTCTAGCGAATTTAAGGGGGGCCATTGTCAGACACTAAGCATTGCGGTAATCCATACCTGGCGAAACACTCCCGTAGAAGCTTATTATTTTCTTGCGATGTAGTACCTCTAACTGGGAATACTTCGATCCAATTTGAATTTGCATCTACTACCAATAAATAACAATCACCTCTGAAATAGAAATGGTCAACATGAACTCGCTGCCACGGTTGATTAGTCCTGGGCCAAGCTGTGTTCTCAGCAGGTGGAGCTGCCTGACGATGCATACAGGGAGAACATTCCTTCACAAACTCTTCAATTTGACTATCCATTTTGTCCACCAAACCGAAGATCTGGCTAGATATTTCATGCGATTGATTCCAATATGACCTTGAAGAAGTAACTTCAACATTTGATCTTGACAGGTTCTTGGAATCATTGCCCTAGAATCAACAAAAATGCATCCCTGCAGTATAGAAAAAAATTCCAATTTTGAAAGGAAAGGTTTCAATGTTTCATCCTTTTTTGCTAACTGAGGGTCTTCTAATAGATATTCCTTGAGCTTATTTAAAACCGGATCTCTATTGGTTTCTTCTTCAATAATGAGGTGGTCCAATGGAATTACATTTAGAAGTGATATATCATGTGTCATCAAATCAATGTTGTCTTTTCTCGAATTTATTTCCTCAAGTGGAAGTCTTGAAAATGCATCCGCACAGAGCATGGTATCTTTATTTGTATATCTAATATCGAAATTGAAATTTGACAACTCTAAAGCCCACTTATGCAAGCGATTAGCAATTAATGGCGGAAGAGAAGTCTTTTGTTTTCAAAAACAGTCGTTAAAGCTTTATGATCACTCTTTAACACAAATTTTCTTCCAAAAAAGTATTGTCTCAGTTTGGAAGTTGCAAACACAATAGCAAGTGCTTCTTTCTCAGTCTGAGAGTATTCAGCTTTAGCACTTGACAATGTTCTGGAAACAAAGGTGGTTGGCTTCTCTTCCCCTTCCACAATATGACACAAGACCCCACTTAAAGTTAATGGAAGCTTCCTCGAATAGTGAATAAGCGCTTGGGAATTTAATAGAGTTGGTTTGTATACATGGTGATGTGCATAACAAGGCCAATAGAGCTTACGGAAAAATTTTCGATTTTAAGACTAAACTCAATAAGATGAAATATTACAGGGATAGAACTGGTGTAACTTTGAAGCACTGTTCGATGGCTTACTGGCTAAAAGTGATCACGGCCTTATTGATAATTGGATGTATAGAACTAAATCCAGGAGAAAGGAAATTTACAAGAAAGGTATAGGATCGAAGTTGAGGGATAATAAACTTCTCCTAAACGGCATCAACTACATGGTAGTGGAGGGACAGGTGGTGAATGCCAAAGGAGAACTAATATAGCTAGAGGCACACCCGCGGATCTCTGTAAATAGAGAGATGTAAATATTCAGGTAATAAAATACATACAAATGAAGATGTACAATCTAGAAACAAAACTCAACTCACAGGAACTCCTCATATTTCACATAGCAAGACTCATACTATTAAAGAAAGTCAACTTAAGGGCACAAATCTGAAACATAATAAAATTAAGATCGAAAAAATAAAACCAATGGTTGACATAGCTAAAAACGAACGATTAATGTATTGGAATATAAACGGCTTTTTTAGGATAAATTCTCTCTTTCCACTGTTCGAATATTTGAAACAATTTGAGATGTTCGCGCTTACAGAAACTTGGTGCCACTTCAATATCGACTTGAACCTGGCGAACTTCGGAATGTATCAATCACCTGCTGTAAAGTCAACAGATAAAGGGAGAAGCTCTGGAGGTATAATTCTTGGCATAAATAAAAAACTACAGTCCCAAATTGACAATGTTGAAATCGAAACCTCTTGGATTGCAGTCACACTCAATCCAAGTTTAGACAATGACTCACCAGCGATCTGTGTAATATTCGTATATCTACCCTCAAACGATACGCATGCTACAAACCTTGAACGACTATTTCATTTGATGGAAAATAAGATATATAACGGGTTTGAAATAATACTGGTCGGCGACCTGAATGTCCGTATTGGCAATCTGGGGGGTTACCATAATTTGATAGATACTTCAAACCTTATTTCAACTACCCGAAATTCCTGTGATCTAACAAAATCTGCCAAAGCGGAAATATTTATTGACTTTCTTGATAAAAATTACTTAACTATAATAAATGGTAGATCCATTAATCATAAAAGTGGTAAATTTACATTCATCTCCGGAAGAGGCTCTTCTGTGTTAGATCTGGCGATTGTCTCACCTGCGGTGCTTGAACACATAGCAGATTTTGAAATTGGTTGTATGCCATATTCGGATCACTTACCAATAATTTTAAAGTTTATCGGCCCAAATAATAAAACTGAAAATTGTTACATGGAGCCTAGTGCCAAGATTAAATTTTCCTGGTCAGTAGATAAAATCCCAACATTTATAGAAACTTTAAAAGAATTAACTCCCGAACATCCAGCTGACTCCACAATTGATACTCAGGCTGAGGATTTAACTGGTTTAATTCAAACAGCAATGTTACGCTCGGGGACGCGGATAGGGGCAAAAACAAAAAATATAAAATCTAAGCCATGGTTCGACAAAGACTGTTATTTGACTAAAAAGGAAATGAAACAAAATCTTAAATTATACGTAAAACATAATATATCTCGGCCGATAAAATTGCATACTTGTCGAGTAAGAAGAAATATTCAGCTATCCTAAAGCTCAAAAAAGGGAAAATACTGACAAAATTCAAGTTATCCTCAGTAATGTAAAAGATCCTTCCCAATTTTGGAAGACTATTAATTCACTTAAATATAGGAATAACCTACAAGGTGAAATTTCTATTGCAGACTGGCAGGTCTTCTATCGGGAGTTACTTGGTTCAAATTTAACAAAAGTTGTACAGTTACCACTTGAGATATTGGACATTGACCCCGAATTAGATTGTAAAATATCTCTAACTGAGCTCACCACGGAAATTTCCAAATTGGGTAAAAATAAGGCTACAGGACTTATATATACAATTGTTATGCCTTCTACATGCTTCGGATAAGCATTTTGAGGCATCACTCATGTTTAGGTGTCTCCAAGCGCCCGCCGTACTGGAGGGCCAAGGAGAGGGCTGGAGAGGCGCCGGCAGAGCCGTGGGCACCCCGGGGGAGAGGAGGGCGAGTGCGCGCCGATTTTGAGGGAACCAAGGCAGCACCAAGCACAAATAAAGCGCCTCAGGCTTCAAAAATATTTAAGGGATCATTTCAGGGATCAAGATCAGGCGATCAAGACCCAGAGATCAGAAGGTCTGGCTTATATCGTCTGGCTTTTATCCTTAAGGCTACAGGACTTGATGAAATTCCTAACGAAGCGATTAAATATTTATTAGAAGAACATACAATTTATCTCAGGAACTTATTTAATAATATCTTAGGGACATCCCAAGTTCCACAACAATTGACAAAAATGATAATCCACCCAATATTTAAAAATGGAGATCCGGACAACCCGTCAAATTACAGAGGAATATCCCTGATTTCTAACCTATCGAAATTATTTACATCTATCTTGAAGACAAGATTGAATGATTGGATGGAGAGAAAGTCAATTTTGGCAGAAAATCAGGCTGGTTTTAGAAAAGGCTACTCTTGTCAGGACCACATTTTCACGCTCGTATCATTAATTCAAATGACCCCTAGCCGTAGAAGGGGAAAGTTATATGCCTTCTTCATTGACCTAAGGAAGGCCTTTGATACTGTGCCGCACCACCTACTTTGGAAAAAATTAGCATTAAATGGTCTGAGCTGTCGATTTATTAAACTATTATACTATTAATAGAACTATAAATAAGAAGAATAAATAAGAACTATTATACTCAAATGACGGCAACAGTTAGATGGCGGGGTTCCTTCACGGAGGCTATCAAAATACAAGCGGGAGTATTGCAGGAGGAGCCGTTGTCACCTTATTTATTCATTCTCTTCCTAAACGATCTGGTACCCCTGTTCGATGAATCAGAATTGCCAGGCATAAATCTTGACAATTATGGAACTATACACCTTTTACTGTATGCAGACGACATAGTGATCTTGGGAGAATCGAAAATAAATTTGCAATTGAAGATTAGCTTACTTAAAAAGTACTTAGAAGAGAACTGCCTAACGTTAAACCAAAATAAATCTAAAATAATGGTGTTTAGAAACGGTGGAAGAACAGCTCGTTCCGAGACATGGTTTTGGGGTCAGCAACCCCTGACAATATTAGCTAAGTATACATATCTGGGTTACCCTCTGACTACAAAAATCTCGACCCAATATGCTTCCCAATACTTTAGAAGCAAAGCACTGGATGCAATTAATGCACTTTGGAGAATCCTTACAAAGGCGCGAATAAAGTCCTTTACCTCAGTGATGAAACTTCTTGACACTATTGTTCTTCGTACGTTACTATATGCGGCACCAATGTGGGCAATTAACCAGCTGAAAACGTCAATAATACCCAAGATGCATTTCTTCGTCGTCTCTTAGACTTACCAAACTTCACACCAGGATATATCCTCAGAAGAGAATGTGGAAGAATATCAACTGAAATTAATGCTGTAAAACTCACATTAAAGTTTTGGGTCAGGATTTTAAAAATGGAGACGAGCAGATTACCACATGCTTGCTTAAACTATCTCTGGAAAGTCACCGTGAAAAAGGAAATAGAAAACAGTTTTACTCAATATTTAATAAAATTTCTAGACTCTAAGGGATATTCCTTTCTTAGGGGCTGCGAAGACTACTTAGCCATACAGAAAGAATTGTCAGGCATAATTAGAACCACCACAGACCAACTAATTCAAAACGATCAGATGAAAATCACTGATTCAACCCACTTTGCTTACTACAAATTTTTGAGTGAATCATTCATGACAGAGGAGTACCTACGATTAAATATCTCGCTTCCCAACAAAAGACTAGTTGCACAACATAGAGTTTTATGGCAATTTTTCAGGGAAGAAAGAAAAGACTTCTGGAAAGAAAATGGCCGGAACTGTTTACTTTGTAAGGATCTCATGGATGATAATTTGGTTCACTATTTCTTCCAATGCCCTCTCTTAACAGAAAAACGTACTGAAATTTTCCCAAGCCCTAACTCTGGTCAATTTAGATACCATCGCATATGTCAACTTCTCTCTTCAGCTCTGAATGATGAATTACTGATTGTTAGATACTTTAAGTTCTGCACAGAAGCTGGGCGCATGAGAAAGAATGCAGGGCAAAGGATACTGGAGGATGAACTATCTGTAAATAGGTAACTGAATGTGAGACAAACCTTATTTTGTTGTAAATGTTTCCTCTTCCCTCTCCTCTTGTTGACGTGTAAATACGGCGAATCCTGTATGGGGCGGAATGCCCTAAATAAAGGCTTTTGTTGTTGTTGTTGTTGTTGTATTTAATAGAGTTAACTTCAAATTCAGAAATGCCTTTTCGCATTGGCTAGACCATTTCCAACGATTGTCCTTTTTTAGGAGTTGATAAAGAGGACCAGCCAAAGTTGACATATTAGATATGTATTTTGAATAGAAGCTCAACATCCCTAGAAAACTCTTCAATGATGTTTTGTCGAAAGGCTTTTTACACCTTTCCAATGCTTCCAATTTCTTTGAATCTGGTCTAACACCATCTTCATTTATAATATGACCTAGAAAACAAATGTCTTTTTTTTTAATAAGCATTTTTCTTTATTAAGGGTGAAATTTAGCTCTTTCAATTTATCGAAGATCATTTTTAAAATTCTGTAATGTTCTTGTTCATCTTTAGAACCAATGAAAATATCATCTAAGTATATCACCGTGTTGGGAACATCATGAAAAAGGCTGTCCATACACCTCTGGAAAATGGATGAAGCTGGACTGATGCCAAAAGGCAATCTATTATATCGGTAAAGTCCTCTATGGGTAGATACCACTAGCAGATTTTTGGATGTTTCATCCATTTCAGTTTGATGATATGCGGAGGAGAGATCAATTTGGTAAAAATCTTGTTTCCTCCTAGATTTCCCAACATAGTTTCTATAGTAGGTAATGGATATTTCTCATCTTCAATGCAATTATTCAAAGTATTTTTAAAATCACCACACAAACGTAGTTCTCCATTTGACTCTATTACCGTTACTAAAGGCGTAGACCAATCACTCGCATTAACCTTTTCAATTATTTGACTTTGTTCAAGTCTGTCTAGTTCTTTGTCTATCTTCTCTTTAATGGAAAATTGTACTGGTCTAAATTAAAAAAAATTGGGCTTTGCGGTTGGCCTCAATGATATTGAACCTTTAATGCCTTGATTTGGTAAATCTTTATTTTCAAATACTTTTTATATGCTTCTAAAAACAGTTCTAAATATTAAATTACATTTATATTATTACAGATATCAAAAACGCAATTGGGCCAATCAGCTTTTAAAATTCTTATCCAATTTCTACCCAGTAACGGCGTTTGGTTATTAAACTGTCCTGTCACAATTAGAGGTAGTTTTTCCTGATAGTATTTGTAACTAACATTCACCAAGCATTTTCCAAAAACTGGAATCAAATTTCCCGAAAAACTTTTCAAATGTCCACTGTATTTCTCTGAAGTGACATTTTTGAGATTTGTAAGAAAAAATTTATTTGAAACTACAGACACGTCTGCACCAGTGTCAACCTCCATTATAGTGTCTGCATCTTCAATTTTAACGTTTACAAATATTTTTGATGCGTTTTCTAATGTGTTGCACTGAATAGTATTCAATTTATTCAGATTGGGTTTATTCATACCAGAATTTTGGGCCGATTTTTTATTCCAACATACTGAAGCAATGTGTCCTTTCTTATTGCAAATATAACATTGAGCATTTTTAAATTTGCATAACTTCGTATCGTGGTTAGACTTTCCACAAATTTTGCAAGGATTATTGTATTTACATGGGAATTTAAAATTATTAGATCTGGCTTTCAACTTATCAATATCATGACCAGGATTTTTCATCAAATTTACTTGTGACTTCGATGCCTCTACAGAATTTGCAATATTTATTGCACTATCAAACGTTAAAAAAGGTTCACTTAGCAGCCTTTTAAGCGTAGCTTCATCGTAGCAACCACTTACAAATTGGTCACACAAATTTTCATTTACGTCAGTAAATTTGCACTTGTCTGCCTGAGATTTAAGCCTCAAAACAAATTTTCCCACAGACTCATTTTCTTTTTGTACAACCTTGTTAAATAAATATCTTTCATAGTGCTTATTTTGTATCCGATATAAATGGTTGGTTAAAACCTCTACTAAATCTTCATATTTAAGGTCACTTGGCCTACTGGGTACCAACAAATCGCGCAAAGTCTTATAAACATTAACATCAATAGACGGTAATAACAGATACTTTGTCTGCTTCTAATGTTTTGTTCAATTTAAAACATTCTTCTAATTGTTCCAAATAACAATTTAGATCTTCACCTTCACGAAACCTTGGATAATTCGAATTAGTGGTGGCCATACTTACATTAATTCTTTGTCGCCATTTGATATATTTATATTATAGGTTGAATAATAATAGTGAAAGTTATTTTATAAGAAATTGCACTTTATATATATATTTAGATATCTTTGAAGATAAATGAAAGAGATGTATAGAGCATTCACAACAATTCTAAAAACATCGCGGCATTAAGATTTAACATTGTCTGTGAAATTCAAGCTTTGAGCTTTGAAATATAGTAAGAGACGACATTTGTGAAGAACAAAATGTGAGACATCTTAGCGACATAATTTTCCATTCATAAAAATGTCTACATTACGCTAAATAATAATAAAAAAGGGAAATGTAACAATTCCTTCATTTTTTTTTTTTTTCAAAATTTCAAAGTTACTTTTGCAAAAGAGAAGCAATTATGTATGATAAAAATTAATTTAAATAATAGTAGACCTACACAGAGTGCAATAAAAGTTCCTGCAATTTTAAAAAGAATATGTCAACAGTATAAAAATATACTATATAAATATATATTAACTAGCCGAATGACCCGGGAAACGCCCAGGTTTTACCCAATTAAATGTTTTATTCAAATACTATTCGTTACAATTATAAATTGGCGCCGTGGATGTCACTCTTGTGAAACGTCCCGCTCCAAACTTTGTGTCAGAGAAGCAATATTTTTATAAAGAGATGATCTGGCTTTGTGTCTTCTGCTCGAATGAATGTTTTTCTGTTAGAATTTTGTTCCTGCACACTAAAAATGAACTGGCTTCACCCGTGGTCTCAGCTTTTTGGAATTTTTCCCGATATAATTTTGTATCTGATAATCAAACATGATACAGCAATATTGTCATAATCATTTTCTGACTAAAAAAACAACTATTTTTGCCCAGAACCTGTCAATTTTATTTTTTATTGGCTAAAAATCCGATAAATATATTTTCCAGATTTTTCTCTATGTCCTGTCAAAACACGTTTTACATGTACATTAGGTCAGCTGATATTACTTCCTATCTTCATCGCTAGAGGCGCTGCTTGCGAGCGAAAAGGCAAATTTGCAATGCAATTTGCAATTAACTCGAATAATATTCGGGATAGAGACCTGTTATTTTCATTATAAGTTTTTCCAGATTCTACTCTATATACTGTTAAAATTTCAGTCAGATTAGTTACGTATTGTGGACGTGTATAGCCGACATAGATACCCACATACATACATACACTGACTTTTATATATATAGGGATTATATCAATCAAACGAAAATAATATTTTTTACTATAATTTAATATCAATAAATAAAGCCACAAATAAAAATTGACCTCATTACATTTACGCAGTCCAGTATCCACGCCACGTATCCTCAGGAAAGTAGTAACTCCGGTATGGCGCTCATCACAGGACCATAATATACAAGGCCTATATCTTTGTTCTTATTCTTGTGCGCAAAGTGGGATATTCTAAAAATTAATGCACCGTTATTTCGGCCCCATACAAAGTTATATAAAACTCTCCGGTGTAACATACGAACTTTGATAACCAGCAAAGTCGTGGTAAAACTAATGACTTCGTTCACATTTAGCAGGATGATTTCTTACTTGTACCCAAAAGAGCAGGAGGACCACTTGGAAGAAGACGAATCATCAAGCTTCCAAGAACACCTTCTAACCCAGAGAAGACAAACAACCTGGACCAAGGGGGAGCTCCCCAGACCAGGATTTTCCTGGACCTCGGTCTAGAGTCTTGAGATTAAGGGCTGAGATTGCTGCTGGGCATAAGGTTGATGCTTATAGGAGGAGAATAGGTGACGAAAAATTGTATTTTAATTAATTCTCATCATTATTTTTTATAAGCGGATTAGAATTTTGTATCATCATATATTCCCTTGCCTTCATCAACGATTAGCAATTTTGAAATAAATAAAAATTCAAAATGAGTTTTAATTGAAATTGTACTCACGAAATATCATATTTATTTATTTATTTATTTCAACACACAAACGCGATATCCCGGCTAGGGATAATTGCGTCGATTTACATTTTTTAAACAGAAACAGTTATAAAATTTTTACAAAAAAAAAGTAATCGAAATAAAAAGAGAAAAAATATATATATATTTGGAACCTGAACCTTTCAGGTTTGAAAGAAAATC
This sequence comes from Cordylochernes scorpioides, assembly GCA_030710605.1. Lineage (NCBI taxonomy): Eukaryota > Metazoa > Arthropoda > Arachnida > Pseudoscorpiones > Chernetidae > Cordylochernes > Cordylochernes scorpioides. The sequence goes on along the minus strand of CP092870.1, from coordinate 30,196,135 downwards.
ATGAATATATTTCTTGTAGGGGTGTAGACAAGGTACTTGGTTACACTTAGGACAAGAGCCTTGCACTAACTAATTTATTAAAGCATAGGTGATATAAAGATTAAAAAAAGGGAAAGAGAGAAACAAAGAGGTTACATCCTCCGGTAAACAAGCAACAGCGTTGTCAGGCTAAACATTTCACAGTCAGTTGGAGGGGGGGGGGGTGCCGACGTCATCCTTCCGGTCACGTGTTATACTTGAGTGGCAGCGCTGGCAGGTGTCCAACATATCCCCTCCCGGAAAAACTTCCGCTGGACGTTTATTCCGATAGTCCATCAGCGCTCTACAGTACTTTTCATGCTGGCTTCTAGCAAGAGGCTTGGTAAGGAAGTCAGCAGGGTTCTCAGCACTCGGAGTGTAGAAAAGTTCGATTGCTTCTTCTGAGATCTTTTCTCGAACAAAATGGTACTTTACGGCAAAATGTCTAGTTTTCGATTTGTCGATGTAATTTTCCGCATGGGAAATTGCAGCTTGGTTGTCGCAGAATACTTTTGTTTCTCCACAAATCAAACTTGACATTTTCAGCTGTTCCATCAGATTCCGTACCCATGTGATGTCCTTCACAGCTGATGACAGTGCAATGTATTCCGATTCCATAGTACTCAAAGCGGTAACTGTTTGTTTGGTGCTTCTCCAAATTATTGGTGCTCCAGCTAAAATGATGAGATGTCCAGATACTCCTTTTCGGTCTACAATGTCTGAGGCCCAACTTGCATCCGAAAAGGCAATCAGAGGTTTGCCAGTGGATCTGTAAGTTATGTCAAAGTCCTTGGTGCTCTTCAGATAACGCAGCACGCGTTTCCCAGCTTCCCAGTGTTCTCTTGTGTAGTTATCACAGTATCTGGATAGGATCCCGACTGCGTAGGCGATGTCTGGCCTGGTTCTCTGAGAAAGGTATGACAGTCCTCCGATCAGTTCACGGTATGGAAACCGCTCATTGGAATTTCCATTTTTCCTTACACGCAGGTCAAGATTGGTTTCCATTGGAGTCGAGACACCTTTTGCATCCTGTAGTCTGAAACGTTGAAGCAGTTCTTCTATGTAGTTACTTTGAGAAAGAGTCATACTTCCATCTTCTGACTTCTTGAAGGATACTCCAAGCATATGAGAAATTGGTCCTAGATACTTCACTTCAAAACTGGAATTTAAGAGTTATCTGCATTTGTTTCTCGCTGCTTGATTCTCTGAAATGGCAAAGATGTCATCCACATAGATTGAGAGAATGATCCTTCCTTCTTTAAGTTCAACTTCGTAGATGCTCGGATCAATAGGGTTACGTTGGAATCCTATTTCGTGAAGTTGTTTGTTTAAGAATTTATTCCAGCATCTTCCGCTCTGTTTTAATCCATAGATTGATTTCTTAAGCTTGCAGAACAAGTTTTCTTCTCCTGGTTTCTTGAAGCATTCAGGTTGTTCCATGTAAATAGTCTCATTGAGTGTCCCATGAAGATAAGCACTCTTCACGTCGAATTGGTCAATGAACCAGTCCTTTTCTGTTGCTATCGCCGTTAATAGCCTTATAGTTTCAAAACTGGAAACAGGAGTATAGACTTCGTTGTAGTCAATTCCTCGACGTTGAGTGAAGCCTTTGGCGACTAGACGTGCTTTGTATCTAGTGGTACCATCCACTGCATTGATTTTCTTATTTAGTACCCATCTACATTTTAAAGGTTTGATACCTTTCGGCAATTCCTGCAGTTGCCATACATCATGTCTTTCGAGCGATTCCCTTTCTTCTTCAATGGCTTCTATCCAATTAGCTACCTCAGGGCTGTTCATGGCTTCTTCATAAGTGGGGTTATTGTCCTCTGCACTTGTGGCATTTATCTGTCCACCACTATTATCCTCTTCCGGAGATTCTGCCGTCTTTCCATGACTTCGGAGTGTCATTGGATGGCTTCTCAGGTTCTCTGGGAGAGTCTCAGATAGCTGATCTATTCCACCTGTAGTTCCAATCAGTTCTTCAGTTTCTCGGTCTACTGGTTGATCTGCATTACTTTCTTCTTGAAAGGAGGCCTCTTTCGAGGAGAAATGGACAGATGGTAGAGTATCCCTTTCTCTTTTGGGCTGTTTATAGAGGATTTCTTCTTTGAATACACAATTTCTAGATTCCACTACTTGGCGTTTTTCAGGAATCCAGATTCTCCAACCTCGTCCCTGTAGAGAATAACCCACGATAATTCCTTTAGTGGCTCTTGGCTGAAGCTTCGAATTCCTTCTTTGTTTTGGAACATGAACAAAGGTTTCGCAGCAGATTGCTCTCAGATGTTGCAGAGCAGGTCTTTTTCCAAACCACAATTCAAAAGGCGTTTTCTCTTCATTGTGTCTGTTTGTAACACGATTTCTCAAGTATGCTGCTGTGTTGGTGAGCTCTGCTCAAGAGGCGGTTGGCAGATTGCAACTGTTCACAGTACTCCTCACTAAGTTCAGCAAAGTCCTATTCATGCGTTCGGCGACACCATTCTGTTCAGGTGTGTAGACCATGGTGCTTTCATGTACTATACCATGGGCCTTCGTGAAAATATCCCAAGGAGATGAACAGAACTCTAGTCCGTTATCTGTACGGATCCTCTTGAGAGAAAATCCCGTCTGATTTTCAGCTTCTTTCATCCATTCCTTGAATTTTTCTAGAGTATCGCCCTTCCTTTTGAGGAAATATACCCTTGTATATCTTGATGCGTCATCAATGATGGTCAAGACAAATCTTGATCCACCCCAGCTCTCAATGTTGAACGGTCCCATAAGATCACAGTGAACAAGAGCTAGTGTCTGAGTTTCCTTGGTAGATCTCAAATTCAGGAAAGGTCTTTTTGTCGATTTTCCAATCATACAATCAGAGCACTTATCAGGTTTTCCAGCCTGACAGTTCAAACCAATGACAACTTCTCTTTTCATCATGTCTACTATGGTGTCATAGTTGATATGCATGAGTCTCTGATGCCATAAATTTAGTGGGAATTTACGAAAATTGTTGGTTTGAGCAATGGAATTTGAACATTCTCCTGCTTCTGGAAATCTGGACGGAGCAGTCCTGACGAGATAGAGCCTTCCTCTCTTCTCTGCTCTGATCATCAAGTTATGATCATTGTCGTAAATATGACATCCCTTCTTGTCGAAGATAACCTCATGACCATTTTCCACAATTTGTAGAACAGAGAGTACACCATGCCTGATCCCAGGTACGAACATTGCATTCTGAGCAACTATGCTTCTAAGTTGTCCAGAATTGTTGATCAGATCTACTTGAGCATTACCTCTTCCTATGTTTGAATGTGATGTACCATCAATGGTGGTCACTTGTCCTACATTCTCGTTATTCAACGTGGAAAAATACCTTCTGTTCGGAGTCATATGATGCGTGGCACCTGAGTCAATTACCCACGTATCCTCTTCTGATACAACTGCTGCATTATACATCACATTCAAGTTCTTTGCTTCGTGATGTTGATGTATCGCTCCCTTTTCCTGTTGTTTACCGTTATTCTTTTTCAGTTTGAAACAGTCCCGTGCAATATGCCCTGTTTTCCCACATCCGAAACATTTTCTAGCAGTTTTAGAACCTTGATGTTCATGAGGGAATTGTTTCTTGTTAGAGTTCCTGACTGAAAGTGCACCCATCCCTTCATTTGTTGTAGCATACCGGCGCTCTGCCTCAGCTAACAATTTACGTCTGATGTTGGCACTGGTGAACTCTGACTCTGGTAAGTTACACATTGTTGATATAACATTATCCCAGTCCTCGGGCATTCCACAAAGAATTAGCATGCTTAGATCACCGTCTTCAATTTTATCCCCTACACCTGTGAGTTCACTCACTATTAGATTTATGCTTCCCAAATAGGCATCCATGTTCGCATGTTGACAGAATTTCTGGGAATACAACTTTCGACGCAGTTGGAGAATTCTGTGTTTGCTATCCCTGGGTGCATAAAGTCTTTGTAATTCATCCCAAACTTCTTTGGGGGAATTTAGATGTCTGATATGGTTTTGCTGCTCCTCACCAATAGAGAGACATATCTTGGCTAAAGCCTTATTCTGCCTCGTATTAAATTTGTTGATTAGACCAACATCCCCTCCCTCGGGTTTGACTTCGCCTGGGTCAACAATTGACCATAAGTCATTGTCCATCAGAATGAGCTTAATTTGGAAGCTCCATGAAGAATAGTTTAATCCATTTAGCTTGGTAATTTTCGTTAAACTTTCGTTAGCTTCCATTATAAGATGGCGTCCACTGAAGGGGGGAAGAGAGAACAAAAATAGGCTTACCGTTCAATGCTTCAGGCAGCTCCAATCAGTCTTATAATCTTTTCTTGTAGGGGTGTAGACAAGGTACTTGGTTACACTTAGGACAAGAGCCTTGCACTAACTAATTTATTAAAGCATAGGTGATATAAAGATTTAAAAAAGGGAAAGAGAGAAACAAAGAGGTTACATCCTCCGGTAAACAAGCAACAGCGTTGTCAGGCTAAACATTTCACAGTCAGTTGGAGGGGGGGGGGTGCCGACGTCATCCTTCCGGTCACGTGTTATACTTGAGTGGCAGCGCTGGCAGGTGTCCAACAATATTTACAAAAATAATTAAACTTATGATAATTCTCTCTGCTATTTACAAATTGATATAGATCTACAACATTATTTATTGTCTGTTGTCTAGCGGTGAAGAAGAGTGGACATTCCAGCAGTAGGTGTCTCGAGTCCTGGAATTCTTTGCCACAATGACAGCTAGAGTCTTCACTCGCGCCAATTTTTGATAAAAATCCCTTAAAATTTCCATGGTTCGTTATAAATTTTGAATTATAATAGTTTGGTCGAAAATATTTCGGAATTGTATAAGGAAAGAAACTTTGAAATGTTTGATTAGTATTCTTTTTCAGTAAATTAATCCTTGATATAATGAAATCTTTGAGTATACCTGGAATATATAAAATCATAAAATTGTTTATCTTCTTTTGATAAATTATTCAACTCATAACCTATAATTCTAGATTCCATATAATCAGTGATCAAAGGAATATTGGCTAAGGTGTGAACACAGTTATAACTGGTTGTTTTATATGTTTGGGTACACCATAGCAGAATTTGATATTGCATTGAGTTCAGTTTGTACTTATATTTTTTGCTAATAAATTGAAACCATATTTCTGTTCCGTAAGTTAACGTTGGTCTTATTATAGATTTATAAAGTGTAAGTCTTTTTTGGGTGCTAAGACCCCAAGATTTTCCACATATTGAAAAAAGAAGGTTTTTCAATCTTTGGGTTTTGTTTAGTATAATGTTAAGGCGAGGGCCAAAATTCAATTTGTTTTTCCATCTATGATTCGCAATCGTAATTCCAAGAATTTTAATTTCTTCTACGGGCATAATAATATTGTCTCTAAAATTAATTGAAATTTTGTCTTTATTGTGCAAGTGTAAAATACTAGTTTTATCAAGATTGATTTTCAGCTTATTATCATTACACCATTGATCTATCTTTTCCAAATTAAACTCAATCGACTTTTTTAGATTTGTTAACCCATTATTCCAACATATAATAGTTACATCATCAGCATAGCAAATGATTTCAGAGTTTGTTGATTGCAAATTAGTTAGCAGATCATTTAAATATATCAGCCATAACAACGGAGACAATGGTCCACCCTGAGGACAGCCCTTTGTTAATATCTTTGAAACTTTCAGATTATTATACTTGAAAATAGTTTTTCTATTTTTCAAAAAAGAACGTAAAATTTTGATCAATTCAACTGGTAAATTGTCTTTGTCTAATTTTTTAAACAAGGCTGGCCACCATGTATTATCAAACGCTCCTTGTATATCAATTGCAATCAGCGTAACTAGTTGTTTCTGTCTATGTTCCATTATGATCTTTGTGATTTCTTTCAAACAGGTTGTTGTTGACTTATTCTTCAAGAAACCATGTTGTCTGGGGCTAAGGAGATCATTTTTTCATAGTATTCGTATATTTTATTTTTCAAAATCTTTTCAAATATTTTTGATAAGTTAGAAGTTAATGAAATAGGTCGATAACTCTTTACTAATTCTAAATTCGTTCTGTGAGGTTTTGGAATTAATCCTGAGAGCTGCCTCTTTCCATCTATCTGGATAATATCCGAAGTGAATGCATTTATTAAATAAATCGTATATCAATGGTAAAATTTTTGGAAGGGCACTTTTGATCATGTTGTTACTTATACTGTCAACCCCAGGGGCTTTTTTGATGTCTATGTTAGATATTAGGTTCACTATTTCCCCTTCCTCAACACAGACCTCATTCTTGTTAATCATTTTTAGTTTGTAATTTCAAATTAGTTGATGGTAAGAATCATCCGTATCGAAATTATCATCTGGTACCAACTCATTTAACAAATTGCTCATTGATCGTTCTTTTAGGTGTTCTGGGGCATTGTCAATTAAGGGTATTCCCCTTTGTTTATCTAGTGTTCTTAATTTATTAAAAAAATTATATGCGTTACCAAATGGATTGTTTGTATAATTTTATTTTATAAGATATCGCCAGTTAATTTTCTTTGCTTTATCAATTGCATTAGTGTATCGATTCCTAGTCAACTTGAATGTGTTATAACTGATTGCTCCGTGGCGATAATATAGGTTTCTTATGTAGTGAAAATGATCTTTCATTTTTTTCAATTCATTATTCCACCATTTATTACTAGAATAATATTTAGAGTTGGAGGATATAACTTCCACAAAGATTTAAAGGCAGCTTCTGTTAAAAGGTTTGTAAGTCCATTTACTATCATATCAATATCTAAATCTGAATTAACTCTTTCCACTTTACTTTTAAGTCTTATTATTTCTGTTAAAGATATATAATGAGAAAATCGAGACCAATCAGCATATGTTTCTTTGAATTTCCAAGTGGATTTTTGATTATTGAATAAGTATTCGTTTTTTTTTTATTTCGAATTTTATAGCAACATGGTCCGAAATATTTGTTAGTTGGGAAGTTTGCCAGTTATTTATTAAGCTTAATGAATGTTTATTGGAAATAGTAAGATCGATTATACTAGTTTCGCGACAGGTAGGCGTTTTCAAGTTATGTATATAGAGATCGTTTTCATCTATAATTGGTTTTAATTTAAATCCGTTAGAGTTAGTTACTTTGTCGAACCATAATGGGTGACGAGAATTGAAGTCGCCACAGAGTACTACTGGTTGGTTTTTATAGGTTTCAAGTAATCTGCTCATAAAATTCAGATGATAATTGTTTAGTGAATTAGGATGAATATAGAAATTTGAGATAATTATGTTTTCTTTAAAAGTAGATAAAGCCATTGTTGTACAAAAAGAATTAGTGAAATATTGATAATAGAATATTAAAACTGTTGAAGAAGAAACACAGAACCCTTTCTCAATTTTTTAGCACGCGAGGGAGCAAATATAAAATGAATGTACCACCTAATGTTGTATTGGCTAAGCTTCTTCTGCTAGAAATAGATATCATTCTAGAGTGTTAACTTTTATTCTCAAAACATGAAATAATTAGCACAGCGTCTATCAAACAACGGATGCATGCGAGTTTACTTCGTCAGACGGGCTAGACAGTATCTTAAGACATTCAAACCTTTTTTAATAGGGTCGGTCAACATTTCAATTGTCTGGATGTTCCTGGATAGTGAGGATATTATCTGAAAAGCAAATGTGTTTTGTATTTTTATCTTTTCTCAAGTTCCATCTTTAACTTCAAGACTTAAGATAAGTTTAATACCCCAGCCATAAACCTGGCGGTGTGCTATCATCTTGCCCTTTAGGATTACTTTAAGATAAGCTGGAGGGAAACACTTTGTAGAACTTTGTGCGTGCTCCACGAAGACATTTCATAACTTGTATACATTTGTATATACATGGGTAAAGTATTAAGCCAATACCAATTATAGAGGAATATAATTATTTTGAAATCGAAATGCGTGTTTGTGATAAATACAAATTTTAAATATTTTCTGAAATTGTTCATTCTATGTGCCAGAACAATCCTATTTAACTTTTAAGCTGATATTTCTGAATGTTTTTTCAAATCATTAGTGACTTTTTTATAATTGGTAGGAAAAGAAGGTAAGAAATACTTTGCAGTCTTGATTGAGTACTCGACATCTAAATGTGGGGTAGATTCATATGAAAGGTTAGTCCTTGCCAGAAATAAAAATTCGCATTACAGAGAACTTGCAGAAACAGAATTTTTAAATAAAATTCGTAAATCATTGAATATATTTCTTTATTGAAGAGTAATTCGGGGAACCTCAACATCGTTAAGACAATGTTCTGGGACATGGCGTCCAGTTCTTTTGAAGTCCTTGGGGAGCTCCTAGATCAGGCCAACACAGTAGACGCCTAGAATCTACCAGCGAAGATATCCAGTTGCGACTAGATTGGACAAAGTTCTGCTATCATCGAGCCTCTCCAACGGCCTCAACCCATGCTGGAACCTTTTCTATAAAATCTCGGACCATCGCACGGTCCTTCTCGACCTCCATGCATCTACACACAGCAAGCTTTAATCCAGGCTGGTCATCGCGAGAGCACTTCTTGACGAGGTCTTCGGCAACATTGAGGACATGCCAGTGAGAGAAATGGAGTCCCTTCACGACCCGCAAAGAGAAAATGACCTCACACAAGCTGTCCGATAAAACCTCGAAATCGTGCAGGTCAAGTCGAGCTACCCATCATTGCCTGATCTTGGCCGTGCGCTCCACTTACGTCGCAGAGGTACCTCGGCGACTGTCATCTACGACACCGCCCGGCCATATAATCGAGGAACCAGAGAGACATGGCTGTCGCCAGCTTGAGGGATTGTTTGTGCTCTCCGGAGGACATCTGCGGCTTTCAGCGAGGCGCGACTCCGAACATCTCAATAGATCTAAGAGATCCACTCCATCGCGAGATTGGCGAGGATATTTGCTGCCTTTGGCATTCTGCCAAAACGGAAAGCGGCCGGATTTGACGAGCTGCGTTGCAATCTGATACGCGGCTTTGAGGATAACTTCGCGATTGCCTCCATCGAGTCATCGTATTATACATATATATGGTAATTTAAACCAACAACCCTATATTGTATACTACTTATAACAAGATTGCCATGTTGTATATAGAAACACATCTATAAATAATTATACGCATGATTAACATGTGTCATTGCATCACCATATGTAATGTACTTTGTACAAACTGAGGATGAATAAATAAAACTATGTAATAGATTAAGAGCTGAGCTAAGCATGAAATCGAGATAGAAATACAACAACCCTAAAAAGGAATTTGGCAAGTCGTTGCCATCAAGGTCAAAGGGTGCAGAATAGCGCAGACGCCCCCACGCCCTTTGGACCTGTTCAAGGTCCAAATTCTCGGATGTCTCCCTCCTCGGCTAAGGCATATAAAACCTCGGTTTTAGCCGAACTTAGATAGTCACTTTATCATCGGCGTGAGCCCTTGTCGGTTGTAGCCAGGTCCACCTCATCGACCATGTAAAACAGTAAAAACTCTTATCTCCATCTTGCTCTTAGCTCGACTTTTATCTGTTCACGGAACTTTCCTACTACAACTGTGTCTCTTCGTTTTTTTGTGTGTGGACACTCCCGAGATTTCCACTCTGCCTCGACCACGACTGCCTGTACTCTGTGAGAACTGTTAAAGGTCCTCCAAGGTGCAGAGAGGTACTGGAAAACTCTCCACGCCCTGACTGTCCCTCTCGGTTACTACTGGTTTCACCCTCGGTTACCACATATATGTATTCCGAGTAATGAAAACGTAGATTCCGTTGTGGCTACTTTAAAGGTAATTAGCCTGAATACTTATCATACTTCACACGTATACAAGTAAATGTATCGGCCTTTTGAATGATATCATAGTATCGCAATTTATTAGAGTTATTTTAATCAATTTAATTTTTTTATATTTTGACACATACATCTAAGTTTAAAAAGTAATAGCTCCCCTAAAGCAAATTTAAACATGCCAAAATAAAAAATAAAACGAGCATAATTTAGAAAGGTAGTAGCAATATATAATAAAAGAAGTCATAAAAACTGAAAAAGTATCGTTACATATGTATTCTTCCGTGTGTGTATTAATAGTGATCAAAATTTACAAAATAAGAATTGCTGCTCATACTGATAATCATACGAATATACAACTCGACATCGTACTCCTTCAAGAATCACTTTATAATTCACACTTGCCTACTCCCCCGGCTTTTTTGACTCGGGCATTCATGGAGAGTTGATGCACAGTGCGATCCCTCTAGTGCCCCATTACTTCTATTGTCATAGGTCTGAACAGATTGTCATTATGGTGTGTTCAGCCTACTGGCAAGTGACAGCCGGGGATTTCTTTTCTCATTTGGATGAGCTGATCAACTGGTCATCACTTTCCGTGATCTTTGGCATGGATGCAAATGCCCTCTCTCCAACCTGGGGCTTATGGTGCAAGGGTGGAATTTCGTGGAGCAAGTCTTGAAGAATTAAGCGGGCGACAGTAATTTACATTTTTAGGCCCTCCTGTGAATTTCACGTGGTCAAATGAGTTGTCGACTTCATCCATTTATGTAATATTGTCATCCAGCTCTTTGGCTACCTATGCCTCTTGGAACGTAATGGATTAAATGGTCTTCTTCGACCACATCCCAATGTTGACAACCTTGTCCAGCTATGATCAATAGAGAGATAACTACTACTTGGGTAGAATCAGCTAGTCAACCAGACAACTTTAAATATTCCCTCAATCCATCTATATAAATTGAGATTCAGCCCTCCTACATATGGCGTCGACACCAAAAGACAAAGTGGCCCTCCTGCTTACTTCCATCCTGCAGTTAGCCTGCGACTCCTCCAGGCGGAGAAACTTCAACGCCTCAAAACCATCGTAACCATGCTGGACTTTCGAGCTGAGCCGGCTCAGAAGGCTGGTTGCTTCCTTTCGCCGTCAGAGTGGCCGGAGCCCTATCAGATTATTTTCCGTGGACTATGCCGAGTTATCCACAGCAGACTTAAAGCGGTTATCAGGAAACCCAAAAATCACTTGTGGCTTAATCACTATGAGGAGGTTTAAAACGCGGTGTGGATCCACCGCTTTATCGCTGGTGGCCGTAGCTCACCAAGAGGTCCATCCTTTCTTAAATATGATGACGGCTCTCATTTCTCTCCTGACGATATTTTCCCGGTTCATTTTTTCCCCTTCCTGACACTCGACCGCTTCTACAAAGCACACTGCCATTGTACTCTGTTGAATTCGACCTTAAACCTTGGGAGGTCGAGAGAGCAATCTACCGCTGTGGTAAAAGAAATCCCCCAGGACCTGAGGGGTTAGGTTCCCTCTGACTAGATCTTGTCGGATCTCCTTTACACTGCTAGCAGAAATATTAACCTATTGTCCTAGGGTGAGCCACTTCCCTCGCCCTTGAAAAAAGATCCACTCATACCTATACCAGAAGTATCTAATCCTGCCACCAGTCAGTTGAAGAAGTGTAGACCCATCACTCTCCCGAACATTATGGGCAAGTATTTGAAAAATATAATTTTGCTATACTGAAATGGCTTGCGGACTGGATCACGTTTTGTTCTCAAAAAACCTGTACACAGTCGGCGCACAGAGAAGGCGCCCTTCTATAATTACCCAGTTCCTTGATGAAAGGCATTCCAACGGAAAGAAAACGCTTGCCATAATCCTGGAAATTAGCAGAGCGTTCGACACTGTTTGCGGGCCAGTCATCATCCAGAGTCTCGAGAAACTGGCTTGTCCAGGTCTTTTGATCAGTCTTGTACAAAGCTTTCTGGAAGATAGGAAAGTGTCGTTCTCCTCGTGGACAGCAACGGCCTACATAGTAGATCAGTTTGGTACTCCCCAAGGATCTGCACTAAGCCCATTCCTGTAGAAAGTCATTGCCTAGTTCCCCTTCACACAAGCTTCATCATAGGAAGCTTACTGATTGCATATGAATACGACTTTCCCCATCTCACTCAAGTTCACTGTCGACTTACGATCAGAGCTATCAAAGACTTCTTAGGGAGTTGAACGTCTTGGTGTGTTGATAACAGCCCTCATTTGAATCCCATGAAGTCTGTATCCTCCAGTGGAGGAGAGTTCGCCCGAATCCAAATCCGGGGGTTAGAGTTATCGGTCAGTCTATCATCGTCAGAAAGACAATGGATATTTCAGGGAGTATAATTCGTCCAGACACAAGGCTTTGTCTTTCACCTTCGTAAATTATCTCTCTCGTTATCAGAAGTCTAAAAATAATTTTAAATACTTACCAACTAAATCTGAGGAATATTTGGCATTTTTATCATCTGAAAACAAAATTTTTCAATCCATAGTGATCCCGGCCTTCCTCTATGGGGTGTCAGCCTAGGGACGTCGGGCGTTCTCCCGGCATCCGGCAGCTGCGTAACCTCCATTACACCCTTTAAAGGCGCATATTGAGAGGATTCCCCTCTTCTTCAACCATCCCGGCAATCTCCCTAACAGTCAGACCTTTTATCGACATCATTATCCAGACTCGGCTAGCCTTCCTAAAAGAAGAGCAACGAGGGAAAAATAATAATCTAAACTTCGCCCTGCTGCGCTGCTTTACCACTATTCAAAGATCTCTTTTTTTAGTCTACACACACACACACACACACACACACCTTGAAGATGTAAAGTCACCTTTTATCTTCACATTTGGGTCGAAAAGTAATTCAGGAGTTGACGCCGCATTTGTCCATCCTGCCCAAGAACACCAGCCGATTCTTCTCCGGCTCCATCCAGGCTGTAGAGCTTTCCAAGCAGAACTCCTTGCTATTCTCTTGACCGTTCGCCTTGCCAATAACAGCTTGGAAAATGATGGAATAACTATTGTTTCTGACCTGCAAATCTTCTCTCGCAGCAATCTGCACTACCGGCCCATCAAAATAATCCTTAATAGCGGAAATTATCCTGGCGTTAGACAGTGCTCCCTACATCAGCCAATGCTAGGTACGTGGCCACAGCGGGGTATTTGGCAACGAACGAGCGGACAGAGCGACAAATAATGCTGCCGCTTCTACTCTTGAAATATATTTTTGTTATATACAGGGTGAATTAGATAAACTGGGAATAAATTTGGAAGTTCAGGGGAGACAAATACTACTTTATTAAGGTAAAAACATCAGGCGTTTTCAACAACAATTTCTACTTTAGATAGAAACTTTTTTTACATTCCATAGTCATATTAATTTGATATCTAACAGTACAAGTGTGTGTAGGGAAGGGATGAACAATAATCGGGAATTAGAAAATTGAGCAGCCATCGTCGTGGCTCTGCACGCCGGAAAGAGTCGCAAAGAGATAGAGGACTTTATTAGGGTGCCCAAAACCTCCGTTTATCGTGTCAAGAAGCAGTTTGATGAGGCCGACAGTATTAAAGAGGGAATGGCCGAAAAACAACAACAAAAAAAAAACAACACTCGCGTCGATCGTACAGAATAAGAGGCGAAGATTTTGTGAAAAATGTTAATGAGAAGATTGATGGAAACCCTGGGAGGAGCATGAGGCCATGACCAAGGAAATGGACGCTGGCTGTATGACAATTGTCAGAACTATCCATGAAGACCTTGGTCTCAAGTCGTATGTGTTATATATATCTAAGTTGTTCATAGATAGCAATAATGGGATACTCTGTGGATATAAAGAAGGAAGAACGAATGGCGAACAAAAACAAACAAGAAGGTTTTGTACCTTTTCTCACATTATTAGTTAATAAAGTATTTAATCACAAATAAATTGTTTATGTATAATTAAAGTATAAAACCGTGCTCTTCGGAAGCCCAGTTGCTGACTAAAAAATAACATGAAGGATAACACAAAAGAAAAGGTTGCTGCCATCCTCATCAACCTGAAACAAGACTCTTGTGGCATGCTGAGTTTCTTCTCTGAAGTAAAAATTAACGTGGACCAAATTCCAGAAATTATCGCTGGATCTATAAAGAAACGCTCAGAGGCACCTGTCGTTATAGCCTCAGGAAGAAATTATGTCTTCCAGCAGGACTCAGCTTCAGCCCACAAGGCAAAAAAGAAACAAACGTGGCTGACACTTAACGTCCCCAGTCACTGATGTCCTGATATTTGGCCCCCTAACTTCCAGACTGTAACTCCCTCGACTACTATGTATGGAGCGTTGTTTATAGAGATGTCAACAAACTCCCCACAACACCAATCAGTCTGTCAAGAAAGCGGTGCTCAAAGGTGATGGTCCAAATAGACAAGGTCATCGTCCCCAAGGCCTGTGCTTCATTTCGCACTTGCCTCGAGACTTGTAGCTAATAATGGAACTACATTGAAAAAATAAAACTATATCCTCTTATCTACTACTGTGCCCAATTTAATCTTAATATTTTTATTTTTACTTGTAATGAATTTCAGTTAAAATTCCATTTTGGTTTCCCAATTTACCAGATACAGTCTGGCTGAGAGCAGTCGAGGTGGTAAGAACGCACAAAGTAGGTAGGTTCCAAGAGGACTAGAACAGAGAAGAGAGTGTTCAGCAAATGTACGACTGGCGTGAAGAGCGCCTCGGAGAAATCTGCCCAAAGAATCCACCGACTTTTATTCTCGTCCCCCGAGCGAGACTGGGCCCCGAGTTCTCTTAATATAACGATCGTTATGTAAGAAGGCAAACAACGTGGACGACTCACCCACATCTTTCTTTTCTCTCCTTATACTTCCTCACAGAGGAAGGATAATTGGCAATTCATTAATTCTGACAAAGCTAGGTTGTCTAGTTTTTTTTTTTTTTTTAGTCGAACATTACATAGTCGAAATTTTTTCCTTCTCATCAAAGCTAATTGGGGATATAAAAATGTAAGTTAAATCCATTATTAATAAGCACATATAAAACAATTGTAACACAAAATAATCAATCACAAAGTAAGGACAGTAGAAATTGTTTATTTTCAAAAAGAATCATACGCGTCTATAATAGTTTCGAATTTTGATAACAGATGGCACGCTATTGCATCATAACAAAATAATCTAACTACCAGAAACACAAAATAACTTATATTTTAACAGTTATTTCAATAAAGCATCTAAATGTAAACCTCAAATAAAAAGAGACGTACCTGGTGAGGGATTTGTTTCAAATACTTGCCACCGCCGCTGAGGCGCTGCAGTAGGTGGCAAATATTTCACACCAGACGACATTCTCAAATTATTTTTTAAAAATCAATAATATGTATCAAAGAAACCTTTTTAAGATTATATTTTTATTCAAATGTGACGGTTATACGAAGACGGATTCTTATATGAATTGTGTGATGGTCCAAAGTATGCCGATATAATATTTTGCTATTTTTACCTTTTTTACGTTTTTAAGAGAGGAGTATAATATAAATTAATAAATAAAAATAAATTTAAAAAAGGGAAAAATAAAATATTTTATATTCTGCCATTGAATAATTAGATATATCTGAGTGAAAATTAAAGCGGCGATGGACCATCATCAAATTTCGAACCCAATGGGGTGTATTTTGTAGCAACTGATTAGCGATTTTTATAAGTGTTTGCTAGATATTTACCTCTTCACTCAATATGATCGTCCCTGTAGAATAGTGTGAAATATATAAGTGATGTGAATTTTAAGAAAATGGAATTAAGAACAATACACTGACTGTGTTTTGTAAATATGTAATTAATCTTTACTAAATTTAAATGTGTGTGATAAATAAATAATTATAATCAAATAATAAATATATAAGTTGTAGTTTATAAAAGATAAACAACACAACATATTTGGCGACGAGGATTAAAAAAAAAATAATAATAATAAAATAAGCGTAACAGAAGATGGCAAATAATTTGACGTCTCCATTACCGTTGAACCTTAATGCTACAGATTTGTATTCCGAGTACAAACATTGGATGAATTCATATTTAATTTATGAATTAGCAAGCGGTGTTTCAACAAAGAAAGATGACGTTAAAAGGGCAACACTTTTGCATTGCCTTGGACCACAAGTCCAAAGAATTTTCTTTAATTTGCCAGAAGAAAAAGATACGTATGAAAAAGCAAAAGAAGCTTTAACTAAATATTTCACACCACAAAAAAATATTGTATCAGAACGATTTAAATTTAGGCAAAGAAAACAAAATACAGATGAAAATATTGATTCATATGTCATTGCCCTAAGAGAATTAGTCAAATCCTGTGAATTTGGAAATTTAGAAGAAGACATGATCAGAGATCAGATAATAGAAAAATGCTATAATAGGCAATTAAAAGAAAAGTTGTTGCAACAAGATAATTTTAATCTTCAAAGAACAATTGAGATATCAAGAATGTTTGAAACAGCCAAAGAAGAATTTAGAGTATTGAAAAATGAAGATATGACCTCAATAAATAGAGTAAACTATAAAAATAATTTCCAAGCAGCTAATGAATCAACTGTTAAAGGACCAAAAGCTCATAATGTGTACCATCAAAAAGGAAGCACCTCCAAGGTAAGTGCACCTAATTTGGAAGAATGCTATAGATGTGGCTTAACTGCACATCCTCCATATAAATGTGGAGCTAGAAATATGAAATGCACATTTTGTAACAAGATGGGTCATCTTAATAGAGTTTGTAGAAATAAAAATAAATATAAAAATATTGAAGGAAAGAAAAGAAATATTCAAAATATTTCAGAAAATAATGAAGACTCAGATGAATACACTTTCTTTTTAGGCTCTGATAACAAAGAAAGTATCTATATAGATGGAAAGGAAATAACAATGACTATTGATACAGGTAGTGATACAACATTCATAGGACTTGAAAATTTGAAAAATATTTTTCCTAAATCTCAAATGCCAACTTTAAATGGTACAGAAAGGAAATTTTATGCCTATGGACAAACTTCACCTCTTCCATGTTGTGGATATTTCTTTGCAGATGTTTCATGGGGTGAAAGGTCTATAAAGGAACAGATTTTTGTGATTGAAGGTAAAGCAGAACCTCTTTTAGGAAAGAAAGCAAGTTTCGAATTAGAAATTATAAAGCGTGGAACAAAAATAAGGAATATTCAACAGGAAGTTATTCCGAAGGATATATATAATTTGATACAAGAAAACATGAACCTTTTTCAAGGTCAAGGAAATGTGAAGGGTTATAGTCAAAAAATAACTCTAAAAGAAAATGTTACTCCTGTAGCTCAGAGATGCAGACATTTTCCATATAAAATGGTAGAAGCCATCAATCAAGAGCTAGACAAAATGATAGAAGATGGCATTATTGAGGAAGTCCATGAAGCTTCTGAATGGATCTCAAACATTGTGGCAGTTCCAAAAAGGGAACTGAAGAAATCAGACTATGTGTTGATCTGAGAGAAGTGAATAAAGCCATAGTTAGAGAGAGATATCCTATACCAACAGTTGACAATATATTGCAAGCATTGCAGGGAGCAAAAGTTTTTGCTAAACTTGATGCAAAGAAAGGCTTTTGGCAAATTGAACTTGATGAAAAGTCCAGGCCATTGACCACCTTTATTACACCCAGAGGATGCTACAGATTTTGCAAAATTCCTTTTGGACTTTGCAGCGCACCTGAAGCTTTTCAAAAAGCTATGAACTCAATATTGTCTCATTTAGAAGGAGTGTTATGCTACATAGACGATGTGATTGTATATGCGCAATCTATAGAACAATTGGATCAAAGACTGAAAAAAGTATTTGAAAGATTTCAACAAGTTGGACTCAAACTAAACAAAAGTAAATGTAAATTTTCTCTAAATGAATTGGAAATATTAGGCCATATTGTTAGTAAAGATGGAATTAGACCTGATCCAAAGAAAATAGAAAGTGTTCTAAGTTTTTCAAAACCTGAAAATGTAGATTCTCTAAAATCATTTTTAGGTACATGCGGATTTTTAAGAAAATTCAATCCAGACTTTTCAAAGTTAGCCGAACCACTTAATAATTTGACAAGAAAGGACATAAAATGAAAGTGGAGCAAGAAAGAAGAGGACTCATTCAGAAAATTGAAAGAAGCTCTTACAAAAAATCCATGTTTAGCCTATTTTGACATGAATGCACCTACCGACGTAATTTCTGATGCTAGTCCTGTAGGTTTAGGAGCTGTTTTACTACAAAGACAAAATGATGGAAGCAAAAAGCCAGTGGCCTATGCAAGTAGATCATTGACTAATGTTGAGAGAAGATACTCACAAATAGAGAAAGAAGCTCTTGGGTGTGTGTGGGCTGTTGAGCATTTCAATGACTATTTATGGGGAAATAAATTTGTACTTAAGACAGATCATAAACCATTGATTTATATGCTTAATCCCAAGAAGGCAACAGTCTTGCCACCAAGAATTGAAAGACTTAGTTGGAGACTTCAACCTTATGATTATGAAATAGAGTATCTTAAGGGCAAACAAAATATTGCAGATATATTTTCAAGAAAACCTTTAACAAATATTTCATGTGAAAATATTGTTGATGATTATGTGGAAAAAGTACTTTCCATATTTTCAGAAGAAATGAAGGCAATTTCCCTCAATGATATCAAGAAGCAAAGTGAAGCAGATCCATTTTTCAAATTTCTAACTAAAATAATTCAAACTGGAAATTGGCCATATCAAATTGATGATGATGAACTTAAAAGTTTGCACAAATTTAAGGAAGAACTTTCAGTTTATGATAATCTCATTTTAAAAGGAAAGAGAATTGTTATACCAACAGATCTTAGAAGAAATATTTTAGACTTAGCTCATGAAACTCATCAAGGGATTGCTAGAACTAAACAAATTTTAAGAGAAAAATACTATTGGCCCAATATGGACAAAGATATAGAAAGACGTATAAAGAATTGTTACATTTGTGAAGTCAATCAACCTTTAAGGCATGACCAACCTTTAACAACCATACCAATACCTCCTAGACCATGGTATAAAGTAGGAGTAGACTTAGTTGGACCAATTGATTCAAAATATATTTTGACACTTATTGATTATTATTCATCGTTCCCGGAAGCGATTATAATAAATGATATTTCTTCGAAAACTATAATTTCAAAATTAAAAGAAATTTTTGCAAGATATGGATTTCCCATTGA
Source organism: Cordylochernes scorpioides (assembly GCA_030710605.1). Lineage (NCBI taxonomy): Eukaryota > Metazoa > Arthropoda > Arachnida > Pseudoscorpiones > Chernetidae > Cordylochernes > Cordylochernes scorpioides. Next base: position 30,177,036 of record CP092870.1, on the reverse strand, counting down.
AATAGTTTCAGATAATGGTCTTCAATTTGTAAGCAAAGATACTGAGCAATTTTTTATGAAATCAGGTATAAAACATATAAGAGTGTCGCCATATTATTCTAAAAGCAATGGAAAAATTGAACGTTTCCACAGATATTTAAAAAAGCAACTTATTTCAGTAAAATTGCAAGGAAAGGATTGGAAAGAAGAACTTCAATGTGTTCTAATGGCATACAGGTCGACTCCACACCCTTTTACTGGGAAAACACCAGCATTATTGCTTTTTTCCAGGGAAATTAGAAATAAGCTCAATGATATAAATGACAATGATTCTCTTATGGATAAAGAAGTGATGGAGCATAATCAAGCCTATAAAGAAAGAATGAAGAAATATGCTGATAGCAAGAATAAGGCCTTGCCTCATGACTTCAAGAAAGGTAATATTGTTTATGTCGCAAACACTGAAATGAAAAGCAAGTTGACACCAAATTATGACAACCAAAGATTTATCATTCTAGAGACTATATCTCCAAATTCATTCAAGTTAGTCAATACTGAGACAGGTAGCTTTATCATTAGGAATGCAAAGCATTTAAGACATGCCAATGTCTTACAAGATTTTAACAAAGGAATTGATTTGAATACCACTTTGATTAAGACTCCAGAAATTAGAATGGAACTTCCTAGTACTTCAAGGTATCTACCAGAACAAGAAGCAACCTTAGAAGATATTGTATCAGAAGAGCAGATTGCTATATCTGATATGGACTGTTTATACCCAAATGAATCACCTAATGAGAATGAAAACAAGACTGTCATCACTAGAAGTGGAAGACAAATACAAGTTCCTTCTAGATTTAAGGACATGATTAGATACTAACTAAACAAGGGAGGAATATGTAGAATAGTGTGAAATATATAAGTGATGTGAATTTTAAGAAAATGGAATTAAGAACAATACACTGACTGTGTTTTGTAAATATATAATTAATCTTTACTAAATTTAAATGTGTGTGATAAATAAATAATTATAATTAAATAATAAATATATAAGTTGTATTTTATAAAAGATAAACAACACAACAGTCCCCCGACGCTTTTATTTTCACTCAGATATATCTAATTGCTCAATGGCAGAAAATAATTTATTTTTTCCGATTTAGTGCATGTTGAAAGAATAAATTCTTATTTTAAAAAATAATAATCTGTGAAAAAATTTTTTTAATACTGGGCAACACTGTAATATAACAACAATAAGAGAGATATTTATATAAAAAGTAGACACTTCGGCCAGTTGGAGTTTTTTATTTTCTCAACGTTTCAACAAAAATCTTTTGTCTTCGTCAGGAGAAGTAAATAAAAATAAACATTTGGCAAGGCGTTAAAAATTGTTCTGAGGTTTGCAAGGGCGTTCTCACGTGATTCTTCGAATTTAGTACAACATCTAAAGCGCGAGTCAAAAACAAATATTAAACTCGTCAAAGACTATGATCTTGGAAATAAAAATATATAATAATAAAATAATAACAAATTAAGTAAAAATAAATAAATAAAGTAATATAATAATAATCACAAAGATTATTATATAGATTTATAACTATTATGTTCAATTTTTTATCTAGCTTATTAACTACTTTTTAAATTTAAAAATGAAGCATATTGTTGCGGAATATCTTCAAAAGTATTTATAGTTCTTTTCCCAAATTCTCGTGATACCCATCCCTCTAAAAATAATCTTTCCTTTTTAAATTTTATATTCCTATGAAATATCTCAATATCATTCCAATCTGGCCTATGTCCTGAAAATAATGCATGTTCCCCAATTTTGCTTAACGCCCTTCTCTCCAATAAACCCTGTTGGTGTTCCTTAATTCTGGTCTCTAAATTTCGGCCGGTTTCTCCTACATAAATTTTGTCACATTCTGTGCATTTAATCCCATAAATTACGTTATTTGGTTTTGATGTGCCTATGTTATCCTTCATTATGTTATTTCTAGTTAAAAATTCCCTTTTTGTCCCAGTACTATACCAAATATTATATTTACATTTTTTCAAAATTCTAGATATTTCGTTATCCACTTCTCTAATATAAGGAATTATTATATTATTGTAACCTTCTGTAGTTCTATTCAAATGTTTATTTTTATTTACTTCTCCTGACGAAGACAAAAGATTTTTGTTGAAACGTTGAGAAAATAAAAAACTCCAACTGGCCGAAGTGTCTACTTTTTATATAAATATGAATGCCGGCCAGGCAACCGCTATCTTTTCGATAATAAGAGAGATAGCCTGAAAAACCTAAATTAATTATTTGTTTGCCTTTTTAAATATGTGTGTTTTTCTTTGTTAATGAATAATAAACTTCTGCGTGTTTCATGTAAAAACTGTATTCTTTAACTTAAAGCAGTGCATTTAAATAAAAGCTTTTTTTTAAAGGGTATTTTTATTTATTAATTATTTAGTTAGTTGTCAGTAATGAATTTACAAAGCCTAAAATCAAAAAGTGAAATATATACAAAATGTCACCAAAATATTTAAATAGGCACATCAATATTAAACCTACCCACAGTTTTATTATCTACTTATAAAACCATCACACACTATGATATTAGAATATATATTTTTAAATAAAAAGGCAAATATTTGATCAAATAATTCTAGAATAACTACATGTAATTAATCCAGGTTCCTTAGGTATAATCACTCGTGTTGTCACTTTTGGTTTATTTGCAAATATCTGTGGAAGTCCAAGATATTAATAGCGTCGAACAGATTTATTTCTAGGAATATTTTACATATTGATGCCAGGTTGAGATTTATTATTCATAAGAGAGTGGCCGTTTGATTTCTTTGTTTTCAGAAATCTGAGCATATGAAGAGGAGATGACCCACTGTTTGGTCTTCATTCTAGCAGTTGGGGTCAATCGATCCTCTTTTAAATTTTAACGGAGTATACTTGAGCGTGGCAATGGCCATTTAGGATGGTTGTTGAAGTGGACTCATGTTAGATTATTCAAAGCATGGAAATCAAAATTATTGGCGTAAATATTCTGAGATTTTTTTTGCTGATTGTATAATCCATAATGTATAGGTCTATCGATAAATTCTGTGTGATCTGAGTTATTTTATTGTGGGCAACGCTTTATGGAAATATTTTGAAAAGACAGTGTATAAGTTTGAGGTGCAACGGGCTTGTCTCTTTGGCCTTCTAGTTAATTTTTCAGAATATTGCTGTGACCTTTGACACAGCAGAGTTGAACATTGGGTGTATAGTAGGGTGGACTGCATATGACAGAAAGAGTCAATCGGGAGTCTGAGGCAATTCGGAAGTTTACACGCGGAAAAATCTGGTTATCTTTAGTCGCCTAAAGAATCAGAGTTTCTTCTTGGGATGTTGAATATTCGTGATATCGACCGCTCATTGCGCTACAGAAACTGCTGCGCCTATTTTCTTCATTTTAAAGGGAATATAAAAATTATATTTTATGTCTTATACCTGGCCACTACAGTCAGTTAAAAGTTTGATATTTAATACTTTTACTTTATAAACCGCTTCAAGCCAGTATACTAAATATAATACTTCTATGTGGTCTGGGATTATATCAAAAATCGATCACAAACTTGAAAGGAATCATGGAAATTAGTCCATTTCCGACCACATTTTTATAGAATGCTGGCCGCTCTTTACACTACAGAAGCAGTTTCATTTGAGAGAGCAATACAATTTCTATTCTCTAATCTATTTCACGCCACGACGGTCACCTCGAAGTCTGAGATTTTGTAAACTTACATTGTTAGCAGTAATGAAACAGCCAATAAAATACCAGACTTCTACATGGTCTAGATATATTAAGAACTAGATCATTATCCCGTTCTACGAACGGGTCTAGAACGATAGTCATTTCTAAACCCCCGTTGTTAAAGTTTTACCCATATATATATTTATAAACGTTGTGTGAGAGATACATATTTAATATAAATGTGTGCATGTAATGATATTGGAAATAAATTACTTAATTATAACAGATAAATAGATATATTTCAAACAGATTTTTGCCTTTCATTCCAAAGAGGTTTCAGATAAGAACCTGAATATTTGGATTTATTCCTTCTTTGAAGTCTTGAATAATCACTGAAGAATTCAATTTGCTACTTCCAACAGTTTCCCAACAAGCCAGATGCCAGAAAATGTGTACTCCTGCAATGGTAGTTGGACTGATCGAGTGTTCAAAATTGAAGACTTCCATGTGGTCTGAAAAGCCCTGTTAAAATTAAATTTAAAAAATTTGAAAATATTTTCGGAAATTAGTTCGCTTCCGACCACTCTGACCAACCAGATGTCTGATAATTTGTCAACCTGAATTGTCATCAGATTCTAATAAGTGTACAAAATTTCAGAATTCTACGTGCTAATTGACTACAAAATTGGTGGACAGACAGAAATTAAACAAGTGAAAATATATTTTCAAAAAACATTGGGATTAGGCCTTAAATTGACGGAAGTCTGCTCGCGGTGGATTGGTCAATTCCTCGTACGAGGCGTAACCTAAAGCCTAACTGGAATAAGTCTCTTTTGGTTTGGGGGAACCCAAAATTCATTGTAAACTATATTAAAAAGTTACACAGACACATAATGTATTATTGTTGACGGATAATTGGTACATATATATATATTAAAAATGGCATATCCTGACCAGGAGCACATGTGCTTTACAGAAGGCAGAGCGCCATCTGGTGGAACAGAAATCAACTAAGCATTGATTTAGCCTGTTCCCTGATATTTGGCCAACCCAATTTCTTGATAAATAAAGAAAAGCCATCCACGAACGCGTTTCGCGCTTTTGGCGCTCCTCAGCGTGGAGTAGGCTGAACCATTTTTATTTTTATTTCGTTTTTTAATATATATATATTTAATATGGATTATTCAATTGATTCATTTTAGCTATAGGTAATATAATAAATTAATTGTGAAAGGGGAATTATTTATAACGGTGTCGTGAAATGTGTGGTCCTATATTATCATATATAAATACGAGTATATATAATGAATATATAAATATATATGCGTGATGGTATTGAAATCAGATTACTGAATTATAACAGATACATTATTATATTTATTGACTTTTGACAGCTCTTTGCTTGTAATTCCAATGAGGTTTCAAATAGAAACCTGAATATTTGAATTTCAAACTTTCTTGGGGTCTTGAATAATTTATGAAAAAATTAATTCGCAACTCCAAACAGTTTCCAACTTCGTGCCACACATAAGACTTAAAAACAAATATAGAAAATTGTTCATTTCCAGCCACTTCGACCACCCAGAAGTCTGAAAATTTGTACACTTCGCATTGTTCATTGGACTGAGCGAGTATTAAAAGTTTCATACTTCTATGTGATCTGGAAGCATATTGACATTTATTTTAAAATTCACGTTCAGCACGAGGTCTCTGTCGTCTAATTTTCTGGGAGGTTATAGCGAGGTAGATGTTCCTGTGAGGACGTGCATAGATGTCATGGCCTCTAGTGACAAAAGAGCCACAGTTAATGGGCGACTGTTTATTATCGCCTCGACCTCCGTTAAGACAGTTCTCAGCATCTCTTCCTGCGGGGCTTTCTCTCAATGTTTTCACATATCTGATGATTATTTCCCAAGCTCCGTCGAAGTGTGGTCCATGCGACGGGGTGAAGTTCCACACGATTTCTTTATTGCCAGTTCCTCTGTGATGTCAACTCGGTTCAGTTGTCTTAGCTGTTGGATTTAATTTCTAAGCTTATTATCATTGACGACATTTTATTGATATTGGACTACTCTGATGTTGTTGTTTTTGTTCGATAGCACATATATAATTTGATTGCTGTATTTCCCATTACCGGGCAGTTGGCGTTTCTTGCGCTCCTGGGGCCTGGGTTATCCTTATTTCTCTCTTTCCCATTATTTTTCTTTCTATTATGTTATAATTTTAATATTTGTATGATTAAATAAAACCATTTATTAAAAAACTCCTTCATTAACTAAAAACTCCTTCAATGGTTATGGGCATAGCACTTCTCCCACCGCGCGAATAAAAAAGGCTTAAATCGAGCGTCAACATTCTTGAAAAATAAAACAAATTTACCGAAAAGGTAAGATATACACATCTTCAGAAAATGGAGAATAGTGTACAAGTTCCCAAATTTGACGGAAAAAACTTCGCTTCTTGGAAATTTAGGATCGTATCAATTTTTGAAGGCAAAGAATTGGACGACCTTTTGGAAGGTGATCCACCAGAAGATGAAGTTAAATTCAAAGAATGGAAGAAGAAAGATGCTCAGGCTAAAGGAATCATCACATGTGCAATGACTGACTCCTTAGTCGCCTTAATATTAAATTGCAAAACAAGCAAAGATATTTGGATAGCGCTGCATGAAAGATATGAAGGAGATAAAAAGAAAAGGATCATTGAGGCCCGAAACGACGTTTCAAGATTGACAATGAGGAAAGAAGAAAATTGGGAAGACTATCTCTACAGAACAGAGAAGCTATTAGAACAAGCAAGAAACCTTGGTGCAGATATACAACATCAAGAATTCACCAATTCAGTGATCAGAGGACTACCCCAAAAGTAAACCTTGTTGCACTTCAACTGAATTGCCAAATGAAGGTAAGCATTTCTGATCTTAAAAATTGCTTAAAACTATATCATGAAAGATTCACTCATGAAGAAAAGGAAGGAAATTCCAAAGCATTCAATACAATACATAAAGAATCTTTCTCAAACAGTAAGCATTTCCACAAAAATAGAAATGGTAATAAGCCTATTTGTTTCATTTGTGCTAAACCTGGCCACAAGGCTATAGAATGTTGGCATAATCCTAAAAGTAAAAGAGGGAGAGAAAATAAACAAACCTCAAAGAATAAACCTGAACATCAAAATAAGGCAAAATTTGTAAATTTGCAACCTAAGGAACATGTGTCCAACATCAAAGAATATGAAACTACTCAACAACCTGAAGAATGGGTGATTGATAGTGGGGCTAGCTGTCACATGACATCAAATAGAGATCTATTAAAGGAAGAAAGAGAGGTTCACAAAACAATAAAACTTGCAGATGACTCTGAAATAATATCCAATGCAGAAGGAGCAATTGAAATTGAAGGACAGAATAAGTTGATTAGGCTTAATGATGTCCTATATGTTGAAAAATTGTCAGGTAACTTAATGTCTGTTAACAAACTGGTAGATGACAATAAAAAAGTACTTTTTGATAAGGATGGAGGACATATAATGGAGGAAGATGGAGAGGAAATTTTAATGGCCCAAAGAATAAATGATTTCTACATAATCAAAACATCAGCACCAGAAGAAATTCCATCACAGGCTTTAAAGGCTACTCTTCATACCTGGAATGATTGGCACAAAAGATTGGGGCACCTAAATGAAGAATCCATGAAGCAAATGTTGAAGAATAATTCAGCTCACAATTTCAATACTCAATCCCAGAATATGGACACTTGTCAAGTTTGTATTCAGGCCAAACATCCTAGAACACCCTTCAAACCAGTCCTATATCCTCAATCTACTAGACCATTGGAATTAATACATATTGATTTGATTGGACCTATTCAAGAGGAATCAATTGGAGGTGCTAAATATTTATTAACACTTGTTGATGACTTTTCAAGAAAAATATTTCTAGAATTTCTTTCATCCAAATTGGAAACTTTTGACATCATCAGATCTTTCATTGAAGAAATTGAAAAGGAAAAAGAAACCAAAGTCAAACAATTAAGATCAGATCATGGAAAATAATTCACAAATCATCAAATGACTCAATATTTAAAAGGTAAAGACCTTAAGCACCAACTGACAAATGTTTACACACCCCAACAAAATGGTATCTCAGAAAGGTATAACAGAACACTGATTGAAGGAACAAGAGCTTTGCTGATAGACTCACAACTTCCATTGAGATATTGGGCAGAAACAATGTCAACCTTTGCTTATTTGAAAATTAGAATGTTGACTTTGCTTAGAATTATTAATGAAAGTGATTCCAATAATTATTAATTAAACATTATATTTATTGATTTACAAGAGAGAGAACAAAATATAAAAGAGAAACTAATATTAAACAAAGGAACTTTTTTTTTGTTTTGGTTAGCGCCTATTTACCTGTGAGCTTACACACACTCTGTGGTAACAATTAATTAATATATATACAACACACGCTCCCCTGTGTGTAAGCCCTAATCAGCAAGTCCAAAGCTATCTGCACATTTCTGTAGTTTGTCCCCTTAGGGAGACTCTTCGTTAGTATATCCGCCTCCATGTCTTCACTTTTGGTGTATTCCAGCTTGATTCCTTTTTTGAATTTCCTCTTTCACAAAATAATACTTTCGGTTTATGTGCTTTGTTCGTGAAGAAATTTTGTCAGATTGTATCCAGTTTATTGCAGCCTTGGCTGTCACTTTTCAAGGTAATTGGGAAAGTTAAATTTTCACAAAGTTCTTCTAGTAATCCCTTTAACCATAATACTTCTGTAATTCCTTCACATATTGAAATAAGTTCTGCTTTACATAACTTTTGTACTAAATTTTGCTTACTACTTCTCCAGTTTATTAGGCGGTTGCCAAGTTTGACTGTATAGCCTGAATAGGATTTTGCGACTCGGGTTGTGCACCAGCTCGCATCAGTACTTATTGTGATATTGTTGTCTTTTGACTCATATGCCAACATTTTATTTCTTAACACCAAGCAATAACGCGCCATCTATACATTTAAAATAAAAGGATTTAAAAGCGCGAATGTTTCTTTTATACATAAAACGAACTTCTACTGTCCTTACTGCGATGAATCCTTTTATTTTATATGTATAGATGGCGCGTTATTGCTTTGTGTTAATTTATTCCTAACTGGCCTTGTCTTTATAGTTTGCTGAAGAGCATTGCTCGAAGCAAATATTTGAATGTAATTCTACTGTCCTATAAGCTTATGTCCATAGTTTACTTAAAACCCATTGCTAAGATTCCATCCTTCAGTGTAGCATATAAAAGCAGAATGATCCAATACAGTATTAGAGCTCTGAGAAGCGGTCTGGTGGATTAAATTGGCGAAACCGCTGGGAGGGTTCACCACTGATGAGCCAAGCCCTCCCAATATATTTTTTCATCGCAGTAAGGACAGTAGAAGTTCGTTTTATGTATAAAAGAAACATTCGCGCTTTTAAATCCTTTTATTTTATTTCTTGTTTCCTTCAGATATCTATATAAATCCTTTTAACTCCAGTTAAGTGTATTTCTCTTGGATCATTACTATACTGTGAAAAATTGCTGACGTTGAAGGATATGTCCGGTCGAGTACCCATAGAAAGGTACATTAGTGATCCAATCATTTCCTAGTATACAGTTTTATCTACTGGCTTAGAGTCCAAATATTCATCCAAATTTTGATTTTGATCTCCAGGTGTCTGCACACTGTTGCATTCTTCCAGTCCAAATCTGTGAAGAATTGTATCAATATAATGAGTCTGAGATAGATAAAATCCATCTTCTGCCCTTTTTATTTCAATTCCAATAAATGGTTCGCTATCTTTCTTTTCTGTTAGAGTAACATATTTTTCTATTTCTGAGGCTAGGTTGTCATTAATTTCCTTACTTATCCCAGCAATGATGAGATCATCTACATATAGACCCAGTATTGCATACTCTTCTCCTCTCTGGAGTTTATAGACGCACGGATCACAATTGGTTCTAATCATTCCCAACTGGTATAAAATTTCATTGATCTTTTTGTTCCAACATTTTCCTGATTGTGGTAGACCATACAGGCTTTTTTCCAATTTACACACTTTGTTTTCTTCTCCTTTTTGCATAAAACCATCTGGTTGTCTCATGTATACTGTCTCTTCTAACTCACCATAGAGATAAGCTGTCTTCACATCATAAGTCTTTATGATTAAATTCTATTGTGTTGCAAGAGTTACTATTGTTCGCAAGCTTTCCTTTTTGAGTACAGGTGAAAAAGATTCCTTATAGTCCACACCATATCTTTGATTGCATCCAACAGCAACCAGTCTGGCCTTTCTTTTATATATGCCGTTATTTGAGGTTTTCTTTGTACTGTAGAACCATTTACTATTGATGACTTTCATGCCATTTTCCCTTGGTACTAGTGTCCATACTTTATGTTTCTCTATCTCACTGAGCTCTTCTTCCATTGCTTTGTGCCATTCATTTCTTTCTCCACTATCCATTGCTTCTTTAAAGTTCTCCGGGATATAATGATCTATTTCCATAATTAAGTTTGCATCATTCCTATCTTTCATTCTTTGTGAGCGTCGAACTCCTTCTCCAATCAATTTTCTTTCTTGTTCTTCAAGTCTTGCTTTGTGCCGTTCTTCTAAGATGCTCTTTGTTTCTCCTTTCTTTCTTCCTCCTTTTACGCATCTTTCCTGTATCGGTTCAGTTTGTGATGAGTAATTTTCACAGTCACCACCTAGTTTTAATGAAGTATCCTCCTGAGACCTTATTTTACTCTCTGTTACAGGATTGTCTTCTTTCAAGATAAGAAAGTCTTCAACTATTTCTTCACAATTTCTTTTATAGGTCACATTATCACAATTAGTATCTTCCTGAATATCATTTGCATAATCAATTCCTCTCTTATCTTCACTAAATTTTACTTATCTGACTTCATGAATTCTCTTTGTCATTATATCATATATTCTGTAGGCTTTTCTTTTAATGGAATAACCAATAAATATTCCCTTTCTACCCTTTGGTGAAAACTTGTTTCTTCTTGGTTTGCTCTCAAGCCAATGTGTCAAACATCCAAATATTCGAATGTGTTTGACCGATGGTTTCCTGCCATTCCATCTCTGCATAGGTGTATGGTGCTTGATAGACCTGTGAGGAGTACAATTCTTAATGTACACAGCTGTAGCAATTGCCTCTGCCCAAAACTTCCTGGGTAATTTTGAGTCAATTAGTAAGGTTCTCGCTGTATCTATAAGAGTCCTATTCACACTCTCTGCGACTCCATTACTTTGTGGTGAGTATGTGGTGGTATGTTGGTGATGGATCCCAATTCTCTTGAAAAGTCCTTCAAATCTAGAGTTACAAAATTCAGTTCCATTGTCGGTTCTTACATCTTTTATTCTAAGACTTTATTCGTTTTCGGCTCTTGCTTTAAATTCTTCAAATCTCTCAAAGGTCTCATCTTTTGATCTCAGGAAATATACAAAGATTATTCTACTGTAATCATCTACTATAACAAGGAAATACTTAGATTCTCCTAAAGATTGACATGGCATTGGTCCACATAAATCCATATGAATCAACTGCAGGGGCTTAACTGTATAATTTTCCGTAATATTATATGGCTTCTGAACCAGTTTTTCCATTATGCATGCTTCGCACTCTGGTAACCTTTCGAATTTTAGATCCAATCCTCTTACAATGTGTCCTTGAATAATTTTTTTCGTGTATTCTTCATTTATATGTTTTAATCTCTTATGCCATAAACTTATATTGCTATTTTTATTTGATAAATGTGTATTTATAACCATGACATTTTCATTTTTTATATTGGTACATTTCTTAGTTTTGTTTCCATCATAAACATTCTATCTTTAATATATGCTTCAGCAACTAAATCATTCCCTTCATTATAAATTTTTGCTCCATCCTTATTGAAAATAACTGAATTTCCTTTGTTGACTAATTCGTATACTGACAAGAAAATATTTCTTAAATTTGGTACATGTAAGATATCTTTGATGCGAATATTTTCTTGGCCTTCACTTGTGCATGTAGTAAGTCTCATATCTCCTTTGGCTATGGCTTGGGTAGTTTTGCCCTTCTCAGCTAGGTTGATTTCACTTTCATAATCTACCACATTTTCCATCAAAGTTAGGTTTGGGGTTAAATGTGCGGTGCATCCTGAATCTATACACCATATTTGCTTATCATTTTTCCCATCTGGTGAATCTTCAAATTCTTTTACATATGTTTCAAATGCTTGCTCATTAATTCCACTTTTCATAGTATCCACTAGGTTATTTGAATGTTCCCTACTGTATTTGTTATTTCTATAATATGGAAACCATTTCTTTTGATATCCTTGTTTCTCTTTATCTCGAAACCAGCCATCATTAGCAAGATGTCCCTTTTTATTACAAACAAAACATCTTTTTGGCTGAAATTTTTGAACTTTTCTATCTTTAATTCTCTATACTTGTTCATGCCCATTCTCAACTGATTGATTTAATCTCACATTTCTTCTTGACTCCTCTTCTCTTAGAGTTTGTTGAATCTCTTCTACTGTTGCCTCTCTCTTAGATTGTAAGACAATAGCAATATTTTCATACCTTGGATGTATGCCTCTGACAATATGAAATGAAAGTTCTCTTGAGGGAAATTGATGCCCTAATGATGAACATCTAGCAGCAATATTTTTTGCCCTTGTTTTATATTCATCTACAGTTTCATTATCTTTCATTTTAATGTTCGTTAATTCTAAACCTATATCAATAATTTTATCTTCCAAATTGCCTGTGTATGTTTTTCTCAGTGAGTCCCATACTTTCTTAGCATTTGTTTCTCCTATGAATATTCCAGCTTGTTCATTAGTCAATGTTGTGATGATTATCCCAAAAGCTTCATCATTTTTATCACTCCAAATCTCCCAAGAACTTTTGTCTTCCATATCAGGTTCTGTGGATCGGAAATTACACATTCAAATAATTTTCTTCCTCTCAGAACTGCGCCGATTTTCAACGCCCATATTTGATAATTTGTTCCTGTTAATGGTTCAATTTTTGTTTGGGATAAAAAATTATATTCAGCCATTTTTGCTTTTTGAGCTAATATAAACAAACCAATATATTTTAAATACAAATATATTTTTTAAATTTATTTGAATATTATGTAGCTTTTAAACATGCAATATATAGATATAATTTAACTTAATCTATATAACTACCTTTAATATTCTTAGAAGTGCTTCAGTTTACCGATCATAATAAACTTCTTGCTTAATCTTCAGATTAAATATTTTCCTTTTGAGCTTTATATTGAACAACCACGCTCTGCTACCAATTGTTGACTTTGCGTAGAATTATTAATGAAAGTGATTCCAATAATTATTAATTAAACATTATATTTATTGATTTACAAGAGAGAGAACAAAATATAAAAGGGAAACTAATATTAAACAAAGGAACTTTTTTTTGTTTTGGTTAGCGCCTATTTACCTGTGAGCTTACACACACTCTGTGGTAACAATTAATTAATATATATACAACATAGAACACCTTGTAAAAAATTGGGATCGGAAACTCCTGAAGAGAGATTTTCAAATAGAAAGCCAACTGTAGCTCATCTAAAGATATTTGGATGCATAGCTTACTACTATGTACACAAGCACAAAAGAGGAAATTTTCAACCTACAGCCAAGGTTGGAATATTTGTTGGCTGTTCAAGCACAAGAAAGGCTTGGAGACTAATTTATCCTGAAAATGAAAATGTAATTGAAACAAGAGATTTTAAATTTTTTGAAAATAAATTAGGAAAGGAAATACTAAACAAAAATGATTCAGATGACACTCAAAAATATTTCCTTTGCAATTTTCCAGAAGAGACTATCCCAGAAACTTCTGAAGAAGTAGAAAATCATGATGATCATTCTCATTCTGATCTTGAAAATCAAGATGAACATTCTGAACTTCCTTACAATCTCAGACCAAATTTAAAATATAAACTTTACTATGAGCTTTCTTCAGATGATGAACCTATTGAAGACAATGAAAACAAAGATCCCACCTATGATCCAACTGTAGGAACACTCAAGCCTTCCCATGGAAACTTGCTACCATCATCTTATGTAGAAGCAATTATTCATCCTGATTCACCTTTGTGGCAACAAGCAATGGATAAGGAAATTCATTCTCTTCAGAACCATCATGTATGGGACCTTACTGAATTACCTGAAGGTGCTAAAGCAATAAAATCCAAATGGATATTTTCAAAGAAAATGGATCCTCAAACCAATCAGGAGATCTACAAAGCAAGACTTGTTGCTTTGGGCTGCTCTCAGGAATATAGGACAGACTACACAGAAACCTTTTCTCCAGTGATGAAAACAGATTCATTCAGAACTCTTCTAGCCTATGCTACAATGGCAGGATATGAATTTCACCACTTTGATATTGAAACAGCATTCCTGTATGGTCTGCAATGTTGGCATCCAAGACAATTTGGTCCACTATCTATTCCATTGCCCATTCCTACATGAAAAGAGAATGGAAATTCGCGAAATTTCGGAGCTAACTCACTACAATGAACAACATGTATATAAAATCTTTACTTCTCTCCTGCTGGATAAAACATTTGTTTATAAATATTTTAAATTTTTAAAGGTAATTGATAAAATGAGAGAAGAAGTGCTCAACTCCACAGACAACGGCTGATTGCTCCCCCTCCCCTCTAAATTGATTTTCCTCCTCACTCATGTACATATATAACCGTTATGGGGAATCCCCTTGTAAGACAATAGTGTCTTAATAAAGGTTTTTTGTTGTTGTTGTTGTTGCATTCCTGTATGGAAAACCTTCAGAGACCATCTACATGACCCAACCTCCAGGCTACCAGGATGACAAGAAAAAGACCTCTGTATGTATACTAAATCAGGCATTGTATGGCTTTAAACAGAGTGGTAGGGTATGGTATGAAACATTTACAGAATACCTTTTTGAAATAGGTTTAACACAACTTAAATCTGATAAATGAGTTTTTACTTTTAGAAATGGCAATTCACATTTACTTTTAGGACTGCATGTTGATGATATGATAATCATTAATTCTGATCCTGAAATTTTGCATGATATAAAACAAAAAATAAGACTTCACTTCAAAATAAAGGAAAGTTTAACAACTTGTAACATTTTAGGCATTGAAATCATTAAAGAGGATGTTAGACTGATTTTAAAACAGGAAAATTACATAAAAAAATACAAAAATATAACATACAAGATTGCAAGCATATTTCAACCCCATTAGATCCTAACACTCATTTAGATAATTTTAATAGCTCTAAGGAAGTCAATAAGACTCGATATCAAGAATTAATAGGCTCTTTGCTTTATCTCTCAACAAAATCTAGACCTGATATTGTCTTTGCAGTTACTCTTTTAAGCAGATATAATCAAAACCCTAGAGAAATCCACATGGGTGCAGCTAAGAGAATTCTTAGGTATTTAAAAGGAAGTAAGCAGTATGGATTAATATATACTAAAGGAGATGTCGAATTAAAGGCTTACACAGATGCATCATGGAATTGTGGCAGATCCAATAAAGCAAGATCAACTGCTGGATTAACCTTTTATATAGATAAAAATCTCATTTCTTGGTCAAGTAAGACTATTCCTAACACATGTTGATAGGCTTAGCAAAAATATGATGTTTCTTTTTAAGGATTTCAAGTTGTTTTGTACTCACGTATTTTGTAGTTACGAGGACATCCCTTTAGATATAAACAAATATATATTTATTTAAGGAACGACTTGTTCCAATACAATTGTTGTAAACAAGCGAGCAAAGAATCAAACAGAAAAGTCATGAAGCGTAGAAGTAAGTGTGACGACAGCATCGATGATGATGAAGTCAAAGTTTTGCGTAACAATTCCCTCCTTACTTTGTCTTTATTCCCACGATGCTGAGGTTCTCCAAGTGTTTCTTCATCTGGTCTCGGGATAGGTCCTTTGTGAAGATATCCGCCTCCAGGTCCTGAGATGGCTTATACAGAAGGCAGATGTCTCTGGATTCATAACAGTCTCTCAAGAAGTGGTACTTTCTGTTGATATGTCTACAGCGACTGCTTTGTTTAGGGCTGGAGATCCAGTTGATCAATGACTGACTGTCTGTATAGATCGCAGTTGGTTTTTCCATGAAATTCCATTCTTCCAGCTCTCGCAACAGGTTTATTATCCACTTGATTTGACAGCAGCTTTCACAAGCAGCTTTCATTTCCGCTTCCATTGTGGAGAGGGCAACGAGTGGTTGTTTACTACTTTTCCAGTCTATAGTTGCTTCGCCGAGCTTCAATACATATCCGCCGTAGGATTTTCCATCATGAGTGGTCGACCAGCTGGCATCGGTGTAGGACTTCAGGATTCCAGTCTTCCCTCTTTCAAATTTCACTCCTAGGTCAATTGTTCCTCGTAGGTATCTCATCATTCTTTTGATTGCTGTCCAGTGCATCTGTTTTGGTTGTCTGGAGTACTGTGAAAGTTTGCTAGTGATGTAAGCGATGTCGGGTCTGGTGTTAACAGCTAGAAACATTAGCATTCCAAGGGCTACTTGGTAAGTGTGCTGATCACAATTGTCATCTTCAATATGATTGTCCCAATTGATTTCTTTAGAACCTGGTGTTGGAACTTCCTTACAAGTTTCCATTCCATATTTCTGCAATATTTTTGGTACATAGTGGCTTTGCTGTAGCGAAATTCCCTCCTTGTCTTGTATGATCTTTATTCCCAAAAACATGCCTTTACATGTTACATCCTTTATTTCCAGGTGATGTCTCAATTTATTGAAGAATCTGTTTGAGGTATCTTCAGAATCTGAGACAGTGATAAAGTCATCAACATATATCCCTACATAGAAGTATTTGTCTTCATTCTTCCATTTAAATAGGCAAGGATCAGATTTAAGTTTTTCCAGTCCACAGTCATGAAGTTCTTGACTGAATTTCTCATACCACGATCTTCCGGATTGAGGTAGACCGTAAATAATTTTGTTGAGTTTGCAAACTTTGTTTCTGTCTTGGACAAATCCAGCAGGTTGTTCATGAATATTGTGTTTTCAATGTTTCTATTTATATAGGCTGCTTTCACATCAAATAGTTTAATGACTGAATCTTTTGTTGCTGCCATTGACAAAATAGTCCTGAGGGTGGCATTTTTTAATTACAGGGCTGAAACTTTCGTTGTAATCTCTTCCTGGGATTTGGTTGTGTCCCATTGCAACAAGTCTAGCTTTGTAAGTTTTGTTTTTGTTTTCTTTGTCTTTAGATATTTTGAACACCCATTTACTTTTGACAACTTTAGCGTTTACAGGTCTAGGTACCAGTTCCCATACTTGATGCGAGTACATGTTCTGTACTTCCTCAAGCATTGCGTTCTCCCAATGTTTCTTGTCTTCGCATGCGATGGCTGCTTCATAGTCTTTCGGAATGGTTTCATTCGTAGTAGCCAGAACGTAGTCATCGAATCTTTTAGGTATTGTTCGAGTTCTTTGTGGTCTGTCTGATTCACTTGACTCTGTCTGTCTGTTGATCATGGTATCTGGTGCTGGCTCTTCAATATCAACATCTGATAGAACATGATTGTCCAGTTGTTCATCCTCCTGAATGAAGAAATATGTGTCAGTGTCCGTATTATTGTCACTTTGTTTTTCTTCCGAGATGACATTATTGTTCTCTCTGAAGTGAATGTCTGCGGTTTCAAGAATGACTCTCGCTGTGATATCAAATACTTGATAAGCTCTTCTACATCTTGAATAGCCCACAAATATTCCTCTCTTAGATTTAGCTTATAGTTTGTGTCTTTGATGATTCTCGAGTTTATAGAAGACTTCACAACCAAATCGCATGATGTGAGAGACGGATGGCTTTTTACCTTTCCATTTTTCCATAGGGGTAGTGTCTGGATCATTGGTTGTGGGAGTTAGATTGTACAGATATGCAGCTGTATTCACAGCTTCTGCCCAGAAGTGTAGGGGTAATTGGGAGTCTGCAAGAAGTGTTCAGCCTTTGTCTAATAGTGTTCTGTTAGCTCTTTCAACTCTCTCATTGCTTCTTGGGGTGTACGGTGTAGTTAGTTCATGTTTAATTCCTTTGGATTCTATGAAGGTTTCAAGGTTTTTATTGATAAATTATGTTCCGTTATCTGTTCTAAGTCGTTTTAGTTTTGAGTTTAGCTCGTTTTCTCTCTTTACAATAAAATTCTTCAAAACTTCTGCTGCTGAGAGTTTATCTTTGAGAAATTCTACAAATATTCTCCTAGAAAATCCATCTACGATGGTCAAGAAATATTTACTTCCGCCCAAGGAGTTTATTCTCATTGGACCACAGAGATCGACATAAATGGCTTCATAGGGGTAACTTTCCTGATTGCTATCTGTGTGAACATAGGGTACTTTGGTCATTTTTCCCAAGGAGCAAGCATCACATTGATCAAGGGTACCATTTATAGAGTCCAAGCCTTTTAGAAGATTGTTCTTCAAAATCAGGTCTAATTTGTTGTCACTAGGATGTCCTAACCTTCTGTGCCATGCAGTCCTAGAATTGTCCTTTGAAATCAAGCAATGTTCGTTTGGAACATGAGTTGCTTCAGATAAACGTGATAGGTTCAATGTGTACATGTTACCATCAAAGTTGCCTGTTCCTATTAGCTTGTCATCAGAAGAGTATATGTATGCTCCTTCAGAATTCAAAAGAACAGAGTTCCCTCTTCTTACCACGCTTGGAATGGACATTAGATATTCTTTCAGGTGTGGTACATGGAGGACATTATGCAGGGTTACAGCGTTGTTAAGTTTGTCCTTACCTTGTACAGTAGCTTGGATTGATCCTGATGAGGCAGATTCGATGTGTCTCCTTTCTTCCGCCACTTGTATGCTTCTTCTCTCCTCCGTCTTGTGCTCGATCCATTCACCATGGGAATTCATGTGGCTTGTGCACGCAGAATCAATTATCCACACGTCCTGAGTCGTCGGGCGTTCCTCCCTTGTGATTACATGTAGTGCGTATTCTGAAGTGGAGTCTTCGTTGGGATGGTTCCTCCGTTCGTTCATGGATTGCTGATCTGGCCGTGTCTTTGTTTTGTTTTGGTCCTTTATGGTAGTTCCTTGTACTGGCCATGTTATTTTTGTTTGTTGTATTCTTTTGATACCCTTTGTTGTTAGGGTTGAACCAACAGTCTTTCTTGAAATGTCCTTTTCTTTTGCAAATGTAGCATGACTTTTCTTTGAATTGGTTGCCTGATGATCTGAAAGCATTTTCATGATTTTTGCTTCTGTCCTGTCTTTTCTTCTCGAAATCCAGTAGAGCTTGTCTCAAGTCTGGTAAGGAGATCTCTCTGTTTATTGACAGTTCTGCTGTGATCGTGTCAAAGTTAGGTGTGAGTCCTTCAACAATGTATCGTACAAGTTCTCTTTCTATTACAGTCTTTCCTAGCTGGGTGATCTCTTGTGCCAGTTTCTCTGCTCGTACAATATACATGTTAACATTTTCATTTGGGTTCAATTTTAGTCTGCCTAGATCCAACATTAGGTCTATCCTTTTATTTTCTAGAGATCCTTCAAACCTTTTTTTCATGTCGTACCAAATTCTTTTGGCCCTTTTATCGCCTCGAAAGATGATTGTTAAGTCATCCGAAAGTGACAATATTATTAGGCTGTATGCTTCCCGATTCTTTTTCTTCCAAATATCATATTCTAGTTTATTTTTTGTAAAGTCTGGCTCGTCATTAACAATTACGTCCTCGAAGAGATCTTTTGAATCTAGAATTGCTTCCATTTTCATGGACCACGTTGTATAGTTGTTTTCTGTTAACTGTTCGATTTTTGCTAAGTTATGTGTATCCATTTTCATTCAACTTTTTCTTTCTAAATTGGCGGTTAGTCCAATTATTTAATTTCTTTTTGATTTGAATGGATTAATTGGCGGTTAGTCCAATTCGCGCGCCCAAACCACGCTCAGCTACCAAATTGATAGGCTTAGCAAAAATACGATGTTTCTTTTTAAGGATTTTAAGTTGTTTTGTACTCACGTATTTTGTAGTTACGAGGACATCCCTTTAGATATAAACAAATATATATTTATTTAAGGAACGACTTGTTCCAATACAATTGTTGTAAACAAGCGAGCAAAAAATCAAACAGAAAAGTCATGAAGCGTAGAAGTAAGTGTGACGTCAGCATCGATGATGATGAAGTCAAAGTTTTGCGTAACACATGTCTTTCAACTTGTGATAGCGAAATATGTGGATTACTTCAAACTGTAAAAAAGGCCATTTACATCCAATACTTTTTCGAATAAATTACATATAATTTTGTTAAAATACAAATATTTTTTGATAACAAAGCATCAATATTTTTGACTAAGTCTGGTCAAACAACTGATAAATCTAATCATTTATTTAGATCTATTGCTTTTTTACATGAGAAATTGAAAAATAATATTTTTGACATTCAATATGTAAAAACTGAAGACAATATTTGTGACTTTTAAACAAAGGCTTTATCAAAGAAAAAATTAGTCCATTTGTTATCTTTATTTAATTATAAGACCAACTCAATGTAAAATGTGTGTATATTGTTATTTTTATTTGATATCAATGTGTGTATATAATATTCATTTGGTATTTAGGCCTAAATGTTAACATTTTTCCAGTAAACAAAGAAAGGCAGGCAAGTAGCGCCACCACAAACCGTGACGTCACGTTGTGACCTGGCAGCTTGGCTATGAATGTCTGTTGACATTAGCCTTCAAGACATTTAGCTTGAAGTTAAAGGGTGGCTTTGTTGGATTTAATTTCCAAGCTTATTATCATTGATGACATTTTATTGATATTGGACTACTCTGATGTTGTTGTTTTTGTTCATAGCACATATATGATTTGATTGCTGTATTTCCCATTATTTTTCTTTCTATTATGTTATAATTGTAATATGTGTATGATTAAATAAAATCATTAATTAAAAAACTCCTTCATTAACTAAAACTTCCTTCATTAGCGCTTCTTTCAGTTTCCTGTCAGCGCCTCTGAGATTTGTGCCCTTATCGCTCCAGATCTCAAGCAGGATGACTTTGTCTTGCCGCCATCCTTTGTATCGCCAGGATACAGCTGCCGGCGGAAATACTTCTAGGTGTTTGGCTCTAGTTGTCATACATGTAAATATGACTCTGTATCGCTTCTGACGCCTTCTTCCGACAGTTACCTGCAACTGTAGATTAGTTTTTAAGTTCAATTGTTGAATCCAATGTTGAATATTAGACAATGTCCTAAACTTATTAAAAAGAAATTTTCCTTTTATAAAATTTCGCCACGGCTACAGCTTAAACACTAATCTAAACAAGTTTCAACCTTATTATTACATAGTACCAAAAATGTTTGTTTGTTTGATTGTTTTGGTGAAATAAATAAAAAAAATGCAAATATTAAATTTAAAATATATAGGAAATTTATTACGATTAAAATACTGCATGTAATAAAAATATTGGAGATAGATATTATATGCAAGGTGGGTTTCCTTTCTTATTATTAAAACATTTCTTCAATATCCTATATTGTCGAAATAATAAAAAAATTGAAAAATTCTATTCACTATATGTACCATATAATGATCTTTACCAATTGTAAATTTGTTTTTAAAGTTTAATGGTTGTATCCAATGTTGAATATTAGACAATGTCCTAAACTTATTAAAAAGAAATTTTCCTTTTATAAAATTTCGCCACGGCTACTGCTTAAACACTAATCTAAACAAGTTTCAACCTTATTATTACATAGTACCAAAATGTTTGTTTGTTTGATTGATTGTTTTGGTGAAATAAATAAAAAAATGCAAATATTAAATTTAAAATATATAGGAAATTTATTACGATTAAAATACTGCATGTAATAAAAATATTGGAGATAGATATTATATGCAAGGCGGGTATCCTTTCTTATTATTAAAGACATTTCTTCAATATCCTATATTGTCGAAATAATAAAAAAAAATTGAAAATATCTATTCACTATATGTACCATATGGTGATCTTTACCACAAAAAAAAATAATTTCTACCTATTAAGAACTATGCATATATCTTCTGACATATAAACGAGCCCATTTTTGGGCCCATACATAGAGAATTAAAAAAAAAAAACTTAACCTACCATTGTCTCTCTATACGCACCGTTAGGACCTCCCGTCTGTTCGCCTGTCTTCTCGTTACTAGAAACTTGCCCCAGCCTGCTTGGACGCTCGATCAAAACTGTCTAGACTGAGCGACATCGATTAAAAATCCACGATTTTGGCAAAGAAACCCTCTTTTATGCTTGCCCCTGTCCATTTTCATTCGCTGCTCGCGCCAAAGTTCCTATTGGTTGGCATTTTCATTCGTCGAAAGAAAACACGCACGTGATCTTGACCACGCCCCCAATTTACCGTGTTGCCGCAAGAAAAAATTGTAGGTTAAAAAATAAATTGATTCCTTTAGGAAATTAAATAATATATATATTCCGAGTATAATAAAAAAAAATATTGATTTAAATATTTTTATATGATAAATTATTCTCTTTTGGTCACCTCAACCTCAATAATTTCTCACAGAGTAATAAAACTTGAATATACAAAAATTCTCGGAATATTAAAAATAATAATATTATTATATTTAAAAATTAAGGAATAAAATAATATTTTATTATATTTTTATTTTAAAGGAAAAATTATGGATTAGTAAATATACTCGCTCGACTTATGAGAAATCAATTTAGAATAAAATAAATATTAACGAAAATTTAGAATTTATCTTTCTTATTGAGAGATAATTTAAATTAACAATGAAATCAAATAAAATTTAGGATGCCTGCCCCTCTGGGAAACCTATCTAATAATTTCTTCCTTAAGAAATTCAAAAATTATTAAATATGCCTCAACTACTAAAAAATGTGATGTCACAAGATATATACAAATTAAAAGAAAGAAGGTTTTACAAAGACGGATGCTCGAAGTCCATTTCTGGTGTAGATCCTGTGCTGGACTGTGGGTGAACTTTAACGGTATAGTCATCGTCTCCAACTGAATGTCTCCCCAGTTCCTGGTCTTCTTCTGCATCTGTATGCATCGGGCTTCTAGCTACTCAATCAGGGCCGATGTCATCTTCCTATAGCAGATCTTGGAATACGCGTCCAGGGCTGTGTCTTCGCCTGGCAGATCTTGGGATTCACGTCCGGGGGTGTGTCTTCCCCTGGCTTGGCCTTTGAACTATCGTCGGCCATTGCTGTGGGACTTCCATCTGCACACCAAACACTTTCGGCGAGACACTGCGTGTATATACATATGATGTAAAAGAATGTTTACATCTTTGTTGGGTCTGTTTGATGGAAATCTGACCCAAAAATTCCTCCCCTGACAGAGTGAAAGAATGTGTTTTTTCTAATTCATATCTGTTCATACTCTATGAGAAATATGAAATTGGGAGAAATGCATTCTTTTACGATACTAGTATGCAATCACTGACACTCGGGCAAAGGAGGAACACACGGGCCATGAACCTGGAACATGTTAGCTCATCGTAATATATTGAGGGGAAATCTCATCCTACCATTTAGTGGGCAAAGTACTAGCCCATCTTCCACTGTTTGTACGTCAGAGGGTCTTGACCCAGGTGTGAGGTGAGTCCACATGTTCCCAGCCATAGTCCCTATGGGTGGGGGTGTGGGTTGGTCTAAGCACCGATTCTATACAAACAAATTCTTAGTACCTCCTAGGTAAACATAATTATTATGGGCGCCAAGGAATTGTGCGTGTTAACATTGATATGTACAATTCCTAAAACATATCTAAAAAAAATTCTTTATTTAGCAATAGATAATGGGGTGCATGTGGTAATTTTATAACACAAAGGCAAAAAAATGATTTCATAAGGTTATATAGGGCAAAAGAAATTAAAGGTGATACATAAGATTAAATAATAACAACAATATGGTAAATAACGAGGGGAAAGATATATACCAAACAAAAAAATGTATGAACATGATATATATACATAGAAGAGAAATATCGTTGATATAGAAGATATAAATGATAAACAAAAATATATATGCTGTGGTTAAATTTCTCATTCAGTATATCTGGCTGAAGATGGTAACAACGCTGCTACCGAAATGTCACACGCCACCTGCTTATTAGGACTTGGTCCCGTTATCTTGTGTCAATAACCAATAATCCAAATTGATTGTGCTTTACCAAGAGAAATTTTATAGGAAAGGAAATCTTGGTAGTCAATTACTTCTCTAAACCAAGATATTTCTAAATTACCTTATCGTGATGATAATCTCACCTATCTCTGTTCTTTACCTGAACATGTACTTAACCCCTACTATACATTGTTTAGATTATCTATAGAATGTGTACTCATATTTTTGACCAACAAATCCACTAAGAAATTAACCCTGAAAATAAATTATGATGATAAACGACCTAAGTCTAACTCATACTTTGTGATGCATCTTCCCACTTGAGTTCTTATTATCACTCTTATAATGAATTACTCTCGTTAAAAAAAATCTACTTACTAATTGATATTTAGACTTAAATTCGTTCTAACTAAACGTATGGTAGACTGATAATCTTTAATTAGGTGATTAACTTTTGATAGCCTGGGGCGATATAAGACGCAAAGAATCTGGACAGTCCATCTGTCACTTTGCTAATTGGTACCTAAAATCTGTAGACGGAATCGCCTCGTCTAATCGTAACTTGTTTCTTACATGCTCAATTGATAACCCTCATTAGAAAACCCCTTTAGACTTTGACTAAGAGACAAGGAGTTACAGGGAATTCGATTTCTCTACCCAGCACATGTTTCTAAGCTCGTCCATCGGGGAATTGGTTCCAGGCTGCGCAATATATAAAAGAGCTTCCAACGTGCCGATCCTTTCCAACCTCCCGACTGAATCACCCTCATTTCAGCCACGCTTAACGCGTCGTAAACTACGATATCAGATCGGTTATCCGAGGTTTGTCGCTGTACACTTAGTTTGCGACGTCGGCAACTGAATCCCCCCCACCTAGCACAAAGTTCACCTGATACCTCTCCGCTCCCTCTACTGAGGAGAAGTCTTGTGGGCTTTCTGGTCTGATCATAACCTCCCCTAATCTTCCAGTCTGAGAATCAAGACGTGATCAATATCTACGATTCTTAGAATTCAAGTTGATATAATGAAATAGAGCGATATATTACCCTAATAATAGAAATCAATTTCATACTCCCATAGGAGGAGACCTAACAAAAATGGAGCGAATACATTTCCTAACAATAGAGTTGTACAGTCCTGTGAGGCTATCGTTCCTAACAAATACAGAAATCAAATTAAAATTGAACCTATTAGTTCTCTAACCCTATTCTAGAGTACCTTTGGTCTTTACAGTATAATTGTTTTTAACCTTCTTACACATTCATTAAACCAATCCATTCATACACCCTCCCCCCCATCATTCACGGTTTGCATATAAACTAAAGTTAAAAGCTGCTACACAAGCCAAAGTACTATAATTATCATCATTGATAGACCCTAATAATAACAAATCTTTCAGGACAAATGAGAAATCAAATAAAATTGCTAAATTAAAACAAAATTGGGGACTAAAGCCCCAGTTACTCAAGTAAAGTGCCTCTTACAAACTCTAATATAAATTATCTATATTCAAGTAGATAAACTTTATTTATACTTAAACGAATTAATAAAATTGATTGTTAACAATCAAATGCTGAAATCTAACCTAACACTTTAACTGTGTGTCTAACAGTTTGAAAATCTTCTTATCTTGACACTTGGTGTCTAAACAAACGAATCATCAAGACTAGCACTTAAATGGAGCGAACTGAACTTCAAGCATTTACCTCATTGCCAAACCTGATAGACCTACAAGTGTTTTTCCAACCCTACTTCCCATAAGATTATTGGCATTCTTCTTTCTCTGCTATTCGGCTAAACTCTTTCTTTGGACTTATAGGGCTTTCAGTACCCAGCTCGTTCTGGAGTTTAACAACAGAGGTTACTTGTTACTCTATCATATCAATTCTTAGACTGTAACTGCCTTACATACTCTCATTAGAAATTCTCTTTGAACTGTATTCTGGACCCAGGGATTACAGGGAGTCAAGTTCTTACCCAAAACAAGTTCCAAGTCTGTCCATAGAGAATTGGTTATAAGCACAGCAGATATCTAATGCGTCTAAGTTCCTTAATTATTTTTAAAGTTGAACCACTGTTCAGAACCTTCAACAAAAAAATCAAAACAAAATATACTGTTGAACTCACGACTTAAATCACAACTTGCTATTAATACAGAATAGCCTCTTCAATAAAAAAAACTGAAACTCCGTGCAATGAACATTTAACACAAACACAAGGTTGTAGCGTAAAAAAAAAACTGAAACTCTAAAAAAAAAAACATGGTCTATGACCTTCAACTCACGTTCTAACACATTATACTATGATCAAAATTTAACTAAACTCTAGTACACATTCTATAGGTTTAATCATTGGCAACCTGGACACGATCTGCACTCAGTGGGCTTCTTGACCCTGGTCGAACGGCGTATTTCAGGGCCGCCAACATTGCCACCAATTGTCCTATTCACTACCTCTAGCGGGTTTCCTAAGATTACTGTCTCTCGTGGTCCCTCTGGTTCTACAGTTGGACGAAATTGTAGTATAAAATAAAAGGAAAAAGAAAACTAAAATTTTCCTAAATCATATCCTGACAAGGTTGTGAAAGCTCTTCAAAATGATGTGTTATATTAAAACAAGGTTGTGAGACAACTCTTAAAGATGACAAACTATCATTAAAACAAGGTTGTGAAGACTCTTTTAACTATGTACTACACTAAAATCAGGCTGAGACAATTCTACACTAGGAGAAGACGAAAACCCAAGATATCGTCCATGTAATGAGCATGAAGCCCTACCACGATCCCGAGGTACAAGAACAAATTGCCCAGGGTCATATGACCGACTAGTAAACAGCGGGACGCTGTTTCTCTTGTGGAGGGAGTGATGTCAGGAGGACAGAGTTTCCTGGTATCCCCTCTTATCTGGGCCGGCCGGTCGGGGTAAACAGTGGCGTCACGTGGAAGGAGGAAATATCTGAGCTCCCCCTCTTGCTCTAACTGCTGGGTCGATTTGGCTCATGTAAATAGTAACTCTTATTTTATATCTAAAATCTCTCATACAACTCATTAAATAAAACGGTGTAAAAACGTGTATTATACAAGGATAAGGTTGTGACAAATTTCTCTAAATGACATACTAACATTAAAAACAAATTGTGAACATCTTTAAAGATGGCAACAAACACTACAGCAAGGTTGTGAGACGATATACTGCACGAAGACAAGGTTGAGACAAATAACACACTAACACTGAAACAGGGTGTTAAAGCTCCTTTCAACGGTCACTTAACACTAGAACACAAGTTATAGTTGAAAATGAAAGGAAAAACTGCAAACTATTTAAAGTTCACCATAACACTAAGACAAAAATTGTTAACATAAAATATAGTAGGAAAAACTGGAAGTTTAGAACACACGTTCTAAAAAGAAAAACTGCAAACTCTTCAAAGTTCACCATAACATTAAGACAAAATTGTTAGCTTAAAATAAAAATTGAAAAACTCTTTAAAGTTCCTCATCACACTAGGACAAGATGTAGCTTAAAATAAAAAAGGAAAAAGAACCGAAATTTTAAGATTCATTACAACGCTAAAACAAACTCGTAGCTAGAAAATTAAAAGAAAGCTGAAACTCTTTAAATCACAGCCTATAACTAAGAACAAAGCGTTGTTAAAAAAAACTGAGTAACTCTTAAATATCATATACCAACATTAAAACCAAGATTGCAGCCAATAAAAATTGTTTTTAAAAAAAAAGGAGAATACATATTTGTTATTTAATATATAACCTAATATTATAACTAATATAAACCTACGTGAATAAATTAGTGTATACAGTTGCTGAAATTTAGGTAAATCAGCTTACACAAACCCTCAGTGCATAATATGTACTATTTACAGATATTGGTATCTAGTCTAAAACAAATTATCCATCAACCACTTGATGAAGAGTTAAAAAATCGTTCCATCGTTCTATCAGCCAACAGCTATTCTCTAAACGTTGGACGCACCTTCTCCTATCAACCTTTTTCTACTATTTACGAAACTCTTTATCCAACTTTCTTCAATTCTTTCTCTTTCAACATCTTTCTGCATCTTTCTATCTCTTTCTCATCACCATTCGAAGCTTTCTCACTCTTTCATCATCTTTCATCATCCTCAACGCCTTTCAACTTACTTCCATCGCATCTCTCTTCAACGCTTCCAACATATCTCAACTCTTCTTCATCGCCTTTTAACACACTTCAACGCCCTTTTCATCCCTCTGGTATTTCCTTGAAACCCGTCATCGGGAATTGGATCCCGATCTATTATCATTCTTCATTTTGAACTACTCTAGTGTACTATCCCTCCCCTGCCAGTTCTATGCTAAAGTCTGACATTCGTTCGGGGCTAGAGCTATCGCAAAATTTCGAGGAAAATTCCAGAAAGCCAGTTTTCACCCCCCCAATCTCCCCTTCGAGGAGACAAGCTCTTCCTGGATGTATTGAAACTAGCTAGCTATGATAGCCTACTGGTAGAGGCGCTGTCCTCTCTGCCTTTACTGTATATCAGAATGAACTATTAATCATTACCTGTGTAATAGCATCCTGACAGTCTATGGTTTTAATCCTTTATACACACTGGGCTAGGTAGTCATCTTGCTAACAAAAAAATCTATAATGCCATAGATCAGTTAGAGAGAGAACATAACAAAATTGTGCGAATAGTTTGCTTCAACTACTACTTGTAAGCCTATTAAACTCGTTCTCTTTGGGTTGGCTTGCTCATTAGTCTTCGATTTTCGTTCAATAGTCTTATTGAGTTCACATGGATGCTAGATGTAAACTGTATCAAAATAGTGTAGTTTCTAGTTTTTCGAATTATATGACAGTTAAAAAGAAAAGAAAAAAAATTCTGGAAATATCTCGCACCGGCTACTATTAAAAAAATTGAATGGGGTACAGCTCCGATTTTACAGGATACCTCATGGCTCATAGAATTGAATCGCTCATTTCTCTCTAAAATATTCACACAGGGTATGGAGGTCTCCAGCGGTTCTATAGCTGTTGGTCTACTAAATTAATGGCAGGAATTGAAGTTAGTTTAAAGCTTATGTGCTGTTTTGTCATGCGTCTTTATGTCATCTGCAAAGGGAAGTGTCGCCTCAAAGGACTTAACTCTGGGACCAACACCCGCTGCACTTTTCAGGAAGAAGTGGCTGTCCATACAATAGCAAGATATTATTTTGCTGCCAATGTACTATGTTGAGCATTTCTCATGTCGTCATTTTGTCGATCCCCAATCCTCTAGGGTGTTTCTTTAATCATTTCTTGATGTCATTTAATGCTTCATGCGATCCCGCCCGGCATTCAATAAGTAGTATTAGATCGTACCACCTCCAGGAGACCATCCCATTGCGGCCGAATCATTTTCACCCAACTTATAACGCCGTCCATATCGCGTAATTGAAATTAGTGTAAAACTCAAAGAATAAGATCTTAATTTCTTAATTCTTTACTAATTTCAGTTGGCTCAACGTAAACCTTCTCAAATATATCTTGGTACACTGGTGTGACATGTTACACTCCTCCTAGTTCTTTGCAAACCCGTTTAATCCCAATGAAAGCCAGTTCAGGCGTCAATCCCGTGCTAAACTCGTCATGCATGACTTCAAATTTGAAAATTATTTAGACTGAATATTTGCAGTGGCATCTGCTTCCACTGAAAGTACTTAAAACATAAGACTGCCTCTTATCTTGTTTAAATAGCTGCCTTTACCCCCCATATGCCTGTGTAAACTTTAACCATGACCTTATCAATTCTTGAAATTCTGCCTATCGAATATCCTGAGAATCAAAGTTCTTCTTGTCTACAGCGAACTAACACAATAATTGATCACTAGAGTTTTCTGCGTCGAGTGGTCAGTCTGTACTACTAGTCGTCCACTCTAACTCCAGGATTTTTCTATCTACTCAAGCAGTTCAAAATTTCTATTTCAAGACAGTTGTCCAATTCCCCAAAGATAATTTGCTAAGTTTCGATAATTATTGGAATTCTCATTAAACAGAATAACTACACCTTCCTGACACAGAAAATATCCAGCATCAAGATATAGCGCACTGTCCATTTCTTTATTTTATGACGGTGTCAAATTACAACTAAAGAAACAGACTAAACATGTGACTGGTTTAAATTTCATGTAATCTCATCATGCCTTCTGCTGGCAAATATTTACTGTAATTTAATACTATCAAGATGGTTTTATTTGTCCCCATCCAAGAAAATGTTTCAGAAAAAGAATCTTGGAAATTTCTACCTAAGACATTTTGAAAAAAAAAATTGCACATTTATCAATTCAAGATGACTTTCCCATGTCAGTGTGTATACAGGATATTTAGGATTATATATAGTTGGAGGCAATAGGAGTCCTTTTAGCCGCCATTTTGGAATTTCGCTGTGATTGTATTTCGACATGTAATCATCTATAGTAAATTATGCCATATCAAAAAGAAAAAATATGATCCTATTCAACGTTTCGAAGAAGCAAGCTAATCTATACGTTTGTCTAAGATATCGGGGTTGTTTTAAACAGAAAATGCACATCATATAAGGTTAACAAAAATAAAAAAAATCGAAATATTGTTTTTATTTAGTATGCGTTACCAGGAATCTATATTGATTGTTACCAAAAAAAATGATCATTAGACGAAATAAACGCTAAGGAAGAGATTTGCGGGAGGTATGACTAAACTCATTTACGATCGATATTCGAAGTAGACACTTAAGTCTGGACATTACGTTCATATATGGACATAAAAATTAAAAATAAGCAATCATATTATCGAATAAAGAAAAGAAATACCAGCGAGCTATTAAACCTGTTGGATGAAATCACTAGTAAATACAGAAAAATATAATTGAAAACGTTTATAAATTAAATAAGTCGCATGACTTATATACATTAGATAAGAGGATAAATGCTTTAGATTATTATATTGAAAACGTTAAATACCATAAAGATATGTACACCAATAATTGTGAGATCTAGATAGATAAGTAAACAAAAGGTAAATTGTGAGATGGATAGCTGAAATATAAAATTATAAATACATAAAGTAGTAAGTGAATAATACACACAATATTTAATTGTTTAGTAAAATCAAACTACTAAAGTCATAAAGGCGTTTCGCCTTCCCATACCCAAGAGATTGAAATAAAATATGGAGATTGTCCCTGGATACATCATATCTATTCAATGCCTGCTTAAAAAAATCAATAAGTGTGCATGTCTAATTGCGAAAGGAGATTGAAAAAATAAGTAATGCAGACTCATCTAAAGTTGCTGAAATATAATTATATATATGATGTCAATAAATACTGCTGCATCACTTTACAAAATGTAAGATGAAATAAGTGGATTACAAAATTAAATAAACAAAGCTAAAGACCCGAGAATAAATAAAGCTAAATAAATACAAATATTTAGTAAAACGAACATTATGTCCAAACATTATATTCATATAACTGCAAAATTGCGAAAATACTTCGAGGTAGACATTTTCTCGGTTAGCAAAAAAAAATGACAAATCACAAAATGACAAAATAAAATGACAACGTGCCATTATTATAGGACAAATAAAGATTTAAAATATATAGAAATCTCTACTCTTTGGTATAATCTAGATTATTACATTACATAGGCTATATCTTTAAAATATATATCAGAAAAGCTTCGAAATCACGCTTATCCTAGTAAGCTAAATACCCTTGAGATGGCATAAAGTATCAAATAAACGATTGAATTGTTAAATAAAGAAAGAAAAATCAGTATGAAATAACTTGAAAAAAAATTAAAAGATTAATTGGGAGCCTATATGAGACTAACTTAAACCGCGTGATAATGTACGTTTTTCCTTCAAACTAGATAAGAAAAACAAAGATTTCTAATCTTTGTGTTTACATTGATAATGCTCGACATCGGAAAGATGAGAGGGCTAAGCGTACTATAGCAATAATAAAGTTCAAAATATCTCCAGATTTATCAAGTGGAATCAATTTGTTGAAGAAAGAATAATTAAAATAAAATTTATTAAACCTTGAAATGAGTCGTATTGACCTACTAAAAAAAAATAATGGTGAGAAACTAAAAGGAGATGGAACATTTAAGGCATGAAGCCTTAAATACAGAAAATACAAATATTTAAAATTAAATAAATCGTAAGTCAATGCACATCAGAAAAGAAAATAAATGCTTTGAATTATCATATTGATAAATTCTAAACGCTATAAGGATAAGAGGTAACTGGAGAACAATTTGATAAATTCAAAGGAAATATCAGACTTATCGAGCGGAAAATTTTGTTGAACGGAAATAATTGAAATATATAAGAATTATTAAACTGTAGTATAAATAAGTGGCATTGACTTTATAAATAG
The DNA here is from genome assembly GCA_030710605.1 of Cordylochernes scorpioides. Classification (NCBI taxonomy): domain Eukaryota; kingdom Metazoa; phylum Arthropoda; class Arachnida; order Pseudoscorpiones; family Chernetidae; genus Cordylochernes; species Cordylochernes scorpioides. The sequence continues at coordinate 30,144,708 of CP092870.1, read as the reverse complement.
GGAGGTAATAGTGAAGAACAAAAGAAGGTGGAATATTTAAGACGTGAAAAACCTACCCGCAAAAGCGGGGAGGATAGTAAGACTGACCTTTCAACTCAGGAGCTGGCAGCCAACTGTGTCTTAGTTGTTTTCTCACTTTCCAGCTATTGCCAATACATGTGTTTTGCACATATCCCCCCAAAAATATCTCCATTCCCCCTAGCTTACCTTCCCCCTCGAAAACATCCTGTATGCACATCTGTTGTTTTTCACGTCAATCATTCCACCTCTCTACAGATGTGGCCGCTGCCCCAACGTGTCAATTAAAGATATCCCTAGAGGTTCTAAATTTGGAGCTTGTGGGAAATTCTCAGGTTTCTGAGAAAACATTATTTCTAGGCCTAAGTTAGCGTCCCAAAATTTCAGGATCTATACAAAGGAAGAAATTATTTCGCCAATATTCGAAGCTTAGAATTAAAATGTGGTACACATCAACCATAAGATGCTTCTATTAACCTGAAAATTGAAAGGTTAGAATAATTTATATGCTAAGCTCGAAACAAATTACGATAATAAAAAAATGTAAAAAGGCGTCGTGATTAGATAAAGAAATTTTTCGGTTCAAAACAGCTAATCATTACTACAATATATCTTAAAAGTGAACAAAAATGGAAAATTAGCCCAAAAAATTGTGCATTCTTACTATGTATTTCTATACATTTAAGTAAAACTTTACCAAAATCATGAAAATAAAAAAAAAATGTAAAAAAAGGCGTCGTGATTAGATAAAGGAATTTTTCGGTTCAAAACGGCTATTCATTACTACAATATATCTTAAAAGTGAACAAAAAAATGGAACATTAGCCCCAAAAAAAATTGTGCATTCTTATTATGTATTTCTATACATTTAAGTAAAGCTTTTACCAAAATCATGAAAATAAAAGAATGTAAAAGGCGTCGTGATTAGATAAAGAAATTTTTCGATTCAAAACGGCTATTCATTAATACAATATAATTTCAAAAGTGAACAAAATGGAAAATTAGCCCAAAAAAATTGTGAATTCTTACTATGTATTTCTATACATTTAAGTAAAGCTTTTACCAAAATCATGAAAAAAAATGTAAAAAGGCGTCGTGATATGTAAAGGCGTCGTAAAGACAAAGCTTTTACTAACAATCATGAAAATATACAAAAAAATTTAAAAGGCGTCGTGATATGCAAAAAGGCGTCGTGAATAAATAAAGAAAATTTTCGATTCAAAACGGCTATTCATTACTACAATATAATTTAAAAGTGGGCAAAAATGGAAAATTTGTCCCAAAAAAATTGTAATGTGCATTCTTACTATGTATTTCTATACATTTAAGTAAAGCTTCTACCAAAATCATGAAAAAAAATGTAAAAGGCGTCGTGAATAACGTATTTTTAAATAAAGCTTTTATAAAAACCATGAAAATATACAAAGATGCGTATTTGAACGTTAAATATTTCTTTGAAATTATAGGAAAGTTGGACAAAGGTATAAATAGGGATTGTTAATCATTATTCTGCATTTTTGTTTTAGGCTTAATGTAAATCGTGGTAAAGCATGAGATTTTTTTTTATTTCAGGTCATAGGGTTTACTTCATGTAAATTTGTTTTACACTTTTCAACAGTAATCTCGCCTCGCGTGGGCGCCAATTGTAGATTAGTTTTTAAGTTCAATTGTTGTATCCAATGTTGAATATTAGACAATGTCCTAAACTTATTAAAAAGAAATTTTCCTTTTATAAAATTTCGCCACTGCTACTGCTTAAACACTAATTTAAACAAGTTTCAACCTTATTATTACATAGTACCAAAAATGTTTGTTTGTTTGATTGTTTTGGTGAAATAAATAAAAAAAATGCAAATATTAAATTTAAAATATATAGGAAATTTATTACGATTGAAATACTGCATGTAATAAAAATATTGGAGATAGATATATGCAAGGTGGGTTTCCTTTCTTATTATTAAAGACATTTCTTCAATATCCTATATTGTCGAAATAATAAAAAAAAAAATTGAAAATTTCTATTTACTATATGTACCATATGGTGATCTTTACCACAAAAAAAAATAATTTCTACCTATTAAGAACTATGCATATATCTTCTGACATATAAACGAGCCCATTTTTGGGCCCATACATAAAGAATTAAAAAAAAAAAACTTAACCTACCATTGTCTCTCTATACGCACCGTTAGGACCTCCCGTCTGTTCGCCTGTCTTCTCGTTACTAGAAACTTGCCCCAGCCTGCTTGGACGCTCGATCAAAACTGTCTAGACTGAGCGACATCGATTAAAAATCCACGATTTTGGCAAAGAAACCCTCTTTTATGCTTGCCCCTGTCCATTTTCATTCGCTGCTCGCGCCAAAGTTCCTATTGGTTGGCATTTTCATTCGTCAAAAGAAAACACGCACGTGATCTTGACCACGCCCCCAATTTACCGTGTTGCCGCAAGAAAAAATTGTAGGTTAAAAAATAAATTGATTCCTTTAGGAAATTAAATAATATATATATTCCGAGTATAATAAAAAAAAGTATTGATTTAAATATTTATATGATAAATTATTCTCTTTTGGTCACCTCAACCCCAATAATTTCTCACAGAGTAGTAAAACTTGAATATACAAAAATTCTCGGAATATTAAAAATAATAATATTATTATATTTAAAAATTAAGGAATAAAATAATATTTTATTATATTTTTATTTTAAAGGAAAAATTATGGATTAGTAAATATACTCGCTCGACTTATGAGAAATCAATTTAGAATAAAATAAATATTAACGAAAATTTAGAATTTATCTTTCTTATTGAGAGATAATTTAAATTAGCAATGAAATCAAATAAAATTTAGGATGCCTGCCCCTCTGGGAAACCTATCTAATAATTTCTTCCTTAAGAAATTCAAAAATTACTAAATATGCCTCAACTACCAAAAAATGTGATGTCACAAGATATATACAAATTAAAAGAAAGAAGGTTTTACAAAGACGGATGCTCGAAGTCCATTTCTGGTGTAGATCCTGTGCTGGACTGTGGGTGAACTTTAACGGTATAGTCATCGTCTCCAACTGAATGTCTCCCCGGCTCCTGGTCTTCTTCTGCATCTGTATGCATCGAGCTTCTAGCTACTCAATCAGGGCCGATGTCATCTTCCTATAGCAGATCTTGGAATACGCGTCCAGGGCTGTGTCTTCCCCTGGCAGATCTTGGGATTCACGTCCGGGGGTGTGTCTTCCCCTGGCTTGGCCTTTGAACTATCGTCGGCCATTGCTGTGGGACTTCCATCTGCACACCAAACACTTTCGGCGAGACACTGCGTGTATATACATATGATGTAAACGGTGAGGATCCGAATGGCCGAACACGAAAGATCAGTTAAAAGAAAGGATCCCCGTTCTCTTGTATACCAGCATATCCACAACACAGGCCATTCATTCAATATTGGAGAACCCTCAACCCATCATCAGGATATAAAGAGCAAGCACCAGCGCCTGGTACTCGAAGCTATACTCACTAAAAAACTGTAAGGAATCAATAGATCCATAGATTTGCCCGACGTATATCATAGTATAATTCCGGAACCTCCAACCTAATCAATAATCTCGGGCTTCTTAAATTTGTAATTTACTGTAATCGCATAACCTTAATAGAGAATTAGCATTAACCAATAATTTAATTTTTATTTTTATTTTTGTAATATGTAAATCAGTTTTTTAGCATATATGTCTTATATTTCCTGCTTCTTTGTATGTATATATATGGATTAGATTCGATAAACCTCAGTAGCGTAGGTATACCTGTCGAAGGGCTGTTGAGCCCGAAAGCTTGTATTGCCGATATACATAAAATAAACTTTTCCCTCAGCGAATTGTCTTTTATTAATAATTATACAGAAGGGATTATATTAGCAACATCTTTGTTGGGTCTGTTTGATGGAAATCTGACCCAACACAACGGATCGGAAAAATCCATCCCGGACACTGTGAACGGTCTTGGTTGTTGTTTTACTCTTACTTCGGGTAGATCTCCTATCATAGTTGGCGTGGGCCTGCTTCTGTGGCATCTGCAAGCCAAACTTTAAGGGGCACATTTCCTCACGGCTTCTTTCAAGCGTTGTCTAATTTCGTTCCTTGCCGTTTATTTTCCCTAGTGATTTGCCCATTTATGATAGTGTGGTACAATAAGCTTTATTAAATGATGACAGAATTATGGGTTGACGGAGTGATTCTTTCTCAGCATGGGTAAGTTTGGAGCGCATTTTCAAGATGCCTTTCTCGTTCTGCATTAGTAAGAACAGAAGTAGGTGGCTACCTTTAGGTAAAGGAACGCCTCGCAAGAGTTTCTCCATTTGAACAGGATAACTTCCCAATTATGCCTTCCACCACAGTAGCTCTCGGTTGGAGAGCGGCTGTCTCGATCGTCTTTCCGAGTGTTGACCAACTTGAGAACAATTGCTTGCGCCAGTTTAGCACAAATTGAGAATCTTGTAAAGGTTGGATTGAGGATCTTCGGGATCTCCCTCACTGGTGAGGCGAAATCTCTTTTCAATTCTTCTAGTACGAACTTTTATCAACGCGATCCTTCCTGGCTATTTTTGTTTTGCCGGCCATTCGTCTGGATAGTGTTTCATACATTCTGGCCCGTCTTAACATCGAATTCAGTTGCAAAGGAACATTTTACCAGGTCTCGTTGCATTGTAGGCGACATTAAGTTTGGTTGAGACCCACCTCCGCTGCTTTATGTGTTTGAGATTTTCTGTATTTCTCCCACGCGAATCGCGACAAATTTTTGATATTTGTGGGTGTCTGAGTGCATCCGTTTTAAAACAGTCTGCGAGTCAGTCCATTAATATGTACAGTGGAGTTGAATTCCAGGTGTTTTATGATGAAGTTTTTTATTCGGCTCGCCATGCGTGCTACCTGCGCACACATACAGTTCAAGGCGTAGAATGAAAACTAATTTAAGGTGGTAGGGGGCTGCCATATCCTCCTAACCTCTTTCTTTTATAATTCTCATAAAGGCAACTGCAGCAAAGGTTGACTCGCTGGCATTTGCGAGGATGTGAGGCTGAGAGTTCTTGCTTCCATTGAATCCAGGAAAGTAGCATCTTGGGATTCGCAAATCTGTCTTTCCAAGTCCATCTGTCCATCAGAAACTGTTCTTGGGATACCTCGCAGTACCATCCCACATTCGTCCTCTAAATTTTCCGCAGTAAAATACTAGCTTTGATAGTAAAGTGGCGCAGCATACTGGGTGGATCAAAAATAAGCATCGCTAGGCGGAGTATTTCCCTCTTTGTCGGTGATTCCGAGTCTTGTCCTCTCCAGGTTCAGTCTGAAGCTAAATAAAAGGTCCTCCGTTGGTCTCCAGTGAAGCCTCAGGTTCTGTTCGCTCAAGTGACTGATTTCCCTTCGGATAGTGTCAGCAGTGGACAGCAACTCTGGACAGTTGGAACCACACTTTCCGATTTTGAAACCACCGCGGCGATGAACTTCAAGAACTTTCCGAACGAGTTTCTCGACATTTTCGATAGTGTCACTCGAGTCCAAGTAGTCGTCCATATAGTGCTTGTTTATAAATGCATTCTCGTGTTTTCTTGCATCCTGATTATTTATAAACTGCGCACAGAATGGGGAACAGACACTTCCGAACATCACTTCTACACTCATAGAAAAAATTGAAGGATTTTCATATTTTAAGCATAAACCACGCCTTATTTGCTTATATAACGGCGGATTTCACATACATGTCAATTTCGACGTTCTCCTTAAAAAAAAAGATTTTCATATATAAAGTGTGTGAGTAGGGTTGTACACGTGTCACGCTTGAAAAGAAGGTTTAACGTGCTGGCATTAGAGCCCACTTATAGTGGATTTATTCTGGATGACATATCACGAGGAAGAGCGATCGAGAGGATTGAAATGAGGCAACCACAGCGGGAAGTCGCCAAGTTGTTCAAAGTGTCTGAAAGCGTGATATCCCATCTTTGAAGCCTATTCCAAACTACTGGGCCTTGTCGCCGGAGGAAAACTGGGGCCGCCCCAAGGTGACGACCGATACCTGGCTCTAACAGCCAAGCGTTCACGGAAGATGTCAGCTCTCCAACTCTTCCTGGAGCTTGCCACGGACACTGGCAGAATTATATCCCGAGAAACCGTCCCATGAAGGCTCAAAATGCAAGGCCTTCACGCTAGGAAACCTGCGATATGCGTCCTTTTGACCCCACTCCAGAAGAGGTGCCGCCTTGCCTGGTGCAGAGAACACGTCAACTGAGACCATGACCAATGGAGACGAGTTCTGTTCTCAGACGAATCTAGGGTCAGCCTGAATAATAAATACCGACGCTCCTATATGTGGAGAGAACGGGATACACGCTACCAGCCTTCAAACATCGTAGAAAAGGATGTCTATGACGGAAGGGGTGTGATGGTCTTGGCAAGGATCATGACAATTGGCCGCACCCCCTCCATGTGCTCGGCGGCGGGACTCTGAATACCGGGACGCGATTTTAGAACCCCATGTCCGGCTTTTCCGGGAGGCTGTTGGCCTGGATTTCGTGTTTATGGATGAGATATCGCCCAACACAGAGCCGGTCTGGTTAATGAATATCTGGAAGATGAAGACACGTACAGAATGGAATGGCCGGCGAGGTCCCCCGACCTCAATCCCACAGAACATGCTATGTGGGAAGGAGGGTATCAGCCCGGATATCACGGCCAAGAACCACCCAGGAGCTGACAACTGCTCTTGAAATTCTCAAAAGCTCATATAAATAAAAACCCTACAAGATTCTCTTAACCTCATGATTTTGTTCTCTTCTTTTTAATTTATTTTTGGTAAATTGTATAGAAGATTTTTAAAAAGAGAGAAAGAGAGAGAGAGAGAGATTGAGATTGAAACTACTTTATTTCAAAGTACATATAAGATTATACGTATAAGGTTAAATACAGAATAAATATAAATATGGATGAATATTATTATATAATGATAAAAATATGAATAAATAGATATAAATTGATAAAAATAATTGATAAATATATATATTCCAATATTATAACCTCTGTGAAATCTTTAGGACAAAATAATAAAGCCTCCGAGGTTGCGTTTCTTTCTTTAAAACGTTTAATAATGCTCAAGCTTTCGGGTAATGACTGTTTGGGCGCCTTTGTCGGATCTAGTTATGACTATTTCGCTTTTATCTCTAAGTCTTCTGGCTATGGTTCTGTTCTCGGGGTTTGATTTTGGACAATTTGGGGTCTTGCTCAATGTGGTTGTTACGATATTCCTGATTTTGGCTTTTTCCTGATGGTTCAGCCCGTTGATAGAGGCCTCTAAACCGGCGATGATTTTTAGATTATCACTTGTTCTCATGTTTCTATGCTTCAATCAAATAGTTGCCTTTTACCTCTCCCCAGCAGCTCCCTTGGCGAATTTCCTAAATTTGTTCCTAACGCCCATACTCAGAGATAGCAATAACCACACTACCATTAATTCCATTTCAACATTTATACAAGAAATATGGCATACCCACTACAAGGATAATCATACTATGGTTTCTTTCGACGTTGTAAACTTATACCCCAGTTTGCCCCACCCCTTAATCATCGAATCCACCAAAAACCTCCTCTCGCAACACGGCATCGACAATAGCACCTCCGACAAAATCACAAAATTTATAAATCTAAGTTTAAAAATAAACATATTCACCTTTAACTATAAACACTACAAACAGACCAATGGCTCCCCTATGGGAAGTCCTTTATCCTCCCCACTAGCCGAAATAGTCATGAGACACATAGACCAAACAATAATCAGTCGTTTCCCTAACATAATACAAACCTGGAAAAGATATATAGATGACATTTTTTGCATTTGCCAAACAGATAAAATCAATAATATATTAACTGAAATAAATAGCCTCCATAATGAATTAAACTTTACCATAGAAAAAGAAAACAATAATTCCTTACCATTCCTTGACATCCTCATTACTAAAAACAACTCACAGTACACTTCCACAGTATATTACAAGCCTACATTCCAACCCAATTTCATACAATATTCATCATACTTCCCACTAAGTCACAAAATCAACACAGTAAAAACCCTAACAAAACGGATACACACACATTGCTCCAACAACACAAGTAAAGCAATAGAAACTAAAAATATTGTCACGGTAGTGATAACGAGTATAACAAAAGTTTAAGTAAAAATAATTTATTTATAAAATGCAAACTATTGCTAAGAATTTATTTACAAGTAATAATATACAAGAATGGTAAGGGGTGATGACTATGCAAATATTTATGATGATATACCACAGAATATTTAAAATAATTATTCAGTGATATTGCCCCCTTCCTAGATGAACAGCGTCCCGCTGTAATTATCCCTTGAACAGATCAGCTTGGTCCTCAGGGTCATGGTAGGGTTTCATTCTCAGTACATGGACCAGGTCTCTTGTTTGGCGTCTCCTGGTTGGTTGGTCCACAGGTTCAACTTCGAAGGTCACGTCAGAGAGTTTCCGAGTAACCCTGTATGGCCCGAAGTACCTTTTCATTAGTTTTTCTGAGAGTCCCACCTTTCTTATCGGGATGAAAATCCATACCAGGTCACCAACGTTGTAATCCATTGCCTCGTGCTTTGAGTCATATCTAGCCTTGTCCTTTTCTTGGGCTTTCAAGGTTTCTAATCTTGCTAGCTGCCTAGTCTCTTCGACTCGTGAGGCAATCTTCTGACTGTAATCCTCTTGGAGATCTTCATGCGGATTTGGGAAAAGAGTGTCTACAGTTGTTTCGACTTCGCGTCCATGAATCAGTTTAAAAGGGGTAAAACCTGTCGTATCTTGTTTTGCGGTGTTGTAGGCGAACGTGACGTAGGGCAGGATTACGTCCCAATCCTTCTGTTCAACACTTACATACATAGCGATCATGTTGGCTAAGGTTTTGTTTAACCTCTCCGTCAGTCCATTCGTCTGGGGATGATACGCTGTCGTGAACCGATGTATCGACGAGCATTGATTGGTGAGTTCCGCAATCAACTTGGATTGGAATACTCGTCCTCGGTCCGTGATGATTTCTCTGGGGGCTCCGTGCTTGAGAACAACATCTTCCATTAAGAACTTGGCTGCTTCCTTTGCTTCCCCTGTGGGTAAGGCTTTAGTAACGGCAAATCGAGTAAGATAGTCAGTACAGACTATGATCCATTTATTACCAGTATCAGACTTGGGAAATCTTCCAAGGAGGTCCATTCCAACTCTTTGAAAAGAGGAGGTTGCAGGAGGTATGGCTTTAAGTAGTCCGGGTGGCTTTTGAGTTGATTGTTTCTTTCTTTGGCACTCTTTACAATGAGCGACATACTTCCGTATGTCCCGGAGAAGTCCTGGCCAGAAATATTTGTTTTTAACTCTCTCATATGTCTTCGAAAATCCAAGATGACCTGCTGTGGAAGCGTCATGTAAACTTTTCAGTAGTTCTAAGCGTAAGTGCTTGGGAATAACTAAAAGGTGTTGGTTTCCCAGGGGGTCGAAATTCTTTTTGTATAAGGTTCCTTTTAACATTTCATAACCTTTCGATTCGGCACCAAATCTTTCTGTTTCCTCTATCAATTTACTAATTTTAGGGTATTTTCTTTGTTCAGCCTCGAAGCACGTCAGAGCAGTTATTGAGGGTATATCATCATCCTCATCATTGTATGCTTCTTCCGATTCAAGTTGGAGAGGATTTCGAGAAAGACAGTCGGCATCTTGGTGTTTGCGTCCACTTTTATAAACAACCGTTACATTGTATTCTTGGAGTTTTAAAGCCCATCTTGCTAGTCTTCCTGTCGGGTCCTTCAGGTTAGATAACCAGCAAAGAGCGTGGTGGTCAGTGACGATGACAAACTCACGACCAAAAAGGTACGGTCGAAATTTGTTGATGGCCCATATTGCGGCCAAGCATTCTCTTTCCGTTGTTGAGTAATTCTTCTCCGCCTTAGATAAAGTTCTTGAAGCATACCCAACTGGCCGCTCTTTCCCATCGTTGATCTGTACGAGGACAGCTCCATTTCCATAACCGCTGGCGTCAGTATGGAGCTCGGTTGGCAGTTGTTCTTCGAAATAGGCAAGAACAGGTTCAGACATCAATAGCATCCTGTTGGTCAGAGTTCCACGTGAATTTATTATATTTTTTGAGTACTTCATGTAGAGGAGCAGCTTTCTCAGCAAAATTTTCGATATATCTACGATAATAGGAACATAGGCCAATGAAGCTTCTCACATCTGTTATAGATTTTGGGGTCGGAAACTTGGCGATAGCTTCAATCTTTTCTGGATCGGGATAAATACCTTTACTTTGGTTCCGAAAAGGCACTTTTTTGGGTTGAGGCGTAGCTCGGCTTTGTCGAGACATTGTAGTATGATTTCAAGCCGGTGTAAATGTTCGTTGAACGATTTGGAATACACCACGATGTCGTCTAAATAACAGAGGGCCATCGTCCATTTAAGGCCTTTCAATATCTTGTCCATCATGCGCTCGAATGTTGCAGGGGCATTGCACAGGCCAAAAGGCATGACTAGGAATTCGTAGAGTCCATCAGGGGTAATAAAGGCAGTTTTTTCTCTATCTGCTTCGTCGACTTCTATTTGCCAATATCCTGAACGAAGGTCCATTGATGAATAAAATTTAGCTCCTTTCAGAGAGTCAAGTGTATCATCGATTCGGGGTAGTGGGTAAACGTCTTTTTTAGTAACTTTGTTTAGTCGTCTGTAATCCACACAGAAACGCCAGTTACCAACCTTCTTCACTAAAATAACCGGCGATGACCATGGACTTTCTGAATGACGTATAATCCCGGCGTCTAGCATTTTGTCAACTTCCGTTTGGATTGCTTGGCGTTCTGTAGGGGAGACTCGATATGGTCTATGCTTAATAGGCTGATGGTTTCCAGTTTCAATTTTATGTTTGGTTACTGAAGTTTGCTTTACTGGTTCATTATTTTTATCAAATATTTTATCATATCGTTTTAAAATTGATAAGATTTGAGACTGCTGCTCTTCTGATAAATAATCACTAATTAAATTTTGTAAAAATTTAAAGTCACTTTTATCAGCATGACTGGCATGATTCGCATTTTTCGCCTCCTTATTAAATTCAGAACATTCTGAAATAGCCGTCAAGTTATTTTCTTCAACCCTTTGAATTTTTCCTAGGCACATTCCCTTAGGGACTATTTGAGCTGTGGTGCTAGAAGGACTGACACTTAATGAAGGACTTTGTATATATCGGGAAGGTCTATTTTACGGTTGATACTGTTGGTTTGTGAGGAAATAATGGATTCTAAGCAAAGTCTGTTGTATTTATGGTTTATATGCCTGTATTTAATATGTGGATGTTCATATGTCGGGGAAACAGGCAGAACCACACGCATCAGAATTTCAGAGCATAACCGCAATATTCACAACAAAGATACCAAATCCCTAATCTACACCCATATTGCACAAACAGGCCACAGTTTTGACCTTGAACATCCACATATTAAATACAGGCATATAAACCATAAATACAACAGACTTTGCTTAGAATCCATTATTTCCTCACAAACCAACAGTATCAACCGTAAAATAGACCTTGCCGATATATACAAAGTCCTTCATTAATAGTGCGTACTACTCCTCCCACCCACTCCCACCCCCCCCCCCCCCCCCCCATTAGTTGTGACATTGAGTGGAGACCCGGGCTCTGCACTTGGCCTTTTACTCATTTATCGCAACAATGTTGGCTGTTTTACATATATTCATAATTTTACAAATCTTGATTTCGGTTTTTTATATGTAAATATCCCAATTTTAACGTCGGCATCATATAATCTCTTTTAATCCATCTGCTTATGTATGTAAATTTCCTCCTAGGTGTATATAAGGTCCCTGTGCTGCAGTACTTTTGTTAGTGTAAAAAGCTACCCAAGCCTGTTGAAGAACCTCATAGGTTCGAAAGCTAGCGTGAATAAAATGTCTATGTAAGAAGCAACTCTTCATTCCTTACTTCATACTAAATTGGTCATGATAAGAGTTATTCCTTAAAAAACTTAACCTTCGCCGTTTTACCATGAGCCATCCTGCGCCAGAACTCCGCTTTTATATACGCCAATGGATAAAGAAATCGATACAACTCGCCAAATGGAGGTGTCACCTGCAATTCAACCTACTATGCCAAAAAGTCAGCTTCATCCCACCATCCCTCAGGATAAAAGATCCAGTTAAAAATCCCTTCTCATCCATAATCACCAAAAAGGTTCAGCTAGAACTACTGGATGCCAGAGTGCAAGGCTCATACTCAAATATCCGAATTCTTTCTCGTTCCATTAAAGGCCTCATCTTCCATATTCAACAGTTAATGCCCGTAGAGGACCTCCACGACCTAGTAAAATCTACCACGCTCAAAGTCCAAAATCAAACAATAGCCCAAAACAACAAACACCTAACCAAGCTGACTCACTGGAAGCGGAAATATGATTTTCCAGATGTCCCTGATGCTAAGAGCGCTGTCCCTCCCAAGATCATAAACTTATCCACAACCCGCTTGCCCGAAAGAGAAGAAAAGCTACTAGAACTTGGCCTCCAGTACGTTCCTCCAACCAAACTGGACATCCCCAGAATCATTGCTGGTGTTGAAGGCATCATGAGCACTCTAAATCATGACAAAACTTTTAAAGCACGGAATGCGATAGTCCAAGCCCTACTAAGACCAGACCGAAACAAAGTACCCAACCACAGCAACAAAGCCATAATCAACAGGTTGAAAAGTCACAAAACCCTGGTATTTACAAGAGCTGATAAAGGAAACCACCCCGTCATAATGGACCAATCAGACTACATAGCTAAGATGACCGACATCCTTCAAGACAGCTCCACCTTCTCATCTATCTCCCCACAAGAAAACAGCACCCTCACCAAAATGTTCAAAAAAATCCCTAAATAACATGAAAAGATCGGATCTCATAACAGCAGAACAACATACTCAATTTACAGCCAACATGAACAAGAATGCCCTACATTTATGGCATACCCAAGGTGCACAAACCAGGAGTCCCACTCAGACCAATCATAGCTTATCACCAATCCCCAGCATATTCTGTCTCCAAATATTTGGTAAGCCTTTTATCCCCTCTCATGAAGCAAAACCCGAACATATACAGCATCGCTCACCCCCCCCCCCCCCCCCACATTTATAGATAACATCACAGCCTTAACTCCGCCACCACAACACATCATGGCGTCCTTTGACGTCACATCTCTGTACCTTTCCCTTCCACATACCCTCATCACAGATAAATTACAACTATTCCTCATAACAGCTAACATAGACACACAGACAGCGTCTACCATCCTAAAACTAACCTCCCTCTGTCTGTCCGTTAGCTCCTTCACATTTAACATGCAATATTACAAACAAATCAGAGGCACCCCTATGGGTAGCCCTCTCTCATCAATAATCGCAGAAATAGTCATGAATTCGCTCGACACATGGATCAACCACACCCTCCCCTCTGACATTCACTACTGGAGGAGATATGTGGATGATGTCTTTTGTATCATTAACCCAAACAGCCTCCAACGTATCCATAATACCTTGCACGAATTCAACCCAAATATAAAATTCACTTATGAAACCGAATCGAACTCCGTTTTACCCTTTTTGGACATTTTACTCATACGCACACCGCACACCTTTCAAACCACAGTTTTTCACAAAAAGAACATTCCCCCTCAGTACACACACTTCTCCTCCAGTAGCCCCATAGCATATAAAATAAATACAGTTAAGACCCTATCCAAAAGAATCATCACCCATTGTTCGTTGCCTATATTTAACACTATCGAAAAATCTAGAATCCGATTGACTCTCATAGCGGCAGGTTACCCCTTATCCTTTATAGACAAACACATGTTTGATCCAAGTGTCCCTACAACTACTACAATCCATAGATCCACATGTTGGCTTCCATATTCCCCTAAAGCCGTTTCAATATCCCGCATATTACGCCCATACGGTATCAAGGTTCTATACAACTGTCCCCCCAGCCTTTCCACCATCCTCAGAAATAGCATTACCAAATCAGATAGACCTACCCTCCCTGTTGACTCTACTGGCGCCATCTATTCCTTACATTGCAATAATTGCCCAGCATCATATGTCGGGGAAACAGGCAGAACCACACGCATCAGAATTTCAGAGCATAACCGCAATATTCACAACAAAGATACCAAATCCCTAATCTACACCCATATTGCACAAACAGGCCACAGTTTTGACCTTGAACATCCACATATTAAATACAGGCATATAAACCATAAATACAACAGACTTTGCTTAGAATCCATTATTTCCTCACAAACCAACAGTATCAACCGTAAAATAGACCTTCCCGATATATACAAAGTCCTTCATTAATAGTGCGTACTACTCCTCCCACCCACTCCCCCCCCCTTCCCCTCCCCATTAGTTGTGACATTGAGTGGAGACCCGGGCTCTGCACTTGGACTTTTACTCATTTATCGCAACAATGTTGGCTGTTTTACATATATTCATAATTTTACAAATCTTGATTTCGGTTTCAAGACTTAGAACAAAACATCCAGATGGCACAAGAACCTATAGGACATGCAACAACTGTCCTGGTGTGGAACTAACACCTACCCACATATTCCCATGCCCAGCAATGGCCGCATCATTGCAGAAAATTGACATAGACCCAGAGCAGTAGCTTTACACACCCAAGATAGTGGACATTGCTGCTGTTGTGATAGAGATGTATGGAGGCATCTGAGGCTCTTCATTGGACACAACAACAACAACCAACCCATTCTATATGTAGTGGAGGCAGAATGATTTTTTCTCGAGAAATGAGAGGTGTCTAAATGATGTTCCTTCCACCATGTTCTCCCTCACAGGCCAGGCTCTTTTTATCCAGTGATCATGTTTAGCTCTGCTATCCCAGAGACACAAGAAACATGGGTGTAGCCATCTTGCTGGCCAAGAAGCAAATTTAGCATTTTGATATCAACACAAACTGTGTACTGATGCTTGTTGAACTTTTTTTTTCAATGACAAACATAATTGTCTCATACACTTCTATCATATTTGTTGAATGAGAAAGGGGAATCGATACATACTTATTGTCATTATGAAGGAGGACACACTTTACACTCCGTGTGGAACTGTCAATGAAAAGACGTCAATCACCTGGTGAATACACAGGAAGACTCGTTTTACAGTAGTAGACCTTGAACATCATGGCGATATACAAGATTGTTCTTGTGAGAGAAGAATGGAAGTAAATCCTTTTCACGCTTACGATAAAATGTTTTTGTTACTGAAGCAAGTATATATATATTTTTTTTTCATACAACCAAGAAAAAAGTACCTCTGAAGATTCTTTTGAGAGGCTCAGGGCCCTAATGAGATCATTTAATGCCTTTTTGTCAAATTGTTAAGACTCGAAGAAGAACCAACAGTCACTGCTTCTCTCCTCTGTATTATGACTTGTAACAGCTGCATCTTCAAAGAGCTGTGAAAGGCCATGAGATGTTGGGATAGGTACGTCCTCTGAGTGAGGAAGTCGACGTATTGCATAAGGCTAGAGAGAAATAAGGGCCGCTGGAGCGTATTGCATAAGGTAGGTTAAGATAAATTCACTTGTTTCAGTTGATAACAATGCTGACAGTACAGAAATAGCAATCGTTAGGGTGGTCTTTTTAGTTCTTTCCAAATCATTGACTCTCCAAACTTGGTTTCTTCTTTTATCATTTCTCTATTGGCGCAAATATTCAATACCTATTTTACAACACAATGTGAAACCCACATTTTATCTTGGTCTCCTAGTTTAACTCCATATTAACTGAGGTAGGCCTTTTTTTTATGAAGTCGGAAATGGGTTTCATGAAATCTTGCATTAGGTATTTGCCACATATGTTACAAAACATATTGGGATGGTTGATGCAGGACCATTATAATTTACAGGTGGAGCAAGCAACGGCTATTAAAATATATGATGATAAAAAACAGAATATATAATCTCTGTGTTAGATGCAAAATTAAACTATTTTCACATTTTGCTTCCTTTATTAAAAAAATGACCTGACTTGGCTGGTGCCACACAATGAATCTTCACTGCATTGGATGATTTTCAAGTAGAGTGAGACTCTGTACCACTGGAAAAGAAACATGGCCAAAAGGGATAAACAACATATGATCTGATAGGAAAAAAGTTTGTAGATTTGGAATCAGCCCACCCTAGAACAGCAATTTCTTAGCCGGTAAGAGACAAAAAAAAAATCGATTTTTGTTGGCTGCATGTCCACATTCAACGCAGCCTTAGCTTTTTTTGGCCAAAATTGGAACATATTTTCTACCCAACTTGAGATGTTTTCCTAATTTGACTTCTAATATCTTTCTCAATCGATAAGGCACAATTTGGATTAGAGATTATAAACACAAGGTAATAAGACCAAATTCAATTTTTTGGATCCAAAAAATGACCTCCATTTTTTGCCATCAAGTCAGAATTTTTCATAAAATCTATCTACTCGTATATAAATAAATTAGAAATATGGGGATTTGTTTGTGTGTGTTTGTTCCTTATACACTCCTACAATAGGTGACCAATCTGAATGAAATTTTCACAGATTATAGAATTACTACATCTGGAAGGAGCACCTATCATAGCTTTGAGTCCAGAAAATGAGATTTAGGCAATAAAATAAACAGATTAGTGTATTTCAGGTCATAAAATGATGATGGAACAGTAATGTTATTTCTATATGTAGCCTGTCCTATAAAACCAGCAAAACTGGCTCTATCAATAAAATCCTATTTATCAGAACAATATAGGTCAGTTAAAGATTCACTGTTAAATGTGGTGCATGGCAAGCCATTGAATATACAATGATGGACAAAACTAAAGGAAGTTTTACCTTTCAGCATGTATATTGGGATTCAGACAATAAATCTGAAATATATTTCATACACAGTGATCTTTATTGAAGACACACAAGATATCCAAATGCGAACAAAATTGCCTCTATCTCCTTCAAAAAATAGATGACCGGCGACATCAAAGACTTTCCACTTCCTTAAGTTTTGTCTATGAGGGTATATTAAAAGCTGAAAATAAAAAACTCTCATTCTATATACATTCAAGCACAATCCAGGGCACACATATATTAATGCAAAGAAATACAACTTGAATTGAAATAATTAATAATTTAAAATACATTTTTAAAAAAGCTTTTATTTAAATGCTCTAAAAAGGATAAAATAAAATATCTTCTGTCATTGAGCAATTAGATGTATCTGAGTGAAAATAAAGGCGGCGGGGGATGATCATCATAAATTTCGAACCTGATGTGATTTTATATGTAGCAACTGATTAGTGATTTTTATGTGTTTGCTATATTTTTATCTCTTCTCTAAATATGATCGTTCCCCGCCGCTTTTATTTTCACTCAGATACATCTAATTGCTCAATCACAGAAGATAAAATATTTTATTTTTTCCTTTTTAGTGCATTTCAATAAATACTTTTTAAAAAATGTATTTTATTTATTAATTATTTAGTTAGTTTTTAGTAATGAATTTACAAAACTTAGAATCAAAAGTTCACTGGGGATTAGGCCTTGAATAGATGGAAGCCTGCTCGCGGCGGATTGGTCAATTCCTTGTAAGGGGCGTAACATAAGACATAAAGAAATATAGAAATTTGTTCATTCCTGGCCACTCCGACCACCCAGAAGTTTGAAAATGTGTACACCTGCATTGTTCATTTGACTGAGTGAGTGTTAAAAGTTTCATACTTATAAGTGATCTGGAAATATATATTAAAATAATTTACAAAATTTGAAAGGCAATTTAGAAATTTGTCCATTTCCGGCCATTCTGATAACCGAGAAGTCTGAAAACTAGACAACTTACATTGTCATCAGGTTCTAAAAAGTGTAGCAAATTTCAGAATTCTACATGCCCTAGAAGTATACTAAAAATTGATTACAAGATTTGTGGACAGACAGGTACACAAGTTAAATAAAAGCTTTTAAAAAGAGCTCTTTATTCTATATACAAACAAGTTAAAATGCACTCGTGCAAAACTCAGGCGTTGCCCGGATTATTGTTCTAGTATCAATATAAAACAAAACAAAAAATTTACTTTCAAGAACACACTCTTTTTCTTTGAAAATTATTTTTGATGCTTTTATTTTGTTCAATCACAGGCCATCTTGTGTTAACATCCAACAGTAGTCGGTGTTCTTATCCCATCTCTACTTGATATTTGAGCTCCATATCTTTGATTTCTTGATGGAACCTTTCACCCTGTTCTCTCTTCACCGACTGATTCTAAATTTTCAGGGAAGAGTCCACATGTGAGTGTGAGAAATGTTGTTTGACACTCATGGGGCAACTCAACGCTTGAAATTTGTACAGTTTATTCATTATAATTTGTTTATAGTCAGGATCCATGTAATTGCCTAGAATTGGCTGATAACATCTTTGAAGGCAACCCAGGCTACTTTTTCCTTTGGTGTCATGCTTGTCTCAAATTTATTATTCTTCATAAGCTTGTGGAAGCTTGGACCAACAAAGAATCTCTCTTTCAACTTGGCTTCGGATAAACCTGGAAACAATTTACACAGGTATTTGAAACAGTCACCATCTTTTTGAATAGCCTTGACAAAGTGAAATTTTCGAGTAAACATGAAGTGTGATAAAAAAATGTCATCCCTTTTTTTTTAAATCAGCACCCAATAATAGATAAGCAATCAGCAATCAATTTCCTTTTATTTTTCCATTGTAGGTCTGTGTAATAAGAAAGTGACATTACTATGCTATCATTTTCTGACTTAAAATACACTAATTAGTCCATTTTTATGTCTAAATCACATTTTTTGGACTTTTGAAACTATGATGTGTACTCCTTCCAGATGTAGTTCTATAACCTGTGAAAATTTCATTTAGTTTGGTCACCTATTGTAGGAATGTATAAGGAACAAACACACAAACAAATTCATATTTCCATTTTTATTTTTTATATGATTTTAGGAAAAATTCTGACCTGATGGGAAAAAATGGAGGTCATTTTCAAAATCAGCACAGCAACTAACATAAAATTCTCATTTAAAATTTCTGTTGAATTTTTCCATTGCAGGCTTGTGTTATCTTAAAGAGGAAGTTTTGTTAATTATATCTAGAAAAAGCAGCCGCATACACAAGTGTACTAATTTGAAAATGTTAATGAAAGTATTTCTTTATGTGGGGGGGGGGGGGTATGTATATTTTCAAAGACCAAAATTGAAAACCCTATTTTACAGAACTTGTATTAAAAAATAATCACAAAGCAATAAATTTAAATCAAAACTTGGTGTAGTATATGTGTGAACGAAAATGGCTCACATTAATACACACAAAAATAACTAAAAACATTTATACATTATATTATTATGTATTTTTAAATAACAGATAAATAAAATTGTATTGACTCGACTTGAGAGGCAACTTCAAAGGCTTCCAATATTCCAAATGATTCTGCAACAACAACAGCAACAGTCAGTGAGGATGATATAGCAGGGATTGGATTATAAAGTGAGCATGGACAGGAAGTTGTATCTTTCAGCATGTTTATCAGGATTCAGACAATAACTCTGAAATATATTACAGTGACTTTTAGAAATAAAAAAGGCATATCCTGACCAGGATTTAAGAAGGCAGAGAGCCATCTGGTGGAACAGAAATCAACTAAACATTGATTTAGCCTGTTCCCTGATATTTGGCCAACCCAATTTCTTTTTATCGAAGACACACATGATAACCAATTGTGTCTCCTTAAAAAATATAAAAAATAGATGACAGACGACATCCACTTCCTCAAGTTTTGTCCATGAGTGTAGTTCTAAAACCTACAGAAATTTTCTGACATAGCCATATTCATTATGTGATATGTTATATGAAATTTAAAAAATAATAATAATAATATTACCTTGTTTCATGATAAATATATATTTAGGGCAAAACCCATTAGTTTTTAATGCTCATACAGAATTTTAATCTCATTAAAAAAATAGTAAAAAAGTGAAATCTGTTTGGGAACTAGTTTATAAATTAAGAGAAAGGCATCTCCTGATCGTTTTTTTTTTGCTTATCCCTAGTACACGTGGTACAGTCCATGATAATCATGGTGGGTAGAAGTAGGCGACTGCTTTTATTGTAAGTGCACCTCATGTCTACACATGTGAAAAGCAGTTCGACTTTGCACTTACAAATGTACCAGATCCCCGTTTGGTTACTTGCACTCTCTGGTGGGATTAGACTTTTGCAAGATTCAGGGGCCATTGGAACATTTTTTCAATCAGAAAAAAGTGTCCAATGCGGGAATCGAACCCAGGTCGTAGTGGTTGAAAACCAATGGTTTAGATGATCCTTCCACCAACCACCTTCTCCTGATCGTGCAACTAAAAATTGCTGATGGCTTGCGCCATCTGTCAAATTAAATATCAACTATTCGTTGGTTTTTAATTATTCCAGAATTGGCCAAATACCTATTGTTGATTAATCAAGAAAAGCCAACCATGTATGCATTTCAGGTTGCTGGTTCTATCAGCGTTATGCAAGCTGTACCTCAACGATGAAAAAAAACTGGTCCATGAGGCCTCCTAAAAAATCAAGGCACTAAGGGCATAAGGATCTGAGAACACCAAACTTTATGAAAAAATTGAACAAAAGTGAAATTGTGTTAGGATCATCAGGTGGATAAATACCTGCGTGGTTAGCTTTTCTTAAATAATCAAGAGAAATTATTTGGCTAATTCTGGAACAATTAAAATCAATGATTAGTTGATATTTGTTCCAACAGATGGTGCAAACCATCAGCAAGTTTTAGTTGCACAATCAGGAGATGCTTTTCTCCTAATTTAATCTCATGTTTACTCATAGAGCAGCAAGTGTGTTTTTGAAATAAAAAAGAAGGAAAGAAAGAGAGAGAAAAAGCTAACTTAAATTTAAGGAAGATTCTCATTTTAAATTTGAACATTTGAATGATAAAGCACAATTTGGATTATAGATTATAAAACAATAAAATAAGACCTAATCCAAATAATTTATTAGTGTGTGACGTTCCAGCAACAGCATTGTCACCATCATCAGACAAAAGAATAAAAAATGGATTTTTTATTCTTTTGTCTGATGATGGTGACAATGCTGTTGCCGGAACGTCACACATAAATTATTTGGATTAGGTCTTATTTTATTGTATTAAACATTTGAAAAGGTTCATACCTTCACACACTTATATTGAATCTTTTATTTGACTAATTACACTACTTCTGCTTAGGGTGTAAACTTATTTTATGACATTTCTTAAAACCTATGAATAAAATCTAAATACTGCATAACTATTTAGTTTATTTTCTATCTTTCAAATAAAATAACTTCCTACTGTTCTTCCTGCGATGGAAAAATATTGGGAAGGCCTGGCTCATCAGTGTTGAACCCTTCTGGTGGTGTGGTTATTGTGAATAATCTCCTAAATATTTTATAATTAATTTGTGCCTAATTGGCTCTTATTTGTGAATATTATAAGATAATAAGACACCAAATCTAAATAAATAGTGTGTGATATTTCTGTAACAACACTGTTCTGTGCAAATATATAATCCAAATTGTGCAATATCATTATTTATGAATTGTTTTTGGAAGAGAAAAGTTTGATGCATGTATTTATATACTTGCTGACCTCAAGGCTTATATTCATAGTTTCTTTAAATACCTCTCTCTCAAGTGTTGGATGTAATCATCAGTTGGCCACACAATACACTATTAGAGTGGGGGTGAGTTCACCAGGATCTCCAACAATATTTTATTGTTACAGTAAGTACATGAGGAAGTTATTTTATTTGAAAAAAAAAAAAAAGTACTAAAGAGTTTCATTTCTTATAGATGGTGCGCTGATATTTAACTTTTGCCTAACTAGCCTTTATGAATCTGTCCAAGTGAGCATTGTTTGATTCAGGTACAAGGCCAGTTGGTTCAATAATAGAGTACAGTAAAATCCTTCTATAGCAAACCCAATGGGGCAGAAACTGTGGTTCACTATAGCAACGGCTCATTATACAGTCGAACCTCTTTAATTCGACACCCCAAGGGATCAGAGCTTTCGGTTGAATTAAAGTTATTCAGATGATTAGCTAATCATCTAACTCGCTAAACTGACATTTAAAAAAAAAAATAGCTTTGTAACATAAATTAATGATATTAATTGAAACCATTGTGTGCACTTTTTTTGTATTGTTTTTTTTTTTCATAATTAACTTTTAGTATAAGGGGACAAAATGGCATTAATACATATTTTCGAAACATAAATAATTACAAATAATACTTTATTCTAATTGAAGAATATAATAGTTGAAAGGAAATAAATATGGAAAATAGAAAGAGATTTTTAAAATATCAATTTATAAGATTCATGAAGTCTTTTAAAAAATCCTTTATAGATCTCTGTTTTTGTTCTGAAATTCCTTTCAGGATGTATTCCAGATGGTCTATTTTCAAAAGACATGCATGTCTTTCTTCCTTTGAAATGTATTTTAACCATTAAGTACTCGTGCGGGGTGTATCACACCCCAAGCTATCACTTTGCTTTTGGAAAATCATTAAATCCTTAAACAAAGACTTCTAATTTTTTAATAGCTTAATATTTCAATGTGGTGAATAGACATGTCATATTTCTTCAAAATTAATAAAGAGAAAATATTTGTATTTTATTTTTATTGTCAGAATGGGGTGTATCACACCCCGCACGAGTACTAACGTAACAGAGTTTTGCAATCAGCCCAATTTCGATACTGCTGAATTCTCACCTAACATACTTTGTTTACACTATGAATTTCCCTTTTATTTTTGTGTTAAATTAGTTCCACATCGCCATCATCTAATCCTACATTTATCCTATATTATAATGGATAGCAAAAAATTTCTATTCAAAAATATATTAGGAAAGAACACTCCAACTCCATCAGATGCTTTTTTGAAATTTATTAGTAATGACATAATTAAAAAAATGGTTGACTACACAAATATTCTTATTGAGACCATCAGGCCAAATTATAGCAGGGAAAGATTGCCGCAATACAAATGAAAATGAAATCTGTTGTCTGCTAGGACTCAATAATGATTGGAAAAAAAATTGTGCATCACATTTGCATTTCAAAGAAATTTGGATTCACAAGTTCTTGTATAAATCAAATCACCCTCAAGAAGAGCCCATAAAAAGACACCTCTTTTTGGGAAAGATCGGACTGAGTTTGATGGATGATCATATCAAAAAACAACTTTGTATTGTGTCACTACCTAAAGACATAAAACGAGAGGAGCATGAACTCATGGAATTCGTGTAATCTTTACACAAGGGGATAAGAAACAACAACAACAATAAAACGAGTTTTTTGGAGGATAATTGGAGTGGCAAGGGAACAAACAGTAAGTTATATGAAATGGTATTTACAAATATAAATAAACATTATAAATTTTATGATGTTTTTTAGTAACCAGGACCAACAGAACCAGCTTCAAAAAAGCAAAAGCGATGCCATCTTTGTGTCTGATATAAGGATAGGAAAACAAAGAATACCTGAAAAATTGCAAAAGTAATATCTGCAATAATCATTCCATCATTATGTGTGCTGAATGCTTTAAAAATTAATGGAAAAAAAAGATTTCTTTTTGTGATTAATGTATAGGAATTAAAATTGTAAAAACTTATAGGATTTATATACAACATGTTTTTGTACTTTTTTTTTATTGTAATGGAATAATTATATATTTTATTATCATTTTATCAATACACATTATTTTCTGTATAATATAAATATAAAAACGTTATTTTTAGCTTACATTATATATGTTAGATTTAGGTTTATATTTTGGGGTTTGATACACCCCGCACGAGTACTTATGTAACAAAAAATGGCGCGAGTACTTAAGGGTTAAATAACATCCACTGCTGCTGCAGGTGTTATTGATTTTGTGTTTAAATCTTTTATAATAACATGGAAATGGAATATTGAAATAAAATGTTATCATAATCAATGTGGCTACATTTCATAAAGCTTTATTTATTTAAAATGAAATTATTTGTAAATTTTAAAATAACTAAAATATTTCAATGTTGAAATAATTATAATATTATTAATTAGCGCACGATGCCTAAATTCCCGCATTAAAAAAAATAATAATAACACTCGCGACATTGCGTAACAACATCACTGCAAAATGAAACTTAAACTAAACAGAAACCAAAAGTGCGCAGGCACGATCCTATTGGCGACTGCTGATCGTCGCTGCTTGCCGCCTCTGTAATACCTCTTTAGCGGTAAAGTTGTATGTAAAAAAACATTCAACTGTCAAAATTTGAATTTTGAAATGGTCGAACTATCGGAAGTGTCGTATTATCAATATTGTTGAATTATGGTTTGTTTTATTTGATAGGCCGGAGGTCGGGACATCAGAACATGGTCGAATTATCGCCGAGTGTCGAATTAACGAGGTTATACTGTATAAAGCCATAGTTTCACTGTGTGTATTATAAAGTGAAAAAATGGGGATTATTTCAAGTTCATTATAAGGGAAGGTTCACTATATCCCAGCTTTGTTTAGTGGGGTTTTGTATATGTGTTAGGTATGAAAATAGAATTAAAAAAAAAAAATCACATTTATTTCTACATAAAGCAATAATTCTGAAAATAGAGCAATCCATATTGTTATATTTGTTTATAAAGGGCACATCTTGGATTCAATAAATAATCTTTTTATTTCCGATATTTCGATGGGCTAAACGACCATCTTTTTCTAGGATCTCATCCTTTTTCGCGGCAAGCCGCGCGTTACACTTGAGACACGGGCGTCTCACAATCTCTCAGGCGAAAATCATCCAAATGAAAAAGTAATGTATGCAAATAAATATCGTATAACACTAATTAAAATAAATGAATAAATAGAGTGAAAAGTAAATATCTATATATACAAAATAAATATTCGGCTATTGCATTATGAATGAAGACATTCCACTGAGGTTCATATATACATAAAGGTTCCTATTCTAGGAGCATCTAAATTGTGTGTACATGTCCGGTATATCGATCTTTCGGTTTATACTATTTCTGTCTTCCAAAGAACTCCAACTCTCCAAGAATAGCCTGCTGTGCTTTTCTTTTATATCTTGGTATATTATTGATGTTTGTTCAAAGTCTGGAATGTGGCCATTGATGAGAGCATGATCCACTAGTAAGGAGGTCGGGTTATGGTGTTTTAGGGCTGATTTGTGCTGGTTGATTCTTTCTATTAATTGTTTACCGGTTTCTCCTATGTAGACGGCTTGGCAAGACTTGCATGGTATTTTGTATATGACATTGGTTCTATTGTTTGGTTCAGTGATCTTTTTTGTATCAGGATGGCGGAGGAGGTTGTTAAGATTCGAGGTAGATTGGAATCTTGTTGTGATATTGTAGTATTTTAGTTTTCTAGCTATTCTTTCACAGCCATAGCTGTATGGTAGGGAGCAAAAAATGTTTTGGGATGAAGTCTGTCTATTGTTTGTGGGTGATATTCTCGGTCTGTAGAAATGCTTTTTGATAAACGGTTTAGGGTAATTATTGCTGAGTAGTTCTTGAAATATCTTGGTTCTTTCTTTTTTTGTGTCGTTATTGTTTGTTGAAAAGTGTGTGATTAGTCTTTTTGAAAGAGTTTTTACCACGGAAATTTTATGGTGAATGGGGCCAAATGAATTGAAGTTCAGATAGCTTCCAGTATGGGTTGGTTTTCGGTATATTCCAGTTTCAATTCTATCTTGGTTTCTGGTTAGTTGTATGTCTAGAAACGGTAGGGAGTTATTTTCTTCTATTTCAAAGGTGAATTTTAGAAAGGGTTTGAGATTATTCAAAAAATTAAGAATGGTGGAAAGATCAACTTTTGTGATGCATAGTATATCATCAATATAGCATTTCCAGATTATTACTTGTAGTTGTGCTGTGTCTGCAATTATTTTATCAATTTTGTCCATGTAGATGTTAGCTAATGCTGATGAAACAGGATTCCCCATTGGTAAACCTTTTTCTTGTTTGAAATATCTGTCTTTATATCCAAAATAATTAAATGCTAGACAAAGTTCAATCAGATCTATAAGGGCTTCTTTAGGGATAGGAAGGATGATTTCCGGATGGTTGTGTAAGAATTCTTGAAGTGCCAGGATAGCTTCATCATGCGGAATTGACGTATAAAGAGATTCTATATCAAAGGATACCATATAGCTGTCATGTGGAATTGGAATATTATTGATGGTTTCAATAGCTGCTACTGGATTGGGGACTGTGTAAGGGAGTTTTTTCTGGAATGGTGAGATGATTGACGACAAATATTTCGCGATAGGGTATAAGGGAGAGCCTGAGTATGATATTATGGGACGCAATGGGGTATTAGCTTTGTGGATTTTTGGTAGACCATATAAATTCGGAAGATTCTGGTTTGTTGCTTTGAAGGCTTCAAAGGTTTTACTATCTAGTTTGTATTGCCGTTTTATTCTGTTGAAATGTCTATTGAAATCTTTTATGAAGTTGGGTAGAGGGTTTTTGGTCAGTGGTTGATATATTTCCTGATTCTGAAGTAACTGTTCGATTTTGTTGTTGTATTCTATTACGTCCATGATTACGGTATTTCTGCCTTTATCTGAAGGAGTTATGATGATTTGTTTGTTTTCTTTTAAAGACTTTATGGTGTTTCTTTCATCTCTATTTAAATTTGTCTTGTTTTGCGTTTCCAATTTCTTAATGATCGGGGTTATTTCTGTTCTAATTCTTGTCTTTTGGTCGTCTGGGAGTTTTTTTATTGCATTTTCTATTGCGGCTAAAGTCTTAGGAGTGTTGATCCTTTGGGAAGGTACAAAGTTTAGGCCTTTTGATAGGAGGTTTGTTGTTTCTGGATCGAATGTGTGACTTGAAAGGTTAATTACAGTGCATTGATCTGTTTGCCGTGTAGATTTATTCGACCAATTCTGTAGCTTCTTTGAATGTTTTTGTTGTAGAGAAACTCTCTTATTTTTGCATTTTCTTTCTAGATATCCGTTTAACTCATTAAAATATTCATCGCTGATCAGTTGTTGCAAATTTGGGGTAACTCTATTGATGTTTGATTGCAATTCGTTTATTCGGAAATGACAGTTTCTAATTCGAGCATTTAATAGTTTTTTTCCTGTTTGAAGCAGGATCCTACGGGAAAAATTTGTTCCCACAGGATCTCTCAAAATCAGAGAAGGCGGGATGATTCCATTTGAGAGACATCGGTGATTGAAGTGCAGATGTTCTTTCCAACTGTTCAAAGAGAGATGGTGATTTTCCAATTTTCTTGCAAGACAAAGAGCGCTGGAACCAATATGGATTGCTCTATTTTCAGAATGATTTCAACCAGCTTTGGTTCCAGCGCTCTGTCTTGCAAGAAAATTGGAAAATCACCATCTCTCTTTGAACAGTTGGAAAGAACATCTGCACTTCAATCACCGATGTCTCTCAAATGGAATCATCCCGCCTTCTCTGATTTTGAGAGATCCTGTGGGAACAAATTTTTCCCGTAGGATCCTGCTTCAAACAGGAAAAAAACTATTAAATGCTCGAATTAGAAACTGTCATTTCCGAATAAACGAATTGCAATCAAACATCAATAGAGTTACCCCAAATTTGCAACAACTGATCAGCGATGAATATTTTAATGAGTTAAACGGATATCTAGAAAGAAAATGCAAAAATAAGAGAGTTTCTCTACAACAAAAAACATTCAAAGAAGCTACAGAATTGGTCGAATAAATCTACACGGCAAACAGATCAATGCACTGTAATTAACCTTTCAAGTCACACATTCGATCCAGAAACAACAAACCTCCTATCAAAAGGCCTAAACTTTGTACCTTCCCAAAGGATCAACACTCCTAAGACTTTAGCCGCAATAGAAAATGCAATAAAAAAACTCCCAGACGACCAAAAGACAAGAATTAGAACAGAAATAACCCCGATCATTAAGAAATTGGAAACGCAAAACAAGACAAATTTAAATAGAGATGAAAGAAACACCATAAAGTCTTTAAAAGAAAACAAACAAATCATCATAACTCCTTCAGATAAAGGCAGAAATACCGTAATCATGGACGTAATAGAATACAACAACAAAATCGAACAGTTACTTCAGAATCAGGAAATATATCAACCACTGACCAAAAACCCTCTACCCAACTTCATAAAAGATTTCAATAGACATTTCAACAGAATAAAACGGCAATACAAACTAGATAGTAAAACCTTTGAAGCCTTCAAAGCAACAAACCAGAATCTTCCGAATTTATATGGTCTACCAAAAATCCACAAAGCTAATACCCCATTGCGTCCCATAATATCATACTCAGGCTCTCCCTTATACCCTATCGCGAAATATTTGTCGTCAATCATCTCACCATTCCAGAAAAAACTCCCTTACACAGTCCCCAATCCAGTAGCAGCTATTGAAACCATCAATAATATTCCAATTCCACATGACAGCTATATGGTATCCTTTGATATAGAATCTCTTTATACGTCAATTCCGCATGATGAAGCTATCCTGGCACTTCAAGAATTCTTACACAACCATCCGGAAATCATCCTTCCTATCCCTAAAGAAGCCCTTATAGATCTGATTGAACTTTGTCTAGCATTTAATTATTTTGGATATAAAGACAGATATTTCAAACAAGAAAAAGGTTTACCAATGGGGAATCCTGTTTCATCAGCATTAGCTAACATCTACATGGACAAAATTGATAAAATAATTGCAGACACAGCACAACTACAAGTAATAATCTGGAAATGCTATATTGATGATATACTATGCATCACAAAAGTTGATCTTTCCACCATTCTTAATTTTTTGAATAATCTCAAACCCTTTCTAAAATTCACCTTTGAAATAGAAGAAAATAACTCCCTACCGTTTCTAGACATACAACTAACCAGAAACCAAGATAGAATTGAAACTGGAATATACCGAAAACCAACCCATACTGGAAGCTATCTGAACTTCAATTCATTTGGCCCCATTCACCATAAAATTTCCGTGGTAAAAACTCTTTCAAAAAGACTAATCACACACTTTTCAACAAACAATAACGACACAAAAAAAGAAAGAACCAAGATATTTCAAGAACTACTCAGCAATAATTACCCTAAACCGTTTATCAAAAAGCATTTCTACAGACCGAGAATATCACCCACAAACAATAGACAGACTTCATCCCAAAACATTTTTTGCTCCCTACCATACAGCTATGGCTGTGAAAGAATAGCTAGAAAACTAAAATACTACAATATCACAACAAGATTCCAATCTACCTCGAATCTTAACAACATCCTCCGCCATCCTGATACAAAAAAGAATACTGAACCAAACAATAGAACCAATGTCATATACAAAATACCATGCAAGTATTGCCAAGCCGTCTACATAGGAGAAACCGGTAAACAATTAATAGAAAGAATCAACCAGCACAAATCAGCCCTAAAACACCATAACCCGACCTCCTTACTAGTGGATCATGCTCTCATCAATGGCCACATTCCAGACTTTGAACAAACATCAATAATATACCAAGATATAAAAGAAAAGCACAGCAGGCTATTCTTGGAGAGTTGGAGTTCTTTGGAAGACAGAAATAGTATAAACCGAAAGATCGATATACCGGACATGTACACACAATTTAGATGCTCCTAAAATAGGAACCTTTATGTATATATGAACCTCAGTGGAATGTCTTCATTCATAATGCAATAGCCGAATATTTATTTTGTATATATAGATATTTGCTTTTCACTCTATTTATTTTAAAACTCATTTATATTATATCTCTCTATATATAAAAATGAATGTTTGTATGTTTTTCTGTCTGTTTGTTTGTTTGTTGGTTTGTATGTCCGGTATACAAATTCGCAGTAGTTCACTAATTCAAACCAAAATTTCCATACATAGGTAAAAAAATACGGGGAAGACGATGGGCTATTTTAAAAAATATATATAAATCAATTATTAAAACTATATATTTTTAGTCAGAAAATGATGA
The DNA here is from genome assembly GCA_030710605.1 of Cordylochernes scorpioides. Classification (NCBI taxonomy): domain Eukaryota; kingdom Metazoa; phylum Arthropoda; class Arachnida; order Pseudoscorpiones; family Chernetidae; genus Cordylochernes; species Cordylochernes scorpioides. Next base: position 30,114,537 of record CP092870.1, on the reverse strand, counting down.
TGATATTGCTGTATCATGTTTGATTATCAGATACAAAATTATATCGGGAAAAATATTCCAAAAAGCAGAGACCACGGGTGAAACCAGTTCACTATTTTGTACGCAGGAACAAAATTCTAACAGAAAAACATTCATTCGAGCAGAAAACAAAAGCCAGATCATCTTTCTATAAAAATATTGCTTCTCAGACACAAAGTTTGGAGCGGGACGTTTCACAAGAGTGACATCCACGGCGCCAATTTATAATTGTAACGAATAGTATTTGAATAAAAACATTTAATCGGGTAAAACCCGGGCGTTGCCCGGGTCATTCGGCTAGTATATATATATATATAATTAAAATATTTATGTATTATAAAATCACCATTTGTATTTTGGTACACTGTGTGACTTTACTGCTCTCTTTGATGTGAGAAATAAATAAATAATTCTGGAGGCTAATTAGAGTTATCTCATTCTTCCCTTATATATATTTGTAGGATGGTTGAAACACGCTCTGGTAAGATGCAAGGCACAGGAGAGAATCAAGGTCGAAGAGCCTGCCAAACTGCAACCTGGTGCAACACTATGTGTGGGTTAAAAAAATCAAACAAAACTTATCCTGACATGACTGATTCACCGATGAGAAACTAGAGGTGGCAGTATTTTTTTGGGCTATGGTCTTTCATGGGAGACTACTGTAGTTTTTAGCTGTGTGAAAAGTGTTACATAAATATTTGTCTACCTAAATAGAATGCCTCCTCATTAACACTACTGTAACAATATTGTATAATATAAAATGTTTGAAATTTATTGTAGATTCATTATAAGGGAAGGTTCACTATTATCTCAGTACATTTCTCAGTGAGGTTTTACTCCAAGTATTCTATACATGAGATTTTAGTACATAAGTCGGTGACGAGTGGGTAACACCCTCGATTCCCGACAGTCATGAACCGGGATTGAATCCCGCGTTAAAAATTGTTTAATATGTGAACAACCTTCACATATTATTCATTGTTCAATTATCATGAACTAGGTTGCTCTTGCTGAGCGGTACCTATTTATGTGAATTTGAACCAGCAAGCAGATTTTAGTAGCAGCATTGCTATTGATTTCTTGTGTAAAAATACATTTTTTTGGTCTTGTCTTTGTTACAGTATAACCTCTCTAATATTCAACACAGACACAAGGTAATAAGACCAAATCCAAAAAAATAAATAGTATGTGACGTTTCGGTAACAGCATTGTTACCATCTTCAGATAAAAGTACTGAATGAGAAATTTTACCACAGCATGTTTTAAATACAGTATAACCTCGTTAATTCGACACACGCAAATTCGACCCTATTCTGATGTCCCGACCTCCAGCCTATCAAATAACAAACCGTGATTCGACAGTATCGATAATATGACAGTTCCGATAGTTCGTTTTAAAATTCAAAATTTTGACAGTTGAATGTTTTTTTACATACAACTTTACCGCTAAACGGTATTATGGCGGGCGCCGATAGGATCGCGCATGCACACTTTTGATTTCTGTTAGTTTAAGTTTCACTTTGCAGTGCCATTGCGCAATGTCGCGAGTGTTGTTTATTTTTTAAGGGGAAATTAGGAATCGTACGCTAATTAATAATATTATTTTCTTTTTAATTTTCAGCATTGAAATATTTTGGTTATTTTAAAATTTACAAATAATTTCCTTTTAAATAAATAAATCTTCATAAAATGTAGCCACAATGATTATGATAACATTTTATTTTAATATTCCATTTCCATGTTACAGTAGAACTTGGATAATTCGAACTTCTTTAATTCGAAAACCTCTTTAATTCGAATATTTATCTTGGTCCCTAGAAGCCTTAAGCCTTTATTCAAAACATCTTTAATTCGAATTTTTGGATAATTCGAATTTTTTTATGGTCCCTTGGGGTTCGAATTATCCAAGTTCGACTGTATTATAAAAGATTTAAACACAAAATCAATAACACCTGCAGCAGCAGAGGATGTCTTTAATACAATAATTAAAACACATTCCAGCGGAAGAAAGACATGCATTTTTTTTTTTAATATACCATCTGGAATACATCCTGAATAGGATTTCAGTGCAAAAACAGACATCTATAAAGGATTTTTTAAAAAGATCTTCATGATTATTTTTTAAAAGATATTCATGATTATTTTTAAATATTATTTTTAAATTTTCATTTTATTTTCCATATTTATTTCCCTTCAACTGCTATATTCTTCAATTAGAATAAAATATTATTTGTAATTATTTATGTTTCAAAAATATGTATTATTGCCATTTTGTCCCTGATATTAAAGTTAACCATGAAAATAAAAAATAATACAAAAAGTACACACACAATGGTTTTAATTAATATGATCAATTTATATTACAAAGCTATTTTTTTAAAAATATAATTTTAGCGAGTTAGATGATTAGCTAATCATCTGAATAACTTTAATTCAACACTTCCTTTAATTCAACCAAAAGCTCTGATCCCTTGGGGTGTTGAATTAAAGAGGTTCGACTGTAGTTACTGTTATCAAGTCTGTAAACAAGATTGCAGATAACACTTGATAACAGTAACTATTTAAAACATGCTGTGGTAAAATTTCTCATTCAGTACTTTTGTCTGAAGATGGTAAAAACACTGTTACCGAAACGTCACACACCATTTATTTATTTGGATTTGGTCTTATTACCTTGTGTTTATAATCTATAATCCAAATTGTGCCTTATTATTCAACACAGAATAATTCAACCATTTTTAAAAACCACCACCCCCAATTAAACTACTTTCCAACTATAATTCAGTATTGAATTGTATATGTTTCTGGGTGTTTAATTTATTACTGTATATTATGCAATATCATCAATAAAATGTCTTGTGTCTCATGATTTCAATAAACACACATGTGGTATAACTTCACAAATTAGATCAAGAACACCATGAAACAAGAGATTCCACTCACCATCAAATCTTGAATCCCAATTTTCTCATACATTCTAAGTGGGCATCAATGAGTTCTTGGCACTGCTCACGGCCATTGATGACAATGCTGCAACATACAGCTGAGTCATACAACAAAATAGGAAAATAAACAGTAGAACCCAGCTAAAATGAACCTATAATGAACCTGAAATACGTCTCACTTTTATTTTATAACTAGCGGATGTGCCCGGCTTCGCCCGGGTTTTACCCGAGTGAATGTTTGTCTAACGAACATTTGTTAAAACAATTCTCTATAAACTTATAAAACGTACTCGGCTTCGCCCGGGGTTTTACCCGAGTAAAGGTTTGTCTAGCGAACATTTGTTAAAACAATTCTCTAAAAACTTATTAAAAAAAAAAAGATATATTTTGATAATTTGAAACTTGTAAATTTGAATCTCTCGATAAAGTGAACATTTTTTCCCGGTCCCTGTGTGCCGTGTCATCCTGAATTTTGTCTTTCCTAATTTTCTACATTAGAAAATCATAGTTTTATCTAGTGAACATTTTTTCCCGTGTCACATTGCCGTGTCATCCTGAGATAATCTTACTTTTGATAAATAATATTTAAGATAACAAACTTAGTGATAAGAAAACTTGTTATCATTGTCACAATGGGGGCGCTGCTTGCGAGTTAAATCTACAAATCTGCAAATAACTCTAAGGATATTCAAGATATTCATGAAATTATTTTTCCAAAACCTTCCCGGTGATATACCTAATAATATCCCAAAATTTCACGGCGATTGGATGTATGGTTTTTGAATCTATAGAGTACAGACAAACAGACAGACATTCAATTTTATATATATAGATAACTATGGGTATAGTGAAGGCAAAGTCAGACTTTCACCAAAGTGTGCCTGGATCATGGTGCCATGATCAACGAAAGCTGCACCCCTATACCCCATTCCATGAGATGCTCGAGGAGCATGAACTCATGGAATTCGTGTAATCTTTACACAAGGGGATAAGAAACAACAACAACAACAAAGGGTATAGTGAACCACAGTCCCATTGGGGTTCGTTATAGAAGGGTTGTACTTTATATGCATATCAGGTGAGTGATTGAAATATTCCAATAAGGAAAACTAGGGAAAATAGTTTATTTATTTTGGGGTATTATGAAAAAGGCATCTCCTTAATATGCAACTGAAGGCAACTCCTTATTCCAGTACAATATCACATTTGTACTATTTTTTCACATTATTTAGGGGTGTCGCAAGCTTTCAAACAAATCCTGCTCTTCAACAGGCAAATCCAAAAACAAATGAAGAGAAATGTTACTGGTGTAGACTATATTACTGTTAAAAATATAGATTACACCTTGTTGACAAAAGGGCCAACAGTGTGAAATGTGTACACGGCTGCTCTAGTTTTATTAAGAAAAAATATGTTGGTCAATAGAGCAGAAAATCAAAATGTAACAAAAGGTAACATGTAGGAAACTTAATTCTCTTCTTCTTTCTATTTTCACTCAATCATATCAGTAGAGCTTGTTAATGGTGTCTGCTGAGGATGAATCATCAATGAATGAGCCAATACAGTCAATGATGTGGTATCTTAATTCTGATAGATGGCAGTGGCCGGCCATCTTATAATGCAGAGTTGGATGGATGGCCTCTATCAGACCCCTATTATGAATCAAGGATATTTAAATTTTCAAACAACAAAGTACCGTAAAACCCCTCTACAGTGTGAACCTCAATGGGACTGAACCATTAGTTCACTATAGTCATTGTTCTCTGTATTATAAAATAAAAATTTGGATTATTTTAGGTTTGTTATTAAAGGTTTGCTATATCCCAGTTTCGTTTTAGCGAGGTTTTACTGTATTTAAATACAGTATAGCTAGAAACTAAAATTAATCAAGCTATTTTTTTTAAATATGAATAAAAACAGATCTATATAAGGCTGTTATATAAATGACATTTCAAATAACAACTTTTATATAAACATGCAAATATACCGTTCGGATACAGGATATAGAATCATGATCAGATACAATCTGGAATATTGATATAAGAATCAAAAAGTAACAAGATACCAAATCCGAACATGATAAATTATATTTACCATTTTGGTAACAATGCTGTTATTGATATATCATGTATAAATTATTGATTTGTTACTTTGTGATTCCAAAAATTACAGTAAAACCCTGCTAAAACGAAAATGGGATAATAGCAAACCTTCCCTTATAATGAACCTGTAATATTCCCCATTTTTATTTTATAAGTGAACTACGACTATAATGAAACATAGCTATAGTGAGCCACAGGTTCGGTCCCATTGGGGTTCGCTATAGATGGGTCTTACTGCATGTATACAATCCTTGATTTGAGGGGCACTAGGCATTCCTTTACATAAACACAAACCCATGTCCTACTAATTAACATTAAATTTGTTTTAACTGGGATGATAAAAATTCAGGAAAAAAATTGCTTCCAAAAGTTGGGGATTTTTCCTTCTCATTAATTAAATTTACAATCATGAAGATCATGTGACCTAAAAGTGAAACCAAAATAATTGCAAAAATGTCATTAAATATGGCAATATATTTCTGTACTCCTCGGAGTTTAGACACGAGTATCAATATAACACCAACGTCCTTCAAATCAAATCCTAACTCTGTAAGGTCATTGCAAGAAAAAAAAGTAACATCCTTATTAGAATAACATAAAATGATGCCTGAAAAACAATATTAACTTATGATTTAGAATGAGAGTTTTACATTGGGTGTGTTATTTATTCAGTTTTGGTGGTTTAGGTCAACTTCAAAAAACGTGTTAGAAAGTTACCACTCATCTCTTGCTTTTCTCGTTTCTTTACACGCACAACACGGCTTTACTTCCGATTTCTTTTTATCTTCTTTAGATTCAGGCATTTTTTTCCCCCGACTCTGAATAGAATATGCAAAAGAGCGTGCTATTTAATACGGCAAAAATAACAAATTTTGAAAACAAGCGAAAGGATAGGTCAATTTTGAATATTTTATTTCGTAGAATAAATATATATTTTTTACCAGATTGAAAATTCCCAAGCTTGTAAAAACTTTTATATTAGTAATTCAGCTGCGTTCAAAGATGTTTCAAGTTGTTTAAAACAAAAAAAAAGTTTTTTCCTTGCTTCTTTACAAAGAATCTACATTTGAGGACTAATATGAGCAAAGTAGCATCATCCAAACCATATTGGCACACAGAGGGACTTACTATATGAATAGGTTGAGCTTTGAATTTAAAACTACTCCTATAGTATTTTAGTTCATCATATACCAAATTCTTCAACGTTTATTTATAATTACATCCTATTTGAAAAAAAACCAACAAAAGTGAAATTGCATTGGGATCAGGTGGACAAATTAAGAAAAAGGCATCTCCTAATCGTGCAACTGAAAGTTGCTGATGGCTTTCTATATCTGTTGGGATAGATAGTGTCACGGTGGTGATAACGAGTATTACAAAAGTTTAAGTAAAAATAATTTATTGATTAGAATGCAAATTATTTCCAAATTTAATTTACAAGTAATAATATACAAGCATGGTAAGGGGTGATGACTATGCAAATATTTATGATGATAAACAAAAGAATATATAAAATAATTATTTACTGACATTGCCCCCTTCCTAGATGAACAGCGTCCCGCTGTAATTATCAATTGAACAGATCAGCTTGGTCCTCAGGGTCATGGTAGGGTTTCATTCTTACTACATGGACCAGGTCTCTTGTTTGGCGTCTCCTGGTTGGTTGGTCCACAGGTTCAATTTCGAAGGTAACGTCAGAGAGTTTCCGAATAACCTTGTATGGCCTGAAGTACCTTTTCATCAGTTTTTCGGAGAGTCCCACCTTTCTTATCAGGATGAAAATCCATACCAGGTCACCAACGTTGTAATCCATCGCCTCGTGCTTTGAATCATATCTAGCCTTGTCCTTTTCTTGGGCTTTCAAGGTTTCTATTCTTGCTAGCTGCCTAGTCTCTTCGATTCGCGAGGCAATCTTCTGAATGAATTCCTCTTGGAGATCTTCATGCGGATTTGGGAAAAGAGTGTCTACAGTCGTTTCGGCTTCGCGTCCATGGATCAGTTTAAAAGGGGTAAAACCTGTCGTATCTTGTTTTGCGGTGTAGTAGGCGAAGGTCACGTAGGGCAGGATTACGTCCCAGTCTCTTTGCTCGACGCCCACATACATTGTCAGCATGTTAGGTAATGTTTTATTGAGTCTTTCTGTTAATCCAATCCATTCGTCTGGGGATGATAGGCTGTTGGAAAACCTATGTATGGAAGAGCACTGGTTAGTAAGTTCCATTAACATCTTTGATTGAAATACTCGCCCACGATCCATAATGATTTCAGTGGGGGCTGCGTGTTTGAGGACAACATCTTCCATCAAGAACTTGGCAACTTCTTTTGCTTCTCCTGTGGGTAAGGCCTTGGTAATAGCGAATAGGGTTAAATAGTCTGTACAGACTATGATCCACTTATTACCAGTATCAGACTTGGGAAATCTTCCAAGGAGGTCCATTCCAACTCTCTGAAAAGAGGAGGTTGCAGGAGATATGGCCTTAAGTAGTCCGGGTGTTTCTTTCTTTGGCACTCTTTACAATGAGCGACATACTTCTGTATGTCCCGGAGAAGTCCTGGACAGAAATATATATTTTTAACTCTCTGATAGGTCTTCGAAATACGAGATTGTTATGATTGAACGGACAAGTTGAGCTGGCAACACTGCAGACTCGACTGGTAAACATTCTTATATATATAACCATGAAATAAAAAGATAAGTTAATAAATAAAGAACTTAGTTCAGTTGCATTCTGCGTGATCAAATAGGCACAAAGAACAACATAAACAACATGGTAGCAGCGGAAAAGAGTGAGTACTTTTTCAAATAAATATATTATTGACAAATATTAGTGAAAAAAAGAAAACATAAACTTTGTTAGGCCTGGCGAACTCGCCTTGCACGGAAATGTAGCGGAAAATTGGCGAAGGTTCAAACAGCGATTAATGCTTTATCTTGAAGCAACAGAAAAAGCCACAAAGCCTGATAAACTGAAAGTTGCCATTTTATTGAATTTTATTGGCGAAGAAGCCTTGGAAGTTTTCAACACATTTTATTTAAAAGTAGATGAAGCAGAAAATTTCGATCTTGTAATAAACAAATTTAATGATTTTTGCGAGCCTAAAAAGAACGTCATTTTTGAAAGATTCAAATTTTTTTCAGCGACCTAGAAGGATGGTGAATCCATCGATAGTTTTATAACAGAACTAAAAGGATTATCCACATCATGTGAATTTGAATCACAAAAGGATGGTTTAATTAGGGATCGCATTATGTATGGAATACAAGACAAGGCTTTGCAGGAACGCCTCTTAAGAGAGCCCAATTTAGAGCAGAGGCAATACAAAAGTTGAAAAGACCTGAGAACAAGACTGAAGTCCAAAGATTGCAGGAAGTCCAAAGATAATTTTGAGACCTTTGGAAGTAGGAGACAACATCATGTTGCAGGAAAGGCATAGAAAATGGATTCCGGCAACAGTAACCGCAAAGCATGAAACTCCATGCTCATATATGGTGAAAACACCAAGTGGGTCTGAATACCGCAGGAACAGGTCTCACCTTAGACCGAGAAAGTTCAGTGCAGAAGATTCTGCCCCAACAATTCTAAGTCCAAGCATTCCTGGAACTCAAGCAGGGACAGCCATGGATGACAACATACAAGATCATGGAAGACCCACTTCCGAAAACAGAAGAGCATGTAATCCAAGGGAGGACGTTGCCATACCTAAGAATCTTTGGACTTCAGTCTTGTTCTCAGGTCTTTTCAACTTTTGTATTGCCTCTGCTCTTGAAGCTTGAATGGCTATTCCATCTCGACTGATTATATGGCCTAAGAAATTTACTTTGTCAACAGCTATCTGCTGCTTCTTAGCATTGAGCTTGACATTATTTTCTTCCAACTCTTTCGAAGAACTGTTTCAAGGTTTCAGTTGTGCTCTTCCATTGTGCTTCCATAGATCAAGATGTCATCCATATAGCAAGCAGTTCCCTGGAGACCTGAAAGAATATTGTTTATGCATCGCTGGAATACCTTCGATGCACTGTTCAATCCATAGGTAAGTCGCTTGAACCGGAATCTTCCAAAGGGAGTCGCAATGGTGCACAGGTTGGTGCTTTCTTTGTCTAATGGGACTTGCCAGAAAGCTGATGATGCATCAAATACAGAGAAAACTGTAGCACCTTTCAGTTCAGAAAATTGTTTCAGCTGTTGGCAGAATATAGCGCTCTCTCTGAACATACTTGTTCAGTTCCCTGGGGTCCATGCAAATTCTGACATCTCCAGAAGGTTTTTGTTACACTACAATAGGGTGTGTCCATTCGCTTGGTTCTTTAACTTTTTCAATAATGTCAAGTTTTTCCATCCGTTCCAATTCTGCTTTAACTTTTTCTCTAATGGAAAAAGGATTTTTTCTGCTTGGAGCAATAACTAGAGTTGTATTTTCTTTTAGTCTAATCTTGTGTTCAATTGGCAGTCTTCCTATGCCTTCAAATATATTTTTGTGCCTGTTCAAAATTTCTTTTTCTGAATTGTTCTGCTGTGTTTGGACAGCATCACATTTCTTAATTAGTGAAAGTTTTTCAATAGCTTCTATTCCTAAAATTGGTTGATAGTATCCATCAGCAATGAAAAATTATAGACTTTCCGTCTTATTTTTAGTTTTGCAATTTAGTGTGACAATTCCTTTTATCTTGATTTCATGTCCTGTATATGATGTTAGCTTTCGGTTAGTCTGAAATATTTCCAAACCTTTCATTTGTCTGGTGAATGTGTATGGCAAAGCATTTACTCCTGCTCCAGAGTCCAACTTGAAACATATTTCCTTTCCATTCACTATGATGGTTTTTTTCCATTCCAAAGTATGGACTACTTTTGCTTCATGTATTGACCATTCAGTTTCTTCTGTTTCATCATTCAGACTTCTGATAGCTGAACTTTTACAGAAAGCTGCAAAATGATTCATCTTTTTGCATTTGGAGCATCTTTTACCCCATGCAGGACAATTTTTTGCTCTGTGAGACTTCCCACACCTTTGGCATTTGAATTCTTTTTCAGATTCTTTATTTTGTTTTGGACTGTGTTTCTTTTCATATTTTCTTATTTGATAGATGTTCGGGTTGTTCTGCATGATCTTGATCTGTTGCTTGCTTATTAGAAAATGGAAATTTGATTAAATTTTATTGGCGAAGAAGCCTTGGAAGTTTTCAACACATTTCATTTAAAAGTAGATGAAGCAGAAAATTTCGATCTTGTAATAAACAAATTTGATGATTTTTGCGAGCCTAAAAAGAACGTCATTTTTGAAAGATTCAAATTTTTTTCAGCGACCCAGAAGGATGGTGAATCCATCGATAGTTTTATAACAGAACTAAAAGGATTATCCACATTATGTGAATTTAAATCACAAAAGGATGGTTTAATTAGGGATCGCATTGTGTATGGAATACAATACAAGGCTTTGCAGGAACGCCTCTTAAGAGAGCTCAATTTAACTATTCTCAAAGCCATTGAAATGTGCTAAACAGATGAAAAAGGCAAGCAACAGATCAAGATCATGCAGGAAGTCCAAAGAGAATTTTGAGACCTTTGGAAGTAGGAGACAAAATCATGTTGCAGGAAAGGCATAGAAAATGGATTCCGGCAACAGTGACCGCAAAGCATCTTGGGAGCGTCTTGTAAACTTTTCAGTAGTTCTATGCGTAAGTGCTTGGGAATAACTAAAAGGTGCTGGTTTCCCAAGGAGTCACAATTATTTTTGTATAAGGTTCCTTTTAACATTTCATATCCTTTCGATTCGGTACCAAGTCTTTTTGTTTCCTCTATCAATTTACTAATTTTAGGGTCTCTTTTTTGTTAAGGCTCAAAGCACGTCAGAGCAGTTATTGAGGATATATAATCATCCTCATCATTGTATGCTTCTTCCGATTCAAGTTGGAGAGGATTTCGAGAAAGGCAGTCGGCATCTTGGTGTTTGCGTCCACTTTTATAAACAACGTTACATTGTATTCTTGGAGTTTTAAAGCCCATTTTGCTAGTCTTCCTGTCGGGTCCTTCAGGTTAGATAACCAGCAAAGAGCGTGGTGGTTAGTGACTATGACAAACTCACGACCAAAAAGGTACGGTCGTAATTTGTTAATGGCCCATATTGCGGCCAAGCATTCTCTTTCCGTTGTTGAGTAATTCGTCTCCGCCTTAGATAAAGTTCTTAAAGCATAACCAACTGGCCGCTCTTTCCCATCGTTTATCTGTACGAGGACAGCTCCAATTCCATAACCGCTGTCGTCAGTATGAAGCTCGGTTGGCAGTTGTTCTTTGAAAGAGGCAAGAACAGGTTCAGACATCAATGCTTTTTTCAAGGAATCAAAAGCATCCTGTTGGTCAGAGTTCCACGTGAATTAATTGTCTTTTTTGAGGAATTTGTGTAGAGCAGCAGCTTTCTCAGCAAAATTTTAGATAAATCTACGATAATAGGAACATATGCCAATGAAGCTTCTCACATTTGATATAGATTTTGAGGTCGAAAACTTGGCGATAGCTTCAATCTTTTCTGCATTGGGATAAATACCTTTACTATCGACGAGGTGTCCAAACACTCTGATTCGTTTGGTTCCGAAAAGGCACTTTTTTGGATTGGGGCGCAGCTCGGCTTTGTTGAGACATTGTAGTATGATTTCAAGCCGGTGTAAATGTTTGTTGAACGATTCGGAATACACCACGATGTCGTCTAAATAACAGAGGGCCATCGTCCATTTCAGGCCTTTCAATATCTTGTCCATCATACGCTCGAATGTTGCAGGAGCATTGCACAGGTCAAAGGGCATGACTAGGAATTCGTAGAGTCCGTCAGGGGTAATAAAGGCAGTTTTTTTCTCCATCTGCTTCGTTGACTTCTATTTGCCAATATCCTGAACGAAGGTCTATTGATGAATAAAATTTGGCTCCTTTCTTTGTTTAGTCGTCTGTAATCCACACAGAAACGCCAGTTACCATCCTTCTTTACTAAAATAACCGGCGATGACCATGGACTTTCTGAATGACGTATAATCCCGGCGTCTAGCATTTTGTCCACTTCCATTTGGATTGCTTAGCGTTCTGTAGGGGAGACTCGATATGGTCTATGCTTAATAGGCTGATGGTTTCCAGTTTCAATTTTATGTTTGGTTACTGAAGTTTGCTTTACTGGCTCATTATTTTTATCAAATATTTTATCATATAGTTTTAAAATTGATAAGATTTGAGACTGCTGCTCTTCTGATAAATCATCACTAATTAAATTTTGTAAAAATTTAAAGTCACTTTTATCAGCATGACTGGCATGATTCGCATTTTTCACCTCCTTATTAAATTCAGAACATTCTGAAATAGCCGTCAAGTTATTTTCTTCAACCCCTTGAATTTTTTCCCAGGCACATTCCCTTAGGGACTATTTGAGCTGCGGTGCTAGAATTTACGATCCAAAGTTTTCCTTTATTATGGGAAAGCCTGAATAATGCACAGGGAAGTGTTAACCCTTTTCCTATTAATACCTTTTTCGAAGGTTCAAAAAGTACCTGATTTTGCCCATTAAGCTCTTCACTCATAACATTTATTAATTTGGTAGATTCGGCTGGGATTACGACGCTTCTGCTAGCCACAACCTTTCCCATGGAAGTTGGTGAAATTAGTACATCTTTGGCCTCGTCCAATCTGATTTCGGCGCGTTCACAATCAATCACGGCGTTTGATGCCTCTAGGAAATCTCATTCGAGGATAATACTTGGATTACTATTAGGGAAGACAATAAACTCAAGCAGCTGTTTCAATCCATTGATGCTCAAGCTGATTGTGCATCGGCCGATCGATGTAGCCTTCTTGCCATCAGCAACTTTCAGAGTCATTCCGCTATCCTTGAACATGGTCTTTTTTAAGTGTCGTCTAAATCCATCAGAGATAACAGAGAAAGAGGAACCTGAATCGTCCAGAGCAGAAAGTTCAATGTCATCAAAGATGATTTCGACATAATTTTGATGTAATTTAGTGGCTGTCGACGATGGAGGGTTTTTCACACCCGCGGCTTCCCCCTCGAAAGAAGACGCGACGCTTAGTTTTTTCTAGATTGTAGCAGCCTGGAGAAATGGACTGGCATCTTGGGGATCTTCCTCTGTTTGGATATGGCGATTGTCTGCGGTAGATTTGGCTTCTTATGGCTTGGTGGTTACTCATTTGAGGTTCTTGGGCGCTTGGTGCATGTCCTTCGGGTCTCTGCGTCCATTGTCGGCGTTCTCTACAATAGCGCTTAACATGGCCTGGGCGGCCGCAATTAAAACATATTGGGATGTTGTCATGCGTCCTCCATTCATCCGTTCTTCGTTGTGGTAGCCTCTGGTTATATATGGGTGTTTGGGTAGGGTACTGACGTCGTGGAACCTGGTTGAATGTACGTGTTTGGTTGGGGTACGACTGTCGTGGCGGAGGCCTTTGAATAGGCTTCGAAATTGCAGCTACGTTTTTTTCAATCTCTTCTCGGATAATTTCTTCAAGAGAAGATGGTTCAGGGGTAGCTGACTCCGGATTTAGTGCGCGATGAACTTCTTCACGCACGATGCGTCGGATTAAGTCTTCCATTGATTTAGAGTTTACTGAATCGATGGCGGCAACATTCGGCAGTCTGTCGAATACTACACGTTTATTTACACGTTGTTTATGTGAAGCCTCGATTTTTCGGCACCATTTGATGATCTCATCGATGGTTACAATGTCTAAAATGATAATTGACTGATATATCTCCTCCGATATTCCCTTCTTCAAGTGTGCGACTATTTCATTTTCCGCCATAGCCGGATTAATTTCTCTGCACAAATGGAGAACATCTTGAATGTACGAATCACTGGTCTCCTCCTTCCCCTGAGCTCGAGTTTTGAGTCTCTCTGCGAGCTGATCTTTTTGGGCGACATGATGTCCGAAATTCCGAGAAAACATTTCCACAAAAATATCCCATGAATTAATTTTCTCTTCAACATTTTCTTACCATCGGTGCGCTGTTCCTTGGAGGAAAAAATAAACATTTGCGAGGCACATCAAATTACCCCAGCAGTTGTAACGAGCGACGCGATGGTATTATTTCAACCATTTTTATGGATTCTGGTTGTGTTCTCCCGTAAAAATAGAAGGGTTTCAAAAAGGTTGAAAGCGGTACTCACCCATTTTTGTCTGTGTCTCTTGCTTTACCATAGCAATGTTTTCTTGAGGTTCTAGTCCTTGGAGTCTTCGGCTTCTTCTAACGGCTTGGGCGGCGAGGGGATAATCCAGCTTCTCCACCAGTTGTCACGGTAGTGATATCTAGTATAACAAAAGTTTAAGTAAAAATAATTTATTGATTAGAATGCAAACTATTTCTAAATTTAATTTACTAGTAATAATATACAAGCATGGTAAGGGTGATGACTATGCAAATATTTATGATCATAAACAACAGAATATTTAAAATATTCAATTATTCAGAATTGGCCAAATACCCTTTCCTGATTAATCAAGAAAGCTACCTACTACATGTTTCAGAATGTTGGCCCTCATCAGATGATGCAAGCTGTACCTCAACAACCAAAAAATCTGATCTTTGGGGCAACCTGAAAATCATTAAACAGGTAATTGAAGCCAGAAGAGAGTGAGAAGGCCAAACTATCTGAAAAAAAGTACAAAAGTGAAATTGTTCTGGAGGATCAGGTGAATATAAATTTAAAAAAGACATATTGATAATTATTTCATTAGATGGCATAGTAATCAGAAACTTTTATTTGCACGATCATAAGATGGTTTTTCTTATTCTATCCACTTGATATAAGTACAATTTCACTTTTATACTATTTTCAAATGGCTTTTGGCGTTCTCACGCCCTTCTTAGCTACACCTTTCGTGATTTTTCGGGTTTCTCCGAAGACAAGCATTTTTGATCATTGAGGTACAGCTTGCACCACACTGATGAGGGCCAACAGCCCTGAAAGGTGGTTAGCTTTTCTTGATTAATAAAAAAGGGGTATTTTGGCCAATTCTGAATAATTGAAAAATCAATGATTAGTTTATGTCTATTCTAACAGATATCGCAGGTCATTAGCAACTTTTAGTTGCATAATCAGGAAATTCCTTTCACTTAATACATCCTATTTGATGGTATTTTAATGCAAGGTCTCTCAAAGCAAAAATGCAGAGATACATTTTTTTGTGTAGAATATATAGTACATATATATGTTGTAAAGTACAGAGCCGAAGACACGACACCGTCGCTGTAGGCTCTTAATTCAACATTCAGTCATGGGCCAGAAGTGAAAGCTCACTAGCCTGAAGACAAAAGTCTACACTATGGAGCATGGTTACCTCGGTTAAGGGAGGCGGCACCCGAGATGGCGAGCGCGGACTATGGGGAATCCTGGGATCGCCGGTCAATCTGCAGAGTACAAAATAATTTGACACTATACATGAGTTGTGTGCTCATACTAAGTTTTCATATTCCAACAGAAATTGTAGACTTTGAATCATCTGGCAGAATGAAGTCTGGTGACCCTTAAAGAAGAAGATCTCAAACTCTATATGCACCCCTGGAACTCCTGGGATAGAATCTACTAGAAGCTGGAACTGCTCCTCATTCCATATTGCAAGTTATCAATATTATTATTTTGAAATTAAAAATTATTGGCCATAATTTAAAAATGAATATAAAATAGACAGAGAAGTTAGAAATTAATTGAATAAAATAATAATATGATAATTGCATTTTTTCATTCAATTTATTATGAACGTCTGAAATTTCTAAATATTCCCACATGTGAACGATCTCTTGATTGATATCTGAAAAATAAAATTTTAATAACTTATCAAAAATACTTCAATAAAAGAGGTACTCAGTGGAGAAGTCTGCAGTAATTCTCACAGCGAGAAAATGTAGTAGCGGTGTTATTTCTATAAAATGCAGAGGCCAACATGATCAATTTTGCTCAACAAATGTATTGACATTTAGAGAGTTCCTCTCTACCACAATGAAGACAAGTTTTTTTTTATAAAGCATTCATATAAGTAAAAACGGAATGATAATTTGAATGTGTCAACTAATGTGTACAGATAAACCCGCTTTAAAAGAGCCAACTATATAAAGGCTTTCTAACTGTATCCATTATGTTCCATAAGTTGTATTCATAAAGTGTTGCTTGCAGGCGGTTAACTTGCTGTGTGCAGAGAATTTTACAAATTAATAGAAACGAGTTTAATAATATTGTCTAAATATAAGCGCTTTATTATATATTTTTTTGTGAAGCTTAGGTATTTTTGTTAATAATTTGAGTTTTTATTTAATTTTACTGAGTAATCAGAGATTGATTGATATATTTTCTCTAACATATGAACTATACAGTTAACGAGTGCAATTCAGCAAAATGGTAGAATTTAGCGAAACAGAGATCATTTTAGTTTACCAGTCAGATGCATACAAGAGAGAAAAGGATAACTACAAGAATGTGGCTGAGGCTCGGAAGTAATGTTCTGAATGTAATATATATATTCAAAAAGACTAATCACACACTTTTCAACAAACAATAACGACACAAAAAAAGAAAGAACCAAAATATTTCAAGAACTACTTAGCAATAATTACCCTAAACCGTTTATCAAAAGGCATTTCTACAGACCGAGAATATCATCCACAAACAATAGACAGACTTCATCCCAAAACATTTTTTGCTCCCTACCATACAGCTATGGCTGTGAAAGAATAGCTAGAAAACTAAAATACTACAATATCACAACAAGATTCCAATCTACCTCGAATCTTAACAACATCCTCCGCCATCCTGATACAAAAAAGATCACTGAACCAAACAATAGAACCAATGTCATATACAAAATACCATGCAAGTCTTGCCAAGCCGTCTACATAGGAGAAACCGGTAAACAATTAATAGAAAGAATCAACCAGCACAAATCAGCCCTAAAACACCATAACCCGACCTCCTTATTGGTAGATCATGCTCTCATCAATAGCCACATTCCAGACTTTGAACAAACATCAATAATATACCAAGATATAAAAGAAAAGCACAGCAGGCTATTCTTGGAGAGTTGGAGTTCTTTGGAAGACAGAAATAGTATAAACCGAAAGATCGATATACCGGACATGTACACACAATTTAGATGCTCCTAGAATAGGAACCTTTATGTATATATGAACTTCAGTGAAATGTCTTCATTCATAATGCAATAGCCGAATATTTATTTTGTATATATAGATATTTACTTTTCACTCTATTTATTCATTTATTTTAATTAGTATTGTACGATATTTATTTGCATACATTACATTTTCATTTGGATGATTTTCGCCCGAGAGATTGTGAGACGCCCGTGTCTCAAGTGTAACGCGCGGCTTGCCGCGAAAAGGGATGAGATCCTAGAAAAAGATGGTCGTTTAGCCCATCGAAATATCGGAAATAAAAATCCAAGATGTGCCCTTTATGAACATATATAGTAATTTAAACCAACAACCTTATATTGTGTATAATAGAACAAGATTTCCATGTTGTATAATAAACAATTCTGTAAATAATTATACACATGATTGACATGCGTCATTACATCACCATATGTAATGTACTTTGCACAAACTGAGGATAAATAAATAAAACTCTGTAATAGATTAAAAGTCTAGCTAAAGCAAGAGATTGAGATAGAAGTCCCACAAGGTTTAAAAGATGTAGAATCTGTCAAGTACAATGATCTCTTCCGATCCACGCCCTTGTTGCATCCGCTGAAACTTAATATTTTCTCTCGGCAAAGATATATAGGACCTCCGCCCTAGCCGAAAATATAGTCACTTCACCATCGGCGGAAGCCCTCGTCGGTTGTGTTCAGGGTCCACCTCATCGACCATGTAGAACAGTAAGAATTATTCTATCTCCATCTTTCGCTCCTAGCTCGACTCCTATCTGTTCACGGAACCTTCCTAGTACAACTGTGTCTCTTCGTTTTTTGTGCAAAAATCTGCCTCGATTACGACTGCCTGTACTCTGTGAGAACTTTTAAAGTTCTTCCAATGTACAGAGAGGTACTAGAAAATTCTCCACATCCTGACTGTTCCTATGTGTTAATACAGTATAGCAAGAGTCGACAGGATCTCACACACCATAGCTTAAGTCGACATATATATATATTGTTTTGAAAATACAACTGTTGATAGAAAGTCTAAGCCTATATATAAGCTCTCTCTCTCTCTCTCTCTCGGCCGTGCGGCCACGCGGCGCGCGAGCTCCGCGTTTTTTGAGTCTGAGATGGAGGCCATGGAGACTAATAACCCCTTTGGGGTATTGGCTGAAAGCCAGGAGAATGGGATGCAAGCCCATATGAACTCCACAGAAAACCCTCAAGGCTCCACCGAAATATCGGCAAATGAATCAGATATGGCTGAAAGCCTTTCTGATTCAAACAATCGTAAAGATGCAAATTCTGAGCCGGCGGCGGACGGCGGACATGCAAATTCTCGCCGCAATTGGGCTGATTGCCCGGAACTAAACGACCAGCTTCCCGATGGCGAAGATGGAATCTTCACCACAGTGGGAGGCTCTAAGAAAAGGCCACATGACCCTGACCATGTCAACTCGGGGGCCAAAAAGGGATGCGTCCAGGCACCGAGGATCGCTCCCAACAGCAGCAGGCCACGAGTCACGCCAAGGGCCAGCAGGGTGCGCGAATGCCAGACCACCAGGCAGAAGCAGGCGACCTTCCGAGCCAGGTCGGCAGCGATGCAGGCGGACCAGTGTGTCTACCTGGAGTTCTGCCCAGACTTCACCGAGGACCAGTACTTCCTGGCGCTGGAAGCCAAGCTGGGCAAGGGCACCGTCTACCAGCTGACGAAGATGGAGGGGCAATTCCTGGTCGGCCTCTCCGGTGTCCAGCAAGCCGACAAGCTCGTGGAGGATGGGCTGGAGATCGAGGACGCCCTCCTGCGAGCTACACCACTGAAGAAGCGGGCTGAACGGATCATGTTCGGGAACGTTCCGTTCTTCGTTGAAAACCTGGACCTCGTGGCAGCCCTGCAGCCCTTCGGACAGATAACATCCATCGTCCAGAAAATGAAGGAGCTGGGCGAGTCATACTGGGCTGACGCACGGCGTGAGGCCTTCATCACTCTCCGAGACGGTGTGAAGCTCTCACACATCCCAGCCCGTCTCAATATCAAAGCCAAAGGAGTGACTAGCCACGTGTACGTCACCTATGGTATCAGGTGCTCCTTATGCTATAAGCACGGGCACAAGCGTGCCAACTGCCCCCGGAAGACTGGTGTCCAAGAAGCTAACCTGCTTCTACACCTGGATTCCCCCGCTGGTCCAAATAACGCCGGAGGAAGGCAGCCCTCCTCCTCGAACGTCATGCCTGCTCCAGTACCAACGCCAGCCGCAGGTCCATCATCGACAGCTGCTCTGATCCCAGATGTAACACCAGAACCACCCGCAGCACCACCAACCCCAGCTACATCACCAGTTCCACCTGCAGCTCCTGCACCTGCTCCAGAGACCCTACCTACGGCTTCTGTGGACCCAGTCCCTCCTACATCAAAGCAGTGCCGTGGTGGCGCTCGGAAGACGCATAAAAAGTCCAACGTGACCCGGACCCAGCTCAACGAACTCCTTGAGCGCATCCACAGCAACATCTTGGACAAGTCTGGGCTCGAAGGGTTTGAAAGAGAAGAAGTCTTGGACGCACTAGCCTCAGTCCCCGGTCTGAAGAGCCTGATAAACAAGATCGGGAGCGAGCAGTTAACCGCCCTCAACAATACTGCCCAGGAGCTGATCGACGCCCTGCCCGACTCCAACTGCGCTCTCTACAAGCGCCTATCGGACGTTCGTGCCCAGACGAGGAGCGCCCAATGAGCTTCCGTCTGGCTTCCATCAACGCCCGCGGGCTCGCCGCTCGCGAGAGGAGCATTGAGCTCTGTCACTTCCTGCGCCAACATCGCGTAGACGTCGCCTTTATTCAGGAGACCAACACCTCGTCGCTGGATCCCATTCAACATCTGTGCCTGGGCTACAGCGCCGCCACCGTGCCCCCCGCAGCCCTCAGGGGTTCGGGCCTCGCCTGCTTCTTCGCGCCGGGGGTCGCTGTCCTGCGGCAGCGCGTCCTGTGGCCGGGAAACATCTCCATCGTCTCCATCGACGTCCGAGGCCAGGAAGTGCGTGTCATCAACTGTCACTTGTCACACATTCCTCGCGAGCGGCTTGAGCAGCTGGAGTCCATAACAGCAGCCGCGATCCAGGAGGACGCCTGGGTGGTGGGTGATCTCAACATCGACGAGCAGAGCCCGAGCGACATAACATCCGGCTCGGTGGAGGCCCTCACGGAGCTAATGGACCAGACAGCCCTCGTTGATGTTGCCACCCTCTCCGACGCCGAACACCTTCCAACCAGAGTGGCCAGCTGCAGGAGTCGGGTTGACGCAGCTCGCCTGGACAGAATTCTCTTGCCATCGAGATTCCTGGAGAGAGTGACACTGTACAAGACCATCTACTACAGGCTCTCTGACCATCGAGCTATCCTCACCCAGATGGGCTCGCCTCATTCCCCTCGCCAGCCCTGCGTGGCCGCCATGCTTCGTTCGGCTCTGGTGGATGAACATCTGTTGGCAACAATAGAAAGAACATCTGGATCTATTGCGGATTGTCCAGCGAAGCTCTTTGGATTAGATGGTCCAAGATCAAGGCCGAACTCCTGGCGGAGGTGAGATCCCTCCATGTCCCACGCGTCGCAGATGACGACCACATCTCGCGCGCCAGGCGGTATCTGCAGGCCAGACTGGAGGCAGCATCTTCAGCCGCCGACTACCCATCGCTGCCCGACCTTGTGCGCTCGCTTCGCGTCCGAAGGCCCGCTGGCACGACCATCCGGGATGAAGATGGGAGCGTCATCGACGGCGGGGAGCTGCGACGACGGGCATACTCCGTCTACCAGCGCCGCTTTGCCTGTGAATCCGGCGACCCCATCGCCGCCGCTGAGTTCATCCGGGGGACGACCACCACCCTCACCCTGGAAGAGGATGATCCACTGACCCGCCCTGACATCACAGGCGCAGATATCGCGGCGGCCATCCGCCGACTACCGCTCGGAAAGGCTCCCGGGTGGGACGAATTGCCCTGCGAGTTTCTCATCACCTACGAAGACTTCTTCGTAGAGGCTCTCAGGCGCGTCTTCGAGGCCTCCAAACTCCGCGGGGCCCTGCCTTCATCGATCAGGCGCAGCACCATCTGCCTCGTCCCCAAGTCCAACGGCGGCCCTGGGCTCAGCGGTTACAGGCCGATTTCGCTCCCCACAGCTGACTACCGCGTCCTGGGCAACATCCTCCTCCAGCGTCTGCGGCCCCATCTTCCCGCCCTGGTGCCTCGGTGCCAGACATACGCTGTTCCGGGAAGGTCTCCCAGTTGGAACGTGGCGCGAGTAGCCGACGAGATCGACTTGGCTACGAGGAACGGGTCGGAGCTGGCTGTCATCTCAACGGACCTAGAGTCGGCCTTCGACACCCTGGACCGCTGCTTTCTGGTGTCCCTGATGGTCTCTCTGCGGCTGCCTCCTGCCTTCGTTGAGTGGTTCCTCCTCCTGTATGCCGGGGCGGATGCGGCGGTGCGGGCCGGAGGACTCCACACAAAGCCCTTCCATCTGCTGAACGGGGTGAGGCAGGGCTGTGCCATCAGCGCCGCTTTGTTTAGCCTCGCCACTGGCCCTCTCCTGGTGCGCCTCGAGCGTGCGCTCGGCCCCGGAAACGTCCTCGCCTACGCCGACGACATCGTGCTGCTCATCAGGCGCGACGAGCTCTTCGACGTGGTGAGAATCATCTTCGAGGACTTCCGGCGCGCTTCGGGAATAGGCGTCAACTTTGCGAAGTGTAAAGGCCTATGGTGCGGCGCCTGGCGGGCCCGCACCGACACGCAGCTTGGCATCTCCTGGACATCGGAGCAGATCCGGGTACTGGGCTGCAACTTAACACCTGCAGTGTCATCCTCCGCCCAGGAACAACATCTCCTTGCACTGCTCGAGAGTGCTGTGGCGAGGTGGGTCCCCTTCACCCGCGGCCTCTCCTTAGTCGGTCGAGCCAGAGCCGCCAACTCGCTGGTGTTGTCCGCCGTGGTGCACCATCTTCACGGCTACCTGCCCACAGACTCCACCATCGCCAAGCTGCAAGCCCGACTAGTGCGCTTTGTCTGGGGACCTCGGCGTACTACCTGGTTGCCGGGCGGCGTTCTTGCTAGGCCAGTCTCCGTGGGCGGCTTCGGACTTCTCGACATTAGAACGCAGCTTCGCCTGGCGTGCTTGAGGGGCGTTCAGACAGCGCTGCGCGGAGGCCTCAACGCCTACTCTTGGCTCGCTGTGAGTGGGACGTGGCTGACCCCTCCAACATCTGGGACATGGCATCCACCTCGGCGCCGCAGGCTCCTCAAGCTCTGGGAGGCCGTCTCGGAGATATTGGAGCTGAACCACCGGGTGCTGCCGCCACATCAGCTTCAGGAGCTCCATATCATCGGGGACTCCAGGTTCCTCCGGCCTCCAGATCTTTTGGTCGCATCGCGGTGGGCGGGAATGCGCGTTGGCGATCTCACCAGCTCTTCATCTCTCCCTCTGCGCACCACCCGCGCCGCCCTCGCTGACATCGCGGCACTCACCACCTTCTGCAGCCGGATTGTGGAGGAAAACCGGAACCACACCCACCGGGTTGACAACATCAAGGACGGCATCGTGCTGCGCGGGACGGCCACTGCGTTCCAGCGCCTAACCACCCGCACTGCCCGCCGCATGCTAGAACGTCCACGCCTGGCTGCACTGCCCATCACCCAGCTGCTAGCCCGGTGGCTTCCCCACGTCAGCATCCCCATCTCCATCAGCTGGCCTTCTCTCCGGCGAGGTGCCTTCTCGGGGCACAATGCCGACGTTGCCGTGCGGCTGGCCCTTCACGCCCTTCCCCATCCAGCGCATCCGGCCTCAGCCCGGGAGTCCTGCATCGCCTGTGGGTCCGGAGACTTGTCACTGGCCCACCGCTACTGGTCCTGTAGTCGGATCAGGCCTGTCATCCTGGAGGCCTTCACCATCCTCCAACGGCCTCCTGACCTGCAAAGCTGGATCTTCGGGCATGACCTGGAGGACGACGCCCTGGCCATCATGGCGTCCGCCAAGACCCGCATCTACAAGTACTTCCTGGGCCTGGAGATGCGGGGAGTCCAAGAAGACCCCCTCCTTGTCTGGAGGAGAACCCTATCAAGGTGGTGGAGCCTCCCTAGCTCCTAAAATCATTGTAAATTCCCATTATTTCTTCATTACTTTTGTCATAATCATTTTGTAAAAATTGACTAGACGTCAATAAAAGTGTTTCAATTGTCTCTCTCTCTCTCTCTCTCTCTATATATATATATAAACAAATAGTTGTTTAGTTTTATAGTTTAGTTTTGTATTAAAATTATCTTTATTACTTTGATTATTTAAATTCAAATTATAAAATTTATAAATTGTTATTATTTAATAGAGAGGGAGAAAAAAAAATCTTTACTTCTTACACATCATCCATATATATATATAATTAATAACAATAAAATTTAACAACGTAACGTCTTTTGCAATCGGCTGTTACACGTCATTTAGACATACTCTAATTTGTATATAGAATAATAGAAGTGAGAATATATTTAATAGTATAAATTTTAGTAGTTAAATAGAGAGAAAGAGAGAAAGACAGAACCATGCACTTTTATTCAAACTAATAATAAGAAAAAAAAATTGTAAAGAAGGTAGATAAGATTGTTAGTATATATATATATATTTTTTATAATTTTATATTTTATCCTTTTTTTTTAATGATTTTTAAATTTTTTTATTTTATAATATGAATATATCTAGTTGTATTATATCATATTATATCACATTATAAAATAAAAAAATTTTAAAAAATCATTTAAAAAAAAAAAGGATAAAATATAAAATTATAAAAAAAATATATATATATACTAACAATCTTATCTACCTTCTTTACAATTTTTTTTCTTATTATTAGTTTGAATAAAAGTGCATGGTTCTGTCTTTCTCTCTTTTCTCTAACTACTAAAATTTATACTATTATATTCTCACTTCTATTATTCTATATACAAATTAGAGTATGTCTAAATGACGTGTAACAGCCGATTGCAAAAGACGTTACGTTGTCAAATTTTATTGTTATTAATTATAAATATATATGGATGATGTGTAAGAAGTAAAGAATTTTTTTTTCTCTCTCTCTATTAAATAATAACAATTTATAAATTTTATAATTTGAATTTAAATAATCAAAGTAATAAAGATAATTTTAATACAAAACTAAACTATAAAACTAAACAACTATTTATTTTTATAATTAATTTAGATTTAGCTTGCTAATCTAATCAAATCTACTTGATATAAATTATCATTATTATCAGTTTACTCTTTAAATTTTAAATATAGAATCACTATTATATTTTTATTATATAGTTTTTACACTATATATATATATATATATATATATATCTATATATATAAAAATGAATGTTTGTATGTTTGTCTGTTTGTCTGTTGGTCTGCATGTCCGGTATACAAATTCGCAGTAGTTCACTAATTCAAACAAAAATTTCCATACATAGGTAAAAAATAACGAGGATGACGATAGGTTATTTTAAAAAATATATAAATCAATTATTAAAACTATATATTCAAATTATTCTACTTAGCTCACGAGCAGCGCCATCTAGAACGCGGGGGATCTGACGGCGGGGCGCGCCCATTGGCTGCCGGCGAGCACGTGACTTCCCTGCCCCCGCCCCCCCCCCCCTCCGAGAAAATGAAATCGTCCGGCTGCCGGCCCTCTGGCAAGGACATTACTGTCTATATCATCCCTGGTCTTCGTTGTATGGAGCCTAAATAAATTTATCTGCCGGCCCTCTACACTCACTCTAGAGGGGAGTGGAGTGGAGAGGCGTCTCTGCGTGTTTGCCTTGCGCCGGAGTACCACTGGTTGATCCTCAGTGAAGCTGTAAGCTGGTGGTCCGCCCTTGGTTAGCTGATCGTGGGGCGCACGAGTCTTGAAACTCTTGGGTCTTCGCTCTGTGTGTGCGCCATTGGGAGCGTCCTTACCGTGCGCACCTTGAAAAACCAAGGGGTGCACACAGTAGTACCACCCCCCCGCGTTCACGGCGTTCCCTGCGTAAACCTCAGTACCTCAGAGGTCCTTGATTCGACGGCAGATTCAGGGAGTACTGGATAAGGGTTCGAGGGCTAAAGGGGGGGGGGGAGTCCTATTGGAGCGTAGGACGGGTTTAACTAAGTCCGAACGAGAGGGCTCGGTCAGCAACCTTGCCAATGAACTCTCGGAGACGCCTGTGGGTGAGTGGTCAACCCCATTGTAGCCAGACCATACTGGCGGGCTCGAGGGGCCTACCAATGGCCGCTCGGTGCATGAGATTGCATCATTCCCTTCTGGCTGTGTGACATGGTTTTCAGCGAAAACAGGGGATGCAAGGGCCTTTGATGCCTATATCGTCCCTGGCTTTGAGCCGAATTTCTATTCTGCCGGCCGATTGGCCAGTTCAAGTTCCCACCGCGCGCGGTTCTGGCGCGCGGGGGCAGAATGCCAAAAAAGCCTCGCGGGTGACCTCCGGGAACTACGTCCATCTTCCATATGTAAAATACATTTAATCGTGTAAACCCGGGCGTTGCCCGGGTCATTCGCCTAGTATATATATATATATATGGAAAATTTGCCGGGAGGAAATTAATCCATAGAAGCAATGGGCGCCTCTCCCGTCAAAATAAACGTCATTAGATCCCGTGTGGATCTCATGGAATAAAGTCCGCCCTAGACTGACAAGGGCCATTAGCCCGAAACCATGGTCTCTAGGTGGACGCTTCTCAGTTTGTTAAAGCTGGTGTTGTGGCTTTGTCACCGACCCGAGGCCGCTAGTTGCGGCGACGGTCAATAGATGGCGTCAGTTTTTGACGTTTATTTTGACGGGAGAGGCGCCCATTGCTTCTATGGATTAATTTCCTCCCGGCAAATTTTCCATCTATATTCTAGCCATAGATTTGGCCCAGCCACATTGCCAGCAAAACACCTCTTTGGTAGATTGTGAAGATTCCATTAGATCCCGTGTGGATCTCATGGAATAAAGTCCGCCCTAGACTGACGAGGGCCATTAGCCCGAAACCATGGTCTCTAGGTGGACGCTTCTCAGTTTGCCAAAGCTGGTGTTGTGGCTTTGTCACCGACCCGAGGCCGCTAGTTGCGGCGACGGTCAATAGATGGCGTCAGTTTTTGACGTTTATTTTGACGGGAGAGGCGCCCATTGCTTCTATATATATATATATATTTTTTTTTTTTGAAGATTGAGCAATCCATAATTAAAATTATATTTTAAAAAAGATGCATATATTGGATTTATAATGAATTTATTGTTCCAATATTTCGAGGGGCAACTCGCCTCTCTTTATCGAGGATGTTTGTGTTTTTCACTAAAGCATGCGCGTACGCGTACACCACTCTCGTTCTACAAGGCCAATGAAAGAATTGTATCTTTGATTCAAACATTACATTCAGTATATATACAGCTAATAATTATATATAATATTACAGATAAATACCATTATTGTTATTTTGTCTACACATTGTGCTTGAAATAGATATTTATATATAACAGTGTAACTGTAAATAATTGTGTGCATACATATTAATTTATTCAACCAATTTTTAAGAATGGTGATCCAGACGACCCCTCTAACTATCGAGGCATAGCGCTCTTAAGCAATATAGCAAAATTATTTACATCAATACTCAAATCTCGCCTAGGCAGTTGGATCGAAAGGAGAAATATAGTTCCCGAGAACCAGGCGGGTTTCAGGGCCGGCCACTCTTGTCAAGACCATATATTCACTCTATTATCCCTGATTCAAATGACTCTAAGCCGAAAGAGAAGAAAATGCTACATGTTCTTCGTGGATTTGAAAAAAGCCTTCGACACAGTGCCCCACTCATTATTATGGAGAAAACTGGTAGATGCAGGTCTCAACCACCGTTTTGTTAACTTAATTAAAGATTATTACACAAATATGACAGCGGTAGTGCGATGGAACAATTCATTCACTGCGCCAATAAAGGTGCGTTCGGGAGTTTTACAAGGGGGGCCGATGTCACCTTATTTATTTATACTTTTTATAAACGATTTAATCGGTCTCTACAATAATTCAGATTTACCGGGAATATATCTCCCAAATTATGGATATGTTCATATTCTACTATACGCAGACGATATTGTCTTGATTGGAGAATCCAAAAATAACCTTCAAATGAAAATCAATATGCTAAGAAAATATTTTGAAACAAATTTATTAAGCCTGAATGAAAATAAGTCAAAAATAGTAGTTTTCAGAAACGGCGGTCGATTAGCACAAAATGACAAATGGTTTTGGGGTGAGCGGCAACTGTCTGTTACTACGAAATATCTATACTTGGGATATCCGCTTACAAGTGCAAATTCACTAAACAAGGTAGCGTCACACTACAAGGGCAAAGCCCTGGCAGCAATTGGCGCTGTATGGCAAATTCTGACAAAATCCAAGAAGAACTCTCTAAATGCGGCAATGAGATTACTTGATTCGACGGTCTTGCCACATGCTATACGCCGCACCCTGCTGGGCACTCAACCAAGTAAAGGTAGTTGACCAGGTTCAGAATATTTTCCTAAGACGCTACCTAAATTTACCAAAGTATACTCCGGGCTTTATGCTAAGAATGGAGTGTGGACGAGTATCACAGGAAGTTATCATAACTAAACAGGTCCTGAGATTTTGGGTGAGGATTATGAAAATGGAAGAGAGTAGGTTGCCCCGGGCATGTTTGTCACACCTCTGGACATTACACAGAAATCAAAGGGCTGGTTTAACCTTTGTCGAAAACCTGTCAACCATTTTAGACTCAAACGGTTTTTCGTTCCTGAAGGGTTGTCCGGATTACACTGCAATACTGACTGAAATCCCTGCTATTTTTCGAATAGCAACCGAACAAAGCATCCAAAACGACATGGCGAAAATCCTAAATACTTCACATTACAGTCACTTCAAATACCTAAAATATTCAATAACAACAGAACGATATTTATTCACAACTATTCCTCTAGCAATTAAAAGATTTTTTTGCACAACTGAGACTCCTATGGACGATCTTTCCAGAAAATCGTTCAAAGCGCTGGAAGATTGATTTGACTCTAACTTGCGATCTGTGTAAAAACAGAATCCAAGACGAAATTATGCATATAATATTTGAATGCTCTTGCTTAGAGAAACAGAGGAAAGAAATTTTGGGTGACTTACCCTGGTCTCAACCTGACTGACAACAAATTTGCAGCTGGATGAACACACTGATGGTTGATCAGGGTCTCTCCCTCGGTTTATATAAATTCTACAAGGCTGCAGTCAATGTCCGTTGGAGAATAATGGATTCGCCGAATGTCGTGGTTTGCTTGGAGGAGGAAGGCGAAGATTGAATGCGGCTGATTCCACACTAGCCCTCCCAAGGATATCCTAACCTTGACATATCCTAAACATTGGTACTTTAATTTAAATATTTAATCATGTACGGTTCCTTTTGCTCTGTATGCTTATTTTTTGTATATATGACTATATTTCTTTTTGTTTGTTTTTTTCTTTCTTCTCTCTTTTCTTTTTCCTTATTACTTCTTGTATTCTTATTTTTACTTTTGAAATATCTTCCTTTGCTAAATCCTGTAGAGGGGAATCATGTATAGGGCTGGATGCCCCAATAAAAAGGCTTGTGTGTGTGTGTGTGCATACATATTAATTCTAAATTAATGATCAAATTTTAAGGGAAATAAATGAGTAAATTAAAAGTATATACATAGTTATTTACAATAAATTAAGATATGAATTCTTTATAAATTTCTGGAAAATCAATTTTCCTGTTTATACTGTGTTTGTCTTCGGCAGAAGCCCAACTTTCTAAAAACAGTCTACAATGCTTTTCTGTAATATTTTTGTATATAATTGATGCTTGTTTGAAATCAGGGTATGGCTATTATTTAGGGAGTGGTCAACTAGGAGGGATAATGGTTTGTAGTTTTTTTAAAGCTGCTTTATGTTGATTAATACGATCTTTAAGTGATTTGCCTGTTTCTCCAATGTATGTAGCTTGACATGTTTGGCAGGGAATTTTGTAAATTACATTGGTTGTATTTTCTTGGTTTGAAATATTTTTTTTTGTATCTGAGTGGCGTAAGATTTGTTGTAGATTTTGTTCAGATTGATATGTTGTAATTATATTATATCTCTTTAAAATTCGGGCAATTCTCTCTGAGCCGTAGCTATATGGAGTAGAGCAATATCTTTTTTGAGACTGATCACGACTATTATTTGAAGGTATAGCTCTTTGTTTATGAAAATGTTTTTCAATAATTTTTTTAGGATAATTAATATTTATCAATTCTTTGAAAATTCTATTTCTTTCTTCTGTTGCACTATTTCTATTTGAGTGATGTGTTTCTATTCTCTTGGTAAGAGATTTTACTACGGCGATTTTATTATGTATAGGGCCAAAGGAGCTGAAATTTAAATAGTTTCCGGTGTGAGTAGGTTTTCTGTATATGCAAGTTTCTATGTTATATTGATTTCTTTTAAGCTGAATGTCCAAAAAGGCTAGGGAATTATTGCTTTCTTTTTCATGTGTGAACTTTAAAAAAGGTTTGAGACTATTGAGAAAACGTAAGAAGCTTTCAATGTTTGTTTCTGTTAGACAAAAAATGTCATCAATATATCGTAGCCATAATATTATTTTAAATTGGTTTGAATCAATTATTTTTTCATCTATTTCATTCATAAATATGTTGGCTAATGCAGATGAAATCGGGTTGCCCATTGGTAGGCCTTTAATTTGCCGGAAGAATCTGTCTTCGAAACTGAAATAACTATGGTCTAAACAAAGTTTGATTAAATCTATTAATGCTTCTTTAGAGAGGGGAAGAACTATTTTTGGGTGGATTTCAAGAAATGATCGGAGGGCCAGGAGTGCTTCATCGTGCGGGATTGAGGTGTATAGAGATTCTATATCGAAGGAAACCATCCTGCTGTCATTTGATATTTGAACGGTTTTGATAGCTTCAACAGCTACTATGGGATTGGGGACTGTGTGAGGTAGTTGCTTTTGGAATGGAGAGATTACTGAAGATGAAATTTCGTGAGAGGGTAAAGAGGAGAACCAGCATAGCTCACTATTGGTCGTAATGGGATGTTTGGCTTATGGATTTTAGGTTAATCACTTAAAGATCGTATTAATCAACATAAAGCAGCTTTAAAAAACTACAAACCATTATCCCTCCTAGTTGACCACTCCCTAAATAATAGCCATATACCTGATTTCAAACAAGCATCAATTATATACAAAAATATTACAGAAAAGCATTGTAGACTGTTTTTAGAAAGTTGGGCTTCTGCCGAAGACAAACACAGTATAAACAGAAAAATTGATTTTCCAGAAATTTATAAAGAATTCATATCCTGATTTATTGTAAATAACTATGTATATACTTTTAATTTACTCATTTATTTCCCTTAAAATTTTATCATTAATTTAGAATTAATATGTATGCACACAATTATTTACGGTTACACTGTTATATATAAATCTCTATTTCAAGCACAATGTGTAGACAAAATAACAATAATGGTATTTATCTGTAATATCATATATAATTATTAGCTGTATATATATATACTGAATGTAATGTTTGAATCAAAGATACAATTCTTTCATTGGCCTTGTAGAACGAGAGTGGTGTACACGTACGCGCATGCTTTAGTGAAAAACACAAACATCCTCGATAAAGAGAGGCGATTTGCCCCTCGAAATATTGAAACAATAAATTCATTATAAGTCCAATATATGCATTTAAAAAAAAATAATTTTAATTATGGATTGCTCAATCTTCAAAATGATTTCAACCAGTTTTGGTTCAGAAGCTCTTCGTCTAGGAAGAACAATTGAAAGAATTCAGTTAGCCATCAACAGTTGGAAACTTCGTTTATATTTCAACCACAGATGTCTCGAATCAAGAATAATTCCTCCTTCACTTCTCCTTAAAGACCCTGTGAGAACAAAATTTTCAAGAAAGATTATATTAGAAACGGGTAGAAAACTTTTAAATGCGAGAATAAAAATCTGTCACTATTATATAAATAATTATAAAATAAAGATGGAAATTTTAATCCCCAAGTTGAAGGCAATATTACCTAATAATCTATTTGACAATTTTAATAAATATTTGGACACCGAATGCGCCAAAACAAAACAACATTAATCCGCAATATTCAGTCAAATAAACTAGAAAAATGGACACAAAAAATTCAACCTAAATCACATCATGTTGTGAATCTGTCAAAACAGTCGATTTCGCCTGATATTGTAACGCTTTTATCTAAAGGATTGAATTTTGTTCCATCACAAAAAATACATATTCCTAAAACCTTAGCCTCTATAGAAAATTCTATAAAGCTTTTACCCGATGACGATAAATCTAAAGTTAGAACAGAAATAACACCGATTATTAAGAAAATAGAAAGATAAAATAAGACCAATTTACAACAAGATGAAAGAAATGAAATTAATCTATTAAGACAAAACAAAGATATAATCATAACACATTCCGATAAAGGAAGGAATACTGTAATCATGGATAACTCTGAATATAACTCTAAAATCGAACAATTACTACAAGATAAATAAATTTACGAAGAATTATCAAAAGATTCACTACCTAATATCACTAAAGAATTTAATAAAAAACTAAATAAAATTATACGCACACATAAGCTTAATAATAAATCGAGAATTTAAAAGCAGAAGAAAAAACTCTACCCAACTTTTACGGCCTACCTAAAATCCATAAGCCAAACATCCCATTACGACAAATAGTGAGCTATGCTGGTTCTCCTCTTTACCCTCTCACGAAATTTCTATCTTCAGTAATCTCTCCATTCCAAAAGCAACTACCTCACACAGTCCCCAATCTCATAGTAGCTGTTGAAGCTATCAAAACCGTTCAAATATCAAATGACAGCAGGATGGTTTCCTTCGATATAGAATCTCTATTCACCTCAATCCCGCACGATGAAGCACTCCTGGCCCTCCGATCATTTCTTGAAATCCACCCAGAAATAGTTTTTCCCCTCTCTAAAGAAGCATTAATAGATTTAATCAAACTTTGTTTAGACCGGGGATCTCCAAACTTTCCAGCCTTAGGGCCATACTGATGGGGTCTTTCCAGCCTTAGGGCCATACTGATTACTCCAGTAAGTTCCGAGGGCCAAGATGGCAACACTGCATATTATTAATTTTCCTGTATTAATTGTTATGTTTATTTGTTATTAAATTTTATTATTAATTGTTGCTTTTGTGTATGATTTAGCAGAATGGAAAAGAAGTGAAAAATTGATAGTGAATGCAGAAAATTCAAAGATCAGTGGAACATTCAGTATTTCGTAATTGAGTCCAGTAACAAGGCGCTATGTTTGATTTGCAATGAAAGCATAGCCGTTCTCAAAGAATATAACATGAAACGTCATTATGAAACAAAACATTCTCAAAATTACTCAAAATATACAGGAATTGTGCGGACAGAAAAATTCGAAGCTTTGAAGCGCGGATTGAAATCGCAGCAATCTTTATTTACAAAAGTCAAAACTGAACAAGAGGCGGCAACTCGTGCCAGCTTTCGTGTGGCTCTTGAAATTGCAAAACGTGGAAACCATTCACCGATGGAGAAATGATCAAGGAATGCATAATTGCAGTAGTCGAAGAAATGTGCCCTGAAAAGGTAAATTTATTAAAAACTGTCATTATGTCAGCAAACACTGTGGCTCGAAGGGTAGAAAACATCGCTGAAAATATATCCTCTCAACTGTTCGACAAAAATGGACATGTTGAGTGGTTTTCTTTGGCCTTGGATGAGTCAACGGATGTGTCAGATACTGCTCAGGTGTTGATTTATATTAGAGGAGTAGATAAAAGCTATGAAGTGCACGAAGAACTTCTTGATATGTATAGTATTCATGGCACAACTACTGGTACCGATATTTTTAAAGGAGTTGAAATGGCCATTAATAAAAAGAACCTTCGATGGAAAAACTTGAAATGTATTACAACTGATGGAGGCAAAAACATGAGTGGGAAAGATAAAGGAGTGGTCGCTCTTGTGTCAAAGGCTGTAGAAAATGACGGCGGCTCAAAACCATTAGTCTTACATTGTATCATTCATCAACAGTCTTTGTGCGGAAAATGTTTGGATATGTCTGACGTTCTGAAACCAGTCATATCAACTGTTAATTTCATCAGATCTTTTGGGCTGAATCACCGACAATTCCGACAATTTATTGCAGAGATTGGAGAAACAGACTTACCTTATCATACTGCCGTACGCTGGCTTAGTTGTGGGAAAGTCCTTCAGCGCTTTTTTGAACTTCGAGCAGTGATCGAAATTTTTTTGAATGAAAAGCACCGCCCTCTTACTGAATTACAAAACAACGCATGGCTATGGAAGTTAGCATTCTATGTTGATTTGACAAAACATGTGAACGAACTGAATTTGAGATTGCAAGGAGAAAACCAGCATCTTCCTATTTATACACTAATATCAAGTCATTCCGGATGAAATTGATACTGTTTCAATCACAACTACGAAGTAAATGTTTTTCACATTTTAAAACATGTGAAATATTCAGCCACACTACTGAGACTGAGTTTCCTATCGATTTTGCAATCGAAACTTTGAGTGCTTTGAAGATAAATTTTGATACTCGTTTCTCGGACTTTGATGCCATTGCGAATCAAATTAAGATTTTTCAGAATCCTTTTGATGCTGACATTGAAACCCTAGCCCCGGAACTTCAAATGGAAATGATTGATCTTCAGTGCAGTGATATAATTAAGAACGAATATGAAAACTCATCTTTGTTGGAATTTTATAAGTCTTCCACTGACACAATTTGATAATTTGCATAAATTTGCTCGTGGGCTGTTTTCCGTTTTTGGTACTACTTATTTGTGTGAGAAAACCTTCTCCAAAATGAAGTACATAAAAAATGTATACAGATCTAAATTAACTGACGAGCATCTTAAATCTCTTTTAATAATTGGTACAAGTAAAATTAGTCCACAACTTCAAACTATTGTCGGTGGAAAATCTCAATTACATACATCTCATTAGCATTTCATATGTCATGTTATAAGGTATGTGTTGTTCATTACTTACAATGTATAAAATGTAAGTTGGATTCATTTCAATAATTTGTTAGTTATTATATGCTGAAGTTAAATTTACTGCATAAATTATACATGTCTTTACTCATTACCATTCTGTGTGTTTCTTTATCCAACTTATCACAAACATTTTATTTGCTATAAAAAATATTTGTTCTCTAAAAGGAGTTTTCAAGTATGTCTCCGCGGGCCGGACAAAATCTGTCTGCGGGCCGGATGTGGCCCTCGGGCCATAGTTTGGAGACCCCTGGTTTAGACCATAGTTATTTCAGTTTCGAAGACAGATTCTTCCGGCAAATTAAAGGCCTACCAATGGGCAACCCGATTTCATCTGCATTAGCCAACATATTTATGAATGAAATAGATGAAAAAATAATTAATTCAAACCAATTTAAAATAATATTATGGCTACGATATATTGATGACATTTTTTGTCTAACAGAAACAAACATTGAAAGCTTCTTACGTTTTCTCAATAGTCTCAAACCTTTTTTAAAGTTCACACATGAAAAAGAAAGCAATAATTCCCTAGCCTTTTTGGACATTCAGCTTAAAAGAAATCAATATAACATAGAAACTTGCATATACAGAAAACCTACTCACACCGGAAACTATTTAAATTTCAGCTCCTTTGGCCCTATACATAATAAAATCGCCGTAGTAAAATCTCTTACCAAGAGAATAGAAACACATCACTCAAATAGAAATAGTGCAACAGAAGAAAGAAATAGAATTTTCAAAGAATTGATAAATATCAATTATCCTAAAAAAATTATTGAAAAACATTTTCATAAACAAAGAGCTATACCTTCAAATAATAGTCGTGATCAGTCTCAAAAAAGATATTGCTCTACTCCATATAGCTACGGCTCAGAGAGAATTGCCCGAATTTTAAAGAGATATAATATAATTACAACATATCAATCTGAACAAAATCTACAACAAATCTTACGCCACTCAGATACAAAAAAAATATTTCAAACCAAGAAAATACAACCAATGTAATTTACAAAATTCCCTGCCAAACATGTCAAGCTACATACATTGGAGAAACAGGCAAATCACTTAAAGATCGTATTAATCAACATAAAGCAACTTTAAAAAACTACAAACCATTATCCCTCCTAGTTGACCACTCCCTAAATAATAGCCATATACCTGATTTCAAACAAGCATCAATTATATACAAAAATATTACAGAAAAGCATTGTAGACTGTTTTTAGAAAGTTGGGCTTCTGCCGAAGACAAACACAGTATAAACAGAAAAATTGATTTTCCAGAAATTTATAAAGAATTCATATCCTAATTTATTGTAAATAACTATGTATATACTTTTAATTTACTCATTTATTTCCCTTAAAATTTTATCATTAATTTAGAATTAACATGTATGCACACAATTATTTACGGTTACACTGTTATATATAAATCTCTATTTCAAGCACAATGTGTAGACAAAATAACAATAATGGTATTTATCTGTAATATCATATATAATTATTAGCTGTATATATATACTGAATGTAATGTTTAAATCAAAGATACAATTCTTTCATTGGCCTTGTAGAACGAGAGTGGTGTACACGTACGCGCATGCTTTAGTGAAAACACAAACATCCTCGATAAAGAGAGGCGAGTTGCCCCTCGAAATATTGGAACAATAAATTCATTATAAATCCAATATATGCATCTTTTTAAAAATATATATATATATGAAATAAGGATTCCACCTTATGATATATATATATGGTAATAATAAGTGGAGGAATAAATAAGAACATCACAAGTTGAAAGAAGGAACCAGACAACCAAAGTGAGAGAGACGGGATTGGAACAGTCGGGCGGCCGTTCGTGTCGCACATAATCCCCAACTGTCTTAAAAGTCCTGAGATGTTAACTAACGGGCCCCAGTGGGCGCCCCTAGAAATGTCGCTGGTATTTCAAGTGACTGGACTTTACCTGGGTTGCCTGTAGGTTGGCTTTATTGGTAGAATACAATTTACATATAAAAGGGGAGGTTTTTATACCGAGCGCCAACAGCGCGAAACGCGTTCGTGGATGGCTTTTCTTGATTAATCAAGAAATTGGGTTGGCCAAATATCACGGAGCAAGCTAAATAAACGTTTAGTTTATTTTTGCTCTACTAGATGGCGCTCTACCATCTAAAAAACACATGTGCTCGTGGTCAGGAGATGCCTTCTTTATTTTTAATATATGTGTGTGTGTCGTACCACTAGCACTATCAGTCATAAGGCCTCGTGGTCAAGCGTCAATGGGTAACTCAAAGGACGAGACAGGTTGGATAGCACCTGAGGGAGGGCAGCGCCGAAGACGCGACAAGGTCCAGGAGGGGTATGATCTACACGAGAGGGAGAGATGATATGTAAGAATAGGAAAGATGATCTGCTGTTGTCCGGTCTGTTTGTCTGTGACGGTGGTCGTAAAACTTACTGGAAGTTCCCTGGGAGGAAATTAATAATCTTGACGAAATTGGACCTCGAACCTCATCCTGTCTTGGGTGTGCGGACTTTCAATAAAACTTTATTGCTTTGTTTGGGATTACATAATAGCAAAGCTGGCGCATTAAATTGTATATACATTTTAGGGCTGCAATTTAATCTAAACAATTTATAATTATGATACGTATGAAAATCTAATCTACGAGGGCCATCCAATAAATAAGTTTCCCTATTTTTTAACAAATAAACAACATTATTTACAATTATGCAGTTATTTTATTTTAATTATACAACTCATAGACTACTTCTCTACATAATCACCATTTCTGTCCAAACATTTTTGGTACCGTTGTAGCAATTTTTTGATACCACTGTTGTACCAAGCCGTGTCCTGTCTAGTAGCCAGTGGTTCGCCTCCGCCTGCACTTCGTCATCATTCGCAAAGTGCTTGCCTCCAAGGTGCAACTTGAGTGCTGGAAAAAGATGGAAGTCGCTTGGGAAAAGTTCCGGAGAATAAGTTGGATGTGTGAAAATTTCCCATTTGAAGTTTTCCAGCAACGTTTGGGTCGTTCGAGCTGCGTGAGGGCGAGCATTGTCATGGACGAGTAACACTTTCCGAGACCAAGGTCCAGGATGTTTCCGTTTTATTGCAGCTCTGAGTTTAGTAAGGACTTCGCAGTACCTCGCAGCGTTAACCGTAGTGTTTGGGGGCAGGTAGTCAACCAAGAAAACACCCTTACAGTCCCAAAAGACGATAGCCATAACTTTGCCTGCAGAGATTGTGAACTTCGCCTTTTTTGGTACACCTTCCTCAGGCTTCTTCCACACCATGCTTTGTCGTTTTGTTTCTGGAGTTGATTGATGCACCCAGCTTTCATCTCCAGTGACAATAGGGGAAAACAGTTGATCTCCATCTCTTCGATGCATTTCCAGGAAAGCTCGGGCTGCCTCCATCCGTTGTTGCTTGTGATTTTCCGAGAGCAAACGCGGGAACCATATTGCGCAGACTTTGCGAAAATTCAAAACATCTGACACGATTGTTCCAATCGAAGAGCGTCTAATTTCGATTCCAGGAGTCAGTCGAATCATTATTTCGTCAATGGTGACGCGGCGATCTGCTTCCATCACATTCCGAACAGCAGCAACCGCTGCATTGTCCATAGCAGTAACGGGCCTGCCACTTCGCTCGTCATCATGCAGGTTCTGCCGTCCTTCCAATAACCATGAACGCCATTGGCGAACTATTTGGATGCTCATACATCCTTCACCATACACTGACAATAAATTGCGATGAATATTGACCGCAGTTTCATTTTTGGCCGTGAAAAAACGAATTACAAAACGGAGTTCGCAAGTGGACACGTTCAACAGTGGTAGCTCCATGGAAACTAAAGCGCTACGGACTTTCGCGTAGGAGTAGCGTGATTTTGAAGGTCACGCGCTTCCAACACATCCTAGTGACCATTTCTTACACTACTAACTAATTTTTACAACGTTTCGTTCGCAGAAAAAAAAAATGGGGAAACTTATTTATTGGATGGCCCTCGTATATTGAAATACGAGGGCCATCCAATGAATAAGTTTCCCTATTTTTTTCTGCGAACGAAACGTTGTAAAAATTAGTTAGTAGTGTAAGAAATGGTCACTAGGATGCGTTGGAAGCGCGTAACCTTCAAATCACGCTACTCGTACGCGCAAGTCCTTAGCGCTTCAATTTCCATGGAGCTACCACTGGTGAACGCGTCCACTTGCGAACTCCGTTCTGTAATTCGTTTTTTCACGGGAAAAATGAAACTGCGGTCAATATTCATCGCAATTTAGTGTCAGTGTATGGTGAAGGATGTATGAGCATCCAAATGGTTCGCCGATGGCGTTCATGGTTCTTGGAAGGACGGCAAAACGTGCATGATGACGAGCTAGATTGACGAAATAATGATTCGACTGCCTCCTGGAATCGAAATTGGACGCTCTTCGATTGGAACAATCATGTCAGATGTTTTGAATTTTCGGAAAGTCTGCGCAAGATGGGTTCCGCGTTTGCTCTTGGAAAATCACAAGCAACAACGGATGGAGGCAGCCCGAGCTTTCCTGGAAATGCATCGAAGAGATGGAGATCAACTGTTTTCCCGTATTGTCACTGGAGATGAAAGCTGGGTGCATCATTCAACTCCATAAACAAAACGACAAAGCATGGTGTGAAAGAAGCCTGAGGAAAATACACCAAAAAGACGAAGGTCACAATCTCTGCAGGCAAAGTTATGGCTATCGTCTTTTGGGACTGTAAGGGTGTTTTATTGGTTGACTACCTGCCCCCAAACACTACGGTTAATGCTGCGAGGTACTGCGAAGTCCTCACTAAACTCAGAGCTGCAATAAAACGGAAACGTCCTCGAATTTTGTCTCGGAAAGTGTTACTCGTCCATGACTATGCTCGCCCTCATGCAGCTCGAACGACCCAAACGTTGATGGAAAACTTCAAATGAGAAATTTTCACACATTCACCTTTTTCTCCGGATCTTGTCCCAAGCGAATTTTTCCAGCACTCAAGTTGCACCTTGGAGGCAAGCACTTGGCGAATGATGACGAAGAGCAGGTGGAGGCGAACCACTGGCTACGAAAACACGGCACGGCTTGGTACAACAGTGGTATCAAAAAATTGCTACAACAGTACCAAAAATGTTTGGACAGAAATGGTGATTATGTAAAGAAGTAGTCTCTGAGTTGTATAATGAAAATAAAATAACTGCATAATTGTAAATAATGTTGTTTATTTGTTAAAAAATAGTGAAACTTATTTATTGGATGGCCCTCGTATATTACTACAGTTTATGCCCTGGGTGATGTTTATAGGAGAGTTATGGTGAGAGTAGCATAATTACAATGAAGGAAATAATTTGTGTATAAATTGGTTTAAAATAATGGTTATAAGTAATAAAATATGGGGTTGTAGAATAATAATATTGGGTATTCTCTATAATGATTAATAATAAAAAGAGGTGTGTGTTGACAAATTATAATTGATAATAATGTAAAGCAAATGTAAAAAATAAATAAAAAGGGTAAAAAAAAAGTAAAGATACGTTTTGGTGATTATATACAGCAGCGAATATTGCAATTGATATAAGAAAGTGCATTGACTTGTGTGGTGATCTTATTGGGAAGTATAGATGTGTGGACACAGAATAGACTGGTACTGCGATGCAAAGTGACGTCATGTGATCATAGGCATTGGTCCATCTACTGCACCTTGAAGGTATTCCATATGGGTCATGCTATCAGACGGATTTGGGAATGGGTGGTGGAAACTTTGGTTGAAAACAAAACAGTGAGTAAAGGGTGAGAGAGAGTCGTTTTGTCGCCTAATAAAGGGAATGATTGGGCAACGGTGAGCAGTGGTGAAGGTGATGAAAAAAAAATTGAAATGGTAAAGTGCCCGAGTGTGAGAATTAAAAAAAAAAAAGTTGGCGTTGATACTGGAACCGGGCCGTGAATTAAAAAAAAAATCAAAATCAACTATCTGCTCAAGTTAGACTGTTCGGAGTGCTACAGCGAAGAAGCGTGCGTAGTTGAGATAGAATCAAGGTGTAAGAAATCAAAATTTCTGCTGTAAGAACGATCTCTCTGGGAAGGTAAGTCCGTGGAGGGTTGGAATGGCAATACTTTTTCCAAAATTGAAATTTTAAAATTAGATTTAATAATTTAAGTTGAGATAATGGACAAAATTGAAAATTAATAAATGATGCAATATTGTATAACATAAGTGAAAACGATTATAAAAATATTGTGTGTGTGTGAAGATTAAAATAAAAGTGATTATCATGATTGTTCATATAAAAATAAAACACAAACGTTCAAACATGAAAAACTCGAAATATATTTAAAATAAATGAGTAATAAACATGCAACAAAATATTCAAAAGTGTTAGAAGGGTGAAATTTATCAAAACAGTCGCTGCCATCACACAGAAGACCGTTGGCACATCTCTCCAAGACTGGCTTCACCTTGTACTATACGATGCAACCTCTTCCCTGTTGCTGCTGGCTGTTCTACATGCTATTTTCTCCCCTTTTGTGATTTTCTATGATTATGTCATTAAATGAACGTCATTAAACCAATTAGGACTCTACTTCAACGAGTCACTCGTTGAATTTTCCAATAGATTATGAGCCCAGACTGCGCTTCAATTTGAAGAAACAAGCCTAAAGGTAAACTGCTAAGCCTAACTCGTACTAAGTATGGCGCGCTTTGAGAATCATGGCCGCCAGTTTAAAGGCGAAAACTTCTCCCTTTGGAAATTTCAGTTCCAACTTTTATTAGAGCAAAATCAACTTTTGTATATCGTGGACGACAACGAAATCAAACCAGAGGTAAGTGACGCTGCTTCTACTATACAGGATGCATGGCACGCCAAAGATATCAAAGCCCGAATGCTTATATCCCAGGCGCTTTAGTTAAGATTTCTAGAATATTGATGTTCTGTAAAACTGCCGCTCAGATGTGGACAAGGCTCATGTCATTTCACGAACAGAGATTGCAATAGGCATGTTGTGGCAACAATTCTTTGACGCCCGAATGTCGTCATCAGATGTCAGCAGCAATATTTCTAAGATTGAAAATCTTAGTGCGCGATTTCGGGATGCAAGAGAACGATTACAGAAGACCAGAAAGTAGCAAAGATTATGAACTCTCTTCCTTCCAGAATGCAGTGTTTCATTCCAGCATGGGAGTCTCAAGCGCCAATTACGGAGACTCTAGAAAATTCAACAGCACGACTTCTGATTGAAGAATGTAGAAACCAGCAAGCCGATTCCTCGCAGGGTATAGCATTCTTCCAGCAGACCAAACCGAAAGTCACAGAAGACAACAAGAAAAAAAAAGGATTCAGGAAATATATCAGAATTGAATAAAAAGCCTGAATGTGTTTGTTGCCACAAGATTGGTCATTGGTTATGTGAATGTCAAAGGCGAATTGTCAACCAGCAGAAGAAAAACGATAAGCGGAAGAAACAATCAGAATATTCTAACCATAAAGGTTTCAACGCCGTACCAGCATACAGTGGAACGATATTGTGGGCAGATAGCGGAACTAGCTGTAGCTACCGACGTGAATGGTTCAAGTCACCGATCCACAATGAACATAGAATCTACCTTGGAGACCTCCATCCTTGCAGTAGATGACATCGAGATGATTGCCCTAGTTAATGGAGAATGGAATTCAACAACTATCAGGAATGTGCTTTACTCATCAAAGACGAGCGCACTGAAAGAGGATGCATCGACAAGGATGAGCTGCGGATACACTCAAGAAAATATATGAAAGCAGTTGGACGAGGCCAAGACTGGCTCTACAAGATGCTGTTCCGAGTTACTTCATTTTCCCAAGGATATTCTACAAAGATCAACAATCTCCAACTGTGGTACAAGCGACTAGCACATATCTCACTCACCACTATTCGAGAAATGGTCAAGAAATAAGAACTGCTTAACCGACTGCAACCCGAGGATATAAAAGAAGACGACTTCTTCTGTCATAGCTGCCAAGAAGGAAAAGCTCACAGAAAGCCTAGTCTTCTGTCTGAGACAAAAGAGTACAAGTCTCGTGGGTATTTTCTAAGTGATATCTGTGCGGTCCTATGCCAACACAATCAACAGGAGGGGATGATCACTTTATCTAATCTTATTCAAGGATTATCCTAGTGGCTTTCCCCATATCGATTTCATTAGGAATAAATCCGATATTTTTCACAAATTTGAAAACTTTGCAAGATTAAATTATAATCAAACAGGCAATAAGATTAAAATGATCAGAACCGATAATGCATTAGAATATACAAGTAAATATTTTACAAATATATGCAGAAAGTTCGGAATTGTACATGAATTGTCAGCTCCATATGTCCATGAACAGATAGGGCGCGTAGACAATAGAACTATTTTAGAAGCAGCTCGATCGATGCTGTGTGCGTTATAAATCTTCCCGAAGAACTTTGAACAGAAGCTTGCAACACTGCAACCTTCATTTTAACTAAAACATTCACTAAACAAGCTCCCAATGCCACACCCTACGAACTATTTTTCTTATTTGTTTCAACGATAATTTCTCCTCTCTTTGGAATTGTGAGGCGTTTTATAGCCTTTCATATTGTTTGATCAGACACTGCCAGGTTCTCTATGTAGGTGTTCCAGCTTGTGTTGGCATATTCCCTGGTTATTTTTTGCGATTCTCTTCGTGCGAAGAGGTAGGCTTTTTTGTCATTGGGGTTACAAAGTATTTTTCATTTTCCCTTAGTCTATTTGTTTTCCGTATCTTTTCTTTGATGTGGGCTTGGTACCTCCTTTTGAGGTATGGGTCCTTATATTTTGTGTATTTTTTATATTTGAATGAGTTTTTCCTCGCTTATTTCTTGCGGTGTTTCTGCAGTGTGTGCTGGGGGTTGAGCATTTTCCATTTGGTTATTGAAAAAGGCCCGGTGTTGGCGTGTTGGTGAGTGAACGGTCTGACTCAGGTTTTTGTGGATTGCGATGTCTAGGATGTCAGGTGGCGATTCATGTGTGGGTTTGTCTGGGTAGCGTGGATCCAGGTTCATGCCTTCGATGGCCTTTTGTAGGATCTTGCCGTTTAGGTTAGTGTAGAATGAACCCAGGTGGGATTCTTGCCGTTGAGGTCCCCGGCTAAGATGGTTGGAGTGTGTGTTTTGAGTATGTTGTAGATATCCTTTGGGTCAAGGCGCATGTTTGGTGGCTTGTAGCAGGAATATATGTTCATGGTTGTTCCATTTTTGTCTTTAATGGTTATTCTTGTGGTT
Organism: Cordylochernes scorpioides; assembly: GCA_030710605.1. NCBI lineage: Eukaryota > Metazoa > Arthropoda > Arachnida > Pseudoscorpiones > Chernetidae > Cordylochernes > Cordylochernes scorpioides. The sequence continues at coordinate 30,070,910 of CP092870.1, read as the reverse complement.
TTTCAAACCTAACGTAGTGCATTGGATTGGAACACGGTAATATTTCTTATGGATGAAAATTGCTGTGCCTCTACCCTGTCTAGAAATCTGTCATTTGAACAGTGTTGTAGTTGGGGATGTTCATCCTGTGAAAGAGTTTGAGCCAGGTTTCAGATATTAGAGCTATATCTATTATCGTATTCGTTCAGGAATTTCGTGAATTGTTGTCTTTTGTTCCGAAAGCTGCACGCGTTCCAATCATTTTTAATGGCACTCTCGATGGGGCTTGTATTGGAAATTTTTAGAGGAATACTTTTAACTTTATTCGCGCAGGTGTTTCCCTTGTTTTCTGTGGTTTGAGGAAATTTTGGATTAATGGTACCCATAAATTGGGAGGTTCTTTCGGTCCGTTAGAGTAGAAATTCTTTTGATTGGGGATATCTTTATTGATTTTTTTTTGTAAAGGGGGCAGCCATGTCAGTTCGTTGTGTGCTATCCCTGGCAGTTTGCGCATTTCGGTGGAATTTTTTTTTGGTTTAGTGCATTCGGAGGTGGAATGGCTTTCTTCGCACTTTTTTTGGACACATTTAGGAGTTTCTCTGCATTCAAATTTTGAAATACCGAAATTTGGCATCTATGACATTTGCCTGGACCTTTGGGAGCCATGTAGGCCTCGACTCTGCACTTCATGCCAAAGATGTCCGTGTTGTTGTATATACAAGGGGGGATCAATAAATAAGGTGAATTATCTTATTTCTTAAAAATTAAAAAGTAAAAAAAAAATATTTTAAACCACATGAATATTAAAATATAACATCGAGAGACTATTTAAGATGTTCTGTTATTTTTTCCCACGCGCGGCGCGAGACTTATAAATAAACTAAAATGGAAGCTCCCTTGAAGGATTGCAGCACGCTTGAACAACGTGCAGTTATTCGTTTCTTGAATGCAGAAGGTATTCAAACATCTCAAATATGCCAAAGAATGAAAAATATCTATTGTGAGTCTTGTTTTTCTCAAAAAAATATTTATAAATGGGTTAACGAGTTCAAAAATGGACGAATTACATGTACCAATATTGAGCGACCTGGACGACCAAGTGTTACAGCGACGCCAAGCACGATAAATGCGGTTAAAAACTTAATTTTGGAGGATAGAAAAATATCCATTTTTACCATAGCCGACAATTTGAATATAAGCTATGGAACTGTGCACACCATTATTAAAGAACAATTGCAATTTAGAAAAATATGCTGCAGATGGATTCCACATTTCCTTAATTTGGACCAAAAACTTAACCGTATTCAGGTTTCAAAGTCTCTGTTAAAGCGGTATGAAGAGGAAGGTGATCATTTCCTTGACCAAATTGTAACTGGAGATGAGAGTTGGTGTTATCATTATGATCCTTCGACAAAACGTGCATCTATGGAATGGAAACGAGGCGACTCTCCAAGACCAAAAAAATCAGGTCTCAACGTTCGGCCGGTAAAGTTTTGTTAACAATATTGTCAAGTAGCTCCATCCAGATGGGACAACTGTCAATCATCCCTGGACCCCGGGGGGATCACAGGTGTGGGGGCTTCTGGGAAGCTGATCGGTAAATAAGGAAAACGGGACGGTGGCTAACGCCGTTCATTCAGGATTAGTTTTAACTGGGGGTAAGTTGTACTTTCTCTCTCTCCCTATAAATACCCCTTATAATAAATTAATTATCCCCAAACTTGCCCTTGCTTTATTTATCTCCGCGACATATTTTGGTGGAGACGCTGGGTAGCGTGACGGAACTTCGAAGAAGTCGACGTCTACAGGGACGTGAACCAATTCTTCAACCTTTGACACAACGAATAGAAATGGAAGACGACCACAGACCTACTGTTAACGGTTCCTACCTCCCTTGTCAGCGCCAACGAGATCCTTCTACCTTTTCTGGAGATGGAAATATAAACCCTGGACAGTGGTTGAAAGAGTACGAGAGAGTTTCGAAGTACAACAGATGGGACGAGACCATGTAGCTTGCCAAGGTCGTATTTTACTTGAAAGGAACTGCTGGAAGGTGGTTTGATAATAACGAAGAATCACTCAACTCGTGGAGAAGCTTTGAAGACGCATTCCGCGGTGTGTTCGGACTGCAGGAGGATTCTGCTCGACGCGCCGGGGAAGTTCTGAAGTCAAGAGCACAGAAGGCCGAAGAATCCAGCGAGTCATACATCCAGGAGATTCTTAGTCTCTGCCACCAGGTGAACCCTCGCATGGAAGAAGGTGAGATAGTTGCTCACATTATAAAAGGAATTTCGGAGGACACATACCAGGTATTGGTGGCGAAAGACATACAGACGGTAGATGAGATCCTGAAGTTCTGCCGTCATCTGACAACCGTCAAGCAGCGCCGGATCGGCCGTACGAAATTCGCCAGGTTGTCAAACGTAATGCCCATTTCGTGTGTTGACGACTCAGACGACTTGGCCGACTTAATTCGCCCCATCGTTAGAGAAGAGATACAAAAGGATTTCTCAGCACCTGAAGTGATCAATCCGCTCCGAGAGGTGAACGCCCTGGAACAGACTGTGAGGGAAGAGGTCAGCCATGCTCTACAACCTACCAGACCATAAGTCAACGTAGTACAACAACAACCACGAATGCCCTATTATAATATCGACCGACCAACCCAACCCAGGAAGACGGAACATTGGAGAACCTACGACGACAAACCTATCTGCTTCCACTGCGGACGACCCGGACATGTCGTCCGTTATTGTAGGGAACGACGGCAGGTTTTCGCTGAAGCCAGGACAAGGAATGGCGGAAAAGGAAGAAATGTTGGATTTTCGAGTCGACCCCCGAGATATGACGCCGACGACGACTATGTAACGCCCCTAACCTCGACGTACTTCTACCGGAGCTCTTCCCCACATCTAAGCCGCGCAAGGTCGCCAGCCCGAAGACAATCCCAGTCGCCAACCCGTCGTTTCAGCCGTTCTCCCAAGCCTCAGAATGTGAAAAACTAAGTGGAGCGGCTTCTAACGGGGGTGAGGTCGCCATTGAGGAAAATCCTCCAGGGTATATCGCCGCTAAATTAAAAGAAAAATTTGTTATGGTCTAAATAAATGGACGCAAAATTAAAGCATTGGTGGATTTAGGAGCCGACTTTTCTGTTATTTCAGACAAATTTCGACGCGAACTAAAGACACCTCTCTTCAAAGAACCAGATCCCATTCTTAAAGCCGCAAACAAAAAATTAATAGAGACCCTAGGAAAATGTGTCCTGAACATAGAAGTTAATGGTCTGAATATCTCATTTGAATTCGTTGTTATGGTGGAATGCAGCCATGATATCATATTTGGATGGGACTTCTTCAAGGCCACCGAGGCCGTCATTGATTGTGGCAGAAATGAACTCCATCTCGGGGAAACCTCCGTCCTGGAATCTCGAGAGGAGGAAAACCAGAGATTGTTTGCTTCCGAAGACTTTGTCATCCCGCCTAAATCAATAAAGAAGATCAGTGTGATAAACGAAGAAATATGTGGTGTTAGAGATGTTTTAGTCTCAACTTCTAAGGACTTATTATTAAGAAAGTAAGTTCTTATACCAAACTCATTGGTTACATTTCGACACGGCCGAGGTAGCATTTGGGTGGCGAATGGAGCGTCTTGGCCGCAACTGATTCCATCAGGAATGAATATGTGCGCCATGGAAAGTTATGAGAATGGGAATATCTGCAGTCTTATTGATTCCAGCGATAAGTTACAAGAAACGCAGCTAAAGTCACGTGAATGGTCACAGAAGATAAACCTTAATCTAGATCCAGGGCTGTCTGAAATTCAAAGGTTACAGCTTGTTTCATGCCTTGACGAGTTTATTGACATATTTGACTTTGGGAGTACTCCTATTAAGCCCACCAGTACTCTGAAGCACAAGATAAACACAAGAGACCACTCTCCTATCAAACAGGGCCCTATAGAGTAGCACCAAGTGAACGACGACTAATTCAATATGAAGTGAACAAGATGATTGAAAATCACAACGTGAAGCCCTCTGAAAGTCCTTGGTCATCTCCAGTTATTCTAGTTCGAAAGAAAGACGGGACCTGGAGATTCTGCGTAGATTACCTTCGATTAAATAAGATAACAAAAAAAGATGTTTACCCGCTGCCACGCATTGACGATGCCTTGGATAGTTTAGCCGGCTCTAGTTACTTCTCCACGATGGATCTTCGGTCCGGGTATTGGCAGATTGAAGTGGACGAAAAAGACAGGGAGAAAACTGCTTTCATCACTCCAGATGGGTTGTATGAATTCCAAGTAATGCCTTTCGGTCTTTGCAACGCTCCAGCAACGTTTGAAAGGATGATAGATAGTGTTCTGGGCAGTCTTAAATGGAACATGTGCCTTTGCTACCTGGACGACATCGTAGTTTACGCACCTACCTTTGAGGAACATCTACGTCGTCTACAACTTGTATTAAGCTGCATACAGAAAGCTGGACTAAGCTTGAACCACAAAAAGTGTCTTTTTGGATCAAGGAGGATAAAGATTTTGGGACACCTTGTTGACGCCAATGGAATTCATCCAGATTCAGATAAAGTTAAAGCCGTCTCTAAATTTCCGAGGCCAAGGAATATCTTTGAACTGAGGAGCTTTCTAGGATTATGTTCCTATTACCGAAGATTTATTGAGAACTTTGCTGACAAAGCTAGATCTTTGCATGACCTACTGAAGACTGAAAAACAATTTTATTGGGATGCAGCTCAAGAGAAAGCGTTTGAAGTCCTTAAAACAGATCTAATTTCAGAGCCTGTCTTAGGACACTTTGATGAATCCGCTGATACCCATCTACACATGGATGCAAGCGGACATGGTATTGGAGCTGTTCTTCTACAAATACAAGGTGGAAAGGAGCGGCCTATAGCTTATGCATCTAGAAGCTTGACAAAGGCTGAAAATAACTATTCTACAACGGAAAAAGAATGCCTTGCTGTAGTCTGGTCTATTAGCAAATTCCGCCCATATTTGTTTGGTCGACCATTCACGGTTGTCACTGACCATCATTCTCTATGTTGATTGGTAGGGCAGAAAGATCCTTCTGGCCTTTTGGCAAGATGGGCGCTGAAGTTGCAAGAATTTGACGTGACCGTTATCTACAAGAGCGGACGCAAACATAAGGATGCCGATTGTCTGTCAAGGAGCCCGCTTGAGAACGATCCACCAAGTGCTGTGATGTCACTAACCAACGTCGATATAGAGCAGACTAAAGACCCGGATTTAGCTAAAATAATCGATAATTTAAACTCGGGCTACACCAGAAAGGAATTCAGCATTATCGACAGCATCTTATACAAGAAAAACTATAGCACAACTGGAAGACCCTTTCTTATGATGATCCCTAAGCACTTAAGATCGGAAGTTATGGCAGATTTACATGACGCTCCTACAGCTGGGCATTTGGGTTTCGCCCGAACGTATGACAAAGTCAAGAAACGATTCTATTGGCCTGGCCTTTATAGAACTGTTCGCCAATATGTAAGCCATTGTCGGGAGTGTCAACGAAGAAAGAAATTACCTCGACGTCCGGCTGGACAACTTGTATCCATACCGCCCGTAGAAAAGCCATTCTATAAGGTCGGGGTCGATCTCCTTGGAAGATTTCCAGTTTCTAAAGATGGAAACCGTTGGATCATTGTGTGCACCGATTATATGACAAGGTATGCCATAACGAAAGCGATCTCAGACGGAGGAGCAATCGAAACAGCTAAGTTCCTGGTTGAAGATGTTATCTTGAAGCATGGAGCTCCTAGAGAAATGATAACAGATCGCGGAAGAAATTTCATTTCTCAAGTAATAAAAGAGATCAATGCTCTGTACGGAATTGTGCACAGATTTACAAACGGCCCACCATCTCCAGACCAACGGCCTGACTGAAAGGTTCAACAAAACTCTGGGAGACATGTTGTCCATGTACACAGGTGTCGAGCAGAAGGACTGGGACCAAGTTTTACCCTACGTAACTTTTGCTTACAACACTGCTAAACAGGAGGCGACCGGCTACACTCCATTCTTTCTTGTCCACGCTCGTGAGGCCGAGACCTACATCGATGCCGTACTACCCTACCTACCAGATGAGATCTCTGACGACTACGTTGGAGAACTTGTGACCAGAGCTGAGGAAGCGCGTCAACTCTCCCGATCACGCCTTCTACAATCACAGGCGAAAGACCGTAGACTTTACGACCAGTAACATACTCCAGTCTATTACCAGAAGGATGATCTTGTGTGGGTTTTTACACCCATCCGAAAAGTAGGGCTCTCAGAAAAGCTACTGAAGAGATACTTCGGTCCCTACAAGGCGACCAAGAAGCTTTCAGAAGTTACGTATGAAGTAGAGCCCGTGGACCCGTCTCCCCGATCACGGAAATCCAAGGATATCGTTCATGTCATTCGGATGAAGCCCTACCTGGACCCTGAAGAACAACATTCCATTCTGCTAGGGAACACAGGCCGTGATAGATTTCCTTCCAGAACAAGGGCTGAGACAAGCTAATCAGCGGGTCGCTGTTTTTTTCTAAAGAGGGAGTAATGTCAAGTAGCTCCATCCAGATGGGACAACTGTCAATCATTCCTGGACCCCGGGGGGGACCACAGGTGTGGGGGCTTCTGGGAAGCTGATCGGTAAATAAGGAAAACGGGACGGTGGCTAACGCCGTTCATTCAGGATTAGTTTTAACTGGGGGTAAGTTGTACTTTCTCTCTCTCCCTATAAATACCCCTTATAATAAATTAATTATCCTCAAACTTGCCCTTGCTTCATTTATCTCCGCGACAATATTTTGGGATGTTGATGGACCAATCTGTCTTTATTTTTTATCCTCAAGGCAACGTATGATCAGCGACCTTTATTGTGACATTATTGTAAATAAGCTAAGCCTGGTATAAGAAACAAAAGAAGAGGGAAGCTTAGTAAAGGTGTTCTCTTCCTTCATGATAATGCAAGGCCGCATACATCATGTAAAACTGTATCTACAATCATTAAATTAGGTTTTGAAGTTTTAGAACATCCTGCATATAGTCCAGACCTAGCCCCCTCTGACTATTTCCTTTTTAGACTACTAAAGAAGGAGTTAAAGGGAAAGCGATTTGACTCGGATGAAGTCCAGAAAGTGGTGCAAGATCTTTTTCACACGCTTTCCTAAGAGTGCCTATAAAGAGGGTATTTACAAGTTGCCAGAACGATGGAGACGATGTATAGAAAGCCAAGGTGATTATTTTGAATAAATCAAGTCCTAATTTTTAATATCGTTCTTATTTTTTTTAATAAATTATAATTCACCTTATTTATTGATCCCACCTTGTATTTCTTTGTTCTTTGCCGCTTTAGGAAGAGTTACCTGGATGAGTGGTAACTTTTCCTTTGTTTACGCTTTGCGTAGCCTGATAATTTTTGTCATCTCGAATCCTTTATCTTCCAAGTCCTCTTGGATTTTGGGGATCGTGATGCAGCAGTCAAGGCCCCTGACTACAGCTCTGAGGTTCTTCGTTTAAAATTTTGAAGTGGAAGGTATAGTGTCGTTCTTCCAACCACCTGGTTGCTATGCGGTAGTCCGTCACAGAAAGAGTCTGGACGTTTATACGTATTTTACGTAGCGCCCAGATGGGGATAATTCTTGTTTTTTTTTTTCTGTGTGCAATTAATGAATCCTTCTCTGAGTCCTGACCATTTAGTTACCGCACTAATTTTGATTAGTGGTATTCTGATCTTCAGACTATTGGTGGGGTTGTTAAGTTCATTATATATTTTTATTGTTGTGTTCGTTTGATGGGTTCATTTTTTTCCAGTTCTGTTCGGGATTTGGAATCTTTTTTGAATTGACTTTAATTTCCATTTAAACATTTTCTTCTGCTTGTGGTTTTCTGGCTGTTTCTTTTTAAAAGTTGGTTTATCATTTTTTAAAACTTTTGATCCGTGTTTAGGGTTCCAGACTTTATTCTGCATAGTATTTTATTATTTTGTGGCTTCTGGAAAATTTTCTCTCGGGACACCCGAGTTTTGGTTTTATTACGATTATCCACGAAGTCTGAACGAACTGATCGTGGTTCTCTTTCTTAGAAGCTGATGAAATGTATGAGCTCAGCAAAGGAGGTTTCGACAGAGCTAAATAATTTTTATAGCTATGGAATATATTCTTCTCATATTTTATTGTAGGGCATTCTGGCAGTCTCCAGATAGAATATTTCTACTCTTCTTGTTGGCCTCGCGATGATCTTGATTTGAGTTTTCTTCCTCTTCTTGTAATCTTCAATTATTCCTAGTTCCTAAAGTCACGTTTTCCTCTCGGAATTTTATAAAATTTGAACAATTTAAATGAATATAATTAAACAAACATTTTTAAGAAGATCTAAATAGCGTGTAAATCTCTGGCAAATCAAATTTCCTATTTATGCTTTCTTTGTCTTCTGCAAAGGCCCAACTTTCCAAAAACAATCAGCAATGTTTTCCCTCGATGTTCTGGTACAAAATAGTTGTATTTTCAAAGTACGGAGTGTGGTTGTTGTTCATTGCATGGTCTACAAGGAGTGGCAGTGGGTTGTAATTTATTAAGCCTGAATTTTGTTGATTGATAGATCTTTAAGCGGATTGCTAGTTTCACCTAAAAATTGGCTTGATAATTGTTATAAGGTATTTTGTAAATTACGTTGATTTTGTTTTCTGTTTTGTTAATTTTGAAAACAAAATCAACGTAATTTACAATTGGCTTCACCCAGGATCTCCCCAAGTGAATGTTTCACCTACGAATAATGCTTGAAATAAAACACTTTATGGTATATAATAAAAACCAAAAATTGATGTCTAAGCATTCTAAAATATAGTAACACAATTCAGAATTTGACAACAAAATTATAAAATAGCAAAAATTTAAAATCTAAAATAATCAATTGTAAACTTTTAAACTATGAACCATAAAATAATATCAGTAAACTTTAAGATATGTGGGTTGCTTTAAAATATTAAAATAAAATCTTGAGTTTTACAACGATATTTTAAAATTGTATTATTTTGAATTTTTTATAAATATATATTTACTCTCTGATTTAAATTGAATTATTTAAATTTTTAAATATAATATTAATTCCACATATTTTTTCATAACTAACGCACAATATAATTTAACACGATTTACTTAATTTTTACAAATATAAAATATTTAATTCAATTATTATAGCAAATAATTGAATTGAATGCTTGATACCTTAGTGTGATTGAGTGGAGATAAGAAAAAAAGAAAAAGAAGGATATTGTGTGGAATGGTGGAGATCCATTATTCCGGGACGCAGCCCAGGCAGCCCAGACAGCTCAAGTGTCGGCTGTAAACATGCCGGCGGTGCCAGCCGCCAACATAAAAATTTAGAACACGGCTGGTTTTGCTACCCACCAGTCGCGTGTTTTCCTCTGTCCTCTTAATATGTATTAAATAAAGTTAGTTAGAAGGAGATTTTTACCCCCTCCTTTCTGCTATTTAGTGATCTTATTTAAATCCTTGCAACAGCCCACAAAGAATCATCACAGCGAATTCTTCTACCGAATCTCGCTCAGTGTTTTGTGAACCGACTACCCTACATTTCTACACAAAGTGGCGTCCCCGGGTGGGCTTCTGACAAGGCAAGATCAAGTGGATTAACGGCGGAGTACAAGTTCAAGACTTAAGATAAGTACCTTTTGTTTTACCCTCTGTTTATAGTGTTTTTTTGAAAAATGGAAATTTTAAAAAGACATAGAAATGTACTTAGAAAGCGACTAACTCGCTGCTTGAAGACGACAGAAGAGTTTCTGTCAGGTACTCCACCGATACTTGTAGAGGACATTGAATGTAATAGAGAGATAATTGAAGAAACTCACAGTGAGCTTCTTGTGATCCAAGGCAAGATAAGAGACTTCATGCTAACTTCAGACGTTAGCGAAGAGGAACAAGAGCAAGACGATGAGGAAGCCTTGCAATATACCCAGAGATATAAGAGGATATATAAAAAATGTCTCGCTCTTGTTGAACCCAAGATCACTGCATCCAGTCCCACGACCAGTGAAGTGAGCTTCGCTTCTAGCTCACACCATAGAACTGTAAAACTACCCAAGATAGAATTAAAGAAGTTTACAGGAGAAATAAAAGATTGGTTGGGATGGTGGGCACAGTTCAACAAGATACATGTCGATCCCACTTTAGAAGATAGCGACAAGTTTCAATATCTTGTGCAATCTATGTCGCCGGGAACCAGAGCTAGTAAACTGGTTGATAGTTACCCCCTGACTGCCGAGAATTACCCCAAAGTTATAGAAACTTTGACAGAAAGATTTGGAAGGCCTGAACTGTTGCAACAGGTCTATGTCAGGGACCTTATATGCCTTATGATCGATTGCTCCTCCAAACAACAGTTGAAGGTGACTTCGTTTTATGATGAGTTGGTGACTCATTTGAGAGCATTGGAATCCTTAAAGATTGAGGCCAGACAGATGTCTGTATTTATATTTCCAATGATTGAGGCATGTCTCTCAGAGGAACTCATGAAGGCTTGGCAAAGAAGCTCCCTCCATGATGTCAAGATTGATGCCAATGATTCGACTCAAACTAGAGGTGACCTAATTATGGAGTTTCTCCAAAAGGAAGCTGCAGCAGAACAAGACAGAGCCTTAGCTGGATCCAAGTTTGGACTTAGATCTCTGAAACAAGATAGAAACGTGGGCAGACAATCACATCCTGCTAAGATACCTACGGCCTCTGGACTCTTTGCTGGACGTGCCCAGAATTGCATCTTTTGTAATAAAGATCATAAGAACACAGAATGTCTTGCTGCGCGCAGAATGAGCATTAAAGAAAGAAGAGAGCGTATTAAAAACGCTAAATGTTGTTTCTCCTGCCTCCAACCAGGTCATATCTCTTTTAATTGTAGAAGGCGCATAACTGAATGTATTCGATGTAAGAAGAAGCATCTTGATATTTTATGCCCTCTTAATGCTCCTGGACGAGAGTCAGCGGATGAAGACAAGGAACAGGTGAAAGACTGTGACGCTTCTCCTACAGTTGAAAACGGAGTTTCATTCTCCGGTCTTAGCGCTTCGTCTCTGATTTTGCTACAGACTCTGAAGATTAAAGTCGAAGGTGCGACTTCGACGAAAGTAGTGCGTGCCCTCCTTGACACAGGTTCCCAACGATCCTATATTTTGTCTAAAACTGCCCAGGATCTCGGACTATCTCTCATTGGCCAGGAATCACTTAAACATGTGGTGTTTGGAGGTCATACTAGTGAACGTGTCCACCAAGAATACAGAGTCAATTTGGGTCATGCATCAGGGAATTTTAAGATAGTTGCGAAGCTTCTTGACCAACAAAAAATCTGTGGTAGCCTACCAAGATTGAGCCGCGGGCCATGGTTGAAAGAACTCAAAGCCCGCAAAATCTGGGTTCCTGATATTGGAAAGGATGACATGGAAATTGAAATACTTCTAGGATGCGATGTATTGGGATCTATTTTCATGATGAAATCTTGTATGTTGTCAAATGGCTTGACTGCGTCGCAGACGCGTTTCGGATGGACTTTAATGGGAGAATGTCAGCCAGGTAGTGACGTTTCACTCGCTCATCATGTTACAACGATGACAATTTCGGAGAGCAGTATAACTAATCTGTGGAATCTCCATGTTCTTGGCATTATGGATCCTATTGAGGTTAAACAGAGAGATCAGAGAGACGCACTGGCGCGTCGACATTTTCTAAAAACAGTCCAACATTCTGTCTCTGGAAGATATGTTGTTTCCCTCCCGTGGACTGTAGAGAAAGCTAAAATCGCGGACAACAGGGAGGTTGCTATGAAGAGATTAGAACAGACGACTAAGAAATTAATCTCTTTGAATCTTTATGAGGACTATGATGATATTTTCCGAGGCTGGTTGGATGATGGGATAATTGAGAAAGTCCCAGCTGAACAACACGACGCTGAGGCCTTCTACCTGCCTCATCGTCCTGTGGTGAAACTCTCCAGTGGGACTACGCCTATCAGGCCTGTCTTTGATGCTTCTAGCAAGGTCTATAGATACCCATCTTTAAATGACTGTCTTGAAAAGGGACCTAACCTCATAGAGATGATTCCCAACCTTATGCTAAGGTTTAGAAATGGCAAGTTTGGTGTCGTGGCAGACATTAAGAAAGCGTTTCTTCAGATTGAGGTGAATGAAAGGGACAGAGATTACCTGCGTTTTCTGTGGTATTCCCAAAATGGAGAAAAGACAGAAGTATTCCGACATAGACGTGTTGTTTTCGGTGTTAACTGTAGTCCTTTCATTTTGGGGGCAGTAATAGAATACCACCTGTCTAATGTTCGACCTGAACATAAACCGTTAGCTCAGAGGTTGCAGAAATCCTTTTATGTGGACAATTTAGTCACAAGCGTGAACTCTTTTGAAGAGTTACAAGATCTCAAATTGACCGCAACGTCCATCATGGATAATGCTAGGTTGGAGCTAAGCCGTTGGGAGCATAGCCTGGACGTGGCCTCCGATACTTACCCCTTTGAAGGAGCAGAGATATCTAAAGTGCTTGGTGTATGTTGGGATAAAAGGGAAGATTGTTTGTCATGTGAAATTCCCGTAGCCATACCCCCCAAGATAACCAAAAGGAGTATCCTGTCCTGCTTAGCTCAGATATATGACCCTATTGGATTTCTGAGTCCAATATTAATAAAGCCTAAAATTCTATTGCAAAAAGCTTGGACTCTGAAGTTGGCATGGGACGATGAATTGGACCGTCACTACAAGGATGAACTAAGCCTATGGTTCGACGACCTTCAGCTGCACAAAGGCATGGCAATTCCTAGGAATTTCAATCCATTGATGGTACCGCAGAAGGACTGGCAGATACACACGTTTGTTGATGCTAGTAGTGAAGCTTATGCTGCTGTGGTCTTCCTTCGGACTCGGGTTGGTGACAAAGTTGAAGTGCATATGATGGCGGCTAAGTCTCGAGTCGCTCCTCTCAAGAGACCTACGATACCACGACTTGAACTTTTAGCCTGTGTTGTAGGAGCACGATTAAACAAGATGATCTTTGAAGCTCTAGAGTTAAAAGATATCAAAAATGTATTCTGGTCTGATGCCACAACAGCCCTCGCTTGGATAAAACGCGATGATCAGTGGGGTACCTTTGTCGGGAATCGCGTGAAGGAGATATGCAGACTTAGTGATCCTGGAAATTGGAGATATGTTCCTAGCGAGTGCAATCCAGCTGATTTACCCTCCAGAGGATGTAGCCTCTCCCGACTGATACAGTCTAGATGGTGGGAGGGCCCTTCCTGGTTAAAACTCTCCGAAGAATTTTGGCCTTCCAGGTATAAAGACCTGAATGAAGAAGAAATCTGTGCGGAAAGAAAGAAAATTGCTGTTGTGACAACAGTTAAGAGTACCGATCATTGGTACATGAAATATTTCTCCTCGTTCATAAAAAATGTGCGGATGATGGCGTGGATTAGAAGGTTCATCAACAACCTCCGATCTTCAACGAAAGTAAAGGGCGAACTTTCTGTGAAGGAGATCGATGAAGCGGAGCTGGCGCTTTTGAAATTAGTTCAGGCCGAGTGTTTCCCTAGCCACTCTATACCTGGTCTGAAGGTATCTGAAGTAGAAGGAATCCTGCGTGTGAAAACAAAATTGATTTACAGCAGCGACGAATATGGCTTCCGTTTGCCAGTACTATTACATGGGACTCATCTCCGCTAAACCCGTTGTGGTGGAAGACGCTCCATTACCTGCCACTCGAGTACATAACGCCAAGGTATTCGAGGTGGTAGGGATTGATCTGGCGGGCCCGCTCTATCTGAAAGATCAGACCAAGACCTGGGTTGTTCTCTTCACCTGTGCTGTGTACCGCTGTGTACATTTGGAACTGGTAATATCTCTCAGCACAGAAGATTTCCTAATGGCCCTGGAGAGATTCATCAAGAGACGAGGACGTCCATCCACCATCTTCAGCGACAACGGAACAAATTTTGTAGGAGCCAATAACTTCTTTAAAAAGATTGACTGGGAACGCGTTTCTAACGACGGGAAAGTGAAACGTATTGAATGGAAATTCATCCCGCCCACTGCTGCCTGATGGGGTGGATGGTGGGAGAGATTGATTCGTTCCCTCAAAGACATACTAAAAAGAATGCTTGGAACATCAACATTAACATATCAACAATTGATGACCCTGCTGTGTCATTCAGAGGCAGTGATGAATGGAAGGCCCATGACTTATGTCAGCGACGATCCGAATGATCTTGTGACTATATCACCTTCCATGTTTCTACAAGAACAGACAGATGTCGAGTTTCCCGAGTGCCAGAATATGGGATCTAATCCAACGACACAGAAACTGCGCTATTTGAGCAAGCTGAGGGAGGAGTTGAAATCACGATTCAGGAAGGAATATTTGTCCCTCCTGGTCCAGAGAAACAGACGCATTTACAATCCAAAACTCCAGGCTGGGGATGTTGTCCTAGTTGGTATGGACAATAAAAAGCGTAACTTCTGGCCATTAGCAGTGATCGAGGAGATATTATTTGGAAGAGATGGAGTGAATAGATTAGTGAAGGTGAAAACCGCAGTAGGAACCTTCCTAAGACCTATTCAGAAAATATATCCCTTGGAAATATCAACAGCAACTTCTTCGCGTTTGCTGAACGATAAAGTGAAAACTGCAAAAATACAGACTAGATCGGGAAGAACCATTTGTAAACCCAACCGATTGGACGATTATTTGTGTTTTTCTGTGTGCCTAGATAAAAACAGGTGGGAGTGTGTGTGGAATGGTGGAGATCCATTATTCCGGGACGCAGCCCAGGCAGCCCAGACAGCTCAAGTGTCGGCTGTAAACATGCCGGCGGTGCCAGCCGCCAACATAAACATTTAGAACACGGCTGGTTTTGCTACCCACCAGTCGCGTGTTTTCCTCTGTCCTCTTAATATTTATTAAATAAAGTTAGTTAGAAGGAGATTTTTACCCCCTCCTTTCTGCTATTTAGTGATCTTATTTAAATCCTTGCAACAGCCCACAAAGAATCATCACAGCGAATTCTTCTACCGAATCTCGCTCAGTGTTTTGTGAACCGACTACCCTACATTTCTACACAGATATAGCAATTTAATACTAAGCATATAATCTATATTTATTCGAATTTTATATTTAAACGATAGAATCATTATCGTTTTACATAATTACTCAATCTTTTCTGAATGAAGTACAATACTTAAGAGAAAATATATCTCCTACACAATATAGAATTAGAAAAGGTCTGCCAAAACCGAAACCAATCTCCACCGCAGTAAGGCGCTGGTTGCGAGTAAAGTTGGAAAATCTCTAAATGTATCCAAGGATATTCGAGATAGAGACCTGAAAATGTGACTATAGGTTTTACAGATTCAACATTTTATACTCTTGAAATTTCAGCCAGATTAGTTACATATTGAGGATGTGCATAGCCGGCAAACATATATATTAAAAATAAAGAAGGCATCTCCTGACCTCGAGCACATGTGCTTTTTAGATGGCAGATCTTTTATGTTTTTTCTTTTGTTTTTTTTCATATATTTATATATATATGTAATATTGTTGAAAATGTGCCGACGTATGGATAAGCTGGCAGTGTTGTACGTGAGGCGAGTGTTGATGGTCTTCCCACACGCGGACAACAAGAAGCAGAGGCAGGGCTAGATATTAGCACATAGAGGGATCGGGGACAGCCCACGGGACAGAGGTAGAGGCCATGACACCAACTTCGATGCTTATCACCGAGACATGGAGAGCGAGTGTGTGTGAGTGTTATTTGTGTAAAATTTTAACGATAGAGGGCAATAAAATTTAATTTACTAATATATATATATATATTGTTGCACTGGGCTGCGGTTTGGCAGATTCTTCAGTCTTGAGTCTCTCCTCGGACGTGTCTTGCATCTTTCCAGAACGTGTCTCAACCATCTTGCAAGGTTAAACCAGTCAATAATAAGACAACTATAAATTTAGGTAGCACCTAGAATATCTCCTTATTTATCACATCAAAGTTTAAAGCATGTGGGGTATTTAGTGTATCAAAATACAAATGTTTTATAGTACATAATATTTTATAGTAATAATCTGTTTTATAAAAATAAATAAATGTATAATTTAAAATTTAAATATATTAAAAATAATATTATAAATAATTTTAAAAATACGCGCATTAATCATGATGCAACACTTCCCCCTCTCCAGAGGTCGTCACGTCCTCGTGAGTGACCTCATCAATTCTTTCAAAATAGGGTTTGAGTCTTGAGACATGGACAATCAATGGGTCTTGGCCAGGATTATCTTTCGGCTCAATTAAGTAATTTACGTTGGACAGCTTCTTTAATATTCGATATGGGCCAAAATATTTTCTCAATAGTTTTTCACATTTTCCGATTTTCCTGACTGGTGTCCAAACTGCCACTAAATGTCCTGGTTCATAAATTCTCTCGTTGTGTTTTTTGTCATAGTTTCTTTTCATTCTTTCCTGAGTCTTCTCTGTGTTGTTAATGACTACCTGTCTCGTCCTTGCTATTTTATCTAAGTAGTTTTCTATATATTCGTCGTAATCGTCCATGTTACTGTCCATTGGGATATTCTCGTCGTCTAAGAGGGACATGGGTTCCCTCCCAAACAACAGGAAAAATGGAGAGTAGCCTGTGGTTTCTTGAATTGTGGTATTATACGCGTGGGTGATAAAAGGAAGGATTTCGTCCCAGTTCTTCTGATCCGTATTCACATACATGCTGATCATATTGATTAAAGTTCTATTTAGCCGTTCCGTTAGTCCGTTAGTTTGGGGGTGGTAGCTCGTTGTGAAGCAATGTTTAACTTTGCACATTTTCATAACCTCTTTCATCAAATTGCTAGTGAATTGTGAACCTCTGTCGCTGATAAGAAATCTTGGAGCCCCGTGACGTAAAAATATATGTTCGATTAAAAATGTAGAGACTTCTTTCACTGTCGCTTCTGGTACTGCCTTTGTTTCAGCATACTTGGTATAATAATCCGTCAACACAATTATCCATTTCCTTCTTCTTTTCGTTGATGGCATGGGGCCAACAAAGTCAATTCCGATTCTTTCAAAAGGATAGTTAGCTGGGGGAATAGGTTGTAGAAGTCCAGATGGCAACTGATTTGAACCTTTCCGACTTTGGCAAATATTGCACGTCTTTACAAATTCGGAAACATCTTTCAGCATGGAAGGCCAATAGTATTTATTCTTCAATCGGTATGTGGTTCTGGCGACGCCCAGATGGCCATTCAGCATATTCTCTTCTTTGGCACTACCAGCAACCATTCTCTACCTTCAGGATTTGGATTTTTCTTGTAGGGACACCCATTTTCTTCTTTAAAGTTCTGTGTAATTGAACGCTTGTTTCCAATAAGGTTCTCCTTAATATTCTCAATAAAATCATCCTTTTCGTCTATTATTTGATTCAAAAATAGTCTTTCATAATCCTCGTCCCATTCGTTTTCTGGTAAGGGTCCTCTAGATAGACCATCAGCGTCCAGATGTTTTTTTCCCGATTTGTGTATAATTTCGAAATTATATTCCTGAATCTTCAGTGCCCATCGCGCTAATCGACCGGTCGGATCTTTTAAATTCTTAAGCCAGCATAGTGCGTGATGATCAGTGACGATTTTAAAGTGCCTTCCATATAAATAGGGCCGTAATTTTGATATCGACCACACTACAGCTGAACATTCCTTTTCGGTGGTTGAATAATTTTGCTCAGGTTTACTTAGGGTTCGGCTCAAATATGATATTACCTTCTCTTCGCCACCGATATTTTGAATTAGTGTTGCGCCTAAGCCGATGTTAGAGGCATCTGTGTGAATGCAGGTGGCTGCATTTGGATCAAAGTGACCTAAAATTGGCGGATTCATAAGAGATTTTTTAAGGTTTTGGAACGCTTCTTCCTGTTTTCCTGTCCAGATAAATTGCACATTTTTTCTGATAAGACTGGTCAATGGGTCAGCGATTAATGAGAAATCTTTAATAAATTTTCTATAATATGAGCACATTCCTAGGAATGATTGCACTTCTTTGGCCTTCTTGGGCTGAGGAAAATCTCTAACGGCTTTGATATTATATTCGGCAGGTTTTATACCCTATTGGTTGGTTATATGTCCAAGGATCTCAAGTTCCTCGAAAGCAAATCTGCATTTCTTGGCGTTCAGTTTTAAATTAGATTCGCTGAAGCATCTGAGGACAGCTTCAAGTCTTTTAATGTGGGTTGGAAAGTCCGAGCTGTATATAATCACATCGTCCAGGTAGCAAAGGCAAATCTGCCATCTCAGATTTCCGAGGACATTGTCCATGTTCCTCTCAAAGGTAGCAGGGGCGTTGCATAGACCGAAGGGCATTACGTTGAATTCATATAACCCATGTGCAGTAGTGAAAGCCGTCTTCTCTTTGTCTCTCTCTTCAATTTCGACTTGCCAATATCCCGATTTGAGATCTATTGCTGAGAAGTACTTGGATCCTTGGAGAGTATCCATTACATCATCAATTCTTGGGATTGGATAAACATCCTTCACTGTTACTTCATTTAATTTCCTGTAGTCCACACAAAATCTGTATTTTCCATCTCGTTTTTTGACCAATATAACGGGAAAGGACCAGGGACTTGAAGATTGTCTAATTATTCCGTCTTCAAGCATCTCGTCTATTTGATCCTTTATGATGGTTCGTTCCTTAGCGCTTACCCGGTGGGACTTGTGCTTTATCGGTTTTGCGTCTTCTGTATGAATCTGATGTTTTGCCAAATTGGTCCTACCTAACCTCGATGAGAACAAATCAGTATACTTGGCCAAAATTTGTTTTAACCTCTCTTGTTCTTTAAATGATAAATTTTTGTTTATTTGAAATTGTATATCGTCATTTTCATTCTGCTTCTCTTTATTCTCTATAAAATTTACCCCTGCAGGAAGACTTCCATAAGCCAATGTTTGGTCTTTCATGATTTTTAAAGGTCGAGGATAAGGGTTCGTTATCCAGATATGGGTTTTCTTATCCGTGACAGTGAGCAAACTTCTTGCCAATCGAAGACCATTTGTTTGAGTCATTCTGTTGTTCTCTTTGATGACATATTCGCCATCCTCTGCTTCTATTGAGGCCCTAATCAATTTAATAGATAGTTTAGGTATAACGGTATCTGTAGTGCTCTTTATTTTTTTTAGATCATAATTGCTTACGTCATGATTACTCATCAAATTATATTTTATTGTTTCTCGTTTACAATCAATTTTAGCATTCATTTTTTAAGGAAATCTCGTCCAAAAATAAGAGTTCGTAGATGCGCGTCCATTACTACAAATTCGTGGGATAATTCAGTGTCATCAATTTTTAAATCTAAAATAATGCTACCTACCATATCTAATTTTTTCCCATCGGGTCCTGAACACGTTTTAGTGAGACTATTTATTTCACGGCCAGCAAAAAGTGCTGTCCTTAGGTCGACCACTGAAAGATCGGCGCCTGTATCAATCAAAGCTTCGCATAACCCTATCTTGTCCACATTAATATTAATTTTGTACCTAGGGTCCAACTTTCTAATTCCATTTATGGTCGACTTGCTTTGATTGAAGGAATCAGGCGCGACACTTAGTTTAAATCTTCCAACACGGAATATCTATTCCGTGTAGGAATATTCGTTTGTGTGTCATTACAAACATCCGCATAGAGGCGAGGCCGTGTATAATCTTTCCTTTCGTCCATTTGAAGATTTTCTTGGCTCTTGTCTTGGGAAACTGAGGGGTCCTCTTCTACGATCCTCACAAACTTGACTCTGCAATACCGCGCTACGTGTCCTGGCTTGTTACACTTGAAACATATTGGTCTCCCGTCTTCTGTCCTATTCCTGTTTGAATCTGGACTCTTATTGTATGTTTTCCTTGGGTAGACCGGTTTTGGCTCAGGAATGGGAGTGTAAAATCGTCTAAGAGCAGATACCTGGGGCAGCGGCTTGTTCTGGTAGTACCTCGGAGCGGGGGCCTGGGGCTTGGTGGTGTTCTGGTAGTACCTCGGAGCGGGGGCCTGGGGCTTGGAGGTGTTCTGGTCTGGTCTTCTGAACGACGGAGCGTTCTTCCATTGCTCTTAATGATGGGAACGAGGAGAGCGTGGTCCATTATATAGAGCCTTTGATTTTTCTATACGTTCTTGATAATTATTTTCAAACAAATCCATCTTTTTACACAATCTTAGGAGTTCGTTGGAATTCTTAGGAGGGTTTAAGTAGAAGGCAAAAGAGTATTCTTTCTTTAACCCTCCAATAACCCAATTTATTTTATTCTCTTCTTCCATTTGGGGGTCGACCTTGTTGCACAGAACCAGGATATCCTCTGCAAACCTGATTGCAGGTTCATTCCACTGCTGCATTCTGTTCAGCCTCATCTTCAATTCTTCTTTGTTGGCGTCTGAGGCAAAATCCTGAATTAGGCGGCTCTTGAAATGTTCCCAGCTGGTAAAACTTATCTTGTGTAGGTCCAGCCAGGTTTTGGCGCTACCAATCATGTTCATGGCTGCATAGCGAGAAATAATATATTCTGGCCAGTGGTACAGGAAGCCAATTTCTTCAAGGGACTCAATCCATGGGCGAGGGTCTTCTGTTCCATCATATTTGGGGATGTCTATGTTGGGGTTCAAAACAACTGGGTCGGCACTTGCATCTCTACCAATTGTTGCACTGGGCTGCGGTTTGGCAGATTCTTCAGTCTTGAGTCTCTCCTCGGACGTGTCTTGCATCTTTCCAGAACGTGTCTCAACCATCTTGCAAGGTTAAACCAGTCAATAATAAGACAACTATAAATTTAGGTAGCACCTAGAATATCTCCTTATTTATCACATCAAAGTTTAAAGCATGTGGGGTATTTAGTGTATCAAAATACAAATGTTTTATAGTACATAATATTTTATAGTAATAATCTGTTTTATAAAAATAAATAAATGTATAATTTAAAATTTAAATATATTAAAAATAATATTATAAATAATTTTAAAAATACGCGCATTTATCATGATGCAACAATATATATATGTAGTTTTGTTATCCTGTTGGATGAATGTAGTATGGCATGTTGGTTGCAGTCGTGGTGGCCACAATATTTAGAGTGGGTTCAGGCGTGATTGGGATTACACAAAAGGACGAGACATGGTGGATGGCACCATAGAGACGACGAGCGAGTGAGTGAAGTCGACACTGTCAGGGGAGATCTGTCTAGAGTGGTCTGTCAATCGTGTCTCCAAGCGGACTAATTTGTTTAAGTAAGAAAGGGGCACACCTGGGAACCCGACTTGTTTTTCGGACCCTTTTACTCCTAAAGGCGCCGACTGTCACTCACTCGAAATTTTATATGTTACCTTGGCAATCACACTACATCTATACAACCCATGGAACATAGATATATATTGGAATATATTACAACATATATATATGTGGTGAAGTCTGGTAGCCTCTTGTGAATCCTGTCGACTATAATGTGATGAGTTTACTGTTGACTCTTGTAGATCCTGTCGTCTAAATCTGTGATGAGGAATCCAGTCGACTTAAACTGTGGTGTGAGTCCCTGTCAACTCTCGCTATACTGTGTTGGCCGAGAGGAACAGTCAGGATGTGGAGTTTTCCAGTACCTCTCTGCACCTTGTAAGTCCTTTAAAAGTTCTCACAGAGTACAGGCAGTCGTGGTCGAGGCAGAGTGGAAAGCTTGGGGATGTCCATACACAAAAACGAAGACACAGTTGCACTAGGAAAGTCCGTGAACAGATAAAAGTTTAGCTAGGAGCGAAAGATGGAGATAGAAGAGTTCTTACTGACTACATGGTGGATGAGGAGGACCTTGGTGACAACCGACGCGGGCTCACGCTGAGGGTGAAGTGACTGTATTTTTGGCTAAAGACGGGGGCTTTATATACCTTTTCTAAGAAAGGGAGTTTTGCATTTCACCAGATGTGAAGAGTGTGGATCGTCTGGTGAAATTCTAAACTGGCGCCGTCCTGACAGCTTCCAATCTATCTTTAAATGTTGTTAGTGATTTCCATCTATCTAGAATTTAGACGTTTTTGACTTCTATCTCTTTAGCTCAACTCTTAATCTATTACAGAGTTTTATTTATTTATCCTCAGTTTGTACAAATTACATTACATATGATGATGTAATGACACATGCCAATCATGCGTATAATCATTTATAGATGTGTTTCTATTATACAACATGAAAATCTTGTTATAGCTGTGATAACCGAGGGTCAAACCTGTAGTAACCGAGAGGGACAGTCAGGGCGTGGAGAGTTTTCCAGTACCTCTCTGCACCTTGGAGGACCTTTAACAGTTCTCACAGAGTACAGGCAGTCGTGGTCCAGGCAGAGTGGAAAGCTTGGGAATGTCCACACACAAAAAAACGAAGAGACACATTTGTAGTAAGAAAGTTCCGTGAACAGATAGGAATCGAGCTAAGAGCAAGATGGAGATAGAAGAGTTCTTACTGTTCTACATGGTCGATGAGGTTGACCTGGGTACAACCGACGAGGGCCCACGCTGATGGTGAAGTGACTATATTTTCGGCTAGTCAGAGGTCTTATATATCTTTGCCGAGGGGGGAAGAATGGACTTTGAGCGGGTGCAAACGGCGTGGGGCGTCTGCGACATTCTACACCCTTTGGACCTGATGGCAATGGTCTACCAATTTCCTCTTTAGGGTTGTTGGATTTCTATCTCTATTTTAGACGTTTTTGAACTTCTTCTCATTCTTGCTTCAACTCAGCTCATAATCTATTACAGAATTTTATTTATTCATCCTCGGTTTGTACAAAGTACATTACATATGGTGATGCAATGACACATGTCAATCATGAGCGTAATTATTTATAGATGTGTTTCTATATACAACATGACAATCTTGTTATAAGTATCATACAATATAGGGTTGTTGGTTTAAATTGCCTTATATATATCGTATATTTTAAACTGTATAATAATGACACTTTTAGTATATGTTACATATCTTCCAATTAGTTAGAGCCGTTACCTTATAATATCCTACCCTTCTATTGAAATGTACACTATTTCTATTTACTACCACCCCATATTTTGTATATAAACTACTAGCGGATGTACTCGGCTTCGCCCGGGTTTTACCCTGGTGAAAGTTTACCTAACGAACATTTGTTAAAACAATTCTAGAAAACATCCAATCCCTACTGAATCTATACTTGGCAAGATAACTTTATGTTTGATTATCTGCTCCACATAGCTGTACCCGTTCAAACGTTGCTGTCTTTGAACAAAAAGACAGTTTTAATACCTAAATAACAATTTATTAATGATCAAATGTATACAATACATCAAAATGAAAATTACCAATAAAATTATCCCTACATAGATGTCATTTGAATATAACATATGTAAAAAATAATAGATATATTTTGATAATTCGAAACTCGTAAATTTGAATCTCTCGATAAAGTGAACATTTTTTCCCGGTCCTTTGAAAAATACTCGATAAGTTGAATAAAATCAATATTAATTGGTTCCCTCGGTAATTGGATGTTAAATGAATAGTATCTTGCTTTGGAATTGTATCATTATTCTTGTGTAAAATAAATTGCCGTGTCATCCTGAATTTTGTCTTTCCTAATTTTCTACATTACAAAATCATCATTTTATCTATTCTCCCAATATACATGTTGTAGATAAATGATAAAACTAACTTTGACTTGTGCGCAATTAATAGGTAGAAAATCTTACTTTTGATAAATAATCTTTAAGATAATAAACTTAGTGATAATAAAACTTATAGATAAAAAAAACTTGTTATCATCGTCGCAATGGGGGCGCTGCTTGCGAGTTAAAACTACAAATCTGCAAATAACTCTAAGGATATTCAAGATATTCAAGAAATTATTTTTCAAAAACCTTCCCGGGGATATACCTAATAATATCCCAAAATATCACGGCGATTGGATGTATGGTTTTTGAATCTATAGAGTACAAACATACAGACAGACATTCAGTTTAATATATATATAGATTTGTATTTTAACCCCCTATTTGTATTTAAAACTAAAAATAGTGACGTCAAAAATAAAGATCCAAAGACTGTTCGGTCAGCTGGTGGCAGGGACAGAGGGGAGGAAAAAGGCAACGCCCAGCCCATGTGGGGTCCCGAGGGACATCTTTATAGACGATCCCTGTGAACAGGACAGGTTTTGGCAGGGGGTCAGCAGATGTTCAAGGGTGTGGCCATCGGCAGGCGGCTTCTGTCTCTCACAGACTCTCTCTCTCCATGTCTCGGTGATAAGCATCCAAGTTTGTGTCATGGCCTCTACCTCTGTCCCGTGGGCTGTCCCCGATCACTCTCGGTGCTAACATCTAGCCCTGCCTCTGCTTCTTGTTGTCCGCGTGTGGGAAGAACATCAACACTTGCCTCACGTACACGACTGCCAGCTTATCCATACGTCGACATTTGCAAAAAATTACAGAAAGTCGACAGGATAACTGAGGACAGCGACATGCAGAGAATGACAGAGGCACCGGTGGTCAGCGGCGCATTCGTGTGGATGCTCCTTCTACTTGCCCTCCACCTTGACGATCCAGTGGACCATCTCAAAGACGCCATGCGAGGACTAGCTGTACCTCGCACCGAGGAATTCATAATCTCCCCCATCGACAGCTCCTGTGCCACAGGCACCTCGATCCATCGGCTCGCACAAGCAGACAAGATCCATCGAGAAACCTCGCTACGCCCCGCTTACCAGCATCGACGGTGTCCCATGGCAACCACCGCAAAAAGTGATCACCAAGCTTCATCGCAGCCCCCCCCACAAGACCCATCCAAGACATCATCCATCTGGTAGGAGAATTTTCTCTACATAACTCTATTAATGTAACACTTTCTCCGTTTTTTTCTCCCGCGCTGAATTAAATATTCAATCGATTTATGACAATAGTATTTTTATCTTATATTCATTAAGTTCTTCATTTTACCTGCCCCAATGCTATTTAAATTAATATAACTCTAGATGTGTAT
The DNA here is from genome assembly GCA_030710605.1 of Cordylochernes scorpioides. NCBI lineage: Eukaryota > Metazoa > Arthropoda > Arachnida > Pseudoscorpiones > Chernetidae > Cordylochernes > Cordylochernes scorpioides. The sequence goes on along the minus strand of CP092870.1, from coordinate 30,045,847 downwards.
AAAATATTTCAACATTAATCAATTATATTATTCATTATTATTATTATTTTGTGCCATTTATCCATCATTAGCGTTGCCGTCAGCCATCAACAACTAATTATATCTTTTTTATTTTCAAATTCAAATCGTATTTTTCATTATGTCTAGGCTTATTACACACATATTATAACTTCAACCATCTTTCTCATCATTTTCAAACTTTTAATATATTGACAACGTTAATAATATTTTAAAATAATTTAAGATATTTTTGAATTTATATATTTATCTATTTCGTTTTTCTAATTTTATCGTTGACGTCTCCTAACCTCCCCTGCCCATTCCTTCTCATGCATTATCCCAAGGGCTTCCTGTTCGCCAATTTTTCTTATTTTTCCTTTGATTAATCCAACTGAGAAATTCTTCCTCGCTAGTCCATTCCCAATAGTGAGTTCAGGATACCCAGTTAGAGTATTTTTCTTATCACCCGGCTCATCATTCTCATCATGGTGGTAACACTCATCATTTTTTTTTTTTTTTTTTTTAATTTTCATCATTCAAGCCGGGTGAAATCATCATTGGCAACAGAACAACCTTTGCAACTACCTTCCCTTTCTTCATTCCCCAATTTCATAAATTCCACTCAAGAGATTCTTGCTCGCCAGAATTATTTTTTTGTTAATCCAACTGGAAACATCCTTCCTCGCTATATCGTTATCAATGGTGAGCTCAGAATACCCAGCTAGATTCCTTTTTTTTCTTTCTTTTTTTACCCAGTTTATCATTTTTATCATTTTATCATTTTTTTCATCATACAAGCCGGGTACCATCATCATTGGAAGCAATACATCTCTTGCGTTTACTTTTCCACATTCCTCAACCTACCTACCTCTCCCTGCTAGTCTGAACTAATAATGCAGACGGAACATCTTGAACGTTCTGTTAATTAAAACAGTACCTCACTAAGACAAGTTCGTACTGCATTGCAGAACTTATTAAGCTATTTCTTTGCAGGAATATACTTAGACATCTCATATACCCTCATCAACCCTCTGCGTCAACTTATAACCTTAGTTCACAACTTAATAGCTTTATGCTTTTCTTTTAGGTATTTTTTCATACAATCGGTTCTCAATTTTTTTTCTATAAGTAAATTACTTTCAAGGCATTTCTAATTTAATCTTGCATATTTTTTCAATTTTATCATTTATTCTTATGTATTTTTCTTTCATCATATTCTATTTCTTATTGAGACGTCATCATTATATTATTGTCCTATTTTATACTCCTATATTCATAATAATTTTAACATTTGTGCCCAAATTATTTCCTCTGATATTATAATAGGTTTGTTAGGTCATCATTCATGTTATTTCATTTCCCCCAAATAAGCCTCCATCACCGGGGGCACATTCTATTATATATTTTAAACTGTATAATAATTACACTTTTAGTATATGTCACATATCTTCCAATTAGTTAGAGCCGATACCTTATAATACCCTACCCTTCTATTGAAATGTACACTATTTCTATTTACTACCACCCAATATTTTGTATATAAACTATTTGTTTTTTAACCCCCTATTTGTATTTAAAACTAAAAATGATGACGTGAGAAATAAAGAACCAAAGACTGTTCGGTCAGCTGGTGGCAGGGACAGAGGGGAGGAAAAAGGCAACGCCCAGCCCATGTGGGGTCCCGAGGGACATCTTTATAGACGACCCCTGTAAACAGGAAAGATTTTGGCAGGGGGTCAGCAGATGTTCTAGGGTGTGGCCATCAGCAGGCGGCTTCTGTCTCTAACAGACTCTCTCTCTCCATGTCTCGGTGATAAGCATCCAAGTTTGTGTCATGGCCTCTACCTCTGTCCCGTGGGCTGTCCCCGATCACTCTCGGTGCTAACATCTAGCCCTGCCTCTGCTTCTTGTTGTCCGTGTGTGGGAAGAACATCAACACTCGCCTCACGTACACGACTGCCAGCTTATCCATACGTCGACATTTGCAACAATATTACATATATATATATTAAAAACAAAAAGGCATCTCCTGACCACGAGCACATGTGCTTTTTAGATGGCAGAGCGCCATCTAGTGGAGCAAAATAAACTAAACGTTTATTTAGCTTGCTCCGTGATATTTGGCCAACCCAATCTCCCGATAAGTCAAGAAAAGACATCCACGAACGCGTTTCGCGCTGTTGGCGCTCGTCAGCGTGGAGTAGGCTGTAACTTGGTCCCAATGGCCTCTTGAGAAATCAAGAAATGGGTATTTAAGGCCAAATTTGCGTAAAGACGCTTAACACATGAAAAAAAAAACAGAAAAAAAAAAGATAAGTGGGTCAGGTGTTGATATTAAAAACAAAAATTACTACTTATTTGTTTTTAATATCAACACCTGACCCACTTATCTTTTGTTTTTTTCTGTTGTTTTTTTCATATATATATATCTTAATTTAAAGAATGTGATATATAAGTAATAAAGTATGACATCTTTTCTAGTCGTCTCAAAGTGACACCAGCTTGCCACCGGACCCCAGCGGAGGGGAGGATGACCCACATAAGACTGACCAATAAGCATCAACACTCGGGGGATCCAGAGAGGGACAAAAATGGGCGTTGGTCCGGATGTTGACAGTTAGGTTCCGGTAGATATTTCGGACAGGCCCGCTCAGTACTAGGTCCGTTTTCATCTCACGGCGGCCTTCGTGGCCGCCGTTTTGGCTCCTCTTTTCCCCCGCGGCTTCATGTAGGACGCCGAGCTTTCCTCTGTTAATCCTCAACTTTCCCCTGGTCTGGTGCCACTTGAGACGTACTGGGAGAGCGTCTTTTGATCCCAAACTTTGTCCTTACTGTCCCGTGCGGACTTCCCACTCTGCACGCCTTGCCACTCAACCCCTACTGCTTCCAACTCACTTGTTGTCTTACCCGGGTTTACGACATATATATATATATATATATATATATATATATATATGTTGTAATGTAGTTTTATCCTGTTGGATGCCTGTGATGTGGTATATTGGTTAGATTCAGTCGTTGTGGCCTCAATGTTCAGAGTGGGTTCAGGCGCGTGAATTGAATCACCCAAAAGGACAAGGCATGTTGGATGTCACCACAGAGATGGCGAAAGAGTATGAAGCCGACCCCGATCAAGGCAGATCTCTCCAGGGGGCTCTGTCAATCATCGTGTCTCCAGAGAAACTGATCCATTTTGAGCAAGAAGGGGCACACCTGGTACCTCGACATGTTTTTCGGAGACCTTCCTCCTGACTGGCGCCGACTGTCACTCAATCTAGCTTTATTATTACTTTGTTTTGCATCACATGATGGCCGAACTGGCGATTTAAATTGTTTTTACAGTTTCGGTTATTATACTACAGCTATATTACATATGATATATAAGTATATATTATAATACGAAAATAATAGAAAAAAATAAAATATAAAAAATAAAAAGGTCAGGTGTTGATATTAAAAATAAAAAATAATTATAATATATTATAACATATATATTCATACATATGTTGACTTTTATATAGAGAGAGAGATACATATACGTACTTAAGTTGAAATTCACTCGAGTATATCCCGGGCATTGCTCAGGTCATTCGGCTAGTTAATAATAATAATAATTCTATATGTAAATAAGTAAATTTGTTAATATAATTATTGTGGCCAAACATCCACTCCAGTATAATCTTGACATATTTTAAAATTTCTTCAAAACTATGATGGCACCTAATGATAATTAAATGACACCATCATTATCATCTTTATATATTTTTTTTTCATGGAGAAATTTATAATTTTATTTTTTCACAAAATATAAATTATAAAACTACTGAATTTATTCTTTTAAAAATAAATTGGTGTTTCTACTATTCTACATCAAAAATATTAAAAACATTTAAAATTTTGCATGTACATAGAGAGATTTATATTTAAATTTCTTATTATAGAACTTTACGATGCCTTGATCTTAATGGTCAATTCAAAGTTATTCAAATATAGAAATATGGAAAGAGTTCATCGCGAGTGAATTGTCTGTTGGTATGAGGCGCCCACGTGAATTTACATTTTAAAAGATAAAAATATCAAGTTTTAATATTCCAAAAACATCTAACAGCACAAAAAGACTTAAATTGCAATGGAAAATGCTGAATTGAAAGACATAGTGTTAAAATGAAAATAACTATTGTTATTTTGATAATACCGAAGACTTAGAAATTGATTTCACTGCAAAAATATATATAATTCGAATTTTCGTATTGAACTATTAATTAAGGAACTAAATGATGGGGTCAAGTAGAAAGGGAAGAGCCAACTTCATTTATAGAAACCAAATAAGGCTTGGAAACTGAAAAGAAAGATGTATAATTAAAGTGAGAGAGATGCCTCTAGGTATTTGAATATAATCCTCCCGCAACTTATAAACCTATTTATATTTTAAAATGTCTCTGTTATCATTTTACTTTTATTCAGAATATTATAAATCAGTTTAATAGATAATGAAAGATATAGCATAATTTATGGTTTAGCCTATAAATCAATAATTCGAATAAAACGAGGGAGGACGTGCAGGGAGAATAGGGACATTTGGGACTGGGGACTCCCATTGTCAAAAAGTGGGACAAATTCGACGAACCCGCGGATATTGTGCACTTCCAATTTTATTAATTTTACCTTAACCTCCTTTCTTTGTAAAGAATTGGTCCCATTGTTACTGGGCAGGAACGACGTATCTGTATGCAAGATCGAGGGCTCCCCCAGCCTATCCGAGCTGTATTGTCTATTCTCTGGGAGCCCATGGCGGGGACTCCTGTTTAAATTAACAAATTTGATGATACGCGAGTCAGACTTTTTAAAAATTCAACACAAGTCCGTTTCACTTAAATTATTTGACTACAAATTGCAATTTATTATTATAATACATTTATTATAAACGTTTATATAAGTAATTTAATTATGTATATATAGATTTTTATAAAGAGTAGTATATTTTTAATGCATTGTTTTATTATAAAAGACACGCTATATCCTGTGTAGATATATCATATATATATACGAGGGCCATCCAATAAATAAGTTTCTCTATTTTTTTTTCTGCGAACGAAACGTTGTAAAAATTAGTTTGTAATGTAAGAAATGGTCACTAGGATTCGTTGGAAGCGCGTGACCTTCAAAATCACGCTATTCGTACGCGCAAGTCCGTAGCTCTTCAGTTTCAATGGAGCTACCACTGGTGAACGTGTCCACTTGCGAACTCCGTTCTGTAATTCGTTTTTTTCACGGCGAAAAATGAAACTGCGGTCAATATTCATCGCAATTTAGTGTCAGTGTATGGTGAAGGATGTATGAGCATCCAAATGGTTCGCCGATGGCGTTCATGGTTCTTGGAAGGACGGCAAAACGTGCATGATGACGAGCGAAGCGGCAGGCCCTTTTACTGCTACGGACAATGCAGCCGTTGCTTCTGTTTGGAATGTGGTGGAAGCAGATCGCCGCGTCACCATTGACGAAATAATGATTCGACTGCCTCCTGGAATCGAAATTGGACGATCTTCGATTGGAACAATCATGTCAGATGTTTTGAATTTTCGCAAAGTCTGCGCAAGATACAGAGATGGGTCCCGCGTTTGCTCTCGGAAAATCACAAGCAACAACGGATGGATGCAGCCCGAGCTTTCCTGGAAATGCATCGAAGAGATGGAGATCAACTGTTTTCCCGTATTGTCACTGGAGATGAAAGCTAGGTGCATCATTCAACTCCAGAAACAAAACGACAAAGCATGGTGTGAAAGAAGCCTGAGGAAAGTGTTCAAAAAAAGGCGAAGGTCACAATCTCTGCAGGCAAAGTTATGGCTATTGTCTTTTGGGACTGTAAGGGTGTTTTATTGGTTGACTACCTGCCCCCAAACACTACGGTTGACGCTGCGAAGTCCTTACTAAACTCAGAGCTGCAATAAAACGGAAACGTCCTGGACTTTTGTCTCGGAAAGTGTTACTCGTCCATGACAATGCTCGCCCTCACGCAGCTCGAACGACCCAAACGTCGCTGGAAAACTTCAAATGGGAAATTTTCACACATCGACCTTATTCTCCGGATCTTGCCCCAAGCGACTTCCATCTTTTTCCAGCACTCAAGTTGCACCTTGGAGGCAAGCACTTTGCGAATGATGACGAAGTGCAGGCGGAGGCGAACCACTGGCTGCGAAGACAGGACGCGGCTTGGTACAACAGTGGTATCAAAAAATTGCTACAACGGTACCAAAAATGTTTGGAAAGAAATGGTGATTATGTAGAGAAGTAGCCTATGAGTTGTATAATGAAAATAAAATAACTGCATAATTTTAAATAATGTTGTTTATCCGTTAAAAAATAGGGAAACTTATTTATTGGATGGCCTCGTACAAATTATTTCTCGTATTAGAATTCATAAAATAAATTCTCATTCATTAAAATCATATCATTGCAGTAAGGTCTGTAGAGATTTAAAAGAAACGCATTGCCAGAAAATTTATTTGTGTAAAATTTTAACGATAGAGGGCAATAAAATTTAATTTACTAATATATAATGGTTATGAAAAACATGTTTTGCGCGGAAGAGCTTTGCTCGATGCAATACCTTGAAATTTATATGTATGTACCTCTACAGACCTATAAGCCTATGTCCATAGTTCACTAAACACCATTTAGCTGCCTTCCATAGAAAATGCAGGGTATATAACAAAACCAGTCCAATACAATAGTAGAGCGGTCTAGAGATTAATTTGGCGAAACCGCTGAGAGGGTTCACTACTGATGAGCCAAGCCCTCTCATTAATTAAAATCATATCATTGCAGTAAGGTCTGTAGAGATTTAAAAGAAACGCATTGCCAGAAAATTTATTTGTGTAAAATTTTAACGATAGAGGGCAATAAAATTTAATTTACTAATATATAATGGTTATGAAAAACATGTTTTGCGCGGAAGAGCTTTGCTCGATGCAATACCTTGAAATTTATATGTATGTACCTCTACAGACCTATAAGCTTATGTCCATAATTCACTAAACACCATTTAGCTGCCTTCCATAGAAAATGCAGGGTATATAACAAAACCAGTCCAATACAATAGTAGAGCGGTCTAGAGATTAATTTGGCGAAACCGCTGAGAGGGTTCACTACTGATGAGCCAAGCCCTCTCATTCATTAAAATCATATCATTGCAGTAAGGTCTGTAGAGATTTAAAAGAAACGCATTGCCAGAAAATTTATTTGTGTAAAATTTTAACGATAGAGGGCAATAAAATTTAATTTACTAATATATAATGGTTATGAAAAACATGTTTTGCGTGGAAGAGCTTTGCTCGATGCAATACCTTGAAATTTATATGTATGTACCTCTACAGACCTATAAGCCTATGTCCATAGTTCACTAAACACCATTTAGCTGCCTTCCATAGAAAATGCAGGGTATATAACAAAACCAGTCCAATACAATAGTAGAGCGGTCTAGAGATTAATTTGGCGAAACCGCTGAGAGGGTTCACTACTGATGAGCCAAGCCCTCTCATTCATTAAAATCATATCATTGCAGTAAGGTCTGTAGAGATTTAAAAGAAACGCATTGCCAGAAAATTTATTTGTGTAAAATTTTAACGATAGAGGGCAATAAAATTTAATTTACTAATATATAATGGTTATGAAAAACATGTTTTGCGCGGAAGAGCTTTGCTCGATGCAATACCTTGAAATTTATATGTATGTACCTCTACAGACCTATAAGCTTATGTCCATAGTTCACTAAACACCATTTAGCTGCCTTCCATAGAAAATGCAGGGTATATAACAAAACCAGTCCAATACAATAGTAGAGCGGTCTAGAGATTAATTTGGCGAAACCGCTGAGAGGGTTCACTACTGATGAGCCAAGCCCTCTCATTCATTAAAATCATATCATTGCAGTAAGGTCTGTAGAGATTTAAAAGAAACGAATTGCCAGAAAATTTATTTGTGTAAAATTTTAACGATAGAGGGCAATAAAATTTAATTTACTAATATATAATGGTTATGAAAAACATGTTTTGCGCGGAAGAGCTTTGCTCGATGCAATACCTTGAAATTTATATGTATGTACCTCTACAGACCTATAAGCTTATGTCCATAGTTCACTAAACACCATTTAGCTGCCTTCCATAGAAAATGCAGGGTATATAACAAAACCAGTCCAATACAATAGTAGAGCGGTCTAGAGATTAATTTGGCGAAACCGCTGAGAGGGTTCACTACTGATGAGCCAAGCCCTCTCATTCATTAAAATCATATCATTGCAGTAAGGTCTGTAGAGATTTAAAAGAAACGCATTGCCAGAAAATTTATTTGTGTAAAATTTTAACGATAGAGGGCAATAAAATTTAATTTACTAATATATAATGGTTATGAAAAACATGTTTTGCGCGGAAGAGCTTTGCTCGATGCAATACCTTGAAATTTATATGTATGTACCTCTACAGACCTATAAGCTTATGTCCATAGTTCACTAAACACCATTTAGCTGCCTTCCATAGAAAATGCAGGGTATATAACAAAACCAGTCCAATACAATAATAGAGCGGTCTAGAGATTAATTTGGCGAAACCGCTGAGAGGGTTCACTACTGATGAGCCAAGCCCTCTCATTCATTAAAATCATATCATTGCAGTAAGGTCTGTAGAGATTTAAAAGAAACGAATTGCCAGAAAATTTATTTGTGTAAAATTTTAACGATAGAGGGCAATAAAATTTAATTTACTAATATATAATGGTTATGAAAAACATGTTTTGCGCGGAAGAGCTTTGCTCGATGCAATACCTTGAAATTTATATGTATGTACCTCTACAGACCTATAAGCTTATGTCCATAGTTCACTAAACACCATTTAGCTGCCTTCCATAGAAAATGCAGGGTATATAACAAAACCAGTCCAATACAATAGTAGAGCGGTCTAGAGATTAATTTGGCGAAACCGCTGAGAGGGTTCACTACTGATGAGCCAAGCCCTCTCATTCATTAAAATCATATCATTGCAGTAAGGTCTGTAGAGATTTAAAAGAAACGCATTGCCAGAAAATTTATTTGTGTAAAATTTTAACGATAGAGGGCAATAAAATTTAATTTACTAATATATAATGGTTATGAAAAACATGTTTTGCGCGGAAGAGCTTTGCTCGATGCAATACCTTGAAATTTATATGTATGTACCTCTACAGACCTATAAGCTTATGTCCATAGTTCACTAAACACCATTTAGCTGCCTTCCATAGAAAATGCAGGGTATATAACAAAACCAGTCCAATACAATAATAGAGCGGTCTAGAGATTAATTTGGCGAAACCGCTGAGAGGGTTCACTACTGATGAGCCAAGCCCTCTCATTCATTAAAATCATATCATTGCAGTAAGGTCTGTAGAGATTTAAAAGAAACGCATTGCAAGAAAATTTATTTGTGTAAAATTTTAACGATAGAGGGCAATAAAATTTAATTTACTAAATTATATTTTGATAGAGCTTTGATAAATCAATAATAATCAGCATAATTTTTACAACTGCCAAATTATGCAAATTAAAAGCTAGAATTTCAATTCATTAGTCCACAGTAGTTGAGATAGAGTCTACAGAACTTGGAATATTTTAAATATATATTCTTCTTTACTGAGATCATTTAGCTTACATTGTTCATTTGACATTGTTCTCTTAGGTCTGCAACAAGTGGTCACCGAATTGAAATATGCCATGGGTTATGATCATCTTGGTTGCATAAGCATAGTGAAAAATCAGTTCTACCAATTCTATATGAGTATACGTTATAAAGTCGCCATGCCTTCTGTAAAAAAATAGTATATTATAAAAAATTGATTGTAGAAATTTAGGTATTCTTAATTAATTTAGGTATTATTGTAAGAGATGTGTGCAGCTGATGTGAGAATGTCTACAGTGTATGGGGATTTTATACTGTAATGTGTGGGTCCAATATTTTTAGACTATCCGTACTACTCAATTAGTATACTCTGTATGAACCGGGTTCTTTTATTGCGGGAAAATCTTTGTAGTAAATTATAATGTGTAGGAATGCCGCTGTGACCTTTGACACAGAGGAATTGTACATTGGTTGTATAATGTATGTTACAGATGATTTCTACATAGAGATGGATTTTTTAGGGCCGAGGACTGCATATGGCAGAAAGAACCAATTGGTAGACTGAAAACATTTCGAAAGTTTCCATATGGGAAAATCTGGAAAGATTTAATCTCGTTAAGAATGGCCATGAGTTCTGCTTGGAAGATTGAACAGTGTTCATGTTTTTTGATAAGTGCACAAAATTTCAGACTTCTACGTGCTCTGGATTTATATTAACAATTGATTACAAGATTTGTGGACAGACATAGAAGCAAATTAAATAAAAGCCTAAAAAAAGCCGTTATACCTGGGTTTAAGCCTTATATATCTACAAATCTGCCCGCAGCGGATTGGTCAATTCCTCGTACGAGGTGGGAAGTGACGTGAGCAAAAACCACTACAACTTTTATGTGCGTCTTTGCTTTTAGTTGGGGGATCCTAAATTTATGGTTAAACTAATGGTTTTATTCTCATGTATAGATGGCTCGTTTTAAAGCTAAGGCTTATATTATGGTAGATGTATGTGTGTGGGCTCCTTTTTATTCGCGCTCTGATAAATTATTGTCTGTCACGTGACCTTATCCAGCCATCGACACCTTACCTTGTATCAGTACACTAAAACGACTAAATCAAAGTTCAAAATCGACGCGCTTGTGTATCTTTTATGGTACAATAAAATATTTTATATAACTAATAGTATATATTTCTCACATTTTGGTAATACACTCACAGAATGATGTTTAAAATATCTTTGAATATTTAGCTTTCAAATGTTTACTAGGAAGGCCCACATTGACATAATATTGGTTTATTTCAAACATTTTAAAGGCATGTCTGATTTGTTAAATCGTATCCTATTTGTGTTTCTATCACATAAAACATTTTTTGAATCTAAATAAATCGACGCCAAAATATCAGCTTAGATATAAAAGGGATTATCCAATCAAAAGGTGGCCTTCCTTTAGCTACTAGTATAAGCCTAGCCGTTCGTGGAAGTCGAGACTTAGAGGCTCTTTCGCGCGCTATCCACTTCAGTCTTAGCCGCTGGTCCCCCGGGCGCTCAAGGGAAACTCTCTCCCATGCGTCGCTCACCCAGAGGATCCCTTCCGTATCAGACGCCGGTCTCTCTCCTAGCCGACCTTGTGTTTCACCTGTAATGTCTGTAATCCGCCATTTTGGCTGCCTAAATAATCAAAGCCATTTTTCAAAGATTTTATTTAACTTGCTTGTGTCTTTCTGTCCGCAAATCTTGCAAACATTTTTAAAAATACTTCCGGGCACGTAGAAGTCTGACATTTTGAACACTTGTTTGAACTTGATCAAAATGCAAGTTGATAAATTTTCACACTTCATTGTTTTAGGATGGTTGGTAATGAACCAATTTCCAAACTATCTTTCAAATTCTGTAGATTAATTTTAATAAATTTTCAGACCATATAGAAGTCTGATATTTTGAACCCTCGCTCAGTTCAACTAACAATGTAAGTATACAAATTTTCTGACTTCTGGGTAGTCGGGGTGGCCGGAAATGAACACATTTCTATATTTACGTTTAAATCCTATGTGTTGAACCATTTCAAATCGGTTTGAAGACTTGCGAATTGATTTTTTCAGCGATTGTCAAGATTTAAAGGAGGAAGAAATTCAAATATTAATGTTCCTATATAAATCCTCCTTGAAATTATAAGCAGAAAACAAAAAAATCAATAAATATATTAATTTATCAGGTATAATTCAGTATGTTTAGATATCACCATGCACATATATATATAATCAATAAAATATATATATTGAATATAATATTGACACACACACGTATGTGTCTAAATTTAAAATGTATAAATATATTTGTCGAATTTATATGCGGTATATAAAATATTGTGCATAGCAACAACAATGACGTAACTAAATAAAGTGCTGCCGGAATGGAAGGGCGGCGCCCGAGAAAAGTCGTAAACAGGTCGTTAACATTTTACATGAAGCTAAGTCAGAGTGTAAACATATCGCCCCTGTCAGTTCTTGATTGAAAAAAAAAATCGCCCCCTCTGATTTTACGATCAGCTTATTAGCTGAGATGCTCATGAACCCAGAAGGCAGAGAAGAATCATGAGTCATGTAGTTAAGTCGCCACTCTGCCCTCTTGATCAGCGATCCATGGACTCCCCTTAGTTCATCTCACCTTCCTGGTTGCTACCCCCTAAACCGGGGTAACCATATTCCTATGCACGTGGATTTCTTTTGTCTTCGGGCTAGTGCTCTCCCACTCTGGCCCATGACTGCATGTTGGATGAGGAGCCTACTGTGACGTTGTCGGCTCTACATTTCACAACAGTGGGAGACAGGATGACCTGCAGAAGAAAATCCCGCAAGACATGGAAGTCATTGGGAAGATCTCCATCTTCGCCCTGACAATGAGACAATCCTCTAGGCGACATGCCGCAGTCAATTCTACCGAAACTACAAACTTCACACAAGACCTACATCGAGACACTCCACGTCAGCAGGATGACAACCCAGGATCAAGTCTCCTGACAGCTTTCATCAACTGTGAGTTTCTAAAAACTTTCATATTTTATCCTCAAGCTCTCAACTTGATTAACCTTAATTTTTGAATTTATACTTTTTGTTTTATTTCCAACTTATTTTTTTACCTCTTATTTTAAATTCAAATTTTACTTATAAAATAATCATATCTCAATTTTAACATTTTTAAAACCAAATTTTTATCTATCTTAATTCATTGCATTTAATTTCACCTTAAATACACTATTAGCCAATATCGAATTTTACACACATTTACCTATAATTGTATTATCTATATTTCTACAACAATCTACTTAAAAATATATTATATTTTATTTACTCGCAATAAATTGTAAATTCATACTAATGTGTTTTCCTTAAAATTTTGCCTTTATAGAAATTCCCATCTCGTAATTAAATTTTAATTATTTACAAAATCATTTTTCTGTCCATCATTATAATGTAAACGCCTCAAATATAAATTCTAGTTGTTACTGCATCGTGTCATTTCCTTTATTCTAATGATCACTACCAGAGATCATTCTTTTAAAAGAGAAAAACTCAATTTTAAAATATAAATTTGTATAATTGAAACACGTCTCTCAATATCAGAAATCGCTAAGAAATATTTCTAAGACGAACACACCAAGAATATCTGGCCTCAACATGTTATGAATAAATGGAGACGTTCTCTTCCCTCCAGCAATTAAAGTTGGTCACCGTCGCTCACTTCTCCACTATTTAATATCGGGAATAATGTCCTCGTCCTTAGCATAGATTATTTTTACGTTAAAAATAATTAATGGCACATTTCTTACAATAAACTCTTCAGCCCCCTCACACATCTTAAATTTACCCCACATGGCAACATATTTTAACGCGTGACTTGAAAACAAATACGGGCTCCACATTGAGACATATTTATTGTCTCCACTAAACGTGCCACCTCCACCAACATTCGCAAATTATTGTATTTTCGTACAATCACTACCTACGACTACAGTAAATATTTTTTTAATGATGAAAGAGGTTAGAGTTTACAACAAAATAACGACTTCACGTGACACCTTTACAATTACGATTTTTCTTGCATGCATCACAACGCAACTTAGCTAAACTTTTTTGTTCACTTTTACAAGTACTAAGACGTCTCGTTTTCTATCACTCGAAAAGGTGTACACGTCGCAAATCATCTTTTACAGCATATCTAACTTATATCATTGCGAACAATATATATTTACTGAGGCAAAGCTAACGTCGAAACACACCGACCTACGAACACCGATAGAAAAAAAAAAAAAACTACACCTACCATTCCATTAACAATTTCACAACTTTACAAATCACCATTGGAATTCTCCAAACCATTCAATGCTGATACAACTCGCGGCATTCCTTCTCAAACTTCTCAGTTATTCCTGCATTTAATTCCAGATATTTAACATTGTTCATTTTTACAACAAACTCAAATAATGACTAAATATTTTTCCAATGAATCTCACAAATTCTATTCGAATTACACTATATACACGCATGACACGCATCATTCACTCTCATATAAGTGTGCATTTTAGCTACAAAAACAAAACAACAACATAATTTCAAATCACCAAGACAATAAATAAATTTATCCAAAGCGAATGTCATTAAATTCAATTGACACTCCAACTTTTCCCAATTAACCCAAAAATCTATTCATTATAAATACAAGACGCCAAACAAGTACGTCGTTTAAGACAAAACAAGTTATAAAAATATAATCAAAAATCCTCCTTCCGCAAAAATAATATATCTAAAAATAAAAGTAAAAATGACACTGGCCGATCACATGTCTAAGGACAGCGACGTTATTTGACCCTTCCCATTGAAATTCTCTCCAAATGAAACTCTTCTTTGTAATAAATATTCCTGCATCTCCCCCTCCCACTATACCTTGTCTTAAACATTTACCAACTTCCCACCTACTCGTCTCCAATGCATATTGCATCCTTAATTTTTTCTCTTTCAAAACCTTTACACATTAGAAAACAATAGATACTGTATCTTTATTTAAGTTTAAAAAATCTAAATATCATCCTTAGCATTTGGACTTTGAACAAGACTTAACCAAGTTGAATATTTTAATATACAGGGTGATCCAAAAGTCCCGCACTATTTTAAAAATTAATAACTCCGCGAATATTTGCGCTAGAGCAATGCGGTAAACACCATTGTATTCAGGATGCAATGGGATTTTTTATGGCAAATAATGAAAAATTCTAAATTGATTTTAGTTACAATTTTATTCGCCAGATGGCGCTCTACCAGAATCAGAGATTCAGCGGCCAAATTGTTTGATAAATTGAAAAATATAACTGATCGACACGTATTTTTCCTTTTTGAATACCAGGAAAGAACCCTAATAATATCAAATAACAAATTAATAAAACACCACTTCGCCAAAAGTATGAAGAATTGTTTAACGATTTTAAATACAATCAGAGATATGTAAAATAGGTAAATGCAAATTAAAACATGTAGCAAAATATTTATTTTTATATGAGGTTTTGTGAAATAGATTCAATGTTTGAAAAATACTGCTGATATCAATACACGAATTTTTGAAATGTTAATATAGTACCAAAAATTATGATGGCACTATTAATAGGATTTCTTGCTATAAGAAATGTGTAGTTTCTTGACTAATTGGCGACCCTTGACTATTTAACTGGATATTTGTCATGATCCAACAAATGAAATATAGAGGGGAGTGACAAAATATATTTGTCGTACTTTATTCCAAATATCCTATGGGCTTGTCAAATGTTATCACTGTTTATTATACTGTACACAATTTTAAAAATGTGTCCCCTCAAATAAAAATATATTTTAAATCGACCTTTTGCGTTGAAAAACGTGGTAGTAAAATCATTTTGTATTATTTTTTTCTCACAAAATTTCTAAAGTTATTGGTGTACAGAAAATATTCCTTATGCTACATGTATTTCTTATTTCTAAACGAGGTAAAATCTTCCCAATTACATGCGTGGTAAGGACAAAATACTCAGGAGATAAGTTATAACTAATAAATTAATGAAGAAACTTATCTCCTGAGTATTTTGTCCTTACCACGCATGTATTTCTTATGTATGTATTTCTATGTTATCTATTATCTATTATCTATGTATTTCTTCTAATGAGCGAAAAGCGAAAAACTAAACATAAGGGGTAAAATTCTGTGTACCAGTGTTATTCGAGAAGTTATAACACTCTGGTTTGCACGACAAAATATGTGAGCAAATGACAAACAAAATATTACTGTTTACAAAAAAAAAGAGTCAAGATGTGAGGACAGCATTTATTATCCCCATATCCCAGCACAAAGAGCTGCAAAATATTGATAGATAATATAATACATGGCGGCTTATACAACACATGAGGTAACTGCCTTCTCTCTTGTATTAGGTCACAATCCTTGCTCAATGTGGCACCCTTCATTCTCAATCACCGCCTGCAGACGATAAATGACAGAATGGACAGCATTTAATAACATATCTGTTAAATTGATAAAGCGTGCCATCTGATAGAAGCCTTCAACATGGCCAATGTGGTAGGCCAGCATCGATAAACACACGATTTAATGTATCCCCATAAACAAAAATCGCAAGGCGTCAAGTCTGTTGATCTTGGAGGCCACTGGTATATAAAGTGGCGACCTATCACACGATTTTCACCGAACGTATCCTTCAGCAATTGTTTGGCACCTCGGGAGATATGAGGAGGTCCTCCATCTTTCATGAATGTTATTTCGCTTAGTGCTTTTACCCTGCAATATGGGAATACCCTTTTCTCATAACGTTCACCAGTTACAAAAACGGTTTTAAAAGTTCTTCCATTGATTTTTCAAAGAAAAATGACCCAATAATAAAAGAAGTGAACCCACACAAAACTGTAACTCTAGGCTGGTAAAGTGGCATTTCTGTGAAAATCCTAGGGTTTTCTGTTGCCCAAATGCGGCTGTTTTGAATGTTAAATTCTCCGTTTAGAGAAAAGTGAGCATCATCTGTCCACAGAACATTCGACAGCCAGTTTTCATCAATATCAATTTGCCGGAAAACCCATGCAGCGAATTCTTGACGCATCTCAAAATCGCTAACTTTCAGCTCGTGAAATCTTTGCATTTTGTATGGGCACACACAATAGAGACATTAAGTGAAGCGTCT
Organism: Cordylochernes scorpioides; assembly: GCA_030710605.1. Taxonomy (NCBI): domain Eukaryota; kingdom Metazoa; phylum Arthropoda; class Arachnida; order Pseudoscorpiones; family Chernetidae; genus Cordylochernes; species Cordylochernes scorpioides. The sequence goes on along the minus strand of CP092870.1, from coordinate 30,029,001 downwards.
TCGGATATCACAATCATACTTCGGCGAATTTAACGCCAAAAGTTCAATTCGGGGATCACCTGTCCAGGATAACAAAAGTCAGTAGGTTGAGGACATTCTAACCGACCTCGACCTTACACCGTTAAATAACGGAGAGAACACCTATCTAAGTCCACAGGCACAGAATCCGCAATAGACATCACAGCGATAAATTACATCATCGCACCCACAACACAATGGAAAATCCTGAGAGGTGCATTCAGTGACCACAGACCAATTTTAACAACCCTAAACTTCAAAATTGAGAATGTCCATTAGAATAAAAGAACATGGAACTTTAGGAAAGCCGACTTGGAAAAAATTCACAGAAAAGCTTGAAGAACTGTGCAACGAAAAATTGAATTACAGAACGCTTGACAAAAGCTTGGAAAAATTCTCTTCGAGCATTTAAAAAGCTGCAAAAGAGCATCGATAACTAGAGGTAGACGTAAAGACCTGTGGATACCTTACTGGAAGGACCACAACATCGAGGCAATGATTTCAGAGAGAGAGACAATATCAATGGACTTCTTAAAACAAATAAAACAGAAAGGAACTCATTGAAATTATTCACAAAATATAACAAGAAATTTGGATATTCAAACAAGAAAAATGTCAGAATTCTGCGAAAAAATGGATCCAAGAAAGGACAGCCAACACTGGAATATAATTAGAGTGTTAGAGAACAATCAAAACCAACACCAATCCTACAATACTCTAACCGATATGAATAGAACAGCGAGAACGAGAACAAACAGATGGCTAACATAATTGCTGAATATCTTTCAAGCACTTCCATACTCAACTATACGAATGAAGACAGGACTCTAAAAATAATATAAACCAGTTAGTTAAACAAGCAAGAAACTTCCGTCAACAAGATATTTTCTCGAGAGACTTCACACTGAATGAGCTAAACTCATCAATAAAAAAATCCAAGAGGTCACCAAGAGATAATCTAATCTTTGGTCAAATGATTAAACACTTTGAAGTCAAAGCTAATAATCAACTCCTACGAATACTGAACATTTCATGGCAAACTGGTAAACTACCAAAGAATTGGAAGATATCAATTATAGTGCCAATACTGAAGCCAAACAAAGATGCCAAGGAATACAAGAACTATCGGCCAATTGCTCTCGCCAGCATACTTTGTAAAATACCAGAACGAATTATCCACTCTAGGCTCATAGTCTGGCTCACAAAAAATAGTAAAATAAACCTCTACCAAACGGCCTATAGATCCCAGCACTGTACAACTGATCAACTCTTCTACTCCTGTCAATCAATAATAGATTCTTTCCGGGAAAAACCGCCAAAAAGACCACGGCTATATTCCTTGATATGACCTCAGCTTTTGATCGAGTGTGGAGGGAGAAATTACGTGAAAAGCTGCACAACATCGGAGTAAGAGGAAAAACCTTAATCTGGATTGCAGACTGTTTAGTGCTTGTCATTAATATTTAAAACACATTTACATTTTATATATTTTATTCAATTACGATCAAAATTAATTAGACATCACATTTAATAATATATCCTCACGAAACAATTATCCTAACTATCTAACATTAAGCTATCTATATTTACAGTTTGTTTTGGTCACCAGTCCAATATTTTTATTTTCATAGACTAAATTATGAGATTAATTTTTAAATAAAAATATGCAAAACAAATAAACAACTATATACATCACAGACTTCTTAAGGGGAAGAAGGTTAAAGGTTCGGGTCAATGGAGAATTTTCCAAGGAAGGAAGAACATGGGCTGGTGTACCTCAGGGATCTGTGCTCAGTCCTCTACTCTATCTGCTATATATTAACGACATACATCCTTACCTCACTGAAGACACAAAGGTTGCCTGTTATGCAGATGATAAAGCCATATGGCACACAAGTAGCAGCATAGAAAAATCGTAAAAGATACTGAAGACATCAATGAGAGGACTGGAGAAGTGAGCAATGGAACTCCAAATGACCATAAACCCAATAAAACCAAACCTATGCGTCTTCTCCACTCCCAGGGGAAAAGGCATAAATATAACCACAAAATAAGCATAAACAAACAAATAATTGATAAAATTAGAAATCCATAATACCTAGGTGTGATACTGCAGTCCTGGATCTTACCAGTTGGTCTCGAGGACCACTCCATCACCATCTCCTAAGCGGCGAAGTACGCGATCTATGTATTCATCGTAGATCGCAAAATGCGTGGTGTCGCTGGAGACCCACTGGCGATTCTCCACCAAACTCTGCAGCGCTGGCAGAGGCGCCATATTCATTGTACATAGTGTATATAATGCATATTATCTTTTTTTAATAGTGCAGACTGTGTATGTATTGACAAGATGTCAAAATAATTATTTTAATTAATATTTATGAGGAATTTTAATTTTCATAGCACATAATTAGCACCTCAAATAGAGCTATCAGAAAACTAAACATTCTGAGAAGGCTATGTGGAACAAATTGGGGAGCAAAACCCAGAATTCTCAGAACAACATATACCACCTTAATAAGACCGATAATGGAATATGCAACACCGGTCTGGGCTCCCTCAAGCTCATCACTAAAAGTAAGACTAGACAGTGTTCAAGCAAAAGCGGCCAAAATAATCACTGGTGCTGTTTCATCTACCAACAATGAGAAAATTCAGAGAGAATGTGTTCTAGACCTACTCGCTCGAAAGCAGAAGACAAAATAAAAACAACTTGGATCGGCACTTCGGAAACGAGGAACCAGAGGACGAGATCTCTCTGACCACTTGTGGTTTGGTGGATCCGCCCTTTTCTGAGAATGAGGTGAAACTGACGGCTTTCAAGTTCGGGAAAATGAAATCTTCTGGTCCCGAAGGGATCGATAACACGGTCGTGAAAGCCCTGGTAAGGATGCACCCATCGCTTCTTTCCAGGTTATTCAATAAGTGCCTGGACACTGGTACATTTCCTGAGGCATGGAAGGTTGCCCGAGTAGTGCTTCTCGAAAAGTCTGGTAGAAAGGGTAATTCTCCTAATGATTATCGTCCGCTTTCTTTACTAGTGTGTCTAGGTAAGGTCCTGGATAGCCTACTAGCTCAGCGACTGAAGCATTGGCTAGAAAGTAATGAGCTCCTTTCCTCTTTCCAACATGGTTTTAGGGAAGGGAAGTCCACAACCACAGCTCTGAACGAGGTGTTAGAGGGGGTTGAGATGGGCTTAAATAAGGGTGCTTGGGTTCTTCTCGTGGCCCTGGACATTGATGGCGCGTTCAACTCCATGAACTGGAACAAGCTGATGAGAAATTTGATGGACATGGGTTGTCCTGATAATTTGTGCAGCTTGGTTCGTGACTTCCTGAGGGATAGACGGATTAGCCTCAGTTTTGGTGGGCGGAAGTTGGAAAGAAACTGTGCTAGGGGTTGCCCCCAGGGCTCTTGCTGAGGACCTATTCTGTGGAATATCCTGGTAAACACCGTTTTCCAGGAGGAGCTCCATGAGGGAGACAGGCTGGTTCTCTATGCTGACGACCAGTTCCTCATCATTGAGACTGCTTCGAGAGCGAAGGCTGAGAAGTGTGTTGAAACTTCTCTCCAAATTTTCTCGATCTGGGCCCATGACTCTGGCCTTAAGTTCAATGTCTCCAAAACTAAAGCCCTCAGCTTTAAGCCTAGGGACATAAGAACTAAAAGGAAAGGGATAAAATGGGAACACAAGCCGGCTATCCGGATGGAAGGACGGAGGGTAGCGTTGGTGAATAGGATGACCATCCTGGGGGTGGTCATTGATGACAAGATGGGTTGGCAATACCAGGCGGAGGAGATGGTGGCGAGAGGCAGGGAGGCGTTGTGCAGGCCTGTCCTGGTTGGCCCTCAACGGGGGGGGGGGGGGGGGAGAGAGAAGGAGGATACTATTTTAAGGAACCTCTGCCTCTCCTGTGTCGAGCCAATCTTGCTATATGCTTCCGGGGCTTGGTAGCGCCGAAACAGGGATCAGAAGGTGGCAACAACTCTAGAGAGAGTGGAGAGGACAGCGGCACTCAGAATCACAGGGGGATATCGCACTACCAGCACGGAGGCCTTATTGGTCCTCGCTGGGCTCCTTCCCCTGGGATTGAAACTAGAGGAGGAGACCATCAGACAGAAGATCTGGGAGAAAAGGGAAGATGCCCTGGGACTTTAAGCGGGGGCCTTGGAATCGAAGAGGGACACAAGGAAGCCTCCGCAGTGGTTGCCAAAGTGGAATTGGAGTCCTAGAGGGCCGACAGGAATTGGCACGGAGGTTTTCACTGATGGGAGTAAGTCTGGAACCAATACTGGAGCTGGGGTAGTGATATTCACTAATGGAGAGCTGATCTTCCAAGAAGGTTTAGCACTCAGAGTGGACGAATTGGTCTTTTCAGCCGAGCTGGTTGCGATCAGGGTAGCCCTCAGAGTGTGTGCCGAGAAGAACTTCAGCCCGGACCGCCTCTATTCAGATTGTATGTCGGCCCTCGTCGCCATCAATCTGGAGAAAGGGCAACTCGCGCATCAAATAATCCAGGAGTTGGAGATGATGACGCGGGCTCCGGAGCTCCCTTGGTTTAGGAGACACAGCCTCATCGAAGGTAATGAGTTTGCAGACAGGATCGCTAAGGCAGGATGCTTTAGAGGTAGACCACTGAGGACCCCAGTGATCAAGAAAGAAGTTTATAGGAGGATCAGGGGTCAAGTCCAGGACTTATGGTTGGACAGATGGAGGAACAATGTGAAGGGGAGAGAGGTATTCAATGGGGTAACAACACCCAAGTACCTCTGTAAGGTAATGTCCCACAAACTCATTAGGGTAGTTCGGGACATGGGCTCTTCCCCAAGTCTCCACAGATTTAAAATTAAGAGAAACCCTGATTGCGTCTATGGAGAAAGGGATGTGAATGCACGCCACTACGTCTTGGATTGTCCAAGGGTAGTGGGTGTGCAGGAAGAGAGAAGGAGGGCGAGGGGCGCGATCGAGAGTAAGCTGCTGAGAAATCACAGCAAGCTTCTTGAGAAAGCCCACGACGTGGCAGCTGAGCTTTTCCTCAGCTGTGAGTGAACAGAGTCGACCGGGGGCTGCCTCCCCGCGGTCCCTGCTGGACACAGTAGATAGTTTCCTATTTTGCTGTGATTAAAGGCCACCGGTATAGAAATCCTTCCAGACACGTTGTCTGGGAGGTAGTGTTTCCAGGTACAATGTCCAAGCACTAGCTTGGATACCGTTACTTGGCTTATGAGTTGAACAGAATAGCAGCGAAGGGCATGCTTCGCATGCCGGCTTGTGGACTGAAAGGTCTGGGTGGCCATCTGCTTCTAGGGTGTACCAAATGTGCTTAGGTGGGATCCTCCAGTTCTTGTTTATTTTGGCTACTGTTTCTATTTCTTTAAAAGTAAGTTTATTTTTCTGTAGCAAGGGTTCTTTTGTGCCTTTTTTCGCTAGCGCATCAGCAGCTTCATTGCCTTCAATGCTAACATGTAAGGGTATCCATTGAAGGTGAATTTTTGAGGTATTGAGAGTTTTTGGAGATAACCAATTATGTTCCTGCTTACTTTGTCTCTAAGTTCCCCTGTGTGACTCAAGTGTTGTATGGCCCTTCTACTATGAGTAAGAATCCATATATCGTGATGTTTAGTATTTCTGATGAATTTTAAGACTTCATAGATGGCTATAAGTTCTGATCTGAAGATTGAGCAAAAATCTGGGTTTCTTCTGTTCATTTACTCATTGCCATTTGTGGTTTTAATGAGAGAGCCACTGCCAGTGTGTCCCAACTCGTCTCTGCTACCATCGGTATAGATAGTTATTGCATTTTTAGGAATTTTATATTAATTATTTCTAATGATAATTGTTTTAAGTATTCTGGATTTTGGTATTGTTTGTTGGTGGGTTCGTTTAAAGTGGCATTAAAAATAACATTTTGTTAGTGGTTCGCATGTAGATATTTTTTAAGCTAAATAATATTTTTCCACTTTATATTTTAAAAATCCATTTCTTTTGGCCAGGTGGAGAGGGCCTTCTTTTTTGAGTCTTATATTGGGTTCCCAAATAAGTATGTAATTGAAAGTTCTGTGTTTATTTTCATAACTCTTGATTTTGTTTATATATTTTGGCAGATTGTAGCTTATTCTATCCTTTAAGGGCATAATGTCTGCCTCGCATAGTACAATATTATTAGGGCAGGTATTTCGAAGACCTGTAATAATTCTAGGTGCATTTAGTTGTATCCTTTCCAGTGTTTTAGATTTGTTTCAGATGCTGTACCATAGATTTGATATCCATATTCCAAGATAGGTCTCATTAGAGATGTGTAAGTTAATTTTAGTGTTGTTGCTTCAGCTCTCCACTCTTCCTGAAATATATTTCAAGATTTTTAGTCGGTCTCTTCCTTTTCAAACAACTCCTTCAATATGTTTACTGGAGTTAATTTCTGGATCCAGTGTGTAGCCGAGATATTTAGGATGTTTATTATATTGCAATTGTTGTTCTTTCAGAATAATATTTGGTCTTATTTTGTATAGTTTCTTATCGGTAGTAAAAAGACAGGTTTCAGAATTTTGGGGGTTAAATTCTAATTTATGTTTATTAGCAAATTTTTCTAGGTGGAGAATAGTCTTGTTCAAATCTCTTTCAGCTTTTTTCCAGTTAGTGTTGCTGCTCCATAGAATAATGTCATTAGCGAAAAGTCCAATATTGGTTTTATGTGAAAATTTGTCTTCTATGCCTGCAATAAATAGGGTGAAGAGAGTTGGGCTAAGGACTGATCCTTGTGGTAATCCTTGGTACAATTTGAAGGTTTTAGATAGAGTGCCATTATATTTGACCCTGATGTATATATTTTTAAGGGAATCATTTATCCAAGTGATAGCTTTTCCATCAATTTTGAAATGTTTGTATAATTTTGTAATTAACTTGTTTTTCCATACCTTATCAAAAGCTTGTGTAAGGTCTAAAAAGCAGCTATGGTGTGGTTAGTTGGCTTTTTGTTTTGTGCATCTTTTACATTTTGTGTGAAAAATAAGAGTTGGACTATTGTCCCATGTCCTTTCCTAAATCCATATTGTTCTTCTGGTAAGAGATTTCTTGTGTCGGGGTGGTAGGTGAGTCGTCTGAATATAATTTTTTCCATTAATTTGCAGCAAATATTTGTGAGGGAGATAGGTCGGTAGTTTTTTGGGTCATCAGCAGATTTGTCAAGTTTTTTAATGGGAATTATTGTTGCATTTTCACAGTCTTGAGGCAATTTTCCAGTTTTCCAGGAGTTATTGAAAATATTAAGAAGTCTTTCTTTGCCAATTTTGCCCAAGTTTGATATCATTCGGCCATGGATTCCATCTGGCCCAAGAGTCTTGTTTAGGTCAGTGTTTTCTAATGCATAAGCTAGCTCTTTCATATTGATTTTTTTTTCATGGAAAATATTATGAGTGCTGGTGACATTTTTACAGTCATGAATAATCTTTCGGGCCTTTTTTCAACCTTGATTTTACTACTTATTTGATATGAATTACCTAAAAGATTGGCAGCAATTTTGTCATTAGTTGCTGGTGTACCATCTGTATTCTCAATCATATTTGTGTTTTCAGTTTGTGGCTGGACTCTGTCAATTTGTTTTGCCAAATTCCAAAGTTTTGTATTCGGGTTTCTTGGGTTCAGGTTTTCACAAGTTTGTTTCCATTTTTCCCTTTTCACATTTACGTATAATCTTTTTATTTTTGCAATCACAATGTTCAGTTCAGTTCTACAATTTGTTTGGTTTTGGGTGCACTTTTTTGTAGTTCATTTTATTTAGTTATAAGTGTTTGAATATTTTTTGCCTGGTGTGTATAATTTGGAATCCATTTCTTAATATAACCTCTTGGTATTGAAACTTTGGCTGCTTTAATAATGGTGTTTTCGAAAGATATCATATTAGCCTTTTTGAAGTTCCATAATTTTTCTTAATTGAGCTAGTTTTGGTCTTGGTGCTAATTTCTATCAAATTAGGCAAATGATCACTTTCAAAACCTTTTAATATTTGCTATTTGCATTTGTGGAAAATGTCAGGATAGTAAAAACTTATATCAAGGGCTTGTGCAGTATTATAGCTGTAGAAATGATGGGTAGGATTCCCATCATTTAAGCACATGAAGGCATTGTCGTCAAATATGTTTGATAGTATTTTGCCTCTTGGGTTTGGCGTAGAACATCCCCATAGTTGATGTTTGGCATTAAGGTCACCTAAATTAATAGTGTTGTCTGTAAGAAATTGAGCCATTGTTCCATCGTCAATAAATGTATTGTTTGGAGGGTGATACATATTGTATATGTTGATGGCTTTGTTTTGATTGAGGTAGACTTTGATACCTTGGGTTTCGAGGTCTAATGTGTTTGGAATATTAACGGCTATGTCCTCATAGTACAAATTATTGATAAAAAATGCTAGGCCACGCCCTTTAACAGCATATACAGATGGATCTTCAGACCTTACCCTGAGTAATGGAGGGGCCGGAATTAACATAATACTGCAAGATGGAACAAACATCAAAATCAAAGAAGGAGGAGGACAGATTTTGTCAAACTTCACTTGTGAACTGACAGCTATCTGGAAAGCCCTTGATGTATGCCTTAACCAACCATCCCTGCATCAAGCAGAAGGAATTTTAATATACAGCGACTCCATATCCGCTCTAGAAGCAATTCAGAAGGGCAATACTAAAATCACACAGAAAATACACTCGTTACTTACCAAACTGGAACCATTGGAGAATAACTGCATTCTACATTGGATCCCTGCCCATGCTGGGATCGGGGGTAATGAAATGGCATTTGAATTGGCAAAGGAAGCCAGAAAGTTGAGCCAAAGGAAAGAACAAATGTCATTATTTGACGCTGATTCTTTGTCAGAATACAAGATAATTAAACAAAAAAATAAGAAAAGATCAAAATGCGAAATAAACTCTGAGAGAAAAATGACAAAAACTATAACAAGACTTAGAACAAAACACTATAAAGGAATGACAATACATCCAGGTGGCACAAGAACCTATAGGGCATGCAACAATTGTCCTGGTGTGGAACTTACACCTACCCACATATTCTCATGTCCAGCAATGGCCGCAGCCTTGCAGAAATTTGACATAGACCCAGAGCAGCAGCTTTACACACCCAAGATAGTGGACATTGCTGCTGATGTGATGGAGATGCATGGTACATCTGAGGCTCTTTATTGGACACGACAACAACAACGGCATTCCAGAGTAAAATAAATTATCAGAGATAGATACATATTTTTCAAATGAATTAAAATAAATATAATCGATACTGAGTGAGAGTTGAATTAAAAATATTAGAAATTTATTATCTTCGGAAACAAACCGTATCTAAAATATCAATTTTCTTTTTGCTACATGTTTTAATTTGCATTTACCTATTTTACATATCTCTGATTGTATTTGAAAATCGTTAACCAATTCTTCATACTTTTGGCGAAGTGGTGTTTTATTAATTTGTTATTTGATATTATTATGGTTCTTTCCTGGTATTCAAAAAGGAAAAATACGTGTCGATCAGTTATATTTTTCAATTTATTAAACAATTTGGCCGCTGAATCTCTGATTCTGGTAGAGCGCCATCTGGCGAATAAAATTGTAACTAAAATCAATTTCGAATTTTTCATTATTTGCCATAAAAAATCCCATTGCATCCTGAACACAATGATGTTTACCGCATTGCTCTAGCGCGAATATTCGCGGAGTTATTAATTTTTAAAGTTGTGCGGGACTTTTGGATCACCCTGTATATATATATATATATTATATATATTTTGATACTGTGTAATTTTAATTTTATGGTTACCTAAATTTAGGGTTTAAATAAAGTTTTAATTCTGTGTAAAATTTTAAATTTAATATGTGTAGCATGCCAAGAAATGAACTATAAAAACTACATATGATTTTTCTATCTTTTTATATGAAAGGTTTTTATTATTTGAAAATAATAAGCAAATATATTATCTTTCTTATAACTCAGCTTTATTTTTGTTTCCTTTCTAAATTTTATTGAAGATATTTTATTCTTATCAAATTTTAGATTTTTTTCAACGCACTGAAAGATTCATAGACAATGAACTCTAACTTTCTACCTCAACCTCTTTAATTTTCTCTTTTATTAATTGCTACGCTATTCCCTAAAACAACTCCCTTCTCAAACTTAAAAAATCTAACCTTGCGAAATTTTCAATGTTCAGCTAAAACACATTTTCGTTAAAAAAATCAAATTCGATTTATTTTTAGACGCATTTTCTCCCAGTGTACCTTATACCCACATTTGGGTTTGAAAACCCGAACAAAATACTTTTTTTTTCTTTCTGCAGCCCGGTTCGAGAGCGCAAGGCTTTTTTTTTCATTCATTTTTGTCACTCACGAACTTCAAGGTTCCTAAACCTCTTAACCGCGTTCTAATAAATTTTATTTCGGCTAAACATCTCAATCTTCGCCCACGACCAGCTTCCAATTTCAGAAACTTTCTTTATTATCTATCATGGTCAGACAGATTATCACGGACGGAGTAGTCTCGAAGTATGACCATTTAATCGCCCATGCCAGTTCTTGATTGGACAAAAAGGTTCATCCTCTCTGACGTCATCAATAGCATATAAGATCGGTTGTTTCTGGACTCAGAAGGCAGAGAAGAAATCTGGAGTCATGTAGTTAGGTCATCATGCTGCCCTATCTCGACCAGAGATCCCAGGACTCCTCCTTAGTCCACTCTCACCTTCCTTCGTACCACCCTTGAACCGAGGTAACAATGCTCCTATGTGTGTGGATCTCTTTGGTCTTCAGACTAGTGCGCTTCCTCTCTGGTTCATGACTGCATGTTGAATGATGAGCCTACTGTGACGTTGTCGGCCCCACATTTTTTATAACATATATAAATGTTTAAAAAATAAGGCTTCTTTTGGATTTAATAAGTTTTATTTATCCAATATTTCGATGGACCAATCGGTACTTGTTTTACTACGTCCGTGATAATCTGTCTGGCCATGATAGACAGAGGAAGATGGAGAGGGATTTGAAGATTTCGATAATAAAGAAAGATTGAAATGTTTAACCGAAATAAAAGATGTACGATTGGTCCATTGAAATATTGGATAAATAAAACGTATTAAATTTAAAATAAGCCTTATTTTAAAAAAATATTTATATTATGGATTGCTCTATATTCAAAATATATAAATGTGTGTAAAATAAAAAAAAAACAACAACAAAAAAAAAAAAACGGTTAGGTGTTGGTATTAAAAGTTAAAAAGGAATATTCTTACCCCTCAAATGAGCATTTTAGATGACAGAGCGCCATTTAGTGGAACAAAAAAATCAATGGTTGTCTGGGTGATGGCAGCGAATGTGTCAATAAATTTCACACTTTTAACACAACTTTAAACGTTGACTTAGGTTTTTTTAATAATATTTGACCAGCCCATCTTTTGATTAATCAAGGAAAGCCAACCACGTTCGCGTCCCAAAGCTGTTGGCCCTCATCAGTGTGGTGCAAGCTGTTCCTCAATGACCGAAAAGCTAGTCCTCGAGGCTTCCTGAGAAATCAAGAAATGGGTATTAAAGGCCAAATTTGTATGATTACACTGAACATGCTCATGTGAGCTGTCAGGGGGACATGTCATTTTTTTTATATCAACAACTAACCTTTTTAAAAAATATTTTCCTATTTATTCACATGTTCAGTATTATTACGGAAATTTGGCTTTGAAACCCCAGTGATTGATTTCTCCGGAAGTCTCAAGGACCAGATTTTTGTTCATTGAGGAACAGCCTACATCACGCTGACGAGGGCCAACAGCTCGAAACGAGTAGGTGGTTGGTTTTCTTGATTTATAAATAAAATGGGTTGGCCAAATACACAGATTGTTCCATGTCGGGATAAGGTATATTGAAGTAGAATGCGTCTAGACATTGATCGAATAAGATATTTAAATTTAAAAAAAAACTGGCTATTTTGCTTGAAAATTACAATCTATCGAGGGAATGGTATTGAAATTCATAAGAAAGAAAGTTATAGAAAGGTAAAGAAGACACGGTAGAAAGTTGTAGAAAGATAAAGAAGACATGGTAGAAGTTAGAGAAAGATGGAGAAGACATGGTAAAAATTTAGAGAAAGATGAAGAAGACACGATAGAAAGTTAGAGAAAGATAAAGAAGACATGGTAGAAATTTAGAGAAAGATGAAGAAGACACGATAGAAAGTTAGAGAAAGATAAAGAAGACATGGTAGAAATTTAGAGAAAGATGAAGAAGACACGGTAGAAGTTAGAGAAAGATGAAGAAGACATGGTAGAAATTTAGAGAAAGATGAAGAAGACACGGTAGAAAGTTAGAGAAAGATAAAGAAGACACGGTAGAAAGTTAGAGAAAGATAAAGAAGACATGGTAGAAAGTTATAGGATATAGAAAGCTATAAAGTGGATTGTCTCCGCATCTTACAGAGAGTTGAAAATACAAAATTATAAGAATGAAGCATCTTCAACTATTTAGAAAGGAAACAAAATTAGAAATAAGAGTATATAGAAGGAGATAATATATTCAAATATTACAAATATAATAATTACATATTATATATAGAGAAAGATAGAATAATTCTAAGATTTTATACCGTTTTTATTGTTCGTTCTTGGTAAGTTTCACACAACATATTAGAATATTAAATTTTAAATTTTGAATGTACATAATATAAAGTCTTTAAGCGTAAAACTTAGAGGCCACACATTATCAAAATGTTCAATTTGGCTTAGTCTTGTTCAATAGCCAAAATATTTAAGGCTGATAGATTTTTAAACGTGAGTTAAGATACAGACTGTTGTTTGCTAATGCTGTAAAAGTTTTGAAATAGAGATAATTAAGGATGCTATATGCATTGGAGATGAGTAGGTGGGAAGTTGTTAAATGCTTAAGAGAAAGTATACGAGATGAAGTAATACCTTTAACAAAGAACGATTCCAAGAAGTGAAGGATTTACTAATGACTTGGGCCGCTGAGAAGGGATCGTTGAGGCCGAGGTCGCTGACGTTGTGACCAAGTCGTTAGGACTTAACTTTTTGTCACGTCCTTGAGGGTTGTTATAACATGTAAACCATCAGTGTTGAGGAATACATTTATAGGAATGGCGAGATAGAGGGTTGTGGTGGTCGATTATAATAGAGACATTGAGAAACCAACACAATGGGTTATAATATAGTAGGTCTGCCTCATGCTATTGTACCTTTTTATAAAGTGAATCTCATAATCATATATATATTTGGTGAGTCTTAGATTCCATCGGAATAGGCCTTCAGAAGAGGTCTTGATACTTTTGAGCCAATACAAGGCATGATGGTATGGAAAAATGGTAAATTTTGTCAGATAGACGCAAGATTTTTAACGCTATTGACGATGGCGAGACATTCGGGTTCTGATATGGTATAATTTCGCTCGGGCTGACTGAGTACACGGCTGAAATACATGGCAGGATGAATGATACTACCGGGGTGTTTTTGTCTGAGGATTCCTGCAATACTTAGCATAGAGGTATCGCAATATAATGGCAAAGTAATCCTTCCTTGAAAAGATGAGGTACCGGTCCTGTAGTCAAAATATCTTTAAGAGAGATAAAGGCCTGTTGACATATTGGTCATCCCAATTCCATTTCACATATTTTTTAGTAATATATTGAGAGTCTCTATGTCTTGCATAATCAGAGATAAATTTGTTACATACATTTGCTGCGCCAAAAATGATTGCGATAATATTTGGTTAGAGGGTACCTTAATAGAGTTAATTGAATCTAAGTTCTTATTTTGGGAGTCAATATTCCGGAAATATTTTTATAAACTAAAAATTCTATTTTATTCTTGAAAATTCATATTTACTATAATACATTTTATTTTATTTTTCTTATACACAAAAGATAATGTTTTTATATGTTGAATATGCTTTTCTGCCAAGACGTCAAATAATGGCTATTAAATATAAATTATCCTTTTTTACTTGATTTATAGAGCTCCAAATATTTGTGGTGAATTCTTTAAGCCGAAAGGTATTCGATAAAACTGATATTGACCTTCAAGGTTTACAAAGGCTAGAAGATTTCGGGAACTAGGTTCGATTTCGACTTGCCAGAAAGCCGAATTTATGTCTACATTTGTAAATATTTTGAGGTATGCTAACTTATCCAAAACCGTTTCTAGCAGGAAATAGGGTCTACATCAAGGCAAATTATCTCGTTTAATTTAAGGAAATATGCACAAAATCTTTTAGATTCATCCTTTTTAGTTGCAAGGGTGACTGGGATAGCATAAGGGGGAAAATGAGGTTCTATTATACCGAATTTAAGAATTTGATTGATATTTTCTTGTATTCTCGTTTATCAGCTAGAGAAGCACGATATACTATTAAAGCAATAATTTTTACAGATAAAGTATTAATCTCAACTGTGGGTATCTTCAATTCAGACACATCAAATTTATTTCTTGAAAAAATATTGGAGGATCTATTAATTATATCTAGAAAGCTTGAAGGAAGGTTGAAAGGCATTTTAAAAGTTTTTAGGTATATCAACATGTTTTTGGGGGACTCGAAATAACAAATAAAAATAGGCTCATGTGAAAGAGACAAGTAGTAAAGACAATGTCTAGGAATATTCGACACCTGTATAGATAGAAGACTTGTGCCCCCCTGATAGGTGGCAAAGTTAGCCATTTTAGTGGAATTTTCAAGGCATTAACCATAGGTGCCTGAGTCGTTATTTAAAATATTATTGTTGCGATGTTATTGGAAACATAACTAATAGTTACATTGTCATAATATATTTCAATAAATAAACGTATTTATTGACTAATTATATTGACCTAAGCTCCCTTATCTGCCAAGAACGGTAAACAAACTTTATCCATAGTTCCAATTTAAAAATTAAATTATGGAGGGCAAAAAAAATTAGCTCCCATTTTGTCCCTTTGTGTAGAGACAGTATGAGATGATGGCCTTGAGGGGGCGGTTGTCACAACGAGGTCAGCTGCTGACTATGACCTTGACCCGGCGGCTGGGATGGAGGCCCTCGGCGGATGCCTTCTGTTTTTCTGGTAAAACCCATCTGTTCTATGCGATGGTAGTCGGCGCCGACACTGGGCGTTCCAGAGGTTTCCCCGACAGTAGTAGCATGGTGTGACGGGTTGCGATGGTGCACTAGCATCTGATAGCGAGGCATTTTAAGGATGCTGTCAAAACGCGACGGCATGTTACAGGGCCGGTTTGGGGTTGTTGTTAAGCCAATTAACTTCAATTCCTGGATGAGCTTCGACTGGAAGTTGTGGTCTCGGTACGTCACAATCTCTCTAGGGGCTCCGTGGTTCAATTTGGAATTTAGCTACTTCCTGAGCTTCTCCGTATTCCAATCTCTCTGTTATCCTATATTATAGCTCCGTAGACCTCACAACCTTTATATATCTCATCCCAGACATTTTACACACACAACATGCTTTTCCATACCCCCATCGGTATGATTATAATTAAAACTACTAATTTATATATATATATTATTTACAACTACTGAATTAGAGAGATATAGAATTTTCAATTCATTAGCCCACGGTAGTTGAGAATAACAAAGTCTACAGAACTTGTTAAATTGTAAATATTTTCTACTTTACAGGAAACCATTTGACTTTTCTGAAACTGTTTATTTGACATCGTTTTCTCAGGTCTGCAACAAGTGAGAACCGAATTAAAATATTCTCTGGGTTATGATCTTCATTGCATTAATTTAGTGAAGAATCTATTTTGCCAACTCTATTTACCAAGTCGCGTCATGCCCCTAAAAAATTATATAATATAAAACTTAGTTTTACAAATTTGGCAAACTAATTATTTAAAAAAACTCTGTGAAATTATCATGAGAGCCTTCATAGAATTTTTGTAATCTTTCATTTTCAAAGTTAGATAATATTATTCGGAGAAAAACACAGCCACATCAACCAATGGTTTATATTATATATTGGTTGATGTGACTGTGTTTTTTTCCTAATCATCTTTCAACCAACAAATGATCTTCAAAATTATTATTATTATTATTATTATTATTATTATTGCTAGATCTCATTTTTTTCTATTATGAAATATTTTAACTTTAACAGAATAAAATCCGCAAGTTTAGGTATTCTTGAAAGGACATGTGTGCAGTTCGAATATGTTATTTTATAAACATGTATACAGAGTGCTTGAGGATTTTATGCTGTAATGAGTTCAATATTTTAGACCTATTGTGTATATATGGGTACCAACTTGTTGAACCATAAGTTATCGGGCTTCTTAATAATTTCTTGTATGCTATTAATGAACGTCTGCCTTCCAACCCCACGAATATTTTTGTTAATCAAATTAGAGTGTAAAATGTTTTCTTAAAAGTGAAAAACCTATATAACTTATTGGCGTTATGTGGCGCTAAGCTTATTCATACAAAATATATACGTTTTTGTACCTTGGCAAATGTTGGCGTTCATTCAATTGAAATATTAGTAAATAAATATATATTCTTTATGAACCAATATATTTATTTTTATATAAAAACCAATATAAAAAACATTTAATACACGTATTTTATCATCATCGTGATTAGAGAAAAGCGAAACTAACCGATATAATATCGGCACTGTGTTGTTGATTCCTAACCAAGCCGACCTAGTAATTGTCTACTTTCGTTTTTCTATAAATTATATATGATAACAAAAACTACATATTAATATAATAAAAATATAATTAAACTAACATTATATTCATAATAAAACCTAATATTATTAATGTTAATTTTTTTTTTATTATTATTATTGTATTTTATTAATTAATTATAATTCATATTCATAGAATTTTATTGTTACTTATCATCATTATTTTTGTTGTTTTTTTCTTCTTCTGTTTTCTTTTGTGTCATAAATACAACTAAATCGCATTAAATCGTAGTGTGATCCTCTTTTGTTGTTTGAAATAAATCAATTGAATCGAATTGAGTCAGCTCGTTCTTTCTAGAAGAAACTTCAAAGAAAACGTGCTAACATATTTTGGTGCCGAAACCCGGGAAAGAAGTAGAAGAAATAGAAAGTTCTTAGAAGCAATAGGAATATAAAAAGGTAAGGTTTTGAATACTAATCTTTAAAATATGGAAACAGAAATCTTAATTTTTGAATCTCTGATTAAAAGTTTAGAATTGATAAAAGCAGATGTAGAATATAATTTAGAAGGCAATGATAATTACGCACTTATGCAAAATAAAGAAGACTTGTTAAATTTAAAAGCTAGCTTTGATAATCAATATGTGAAATTAGTAAAATATAAAGGCATTAATGCTAAAGAAAAATTTGAGGTATCCTTTAAGGCAAAGTCTAAAATCAATTTTTTTTTATAAAAATAAATAGATCGCTGGGAAATTTAAATAAAAATACATTTTCTAGTGAAACGCATTTAGAACTTCCCAAATTTCAATTGCCCACCTTTAGTGGTGATATTTCAGATTGGCCGAGTTTTAAGGAAATTTTTATTAGATCTATTGATCAAAATCCAACACTGGTAAATTTTCAAAAACTTCAATATTTAAATTCTGCACTAAAAGGAAATGCTGCTAGACTTATTAGGGCGTTCAATATTTCTGATGAAAATTATCCTATTGCCTGGCAAACCTTGGTCAATAGATTCGACAAAATAGTGAATTGGCTTTTAAACAAATTCAAAATTTGTATGATCTAAAAAATGTAAAACAAGAATCGACTAAAGATTTACTTGATCTCCTGGACACTTGTAACGAAAGCATTCAGAATCTCTCTATCCTCGGATTGGAACGTAATAATTTATCGGATATGATTTTAATTCATATAATTCAATCAAAACTTGATCGTTCAATAATAAAAGGAATGGGAAATGAGTTTGCCTGAGAAAGAATATCCATCGTATGAAAAGATTATTTCTTTCCTGGAAAGGTTTGCTGGAAGTCTCGGGAGTTTTCAGAATAAATAAAATTCAAAACAATTCTACAAAATGAATAAATCCACTCATTCTAATTCAGCAACATTTGCCTCTGACTCTAGTATAGATAGCAGAGTCAAGTCATGCGTCTTATGTAAAGGTGAACATTTTTTGTTAAAATGTCCTAAGTTTAATGGTATGATGTTACCTGAAAGATGGACATTTATAAAAGATAATTGTCTATGTTACAACTGTCTAAGATCTAACCATAGAGTATCGTCATGCGTCTTCACGCAAAATCGCAAATAATGTAATAAGAAACATCATACTCTTTTGCCTCAGTTCAAACCGGAAATGTTAAGTCCTGTTGCGGACATATCTCCATTGACCCATGCCAGTGTCTCATGTTTTGCAGACAACAAAAGTCATGATCGGATATTACTCTCTACGGCTTTAATAAAGGTCAAATCGGAAAACGGGATTCGTCAAACATGTAGAGCCCTCATAGATACAGGCTCTCAAAGGTGTCTTATAACAAATAGTTGTCGAAAGAAATTAAATCTTCCTCTTGCTGAAAGTAAAACTACAGTTTTTGGTTTGGGAAACAATCTTGTAGAACAATCAATGGGTGAGGTCTCTCTCCAATTTAGCCCACATTTCTCAAACTTAATATTCAACGCCAATCCTATAGTCATCGATAAGATCACATCAGAATTGCCCAATTTCTTTATAGAAAAGGATTATTGGCCTTATTTGAAAAATCTTCTGTTGGCTGACCCCAATTTTGATAAATCTAGCCAGATTGATTTAGTGATAGGAGCAGAGCTTGCTCCATGCTTTTTTAACGGGAAGGTTAGATTCCAAAATTTATCTGGACCCACTGCGTGCGGATCAAATTGGGATGGTTACTTACACGTAAAATATTACTGTCAGGTGAAAATTCCAATCAAGATATAACTATGTTCGCGTCGGAGGAACAAGATGATTTTCTAAAAAAAATTCTGGGAGCTGGAGTCAGTACCCTCTGCCAAATCTTTAACCAGAGAAGAAATTTCGTGTGAAGAAATATATATTAATAACCTCAAAATTCTGGAAGATGGAAGGTACTCTGTTGGGCTGCCATTTAGAACATTGCCAACTCTTGGCGAATCTAGGATCAATGCTCTGAAAAGATTTCTATCACTTGAAAGAAAATTACAAAAATCTCCAAGTATCCTAAAACAATATTGTGATTTCATGGACGAATATCTTTTAATCAATCATATGGAGCTTATTCCCAGTGATGAGCTGAATACACCTTCAGGACAATGTTATTATATACCTCATCATTGTGTTTTTAAGGAGCAAAGCACTACCACTAAATTGAGAGTTGTTTTTGATGCATCTTGCAAAACTAGCAATAGCAAATATCTAAATGACTTTCTTCATGTAGGACCAAAACTACAACAGGATATCTTCAACATTCTGATAAGATTTCGAACACGCCCAATAGCTTTTTCAGGAGATATAGAGAAAATGTATCGCCAAGTAAGAATCGATTCTAGGGATTGTGAGTTCCAGAGAATTTTATGGAGAAAAAAACCATTAAAACCTTTATTGGATTATAGACTACTGACTGTGACATATGGATTGTTTTGTGCGCCATATCTCGCCATGCGTACCCTACATCAACTTGCAAGGGACAAGGTATCAACTTTCCCAGTGGCCTCAAAAATAGTACAAACCGATTTTTATGTTGATGAATTGCTTTCTGGTGCAGACACAATTGAAGAAGCTACATGTCATATTCGTGAAGTCAATAATCTTCTTTCTTCAGCGGGATTTTCTCTTAGGAAATGAAGATCAAACGTCCCGGAAGTCCTTTTTGGATTTTCAGAACAGGTTGAAGATAGGCATAATCTTCGGGATTTTGAGAGTGATTCATGTGTCAAAATACTTGGTATTTGTTGGAATCCTTCCTTGGACATTTTTCAGATTCTTGTTTATGACATTCCAGAACAAACGAATTCTAAAATACATTTGTTGTCCCACATCTCCAGAATCTTTGATCCTATAGGCTGGCTGTCACCAGTTATTATTCGTCTTAAAATTTTGCTTCAATCACTTTTGAAACAGAAGTTGAATTGGGATGATCCCTTGCCTGATACTTTATGCTCTCAATGAAAGAAAATCGAAAAGGAATTATCCGTATTAAATAAAATTCAAATTCCTAGATACTTCTCGTGCAGGGGAGCTTTACTTTCTGTTGAACTTCATGGTTTTTGTGACTCTTCAGAAGTTGCATATGCGGCAGTATTTTATATAAGATCTCATTTCAAATCGGGCCAAGTGAAAGTTTCTCTGATTGCTTCCAAGACGAGGGTAGCTCCTCTGAAAATGATTTCCATACCACGGCTGGAGCTGTGCGCTGCTATTCTTCTCTCAACTTTATATGATACTATTTGCAATTCTTTATGCTTACAAATTGATAGAGTATTTTTATGGACTGATTCCAAAATTGTTTTCAGCCGGATTAAATCTGAATCTAGACATTGTAAACCATTTGTCGGAAATAGGATTGCTGAAGTTCAAAGATTGACTTTACATTCTTCCTGGCATTATGTCATTTCGAAAGATAATCCTGCAGCCTGCGCTTCCAGAGGTATAACTCCTTCAGAGCTGGTGGATCACTCTCTTTGGTGGCGAGGACCAACTTGGTTCTCGGATGTGAACTTTGAAGATCCAATTCAAACTCAATATGATTTTCCGAAATAAATTTCAGGTGAAAGACGAAAAACTTTCTCTGTTTTTCATTCCACTAATCTTCTTTTCCCAGACTTCATTTTCAAATACTCAAATATCAACGAACTTATTAGAATTACAGCATGGTTTTATAGATATGTATTCAATGTCCAATGTTATTTCAATGAAAGAAAGAAAGGACATCTATCTTCAAGCGAATTAACAAGTTCAATTCACAATATCATTCGTTTCATTTAAAGTTCTGAATTTCAATCAGAAATTACCTGTTGCAAACAAAAGAAATCTTTACCAACTAACTCAAGGCTTTTATCTTTGAATCCTATTACGACTATTACGGATTGGAGGAAGATTACGTCATTCAAATCTGCAATTTGATGAAAAGCATCCAATAATATTGCCAAGAGATCATTTTTATCACGGAATTAATAGTGCGACAGTGTCATCTGGATCATTTACATTCTGGTCTTCAACTGACCATGTCAGCACTACGATTACGATATTGGATTCCTGCAGGCAGAAGTTTGGTCAAGAAAATAATCCACCAATGCATGGTGTGTTTCAGGGCTAAACGCCAAGTTACCAAGCAAATCATGGGAGATCTGCCTATGCACCGAATTGTGAAATTAAATCCGTTCACTAAAACTGAAATCGACTTTGCAGGACCATTTTTGATGAAACCAAACATCAAAAGATCAAAAGTAAAATTAAAATCATATGTTGCTTTATTTGTATGTTTCTGCACAAAAGCAATTCATATAGAAATTGTATCTGACCTATCTTCAGCGGCTTTCCTCGCAGCTCTCAAGCTGTTTATTTCTCGTCGAGGAAAATCTTCTGATATATTTAGTGATAACGGGACCAACATTAGGGGAGCTAACAACATTCTCCGAGAGCAGTTTGGTATATTGAAAGCTTCAACAATTCAAAAATTCATATCTAATGAACGAATTAACTGGCATTTTATACCTCCTTCCGCCCCAAATTTCGGAGGTATCAGGGAGGCTGGAATAAAATCCTTCAAATTTCATCTTCTCAGATGCTTAAAGTCTCAGATACTCACAATTGAAGAGCTGAGTACTCTAACAACTCAAATAGAAGCTTGTTTAAATTCGCGACCTATTTGTCCTCTAAGTTCAGATTCAGACGATTTTAATCCTCTTACACCAGGACACTTCTTAATCGGGAGACCCTTAACTGCCCCTCCAGAATCTAATGATGATGATGATGTTCCGATAAACTACCTCGATCGCTAGAGCCTAAATAAAAAAATTAAAAATGTATTTTGGAAACATTGGAATCGAGAATATCTCAACAATTTGCAACAACGCCTAAAATGGCAAAAATCCTCACCCAACATTAAGGAAGGTGACCTCATCTTGCTCAAGGATACCATATCACCACCAGCAATGTATTGGAGCCTTGGTCGCATCACCAAAGTCTTTCCGGGAGCGGACGGAAAAGTTCGAGTCGTCGAGGTGAAGACCAAGCACCAAGAACGCCTTACTAGAACTTTTTCTAAAATAGTATAATACCTTTTGCTGAGGACTAATTCAGTCCACCGGGGTGGAGTATGTTTTAGGATTTTTTTTATTATTATTACTAGACGAATGACCCGGGCAACGCCCGGGTTTTACCCGATTAAATGTTTTTATTCAAATACTATTCGTAACAATTATGATTTGGCGTCGTGGATGTCACTCTTGTGAAACGTCCCGCTCCAAACTTTGTGTTTTTTTTAAATAAAAAATAATAAAAATGTAAATTCCACAACGATATTTGAAAATTATATTATATTGATTTTCAAATACTATTCGTTAAAATTATAAATTGGCGCCGTGGATGTCACTCTTGTGAAACGTCCCGCTCCAAACTTTGTTTCTGAGAAGCGATATTTTTATAGAGAGATGATCTGGCTTTTTGTTTTCTGCTCGAATGAATGTTTTCCTGTTAAAGTTTTGTTCCTGCATATTAAAAATGAACTGGCTTTACCCATGGTCTCTGCTTTTTGGAATTTTTCCCCATATAATTTTGTATCTGATAATCAAACCTGATACAGCAATATTGTCATCATCATTTTATGACAAAAAAAAATTATTTTTGCCCAGAACCTGTCAATTTAAATTTTTCTTGGCTAAAAATCTGATAAATATCTCTTCCAGATTTTTCTCTATGTTCTGTTAAAACACGTTTTACATGTCTATTAGGTCAGCTGATATTACCTCCCATCTTCAACGCTAGAGGCGCTGCTTGCGAGCAAAAGGGCGAATTTGCAACGAATTTTGCAAATAACTCGAAGAATATTCGGGATAGAGACCTGAAATTTTCGCTGAAAGTTTTTCAATAGTTAACTCTATATACTGTTAAAATTTCAGTCAGATTATTTACGTATTGTGGACGTGTATGGCCGACATAGGAACAAACACACATAAATACATACATTCACTGACTTATATATATATTGAGACGTTACAAAAACAATTTTCAATTGTACATAATTTCCTTTAAAATGTTATTTTAATTTTTCATGTGTTTATTTTCATTTTAATTTTTTTTTCATCAAAAGTCAATGATGTACATACTAAATTTGTAAAAACTCAATAAAAACGATATGCAAAAATATACATAAACAAATGGCTTGTAAAAGAAAGCAGCAATAAATGAGTTTAGGCAAAATGTCTATTTCATTAACAAACATTTCACTTTTAAAATAATAAACTTTAAAAATAAAATTTTACTAAACTAAAATTAGCGTTTTAAAAATAAAAACGTGGCATTTGGCGCAGTCGAAAAGGATACGGAAAAAAAATGGCGGAAAATCCAAACAACCGGTTGCAAAAATTCAACGGCTCGAAGTCGGCAATTAGGCCTGAGTCATGAATCAAATTATATGATTTTGAAAATAATTCTTTAAAGGAAGATGAAAAAATCAAAAATCTTATGTACTACTTGACAGATTCAGCACTTGAATGGTATGCAGACGAGATTATTTCAAATCCAGCAATAAAAAGATGGGAAGTTGTAAAGGAAAAGTTGATTCAAAGATTTGGTTCATACAACGCAAATCCAATCGTCTCAGCATCACATCGAAGATTAAAACGAGAAGAATCAATAGAAAATTATTTTCAAGATAAAATTCGCCTGTTAAATCAAATCCATCTAACGAAGGAGGAAAAAATTCATTTATTAACAGACGGACTTCCAAATGATTGGAAAGATTTAATTGTGGCTGCACAGCCAACTGACGCCACAAAATGGTTCCATATCGCAGCTTCAATTGAACAAAATAGGGCTTCAATTCAGTTTAAGCCTAAAAACAAAATACATCTCGCGACAAAAAATAATGATAATAGAAAAAATGTTTGCCCATTCTGGTGTCCAATATGTTCGAAAAAGGGAATAAAAATTAAACATTGGGTCACAGATTGTGAGGATTATGATCCTAATTATAAAAAGGATAGGCCTAATCAAAACACTTCAGTGAAACAAGTATGCGGAGCCCCGGAATTGTTGAATGTAAGTACTTTGACAAATACCCCTACACAAGGAGCTTTCAAGCTTATCAACATAAGTGTTGAAGTAAATGGAATTCCTGCGCAAGCATTTGTGGATACTGGAGCAACAGTATCAATAATCAATTGGCGATTGTTCAAGCGAACCCGTCTTCAACTTCAACCAAATTCAGACATTCACATCAGCCAAGCGGATGGTGTTACCAGGACATGTGGAAGCCTTCAGACCAAGGTAAGAATAGATAAACTAATTAAACCTGTAACTCTCCATGTAATGAAGAACTTTAAATATCCACTCTTGATCGGATTAGATGTTGCATCTCTTTTTAATCTTTTAATAGATGTCAGAGACAAAACAATTTACACCAAAATTGATGGATTACAAAATCCAATTCTTGTAAATCATCTAGAAGAGATAAGAGAACATGAATTAAAAGAATTACTTGAACACAATAGGAATGTATTTTCTCAGCATGCCATTGATTTGGGAAAAGTAGCTATACAACATAAGATCATCACGAAAAGTGAACAACCAATTTCTCTTAGACCCTATCGTCGTCCTCTAAAAGAGTATGAAGAGATAGCTGAACAAGTTAAAGAACTTCTCGAACACAAGTTAATAAGAATTTCAGATTCTCCTTGGGCATTTCCTGTTGTTATGGTTCCCAAGAAGGATGGAAATAAAAGGATGTGCATTGATTACAGACGTCTTAATGAGATCACACTGGATGACAGGCAACCCCTACCTCACATACAGGACATGTTTGATCGATTGCATGGATCCAGATTCTTCTCTATCCTTGATGTTGCATGGGGTTATTGGCAGATCGAAATGGACCCGCAATCTATTCAAAAAACTGCATTCATCACAAACGATGGTCATTATGAGTTTTTAGTGATGCCCTTTGGTTTAAAAAATGCTGCTTCAACGTTTCAAAGGATAATCCAACATATTCTAGGTGAATTATTATGGAAAGGAACTTGCTCTTTCCAAGATGACATATTGGTGTACACGAAAACATGGCAAGAGCACATAGAGCTTCTTAGTAAAGTTTTTGACAAATTAAGACAGTACAACATGAAATTAAAATTGTCGAAATGTATTTTTGGAAGAACTGAAGTAAAATACCTCGGACATATCATCAGTTACAATCAATTAAAACCTGATCCAGGAAAAGTAAAATCTATTCAAGACTTTCCAAGACCTGATACTGTAAAGAAAGTTCGTCAGTTCATGGGATTGGCAAATTATTACAGAAAATTTGTGAAGGACTTTTCTAAAATTTCATTCCCCTTGGTTCGACTCACTCGGAAGAATCAGCCCTTCATCTGGAATGAGGAAGTAGAGGAGTCATTCGCTAAACTTAAAATGGCACTATCTACACAACCTGTCCTTGCTATTTACAACCCGGACTACCCCTCTAAAGTTTATACAGAAGCCTCCAAATATGGAATTGGAGCAATCCTAACACAAATTGGTCCAGACAATGAGGAACATGTAATTGCTTATTACTCCAAAACACTGCAACCACACCAAGAGAATTATTCTGCTTATGAGATGGAATGCCTAGCCGTGATACAAGCAACTGATCACTTCCATGTATACATAGAAAACCAACCATTTGAAATCATCACTGATCATGCGGCGCTCCAATGGCTTTTCACCATGAAGAAACCGAAACCTAAGTATTTTAGATGGATTCTTAGTTTATCCTCGAAATCATGTAACATCGTTCATCGTTCTGGAAAGCAACAAACTCATGTTGACGCCTTATCAAGACTCCTAGTTGTTAACATTGCAACTCAAGAACTTCAAGAACACCAACAAAATTCAGATTTGAGTTTCTTGAAAAATTCCCACACTCACGACGGTGTGGTAATGATCAAACAAAAAGGAGTTTTTAAAGCAGTTGTCCCAAACTCGCTTACCAAAAAAATATTGGAAGAATATCACGATTCATTGAGTCACCCATCAATAACCAAAACATGCAAACTTATAACTCAATGTTATTGGTGGAAAGGAATAACAACTGATATCAAAAATTATGTTCGATCTTGTAAATCTTGTCAACTAGTGAAGGTCAGACATGAACCAACTTTAGGAGAAATGATCACTCCAACGTCAAATATCCAACCATTACAAATGATCGGTTGTGACACTATTGTACTGGGAACAGCAGCAGCTAACACAAAGCATAAATTCATTCTAGTTTTTGTTGATCACGCAACTCGTTATCTATGGGCATATCCCACAATAACAAACACTGCTCAAGCTGTCACTCAATGTCTTGATAAGATAATCAAATCTGTTAATTCGATCAATACTATCTTAACAGATAATGGCAAAAATTTTATATCAAAAGATTTCAACAAATTTCTTTCTTTACAAGGAATTAAACACACATATACTTCGCCTTATCATCCTCAGTGCAATGGCATTTGTGAGAAATTAAATGATACGATAATGACAAAACTGAGAATAGCTGTTCTGGAGAAACCTAGATGTAAATGGAGCTCATTGTTACCGCAAGTTGTCAAAAATTATAATTCCACACCACATGACGTGACTGGTTTTTCACCGCTTTTCTTGATGTATGGAATCGGTAATGTACCCGAATTTGCCGACCAAACTCCAATTACAATTGAAGAAGCCAGGAAGAAAGCTAGCCTGCGGACAGAACAAAGTAGAAGTAAGTGGAAGATTAAACACGATAGCCATCACCCCAAGTATGTCTTTAAAGAAGGAGACTTAGTCATAAGAAAAATTGCCTTCAACGACCCTCGTCTCATCAAGACATCACCAAAATATGAAGGACCATTTGTCATTCAAAAAAAGATATCTGATGTAACCTACGATATCTCTCTGAAAGACCAAAAGCAAGCAAGACGCGTTCACATATCTCAACTTCGACCATTTATTACCCGAGAATAAATGCTTCAAGAAGGGGAATATGAGACGTTACAAAAACAATTTTCAATTGTACATAATTTCCTTTAAAATGTTATTTTAATTTTTCATGTGTTTATTTTCATTTTAATTTTTTATTCATCAAAAGTCAATGATGTACATACTAAATTTGTAAAAACTCAATAAAAACGATATGTAAAAATATACATAAACAAATGGCTTGTAAAAGAAAGCAGCAATAAATGAGTTTAGGCAAAATGTCTATTTCATTAACAAACATTTCACTTTTAAAATAATAAACTTTAAAAATAAAGTTTTACTAAACTAAAATTAGCGTTTTAAAAATAAAAACGTGGCAATATATATATAGGGATTGTATTTTATTAATTAATTATAATTCATATTCATAGAATTTTATTGTTACTTATCATCATTCTTTTTTTTATTTTTTTCTTCTTCTGTTTTCTTTTGTGTTATAAATACAACTAAATCGCATTAAATCGTAGTGTAATTCTCTTTTGTTGTTTGAAATAAATCAATTGAATCGAATTGAGTCAGCTCGTTCTTTCTAGAAGAAACTTCAAAGAAAACGTGCTAACAATAAAAATACCTTAATACAAATCAATAAGGCACCATCTATATACAGCAGATGAAAACATTAAGACGCGAATGTTTCTTTTATTTATAAATCAAACTTCTACTGCCCTTACTGCGATAAGAAGATATTGGGAGGGCTTGGATCATCGGTGGTGAACCCTCCCAGCGGTTTCGCCAATTTAATCTACCAGACCGCTTATTTATAGCTCTAATACTGTATTGAATCATTCTGCTTATATATGCTACACTGAAGGGTGAAATCTCAGAAATGGTATTCAAGCCAATATTATGGACATAAGCTTTTAGGACAGTAGAATTACATATAATATTTGCTTCGAGCAATGCTCTTCCACAAACAATAAGAACAAGGCCAGTTAGGCATACTTTTTTCATCGCAGTAAGGACAGTAGAAGTTTGATTTATGAATGAGAGAAACATTCACGTCTTAATGTTTTCATTTGCTGTAATTCAAATATATAATCAATAATATAAACATGATTAATCAATTGCAGAAAAATGTAATTAAAGTCTTTTAAGCTCTTTTTGGAAATTAATTTTATATAAACCTGTTTTTTCATTGAAATTTTATATTTTATAAAGAAAGAGACTTAATTGAAATGTCCGAGTCAAAAAAGGCGATCCATTGAATATATTTATATATAAAAGGGGCGTACGATTCAGGTACACCATTTTTATGATAAATTAATTGTAAGGTTTCTATAAAACTATATTTGTTAAACTTAATTCTATTGATATTATGTGGCGTTGAGTTTGTTGTTGACACACATTAATATATTATAATACCTTGAAAAAGGTTGGCGTTCAGCCAACTGAAATATCGGTAAAATAAATGATATTTTGATCCGATATATTCCTTTTTAAAAGCTTTTATTTAACTTGCCTTCATGTCTGTCTGTCTGTCTGTCGCCAAATCTAGCATTCAATTTTTAATATACTTATAGGGCACCTAGAAAAATGAAATTTGATACCCATGTTCAAACCTGATGACCTAGCTGACCAATATTCAGACTTCTGGGTTGTCAGGTTGGCCAAGAACGGACAAATTTCCAAATTTCCTTTCATATTTTGTATATTTAATTTTAATATGCTGCCAGACCATAAAGAAAAATGAAACTCACAATACTAGCTCAGTCCAATTAACAATGCAAATGTACTAATTTTCAGACTTCTGGGTGGTCGGGAAGGCGGGAAATGAACCATTATCTATATTTATTTTTAAAAGCTTTTATTTAACTTGCCTCCATGTCTGTCTGTCTGTTGCCAAATCTTGTAATCAATTTTTAATATACTTATAGGGCACCTAGAAATATGAAATTTGGTACACATGTTCAAACCTGATGACAATGCGCGCGCAGCACAGGAGGCTCACGAGGGGGAACTCGAGGGAAAACGCTGCTTCGGCAACACTACTTTGGGTCCTAATTCTTTGGCGCGCGGCATGTGAAGAACTTGGCTCTCTTCGGTAAATATTACTTTTAAGCCTAATTATCTTTTTATTTAATAACATTTAATTGTATTCAATCTCATATACTATATAAAATTATATATCTTATTTAATCTTTATTATATTGTTATCCCCATGGCCCTCCATTTGTTAGTACTACAAAAACATTTTATTTGAAGGCTGACACAAGTTGCTGTTTACTTCTGTGCGCTCCAGGAAATTCGGTGAACCGAATAAAAATAATATGAAGAAAGTACTTGTAATTACTACTTAAATCTGTAGGTGATATCCCTGCACACCACACTAAAATTATGAGTTCAAAAAGACGGAAAGATTGTACAAATGCCGATGTTGACAGGAAACTACCTGAGAATGATGCGTCAACAATGGATTGACACAGAATTCATTTTCATCGACGAAATCTCTATGGTACCTTATGAGATGCTGTGCATGATAGATTCGCGTCTCCGACAGCTGAAAAATAAAGATAAGGTCTTCTTCGGAGGAATCAATGTGCTCCTATTCGGTGACTTGATGCAGCTACCATCAGTTAGAAGAAATCAGGTGTTTGACGAACCACTCAGGATGAAGCCAGCAACAAACTTATGGCGCCTATTTACAATGGTTAAATTGAAAGAGAATATGCGACAACAAGGAAGCACAACATTTATCTATATTCTGAATGCATTACGAATTGGAGAACTTCGAGCTGAGCACATTGCAGTTCTATTGGAAAGAGTCCTTAGTGAAGCTTCTGGTGACTTCTCTATTGAAAAGGCTTTAAGAATTTACCCAACCAATGATCAGGTCAATGCCCACAATCAAGCAGTCCTTCAGCATTTCCGTGAGAAGAAAGTAGAGATGTTCAAGATTCGCGCTCAAGACCAGTTAGTTGATGCAACACGTAATTCTGATCATGTTAACATGGACGACATAATACAAACTGATATCAACAAGACAGGAGGACTGCCGAAGGAATTGGAGATATTTGTTAGGACAAAGATAATGCTGCGATCTAACATCGATGTGTCCAAGGGATTAGTCAATGGAGCGATAGGCTTTATTACAGAGATTATATGGCCCCACTTCCGCCGTGCCCAAATGTATGAAACGGACATACCATCAGTTCGAGTAGACTTCACACAAGACGGCAATCATTTGATTCGGCCGATAGTAATACAATTCCAGGCCAAGTATAGCTACGGAACCGCGGAAGTAGAATGTTGCCAATGGTCTTGTCTTGGGCATCAACAATACACAAAATGCAAGGAAGCACTGTTGATCACGCAGTAGTTTACTTGGGTCGAAACTCTTTGCGGAAGGCCAAGCTTATGTTGCCGTCAGTAGAGTCAGATCACTTGAAGGCCTGTAGAAAGAGGAATTGGACTGCAACAAATTGACAGGACTGAAGCCATGCAATAAGGAGGCACTAAAAGAAATGGACCGTATGCGAAATCACAGAACTGATTTAAATAATATATATAACTAAAACTGCATAAATAAATACTTAATAATAAATAGACTCATTAAAAAAAAAAACTTTTATTTAACCTGCTTCTATATCTGTCTGTCCACAAATCTTGTAATCAATGTTTATATACTTCCAGAGCACCTTTTTAAATAGTTCCCTTTTTTCAATTAGTATGTTGTTACTTTTAGCTATTTTATCAATTGTTTAATTATAATTCAAATTTTATATGTACCAATTATCCCCTAACAATATTCCACTGGGTGTCTCTAACTTTGTAATATAATTCAATAAATTTGGGGTTCCCAAAAGCAAAGAGACGCAGTTCTGTTAGTAACGGATTTTGCTTACGTCACTTCCGACCTCCCACGAGGAATTGACCAATCTGCTGCGAGCAGGCTTGCAGCTATTTAAGGCCAACGTCGTTTCAGTGATAAGGATTTTTTTTTTTGGACTGGCATATATACGACTAAAAATAGCTTGAATAATTAATTATAAAAAAACACTTTGAAAAAAGCTTTTATTTAAAATGCACTAAAAATAACAAAATAAATATTTCTGAAATATTGCTTTTTTTTTCTGAAGGTACCATTTAACAAATAAAATAATAGACTTAGAAATAAAAAGCGGTGAGGGATAATAGCCATGAATTTGAGATTTTTGTGATTTTATATGAAGCAAATGATTAGCAAGATTACGCCTTTCATTAAATTTTTGCCTATTTAACGCATAAACGGTGATCATCCCCCAATAATAAAATAAATATTTCTGAATGTGCCATTTAACAAATAGATAAATAGAATTAGAAATAAAAGCGGTGGGGTACAATAATAATAAATTTGAGATCAATGTGATTTTATATGAAGCAAATGATTAGCAAGATTATGCCTTTCATTAAATCTATACCTATTTGCTGCATAAATGATTATCACCCCCCACCGCTTTTATTTCTAATTCTATTAATCTATTTGTTAAATGGCACATTCAGAAATATTTATTTTATTCTTGGGCGATGATCATCGT
The DNA here is from genome assembly GCA_030710605.1 of Cordylochernes scorpioides. Taxonomy (NCBI): domain Eukaryota; kingdom Metazoa; phylum Arthropoda; class Arachnida; order Pseudoscorpiones; family Chernetidae; genus Cordylochernes; species Cordylochernes scorpioides. The sequence goes on along the minus strand of CP092870.1, from coordinate 29,997,310 downwards.
TTATGCGTTAAATAGGCAAAAATTTAATGAAAGGCGTAATCTTGCTAATCATTTGCTTCATATAAAATCACAAAAATCTCAAATCCATGGCTATTATCCCTCACCGCTTTTTATTTCTAAGTGTATTATTTTATTTTGTTATTTTTACTGCATTTTAAATAAAAGCTTTTTTTTAAAAGTGTTTTTTATAATTAATTATTATGATGCATTAGCGCGCCATCTGTTATGAAAATTCGAAATTATTATAGACGCGTATGATTCTTTCAAAACTTAAACAATTTCTAGTGCCCTTGCTGCAATGGAAAAATTAAAGGGAGGGCCTAGCTCATTTATATTCATAATAATCATTAAACTGGCGAAACCGCTGGGAGGGTTTACCACTGATGAGCCAGGCCCTCCCTTTAATTTTTCCATTGCAGCAAGAACAGTATAAATTGTTTAATTTTTAAAAGAATAATACGCGTCTATAATAATTTTGAATTTTCACATTCTTTTTTAATTAAAGAATAATAATAAAACGAAGTCTCTCTACACTTAAACCACCATCAGCGTTCAATGAACGAGGCCTTATTTACATCGCTAAGGATCAGCTACATAGAGTGTTACAGGTCAGTGGCGCTAAAACGGACAAATTTAGCTGGCCGTCACTGTGCCCTCGATATTTCACGGAACTGGGATTACGCAGACTCTCGACCTCTGGAAAGGTCATCAATTTCTTTGTCCCCAAGGCACTTTTCTATTCCGCGGTCTCCCTGCTTTGATTGTTTCAGCCACTGTCATGGTGTATGATGAATTCTACCCAAAAGTATTGTTGGTAAAAATAATGGTGATTGTGATTGGTCACGTTTTTCTATATATATATATCTCATTGTTTGTTGAAATGCATGTTTGAAATGTAAATAAATAAGGTACTTTTTCCTTTAAATATATAATAATAATGATAAATGAACTAATTTTGTTTTGAAAATATTTGATGACAATGTTTATTTTTTCTTGTCAATATATTATGACTATTCTTTACGGCTTAAAATTATTTTAAATATGTAAAAACAACTGTAGAATTATACATGTACCTATGTCAGCGCAAGTGTCCCTATGGGGGACATAGCGCTTTAAATTGAATTATAATAAAATAAATGAGGAACACTCTTTAAAATAATATAAAGAAAAAAAATAGATATTTTTCTTTAATTCATAAAAAATATAATGCGTGACAAGAATTTTAAAAGAATTTTATATAGGCATCGATTTTAAACTTTAATATAAACATATATATACTTGCCAAATGACTCGGCTTCGCCCAAGTTCTTCCCCAGTGAATATTTTTTCCTAACGAATACTGCTTTAACCCTTTCGCCGCAGATTACACGTCAGCATGTGATTATGAGTCTTTCCACATGGGCCACTTACACACTAGTGTATGTTTATTAGCTTTTCCTTGGGAGCTAATAACACGTTTGTATGTGATCAAACAGTTATTATTCTGGTTCACAATCTCAGCATTGTAATTTACCTATATTTGCTGGCATAATGGAAAATGAATGTTATTAACCAGTTGTAAATGACTGTGCATTTGGCTTATTTCGCAAGTAAGTCTGGAAGCGAAAAGGATTAATAAATGTCCTTATTTTATATGATCATATAATAATGATATAATAAATGATCCTGTCGACTTAAACGGGTCTACTGTTGTAACCTCGAGTAAACCGACGTATGAATAAACTGGCAGTCGAGTCGTGATGCGGAGTTTTGAGGTTATTCCCACCCGTAGACAGCAAGAAGCAGAGGAAGGGCTAGAAGTTAGCACCGAGCGGGTCGGAGGCAGCCCGTGGGACAGAGATAGGGGTCATGACACAAACCTGTATGCCTAACACCGAGACAAGGAGAGAGAGCCAAAAGCGGCCTGCGTAGATGGACACACTGTATCACACTCTGAGCTGACACTGCTGTTGACCCCGGGAGGGGGCCCCTTCTTGGGTGTCGGCTATGCATGTCCTTTGACTCTGCCTCGTAGCTGTCTCCAGACCACTCTTTTGCTGCTTTTATTTTGACGTCATCATTTTGAGATTCAATACAAATAAGATGATACAGGTTATATTAATAAAGATGTAGCATATCATACAAAACATGGGGGTGGTAGCAAATAGGAGCAGTGTACATTTTAATAGAAGGGTATGATCTTGTAAATTATTGACTCAAACTTAACTAATTAGAAGATATGTGAAATATACTAACAGGGTTATTATAGCACAATTTAAAATATATTATACATATATATTTTTATTATTACTGTAAAAAAGTAATAGTCGTGATGCTAAGAATAAATATATTGTCGTATTTTATATGTTGTATATAAATTATTTTACATACAGGGTCCATTATGAAAGTAATGAGCATAATGTTATTGTGACGCAACGATGGATAGCTGCACGGTAAAACCGTGGGAAATGTGCTGGAGCGATATGCCCTTTCAATCCATGCAGCCGTCAGTTGAGTTCGAGCAGTGTGAGGGGAGATACATGCCTCCGCTTAAAGTGTGTTTTCAACTTTTGTAACATAGCGCGATGAAGCGTTCGCTTGAACAACGATACGCCATAAAGTTTTGCGTGAGGCTTGGAAAAAATGCAACCGAAACATTCCAGATGCTGCATAAAGCCTTCAAGGACGATTGTATTTCAAGATCACAGTCTGGGAAGTGACACAAGGCGTTCAAGGAGGGCCGGGAGGAGGTCGCCGACGAACCCCGTTCAGGACGCCCAACAACGGCCAGAACTGACAGTGGATCGTGTGCTCGAAGTTTTGCGTACCGACCATCGATTAAGCATCCAGTAAATTGCTGACACATTACACATGTCCACATTTGTGGTACATGGGATAGTGACCGAGGATCTGCAAATGCGTAAGGTCTGTGCGAAGCTTGTGCCGAAAGTGTTGACGCAAGACCAGAAAGAACTTAGAGTTTTGCGCTGTCAAGAATTGTTGGATTTGATTCAAAATGAACCGGTCTTTCTGAACTCTGTAGTAACCGGAGACGAATCCTGGATGTTTGAATACGACCCAGAGTCGAAAAGGCAGAGCTGTGCATGGCACACAAAATCATCCCCACGCCCCAAGAAAGCGCGAATGAGCAAGTCGCGCATCAAAACGATGATCATTGTCTTCTTTAACATCCGAGGAATAGTCCATTATGAGTTTGTACCGCAGGGACAAACTGTAAACTCAGCCTTTTACCTGGAGGTGCTCAGGAGATTGAAACGCCGGATCGCACGCGTGAAGACTGACATTAAAGACACGGTCAAGCTTCACCATGACAATGCCACCAGTCACACAGCCTTCATCATTACCAACTTCCTGGCCCGGAGCAACACCTCGGTGATCCCTCACCCCCCTTACAGTCTCGACTTAGCTCCATGTGACTTCTTTTTGTTTCCGCGACTCAAGAGAGAGATGAAAGGAAAACATTGGGAAACCGTGGAAAACATCCAACACCATGTTACAACGTTCTTGAGGAGAATTCCTGTCGAGGAGTTTCAGGGTGCCTTTCAGGCGTGGCAAACGCGTCTCCGCAAGTGTATTGATGCAGGAGGAATGTATTTTGAAGAAAATTGAACATTTGCACAAATTACGATCAATAAATTTATTTTGCCAGTAAATGCTCATTACTTTCATAATGGACCTTGTAGAATCACTTCATTAGTAACCTAAAAATGATGTCAAATATAATGTACCACAGGTAAAAGAAGGGCGCCACCCAGAAAGGTTGTATAAGAGTCGTTGACATTGTCCAAGCAACTCTGGGAGGATGTAAACATATGGCCATGTCTGTCTTTGATTGGACACGGACGCCCAACCAAGCCCGCCCTCTATGACGTCAACATCAACATATAAGATTAATATTTCTGAGCCCAGAAGAGCAGCGGCTGTGCAGGAGATGGCACATTAACAGCCGGGCAGAATAGTCAAGAGTCAGGTGCAGTTAGGTCGCCATGTAGCCCGATTGATCAGCGATTCCAGGACTCCCCCTTAGTCCATCCCACCTTCCCGGGTGCTATCCCTTAATCGAGGTACCATCGCCTGTGGAGTCCTTTTGTCTTCAGGCTAGTGCGCTCCCATTTCCGGCCCATGACTGTAAAATGGATGAGGAGCTTACTGCGATGTTGTCGGCTCCACACTTTTAAAGAATATTGGAGTCGTCAGGATAACCCGCCGAAGACAATCCGGAAGACATGGAAACCGAGGATTGGCGCAAACCTTGTGAGAAGTTCTTCGCCCTGACAACGAGACAATCCTCCAGGCGACATGCCACAGTTAACTCTACCAAAGTTACAAAATTCACACCAGTCCAAGCCCCTCCACATCAGGAGGCAGACGACCCAATATCAAGTCCTCGACCGAACTTTAAATATATATGGCCTTAAGTATTTCCTATATTTCCACCACAAAATACTGGCCAGTTCAACCGTTAGTTATTTTTATTAACTGTGCTTACCATTTTTCAAATGATATTATATTAACTTAAAAAACAATCGCCCATCATATATGCGATGGAGAAATTCCTAAACCAAAATGCTAACTTTGTGATATCTTGATTCGACCTAGAAACGCTATTTACAAGTAATTATTATGGAAATAACTGAAGCTGAGAAACAGCTTGAAGCTAAATATAGGAAACTATAAACTCCATATAAAACAGTGGTTGAGTCTTTTTGAGAAAACTCAAATACTTTATTTCTAATGCTTGTGTGTGGAATGGTGGAGATCCATTATTCCGGACGCAGCCCAGACGGCTCAGGTGTCGACTGTAAACAAACATGTCCGGCGGCGCCAGCCGCCAACAAAGGAGCCGCCGACAAAGGACTAGAACACGGCTTGGTCTGATACCGACCAGTTGGGTGTTTTCCTCTGTCTTCTTAAGATGTATTAAATAAAGTTAGTTAGAAGGAGACTTTTACCCTCTCCTTTATGCTATTTAGTGTTCTTATTTAAATCCTTGCAACAGCCACAAAGAATCATCACAGCGAATTCTTCTACCGAACTCGCTTCAGTGTTTTGTGAAACTATTACCCGACATTTCTTCACAAAAGTGGCGTTCCCGCGGGTGGGCTTCTGACAAGGCAAGATCAAGTGGATTAATGGCGGAGTACAAGTCAAGACTCAAGCTAAGTACCTTTTGTTTTACCTTCTGTTTATAGTGTTTTTTGAAAAATGGAAATTTTAAAAAGTCATAGAAATTTACTTAGAAAGCAACTAACTCGCAGCTTGAAGACGACAGAAGAGTTTCTGTCAGGTACTCCACCGATACCTGTAGAGGACATTGAATATAATAGAGAGATCATTGAAGAAACTCACAGTGAGCTTCTTGTGATCCAAAGCAAGATAAGAGACTTCATGCTAACTTCAGACGTTAGCGAAGAGGAACTAGAGGAAGACGATGAGGAAGCCTTGCAATATACCCAGAGATATAAGAGGATATATAAAAAATGTCTCGCTCTTGTTGAACCCAGGATCACTGCATCCAGTCCCACGACCAGTGAAGTGAGCTTCGCTTCTAGCTCACACCATAGAACTGTAAAACTACCCAAGATAGAATTAAAGAAGTTTATAGGAGAAATAAAAGATTGGTTGGGGTGGTGGGCACAGTTCAACAAGATACATGTCGATCCTACTTTAGAAGACAGCGACAAGGTTCAGTATCTTGTGCAATCTATGTCGCCGGGAACCAGAGCTAGTAAACTGGTTGATAGTTACCCCCTAACTGCCGAGAATTACCCCAAAGTTATAGAAACTTTGACAGAAAGATTTGGAAGGCCTGAACTGTTGCAACAAGTCTATGTCAGGGACCTTATACGCCTTATGATCGATTGCTCCTCCAAACAACAGTTGAAGGTGACTTCATTTTATGATGAGTTGGTGACTCATTTGAGAGCATTGGAATCCTTAAAGATTGAGGCCAGACAGATATCTTTATTTATATTTCCAATGATTGAGGCATGTCTCTCAGAGGAACTCATGAAGGCTTGGCAAAGAAGCCCCCTCCATGATGTCAAGATTGATGCTAATGATTCGACTCAAACTAGAGTTGACCTAATTATGGAGTTTCTCCAAAAGGAAGCTGCAGCAGAACAAGACAGAGCCTTAGCTGGATCCAAGTTTGGACTTAGATCTCTGAAACAGGATAGAAACGTGGGCAGACAATCACATCCTGCTAAGATACCTACGGCCTCTGGACTATTTGCTGGACGTGCCCAGAATTGCATCTTTTGTAATAAAGATCATAAAAACACAGAATGTCTTGCTGCGCGCAGAATGAGCATTAAAGAAAGAAGAGAGCGTATTAAAAACGCTAAATGTTGTTTTTCCTGCCTCCAACCAGGTCATATCTCTTCTAATTGTAGAAGGCGCATAACTGAATGTAATCGATGTGAGAAGAAGCACCTTGATATTTTATGCCCTCTTAATGCTCCTGGACGAGAGTCAGCGGATGAAGACAAGGAACAGGTGGAAGACTGTGACGTCTCTTCTACAGTTGAAAACGGAGTTTCATTCTCCGGTCTTAGCGCTTCGTCTCTGATTTTGCTACAAACTCTGAAGATTAAAGTCGAAGGTGCGACTTCGGCGAAAGTAGTGCGTGCCCTCCTTGACACAGGTTCCCAACGATCCTATATTTTGTCTAAAACTGCCCAGGATCTCGGACTATCTCCCATTGGCCAGGAATCACTTAAACATGTGGTGTTTGGAGGTCATACTAGTGAAAGTGTCCACCAAGAATACAGAGTCAATTTGAGTCATGCATCGGGGAATTTTAAGATGGTAGCGAAGCTTCTTGACCAACAAAAAAATCTCTGGTAACCTACCAAGATTGAGCCGCGGGCCATGGTTGAAAGAACTCAAAGCCCGCAGAATATGGGTTCCTGATATTGGAAAGGATGACATGGAAATTGAAATACTTCTAGGATGCGATGTATTGGGATCTATTTTCATGATGAAATCTTGTGTGTTGTCAAATGGCTTGACTGCGTCGCAGACGCGTTTCGGATGGACTTCAATGGGAGAATGTCAGCCAGGTAGTGACGTGACGTTTCACTCGCTCATCATGTTACAACGATGACAATTTCGGAGAGCAGTATAACCAATCTGTGGAATCTCGATGTTCTTGGCATTATGGATCCTATTGAGGTTAAACAGAGAGATCAGAGAGACGCACTGGCGCGTCGACAATTTCTAAAAACAGTCCAACATTCTGTTTCTGGAAGATATGTTGTTTCCCTCCCGTGGACTGTAGAGAAAGCTAAAATCGCGGACAACAGGGAGGTTGCTATGAAGAGATTAGAACAGACGACTAAGAAATTAATCTCTTTGAATCTTTATGAGGACTATGATGATATTTTCCGAGGCTGGTTGGATGATGGGATAATTGAGAAAGTCCCAGCTGAACAACACGACTCTGAGGCCTTCTACCTGCCTCATCGTCCTGTGGTGAAACTCTCCAGTGGGACTACGCCTATCAGGCCTGTCTTTGATGCTTCTAGCAAGGTCTATAGATCCCCATCTTTAAATGACTGTCTTGAAAAGGGACCTAACCTCATAGAGATGATTCCCAACCTTATGCTAAGGTTTAGAAATGGCAAGTTTGGTGTCGTGGCAGACATTAAGAAAGCGTTTCTTCCGATTGAGGTGAATGAAAGGGACAGAGATTACCTGCGTTTTCTGTGATATTCCCAAAATGGAGAAAAGACAGAAGTATTCCGACATAGACGTGTCGTTTTCGGTGTTAACTGTAGTCCTTTCATTTTGGGGGCAGAAATCGAATACCACCTGTCTAATGTTCGACCTGAACATAAACCGTTAGCTCAGAGGTTGCAGAAATCCTTTTATGTGGACAATTTAGTCACAAGCGTGAACTCTTTTGAAGAGTTACAAGATCTCAAATTGACCGCAACGTCCATCATGGATAATGCTCGGATGGAGCTAAGCCATTGGGAGCATAGCCTGGACGTGGCCCCCGATACTTACCCCTTTGAAAGAGCAGAGATATCTAAAGTGCTTGGTATATGTTGGGATAAAAGGGAAGATTGTTTGTCATGTGAAATTCCCGTAGCCATATCCCCCAAGATAACCAAAAGGAGTATTCTGTCCTGCTTAACTCAGATATATGACCCTATTGGATTTCTGAACCCAATATTAATAAAGCCTAAAATTATATTGCAAAAGGTTTGGATAAAGCGCGATAACCAGTTGGGTACCTTTGTCGGGAATCGCACGAAGGAGATATGCAGACTTAGTGATCCTGGAAATTGGAGATATGTTCCTAGCGAGTGCAATTCAGCTGATTTACCCTCCAGAGGATGCAGCCTCTCCCGACTGATACAGTCTACATGGTGGGAGGGCCCTTCCTGGTTAAAACTCTCCGAAGAATTTTGGCCTTCCAGGTATAAAGACCTGAATGAAGAAGAAATCTGTGTGAAAAGAATTCTCGGAACATCAACATTAACATATCACCAATTGATGACCCTGCTGTGTCATACAGAGGCAGTGATGAATGGAAGGTCCATGACTTATGTCAGCGACGATCCGAATAATCTTGTGTCAATATCACCTTCCGTGTTTCTACAAGAACAGACAGATGTCGAATTTCCTGAGTGCCAGAATATGGGATCTAATCCAACGACACAGAAACTGCGCTATTTGAGCAAGCTGAGGGAGGAGTTGAAATCACGATTCAGGAAGGAATATTTGTCCCTCCTGGTCCAGAGAAACAGACGCATTTACAATCCAAAACTCCAGGCTGGGGATGTTGTCCTTGTTGGTATGGACAATAAAAAGCGTAACTTCTGGCCATTAGCAGTGATCGAGGAGATATTATTTGGAAGAGATGGAGTGAATAGATTAGTGAAGGTGAAAACCGCAGTAGGAACCTTCCTAAGACCTATTCAGAAAATATATCCCTTGGAAATATCATCAACAGCAGCTTCTTCGCGTTTGCTGAACGATAAAGAGAAAACTGCAAAAATACAGACTAGATCGGGAACAACCATTTGTATACCCAACCGATTGGACGATTATTTGTGTTTTTCTGTGTGCCTAGATAAAAACAGGTGGAAGTGTGTGGAATGGTGGAGATCCATTATTCCGGACGCAGCCCAGACGGCTCAGGTGTCGACTGTAAACAAACATGTCCGGCGGCGCCAGCCGCCAACAAAGGAGCCGCCGACAAAGGACTAGAACACGGCTTGGTCTGATACCGACCAGTTGGGTGTTTTCCTCTGTCCTCTTAAGATGTATTAAATAAAGTTAGTTAGAAGGAGACTTTTACCCTCTCCTTTATGCTATTTAGTGATCTTATTTAAATCCTTGCAACAGCCCACAAAGAATCATCACAGCGAATTCTTCTACCGAACTCGCTTAGTGTTTTGTGAAACTATTACCCGACATTTCTTCACAGCTTGATTAAAACGGATAAAATGATGCCTAAAAACGTCAATTTCAAATAAAATGAAAATATTATCAAATATCTATAGAGCATTGTTGAAATATTTTGAAATAAAAAAATAATCAAAATTGAAAATAGCTATTAAAGTGTAAAGTGTTAGTAAAGCTTAAAATGTCTTAAGACTGCAAATCATATCTCGGCTTTAATTAAGCATTAGAAAAACAAAGCCTTTGGGAATTTATATAATAAAGTTCATCATTGTTTGTACATTGTTAATCATTTCTTTTATTCCTAATACAAGATGCTTACCAGCTTAACCTCAACCTATTTTCATTGCGGTGTTTTTTTAAATGGATTTTTAAAGGTTCAAAGTGAACATCACGTAAGTTGGCACTTCCCTCGAGTGCTTCCACACTAATCAAAAGTTATTAAAATTCGAAAACTAATAAATATATTCAATTTAGAATGACATTATATTAGCTAGAACTGTAGTTCGTCACCCATGCGATAGAGAATAACGAGATTAAAATAGTAACACACATACACACATTTTTTGGAGAGGTGATATTTTCATTCAACATAAAAAGTTATGAAAGAAGTTTGGTATTTAAGCTGAGTAGCAGCTTGAAGCGGGAATATAGGAAAATTTCAACGCTATATATTAGACTGTGATTTATTTGAGAAAATATCAAATGGTTTATTTCGGATGCTTGATCAATATGGATATATAGTTTTTTTTGTGACAATTTTAACTCTTTAATAACAACTTAATAACAATGTCTTAATATTTATAAATATTTTCGAGTTAATTCAAAATTTTAACAAATTATTATATAGATATTTTCTAGATTTGATAGAAAACTTATATTTTAATTGAAATGGGGTATTTTACATATTTTCACACATCCGTTTTAGTAACAATAAAATAATTCAATTAAGTTTTCTCGCAAGTAAATCTTATTAATGTTTCATATCGCGCGCGTTGATATTTTCCAATATTCCTACTAGCCGATTCCTAGCTTACAATCCAGCTTCTTCCATAACTATCGTTTAACATTTTTATGTTGAATGAAAACATTTTTAAATAGATATTTATGCATCCCATGCGAGATATTATTCTATTTAATAAAAAAAAATCCATCTCCTGATCGAAAAATAAAAGTTGCTAAATGCCGTCGCTTTTTGTGGTCGTCAGCAACCTTTAGTTGCACAATCAGAATGGATGTGTTCTTGAGGTACAGCAGACCAAGCAGCTTTCACACGTTGCCAAAGTTGATCTGGTGTGGCAGTTGGAGATGTAATCTGGGTCAATCGTTGAGCAACCATGGACGACAGGTTTTCTATCGGCGAAATATCTGGAGAGCGAGCCGGCCAGGGAAGCAATTCAATCTGGCGATTGACGAAGAACCTTTGGACAATGCGTGCCACGTGTGGTCGCACATTATCCCGTTGAAATATGGCTGTGGGCAAACGCTGAAGGTAAGGAAGGACAACTGGCTCCAACACCTCGGAGATGAAGCGTTGACTTTTTAAAGTACCGGCAATGCGTACTAGAGGATTGCGAGAGTGATATCCAATACCGCCCCATATCATAATACCCGGTGCATGACCAGTGTGGAGGTGCATAACGCAACTGTTCAGCATCCTATCTCCACGGTCTATCCAGACTCGAATCCGACCATCGTGGTGTTGCAGACGGAAGCGTGACTCGTCTCAGTAAAGACAATTCCATTCCATTCTGCCGTCCACATTCTTCTTTCATCGCACCATTGGCGGCGGAAACGTCTGTGGTTCTGCGTCAAGGGTAGACGAAGCAATGGACGTCTTGCGGACAGACCATTCTGCTGTAAACGGCGTCGAATGGTACGCGTAGACACTGACTGATGCGTTACAGACTGAATGTGCTGTGCTACGGTTCGTGATGTGACTGAGCGATCTGTCACTGCCATGTGCACAATTTGCCTGTCAGCACGTGAAGTGGTGCACTGAGGTAGATGCGATCGAATAAGTCGGTCCGTCGTACCTTCCTGCATTCAACGATCACATATCCGCATTACAGCTGTTTGGTTTCGTCCAACACGACTAACGATTTCCCTGAAAGATATCCACAATCTCGGTAGGCCACTATCCTTCCTCTGTCGAACTCGGATACTTGATAAAAAAAAATGATCGCTGTTTTCTACCAGGCATAATTCATCGTTTCTATTTTTAAACATAAGAAAAACACAATTGCCGAACTTGAAATCGTCGAAATCTCCAAGCCTTAAATAGTGCTTTGAAGTGGAGCCACAGGCGCGCGTAATGTACGTCTGCGCTGAAATTCTAATCATTTGCTTATCTCACCTCCGCTAATGCATGTTGTAAATTTCTAGTTTTTTGCATGCTTCTTTCAGGGTGTTGCATTTACGGTGGGCATCAATTTACATTGCAATATAGCTCTATACACTCCGATTAAAAATATAATTTTTAAAATAAAGAAATTTACAAATACAACTTCAATTGGGTTCAACTTCTGACTTTCAAGGACTCAAGTTTTAAAGGAACGGGGCAATGACAAGAATGTCACGGTGACCCCGCGACACTGACCTTTGGCATAGATGAGTTTATAATGGCGCCTACTGTTCACACATCACGGACGCAAGAAGGCTTTATAAATAGTAGCCAAGGGCTATTACATATATAATATAATAAATTATCTTTAGAGAGGCAAAATAATTAAGGTGATTTTTTTTTATTTATTTCATATCGTCTCTTTTAATTGAAAAATACTGAATATATTGTCTTGTAAAAACAAAACACAAAAAAGACAAACATAGGTTGACAAGACAATTTATTTTGATTAAAGCGCAACCCGAAACTTATTATTATAAGGTTATAAGAGAAATATATTCTAACAGAATATAAAACAAATCACAATCTGAAGACCTCCAAGTAAACACTTCAAGTAGATAATTTTGTCTGGTTTAACAAACGAAAAAATTGAGAGTTAATAATTCAGAAATATGCAACATGGAAAAAACAGACTAGGCTACAATATTTGAAAAAAAAATCATTTTCAAGATCAAAAGAACTTCAAGAGCTAGTTCGCACTGATATTTCTTGTCTTTTGAGAACTACATCATTGACCGGTGTCGTATAATTCGTAACATTTATTAAGGCCTTTTACTGATTAAGTTACAACTTCACGGTTAAAAAAGTTAAGTTCTTTAAGCTTTTTGAAATTGTTTAGGCGATTCTCAAAAAGTAGCAAATTGTAAATAAGATAAAGGATATTGGGATAAGCGATAATACTCAAGAATGTAGGAGTAAAGAATTTGATCAATTTTTGGCTGATGAAGTATAAGACATCAACTTTAGGTTGAATTCACGCCGCAAGAGAAGGAGTTGCAAAGAGTGCCAATAAAAATATTGTAGAGATGACACAATGCTTTATCTATGAAGAAAACTAATACTGAATCCTTATGGACAGAGATAAAACCAAAATCAGCCTACATAAGAAATAAAGAATGCAAACTCCCTACGAATTGTTCACCAAGAGGAGGTCAAGAGTTTCCCATTTAAGGGTGATAGCAAGTAGAGATTTCGCGATGAACAATCCTTCAAACAAGAGAAAATTTACGGCCCGGAAGTGAGGAAAATACATAAAGGGGTTATTCCTTGAAGTCGAAGGATTACAGACTTGGACACCAAATCAGACTATAAAGAGTCGTGATGTGCACTTCATCGAGCCAGAGGTGTCTATGTTATAATTAATATTTTAGTTGAAACAACACTGCAGACAACTGGGGAGAGATATTTCGACCCATGAAGCTACTTTAGAAGATTAAGGTGATATAGAACAAGAAAAACTGTGGTTGATTCGAAATTGAAGAATTTGAGGATTCGAATGATGAATCTGTTCAACGTCCAGAAGCAGAATTACTTTCCCAAAGAGGCAGAGGCAAACCGAAATTGGTAAGAAAGGATAAACCTTGCAGGCCAAGGAAGGAATATCATTCGGTTAATTTATCAACACTATACGTTCCAGAAGTAGAGTACTTGTCGTACCCTAAAGATTTGAAGGTAGACTTCGCATAAGATAGGCTCAAAGGTGTCGCAAGACGTTTACTGAAAACAGAAAAATGCTTCCAGAAGATCACTAGGAATTTATAAAACGATACAATAATTTTTTAGGAGTTACATGCATTGATTTTTAAAATATTCTGATTTGAGAGGTAGTGTTAAAATAGACACAGTGCTATAATATTTCAATGAATGGTTACTCTGTTGTATTTTTATTATAACTATTTCTTACTATGCGAATCTCTGCCTGTATATATAAATTGTAACTTTGTTTTTTCTTGTCAGGTCTTGTTAAGTTCAGGTCATCGTTAGGTGAGAGATTTGTAAAAAAGGTTTATTGTTTTAGCCTAGATGCTGCTATTAAACTTTACCCTTTCATATTATGGTTTTTGTCTTAATAAAATAAATTAGCTTCGATTTAAAAAAAAATAAAATAAGACTTTTTCTCCTCCTCCGAATTTCCTCACAAACATAATAGGAAGAAGATGCTGTGATATTCAAAGGATTAGCTTTTCAAGGCATTTATGCGAAATAAGCGCTGGTAGCGACACCTACAATGTGTTGAAAAGAAGAAATTATACAGAAGGATTATCAAACAGAAATTACATTTCAAACATTGTTTCTTTGTAAAATTGTCGTTATGGCTCGTATAAGAAGGAGAAATTCTTACCTACACGTTACTGAGTTTGCTAGAGGTAGAATTATAGCCTATCGGTTTGTAGTTTATTGTATCGCAGTATTTTACAATTCTTGTAGGTCGAGATCTCATGAATGTTAGTAGAATATGGAATCGATGTGTTCAGGACGGTCATACTGAACGATGTAGTGGATCTCGGCGGCCCGTTATAAATAACACAAAAGAAGACAGCATGTTACCCGCATGAGCTTAATGGATCGTACAGCCACGTCAAAAGCCTTCAGTTAATAAATGGGTTTGCCAATCAAGGGTGTTTTCACGAACAGTTCGACGATGTTTGTAGAAGCATGAACTGTCAGCTCGGCGACCATGGCTTCAGCTATATTTGACCTTAAATCAGAGATAGGAATGCCTTCAATTGTAAGATCAACGACGAACCTGGATAGAATCGAAGTTCTGTCTGCAGCAGTTTGATTACCGCATTCGTGTTTGGGGCCATCGTGGAGAAGGCACATTGCAAGCGTAGATTTGACATCGTCATGCTTGATCATAATCTGGTATGGGGCAACCATGGGTACACGTATCTCTCATTTCTTGTTTGCATTCCAGGCACTTAGGACAACCACCGTAATTTTTCTAATATGTTGAAGCCCGTGTGAGAGGCCTGGGAAATGCTACGTTTCAGCTGAGCATAACCTCATATTACCGGTATTGTACGACGGCATACAGAAAATGTTCGACTGCCTCTCTGGCCAGCACACTCTTCTAATCGGTCACCATTAGAAGACGTCTAGTCAATTGTTGCCGAGTGACTGGATGGTTACCGAGTGACTACTGTTGATGAACTGTGGCATCGTGTTGAAGCTGCGTGGGAAGCTTTAGCTGTACTTGCTCTCAAATCTGTGTTTGGCTCAATGCCCAGTCGTATAAATGCTTTTTTTCTAGAGGTGGTTCTTCTGATACACTAATTTCTCAGAATTCATAACTACAAATTTCTAGAAAATTTAATAGCTTATTATACCTAATGTATAATAGTATAATGTATTTTCCAATAAATATCATTTTGCCATTTGCATTTCTTCCTGATGTAGCGGATATAAAAGCCAGTCGAGTATATATTGAAAATGTTCAATTATGAAAGAATATTCAATTATAAAAGTGTATTGATAATATTTATTTATAGCAAAATTTGTTTCGATATTCTGAGATTCACCCTTTATTTACAGCTCGCTACTTCCTTGCTAGCGACTTCTTTTATAGAATGCAAGCCGTCAATTAAGAGTCAGAAATTGTTGCGCCTATTATAAGTATTGACGAAGAAATATAAAATAACAGGAAATATACAAATAAATACACGATTTATAGATTCGTTCAAAAAGAAAATACATATTTATACATTCTATAACGAAAAAATCGACGCACCAAGAAGGTGTTGAAGGAACGCCTTCGAGGTAGCGAATTTCGTACTCGTAAGCTGATAGCCTTATATTAAATGAAAGGATTTAAAAGCACGAAAGTTTCCTTTATACATAATACACACTTCTACTGCCCTTACTGCAATGAAAAAATATATTGGGAGGGCTTGGCTCATCAGTGGTGAACCCTCCCAGCGGTTTCGCCAATTTAATCCACCAGACCGCTTCTCAGAGCTCTAATACTGTATTGGACGATTCTGCTTATATACGCAGCACTGAAGGATGGAATCTTAGAAAAGGTTTTCAAGAGAACTATGGACAAAAGCTTATAGGACAGTAGAATTACATTCAAATATTTGCATCGAGCAATGCTCCTCCGCAAACAATAAATACAAGGCCAGTCAGGCATAAATTAATACAAAGCGATAACGCGCCATCTGTACATATTAAATGAAAGGATTTAAAAGCACGAAAGTTTCCTTTATACATAATACACACTTCTACTGCCCTTACTGCAATGAAAAAATATATTGGGAGGGCTTGGCTCATCAGTGGTGAACCCTCCCAGCGGTTTCGCCAATTTAATCCACCAGACCGCTTCTCAGAGCTCTAATACTGTATTGGACGATTCTGCTTATATACGCAGCACTGAAGGATGGAATCTTAGAAAAGGTTTTCAAGAGAACTATGGACAAAAGCTTATAGGACAGTAGAATTACATTCAAATATTTGCATCGAGCAATGCTCCTCCGCAAACAATAAATACAAGGCCAGTCAGGCATAAATTAATACAAAGCGATAACGCGCCATCTGTACATATTAAATGAAAGGATTTAAAAGCACGAAAGTTTCCTTTATACATAATACACACTTCTACTGCCCTTACTGCAATGAAAAAATATATTGGGAGGGCTTGGCTCATCAGTGGTGAACCCTCCCAGCGGTTTCGCCAATTTAATCCACCAGACCGCTTCTCAGAGCTCTAATACTGTATTGGACGATTCTGCTTATATACGCAGCACTGAAGGATGGAATCTTAGAAAAGGTTTTCAAGAGAACTATGGACAAAAGCTTATAGGACAGTAGAATTACATTCAAATATTTGCATCGAGCAATGCTCCTCCGCAAACAATAAATACAAGGCCAGTCAGGCATAAATTAATACAAAGCGATAACGCGCCATCTGTACATATTAAATGAAAGGATTTAAAAGCACGAAAGTTTCCTTTATACATAATACACACTTCTACTGCCCTTACTGCAATGAAAAAATATATTGGGAGGGCTTGGCTCATCAGTGGTGAACCCTCCCAGCGGTTTCGCCAATTTAATCCACCAGACCGCTTCTCAGAGCTCTAATACTGTATTGGACGATTCTGCTTATATACGCAGCACTGAAGGATGGAATCTTAGAAAAGGTTTTCAATAGAACTATGGACAAAAGCTTATAGGACAGTAGAATTACATTCAAATATTTGCATCGAGCAATGCTCCTCCGCAAACAATAAATACAAGGCCAGTCAGGCATAAATTAATACAAAGCGATAACGCGCCATCTGTACATATTAAATGAAAGGATTTAAAAGCACGAAAGTTTCCTTTATACATAATACACACTTCTACTGCCCTTACTGCAATGAAAAAATATATTGGGAGGGCTTGGCTCATCAGTGGTGAACCCTCCCAGCGGTTTCGCCAATTTAATCCACCAGACCGCTTCTCAGAGCTCTAATACTGTATTGGACGATTCTGCTTATATACGCAGCACTGAAGGATGGAATCTTAGAAAAGGTTTTCAAGAGAACTATGGACAAAAGCTTATAGGACAGTAGAATTACATTCAAATATTTGCATCGAGCAATGCTCCTCCGCAAACAATAAATACAAGGCCAGTCAGGCATAAATTAATACAAAGCGATAACGCGCCATCTGTACATATTAAATGAAAGGATTTAAAAGCACGAAAGTTTCCTTTATACATAATACACACTTCTACTGCCCTTACTGCAATGAAAAAATATATTGGGAGGGCTTGGCTCATCAGTGGTGAACCCTCCCAGCGGTTTCGCCAATTTAATCCACCAGACCGCTTCTCAGAGCTCTAATACTGTATTGGACGATTCTGCTTATATACGCAGCACTGAAGGATGGAATCTTAGAAAAGGTTTTCAAGAGAACTATGGACAAAAGCTTATAGGACAGTAGAATTACATTCAAATATTTGCATCGAGCAATGCTCCTCCGCAAACAATAAATACAAGGCCAGTCAGGCATAAATTAATACAAAGCGATAACGCGCCATCTGTACATATACAGTATTAGAGCTCTGAGAAGCGGTCTGGTGGATTAAATTGGCGAAACCGCTGGGAGGGTTCACCACTGATGAGCCAAGCCCTCCCAATATATTTTTTCATTGCAGTAAGGGCAGTAGAAGTGTGTATTATGTATAAAGGAAACTTTCGTGCTTTTAAATCCTTTCATTTAATATGTACAGATGGCGCGTTATCGCTTTGTATTAATGATAGCCTTATGCTCCATCTAAAGATTCTTCCTGATGGGGTTTCAATACTTCAGCCACTTAAGGGCATGGTGGCCGAAGAAGATGGTGAACTTCCTTCCCATCAAGCCGGTGCAGAATTTTTCCACACTCTCAACTATAGGTAAACACACACTCTCTCTCTAGTTCCGAGATAGAATAATTTCACTCGTATGAGCAAAGTGCTCGGCTGTAGTATTGGACGGGATGGATCTCTCCATCAGGGTGAACCTGTTTGAGAATGCCAGATATGCCCTGAATAGAAGCATCGTAGTATAGTTGGCATGGCAGACCTTTTTGGTACAGGTGTACGACGGGTTGTTTGGTGAGGCTGTTATTCAAAGTTATTAACGCCTCTTGGCATTTCAATGGAAAGCAAACGCGGGTAAAATTCGGATTGAACTTATTGTAGACGTTCACTGCGCCGAAGAAAGATTGGAAAGAATTTTGGTTGGGTGTTTGAGATATATGGCGTTGATTATGTCGAGGTTGCACATTTGTGGTATTTATGTACCGGATGTTATGATGTACTCTAATGGACGAATTGTAGAGAGAGAGAGAGAGAAGTTACATTTTTAATATATAATTGTATGTGTTTCGCTTCGCAGGAGGTGAAAAATGCTTGAAGGTGTTGTTCGTGTTCTTCAATGGTGTTGGAGAAGGTGATATAATCATCAAATTAGTGGGCCATGAAATCAACCCTGTGCTTTTGCATAACCTTTGGTGCGGTTCTGAAGCCAAAGGTTGATCTCGTAAATTCATACTGAACTCTGAGTGTGACAAACGACAGAAAGGGGTCGGGATTCAGAGTGTTAGTACAGGGTGAGCAGATATTTGAGAGCACACAATATAGGCGCCACACTTTACTGTGTGCTATAGTAACAGTTTTTTATGTTGCGGTAGACATGGCAGAACCTATTTTTGCGCAAGAAATGAAGGAACATGCAGTTATTGTCTCCTTGGCTGCAGGACACACCGATTTAAAATCTGGTGCATTCTTGAAAGTTTCCCAATTTTTTTTCAAAGTTCGGGGAGAATTGGGAGCTGCGGAAGTGGCGGATGTTTCCCAAATGGAAACCACATTGTCGACGTTCTGACAGTATCAGGATACCAGACTTTATAAGCCGTGTACAAGCTGCCTTCGATAAGGACCCTGGGAAGTCGGTGAGGGCACTCGCCAGAGAGCTGCAGGTTGATGAGGCTACCATCCGACGTGTGGTTCATGAGGACCTCCGTTACAAATCATACGTGATGCGGAGAGGACAGTTCATGTCCGAAAAAACCAAGGTGAACTACCTTCTATGCAGGCTCAAACATCCCGAGGATCCAGGAATGATCTGGTTTTTCTCAAACGATATCTTTGCTCAGGACCAGAAAGTGAACCACAAAAATGGTCGGTGTCTGTGTAAATTCCAAATTTACAGCATCGTTGATTGTTCTTGGTGTTTTTAGTAGCGAAGGTGATGTCATGCCTCCAAATATTTCTACTCCAGGTGCCAGAGTCAATGCCGTTGCAAACACCGATGTGTTAGCCACAGTTTTTGCGCATTGGAACACTACTGTAGTACGTGGGAGGCCGTATGTTTTTTTTAACAAGACTCAGGTCTTTCTCATACAGCCAGAATATCTCAATAATGAATGACCGAGAATCTATACGACCATGTCACACCTAATGTTGTGGCCCAGCTTCCCAGATGTCAATCCGCTAGATTAATACGTGTGGGGCGTAGTTGAGAGGGACTACAATAGCCATTTCCACAACACTGTTGCAGCTCTCAGATATTCTTTAGTGGATACAATGGCATACATTCCCAAGACCAACTACCATCAGTGGTTCCGACAGCATATTGTTGCACCAGGTTGCGGCTTGGCAGACTCTTCAGCCTGGATTCTCTCCTGTGCTGGGTCCTGCATCTTACCAGAGCGTGTTTCAACCATCCTACAAATTTATAAAAGGGAATAACGAGATAAGTCTTCTTTAAGTAGCCACCAGAATCCTTTTTTTATTTTCTCACATCAAAGAGAGCAGTGAAGTCACAGTGTACCTAAATACAAATGATGATAAATTAATAATCTGTTTTAAATAAATATCATAGAATATTTTATATAAAAATAAATAAATATATAATTTAAATTTCAAATATATTAAAACTAATATAAGAAATACGCCATTAATCATGATGTAACAATATAGAAGCTGTTATTGCCGCTGATTGCGGGTTTTTTAAAAGATGTCGTCCTTTAGGTGTATGTTCATCTAAATAAAACTTTAATATGTAATAAATGCACTTTTTACTTTGTCTATTCATTTTTCCCTATGGGCATCATTTTGTTCTCGAATAGCTGCCGCACCCTGCATGTTTGCAGGGCAGATGAAATATTGGTAGAAAATATCTAGGCTTTAGAAAGCCTGTCTAGGACATTTTATATGAGGGATAATTGATGGAAATCGAAACTGACAATGTCATTTAGTTTCCTATAACCGATTGAAAATATTTTGGTTTTTTTATCGCTTAGTCCCCAGAGTTACTGGGATAGCATATGGAGAGAAATACTGTTTGATTATGCCGTGTCTTAACATTAGCTGTAACTGCCTTCGGATCTCTATATGGTCAGGCGATATGGTCGTAAAGCTATTATTTTTGTCAGATATGGTTTAGTTTTTATGGGCGGAATTTTGAGTGGGTACATCGAACTTATTGACGGTAAAAATGTGCTAGATGTCAAATGGCAGTGGAGAACACAGGTTTTTAATTTTCTATTTATTTTTTAAACCTATTGAAATAGTGTAATAAAAATACCCTATAGTGGATATTGTTGCACCAAGTTGCAGCTTTGTAGGGTCGTCGACCTTGGTTTCTTTCTTCTTGGTGTTATACACGTTTCCCGAGAGGGTTTCCATAGTCAAAGCAAATAAACAAAAGTAAATAAATAATATTAAATGAAAATAAATTACCTTTTAAAGTTATTACGTTTATTTATTCGTTGTCTTCCTCGTAGGTCACGATCTGCAGTCTTGGTCCAGGTCCTCTCTCGCTCCAATAAGAAATCAAGATATATGTACGATAAAATATCACAAAATGAATGAAACTATAAAAATGAATGATGAAAATCTAAATAATCTGTATATTAAATAATAAAAATATATATATATAATTTAAATTTTAAATATATTGAAATAATATTATAAATAATTTTTAAAATACGCGCATTAATCATGATGCAGCACTTCCCCCTCTCCAGTGGTCGTCACGTCCTCGTGAGTGACCTCATCAATTCTTTCAAAATAGGGTTTGAGTCTCGAGACATGGACAATCAATGGGTCTTGGCCAGGATTATCTTTCGGTTCAATTAAGTAATTTACGTTGAGCAGCTTCTTTAATACTCGATATGGGTCAAAATATTTTCTCAATAGTTTTTCACATTTTCCGATTTTCCTGACTGGTGTCCAAACTGCAACTAAATGTCCTGGTGTTTTTTGTCTTAGATTATTTTCATTCTTTCCTGAGTCGTCTCTGTGTTGTTAATGACTACCTGTCTCGTCCTTGTTATTTTATCTAAGTAATTTTCTATATATTCGTCGTAATCGTTCATGTTACTGTCAATTGGGATATTCTCGTCGTCTAAGAGGGACATGGGTTCCCTCCCAAACTACAGGAAAAATGGAGAGAGCCTGTGGTTTCTTGAATCGTGGTATTATACGCGTGGGTGATAAAAGGGAGGATTTGGTCCTAGTTCTTCTGGTCTGTATTTACATACATGCTAATCTTGTTGATTAGAGTTTTATTTAGCCGTTCCGTTAGTCTGGGGATGGTAGCTCGTCGTGAAGCAGTGTTTAACTTTGCACATTTTCATGATCTCCTTCATCAAATTGCTAGTGAACTGTGAACCTCTGTCGTTAATCAGAAACCTAGGGGCCCCGTGACGTAAAAATATTTGTTCGATTAAAAATGTAGAGACTTCTTTCACTGTTGCTTATGATACTACCTTTGTTTCAGCGTACTTGCTATAATAATCAGTCAACACCATTATCCATTTCCTTCTTTTCGTTAATGGCAAGGGGCTAACAAAGTTAATCCCGATTCTTTCAAAAGGGTAGTTAGCTGGGGGAATGGGTTGCAAAAGTCCAGATGGCATGACGTTGAATTCATATAATCCGTGGGTCGTAGTGAAAGCTGCCTTCTCCTTGTCTTTCTCTTAAATTTCGACTTGCCAATATCCCCATCTAAGGTCTATTGCTGAGAAGTACTTCAATCCTTGGAGAGTATCCATTACGTCATCAATTCTTGGGATTGGATAGACATCCCTTACTGTTACCTCATTCAATTTTCTATAGTCTACACAAAATCTGAACATACCATCTCTCTTCTTGACCAGTAATACGGAGAAAGACCAGGGACTTGAAGATGATCTAATTATGCCTTCTTTGAGCATTTCATCAATTTGATCTTTTATAATGTCCCGCTCTTTGGGGCTCACCCTATATGGTTTGTGCTTTATCAGTTTTGCATCCTCTGTGTCGATCCGGTGTTTTGCCAAATTGTTCCTGCCTAAACTCGGCGAAAACAAATCAGCATACTTAATCAAAATTTGTTTTAACTCCTCTTTTTCTTTAGGTGGTAAATTTTTGTTTATATGGAATTGGATTTCGTCATTTTCAATTTGCTCTAACTTCTCTATGAACTTTACCTCTGCAGGAAGGCTTCCATAAGCCAATGTTTGGTCTTT
Organism: Cordylochernes scorpioides; assembly: GCA_030710605.1. Lineage (NCBI taxonomy): Eukaryota > Metazoa > Arthropoda > Arachnida > Pseudoscorpiones > Chernetidae > Cordylochernes > Cordylochernes scorpioides. The sequence goes on along the minus strand of CP092870.1, from coordinate 29,974,502 downwards.
CATGATTTTTAAAGGTCGAGGATAAGTGTTCGTTACCCAGATATGAGTTTTCCTATCCGTGACAGTAAGAAAACTACTTGCCAATCGAATACCATTTGTTTGAATCATTCTGTTGTTCTCTTCGATGACATATTTGCCATCCTCTGTTTCTATTGAGGCCCTAATCAATCTAATAGACAGTTCAGGTATACCAGTATCTTCAACGCTTTTTATTTTTTTTTCAGTTCATAATTGTTTATGTCATGAACATTCGTCAGATCGTATTTTATTATTTCTTTTTTGCAATCTATTTTCGCGTTCATTTTCTTAAGGAAATCTCTTCCAAAAATTAATGTCCGTAAATGCGTTTTCAAGATCACCAATTTGTGCGATAATGCTTTGTCGTCAATATTTATATTTAACAATATACTTCCTACTATGTCTAATTTTTTTTCCATCTGGTCCCGCACAGGTTTTTCCGAGTTTACTTATACCATGGCCTGTATCAAGGGCCGTTCTGAGGTCGACCACTGAGAAGTCAGCGCCTGTATCAACCAAGGCTTCAAAAGTCCCTATCTTGTCCACATGAATTTTTAATTTGTATTTAGGGTCCAACTTCTTGATTCCATTTATGGTCGACTTGCTTTGATTGACAGATTCAGACGCGACGCTTAATTTAAATCTTCCAACACGGAATATCTATTCCAGATAGGAATATTTGTCTGTGTGCTATGGCATACATCAGCATAAAGCCGAGGTCCTGATTTCTCTGATATTTCATTCATTTGGAATTTCTCTTCGACTTTCTATTGGATAGCTGTTGGATCCTCTTCTAGGATTCTTATAAACTTAACCGTATAATACCGGGCCACGTGCCCTGGCTTGTTACACTTAAAGCAGATTGGTCTTCCATCTTCCGTCCTATTTTTCTCATTTCTTTGCTTCTATTGTAGGTGTTTCTCTGAAGGTTTGGTTTCGGCACAAAGTTTGGATTATAAGGATGTCTAAGGATAGAGGGCTGGGGCAGGTTGTTTCGATATGCCTGGGAGTAGGAGGGGAGTCGTTTTTGTATTATTTGGAAGCAGGGGCCTGGGTCCTGGAAGTGGTCTGGTAGTTTCGTGTGGCAGTGGGCGGCACGTTCCTCGATTGTTGTTGAGGTTTAGAATAGGGTGGACAGTTATATAGACTTCTGGATTTCTCCACACGTTCCCGATACTTCTTCTCAAAAGAACCCATTTTCTTGCACACGACAAGAAGTTCATCGGTTGTTTTAGGAGGGTTTATAGGTAGAGCGCGATTGAATACTCTTTTTTTTTAGTCCTCCAATAACATGTTCAATTTTCGTTTCTTCTTCCATTGCAGGGTCAACCTTGTTACACAACACTAGTATTCCGCGAACCTGATTGCTGGTTAATTCCAGTGTTGCATTCTGTTAAGCTTCATTCTTAATTTCTCTTTATTCGCGTTCAAAGAAAAATCTCGAATGAGGCGGATTTAAATATTTTCCAAACTCGTGAAACTAGGTTTGTGCAAATTCAACCAGGTTTTGGCGCTACCCGTCATGTTCATGGCGGCATAACGCGCAATTATGTAGCCTGCCCAATGGTAGAAGAAACCAATCTCTTCGAGGGATTCTATCCATGGGCGAGGGTGTTCTGTCCCGTCATACTTCGGAATTTATATATTGGGGTTCAAAGCAACTGGGTCGGAACTAGCATCTCTACCAATTGTTGCACCAAGTTGCAGCTTTGTAGGGTCGTCGACCTTGGTTTCTTCCTTCTTGGTGTTATACACGTTTTCAGAGCGGGTTTCCATAGTCAAAGCAAATAAATGAATGTAAATAAATAAAATTAAATAAAAATAAATTACATTTTAAAGTTATTACGTTTATTTATTCGTTGTCTTCCTCGTAGGTCGCGATCTGCAGTCTTGGTCCAGGTCCTCTCCCGCTCCAATAAGCAATCAAGATATATGTACAATAAAACATTACAAAAGGAATGAAGCTATAAAAGGAATAATGATAATCTAAATAATCTGTTTTAAATAAAAATAAATAAATATATAATTTAAATTTTAAATATATTAACAATAATATTAGAAATAATTTTAAAAATACGCGAATTAATCATGATGCAACAATATATGACCTATTATCGAGTGGAACAGAAAGTATTTTGTTCTAGTTTATGTTAGTTTTTAACCGCACACTCCGTTCACTTTAAATGTGTGTGTGTGGGGTACACTCCGAGTTCTTCTCGGAAGAAAAAAAGTTCGTCTTGACCGATAAAAGGGAAAATTGTGTTTTTTTAACCAAAAAGTTATACATTATGCGTTTATTTCAAAAGAAATTTATATCGATAAAAAACATACAAAGAAATACTCAGAGATTCAATACAAAGGTAGAGAAACAAGCTCTTCCAGTCAAAACAATGGAAGTTGCTTCATGACAACGTCCCTGCCCTTAAAGCCAGCTTGGTTATGGATTATTTAGCTAAGCACTCTGTGACTGTTTCCTCTCATCCGCCTTATTCCCCAAACCTCTCTTTCCCTGTGATTTTTTAAATTTTCCTAGGCTCAAACTTCGTAAAAAGGAAGACGCTTTTCGTCATCAAAAGAGGTTGTTGAGAATGCGACGGCAGAAATATAAACAAGCTCAGGAAAATGGACCATGTACTGCTTTTCAAAAGCTTTTTGAACGTTGGAAAAAAATGAATAAATGACTTGATGTGAAAAAATAGTACAAATGCAATATTGTACTAGGATAAGGTGCATAAATTAAGAAAAGGCTTCTCCTTATCGTGCAACTGAAAGTTGCTGATGGCTTGCGCCATCTATCGGAATAAATATCAACTATTCTCGTTGATTTTTAATTATTGCAGAATTGGCCAAATACCCATTCTTGATTAATCAAGAAAAGCTAACCACGGACGCGTTTCGGGCTGTTGGCCCTCATCAGCGTGGTGCAAGCTGTACCTCAACGACCAAAATATTGGTCATTAAGGCATCCTGAAAAATCATGAAACGGGTAGTTAAGGCCAGAATTGCGTGAGAACGCTACACAATGTGAAAAAATAGTACAAATGTAATATTGTACTGGGATAAGGTGCATTAGATGGCGCAAGCCATCAGCAACTCTCAGTTGCACGATAAGGAGAAGACTTTTTCTTAATTTATGCACCTTATCCCAGTACAATAATATATTTGTACTATTTTTTCACATTGTGTAGCGTTCTCACGCAATTCTGGCCTTAACTACCCGTTTCATGATTTTTCAGGATGCCTTAATGACCAATTTTTTTTTTTTTTTGTCGTCGAGGTACAGCTTGCACCACGCTGATGAGGGCCAACAGCCCGAAAAGCGTCCGTGGTTAGCTTTTCTTGATTAATCAAGAATGGGTATTTGGCCAATTCTGGAATAATTAAAAATCAACGAGAATAGTTGATATTTATTTCGATAGATGGCGCAAGCCATCAGAAACTTTCAGTTGCACGATAAGGAGAAGCCTTTTTCTTAAAATGACTTAAGCTTTATATTTTTTTATTTTTGAAAAGTTCGGTTACTTTTTGATCATCCCTTGTAAAAGTAAAAATAAAAGCAGCGGGGGGCGATCATCATAAATTTCGATATTATTTTGATTTAGTATGAGGCAATTGATTATGAAGTTTTTATTTTTCAATGAATATTTCTCCTCTCTCTCCCCTTAATTTTCATGATCTTCCCTCGCTGTTTATATTTTTACTCATAAAGATTGACTTCTTTATTACATCGTTCATATAAGATTATATAAAGGTAAATGCAGAATAAGAACTCGTATAAATCGAATTGATAAATGTCGGGAGTTAATATATTTAATCTCTACTTTGGCTGCATTTTTATTTAGAGCTTTAAAAACCTATTTTTAAAATAGTTTATTGATTAATTTCATACAAAATTCTATAAAATAAGTACCATTAATTTTTAATAGAATAAGATTATAATTTCGAATGTATATAATTTATTTTATGCTATTAAATATTTTAATGAAGATTCTTCCCTGCTTTTACACTTTGAAAAAATTAAAAAGGAATCTAGAGTTTGGTTTCTTTTTACTCCTTTTAACTTAAACAGAAAATACCTTTTTAATTAAAAGCATAAAACTGATTCTTTGTCTTCGTTCCGAGCATCAATTCCTTTCAAAGAATTTAAACAAAACTTTTGAAGGGACGACATTCGCGCGCGAAAAGATTATGTTTTTGAACCCATGATTTATTTTGAGTGTTCCATATAGATTAATTTTCAGAAAAAAAAAAAAAAAATTTTTTTTTGGTCGTTGAGGTACAGCTTGCACCACGCTGATGAGGGCCAACAGCCCGAAACGCGTCCGTGGTTAGCTTTTCTTGATTAATCAAAAATGGGTATTTGGCCAATTCTGGAATAATTAAAAATCAACGAGAATAGTTTATATTTATTCCGATAGATGGCGCAAGCCATCAGCAACTTTCAGTTGCATGATAAGGAGATGCCCTTTTCTTAAAAAAAAAAAAATAAAAGTTTTAAAAAGCCTAATTAAAAATGCGCAAAAAGGAAGAAAATAAATCCGATATACATGATTAAAAATAAAAGTAACGGGATATACGACCATAATGAAATTGCGGCTTTATGTGATTTAATGTAAGACAACAGATTAAAAGTTTTGTTTCACGAATTTTTACCTCTTTACCCAATATGTGATGATCGTTTTCCTAAGCTTTCATTTAAAATTATACACATCCAATATTTTAAGTGTGATAGCTGAGATATTTATTTTAGTTTTTTCGTTTATTTTTAATAAGACGTTTTTCTAAAATAATAATTATATAATAGTTAATTATTTTAAAATTCTAATCATATTTTCATCATTGATTAGTTGTTAGCTAAAATAATTCCTTTAGCCGTTCTGAAATTGTATTTAATTTAGTTATCAACATATATTTATTTCTACTTAACAAATTTACAAACCTCTAGAAATCTGAAAATAATTTTCAGAAATACTACAAGATTTGTTGACAGAATTCCTAAAGCATTATATACAATATATATAGAGTATTGCGTTGATTCCCTCAAATACCTTGTCGTTGTTTTTTAGCTGTTTGAGACGCGTCTCTTTCTCTCTCTATCTTCTTAAGCATTTCATAAAGTAAAATAAAGTATTTACCTATGAAAATGAGTCCTTATCTTTCCATTGTTGACCTATCAGTCTCAAGTGATTTCCTGCTAAAATCGTCATTTGGACTCTTTTTTTAATTTTCAATTCAATGTGGTGTATAGTGTTGATCCTATAAAAATAGACTCTACTACACATATTAATGCACATAACTTGTAGCATCGATTTAATTATTCTTGAATCAGATATTTCCTGTTCCCGCATTGTTGGTTATGAAGTCCGTAATCATAAATAACATTTATTGAATTGCTCATGAGAGATGCCCATAAGATGACAATGGATTTTGTCATCCTGTTTTGACAATATAGTTACTTTTACGGGCTTACACGCAAAAGTAAAAAGTACTAGGTCCTAAAGTGAAAGTAATTTGACATACATACACGCTTACACTCAAATAGTACAACAACAACAACAAAAAGAGAGGAGGTAAATAAAAACACAAGATACTTTATAACAAAACCAGTACTATTTCTTTTATTCAGCGTTTATAGGGAGCAGACCGGGTCTACGCAGGTATCCGAGGAGATCACCAGTCACGAAAAAATAGAAGCATCTCCACACAATAACTCCTGGAAGAGTCCTCGCATTACCTTTGAACCCCTTCATGTAGAAACATGGCCACATTTGTCCAATGGCGTGGGAGGTCAGTTTGCTAATCAAATACAAAACATTTTCCCCAGCTAACTCAAAGCCTTTGAAATTTCTATGTTGTCAAATAATTTTACAGTTTTTCTAGTTTACTACATGTCCATTTCTATTTGCTTACTCAAAATGAAAATGGATTATTTCGAAATCTATTTTAAATACAAGTAATTATGCATTTTTTTTTTATTGACGTAACAACTGTTTTTAATAAGTTTACTCTTATATATATATATATCGTATATTTTAACCTTCTATTGAAACGACACTTTCTATTTACTACCACCCCCTATTTTGTATATAAACTATTGATACTACTTGTAAACCCTTATTTGTATGAAACACTAAAAACGTTGACGTCAAAATAAAAATCCATAGAGCGGTCAGTTGGAGACAGCTGGGGAGAGAGGAGGAAAATGCCAAAGCCCATGTGGGGCCGGCCCCCAGGGACTCTTTATAGACAACCCCTGTAAACAGGTAAGATTTTGGCGGGTGGTCAGCAGCAGATGGTTCTAGGGTGTGTTTCTCGGCAGTTCACTTCAGGCAGTCTCTCCATGTCTCAGGGTAAGCATCCGAGTTTGTGTCATGGCCTCTACCTCTGTCCCGTTGGGCTGTCCCCGATCCCTTTTTGTGCTAACATCTAGCCCTGCCTCTGCTTCTTGTTGTCCGCGTGTGGGAAGATCATCAACACTCGCCTCACGTACACGACTGCCAGTTCATCCATACGTCGGCACATTGCAACAATATTACATATATATATATATATATATATATAGTATAGTTATGAAAAATTTTAAGATTAATAATTTTTTTTAATTTAATTTAAATGTGTGAGGTTTGTTTTTTATTTTTTTTTTGTAATAAATAATTAGTTAGATTATATTTAAAAAAAAAAAAGAGAAAAAAAAGGTAACACCAGCAAAGCATCGGCAGTTACGCGTCATAGGCTGGGTGAAAAAAGGAATAAGCGAAGAGAAAGTTTTAAAGAGAAGAGCAAAGACAGAACCATGATAATAATTTTCCAAATATAAAATAAAGCTAATTAGAGAGAGAGAAAAGTATTTTTTGCTCTATTTTCTCTCTTGATGAGAGAGGTTAGATTTTTGTAATTTTTTTTTTTTTTTGGGATTTTTTTTTTTTATATATAAGCTTATTTTAAAGACAATCTAGTGTAAAAGTGGAGGACACGATATAAGATAATATATTAAATTAGGAAGGATGAAAACCTTAAGGGTTAGACCAATTGAAAACCATAAAGGTTAGACCAGATGGAAAGAGGATGGTACTCAGGTGGGCCTCTTCAGATGAAGACCTGAGCAGCAGTTTCGGCCCTTACTCCATTACTGCCAAACCATACCTCTTCGACCAAATAGAAAGCAATTTTAGGTTGGAACGGAGATAGGGTAATAGCTGAACCTTAGATATACTACAAAAATCAACTAATGAACTAAGACATTGTCATCTTCTGCACTTTCAAACCTAACTTAAAACATGTTTTTCAGTTCAGAAGTTAAATTGATTCGGTTCCCTAGACTTAATCAGATTGATATATACTTATCCCTTAGTGTTAAACTTTAAATCAAATTGTGTTTATTCTTTTTGGGTATAAGGACTGTAAGAGACTGATAAGAAATTAGTAATACAGTTAAATGATTATTATAAATATAGGAAAAATTGATCATATCCCAAGCCTTTAACAATGTGCGTCGACAAGGGAACAGGAAATCTAACATTAAAGAACATAGAAAAATAAACTTTGCCTGATGTTAGTAGGTTCAGATTATAGTCCAAATTGTGTTCATTTACTCTAAATAATAGGACTGCAGGAAAATAATAAGATATTAGTAGTAGGAGAGGATAAGGATTAATTGGAACTACAAGAAAGTATGATTAAATTCAAACAAGTTAAGAATGTGCGTCATACCATAAATGGAAAAATCAGCTTTATCAGACAAAGACATAAGTCCCTTGTCTGAAGATGGTGAAAATGCTTTCCCATAATAACTCACATCATCAATTTATTTGAACTGGTCCTAACGGAACCGTATATTCTATATATAGTCGTATCTATACTTTTTTTTAAAATATAATATATGAGGACCATTACCTGTAATTTCTGCTAAATAAGAAGTTTAGGAATTTAAGTTTTAATGCTTCATATCAATTAGATTGAATGTTCATTCTCTATACCCCCCTTTATAAAGATTGAACACGCATAGATAATTGTTATGTATGCTCTAAGGAGAGAAAGAAAATATTCTAAAGTTATCGTATAAATTTAAAGGATCAAACAAAGTAAGAATTAGAGAAAACACAGAAATAAAGGTATGGTATTGGTAAGCAAAGGTAAAAAGAACAAATCCAAACAAATAAGTAATGTGCGACGTTTCGGCATCAGCGTCGCTACAATCTTCAGACAAGTCTGAAGAGGGCCACAATGTCGCTACCGAAATGCTACATACCACTCATTCACTCGGACCCGGTCCCGTTACCTTGTGTTTATAATCTATAATCCTAATTGTGTTTAATCAGTATGGTATTGGTGTTTCTGAATATTGAATTTAATAGTTTCTATTAGTGTAGATGGAATTTTTTTTTTATTAATTTAAAATCTTAATTATTATTTGTTCTAAGTCCAATTAAAAGGGGTGAAGAAAAAAAAAGAAACAAGGAAAGCAAAAAAAAAAATAGAAAAATAGAAAAAATAAATAAATAAAATAGGAAAGGAGAGAAAGATGAGGTTGAATAATGAAAGAAAATTTATTTGAAAGTATTTATAATAGCTTATCAGTACACTTAATTAATGTGATAGCATTCGTTATGAATGTTATGATTTCAAGAGTATTTACCTATAATTAAATTATTTATTATCTAGATTAGCGGAATGTAGTTAGTGTTAGTAAATCAAGAGAGATAGATGATGTGACTCTTGTTAGTTGCCTCATTGTCTACAAGTGAAAGTAGCATTTAAATTGAGTGTTCCATTTGAAGTCAGTATTGCTGTTAACATTATTATAGATAATTCAGTTACATGTATTGAATTGCGGTTCATGTTATCAACTTAAAATTCAATATAATGCATGTTACAATTAACATCACAAGCAAATTTTACTCACCCAGGGGGGAACGGTTAATGTCTATAAATAAATTTTCGATTTAAAAGTTAGCGGAGATAAACAAGTTTGAATAATCGGTCAAAAGTTAATTAAATTCTCATAGTGAAATTTTTAAAGTCATTGAAGTTGAAATTGTATGAGAATTTATTTTTGTGAAGATATTTTCTGATTGCTAAAATGTTAATTTTTTAAATTGTATTTTGGCTGAATCCATTTTTTTGAAATTCGTCATTTAGGTTTTTAATTTTACTTATAAAGTTGTTTAGTTTGTTGTTAATTCTGTAGTATCTTAAAAATTGTCCAAAATAGATACCTTTGGTGCAATTTTTTGATATATTTGAATCTTGTCTATTATATTTAATAATGTTGAAATCGAAATTTGATCTTTTGTCATATACCTCTATACTTTTTTCTTTTAGATTTATGTATAAATCGAGGAAGTTGACTTTTTGATTAAATTTGATTTTCTCATTATTTTTTAGATTCAGATACGGAGGATAGATTTTTTCTATTAATTTTGAAAAATTATTATTATTGAATATAAGGATGTCATCTACATATCGGAACAACCACCTATCCTCCGAATTTGAATTTAATCATACTTTCTTGTAGTTCCAATTAATCCTTATCCTCTCCTACTACTAATATCTTATTATTTTCCTGCAGTCCTATTATTTAGAGTAAATGAACACAATTTGGACTATAATCTGAACCTACTAACATCAGCCAAAGTTTATTTTTCTATGTTCTTTAATGTTAGATTTCCTGTTCCCTTGTCGACGCACATTGTTAAAGGCTTGGGATATGATCAATTTTTCCTATATTTATAATAATCATTTAACTGTATTACTAATTTCTTATCAGTCTCTTACAGTCCTTATACCCAAAAAGAATAAACACAATTTGATTTAAAGTTTAACACTAAGGGATAAGTATATATCAATCTGATTAAGTCTAGGGAACCGAATCAATTTAACTTCTGAACTGAAAAAACATGTTTTAAGTTAGGTTTGAAAGTGCAGAAGATGACAATGTCTTAGTTCATTAGTTGATTTTTGTAGTATATCTAAGGTTCAGCTATTACCCTATCTCCGTTCCAACCTAAAATTGCTTTCTATTTGGTCGAAGAGGTATGGTTTGGCAGTAATGGAGTAAGGGCCGAAACTGCTGCTCAGGTCTTCATCTGAAGAGGCCCACCTGAGTACCATCCTCTTTCCATCTGGTCTAACCTTTATGGTTTTCAATTGGTCTAACCCTTAAGGTTTTCATCCTTCCTAATTTAATATATTATCTTATATCGTGTCCTCCACTTTTACACCAGATTGTCTTTAAAATAAGCTTATATATATAAAAAAAAATTCCCCAAAAAAAAAAAAAAAATTACAAAAATCTAACTTCTCTCATCAAGAGAGAAAATAGAGCAAAAAAATACTTTTCTCTCTCTCTAATTAGCTTTATTTTATATTTGGAAAATTATTATCATGGTTCTGTCTTTGCTCTTCTCTTTAAAACTTTCTCTTCGCTTATTCCTTTTTTCACCCAGCCTATGACGCGTAACTGCCGATGCTTTGCTGGTGTTACCTTTTTTTTCTCTTTTTTTAAAAATATAATCTAATTATTTATTACAAAAAAAAATAAAAAACAAACCTCACATATTTAAATTAAATTTAAAAAAATTATTAATCTTAAAATTTTCATAACTATACTATTTGATACAGAATTAGCTTGCTGTTCTGACTCAAAATTAATTCAAAATCTGTTGTTCTTAATACTTTACTTTTATTAAATCGACGTATACAACAACTGGAGAATACTATGGAAAACACGGTAAAATCTGTCTCGAAGAATTCTGAAAGGATCCAAGAAATTGAGAAAAGAATAGATTTCACGGAAATGAAAATGAGAGAAAGTAATTTAATTTTTTACGGAGTCGAAAAGAAAGAAAATGAAACAAGCGATGAATCTCTCGCAAAAATAAAACAGATAATTACGGACAATATGCAAATCTCCGAGAATATTAACATCCTTAAATGTCATCGATTATCTAAAAGGCCGAGCGCACCCCTACTGGTTGAAATACCCAAATATGAAGACAGAATAAAACTATTTAGGAATGCATTCAAGCTTAAGCAATTAAGGATTTACATAAATAAGGATTACACCTTAAAAGTTAGAGAACAGCGTCGATTGTTGATTAATAAGAGAAAAGAACTTTTGGCTAAAGGAATCTCATCTAGACTTCGAGATAGCAAGTTGATTGTGGGAAGTACTGTTTACCAAGTTATAAATGATAAGATCATGAGTTCAGAAGGAACTGAGATATAGCAAACACTCAGAAAGGAACTGGAAGGATCACATCATATCTCTTTTTACAGGCAAGAAAATATCACCATCAATCACATATAGCTAATAGGAATGGAAAACTAAACTACTCGATTTAACAACTATTAAAACTTGGTCACAATTATGTAAATATTATGTATTGGAATTTTTCCAATTTATACGTTTTCCCTTTCATTAATTATTTAAAACAATTTGAAACATTTGCTATAACGGAAACTTAGTGCCAATTTTATCTAAAACTCGAGATCGAGAATTTCCAGGTTTACCAATCACTTGCCAGAAAAATCTCGGGTCAGGGAAGAAGCTCTGAAGACATCATTGTGGGAATTTATATCAAAAATAAACACATACTGGACAATGTTGAAGAGAAAACTAATTGGATTTCGGTTACTTAAAATGAACCCAAGCATAGATTCATTGCTGACTTGTATAACCTTCACGTATCTACCTCCTAACGAACTCCAACTAGAGAATATATATATCACCATTATATTCTTTATTATCCAACTTTATAGACAATAGTTCAGTAGCTCTAAATCTATATAACTTCCATAAAAATGCTGTAAAAAAGAAAGACTTAACCGAACATTCAAACTTACCAAAAATTTCTGTTTGATGAGAAAGACAGAACCAACATCCAATTATTTGTTTAGGCAGATACGATAAGTTAACAATGATAAAACGGTGTTTACCTTACAACCCTGAACACGAGGATTTCCTGGGAAATCTCTTAAAGATTTCTTAAAAAATACATGGCCCACCTGTGCTGTGTGAGAGCTTAAGTGGTCTTGTTTCATATGTAAATACCTGTTTTCTTTCCTCTTTTCGCTCTCCACTTCTCCCATCCATATTTCCAAAATTTTTTTTTTTTTCTCTTTTTTTGATTTTTTTTTTTTTTATTCTTCTTATTTTTTATTCTTTCTTATAATCTGTATATATTTACCAAATGTATATAATCTTTCCCCATTTTTTATTTCCCACTTTCATAGGTTTCTCCGTTTTGTAACCCCAAGGAGAATCCTCTGTAAGACCTGTGTGTCTTAATAAAGGCTTTTGTGTGTGTGAAAAAAAAAAAAAATACTTTACTTTTCCTCTATTTTCCAAATATAAAAACAATTACTATTAATATATATATATATATATATATGTAGAAATATTATATTTAAATTTGTATATATTTATATTTAATATTATATTTTTAAAAAGATATATATATATATAAGATTTTTTCTGTTGTATTTTGATCATCTTGAAGTTTAAACTATGGCAATGCAGTCGTGGTTGAAATAACAATTTTGAAAGTATGAAAATAAAATAAGTTTTGAAAAGAGATTGTTTTAATTGAGCTAAGGTAATATAAAGAACATAATTTGATTAAAGTAATGCCTGGCTTAAGGCGTAAGAATAAAAAAATGAAAAGCTTATTTACATAATGTACAAAAGTTTTTAGCTGACTAACGGGAAAGGTAACAATTTATTCCGCCTTCTACATGCTAACAGGTAAGCATTTTAAGGCTCAATACGGGAAAGAACAACGAGTTTTTATATGCAAAGCGTGACCTCTGGCGGTCGATTTAACAGAATATTTGATTCTATGATATATAATTCTAAATAAAATAATATTTTGATATAACAATTTTAAATAAAAAATATTGTAATTTAACATATATATATATTTTTTAAATTTCTAATTTGGTAAAATATTCTCACACATTAAATATTCATTTTATCATATCCTTTTTATTTGATTTACCAATTTCTCTTGTATCTTATTTGATTTTTTGATTCTTCTTCTTTTTACCTTTCTTTGGTCAAATTTGTTATCTATTAGAATTATTTATCTCCTCTATATTTTGAGAACGTTTCATTTAATAAAGATATTTATTTTCTTTTTCATTAAACTTTATTGATTTAATTGATTTTTGTTGTTTCCCCTTCTTTCTACATTTCTTTGGCAAATTTTTATTGGTTTTCTTTCTCCTTTATCTTTTAATAAACATTTTATTTACACAAAATATACTTATTTTACTTCTATAATAATATACTTCCTAAGATGACTTAGAAGTCTGATAATTATTACACTTCGTTGTCATGAAGATTGAACAAATGTTCAAATTTTCAGGATACTACACTTGATCTGGAAGTATATAGAAATTGGCTAACAGACACACGCATGATAATAAATTAAATAAAAGCTTTTAAAATGTACAAAAATGCTGATATTTAGAAACATATTGTTACATTTTATTTCCGTATTTAATAAAGCAATATTTTAACGAAGGAATCTCCGCTTTGTTGCCTCCCATTGTATTCGACGAAGCTATTTCCACCTTCCAGGAATTTCCGCGTGTGCAACTTCTTTGTTTTACGCTCCTTGAAAAAAAAATTCGATGATTTTTCGAAGAGTATATATAGAGCGTATATATAAGTATAGTAGTACTTGTATAACATAATATACAGGTATTTAGTTAATGGATTATATAAGAGATTTCAATAAAGTTAATTTAACTCCGTAATTACAACCATCAAATGATCAGCAATCCAAATTGTAATTTTAAAAAGACTAAGGGATTTTTAAAACAATATTTTATTGACATAATAAATTGAGGCATATATGTATTCTGGTATATATTTTCAAAACTCTATTTCCAAAATAACACAACAAAAATTATATATATACTGCACTACATACATATAGGAAGTATGTTACATAAAGATGCGGGAGGATGGTATTCATGTACCAAAAATGCACCTCTTCTTAAAACAATTCATTTAATTCATCAACCCAGTTCAAAACGTAATGGCGGGGATAAAGAAGGAGAGATAAATAACCAGTTTTGGAAAATTCAGACAAAATCCCAACCTGTATACCATAGCTACAGACTTTGGCCTTCATCAGTACACACAGGGGCAATTTCGGTTTCTTAAAATCCTACGAGAGAAGTTATGAAATCGGTCAAGTAGACCGAGAAGATGGTGAAGTGGCAGGGCCAATTTTCAGGCTTGAATAAAACATGAATTTGTGGGAAGATGGTATTCAAGTACTAAAAGTAGCACCTCTTCCTTAAAAAATCATTAAAACAAATTAATCTAGTTTATAACTCCAGTACAAAACGTGATGTTATGGTTCATTCTCTATCATCATTAGGTTTGAATGAGATAAGACATTTGATTGAGTGGAGATAGGAAAGAAGAAGATTAGGTTTGTACTGGGGTGATAAACAGAATGCTTTATTTTATGGCATCTTCAAAGGAGGGGGTGCTACTTTGGTAACCATCTTAGAGAAACATTATGTTGTATCCTAGCTTGAAAATAGGTCCCGCCACTCTACCAGTGTAAGTACCTTTTAGCCAATTAGACAGATTTGATAATTCCTCACGTAGGATGTTATGAAATCAAAGGCGTCTATGTACTGATGAAAGTCAAAGCCCGAGAAAACTGCTCTTAGATATAGAAAACCGAAGACGCTAAATGGTTTCTACAAAGTCGTTAAGGACTGTTGGGATGGTCTTGATCAAAATATTCTAAGACAAAGTTTGATTTCCTTTAAACATCGATGCAGGGCTGTTTCTAAACGTCACAGATAGAAAACAATAAGTTGTAGAAACATTTGTAAATTATTTTTAATAAAGCATTAGATTCGTTCTTAAAAAATGAAACACCATCTTTAAAATATACCTATATAAAGTATGAGATAAAACAATGAACACATAACACAAAAATAAATTATCTACTAGACATCACATATATAATTAGTGAGCGCAACGTGAATATGTAGAGAACGTCTATAGAGCACATAGGTAGTAATTTCGGAGTTCTTATACAACTTTTGAAATACATATACATGTGAATCTTAGGGAAAAATTAAGAAAATCTAAAAATAATAATAATCGATTTTTACATTTCAAATTAGAGAAAAGTTTGGTAATAGAAATTGGTTCAAATTTAATATTTTACATTCAAATTTAGAGAATGTTATACAATTTACAAAGGTACCTATACAAAGATAAATTCAGAAGGTTTTATGATATCAATATAAAGGTAGATCCAAAAGTTTTATTGCGAGCTAAGAAGGCAGATCAAATATCATTGCTGGAAAGTGCTTATATACACTCATGGACAAAACTAAAGGAAGTGGAAAGTCTTAGATTAGCAATGGCGCCGTTTTTTTTTTTTATTTTTTTTTATTTTTTGAAGGAAACAGAGGCAATTTTTTTGTTCACACTTGGTTATCTCGTGTATCTTCAATAAAGGTCACTGTGTATCAAATATCTTTCAGAGTTATTGTCTGAATCCTAAAATACATGATTAAAGGTACGAATTCCTTAAGTTTGTCCATGCGTTTATTTATGGAAAATTATAAATTGTATATATTCGAAGATATTTTTTCAAGAGAATTTTTTTGAGAAAAAAAGGTAAGAGAAAATTTTCATTATTATCAGCGCTAATTAGTTTATCTTTTTAAAAAAAATATGCCCAATATATATGTTATTTTGCCCAACATATGTTATTTTGCCTATTTACATACTTATACAAAATATAATATCCTTGCGTTTAGAGTGGATGTATTAATATAAACTTTTCTTTCAAAAAATTTGACCAAATAATTTTTGAAACTCTTTTTGAAATTTGGAATGGTGGCAGATCTATTTTTTTTTAAATAAAAAAAACCCTTCTCGTCGTCATTAAATTTTAAAAAATTCAAGTAAAAATGTTAAAATATGCTGAATTTTATCTTACCAATCTTTTATTTTATTAATTACAAAACACACACGCTATATCCTGTATAGATATATTTGCGTGGTTATATTCTAAACAGAAAGCGTGTTGACATTTCTTAGTATTACCTCCTTACAAAATAAGAATAAATAATATTTAGGTAACTAGAGAGAGCCAACAATGGAGGTCCCGCCGCCGGTGGTGGCGGTGTGAGAGGTGTCCCACAAAGATGACAGGAACGGCGAAGGTGCTGGCTGCGCTCGGAGCCTGGGCGGTGGCAGCGACGGTGGCCGTCACGCGGCCCCGGGTGGAGTTCGGGGGGTGGAAGCCGATGCTTCGGTCGGATGACGACTCTCGCGTCTACGTGGCGATGGTGGAGTCCAACAGTAGTGCCATGGCATCTAACCGCGTCATGACGGTCAATCGCACTGCTCCACGCAGGCTCTTCGAGGACTACGTCAGCTCGAACCATCGCTTCACGCCGCCCTTCCAATCTCGCAATGTCTACTTCCAGCAAGAACTACGCAATCACAAGGCAGAAGCCCATAGCTTTGTGCCGCGAGGCTCCGAGATAGAGGAGAATCTAGTGTTACCTCCGTTCAAGATGGAGACTCGAGAGCCCAAATCTGCGATGTTTTTCTCGCCATCGAAGCTCCGGGAGAGTTCGACGACGGCCGAGGACTCCTGTCTACCTGACGTGCTGGAAGGTCGCACTGCGCCGGAGTCTCTCATGGACGCTGCTGCTACGGCCGGGGCGTCTGCCTTCCTGCGGTTCTTGGACCAAGATCCTCTACCCGCTCTCGCTGCCAGCGGTAAGTTCTTCAGCGAACTGAATGACATAACATTGACTTGATTGATATTTCTATATATATAAGGCGTAACTTGGGTTCTATGAAAGAAAACAAAACAAATATTTTCAAAATATCTCAAGGGATTGCTTTCTCTTTATCAATTTATTGCGCAATAAACTTATGCGTAAATTCTGAATTCTTGTAGATCAGGATTTGTAAATTACTTTAATCTCTTATTGTGCAATCAATTGTTAAAGAGAGAGAGCAATCCTTCGAATTATTTAGAAAAAAAATGTTTTTTTTTTCTTTCACAGATCCAGGTACGTACTTTTTATATATACATTTATTTAATGGATCGCCTCTTTAGACTCAAATTTATTAATTGATGTTGAATATTTTAAGTCCTGATTATGATGTTTTGTGAATTTAGAAATTACTTGACAAAGATATATTTTTTTGAAAAAAAACATCTCCTTATCGTGCAACTGAAAGTTGCTATGGCTTATGCCATCTATCGGAGTAAATATCAACTATTCTCGTTGATTTTTAATTATTACAGAATTGGCCAAATACCCATTCTTGATTAATCAAGAAAAGCTAACCACGTACCCGTTTCGGGCTGTTGGCCCTCACCAGAGTGGTGCAAGCTGTACCTCAACGACCAAAAAACTGGTCATTCAAGCATCTTTAAAAATCATGAAAGGGGTAGTTAAAGCCAGAATTTCGTGAAGACGCGACACAATGTGAAAAAATAATGGAATCTGGAATAAATAAAAATCAACGAAATAGTTGATATTTATTCCGATAGATAGCGCAAGCCATCAGCAACTATCAGTTGCACGATAAGAGATGCCTTTTTCATAATTTTATGCACCTTATCCCAGTACAATATCACATTGGTACTATTTTTTCACAATGATATATTTGTAAATTTAGAAAGAATGACTAAAAAATAAACAAATTATTGATTGATGAGTATTTAAAAAAATATTTCAATAAAATGCACTATAAAAAGAGAGTGAGAGGCAAATTAAATATTAACGCTACCGGCGGGGAATGATAAAAATTAATTTCACATTTATTGTGATTTAAAACGAATCAACTGAATGGAAAGTGTTTCTGTTTCACTAAATATTTTACCTTTTCACTCACTATACGATGATCGTCCCCCGCCACTTTTATCTTAATATTTATAAATCTTATTTTTCACAATGACGTTATTAATGAACTATTTATTTTATGTGAACAATAGTTATCCAGAAATTATATGAAAAGAGAAAATAAAAATCAGGTAAAAAGTTTCTTTCAATTTTGAATTTGCAAGCTTTCGAGCACTGCTGCTCTTCAAGGGCTAATACTCTATGTACAATCTCTAAATAATCATTATACAAAATAATTGAAAATTTTTTTATTGGCATATTTATTTTATAACTTTTCGAGTTTTTTCATAACATTTTTAAAAGGGTTATTTTATTTTGTTAATTATATATCTAAAAAAAACTAGGTAAGCTAAATAAGATTTAGGGCAGCGTAGAAGAGCATTTTGAGTTGAAAGTTCGCCCACACAGTTTCATAGAAATAAAGAAGATAATCATTATAAGCCGAATATTCGTGTTTTAAACTCGCTCTATAACGGTTTATATCTAAAATACTAGCAGATGTGTACCAGGCTTCGCCTGGGTTTTATCCGAGTGAAAGTTTACTTAACGAATATTATTGATAATAATATTCCAGAACACACAGAATATTATGATAATAATGATCATGGTATTCGTTACATTATATATTTATATAATATATAAAATATATTTTTCGAGCGAACATATCCACTCTCTCTACTGAATAGATTTTTAAAAAGATATATATAAATAAAAATATCAAGAGATATACGAGTACTGCATGAATACCAAGTTTTTTTACAAGGTCATTGGAATATTATATTGCTAAATCCTCAAATTAAATATTAAATTTATTATACTTGTGAAACACATTTTTAGCATTTTTACAATTTATAAATGTAATTTCACTAGATACCGCGAGAGGCGCTGCTTGCGAGTGAAGTAGAAAATTTGCAAATAAAATTGCAACGAATATTTATTTCAAATCAAATTCAAACCAGAAACTTTCCCAGTAATATAGTAAATAACTTTCTAAAGTGTCCCGGCGATTGGATAATCTTACCTTTTAAAAACATTCATCGTGTGAACAAACTAACATTCATCGTGTAAACAAACTACGTGTAAAATGATTAACCAATCAAATTCATTTATCGTAGCGGCCACTGCTGCGCCAAGCGGTAAAAGGCTGGAACTAATGCTTTTTGGTTTTACATTGAAAAAAAAAGCACATTAACCTTTTTAGTTTTTTGAATAGCCATATGTTAAACGAAATCTTCAGCTACCTACATGCGAAATTTCATTTGATTAATTCTGTAGATTTTGCGCAACGCGATAACAAACATCGATATCGGATTTCATTTTTATATTTATAAAAGGATCGAAAATAAAATATAGATTTTATTTCATTTCACCTCGAGCTTCATTTGAAGCACCTACATAGAAAATATTCAAGTTTGGTAATTGTATTATAAGCCGTGAAGTATTCTGGTTGAAATCTCAACATTTTCATCGAAATTAACGAATTCGTAAAAGTTCAGTTATCGAGTTTTGTAAATATATATTTTTGAATTTATATATTGATCAACAAGGTGCGATATTATAATTATTGCACCTATTACAGAGGAAACAAACAAAAAAAAAACAAATTAAAACTTAGGATTAAATATTTACAAATTCAGATGTATATATATATTAATCGAAAGAGTTCATAAAATTTATATAAACAAAGTGGTTGAGATATATGTAAGAGAGATAAATAATTTATATCAGGGAACAATCAATGTCTCACTTCTGCAAAGTTCGGACAGTCATAGATAAGGTGAAGAGCAGTTTGTTCAGTTTCTCCGCAGGAAGAATTTTGTGTTATTTTAATATTAATAAATATACGTATATAAATCTCCATATGAAATTAATAAATGATGAGGAGCTTATAACTTGTTCAAATATTTTATATATAGAAGTCGGTGGACGAGGGGTTAAAACCCTCGATTCCCGACAGCCATGAACCGGGATCGAATCTTGCGTTGGACACCTTGTTTTAATATGTAAATAACCTTCACATATTAATTATTGTTGTAAATATCATAATCTAGGTTTCTCTTTTTGAGCGGAACCTAGTAAATTTATTTTGGATTTTGGAAATATTTTATTAATATCCTCTGAGATAGGAAATAAGAAGATTATATCCTCTAGTATTTCAACGTTATGTTTCTAGGCGCACACAGTCTAGTCTCTAGAAACTAGGAAATGGATTGAACGCTCTAAAAACCTGTGGCTCCCTGAAGAAGATAGACGATCAGCCTTGTAGAAATATCGGAGAGGAATCGTAATTATAAAAATATTTATAATTTCTTACTGTGCTGCCGAGAGTATAGACGCTTTATTGATTCTTTTCTAATCGAAGTTTAAAGTTTATTATTTTATATACATATACACTCATAGACAAAACTTAAGAAAGTGCAAAGTATTTGATATCGTCTGTTATTTTGAACGAGACAGAAGCAATTTTGTTCACACTTGGTTATCTCGTGTCTTCCATAAAAGTCACTGTAATATCTTTCAGAGTTATTGTTCGAATCCCGATATACATTCTGAAAGGTGCAACTTCCTTAAGTTTTGTCCATGAGCACATTTTGTTATTCAGCATCTTTCTCTTTTTGAATCCTTTTTCAAGGAAAAATTGGCAAATGTTTTATCAAAACCTTATTTATATAAAAGAACAGAGACAATAAGATGCTGAGGAACTAAATATGTAAAATGATAAACTTTATACTTCGTTTAGAGAGAGGAGTCAATAAAGACTATAAACTCGGTAGAAATTTCATAAATATAATAGCAATAGATCTCTAATTCGAGAATTTAACGATGTTTGTCCAAATTGATTGTGAAACACCATTCTAATTACGGACAAATTCGGGGTCTTCTCGAATTCACGTTCAACTGGATTTAATTTATCTATAAATGCTGTATGCTGATTATCCTCTTCGTAATATAATTCTGGATCCTTTTCAGGGATTGGTATGGAATTTATTAGGTTGGTAAGGTTGTTTTAAATGACAGTAAATAGGACCATATTTTGTTTCTTCTAGTTATATAATTCTGAGACACAAAAGTAACAATATTAATTATGATTTTTAGTTCTCGCCAAACCATTGGTAACTAAAAGGCATAGTTTTCAATTTCCCTGATTTCGATTGCAGAAGCCCTCATTTGCGAGTTCTGCATACAGTTTGATACTGATCTTGGTCACTTAAGACAACACCAAATATTCTTTATAGAAAAATTTCACCTTTGGGGAAATACACGTTTTTGCTTTTTGGAGTTGGCAATTTTCACAAAGAAAATATCTTCGAGTTACTTCGACGTTTACTGCTATATTTCTTTTTTTATATTTATAAAAATAAAATTATTGTTGAACATTTGTATAATATATATTCACAATGGGGTGTATATGTGTGTTGTATATATATACTTTATAAATATATGTAAATAACACAAACATATTATAGATCTTCAAGGTTAATATATTTTATTTATAGAGGACAGTTGCTCATATACTTTTAAATAAACTATAATATGTAATCTAATTCAAATATTAATGTATTATCATTATATTAAATTTAACTGAAATAACTTTCGCATATGTACATATATACGTATATATATATATATCATCCCCCTCTAGTTTAAGTTTTCTAATGCTCTTTCTCTCTTCAAGACTTCACATTCCTATTTATCTCTTTGGTTTTGCCATGAAATCTCTCTCAATGTAATTTTTGATCCTGTTTTCATGCTATCTATTTCCTTCCATAGATTATTGGTCTGAATATCTTTTTAGATTTTTTAAATGCCTCTAAAGAACGGAGGTTCGAGATTGTTCTCTATCAAGGTTTCGCTTTTTATCCATATCAAGTAACGCTCTTTTTCTTTATCGCCGTTCTCTAAGGTCCTATTTGATCCGAGGATAGCGAGGATTCTTCCTCCTTCAGAACAACCTCCATTTTTCTCAAGCAGCGATCCTTAACAACACCAGACCTTTCTTTAGTCCGTATTTATTATAATTATATGATTTCTTTTCTATATAGTTTTCTAACAGTCTCGAATTACACTGGTCTACACTGAAAAATATGTTTTTGATAATGCATCATTTTCTGACTTAATTTGAGGTGCTGCTCACGAATATAATGTTAGTTTTTATGAATCTCATCAATTTTAGAGATATAACATATACATATTTAGACCACAATGTGGTACATCAGTCCATATTAGCGGTACGAAAAACACATTGAACGCAAATAAAAACTGAGAACGTCATACCAAAAAGTATTTTATTTACTGTAGTATAAGAAAACCGAATCTATACAAAAAATTTGAATGCTACAGTCAATATCCTTCATGAATTTCAAACTTTTCGATTTTCTCTTATAAGTGTATTCCGGCAGGTCGCGGGACAGATTCCAGCAGTAATCTGCCATCATGTGGCAGTCCCAGACACCTTGATATCTCTCTTCCATCACTTTCATGTCTTGATGGAATCGCTCACCTTGTTCATCACTACATGCACCGAGAT
The DNA here is from genome assembly GCA_030710605.1 of Cordylochernes scorpioides. Classification (NCBI taxonomy): domain Eukaryota; kingdom Metazoa; phylum Arthropoda; class Arachnida; order Pseudoscorpiones; family Chernetidae; genus Cordylochernes; species Cordylochernes scorpioides. The sequence goes on along the minus strand of CP092870.1, from coordinate 29,952,040 downwards.
TATCAGGGAATTTGTAGAATTTGTTTGTCATTCAGGAGCCTCTTGATTTGAGGTCCGTCAAAAACTCCTGCTTCTATCTTTTATAGGCTAATATATATTTGAAGCATTCTCCATCTTTATCTAGAGTAAACTGCTTACAAAAACCTAACTTTATATGTAATGGTGGTAGAATGATTTTTTCCCGAGACACCAAAGGTTTGCTAATCACATTAGCTCTTCCTACTGTAAGTTCATCTCGAAGAGACTATTTTTTTGTTTTCCAGTGTATTTGCCGTGCACTGCTATACCACATGCATAAAAAAACAAGGATACTTGGTGTATCCGCTTTGAAATCCCTGTAAAAAGTTAACCATTTTTAAATCAACGCAAATAAACCAAATTATGCTCATTGTATTTGATTTTATTCAAGATGGGTTTTAAATTTTCAACGTTTTCTTTCATTTTTGTTGTATACGCTATTGGAATAGATGCATATTTATTTCCATTATCAAGTAAAACACATTTGAGGCTACGCACGGAACCATCGATAAATAGGCGTCAATCTTCAGGACGGTATTCGTTTAGTTTTAAAAGGTGTAGTAAGCCTTTTACATTAGTGCAGTAAACCAGATTTGCATCCTGCTGATAGAAAGGAAGGAACGAACTTTCTCTTGTCCGATAAAATGTTACGTTGACATCGTATTCGAGTTGGTTCATTTCTTTTAATCTTGATGCAAGCAGTTCCGCATCTTGCTTTGAAAGTCTCAGGTCACGTGTCAAATCATTGAGTTTTGGTTGTGAAAAACGTTTTGGACATTCTTGTTCTCCATAGTTCTCACTATCAGAATCATCCAGTTCGATATCTTTTTGTGTGGTGTCTTCTGAATCATCATAAAGAGGATTATTAGCACTGGATGAAAAAACTGGGAGGGGACTATTTGGGCTGTGTGGTTTTGGAAGTCTAGCTGAATATAGGTCTTTGTATATGAGCTTTTTCTTACCATTCCTGTTAAAGTGTTTCAAGTCTTGTACGCAAAAGTAACAATCATTGTCATGATTTTTTGGCTTTCGCCAAACCATAGGGATCCCAAATATCATTTGCTTTTCACCCTTTGCCCACAGGCGCAGTGTTTCGACACACGTTTTGCATACCTTATGTGGAGCCCATCTCTTGTCCTGGTCTCTTAATTTTATACCAAAATATGTGAAATACGCCCGCTTTACAAAGTCTGTTATTGCATTTCTTTGCGCTTTTACAGTATATTTGCCACATATATAAAAGAAAATATTTGGGTCGTTTTTGCAGGATCTTCTTTTGGAAACCATGTCTGGAAGTGAATTTATTAATGTATTAAAATTTTATTTTCATAAAGTTGATGGCATAGCTTTTAAATGAATGATGCTTGAAATAATAATTTTTATTAAATTTAATCTGTGTGAATAAAAATATATTTTCACTAAAAATGTAAATACTTATTTAATTTTAGACAATTTCAAATTAGAAGTGATGGTATAATGTTTGGAAGTGATTTATTTATTTTAATTGTTAGAATTTTATCTTTATATGAAGTTAATGGCGTATGTTTTAGAAGAACTTTGAGATGTGATGATTGTAAAAATTATGAAGCAATCATGCAGGTTTCTTTATGAAAATATTATTTTGGTGAAATACACTTTATGGTCATTATCTATAGATTTTGATGATACGCAGAAAACCCAAGAGCAGATTCGGAATCTTTTCAAAAATCTTTTCAAAATATTTCAAAAACCTTTTAAAATTTTGTAGATCTGTGTTACCTTTGTTTTTCTAGTTCCGTATAATTTTATCTCCGCGTTGATCATATTGCCTACTTTTATTGTTAGTTTATTTTCGCTCATATCCTTAAAGCCTGTTTCAAATTAACGTATGAGCTTTTGAAGGCGTTATTCTATACTTAGGCCTTCACTGATCAGATACCCCATCCTTGGACAATATAGTACCTGATAGCTTAAAGAAACGATATTTCGATATCAAAAGATATTTTGTGGTCCATCTTAGTTTATTCCTATACTAGATTTCAATTGCGAGCTTTGTTTTTCTTACCCTGCGTTCGATATACAGCACCAAAGATTACTTCAGGTATCCAGCATATGCTTTGAAGATATTAATTTTATTCTTAAGTCTATTCAAATTCTTGTGGTTCTTTTTTTGTATATTTTACACAAGCTATTGCCTTAAAACTCTCTACCTACCTCCATATTAATTTATGCCTAAATGGCCTTTTCCTTATTGTTTGCGGAAGACTATTGATGCAAATATTTAAATGTTATTCTACTATCCTAAAGGGGGAGGGGTGGTCTAAACCGTTGGTTTTCCACCGCTATGACCCGGGTTCGATTCCCGCATTGGACACTTTTTTCTGATTAAAAAAAATGCTCTAATGGCCTCCGATTATGTGAAAACGAAAGTAAGTTTTACAAGTTATTAACAGATTAACAGACGAAACTTTTTATTTGTAGATGTTGTCTTGCCATTACCCTGGACATGGCGGAGAAACCGCCATTCAGTGACAACTGGAGTAAGGGCGAGAACAGGCAGCTAATACCATTGAACAAGCGATGTCTACACAATACTATTTTTTAAGGCTTGGAAAAGATTCTTCACAGAATGAATAAATTAAATCCTATCAGTTGCCCAGCGAGAACAAACGTAGCTGACATAACTATGGACTGGTGAGATCGTTCTGTGTGACTGTAATCGATCATATTTACATACTTTAAAGTTTTATCTGTATCAATATTTGTTATATTCTAAACTATTATAGACACGTATGATTCTTTTTTTTTAATTAAACAAAATCTACTGCCCTTACTGCAATGGAAAAATTAATGGGAGGGCCTGGCTCATTAGTGGTGAACCCTCCCAGCGGTTTCTCCAGGCCCTCCCATTAATTTTTCCATGGCAGTAAGGGCATTAGAAATTGTTTAATTAAAAAAAAAAAGGAATCATACGCGTCTATAATAGTTTCGAATTTTCATAACACATAGTGCGCTAATGCATAAAAATATTATATTATTTTTGATCGATAATATTTCCGTATTTTTAAATATTTTGATTAGTTTAAAATTGGCAAAATCTCGACGTAGTTTTTAGTAAGCTTTACCTTGAAAATGGTGGCAGTGGGTTGTTCACTGAAACGTCTGTCAGTACAAACTCACCACATTAGGCTGACTAGTGATAAATCCATCACTATATAATATAAAGGCTGCTCTCTATAAAATCCTGATCATTAAATTAAAAAAAAAATGAAAATAGCATTCAATAATGTGTGAAGGTGCGACTCATAGAAGACAATTTTAGAACACAACAAGTACCATTAAAAAATCACCAGAAATAGCTACTTTGATTTAGAATAATACATATGGTTAGATCTCATAAGTTTTAAATCGTATAATATTCGGAAAATTAATAAATTAAAAAATTGTTGAAAGACGTTTAACAATTATCCCGCATGTGTGTGTGTTTCTTTTGACGAAAAATCGTAATTATTTTAAAGAAAAATAACGGCCATTTCTATCCTTAGGGATGAAGTATGAAAAGACGAATTGTAAAGAGAAATTATAAACGGTAAAATAAAGTGTCCAGGGATGGGAACTTATTTTTCCGTTCATCATTACTCTTCATAATTCATATTTTCATACTTCATCCCTAAGGATAGAAATAGTCGTTATTTCTCCTTAAAATAAATTACGATTTTTCGTTCAAAAGAAAAAAATCCGGTAAAATTGTCAAACGTCGTTCTACAATCATAAGCCGCATTATTTTGTATTATAAATTTAAAAATACCTATGAATTTCCACCCACTTAGGTTAATATTCGTGTTTGCTTAAGTATAAGCTGAAAAATAAGAGGCTATAATATAGCCTCTTTATAGATAATTTCGCCAAAGTTCTTTTAATAATAAAAATATAGTGTGTACCTTCAGAGCTATTACACGTATATTACTATTATAAATTACACTTTAGAATTCAAAATACAAAAATACAGACATTTATGTACCTTCATATGTTTCTATGTACTCCTGCAGAAGGGCATATATGCCGGAAAGCTCGAGATTACGTTGAATAATATCCAGAAACCTGTAGCATTTATTTGACAGACATTTAAATATTTATTCAGCGAATATCTCATTAAAAGTTCTTATTGTATTACAAATCTGTAATGTAGAGTTGAAAGTTAATGTTAATATTTATAGTTGTGTACGCCTCTCTAGAAAATTTCTTTCAACTTCAACCATAGAGGTTTGAAATATTTAAAAAAAATATTATATAGGTTGGAGTTTTAACCAACTTTTCTTACAGTACATTAACATAACACAATTTCTTATGAATGATTATTATGGTCAAAAATGTAAAAATAATAGAATGTCCTTAAAGCCTGATAACCTTGACCTTGCGCCAAATTTTTTATATCGCGGACGTCGTCAGATGCTCTAAAAACTGGGGTTATTCTAAGGAAAATGATGACATTTTTAAATTATCAATTTTTTCAAGTAATTTAAAAAATTCTTCATTCGTCTGCATAAACTTCCATTAGTCTTGATGGCCGGAATCCAATTGTTTTTAACAAGTATTGTCGTTTTTAGCCTATATGAAGAATTACAACAAGAACATTTTTCATTTCATATATATCTATTTATCAAGAAATTGGGTAGTCCAAATATCACGAAACAAGTTAAATAAACGTTTAGTTTATTTTTGTTCAACTGAATGGCGCTCTGCCATCTAGAAATGCTCAGCCTGGTCAGGATATGCCTCTTTAATTTATAATATCAACACCTGACCCTTTTTATATTTTTTATTGTTTTTTCACACATCTCTATATTTAAAAAATGTCTGTTCGTCTGCCTATCTATAAATCCTAAACTACTGTATACCAAATGTCACCAAATTTTCCACGTAAACCCTTTTGACTCTTAGGATGGTTTTAGGCTAATTCTTTATAAATACTTTATCTATACCTACATCTTTATACAGATGCCCTGTATATAGCCCATTGCTATGTGACCATTTAGAACCTCTGGGAAAATTATAAGGGTGTTTTTTGTAACATTTATCTTTGTAAATTATCTTTATTACTTAGAGAACAGTTTCTCTCCTTTTTCTCTCATGTTTCTTATTATTAGAGGAAAATGTTTTTTGAAAATACAAAAGAGTGTCAATGATATGATATATAGTGTAAATATGTTTTTAAATAATGTCATAGAAGTTACATGAACGCAAAATAAATTATAAAGTAGTATCCAAAGTATTGAAAATAAATGTATGTTCCAATAAAATAACAAAGAAGTAGACACAGGATTGATGAGCATTTTTACCACAAAATAATTAAAAGGGTATTTCTAGGAAGGAATAATGAGATTCTTTATTAAAGCTATATAAATTTATATAGATCTCTATATAGCTTTAATAGTAATTATTACTCGTAATTATTATAGACGCGTATTATTCTTTTTAAAAATAAATAATTTCTACTGCCCTTACTGATCATACACGTCTATAATAATTTCGATTTTTGGTAACAGATGGCGCGCTAATGCATCATAATACAATTACTATAATAAAATATACAAATTGATATTTGCGGAAGAGCGATTGCTCGAAGCATATTATATATTTATAATTGTATGTAATTCTGCTGTCCTCAAAGCTTATGTCCATAGTTCATCTAAAATACCCTTTCCAAGAGTCTAGCATCAATATCACTATAAAAGAAGATCGAAAAATTCAATTTAACAGCGGTATGGTAGATTAAACTGGCGAAACCGCTGGGAGGGTTCATCACTGATGAGCCAGACCCTCCCATTAATTTTTCCATTGCATTAAGGCCAGTAGAAATTGCTTATTTTAAAAATAATCATACATGTCTATAATAATTTCGAATTTTTATAACAGATGGCGCGCTAATGCATCATAAAGAAACTCGTCGCCTTTAGTTTTTATTTCTTCTTAGAAACGATACCTTGCGATTCCTCCTCTTGTGAGATGGCATGTATTGGGCTGAAGAGTGAGTGAAAGTATATAATTACTTTTTTGATATCTGATACACTTCAATATTACAAGGGTCATTCCAAATGTTTTGCAATCTATAATGAATAATTAATATATTAAAAAATAAATTATACCATTAAAATCTACATGCATTTTTACCTAACATAAATATTTTCATAAAATAGTAACAACAATGACTCATAGAGCACGCGACTTTGTTTACAGCGGCAGTGGTAATTTCTAAACATTGCATGGAGACACAATCGAGTTGACAAGAGAAAGTTTACGCGCCATGATCTTTCATGATTATAAAAGTAATTTAACTTCTTAATAATCCCATGAAAGATTGACGAGAGCTTTAGGTTATAAAGCTACTCCTATTAGAAAAGTTTTTAATTGGTTTAATGAATTTAAATATGGAAAACTAACCTTGAAGATGAACCTCGTTCAGGTCAACCACCAACAGCAGTGACTAAAAAAAAACCGAGCTGGTAAGAATTTTACTTAGACAAGGTAGAATTACGTATCAGCAGTTAGAGGAAAGTGTGGATATTAGATCGGTAGCAATCAACACCATCATTAATGATCACTTAAAATACATAAAACTTGTTATTAGATGGGTTCCTCATATCTTGAATGAAGACCAAAAACTTATTCGCGTTGAATGGTGTAATTTCATGTTGAAAAAATTTGATGAAAGCAAATCAAAGGCTGTTTTTAATATTATCACAGGTGACGAAACTTATATTTATAATTTTGATCTAGAAACAAGACGGCAATTCACTCTTTGGTGCTCTTCAAAATCACTTCCTTCTAAGAAATTTCGCAGAGCTCGAAGTGTTGGTAAACAAATGGTCGCTTGTTTTTTTTTTTTTTATTAGAAAAAGTGGTTTCATTGATATTGTGAAGTTAGAAGATCGAAAGACAATTAATAGTGACTGGTATATAACGAAATTCCTTCCAGAAGTATTTTAAAAAATCAAGCAAAGCAGACCAAGAGCTCAACTTAGAGGAATCCATCTTCACTTTTTTTTAGTTCCAAAAGTTAAGTTATTGTTGAAAAATATTAATTTTGACACTGATGATGAAGCACTGTAAGCCTTTATCAATGTCGTAAATTTCATCCCCAAAGATGACTGGTGTAATTTCTTCGATATTTGGTTTTTACGGATGAAATTTTGCATAGATGCTGAAAAATGCATGTAGATCTTAATGGTATAATATACCTTTTAATATTTTAATTATTTGATATTTATTGCGAAAACATTTGGAGTGACACTTATAATTTCATAGAAGGTTATTATTGTACCAATGAAAAAGTGAAATACAAGTATTAAGTATTATCATTCTCTTTCTAGAATTAAAAGGTATCTAAATATCCAAAATTGATTAGATTTGATAATAACCCCCATCAAGCAAGTGAGCAGGATTAAGATAAGTTCTTAGTAAGTAAAAATTACATTGCTTGAGAGAACAGTGAGTATAGAATTAGATATACACAGATGACCAAGAGTTAAGTGACACCTGGTTTTGCTCCATTACATTGAAAATAAGGCACTTAGAAACACAAAACACGTATTTAAAATAACATGATACGTTACAATATATGCAAAGTTATTCCGATATCCAAACTAGATACCGCCACTCAAACGTTTATTGTTCCTCTGGCTAGGTCTCTCGCCTGACTATGCTGATTTTTGTTGTCTGAACATTTTTGAATCGCTTCTTTTCGAACCAATCTTTATTCTTTTGCATATCAATAGCTTCTAGGCATCTTTAGATGATTATTTAAGGTGGCGTGCTATTGGATGGATGAATATGTGATTAAGCCAAGCTGATGCAGCAAGGCGTTTAAATGTTTCAGGAATAGTGGTCACGCCTCTGAAAACAGTTTCAAGATACAGAAGATGTCTCCAGAAGACCTGTTGCAGGACGTCCAAATGTCACAGCACCACAAGATGACAGATTTTGGCAATAGCTACCAGACGCAGACGCAGAGGTATCACGCTGGATGCTTATTTCTGAGCTTAAATCGGTCACTGGAATAAATATTTCTGCTCAAACTGTGTCCAGAAGGCTTAATGATGTTGGTCTCTATGCAAGACGCCTAGTTGTATGCATTACATTATTACCGTTAAACAAAGGAACACATACAGTACAATTTAACTTTTGTACTATTTTTCACAAAAGGACATGTTTGAATTGGAGTCGTCAGCATCAAAACTTGACAGGTTACGAGAATGGAGCAAAGTTCTCTTCACAGATTAACCCCGATTTAGCCTCCAGAGTGATTCTCGACGATACAAGATATAGAGAGGTTGGGACACGATATAGCCCATCAAATACAAATCTTAAATACCTCTCAATACAGTCACTTAAATACTACTCACAAATACTACTCTGGTAATTAAAATATTTTTTGCGCAAATGAGACTCCTATGGGTGTTATTCCCAGAAAATCGTTCAAAGCGCTGGAAAACTGATTATCTTTTAACTTGTGATTCATTTAATAGCAAAATACAAGATAAATTCATACATATAATTTTTGGTTGCTTTTTCTTGGAGAAACAGAGAAAGGATCTCATGGGTGACTTATCCTTCTCTCAATCCGATAGTTAACAAATATATAACTGGATGAATACAATGATGTTTGATCAAGGTCTTCTCTTTGGTTTATATAAATTCTACAATGTCACAGTCACCGTTCGGAGGAGATTAATAGAATCGCCGAATGTCGTGATCCATTTGGATGAGGAAATTGAAGACTAAAACGCGGCTAATTCCACACTCGCCTTTTCAGTGATACGCTAACCTATAAACGGTGGATTCTGTTGCCATTGGACATGCGTCGGACCTGAAGGCTGTTTGGTTATGCGCAGCCTGGAGTATAGGAGCTCCATCTATGCTTCCTTCCTGTGGTGAATCTGTACAAGACCGGTAGTCTTAATAAAGCTGTATGATATAGCCTATCAAATGTTGGAGAAAAAACAACTTTGATGTGGTTGCGGTGGGATAGTGTGGGCAGGCATCTCTCTCAATGGACGCACCGATCTGCATGTCTTTGAAGGAGGTTCCCTGACTGGTCAAAGGTACCATGATGATATCCTAGAGAAATATGTTCTTTCGTTGGTTTACTTAGAAGGCACAGATTTTGTGCTAATGGACGATAACGTTCATTCCCACAGAGCGAACCTGGTGAATCAGTATCTTCAAGACACCGGAATTATAAAAAATGGACTGGCCAGTCAGAGGTCTCCAGATTTTAATCTAATGAATCTGCCTTTGGGAGACAAGTTTCCGGTCTTTGTCCCTCTCCCAGAAGCCTTGATTAGACCAAGAATGTTTTCCAAAGAGAAAGGACTCTAATTCCTATTTAACTGATAAACAACCTTGTAAAGAGTATGAGAAGCAGGTGTCAATAATGTATTGCTGTAAGTCGGGATCACACACGTTATTGAGTGAGTAAATTGTTTTAATTTAACATTTGTAAATCTAAGTTCTGAGCTTTGGTCATTAAGATGTAATTCCTAATTATTTACAAACACACACACACACAACACAACACACATATTATAGAGTAGTTACAATATAAAAAGAAACACAAAGGTTTAATAAATATAAATGTATGTTTTATGAAACATACTCTACATAAGTTTGTTTCATTATCCTTCTTTATAAATTTTCAATATCACCCATAATTCATATACATATATGAAAGCAATCCATAAATAAATCTTTAATTAAAAAGGCATATATTGGATCAAAATATAATTTATTTTACCACTATTTCAGTTGGCTGAACGCCAACCTTTTTCAAGGTATTATAACATATTAATGTGTCTTATAACATTAATATGTTATAATACCTTGAAAAAGGTTGGCGTTCAGCCAACTGAAATATTGGTAAAATAAATTATATTTTGATCCAATATATACCTTTTTAATTAAAGATTTGTGTGTGTGTTAATAAGGTTACGAATCATTCCAAAATATCAATATATTTGAGACCTATAAATATTTAATTAGTCTATTAAATATTTCAAATATTTTTCTGCAATTTCCAATACGATGGACTATACATATTTGTTAATGTTCTTTCAAATCAATATAAATAATAAATATAATAATGATGCCATATATAGTCATGATTATTCAATTCTTCGTCTTTTTACTCAATTTCTATCTTTAAACGCGATATATTATGGTAATAATTAACATTAAATAATAATTTCCTCTATTATTTTCTATATATTCTTTCGAAGTTTGATGATGGTGTGTTAAATGATAATTGTTCATATTTATATTTAACTTATACCTGTTTTTGCATGATAGTTAAAATTCTAGCTGTTTTGCATAATGTTCTTTTGTTTGTAAAATTAATTTTACCGCGTGCCAAGTATGTAAATTTTGGATAGCTTTGTTTAATAAAATCAGTGTGTTTGTAACTACGCCCGTATGTGGAATTCGTTTATAGAATACCTCTCCCTTTGTGATTCAACGAGTGATCGCCTCAACTCAAAACAATTACAGTCCTCAGAAGGTGGCGGAGGCATAAACCCTTGGTACTACTTGTAAGCAGAACACCGCCTCCAGCCAAGATTAAACAATAATGATTCATTTTAATCATGTTTTTGCTCATCTCTTTATTTATAAAATATCAATATTTTATCTGAATGTTTAGCAAGTTATCTAATACTACAATGGTGGTCAAAAGTTGAGTTACAATTGGTATTTCATTCTTAATTTACAATTATATAAAGTAGGTTTCATAAAACATATATTTATATATTTTCTGAATCATTTTTGTGTTTTATTTTTATATTGTAACTACTCTATTATAAGTTTTTCAATAATTACGGACGATATTGATGGAAAGAGATCAGATATTAGATTTACAAATGTTAAATTAAAACAATTTACTCACTCAATAACGTGTGTGATCCCGTCTTACAGCAATACATTATTGACACCTTTTTCTCATACTCTTTACAAGGTTTTTAATCAGTTAAATAGGAATTAAGAGTCCTCTCTCTTCGAAGAACAGTCTTGAGCTAATCAAGGATTCTGGGAGGGGGAATAAAACCGGCTCTCCAAAGGGCATCCCAGACATGTTCTATCGGATTCAAATCCGGAGACCGGGATGGCCAGTTTATTTTTTGAATTCCAGTGTCTTGAAGATACTGAGTCACCAAGTTCGCTCTGTGGGGACGAACGTTATCGTCCATTTGCACAATATCTGTGCCCTCTATGTGAGGCAACGAAATAACATATTGCTTTAAGATTTCATCATGATACCTGTGTGAAAAGTGAGGTTGTATAAGCTTATGATTATTCTTTGTTTAAAAAATGAATCGATGTTCGTTCCATATGCTTTAATTGAATATTACACCTTAGTTTACATATATTTAAATTGCTCAAAAAGGAACACAACGAAACAAAAAAAGAAACTACAATTAAAAATGAATTGATAACTAACAAAGAAAAAAAAACATAATAACAATAATGCTGATGATGTAAAACGACACTTGCAAGTTTAACCGCATGAGTTTCTTTTCAACGACAAATTAAAATTTTATTTTAAGGTGAAATATCGACAATTTCTAACCTTTTGGATGAGGTATGAAAGGATGAATTATGAAGAGTAATGACGTACGGAAAAATAAAAGTGTCCAGGGATGGGAATCGAACCCACGACCTTCCGCTTACCGGGCAGATGCCATATCCACTAGGCTACCCTGGACGTATTTTTCCGTTCGTAAATGATACATAAAGTAACTTATAATACAATATAATACACTGCGGCATGTAATTGTAAAACGACACTTGCAAGTTTAACCGCATGAGTTTCTTCGGGGGTTCGATTCCCATCCCTGGACACTTTTATTTTTCCGTACGTCATTACTCTTCATAATTCATCCTTTCATACCTCATCCAAAAGGTTAGAAATTGTCGATATTTCACCTTAAAATAAAATTTTAATTTGTCGTTGAAAAGAAACTCATGCGGTTAAACTTGCAATTGTCGTTTTACAATTACACGCCGCAGTGTATTATATTGTATTATAAGTTACTTTATGTATCATTTACGAACGGAAAAATACGTCCAGGGTAGCCTAGTGGACATGGCATCTGCCCGGTAAGCGGAAGGTCGTGGGTTCGATTCCCATCCCTGGACACTTTTATTTTTCCGTACGTCATTACTCTTCATAATTCATCCTTTCATACCTCATCCAAAAGGTTGGAAATTGTCGATATTTCACCTTAAAATAAAATTTTAATTTGTCGTTGAAAAGAAACTCATGCGGTTAAACTTGCAAGTGTCGTTTTACAATTACATGCCGCAGTGTATTATAATGCTGATGATGATAAAAAAAATTGAATATGTCTGCCAGAAAAATGCTTCTATGAATTAAAAAAAATAAGAATAATTACAAAATTAACATATAAACTTCAAACAATACCTTTGACCAGTCAGGGAACCTCCTTCAAAGACAGGCAGATCGGTGCGCCCATTGAGAGAGATGCCTGCCTACACCATCACACCGCCACCACCAAGTTGTCTTTCCCTTACATTTGATAGGCCATATCGTGTCCCAACCTCTCCATATCTTGTATCGTCGAGAATCACTCTGGATGCTAAATCGGTGTTAATATGTGAAGAGAACTTTGCCCCATTCTCATTGCCTTCCATTCTTGATGCTGACGACTCCATTTCAAACGTGTCCTTTTGTGTAATGGTGAAAATGCGATGTATGAAACTGGGCGTGTTGCATAGAGACCAACAGCATTAAGCCTTCTGGACACAGTTTGAACAGAAACCTTCTAGTGATCGATTTAAGCTCAAAAATAAGCATCCTACGTGATACCTCTGCGTTTGCGGCTGGCAGCTATTGCCAAATATTTGTCATCTTGTGGTGTTGTGACATTTAGAAGTCCTGCAACAGGTCTTCCGAACTGTTTTCAGGGGCGTGAGACCATCATACTTGACGCATATAAACGCCATGCTGCATCAGCTAGGCTTAATCCCATTTCCATCCATTCAATAGCACAACACCTTAAAAATTCATCTAAATATGCTTAGAAACTATTGAAGTGCAAAAAAATAAAAATTGATTTTAAAATAAACGATTTAAAAATGTTTAGACAACAAAAATCAGCAGTGTAATGCGAGAGACCTAGCCAGAGGAAAATTAAATGTTTGAGTGGCGGTATCTAATTTGCATATCGGAATAACTTTGCATGTATTTTTACGCAAAATGTCATTTTAAATACCTGGCTGCTGTGTTGGGCTTTTGAGTGCCTTATTTTAAAATTTATTGAACAAAAAATCAGGTGTAACTTAGCCTTTCGCCATCAGTGTATTTGATCAATTTTATTGCCAAAATTTCTGTTGTAACCTTTTAAAATTTTGAATGATTTTGACCAGCTTATTTTACAAATTTCCGTTAAGGTTTTATTTCCAAAAATTTAAAAATTAAAAATGCATAAAGCATAAGAACAAATTAGTTTTATTATTTCCTTCATCTTTCTCTAAATATTATTAATTTTTGAAAATTAGAAACGAAACATTTTGTAAGTTGAAGACAATATAAATCAGATCCTAGTTCTTAATGAAGCCTTCTTAGACACAGTAGGCGAAGGTATTTATGAAAAAGGAAAACTACGATGTGGTTGAATTTGAATAATTAAGATGTATAAGTATTTGCTTGGATTCAAACAGAACAGATATATTTTTAGCAACTGTAAAAAAAAAAGAGTCAAACAGAACGCAATAAAGAAAAATATATATTATTAAAGATAATTTATGATAGCTCATTTAAAGTCTTTCATGATGAATTATCAGTACAATTCATATTTGCATATGTGCATGGATAATGCTACGAAACCTTCACAAAAGATGTATGCACATATGAGACCTATAAATTCTATGTTAATACTACTTTAAAACTATACTGATGAGTAAAATACAATGATTTTTTTTCATTATATCACCTTTTTCTTTATCGAGATATATATATAAAAATTCTAGACGAGTTTTTAATAATAATGATCTCTTCATCATCTTTTTCTTTGCATCTCTTCTTTCTCTCTATATATCAAATTTAGTTAGCCAAATATGTGATAAATTACTGAATTATGTAATTTACTGAATGAATTATAACCAAACTTTCTATGTATGTAAACCTTTTTTTGTATGCTTCAGTTTTAATTGTTAGAACTCATTCATCGATTCAATTTTATTTCTTAAAAAAATTCAATTTTTAAATATAATATCTCAGTATAAATAAGCTACTTTTAAATATGATATTTACCTATAACCTTATTTATACGGGGTGGGGAGGGGGGCTAATCGATAAATAAGGTATAAAATAAATGAATGAAACTAAACTATGTTTTATTTTCCAACATAATCCCCATTAAGCTCAGCACATCTGGTCCAGCGATGTTCTGATTTTTATCTCCTCGGAAAAGTATGATGTTTCGAGGTCGTGTCGTAGCGATTGATTCCAAAATTGATGAGCTGTTATCAAACATTTATTTTTTAAACGTTGCTCGGCTTCCCAAATCAAAGCCGATATGAACGAACTTAATGGAGACTCAGCCCCATCATTAGAGACCATGGGTGATTTTAAACGTGCCCAAAAATCAACGCAAGATGAACCACTTCCCAAACGGCCTATGGATGTAACCACGACAACAATGGTATCAAAAAATCCATTGAACTACAGGAATCTCATTGAACCATTTCATTAATGTAAAATCACAGATGAAGAAGTTGTATGCCAGATGAGTGCCGTGATTGCTTACGATCGACCACATGCGGACAGACATTTCCCAGCAGTGTTAATCGTTGATCGTTTAAATACTTGGGACCTTTGGCATATTTTTATAGACTTGGACAATTCTAACATTTCAAATGTACAAAATTCAACTTCTTGGTGGACGTTTTGGTCAGATTTATGATCATCAGATTCTTCATGTTTAGGAAGAAAATAGCGTTTAAATAATTTCTGATTTTCAGCGATAGAACGCGCCAAGTTGATGATGATATTTTAAATTAGATTTGTACGAGTCCAAATAAAGGCGGCGCGGGACGATCTTTGCATATATTTTGTTTAAAAAGATAACCAGTTATTTCTTATTGAATAACATTAAGTTTCAAATTCATGTTGAATGTCCTCCGCCGCTTCTTTTTGGGGTCATATAAAACAATTGTTCAATGGCTGTAGCTAAAATACACTAGTGTACAAAATTAAGGTAACAAACACTAAATATTTGATAAAAATATTAATAAACGAAAAATAATAAAAATCATTATATGATATGCAAATTACACCACACAGTTTAGCTAGACAATAAAAATAATTTTAATATGCAAATTTGGATCATTCTTTAAAGCGTTCGCTTGTGTGCTTTTTAATCCAGCTTTACAATTTTATTTAAACAACATTTCTTCCGTTTTATCTATCCATGGAACGTCATAGATGTTTAGAAGATTCATTGAAGTGGAGGGCCATTGGTAGAATAGCGGCAGACCAGTCCCAAGCAGAAGTTGCAAGATGTCTCGAAAGTCAAGAAAATGGTTTCGTATGGAAACAATTTCAAGAAACAGGAGAAATCTCCAGAAGAGAAAGACAAGGTCGGCCGAGAATCACAACCTCATCAGAAGAACGTTATCTGAAGCTAACGGCCAAACGTAACAAAACCATGACAGCCAGACATCTAACAATTGATCTCTCTTCGGCCACCAAAACCATGATATCAAGGCAAACAGTTTACAGAAGACTCAACGAGAGAGGGATGTATGCAAGGAGGCCGAAGGTTTGTATCCCTCTCACTGCCATTCAAAAAAAAAAAGGCTCGTCTAAATTAGTGCAGACAACATCAGTCTTGGACCCAAAATCAGTGGGATCTTGTTCTTTTTAGTGATGAGTCAAGGTTTGTTCTTAACACGGATTCTAGATGTGTACTGGTCTGTACAGAAACCGGGACTCGAAACTATGCCTCAAACACAAGAGAAAGGGACCGTTACGCTGGCCAAGGTGTCATGGTCTGGGGTCGTATCATGTTAGACGCACGCACGTCATTACATGTGTTTGATGGCGGCATCCTGACTTCTCAACGGTACAGAGACGATATTCTGGAGCCCTATGTAAGGTTTTAGGGGTGGAGTAGGTCCTCGTTCATCTTTATGGATGATAATGCGGGTCCTCATAGAGCCCTGATGATAAACGAATATCTTGAAAGTGAGGGTATTCAAAGGATGAAGTGGCCTGCCAGATTACCAACCTCAATCCTAAAGAAGATGTTTGGGAAGCCTTGGGGAGACGAATTGGATCTCGTTCACCCTCTTTCAGGACCACCCAAGAACTGAAAACTGCTTTGGTTGAAGAGTGGGATTTGTTGCCTCAAGAGCTGTTTGATTGCCTAATAAACGGCATGAAATGTCGTTTTTACATCTGTTTAGATGTTAAAGGCGACCGCACACCCTATTAAGTCATCATATATTGGTCAAAACCTACCTGAACTTTGGACTGATTAACATAATTTTGCATAACTCTGTTAAAAATATTTCAACAATAAATTTATTTTGTCAACTTTATTTTTTTTATAGTTTTGTCTATCCACCTACAAATTTTGTTCAAAACAATTTTATATATTTTTAGAAAACTAACATTAAGTGTTTGTTACCTTAATTTTGGACACCAGTGTATTTATTTTCCTTTTATAGCGCGTTTTAATTAGAGCTCTTAAAATATTAAAGATCATTGATTATTTATTCTTTTTGACTTCAAAAGTACTTAAAACATGTTATTTGTAGAAGTAATGGGCGCTTCTCCCGTCAAAATAAACGTCAGAATCTGACACCATCTATTGACCGTCGCCGCAACATAGATGGCGTCAGATTCTAACATTTATTTTGACGTGAGAAGCGCCCATTGCTTCTATGAATTAATTTCCTCCCGGATAATTTTCCATACATGTTATTTAGTTTAGTCATAATCGGAATTAAAAGTTCAAATTTTAGTGGTTTATTAGAAATAGTAAATAATATATATACAGTAGAATCACCCTTTAGCGGACACCCTGCTAGCCTACACTTCTTCACAACTGACAGGTTTTGCCACCAAAATTGACGTCCCATTGAAAATACACTAGCCGACATTCTCGTCAGTGGACACCTCCAAACAAAGGACACTTTTCCAACGCGTTATTTATTGATTTTACATATAGAAGTCCTTCCCGCTAGCAGACAAATAAAAATTAGCGTGTTTATTTTTTTTAAATACCCATTTAAAAATATATATATTTTGAAATATATATCCTGTATGAAATAAAATTATACTCTTTGTTATTATAACCATTGCCATTTTTTTCATTTTCGCGCATTTTGTTAAGCCTTTAGTTTGCTTTTGTTCTCTTAATAGAACTTTGTATTTTCGATATAAAATAGCTAAATTTAAATCTATATATAGATATATATTTTTATATTGCATTTTAAAAAAATGTCTGTTGATCAAACATGAAAATACCTTGATCTTAATGTTGAATTTTGTGTAAACTGCTGGCCACCGTAAATGCAACACCCTGAAAGAAGCATGCAAATAACATGAAATTTACAACATGCATTAGTGGAGGTGAGATATGCAAATGATTAGAATTTCAGCGAAGACGCACATCACGCACGCCAGTGGCTCCACTTCAAAGCACTATTTAAATCTTGGAGATTTCGAAGATTTCAAGTTCGGCAATTGTGTTTTTCTTGTGTTAAAAAAAAACGATCAATTATGCCTCGTAGAAAACAGCGATCATCTTTTGATCAGGTATCCCAGTTCGACAGAGGAAGGATAGTGGCCTACCGAGATTGTGGATTATCTTTCAGGGAAATAGGTAGTCGTGTTGGACGAAACCACCGTGTTGTAATGCGGATATGTGATCGTTGGATGCAGGATGGTACAACGGACCGACGTGTTCGATAGAATTCACCTCAGTGCACCACTTCACGTGCTGACAGGCAAATTGTGCGCATGGAAGTGACAGATCGCTTAGTCACATCACGAACCGTAGCACAGCACATTCAGTCTTTAACGCATCATCCAATGTCTGCGCGTACCATTCGACGCCGTTTACAGCAGAATGGTCTGTCCGCAAGACGTCCATTGCTTCGTCTACCCTTGACGCAGAACCACAGACGTTTCCGCCGCCAATGGTGCGATGAAATAAGGATGTGGACGGCAGAATAGAATGGAATTGTCTTTACTGACGAGTTACGCTTCTGTCTGCAACACGACGATGGTCGGATTCGAGTCTGGAGACGCATCGCCACACTGGTCCTGCACCAGGTATTATGGTATGGAGCGGTATTGGATATCACTCTCGCACTCCTCTAGTACGCATTACCGGTACTTTAAACAGCCAATCTACGAGGTGTTGGAGCCAGTTGTCCTTCCTTACCTTCAGGGCTTACCCACAGCCATATTTAAACAGGATAATGCGCGACCACACGTGGCACACATTGTCTAAAGGTTGTCTGTCAATCGCCAGATTGAATTGCTTCACTGGCCGACTCGCTCTCCGGATCTTTCGCCGATAGAAAACATGTGGTCTATGGTTGCTCAACGATTGACCCAGATTACATCCCTAGCTGCCACACCAGATCAACTTTGGCAACGTCTGGAAGCTGCTTGGTCTGCTGAACCCCAAGAACACATCCAAAGTCTCTTTGATTCAATGCCGAGGCGTGTAGAAGCGGTGATCTCCAACAATGGCAGCTACTCTGGCTACTAATTCTGGCAGGAACCACACTTCGCAGAAGCCTATAAATTTAATCATTTTATACTTGTTCAACATGTATCTACAAAATATATTTTTGTCTTTCTTGGTGTTGCAATTTGGGTGACCAGCAGTGTAATTCAAATGTCCAAAAAGGGGAAGAGCGTTCGTGAGATTGCAATTAAATGTCGTTTGGTAAGATGCAAATTTCTGATATATTAAAAGACAATAAACATATCGATTTTAGATAAAATAAAATTACTAACTCGGCACAAAAACAATATCTGAAGAACTTTGCAAAAGAGCTATTTGGTGTGGAACTATAAGAGCTTGAAGAAATAATTGGAGCTGAAGGTGAATTATTTTATTACCCTGAAACATTTAATGCTTTAAGAACAATTTTATTATTTTGATAACACACCAAAAATTTAGAAAGAGATCTCACTACAAATAAATACGTTAATTTGAATATTCCGATTGACTTATTGGTTAAGGAGTTGGAAGATCTTGTGCACGAAGAAAGAGAAGATGAAAGTAAAAAAGAAAGTGAAGATACAGCCATTATGCCAAAACCTTTATTTATAGGAGAAAAACAAATCTTGGAAAATGTAAAACATTATGTAATTCATATAGAAATCTTTGAAAGCCTACAAGAGGCTGAACAAATGTTGGAGGATTCTGTATATAAAAGTTTACAACAGACCACTGTTTTAGATTATTTTGAATTATAAAGTTTATTTTCAATTTTTTAAATTTAACTAGTTTGCTCTTTTTTCAAACGAGGACATATGTTTTAATGCTTGTGATGGCATTTTATAGATATTGAAACTTTTTTTTTCACTTGGAACGTATAAAAAATAGCAACTCTTCGGTAAGAAGACACCGCCCTGTAAAGGGCACTTTGCCTCTGTAACTAGGTGTCCTTTATAGTGAGTTTCTACTATATTTCTAATATGAAGTTGCGGGAATGTACCAAAAGTGGCACCTCTCTCTATTTAAAAATATGTATTAAAACCATGCATTTTTGGTTTTCATCCGAGTACAAAACGTAGAATTTGTGATAAATAATGATCTTCAACACCAGTTTTGGCAAATTCAGGCAAAAGGCCAACCTGTATACCATGGTTTCGAGCTTTGGCATTCATCAGTACAGGGGCTGCTTCGTTTTATTAACATCCTACTAGGGGAGTTAATCTATTAATGGAAGCTGCCTACCAATCTTTGGGAGTTAAGCACTCAAATCTTAGAGAGCTCTCTAGAATTAACTGGTGGAATAGCGAGCTTGAATAAATGAAAACGTATTTCCACTGTATGAGAAATTCATATTATCATAATAGAACAATTATTTATACTATATTTAAATCAGTTAGGAATAAATAAAATAATTAAATAAAAAAGCTAAAAGGATAAATTGGCGATTCTCTTTTTGAAGAAAACTTTATTAATAATCCATTTGGAAACGCATTCAAGATTTTGACTGAATTGAGAACATCAAAAGAACAAAAGGGATTACTCATTATTGATAAATGACCAGAAAATTTAAAAGAATAAAAGATGGTCGAAATAATAAACAAGCTAATTCTAGACGACAATACAAATTTTCATACATTTTCAACATATTGGAACGTGTAAACATACTGTGAATTGCACCGTGTATTTTCGGGATTGGTAGGAATCTCGTCTGGAAGAATATGTCTGCTGCAATGTGTTACAAAAGCAAAGAAGTGATTCTAGATGTTTTTGAATCATCATGCACAGTAGCATTTTATTTAAAATAAATAAATAAATGATATATAAATCAATTTTTACAATATCAATAAATATTTCACAATACCAAAAACATGTTTTTTGCTTTTAATAATATTGTGTTTTGCCAAAAATTTCTAACTTTGAAACATGTCGCTGGTTTTAAAAAAATGGAAATTATTGTTAGTTAATTGAGTAAAAGAGCAGCGTACACCTGTACAACTGTGTACAATATGCAAGGATATATGAAAAGTAATAAAAACTCCTTCTCTCTTTCTACTCTCCAAATAATTATAACATTTTTGAAACTTTTGAAGAAAGGAATTTCCCAGCTTTCCAATGAAAAATTACTCTTTTGGCCGAGGTGCCCCTTTTTCGCAAGAAATAATTGGAAACTTGGCACGATATTTTCTCGGACATAACTAGGTTTTACAGGTCAAGTCAGTACTCCTAACTCTCTCTATATCGATTGAAAACATCCGTTTAATGCATTCTTCTGATATAAAAATCAAATACTCACCAACACAGCAGCATTAAAACTTTGTGAACACGAGTTCATCAAAACACCGGTGCCTGGGAAGTAACACTATGCTTGTGTAGACTTCATTTGACACATATTGTTCAAACAAGTTATGGAATCTACGGATGATTAACATGACGCTTATTGGTCAGTGCCTTCTACTAGTTGAGAACTTTTGTCAATACGCTATGTATATATTTTTATCCAACATGCTTCTTCATTTCTGTTTTCTATTCATCGTTTCACAGGACCGACTTCAGTACTATGTTTATAGCGCTGATTACATAACCAGTAAACTAAGCAAGCTTGAATAAAATAATTTAAATATATAATAGCTGAAAATGAGTTGTTGTATAATGACAGAGAGGCGTGCAGAAAATTCAGGAACATTTAAGAGCGTACGGATATACCGACAGTAGTTGTGGCGGGATCTTAGGTATCTGTTTATCTGTTGGCCAAGGAATACATTTGTCTGTCGATTGCCAAACGACAACGAAATTCATCAGATGTTCCATTAGCCTTTTAATTAATCGGAGAAATTTAGACGACAATAAAAGGTTGGCCAACTTGGGTTGTTCCAGATGTCATTTTTATTGTATTCCTCACAGCTCCTCAAATCGATTTCATATATATATCTTCCTCAAATTCTACAAACCAAACATGTGTAGGCTAGAGAAACACCAGAGAATTAATATATGTACGATATATATTGTATGTAGACCATATCTGTGACGCGGTTGGGTACTTTTCCCCATTGTCGGGGCGCTCCACACCTCGACCGATGTCTAATTGGCTCTTTCCCGCTATTCGCGGACATCGAGGCCAGGACCTACTTGACGGTGTTTGTCTTGGAATTAAAAGTCAGAGGCCACTGTGCAGGATTTAAATACACATTCATTGAACTTTCTATCGCGCTACACTCTCTCTTGTTATATATTTATATAGTTCGCTTGGCTACCCTGTTTCCAGGAATCATTATCATAATATTTTGGAATACAAATTATTAGATATCGCATGTTTAAGTAAGACTAAATAAATAACTACGATAGATCTTAAAACATATATTATTTTATATAATATTCGACTTTTCCTTTGGAACAGCATTTATGAAAAGTTTTACTGTATGTCGTTTGTTCCAATTCGAAATACTTTGCTCTACATTTTGGGCAAACTTGATCAAGTTGGCCACAAAAGTGCAAGGGAATTTGATCTTCCTCGAAATATGTCCCTGTTGGCAAAGGTAGATTATCTCCCTGTCGAATTCTTTGCATCCTCAGCCTACTGTTTTCCCTTTGAAGGGCTCTTTGATTTTCGCTCATATTCATTCGGTATTGCCGTTGTTGTTCATTATGCCGTTCTCTTACGGGTGAATTTAAACGTCTTTGTCGCTGCTGTTCAATACGACGTTGCTTTGCTTCGATGGCCTCAACAATAGAAAGGGCTCTTTTAGGAGTCATTGTTTATAAAAATAAAATAAGCAAGCTAAATTAAAAAAATAAAATTATTTAAAAAATATTATTCCTCAAATATTCACCGAATAAATTGCCGAAAGCAAAAAATGACTAATAAGGTCAGAATAGAATAAAATAAAGGAAGAAAACAAAAACCAAACAGACCTACAGCCGGCCACGTCACTTAAGTGGGGGGGGGGGCAAGCCAATCAGGTTTGAACACGTCACACAGAATGGACCAATCCTATTCGACTTCAACGAACAGACGCTTTATTATATGTGATTGTCAAGTAGTTCTACAACCCCGGCTATAGAAAGCTCCATGGGACACCTGTCAATCATCACTGGACTCCGGGGGGACGACCACAGGTGTGAGGGGTTCTCGGAATCTTATCGGCAAATAAGGAAAACGAGACGCCTCGCTGACTGAACACTCGTGATTATTATTATTATTATTATTAATATAATCCCTTCGGTATAATTATTAATAAAAGGCAATTCTCGCTGAGGGAGAAGTTTCTTTTATATATATCGGCAATACAAGCTTTCGGGCTCAATAGGCATTCGACAGGTATAATTACGCTACTGAGGTTTTTTCGGATCTAATCCATATATATACATACAACGAGGTAGGAAATATAAGCCAGATATGCAAAAACTGATTTACATAGTACAGTTTTAAAAAATGAATTATTGGTTAATGCTAATTCTCTATTGGGGTTATGTGATTACAGTAAATGACAAATTGGTAGCCGGAGATTATTGTTTAGGTAGGAGTTTCCGGAATTATGCTATGATGTCGGGCAGATCGGGAATTTTTTAAAAATGTACTATGTAAATCAGTTTTTTTTTGTATATCTGTCTTATATTTCCTACTTCGTTGTATGTATATATATGAATTAGATTCGAAAAACTTCAGTAGCGTAGTTATACCTGTCGAAGGGATATTGAGCCCGAAAGCTTGTATTGCCGATATATATATATTGTCACGTGGAAAATTAGGGAAGACCAACTTCGAGATGAGACAGCAATTTATTTCAGGCAAGAACAAACTATGAAGGGTAAACAAAAAATAAGGAATGAGGGAAGTTTACAGAGTAGTAAAATATATATATATATATATTTTTTTTGCTTATCCCTAGTACACGTGGTACAGGCCATGATAATCATGGTGGGTAGTTAGCGACTGCTTTTTACTGTAAGCGCACCACATGTCTACACATGTGAAAGCAGTTCGACTTTGCACTTACAAATGTGCCAGAGCCCCGTTTGGTTACTTGCACTCGCTGGTGGGGTTGGACTTTTGCAAGAATCGGGGGGCCATTGGAGCATTTTTTTTTTAAACATAAAAAGTGTCCAATGCGGGAATCGAACCCGGGTCGTAGTGGTCGAAACCAAACGGTTTAACCAGCCTTCCACCGACCCCCCTCGTAGTAAAATATAAACATAAAAAACGATATTCTGTAAATAATAGTGTAAAATAATAAATACTTCACTATAATATAAAATAAACTTTTCCCTCAGCGTATTGTGGGGTCTTTTATTAATTATTATTTTTATTTTACTTTTGGATAAATTGTTATATTATCTGACTCTCTCCCTATAAATACCTCTTGTATATAATTTTATTGGAGAACTAAAAAGGTAAATACCCCTTATATTAGGTGTAGGTATTTCCAAAAAAAAAAAAAAAACGCTGTTAATAAAATAAAAATTACTTCGCTACAATATGGTGGAAGCGGCGCGCTAGATGAGGTAACTATAAAGTTATTAATATTAAAAATAAAAAAGGCATACCCTGACCAGGGACACATGTTCTTTTTAGATGGCAAAGCGCCATTTAGTGGAACACAAATCAACTAAACATTGATTTAGCCTGTTCCCTGATATTTGGCCAACCCAATTTCTTGATAAACAAAGCCATCCACGAATGGCTGTTCCACTATATGGCGCTCTGCCATCTAAAAGCACATGTGCTCCTGGTCAGGATATGCCTTTTTTTTTAAATATCAACACCTGATCTTTTTGTTATTGCTTTCTATTATTTTTCAGTTATTAATATATATTCTAAAAAAGAGGAAATATGGTAAGCGCATTAGAAAATATAATAAACACTGGTTGTTTACATCAGTCCCCCCAATTTCTATTTAAAAAGTAAGTTCAATCGCATACATTCACGAGTATTTTCAAATGAGGAAAATACGTCAAAAATGAAAAAAAAAATTGGCGAAACCCATTTGAAATATATTCGGATGCTGTATATTTGGAAAAGACCCATTAGACAACAATTTGAAACTCTTATGCTTTTAAAATAGGCGAAAAAGGCCAATAAATATGCCTTACTCTTCATTTTGAAGGAAAATATTATCCCCTCAATTAAAGGCATTTTGGAAAAATTTAGTAACATTTTAACCCGTTAAATATCATTTTCAAGCGTTCTCAATTTTACCCAAATCAATTAGGTCAAACTTCCCGATGACATTTGGTTGATATGAAAACAAAAGCTGAGATATGGGCGAGTTAGTTGATTTTAAGGTACCCAATCATATTTTCGTCGGAATTTATAAAAACAATATAAAAAAATGTGTTACAAGAATCAGATTTGACGCTGGCAAATGCTATATCTATGACTAGAGTAGCAGGAATGTATGATAGAAAAATGCCTCAAATGAACAGTTCAAATATAAACAAGATTCAAATCTAGAAATATAAAAATAAGGTGTTTCAAACTAAAGACAATCAGAATAGATATACCACAATTATTCTAAAAATATAAATATATGTCAAAGGTGTTTTGAAAAGCATTATTATTTCGTGCATTGCTCAGCATATGATAATATTCCAATTAGTGCAAAATTTTTCCACTCTGCAAAATTATGTGAAGCTAAAAATGCTAATGCAGAGATAGATTCTTATAACAACATCCAATCAGAGAGAGATCACTAAGACCAATAAATTGGACGATGGCGGTGCCTAGATACAAGAAGACTAAACAAGTACATTTTAATACAACATTTTCGTTATCCAGCCTTAGAAGATTTATTGCGAATATTTCGAAAGCAAATTACTATTACGTGCCGGGAATAGCATTCTGCTAGATCCCTGTAGAAGAAGAATTTAAAACATTGTCATTTGAATAAATAATTGTTCAGCAAAATATGGTCAAAAGAATTCCTTTCGGAATTAGTACAGCACAACAAATTTTCAAAAACATATGTTAGCTATGTTTTATTGTATAAAACGCATCTATATATATATGAGTGACATTTTTTACTTTTGAAAATGCAATCCAAGATATTCTAGGGTTTTAAATAAAGTCTAAAATAGCACAAGAGAGAGAGAGAGAGAGAAAGTGTGAAAAATACTTAAAATTTTAAAACAAAAGATCCAACTAGCCAGTTCAAAGGTGACCTTCCTTGGTCATCAAATAGGAGTACAATCTATCATGCCCAAGGATGAACAAATAAAAATTATTTTTAAAATACAATATACACATTCTGATAAAAACAACTCTCCAAAGGTTTTTTCGGCTTTATTAACTATTTGACAAATTCATCCCAGATTTATCAGGAAAGACAGTTGTTAGATAATTAATTACTAAACATATTTTTAAAAGCTTTTAATTAAATTCAATAAAAAAAGAGAAAATAAATATTTCAACTTTCGCCGTTACACAATTATATCTATGTACCAAAAGAGGTATCTCTCTCTTGATGCAGGGAACGATGCACTATTTTTATCACACTGGAAAAAAAACTTCCCTAGTAGTGATAAAGAATGAGCCACAAAGCCATTTTTGGCAAATTCGGATAAAAAGTCAACCTGTTAACCATGGCTTCGGTCTATGGCCCTCATCAGTACAGGGGCTGCATCGATTTCATAACATCCTAAGAGAGGGGTTATTAAATAGGTCGAATTTATCAAAACCATATGTTGTATTCTAGCCTGAAAATCGTCCCCTGCCACTTCACCAGCTTAAACACCATTTTTTCTTTTTGGTAAATTGGACCGATTTCATAAGCTCTCTCGTAGGATGTTATGAAATTGAAGCTTCCCCTGCACTAATGAGCCATTGCCCGAAACCAAGGTATACAAGTTGGCTTTTTGTATGAATTTTTCGAAACTGGCGTTGTAGCTCTTTCCTAATCACCACTAGTAAAGATTATTACTAGGGTTATGCACAGTGCCATCGTTTTGATGCATAAATAAAGCGAGAGATGCCTCTTTTGGTAAATTAATTTAATCATTTCACAACTTTAGGTTGAATTATATCTATATGAGTCAAAAATGGGTGGAGACGATAGCGTACCGTATATTGAGGGAAGAGGTTAAATACTCTCTTAGTGAAACAAAAACCTGCTAGTCGGTTGCTTTACATCAAATCACATAAAGTTGGGAATTCTAGATGATCGTATCCCGCTGCTTTCATTTTACTCCTATAGTTAAATGACGGAAGCTGGAACATTCATTTCTCATTTTTAGTGTATTTCAATAAAATATTTTTAAAAACTAATAAATTTATTAAATTTTTATGTTTTAGTCTTGAATTCTAAATGCACAAAATTATCATTTGTACATTTTAAATGTGGTTTTGATTTATTTTCAAATTATCATTAAAATGATTATATATTTCTGACAATATCCTCTCTCACAATTATTTATAGCTCTAGTTCATATTACCGATATATTTTTATGGAAGGCCAGCCGTTCATTGCGCCCACACAAACAGTTAAGCCTATTTTCTCCTTTTGATAAATACCAATTATATTCTATAGTCTGTTACAGAACACATATTTCGCGGCTATCTAGAAATTTGATATTTTGTACACTTCCAAGTTTTCTGGAAGTATATTTCAAAATTATAACAAAATTTGAAAATAAATATAGAAATTGTCCAATCCCGACAGCTCAGAAGTCATAAACTTTGCGCAATGGCTTTGATCAAGATCGGGCGAGTGCACAAAATGTTAATATTTCGACGTGGTCTGAAAGTATATCGAAACTTGATCATAAAAATAGAAAGGAAATAAATAAATTATTCCAGTCCCGTCCACCCCGTTATGGAGCTCTAGCCGCTCATTACGCCAAACAACGGCAGCGCCTATTTTTTCTCGCTTGAAAGGAAATTTTCTTCTCTCATCTATAAAGTTTGAACAACATTAATTAAACAATTTAAAAGGTTTCCGGAGAGGAGTTTCTTTTTATTTTAAAAGCGTCTCAAACTTTCGGGCATCTCTGCCCTTCTACAAGCTTGAGACGGTTTGAAAATACAAAGAAACTCATCTCCGGAAACCTTTCTCTGAAAGTATATCAAAGATTATATGATTTGTGGACAAAAAGACGAAATACAGAGAGGCACGTTAAATAAAAACTTTTGAAAATAAGTCATTTGAACATGGAAATATACATCTAAACAAGAATTTATGAAATTGAAGCAATTGACGTCACATCACCAATGGTAAGGAATTTTAGGTCAAATCTGTCTGTTTCCTTTCAGGTTGATGGAAACAGCCATTCTCTCTTTAGGAACAGTAGTCTTAGGTTAGATAGCAGTCCACAGAGAGCATCCACCATATTTACCAAAAGCCAAAAGAACTACTCAAAGATTGAAAAGGAGCTCTTGGCTCTTCATTATGCACATCAAAGGTAAAAATCGTCGCTGTGGGGACGATAATTTTGGGCACAGCTCTCCTTGCTTAACAATTATTCTCCCAGGTTTAAAAAATCAACCAATAACCTATGTTTTTACATTTTATATTATATTTCAATAAATAAAATAATTATAGCGGATACCTCGTCAATAGATATAATATGTACTACTGAGTTTTCTAATCCAAATCTAGATTATAAGTCATTAATTTGCTTCAAGAATATCAGGGATCAGAAAATAACGAGCCTTCACGTGCTAAATAACTAACTATAGAGAACTTCGGTATATCCAACTGCACCTCAACAAGCGCCTTGAGGACATAAGATCCAAGAGACGAAAAGTACGCAATGAGCATGAACATTGCGCTGCTGTTCTGGCACCGGCAGATGCCCGTGGATCTGGCCTCGCCTGTGTCTACGCACCAGGCATCATCGTTATCTTGCAACGAATTCTGTGGCCCGGCAACATCGCCATCTGCGCCCTCAACATTCGTGGTTAAAAGGAAACCTTTATAAATTGTCACAGCTCTCATGTATTTAGTGAGTGGTTTCTATAACTAAAAGTCCTCACAGCCGCTGCCTTATAAGAAGATACGTGAGTACTTGGTAATTTGAACATTGCCGAGGAGTCTACGAGCGATCGAGCTTATGGCAGGCTCCTGAATCAGGCCGGTATCTTCGACGCGGCGTACTTAAAACGAGGGTCGCCATTTGTAGAAGCAGTCTTGACACAAGTCGGCTTTACTAGAGTTATACTTCCATTTAGGCTCTCCACCCGCGCCCCCAGATACTGGACTCTATCACAGGCTCTCCAACACCACAGTCATTATTTTTATCTGAAAATAATGTTTTTAACGTAGGATGTAGCTGGCCTAGGAGAGCTATTGTCAGGCCTCACAATTTTAAATCGCTGGCATTCAGGGTCTGATTTTCTCGTGAAAAGGAACAGGGACGAAAGGCGAGGCGTTCTAGACCTTTTCTGCACTTCAACCTGATCCGCCATTTCTATTTCCCGTGGTGTGATTTGCAGTGCCGTCGCTTTTCAAAGACATATTTACATCTTCGTTCAATATTTAGAAATTCAAACGATTGCTCTCTGCATTTGTTTTCGTCATAATTCGTCGTTCTTTTTTTTTTTAACTTCGATGGATATGTCAGCATATATAATGTAGATCAATCATGCTCCTGGCTCTCCGCCAATATACTATATTGGTTGGAGCGCTCTACAATTTTCATCTCAATCCATAAAATAAAAAAAACGCGGAGCTCGCGCGCGGCATGGCTATTTGACCGAGTAAGTTATCTAGAATTTAAAACATTTCTTTGACAAAAGGTCAATGGTAAAATAAAATATATATATATAAAATTTTAAAAAATAATAGAGGAAACAAATTCTTCTTTTTAAAAATACGAAATGCACAAAGGCTAATAAATATGTATGATTATATGCAGCCGAGAGAGGAGTGGCTCCCTTAGCAACAAAGAGTCCACCTCCATTCAATTAGATGATCTTCAACGATACCACTCATCTATCAGAATAGGGTACAATAGGAGAAATATAGAAAATTTGAAACTTGGCTGATGTTGTTATGGCGAGATCGCCATCGTCCAAGTTTTTCCCGAAGATCAAATCCTGAAGGTCAGGTGGCTGCTGGATTCGTCAAGTAGAAGAGGCCTGATGCAGCGGCAGGACCAGTAACTGTGGACCAAAGACAGGTCACTGAATCCATAGGCGATGTAGGACTTCCGGGCAGTGCAAGTCGTTATTCGCTTGAAAGACTTGGTGATTTCCTGCAGCACAATATATTCTCCGATGTTGTTCATTCGATAGGTTCCGTGGCGATTTTGAACCAATATCTGGCTGAGAAATCTTGATAAAATGGCGGCTTCAGCCGGGAAAGGAGAGAGAAGCAGGAGAAAGGTTGGCGATTTTTTCCAACGCATGCTTCTATCCACCGCGAAGCGACATGTAAATCAGGTAGTCAGTGGAATCTGCACCTTCCAATGATGGTGAGCTTGAGAAGCTGATGAGGCGGCAGCACCTGGTGGTCAAGTTCCAGATTTGGAGAGGCGGCCTCAGTAACCTGCGACGCTAATGTGCAAGTTAAGTCCCAGATGGAGGAGGAATTAGTAGTGCGCCACTTTTGAGCCAAAGGTAATGCTATCCCGCAACGCTGATGCACTCTCTTAAGACACGTCAACCGAAGCTGCGAACCGATATCGAAGAGTCCGAAGCCGCCCACAGATACTTGTCGTTCCAGAACACTACTCGGCAACCAAGAGAAATGTTGTGGTCATCAGACCAAGCGCCCTAGCCTGGCCTTATCTTTACTATAGAGGTTTCGGTGGAGAGGAGGTGAATAGAGCGGAGAGTACCAAGGAGTTGGCAGTCTCGCCTGACCAACGAAGGAGGGACCGCAAACGAAAGGGAACTATTTAGATATGGTCACCTCCAGTTGGTCGATCAGACGATTTTCCTGAGCAGAAGTCTCGTGCCCTAACATCTAAATACATTCAGTCGGGTAGTTGTTTAGAAAATGTGCTAAACGGAATGTCAGTGCGATTTCGCCAAGCGAGACACCAGAGATATTTGGTCTTGTTGAAATTGACCTGGATATTAGACGCACGCTGGAACTCATTAGAAATGGTCCTGACGAGTTCAAAGTGTTCATCTCTCTTGATGAGCAGTGTAATGCCGTCTGAGTATGCAGCAACGTTCCCGCTGCTGAGCAGCTGTTCCAGGCGACGCAGGAGGAGACTTGTCGCCGAAGAAGGTCGCGCTTGTGGCGCAGTCTTGTTTGACCCCATTGAGTAGGTAGAAGGAACAGGCGTAATGTTTTTCACTCTCAGTTGTGCATTGGCCCCAGGGTATAGCCTGAGGAACCACACGCTGAAGACTAGTGGCATCTGTAGAGAAATCCTAACCTGGAAACTACGGCCGCGAGTGTCAAAGGTAGACCCCAGGTCAGTGAACATGCCAGCTAGTGGCAATCCTTTCGTCGACCAGGTCAAATAGGCGAGAAATGTTCCAGGATTAAGTTAAACTTGGAGCAGCGCAAATCTGACAATCGGGCACCAAGCGGGAAGATGAGGCGCCCAAGGACCTGGTAGTCTGTCGTTGGGAGTGATAAAAGCTCCGCATATCTGTGATACTTCGAAGATTTTCTGGAGAGCTCTAATGTAGAAGACTTCAAAGGTGTTGTACAGTTCGCAGGGTGCCAATCCTAACGGGTAGTTCGTTCGAGGAACAAACAGCAAATGACCCCTGATATTCAAATCGCAGAAATCGCATGTCTGTGTAGGGGGTAGCTGTCTTCCATTAGCGATCGGTGTAGTCTCGCCTCGTAGCAAATCTATAGCGATATGGGGCTGGCAGGACGTGTGGGAGATGAGCTACCAGATGGTAGAAACCTTTCATTGCTTTCATTTCCCAATAGTAGGGCTAGCCTGTGTTGTGCAGCCTTTGCGAGATTGATTCGGTTCTGGGCGTGTTTTTGAAAGGTCAGATGTTGATCGGGGGTGACTCTCAGATAGCGGACGCTGTCCTACCATCTTATTGGTTCTTCAGAAAAGCCTAGTTCAGATCTAGGGTTGCTTTCTTTTGCCTCTTCTGTCTGAAAAAAAGAACGGCTTCCATTTTGTGTGGGTTCAGTTCAACCCGCCATTTGTTGCACTAGATATTGACAAACAGCAGCGCTTCTTGGAGTTTCAGGTAAATTGTATCAAAATCGTTGGCTGAAACCAGTGTTACAGCGTCGTCTTGATATAGATGCAGCGATATTCCTTCCGGGAAAGGGTCTAAGTATATATTGGAGTAAATGGGGCCGGTGACTGATCCTTGGGGGACGCCGGCTAGTATTTTCCTTGGAGTCGAGAAAACGTCTTTGACCTTTATTCTGAAGTTTCTATCACAAATTAATATCCTTGTTATTTTGATTACGTCTCTAGTGAAGTTTCTTTTTAATATTTTGTATAAAAAGGCTTCGTATCAAACTTTGTTAAATGTTTTGGAGATGTAAAAAAGATACCTCCTATTAATTGTCTTGATTCTACAGCCTTTCTGATTTTCTCTGGGACAACTACAAGTTAATGAAGGGTGGACTGGAAACCAAATTAAACAGGCCTTTGGGGTTTTTTCATCTAGCGCTCTTCTTATTTTTCAAAGAATGATTCTTTCCAATAATTTAGAGGTGACACGCAGCAGAGAAATGGGTCAGCAACTTGCTGGGTCATGCTGTGATTTTCCTTGTTTCAGTATGGGACAAATAATTGAGGTTCCTAATTGTTTGGGAAAATTCAAGTTTTAGTGAGGTATTAAAGGTACTAGATTGTGATTCAAAGAAATGGTTTGGCAACAAATCTAGGGCTTCGTTTGGAATCCCGTCGATGCCTGGGACTTTTATTCCTCCTATGTTAGTGGGTTCCAATTTGCAATGCTCTCCCACAAACAAAAGGACAAGGCCAGATAGGCATAAATTAATGCAAAGCAATAAATAGCTATCTGTTTTATAACAAATGGAAACATTAAGACGCGATTATTTTTTCACAAATAAGTCAAACTTCTACTGTCCTTACTACAATGAAAAAATAATGGAGGGCCTGGCTCATAAGTGGTGAACCCTCCCAGCGGTTTCGCCAATTTAATTTACCATGCTCGATGCAAGTGTTTAAATATAATTCTACTGTCCTAAAATTTTAAATACCATTTCTAAGATTCCACCCTTCACAGTGTTGCATATAAAAGCAGAATGATCCAATTTAGTATTAGAGCTCTAAAGAAGCGGTGTGGTAGATTAAATTGGCGAAACCGCTGGGAGGGTTCACCACTGATGAGCCAAGCTCTCCCTATATTTTTCATCACAGCAAGCACAGTAGAAGTTTGATTTTTTTTTTTGTGAAAAGAAACATTCGCGTCTTGGTGTTGTAATTTATTATATACAGATGGCGCGTTATTGCTTTGTATGGTGGGAAAATATACAAAGACGCTGAGAAACAACAAAAACGCACGTAAAAATATAAGAAAATACCCTAGGCATGGAGTTTGCAAAATGCCAAAAATATACAAATAATATATGAGAAGTGCACAAGAGGTAAAAAGCCCTGCTTTACCGAAACGTGTGCACAGACATACACAAAGGAAGCTAAAAAGCTAAGATGGAAACGGTAAAAAAAAACACATAAAAAATTGAATCAAGACAATTATTATAAAATTGTTCCAAAAGGTCGTGTTTTTCTTAAAACGTGGTTTTTCTTTTTACATGACGAATAATATTATTACGGCGAAAACATAATAATACATAATACGATTACTTCATACATAATACAAGGACATTATATAAAACGGCGAATAATATTGGTATTTCAATTTTTTGCAAGTGTTTACGAATTTTTGGCACAACCTTGTAATATTTCATTCCAGCGTTGATGGACCGGGATCTAAATGTGTACGAATGGAGAAGCAGACAAGAATCGAGCAAAAAAAAAACACTTTTAGAAACTACAGATAACTCTGGGAAAGATCCTAACGTATGATCAAATACCTTTTGAATATAGACGTGACAAAATTCGTCCAATCATTTAGATTGGTAAAGAAAACATTCAAAGACAAAGAGGATGAGTATATTTTTATGAACAAGCGTTCGAGCTTTCGAGCACAAAGTCGCCCTTCAACAGGAATAAAACTACACAAAGAATCAAGATACATATATATATTCAGGTGATTAGCATAACCAAAAAAACTATTATTTTTAGAGAGATAAAATTTAAGTTTTATGTATGATATACAAAACAGGCAATAGGAGAAATGTAATTATGCTAATATATGGTATAATCTACTAGTAAAGAATCTATAGGTTGTTGTATGAACAGCTTATGTAAATATATCATTGTGTATATATATAATATGATATATTTACATTAGCTGTTCATACAACAACCTATAGATTCTTTACTAGTAGATTATACCATGTTGAAGGGCGACTTTGTGCTCGAAAGCTCGAACGCTTGTTCATAAAAAGATACTCATCCTCTTTGTCTTTGAATGTTATCTTTACCAAGTTACTCCAGAGGATTTTACCTTGTTTAAATCATTTAGATTGAGATAGTTTTCAGTTTGATAATCATATAAAAAATATATACAAGTTAACTTGAAAGTCTAAAATTTTCGTCAAATAATTTGGCGCCACAACAAATGAAATTCCCGAGACTCGAAATTCAAGCGCTTATTTAACAGATCGATTCAGTCCACTGAGCTAAAATATCAATCCGATTTACTACCTCAACGCTAAGTAAAGCCAATCAGAGGCGAATATCCCGGATACCATACATGCTCAGTAAAACGAATGGTGATTGTATGCCTTCAACTCGTGGTTGACATTGAGAAGATCAGAGTGAAATCTCAGGGTGCTCTTAAATATATGCAAACATTTAACCAACAATGTAAAATACTGTCAAGGGTTGGCCAATCGGTGATTAACCCTCTCCCAGCGGTTTCGCCAGTCTAATCAACCAGGCCTCTTTAACTATTGCATTGCTTGTTCTGCTTATATTGTCAGGACTTAATTATTAATTATTAATAATGATATTTCAAAACGAAATACATAAACTCATTTTAGTTTCTGAAAAGCTTTATAGACATGTATTTATATCTATTTTTAAAATTTCACTTGAACAATCCTTTGTTTTTCTTGTAATTGTTGTTTACGCTGATAAGAGTTGCTAGAAATTTAATAGATTTATAATTCTATAATCATAAAGGACTAATTACTTTGTTTATAACGTTGTTTATACACCTAGTAATTGCCATGTGAGATGTGACGCAGGTCCATTTACTCTGTTTCTACCGTCGGATGAAGCTGTGGAGAATATCCCAGCCCCGGTAAAGGAACAGTGGGGACGTGATGGAACGACGGGCAGACTGCTCGGGCGACATCTGGTGGCAGGAGGCGTGGATCTGCTCATGATGAGGGCAGGACGTCCCACTGTTCTGATGCGGAACCGGGACGGCGGGAGTCTGGCCGCCACCTTCACACGGCGGGTCCTGGCTGTCAACGGACGACGGGTTTTGACGGGTGATGTGCCAGCACCTCGCGGGGGTTTGATCCATGTGCTGGACGGGCTGCTAGTGCCTGAGGCCAGCACCGATGTCCTAGCTACTGTTCGCGCTTGTGGACGCTATGATGGTTTTCTAACTCTCTTAGAGGCTGCTCAGCTCACCCAAGTTCTTATGGATAATTCGGGTACGTGAATTATCTCCATGAATGTAAAATACGAATGTTTAATATGATGTACCAAAGGTAGCACATTTCCCTTTGAAATGCATTAAAACAATACACCAGTATCATAACGAATTGGCGTTGATGAAGAATGAGCCACAATCCCAATTTTGGCAAATTCAGACAAAAAGCTGACCTGTAATACCATGTGTTTTGTTTCCCACTTGGCAAATACGCAAGGAGGAAAAGCAGAATGATTGTTTACAAAACAATTTGTCCTCGTTAGGCCTTAATTGAATAGAATGGTTTATAATAGCTTAAAGAAACAAATGTACTTATCTTTGGTCATGCAATTATCCCAAGCTTTACAAATGAATTTATTTTATTTCTCTTTACAATAAATATTTAAAGAATTTACAAAAGATTTAAAGCCGCAGCTCTGAAAGGCATTGTTCTTTAGTGGCGAGCGTTGGTAAGAAGAATGTTCGAGAAGGTGGCGAGCTCCCTCTGGCGGTCCGCCAGCTGGCCTCCCATTGGTCAGCGATGACGTAGCTCTTCGTTCTTACACCGCTTCGCGCTGCCTTCTGCCACCTATGTTCAGAATAAAACGAAACATACTCCCCTCCTGTGGACGTAGTCCACACACAAGGCAAAAGAAAAGGATCACATAGTGTAGAAAGTTTTTTTTTTTTTAAGAAGAAGAAGAAGAAGAATTAGAATGGCAGAAGTGCAATCTTCGAGATGGGTCTTATTAGATGATGTTGTTTCTCTGTTTGAAGTTCCACAACTCGGACATTGCCATCCGCTCCAGGTGACACCTTGGTGATGCGGCCAAGGCTCCACTGCATTGAAGGCATAGAAAGTGTTTTACCAACACCAAATCCCCAACCTTCAGGTTGGAAGAGGGTTTTTTCCACTTGGACCGTTGTTGCAGATTGTTTAGATATTCCCTGGACCATCTTTGCGAGAAAACATCTCTGGCCTTTTGAATTAATTTCCATCTAGATAAGTAGTTGTCATTAGGGTGATAACTGGGCTCTGGGAGTGCTGTTAATGGTCTTCCAATCAAAAAGTGTCCTGGAGTGAGAGGGTTGAAATCATTTGGATCCGAACTCATCGGATACAACGGGCGAGAATTCAAGCACGCTCCAATTTGACTTGTCAGAGTATTGAGTTCTTCAAAATTTAAAACTGCAGAATTTAAACACCTTAGGAGATGATACTTCAATGATTTAATTCCTGCTTCCCAAATGCCGCCGAAGTTTGGAGCAGATAGAGGTATAAAATGCCAAGTGATGTGTTCATTAGCGACATAACTTTGAATTGAAGAATCCTTTACAAGTTGATGTATATTATTCAGAATATTCTTAGCTCCTTTAAAGTTAGTAGCGTTGTCGGTGAAAATATCAGAGGGTTTTCCTCGACGAGAGATGAATCTTCTAAAAGCAGCGAGGAAGGCAGGGGTTGACAGATCTGAAACTATCTCAAGGTGAATAGCCTTCGTTGAGAAACAAATGAATAATGCTATATATGATTTTAATGTTACTTTTGTTCTTATGACATTAGGTTTAGTTATAAATGGTCCTGCGAAGTCTATTCCTGTTTTGCTAAAAGGGCTTGAGGGTATGATTCTATGGATAGGCAGATCTCCCATGATTTGTTTTGACACTTGGCGTTTCGTCTTGAAACATGTCATGCAACGATTAATGAGCTTTTTTACTAGAATTCTACCGGATGGAATCCAGTACTTTTGTCGGATGGCACACAGAGTTAATTGGAGACCAGAATGAAGATGCTCTACTTGGAATTGTTGAACAATCAATTCTGTAATAAAATGGTTGTGAGGAAGAATTATTGGATGCTTCTCATTGAATTGCAGGTTGGATTTGCGCAGTCGACCTCCTACACGTAGAATTCCTGATGAATCAATAAATGGGTTTAAGGATAAAGGTTTTGAGTTTGATGGTAGTACTTTGCTTTGATTACAACATTGAATTTCAGTTTTAAATTCTGAACTTTGAATGATTTGAATAAGAGTTAGAATTGAATTATCGAGCTCATTAGAGGACAATTCTTTGTGTTTTATTTTGTCGCTGCTGTGTCTAGCATTGTGGATAAATCTTAGGAGCCATGCCGTAACTCTGCTCAGCTTCCTGAATGTTGAGAATTTAAAAATAAAGTCTAGAATAGGACAAATAGTGAAATGAACAATCGGAACAGTCTTTCTTTTTTCATGACAAACTTCTTTTAGAAGTTCATATGTGATTGGTAGCGGATCTTGTAAACTTGAGTTTGATAGCCAATCAGGACCATTCCACCAAGATGAATGGTTTACTAGCTCTGAAGAAGTTATACCTCTGGAGGCGCAATCTGCAGGATTATCCTTGGTAGACACATAGTACCAAGAAGATTGCAGAGTTAGTCGCTGAATTTCTGCAATCCGGTTACCAAAAAAAGGTTTCCAATGTTTTGATTCAGATTTTATCCAACATAAAACAATCTGGGAATCTGTCCACAAAATTACTCGCTCAATCTGCAACAGCAATGAGCTGCAAATGGAATCATATAAATTTGAAAGGAGAAGAGCAGCACAAAGCTCCAGACGAGGTATTGATGTTGCCTTCAAGGGAGCGACTTTTGTCTTGGCAGCAATCAATGTGACTTGAACATGACCAGATTTAAAACGAGATTTCATATAAACAACTAATGAATATGCAGATTCGGAAGCATCACAAAATCCACGGAGTTCTAAAGAATGTATAAGTCCCTTGCAGGAAATATATCTTGGAATTTTAATATGATTTAGCATGGCCAAATCCATTTTCACTCTCCTCCAATGAGAACACAACGATTCAGACAAGGGATCATCCCAATCCAAATCCTGTTTCCACAACGTTTGGAACAGAATCTTGAAGCTAATGATCACCGGTGATAACCATCCCAAAGGGTCATAAATTCGAGAAATGTCCGATAACAATTGTCTTTTAGAATATACGTCATTTAGTGAATTGACTGTAATTGTGAAATTATCCGTGGATGGATTCCAATTTATTCCAAGAATCTTAACAGATGAATTATCTCCGATTTCATATGAATCATGTGCTTTCAGCGCTTCTGGTACCTCTGAAAGAACCTCAGGGACATTAGACATCCATTTTCTTATGCAAAAGCCACCAGATAAAAGGATTCTCCGGATATCATCAATAAGAACTTTTACTTCTTCGATTGTTGTTGCGCCAGAAAGTAGGTCGTCTACATAAAAATCAGTTTTTATGATTTTAGATGCCTCTGGGAACAGGAGTTCTTTGTCGGTGGCAAGTTGCATCAAGGTACGGATTGCAAGATATGGTGCACACGACATTCCATAAGTTACTGTAAGCAATCTATACTCCAATAAAGATTCTAATGGACTATTTCTCCAGAAGATTCTCTGAAAGTCGAGATCAGAAGAGTTCACTTTTATCTGTCTGTACATTTTCTCAATATCTCCCGTAAAAGCTATAGGATTAGTACGAAACTTCACAAGAATATTGAAAATATCATGCTGCAATTTTGGTCCTGTATGAAGAAATTCATTCAAGGAGTAATTGTTGCTCGTTTTGCACGATGCATCAAACACTACTCTTAATTTAGTAGTGCTGCTTTGCTCACGCAGAACGCAATGGTGAGGTATATAATAGCACTTGTCTGATGGTTTGTCACGTTCGTTTTTCGGAATGAGCTCCATGTGGTTGAGAGAAAGGTATTCCATCATGAAATCCTTATATTGCTGAAGAAGATTCGAAGATTTGTGCAATTTTCTCTCAAGAGCAAGAAATCGTTTCATGGCATTCTGACGTGAGTCTCCGAGATTAGGCACAGATTTAAACGGTAGACCAACAGAATATCTTCCATCTGTTGATATGCAAAAGTTCTTGTCATAAATGTCCCCGCAACTCTTCTCCTCTTTAGTCAATGGAAGAGCGGCAGGAACCGATTCCAATTCAAAAAACTTTCGCAGATTATCATCTCCTTGGGATGTTGAGAATAATGAGATATAGCTGTTTCCAGTCTCAGAACTGGAAACATTTCCTGAAAGTATCCATCCCAACTTGGAACTACAGGCAGAGGGTCCAGGATGATTTTGGAATCGTAGTTTTCCTGTATATAAAAATGGGGCTAAGTCTGCACCAATTACTAAATCAATGGGACTTGTTTTATCAAAATTGGGATCTGCTAATAAAGTATTCTTAAGATGAGGCCAATTATCTTTATTTATCAGAAAATTAGGTAAATCAACAGTGATTTGATCGAGTATTATGGATGAAATTTCGAATATTCTATCAGAAAAATTAGGCTTAAATTGAAGAAAAGTCTCACTTGCAGACTGCTGTATTGGTTGGTTACCAATTCCAAAAACTGTGAGTTGGCTCTTTTTAACAGGAAGATTCAACTTTTCACGACAATTTTCTGTTATTAGACTTCTTTGAGAACCAGTATCAATCAAAGCTCTGCATGGATGAAACGATCCATTTTCTGCTCTCACGATAGCAGTAGATAATAAGATTGTCTAATTAGGCTTTGTTGTATCACTGAGAAACCATGAAACGCTAGATTGGGCAATTGGGGCTTTAATTGAAGTGGTATTCAAAGGTTCGGGTTGGAAGGAATGCAAAAGAGTGTGATGCTTTTTGTTGCATGATTTACAATGCATAGTGAATTTACATGACGTTACTCTGTGGTTGGATCGCAAACAATTGAAACAAAGGTTATTGGTTTTTACTATGTTCCATCTTTCAAGGACAGAACTTTTATAGAACTTGTCACATTTGAATATAGGATGTGAATTTGTGCATAATAGGCATTTATCATCACCTTTTGAAATAGAATTATATACATGTGTTTGTTTCACTACAGATTTATCCTCTTTAGCATAACCTTTTATCGATTGCAAACTTTTTGCTTGTTTTTCAAGAAACATAATAAAATTTTCGTAGGATGGAAAGCCATCATCTATCAACGTCAATTCCCATTGCCTTTTCAAATCATCACCTATCTTCCTTTGTAGGAAATGTATTAGAAAGATATCAACAAGTGTATTTCTTTCCAAACCCAGTGATTTCAAATTTCTCATGGCTTCATTACATATATCTAGTAGTTCGAAAATGGCCTTGGAATTTATTAGTTTTAAAGGTTTTAAAGTGAATAATTTTGTACATTGTGAAAAGGCAAGTTCTTTTTTGTTATCATATCTGGAGACCAATGTGGCCCAAGCATGGGCATAGTTTTCATCAATAACAGGAAATCCCCTAATAAGTCGTTCAGCGTCTCCAGTAACAGCTGATTGTAAATATTGCAGCTTTTGTGAATCAGTTAGAGCGGTATTGGAATCAATAGACAGAGAAAACAATTGCTTGAAACTAAGCCATTCGTTAACATCACCAGAAAAGGAAGGTAAATTAAATTTAGGAAGTTCTATTTTACTTGTGGTAGATTGATTTAAATCATCAATTTTGCTTGAACTGGCTGTACAAGATACTTTTTTGATATTCGCCACTAAATTTCTAAGATTATCCTTGTATTGCATAACTCTAGAAAAGTAAACTTCATCATCAAATTCAGAAAATGTTAAAAGACTACAATAAGTTTTTTCAATGTTAGATTTTATATCTAAAATATCTTGTTTAAATGTCTGTAAATTTGCATCATCCTTCGATTCAATTATCTTGAGCGAAATTTGTTCAAAATAATCCACTTGTTTGAAAGGAATTTCAAGAATATTTAAAATAGCTTTAAATTTGGCAGCCATCTTTAATTTTTGCTATTATTAATTTTAATAATATATATATATTACAAAAATGAATTATAATTATATATATTTTAATAATTATTTAATAGATTTATTCCCGGGTTTCGGCACCATGTTTTGTTTCCCACTTGGCAAATACGCAAGGAGGAAAAGCAGAATGATTGTTTACAAACAATTTGTTCTCGTTAGGCCTTAATTGAATAGAATGGTTTTTAATAGCTTAAAGAAACAAATGTACTTATCTTTGGTCATGCAATTATCCCAAGCTTTACAAATGAATTTATTTTATTTCTCTTTACAATAAATATTTAAAGAATTTACAAAAGATTTAAAGCCGCAGCTCTGAAAGGCATTGCTCTTTAGTGGCGAGCAAAAATTAAAGATGGCTGCCAAATTTAAAGCTATTTTAAATATTCTTGAAATTCCTTTCAAACAAGTGGATTATTTTGAACAAATTTCGCTCAAGATAATTGAATCGAAGGATGATGCAAATTTACAGACATTTAAACAAGATATTTTAGATATAAATAGAATGTTCGAGAAGGTGGCGAGCTCCCTCTGGCGGTCCGCCAGCTGGCCTCCCATTGGTCAGCGATGACGTAGCTCTTCGTTCTTACACCGCTGCGCGCTGCCTTCTGCCACCTATGTTCAGAATAAAACGAAACACCATGGTTTCGGGCTTTGGTCCTCACCAGTGTAGGTGGGCTATTTCAGTCAAATTTTCTAAAAATGTGTTTAAGCTGGTAAAGTGTAAACAACAATAACAAAAAAAAACATTTTGTAAGGTAGAGGTGCCATTTTTAGTAAATGTATATCATCCTCCCGCAAATTTATATTTTATGCTAGCCTTAAAATCTGATTATACACTTTGCAAGTATAAATATATTTTTGGGCAATTGGATCAATTTCAAAATTCCCCTCGTAGGATTTATGAAATCGAAGCCACCCCTGGATCGATGAGGGCCAAAGCCTGAAACCATAGTATACAGGTTGGCTTTTTGTCTGAATTTTCCAAAACTGATGTTTTGGCTTATTCTTTTCTTTTCACAGACATTTCGTTTTGTACTGGTGTGTGTGATAAACAAAAAACATTGTTTTAATACAATTTTAAAGGGAGAGGTGTCACCTTTGTTACATGAATATCATCCTCCCGCAACTTTATGTTGTACACATTTTTATGTTTTGCAAATTTAAATAAAACCTTTTACATACACCAGGTAAAATATCAATCTTGCGTATTAAAATGTATTCTAGTGTTCAATGAAAATATGTGCCCACATACGATACATCAAATATGGATTAATAGGTATCCACAATCTTTTCCACAATAGATTTTTATGTCCAAGTACAAAAACCTCAAGAGAGATAAATTTCACGCAGATTACTAAAATAAAAAAGGGGGATTATTGGTACATGATTATTCTATGAAGTAATCAACATGCTTCGATAGAGAGAAGCCCAAAAACATGTAAACGAATTATTCTTATTATCTGACTTGTAAAAATTGAAATTTGCACGCATGTTGTTGTTGTGGTCGTGTCCAATGAAGAGCCTCAGATGTCTCCATGCATCCCTATCACAGTAGTAGCAATATCCTCTATCTTGAGTGTGTAAAGCTACTGCTCTGTGCCCATGTCAAGTTTTGCTCTTCATTGGGAAATGGGTGACATTGCCACGTTAGTCACCTTGGACCAGAATAATTGGTCAAATATTATAAGGGTCCAGGGGGGACTAG
Source organism: Cordylochernes scorpioides (assembly GCA_030710605.1). Taxonomy (NCBI): domain Eukaryota; kingdom Metazoa; phylum Arthropoda; class Arachnida; order Pseudoscorpiones; family Chernetidae; genus Cordylochernes; species Cordylochernes scorpioides. Next base: position 29,909,155 of record CP092870.1, on the reverse strand, counting down.
TGTGGTCGGATCCCCCCCCCCCCCCCCCCCCCCCCCCCATTTGCACGCATCGATCTAACAATTTAAAAAAAATGAAAATTTAAAGTTTTAATATATTAAAAATGATTTCTGTTTATTTATATATATTCAGTGTTTATATTAATTTTAAAATGCAAACAAACTCTGCTTATATTTCACATTGAAAGGTTAAAAATTAAGTAGTTAAAACATATCAATTTTTACAAGGAAAGGTTTGGTACACATCTATTTCCTCTTCAACTATAGGTTTTGATGAGCGTTATTATTTTCTTATTAGAACTTTGACGGGGCCAGCCTTGTATTGATATTGTAGGGTATTTTCTCTATATTTATAAATTCAATTGCCATCTATCGGTAACATTTGTAACAAATACACTTACTGGCAATGTATTTCTTTTTAATAATATCATCAAATATTATATCTACAGACCTTACTGCAATAAGGTCATTGCATCAATCTTCTCCAGACGGCTATATCCCTCCTCGATCATCTTCAGGAAGTTTTGATTATTTAATCTGTAAGTCTCCCTGGTATTCTTGTCATTCGGGGCCAGAGCAAAAGGCCGGAGCAAAATATTATTATTGAAATTATATATCACTACAAGAACACAAAACAGAACAGTTTTACAGAAACTGATCTTGATTCAATGATCTCAAAGCTAAAACTGAAAAATCTCCCGGAATAGATCAAATATCAAATAGGATGATAAAATGGCCATATAATCAACTGAGATCCCTTCTATTAAGGACCTTCAACAAATGTATGCAAGCAGTCATCTCCCTCATCCATGGGAAAACTCCAAAGTACGTATTTTCAACAAACCCAACAAGCCAAACAATATGAGTTATAAGGCCTATCGCCCTATATGCCTCCTTCCCAACTTAGCAAACATCTTTGAGAAATTGATTTCCAGAAAAATGATGGATCACTTAACTCCCGTGCTGAACACGAGTCAAAGGGTTTCTTGAAGAACCATTCAACGATCTCCGCTCTTGAAGAAATAACCAGAAGCATCATAGAATTCAAACAAAATCAAATAGTCGCCCTATTTTCAGTAGATATTACTGTGACAACTGCTGGCATCCAAGTATAATTAAATCCCTTGATCAGTTGGTTGAACACTACTTTTATCAAACAGAATTAATTGAATCATTCTTTAAAGACCGTAAAGTCTTATTTGAATACGCTGGATTTCTTGTGTCAAAACAACTAAACAAAGGATGCCCACAGGGAGGAGCCCTGTCTCCGTTATTTTGGAACGTCATCCTCAACGTCCTCCTTGTCCGTCTTACTCAAATATCAAATATTCGTCCTGTAGTATATGCCGATGATGTGAACGTATTTCTCTGGGCCATAAATATAATAGACTTGATAAATTTAATCTTAAAAGTTCTTCGTGCGATAGGCAATTGGTGTGATGAAACGAAACTATATCAACCGAGCACAAAGGAGTAAGACTGAATATCACCAATTAAATCAAGATACTTGAGGTCTCTTTCTCCGATAACAAAAGAAGCAAAAACAAGATCATTTTACAAGTCACATAGAAGATATTGTAGCTCAATGTAACAAAATAAAAATGAACATTTTTGTCTCAATTTGTGAAAAAATCTTAGGGATTTGACTATAAGAAAAGAAATGCAACCTATAAATCACTCATACGATTAAGAGCCACTCATGCTGGCGGAATATAGTAAATCCATATATTTCCATACGTTCTTTACAGAGATCTCATTCATTGCAACATACTTTTCTTATTAAAGTTAGAAACTATTATAGACGCGTATCACTATTTTTGAAAACTAACCATTTTCTACTGCCCTTATTGCAATTTTTCCATTGCAGTAAGAGCAGTAGAAATTATTTAATTTAAAAAATAATCATACGCGTCTATAATAGTTTCGAATTTTAATAACAGATGGTGCGCTAATGCATCATAATACTTTTCTTATCTCAGTGGTACAGGGATATCAAACCATATCATACGAATGCTCACACCTCCTTTCGCATACACCTTTCAAAAATAATATATCAAAATCATAAATCAATAAAAAATTAGGCTTAAAAGAAACATTTATCAAGAGAAATACCTACAACAAATATGGCGAAGAAAAATATTTTATTATTAGAGAGAGAATAATTGGTATCAATCTATTGCTAATATAACAATTCGCATTATCTTTCCAAACGGCATTCCTTTACCATCCATCCAAATGTTATCGTCACCCAATTTGTCACATCACACGGAAAATTCCAGCACTACTTACATATAAGCGATCTTTCAGAAACACCAAATTGTTCCTGCGGAGAAATTGAACAAACTGCTCTTCACCTTATCTACGACTGTCCGAATTTTACAGAAGTGAGATATTGATTGCTCCTAGATATAAATGATCAACTCTTTTACATCAACCATTTTTTTAATGTATAAATTTCATGAACTCTGTCTCTTCACATTAAAATATGTTTGTTTTTTTTTTCTTATCCCTAGTACACGTGGTACAGGCCATGATAATCATGGTGGGTAGTTAGCGACTGCTTTTACTGTAAGTGCACCACATGTCTACACATGTGAAAAGCAGTTAAAATATGTAAATATATTAATCCTAAGTTTTAATTTGTTTATCTGTTTTCTTTGTTTCCTCAGTAATAAGCTCAAATACTTTCAATATCACGCCTTTTTGGATAATTAATAAATTAAAAATATATTTAAAAACGTATATGATATTGAAGGTTATGCGTGTTTTCAATATTTGCTAACAAATGTTTATAGTTTAATAAGAGACACAAAGCGTGATGATGTAACTAAAAATACGTCAATAAAGGGTACCACCGGAAAAGAGCGCGGGTCGTTAACATATCATCTAGGATTTTTCTGTGCTCAGGAGTCAGGAGTCGTAAGTTCGCCATGCTGGACCAGCGGAATATTTAAATTCTGCACAAAATGTCATTAAGGCAACATATTGATTCATTTGCAGCAAGTTATTTATTCTAAACCAATATAATGAATATAGGTCTCAACGAACGCCACAACTCGACGGAAAAATCCTTTAGATCTCGCTTAAATTGTTCCAAACACTACTCTGAAGTTAATGGTTACATCCGCTTGTTGTCCGCTCTAGGGCAAGTGCGGCGCCCATTCATATTTTCATCCCCAACCTTTTAAGTAAAATGATAAATAACGTCCCCATTGAGAACATCGATAGCCTCGTTCCTTCACGTACGTCGATCTAAGAAATTCATGTCGCGGACTTGTTCTATGTTTCCTCGGTAACCAAATCTGCTCAGCGTTCAGGGCGATACTGAGTAAATATCATTGTTCCTCCTCTCATTATATTTTAAACCAGTATATCCAACTCTAGTCATTAATGGAGAAAGTTCCCAACAAACGTCACAGCCTAGTTTTCATATATGCACATGCTTTCCCATTTTAAAAGGCAAACATCTGAATGATACTGATATTCTCTTTCTTAACCTAAGCAACGTGGGGTGATTCACTGTAGTGGATGCCAGATCAAATCCATCCCATGAAGTAGTCCGAATTTGGCGCATGCGCGTTTAAAGAATTCCAGCGCGTGTGGATAACAATATCTTGCTCTAACATGCCATATATCTCTAAAAACATTAATTTTTGGACATAAATTTGTACATTTGAATATAAGAGGCTTCGCTGCATCTCTACTAAAGATGTTCAGATGTTGAAAATGTTTGACTCGCCAGTAGAAACCTTCCTAGGGTTTTTTTCTAATAAATCCTCACATAGCAGGCAGATGTAACTATTTCCTTAGTATAAGGTTTCAAATTGGTTAAACTGAAAGAAGGGTTTACCGCTGATTACCTTTCATGTTACCTTTATTCCAATATCTCTCCTCTCCTGTATGGATAGCACATTTATAATAAAATATCACAAATATTTAAGTCTTTAATTATATATAAACCAGGAGTAGAGAGAGAAGAGAGATATATATTGAAAGGTATACAATTTTATAAAAATATATATCTAACACTAAGCAGCCCTTCAGAAGAAATAGGGAATTTAATTCAGTGCAGTCAATAACCAATGAAATATCTAAGGCGTGCTGACACAGGAGGCCTGATCACGCTGTTCCTGCCGAGCAACGAGGCCTTGTCCAAGTTGACGGAAGAGGAGCTCATGAGGCTCCAGAGGAACGACACGGCCCTGCGAGGTAAGGGAGCTGCTATTCTAGATCTGTTCATGGATGTATTATTTTGTAATTCACGCCTCTTTATATACCTATTTTATGAAAACATATTTAAGAACCATATTGAATATCTTATACTCCTCTTTATATTTTATTAAATTAAAGAATAAGATACAAAAGATAATTCAACTTTATTATTCGAAATACAAAAGATAACAACAACTCGTTCGATGCGCGCGCGTCTCGTGAAGTTACTCATGCGCGAAGGGCAAACAATTTATAGCTTTCTCTCCTATCCTTTCTTCTCTTATATTACAAGGTATATTACATCTCCCCCAGTATGAAGGAATCTCATCACTCCTGGGATATCTATTCATATAAGGTTGGATGTTGGAATGTGAGCCAAACTTCCATCACCACTTTTATATTTTACATATTTAGGGTGACTCTGGGTCACCTCCAGCACTCGATGAGGACCAATCTGTCTCCATTATTTACCAACTCTCTGATATCGGACTAGGATATCTTCGCCATCTTCAGTTGGGGAGGCATCCTTTTGAGACGACTAATAAAATGAACTTAGTTCGTTGTCGGTAGCGGTCCTGAGCTTCTTTGTCTTTTTCGGTTTCTTGTAACTGACATTGTTGATTAAGTTCTTCTTTTTTCTCAATTTCTTTTTTTTTTTGGGGGGGGGGGGGGGTTCATCTTTTGGAGCCTCTCCACTATCTAATTGACGTCCACATACATAGACAGCATGTCTTCTATGATTTTGTTCAACCTTTCCTAGAGCACATTTGTATGAGGATGATAGGCGGTCGTTGTCCAGTGATTTATTCTACAGTGATTGTTCTGGTCACGAATCAACGTTTACGTGAAGTCCCTTCCCCTTTCGGGGATTGGTTCCCTCGGCGCTCCATTTGTTTTACCATTACATTTTCGACTAATAATTTAGCAAATTCCATTGAATAGTAGGTAGTGCCTTAGTGTCAGGTAGTCCGTCAGACACGTTGATGTGATTGAAATCTGTTTAGGAAGTCTTTATGTTATTTGTTTTGCCTCGTATGTCACACTTATTTTTATTCTCCCAATATTAATACATTTATTTTTTAATTTATTCACACACACACAAGCCTTTTTATTGGGGCATCCAGCCCTATACATGATTCCCCTCTACAGGATTTAGCAAAGGAAGATATTTCAAAAGTAAAAACTAGAATACAAGAAGTAATAAGGAAAAAGAAAAGAGAGAAGAAAGAAAAAAAACAAACAAAAAGAAATATAACCATATATACAAAAAATAAACATACAGAACAAAAGGAACCATACATGATTAAATATTTAAATTAAAGTACCAATGTTTAGGATATGTCAAGGTTAGGATATCATTGAGAGGGCTAGTGTGGAATCAGCCGCGTTCAATCTTCGCCCTCTTCCTCCAAGCAAACCACGACATTCGGCGAATCCACTATTCTCCAACGGACATTGACTGCGGCCTTGTAGAATTTATATAAACCGAGGGAGAGACCCTGATCAACCATCAGTGTGTTCATCCAGCTGCGAATTTGTTGGCAGTCAGGTTGAGACCAGGGTAAGTCACCCAAAATTTCTTTCCTCTGTTTCTCTAAGCAAGAGCATCCAAATATTATATGCATAATTTCGTCTTGGATTCTGTTTTTACACAGATCGCAAGTTAGAGTCAAATCAATCTTCCAGCGCTTTGAACGATTTTCTGGGAAGATCGTCCATAGGAGTCTCAGTTGTGCAAATAATATTTTAATTGCTAGAGGAATAGTTGGGAATAAATATCGTTCTGCTGTTATTGAATTTTTCAGGTATTTGAAGTGACTGTAATGTGAAGTATTTAGGATTTTCGCCATGTCGCTTTGGATGCTTTGTTCGGTTGCTATTCGAATAATAGCAGGGATTTCAGTCAGTATTGCAGTGTAATCCGGACAACCCTTCAGGAACGAAAAACCGTTTGAGTCTAAAATGGTTGACAGGTTTTCGACAAAGGTTAAACCAGCCCTTTGATTGCTGTGTAATGTCCAGAGGTGCGACAAACATGCCCGGGGCAACCTACTCTCCTCCATTTTCATAATCCTCACCCAAAATCTCAGGACCTGTTTAATTATGGTAACTTCCTGTGATACTCGTCCACACTCCATTCTTAGCATAAAGCCCGGAGTATACTTTGGTAAATTTAGGTAGCGTCTTAGGAAAATATTCTGAACCTGGTCAACTACCTTTACTTGTGGTAAACGGTTTGCGGATTTCGACAAATTAGAAAGAAGGAATCATATATCGCCGCAACTCTTTTTATTATTATAGCGGTTAAGGAAGCTTTCGGGCAAGCCCTTCTTCAGCTAATTATAATGTACAAACAAAGAGAGATTATATATCGTTTTTAATATAAATCAAAATAAACGAAAAGAAATTTACCACGCCCCTATCGCCCTCGTTTCAATAGCACCGCGTGGCCACGCTATGTCTGATCCTAACTTCAAATGTAATATGGTACAAAAATATCTTAAAAGAAAGTTACGTAATTGAATAAATATAAAGAATCAACTATAAACAGTTCAAAGGATTTAGTGGAGATTTTTAGGATAGAAGGGGAACGTACTGTGATGGCAACTGTATACTTTTGTTTAATGGTTTAGGGTGCTTCATGGTTTCTATTGCTTCAAGAATGAGTCTTTGGGTTTTAGTTTTGGCATTTGTATGGAGGATTCTGGTATTATTGAAGTCTGGAGTGTGTCCGGTTTCTCTGACGTGGTCAACAATTAAGGAGTTTGGGTTTAGTTTAGAGATGTTTCTTTGGTGTTCTTTGATTCTGATTGAAAGATCTCTTGATGTCTCACCGATGTAGACACTATTGCAGTTGAGGCAGGGAATTTGGTAAACTAAATCTTTTTTCTGTTTCTGGTCGGTGCTTTTGGTGATTGGGTTTCTTAGAATCGAGCCCATGGAAGGTGAACCTCTGAAGATGGTTTTCATTCCAAAACCTTTGAGTTTGCGGGCTATTGTAATTGTAGATTCTGTATATGGTAAGTAACAGGTGGAGATGTACTGATTGGAGTTATTTCTGGGAGTCCCTGGTTTATATCTATTTCTTTTAATGAAAGGAAGCGGGTATCCAGATTTAAGAAGCTGGTTTTCGATAGATCTCCCACAAAATAACAGTTGTACGTACCTTGACGAAAAGAGCTTTCACCCACTGTTCTTCAAAAATAGAATACAATAAGGAACTTAAATCTATCGAAAACCAGCTTCTTAAATCTGGATACCCGCTTCCTTTCATTAAAAGAAATAGATATAAACCAGGGACTCCCAGAAATAACTCCAATCAGTACATCTCCACCTGTTACTTACCATATACAGAATCTACAATTACAATAGCCCGCAAACTCAAAGGTTTTGGAATAAAAACCATCATCAGAGGTTCACCTTCCATGGGCTCGATTCTAAGAAACCCAATCACCAAAAGCACCGACCAGAAACAGAAAAAAGATTTAGTTTACCAAATTCCCTGCCTCAACTGCAATAGTGTCTACATCGGTGAGACATCAAGAGATCTTTCAATCAGAATCAAAGAACACCAAAGAAACATCTCTAAACTAAACCCAAACTCCTTAATTGTTGACCACGTCAGAGAAACCGGACACACTCCAGACTTCAATAATACCAGAATCCTCCATACAAATGCCAAAACTAAAACCCAAAGACTTATTCTTGAAGCAATAGAAACCATGAAGCACCCTAAACCATTAAACAAAAGTATACAGTTGCCATCACAGTACGTTCCCCTTCTATCCTAAAAATCTCCACTAAATCCTTTGAACTGTTTATAGTTGATTCTTTATATTTATTCAATTACGTAACTTTCTTTTAAGATATTTTTGTACCATATTACATTTGAAGTTAGGATCAGACATAGCGTGGCCACGCGGTGCTATTGAAACGAGGGCGATAGGGGCGTGGTAAATTTCTTTTCGTTTATTTTGATTTATATTAAAAACGATATATAATCTCTCTTTGTTTGTACAATATAATTAGCTGAAGAAGGGCTTGCCCGAAAGCTTCCTTAACCGCTATAATAATAAAAAGAGTTGCGGCGATATATGATTCCTTCTTTCTACCTTTACTTGGTTGAGTGCCCAGCAGGGTGCGGCGTATAGCATGTGAGGCAAGACCGTCGAATCAAGTAATCTCATTGCCGCATTTAGAGAGTTCATCTTGGATTTTGTCAGAACTTGCCATACAGCGCCAATTGCTGCCAGGGCTTTGCCCTTGTAGTGTGACGCTACCTTGTTTAGTGAATTTGCACTTGTAAGCGGATATCCCAAGTATAGATATTTCGTGGTAACAGACAGTTGCCGCTCACCCCAAAACCATTTGTCATTTTGTGCTAATCGACCGCCGTTTCTGAAAACTACTATTTTTGACTTATTTTCATTCAGGGTTAATAAATTTGTTTCAAAATATTTTCTTGGCAAATTGATTTTCATTTGAAGGTTATTTTTGGATTCTCCAATCAAGACAATGTCGTCTGCGTATAGTAGAATATGAACATATCCATAATTTGGGAGATATATTCCCGGTAAATCTGAATTATTGTAGAGACCGATTAAATCATTTATAAAAAGTATAAATAAATAAGGTGACATCGGCTCCCCTTGTAAAACTCCCGAACGCACCTTTATTGGCGCAGTGAATGAATTGTTCCATCGCACTACCGCTGTCATATTTGTGTAATAATCTTTAATTAAGTTAACAAAACGGTGGTTGAGACCTGCATCTACCAGTTTTCTCCATAATAATGAGTGGGGCACTGTGTCGAAGGCTTTTTTCAAATCCACGAAGAACATGTAGCATTTCCTTCCCTGGTTCTCAGGAACTATATTTCTCCTTTCGATCCAACTGCCTAGACGAGATTTGAGTATTGATGTAAATAATTTTGCTATATTGCTTAAGAGCGCTATGCCTCGATAGTTAGAGGGGTCGTCTGGATCACCATTCTTAAAAATTGGTTGAATAACTGATTTCAACCATGTTGTCGGAAATTCAGACGTTCTCAAAATTCTATTGAATATATCCTTTAAGGAAATTAGATAATCTTTTGGGAGGGCCTTTATTGCTTCATTCATTATGTCGTCAAAACCAGCCGCCTTGCCATGCCTTATTTGAGAAATTTCTTTGCTTATTTCATTAAGAGTTATGCATTTAGTTAGCTCACTATCTGTATTTAGGAAGGTCATAGTAACGGGTTCGTATTTTTAATTTATTCAATTTCCCAATCATAGATTTTTGCCTTCAAATTTTGCTTTATTTATTTTCACCAAATTGTTTGTTTTTTATTTGTTTACAATCAAAAAACTGCCAACGGTCAATAAATATATTAATTTATCTGTCATATTCCAGTGATCTGACTCCAATATCATTAATAGCAATCTATATACTCAAAATCATTTTTATTTTCAATTTATTTTGAATTTTCAAAATTTTACATTTTTATATTTAAATATAACTTTGTATATTCATCATCACACCAAATTGCTTTGTTTTAAAACAAGTGTGTCTGTATTATTAAGTTTTTTTTTAAATTTCTAATGGTAAAATTTCGGGTTTCTAAATCAAGTTACTTTTTTTTTGCCTATAATCAGAACTTAATCTCTGTGGAAATTATCCTGGGGATCTACTTTGGATGCCCGGGATTTATACGTGGTCGTATCTGCCCGAATGTATTTATTTGTAGCTTAGAAAGTATTTGCTTCTAAGAAATCAGAATATACCCATTGCGATTTTTAAGCCACCATCTATGCTCTTAATGTTTCTTCACAGGCCCTTCGGGTCCGGGTCACTCGGCTAGTATTTCATTATTACTCTCTAAAGTGAAAAAAAAATCTCTAAAGAAATTATAAAAATTTAAAAATGAAACTCTCTCCATTTTCAGTTTAAAATAACTTTACTGGATGTCGCTTACAAAGAGCAAACCCAATTCAGCATATTCTATATACAGTTACGAGCGTCATCAATTCTTCATCTCTTAATTCTTCATCTCTTAATCATTCACCTCTGTCACCGTTTGCTTTTTTTTTTTTTGGAATGGCGCCCTCCTATTGGTTGGCTACGATCACGCCACCTTTGCCACCCCCCCCCACCCCCCACTCGCTATTTCGTCTTTGTAACTATTGTGTTGGAGCGGGTCGCTCCCTAAATAAATGCATATATAACCAAATGGAATCCTCTCTTTTTCCCAGTAAGAGACGCCTACGGAAGCCAACAGTACATAGACAGATAAAGCACATAGGCTATAGGTATTAACTAACATATGCAATTATTTAAGGCGCCAATTTATAATTGTAACAAATAGTATTTGAAACAAAACATTCAATCGGGTAAAACACGGGCGTTTCCCGGGTCATTCGGCTAGTTTACAATAATGACAAATGGGGATATATACAATGGTTCATTTACAATCATATTACAATGAAGTTATAGGATCATGTCTCTATGTCCGGAATCTTGGGGCTATGGGTAGGGCCTCCAATCCCGGGATCCCGGAGCCAAATAATGATCCCGAAATCCCGGGATTCTGCTCGAAGAATCCCGGGATTACTGGTGTATTACTCGTGTGGTTGTGAAATTGTTCAAACGATCGCCGCTGAAGAACGAGATCTTACTGAACTACATGCGGGAAGATAATCGCATTTCCACCAGTATGTGTCTCATTCTCGACTGCAGAACGCCTTGGGATAGTTTATTGAACATGTTGGAGAGACTTCTCAGTGTGAAGTCAGCGATTCAGAAGGCGCTAATAGATGTGAATGCAAATGTCCGTCTAACTGATGAAGATTTTGATATCGTGACGCAAGTAAATTCCGCACTGAAACCATTTCGGGCAGCTGTGGCGGTTATCTGTAGACGCGACTCTACGCTTTTGACTGCAGAAGCAGCAGTAAAGTTTCTTCTAGAGGAGCTGCAAGCACAATCTCATTCTCTCAGCAAAGATCTGCAAAAATCTTTTAAAAAGAGAATTTTAGAAGATCGATGCAATAAAACATCTTTAGTCCTCCAATATCTGCACAATCCGCAAGCACAGTTAGAAAAAAGAAGAAGGTCAAAGACTTTAGCGTGAAATTGCTTTTGCGTCTTAAACCGTTACAGGAACAAATAGCCGAAGTAAGAAAATTCAGGCTGATAATTCGCAACTTCCTCGGAGTTTACAAGAACGCCATGAGCCATCACAATCGAATGACCATTTTACAATTGAGCGCCGATTGCAAGAAGCTATTGAGGCTGCCTCTTCAACTTCAATTGCAATACCTACACCAGACTCCGCATCCTACTCAACTATGATTAACCACGAACTTAATATTGCTGCTCAGTCAGGCAAACGAGGACCCCATTTAGAGATTGTGTATCAATACTTGCTGACAATTCCTCCAACGTCTGTGGAATCGGAAAGAGTCTACTCCTCCTCTATATACCTATGCAATAAGATACGTTCTAGTTTGCATGATGACACTCTTGACAAATTATCTTTCCTACGCTCAAATCTTTCTCGAAATTGATTTTTTATCCTTAAAATAAAGTAATTCATGGTTTTTAAAACGGTGCTGTCTTCTTTCTAAACATTAATATATAGTTGGGCAAAATGCAATAATGATTACATTTTCTATAATCACAATTGCAAATAATCATGATTACATTTGCTATAATTACAATTACAAGTAATTTTAATCACAATTGCTTTCATTATATATAGAATTATGAGTAATTATGTTTACATTCTAATGCAATTAATTTTTTTGCAATGCATTGCAAATTAATCGTAATTACAAGGTAATGTATTACTTTGAATGGATTACTGCCCAACACTGCATTAAGAGATGTGGTCTAAGAGTTCCAAGAACAGTAATTTTTTTCCAGATGTGTGTACAGCAATTGACAGATAATTTCAAACTGTAACCCAAAAGCAATGATTTAGTTCATAGGCAGGGGCAAAATATATGATTTTCAGGTTGTTTTCATCGAAGTAAGTGCCACGTCATTGGCACTATATAAAAGAAAAAATATATATATATAACGAACGAAACGATATACCTCTTGGCGTAGAAAGACGAAAATGTTTTTCATTCCCGGGATATCCCGAGATCCCGGGATTGAGAAAAAAGCAATCCCGAATCCCGGGATTGAAAATATGTACCGGGATTGGAAGCACTAGCTATGGGGATCTTGTTTTCAGAAAGGTTTTTCCTGGCTTGCTTGATATTTGACTTGCATTTCTTCTTTCCTTTCTTCCACTTTCCATCATTTTGGCTTCATTGAAATAAAGGTTGGTTTGGTCTTAGGTTCTTTTTTTCCTTGTGTCGCATTTGTAGTGGGTGGCATCCTTGAAGGTGAGATTTTAAAAAATTTCGGATATTTCGTAGAAAAATGAAACACACAAGAGAGATAATCATATATTGACAAATATTATATTTGCTGAAGGAATATTCGTCTGGAAATCATTCACCACGGGAGAAGCAAGACGATTCTGGTTTATTCAGTCAGTATATCATAATCAAGATTATTTCATAACTCCAAAATACAAAGTGTGTCCAATAAATAATGAGACTGGTCAAAAATAAAGAAAAAATAGAATGATTAAAAAAATGTTATTAGTATTTTTCAAAATAGTGCCCTCCCGCATCTATACATAATTTCCATCTCTTCTCCCATGATTTAAAACATTTAGAAAAGGCATCTTTCGGGATGTTCTTCAAGACCTTTTTCGAATCCGCTATGATAAACTCTAGTGTCAAATATCCTTCCTTTTAGAGCCATTTTAATTTTGGGAGAGAGAAAAAAATCATTTGGAGCTAGTTCTGGGGAATAGGAAGGTTGTTGAAGTATTTGAATGCCGTGTTTAGCCAAATAAGTCAGTACTGATGTTGCGGTGTGTGGTGGTGCATTATCATGATGGATAATCCAATTTTTGGAACTCCACCTTTCACTACTTTTCAGACGAATTGATTCACGTACACGTCTCATAATGTTTAAATAAGACTCCTTATTGATTGTTTGACCTTCCTCTAGATATGCATAAAGCACAATTCCCTTTATGTCAAAGAACGTGACCAATAAGACTTTGTTTTTTGACTTGCAAAGTCGGGATTTCTTCGTTCTTGGTTCATCTTTTCCCTTTCCATTCCATGGATTGGCGTTTTGTTTCCGGGTTATACCCGTAAACCCATGTCTCGTCTCCAGTTATTACTTTTTCCTTCCAATTAGGGTTTTCTTCCACCATTTAAAGCATTTTTTGGCAACTTCAACGCGATTCTCCTTTTTTTGGATTGTGAGCATTTTAGGGACAAATTTTGTAGGTGTCTTCTTTAACTGCAATACTTCTTCCTTTATCGATCCAACTAATGATTTTGATATCCCTGTTTCTTTCTCAATGTCCCATAACCCTATTCGTGGATTTTCCTCTCTCAAATTTGAAATTTGGCTCACCTTTTCAGGGTTCCTGTGCAGAATTGGACGTCCAACACGCTTCTCATCTTTTACCGATTCCATTCCATTTTCAAATCGTGAAAACCATCTAAATGTCGTGGGCTTATTTACATTTTCATTTCCAAATTCCAATTTCAACAAATCTAAAGTTTCTGAAGCCGATTTCCCAATTTTTTAGCAAAATTCAATACAAATTCGTTGTTTGAATTTTCTATCCATTACAAATTAGAAGTTGTTATGCAAGGCGTTCTATTTACAAGCTTACAATTTATTGACTGCGCGCGCAATCACGTGATGTGATATACCGCAGTGTAGCTGAAGCTTTCTATTTTTTAATAGACTTTAAAAAAAATTATGATTTCATTTTTTCTTTGTTTTTGACCGGTCTCATTATTTATTGGACACACCTTGTATGCCAAAAATATGTTTGAAATTTGCCAATATTTTCAAAATGTTATTCAGGAGTTGTATGGTGAAGAAGAGAGCAAAAAATATTAATTTAACTTGAGAAAAATAGATTCAGTAGTTTGTGCGTGATAATTTAATGTACTAAAAAGACAAATTTCGAATTTCAAAATGGTAATAAAGATAATTTTGATGGTATTAAATCATCATCAATAAACATCATCGCTAAGAAGCATTTATAAAACTATGCCCGGGTTATGCCGGTGTAGATGTTTGTCCGAAATAATTGTTTTAACAAATGTTAATTATTTTTTTATTGAATTACTATTATTAGTAGTAGTTGTATAATAATAGAAAAATTGAAGTCGTGTAAAATCTTTGAAGTCGTCCGGTCGTCCGTAGAGATCGGTATTAACTGCAAGACTATCAGGAACAAGTTCGTAGTGTACAATACCATGATTTTAACGAAATTTTAAGTGTTTGGTTAAGAAATGGGTGTTTTGGTATAACAATAAAGAAAAACAAAAATAAGTTTAGAATTATGATATAATGAGAGGTTTTTTTAAATAAAAATAATGATTTTTTAAATTTGTATATTTGGATAATGCAATTTTAGGTAAATTTAGGGAATGCATGTAAAATTAGTAAGTTGATAAAACTGTGTGATGGACGATTAAAAAAATCGTCCATCACACATTTTTATCAAATTACTAAGTAAAATTGAAAGTAATGAATTAAAAATGTATAATTTGATTAAAAATAATGTAAAAATTGATAAATGAGAGTGTGAAATATTTAAAAATTAAATTAAAATTAAATAAAGTAAAAATTGTATTAAAATGATTAAAGTGAAAATAAACACAAAATTATGGTGAATCAAATTGTCTGCTTGAGGAGAAAGTTATGTAGGTTTTTAAAAACCCACAGTTTTGATGATTGTTCAGTCAGGAGACTTGGTCTTGGCTTGTATTTCTGCTGACGTGGAAAGCGCTCCATTTAGGGTTTGTAGAAGCTTGTATTTTCTGTAAAGTTGATTGCGGCTTGTCGCCTTGAGTATTGTCTCGATGTCAGGTCAAAGGTGTGGAACTTCTCACCGGGTTTGCGCCACTCCGTTCCTCGGTTTCCATGTCTTGCGAGATTTTCGGTCGTGTCGTTGGGGCTGTCAACTTGCTCCTGGAGTTGGCGATTTGTGTTAGCGGGTCTGCGGAAGTCCCTTGAGGCGTCGTTTCCTCCTCAAATATCTCTTGTTGAGGGAGAGATTGCTTGGTCGTTTCGTTGGAATGGCGGGCTTGTTCCTCCATCTTTGCTCTTTCTCGCTTCTATCTGGACAGGCTTCTTACCTTCTTCGTTTTGGTCATCCTGTCGACTCTTGTAGAATCCTGTCGAACCTTATCGAATCCTTTCGTTGTAGAGTCCTGTCGACTTAGTGTATGGTGTCAGATCCTGTCGATTCTCGCTATACTGTGGTAACCGAGAGGAACAGTCAGGATGTGGAAAGTTTTCCAGTACCTCTCTGCACCTTGTAAGACTTTTAACAGTTCTGTACAGAGTACAGGCAGTCGTGGTCGAGGCAGAGTGGATGACTTGGGAATGTCCACACAAAAAAAAACGAAGGGACACAGTTGTACTAGGAAAGTTCCGTGAACAGATAGAAGTCGAGTTAAGCAGCGAAAGATGGAGATAGAAGAGTTCTTACTGTTCTACATGGTCGATGAGGTGGACCTTGGACACAACCGACGAAGGCTCTCGCGGATGGTGAAGTGACTATTTATTTCTGCGAATTGACAGCTATATATTTTTTTGCCGAGAGGAGGTATTGGATTTCAGCAAATGCAACAAGGGCGTGGATAGGAAGATGTGTCATTGTACACTGGCAACATCTTCTAGGCCTCGTTCGGACTTTTACATCTCGATTTTAGACGTTTTTGGACTTCTATCTCAATATCTTGATTTAGCTCAGCTCTTAATCTATTACAGAGTTTCATTTATTTATTCTCAGTTTGTACAAAGTACATTACATGTGATGATGTAATGACACATGTCAATCATGGGTATAATTATTTATATATGTGTTTCTATTATACAACATGAAAATCTTGTTATATTATGCACAATATAAAGTTGTTGGTTTAAATCACAATATATATTTAAATGCTATTCTATAGTCTATTCCAGAACACACACATCCTTAAGTTTGATATTTTGTACACTTGCGGTGTTAGCTTGTTTGAGTGAGCGTACAAAATTTAAGACGTCTACGTGGCCTGGATATATTTCAAATATTGACAACAAATTTTCAAAATAAATATAAATATTTGTCCAGTTCCGACCCCTTGGAAACCCAGAGTTTCATTACGCCAGCGAAATAGCTTCGAATATTTCCCTTCGTTTGAAAGGAGAAGCAAATAAATTATCTTCTCTAGTCTATTCCCGACCACCACGGCCACCTAGAAGTATTAAACTTTGTACACTTTAAATGTTAATGGAATTGAAATAGTTTATAAAATACCAGACTTACATGTTGTCAGGAGATATATTTAAATTGATTAAAAATTTGAAAGGAAAATGGAAAAATAGTTCATCACCGACTACCACGACAACCCAGAAATTTAATTTTGGCAACTTCTTTGAGGTTAGAACAATT
Source organism: Cordylochernes scorpioides (assembly GCA_030710605.1). NCBI lineage: Eukaryota > Metazoa > Arthropoda > Arachnida > Pseudoscorpiones > Chernetidae > Cordylochernes > Cordylochernes scorpioides. The sequence goes on along the minus strand of CP092870.1, from coordinate 29,892,426 downwards.
GTATCAAATTCCTGGCTTCTAGGTGCTTTGTAAGCATATTGAAAATATATCACAAACTCTAAAACGAAAATAGAAATTAGCAAATTCCGGACTACCCAAATGACACAGAGGTCAGAAATTTTGTCAACTTGGCTTGTCATCACGTTTGAACATGTTTACCAAATTTCAAACTTATAGGCTCTCTATAATGGTATATTAAATATCATTAACAATATTTGTGGACAGATAGACAGAAAGGTAAGTTGTATAAAAGCGAAAAAGCTACCAGGCTGACCGTTGCTCTGTGCGACAGAGTTCGTACTGTACCACATGGCGGATGGAGCCCACTATAGCGCGACACTGCGCGACGGCCAGTTCCTGGCGTCCAGACTTCCCGGGAAGTTTGTGAGGACGGGGGTCCGCGTCGACGGCTGCCAGCGTGAGTGTTGATCGTTTCTCTCCCATTGAATGGAAAACAAGAAACATAGAGGGCAAAAAATGGCTACAATCGGTCCCAAAAAAAACTATAGCTTTCAGCACTTTTCGTAACAAAACATTGGTACCACTAGTGTTCGGTTAGTTAGTGTTTTAAATAAAGATTTAACTAAATTAATTACATAATTACAACATATTCATTGTATTTGAAACGTGAACTAACAATTTCTCCTACGTTCCCCTTTCACTCTTACGAATTGTACACGCCACGTTTTATTTAAAATATCTGCAACAGTTTATGACATAAGGTAACACTTGGTTTATGGTGTATGATTTATTTACAGTTTTATATGTGAAAAATAGAACCCCACCAACTGGGACAAATTTAAAATCTAATTTTGATGAAAATTGAAGATTAAAACTACGTATATTCTTATTCTGTGTAGCTAGGATTCAGCTTGTTCCACGGCTACAAGAAAGCGAGGGAGGCTATGAGTGCTCTAGAACTAAACATAAAGTCAAACACAACTTAAATTAACTGTCCTATGCGATATTTCTTGAATAATTTAAGTGATAAGGGTGATTCTGTATTCACTCTGATCATAGAGATAAAAAAAGGATTTATTTGATGGTTTCATCACTTATCATAGATTCACGAGGAAGAGCACGCTGGATCACCTATTCTACTTAGAGAACGCATTAATCCAAGAATCCCCAGTCACATTAAGCCTATTGTACAGTAAAATAAAGACAAATAAGTCGTTTATTTTTAAAGCTTCTTATGGCGAAAGGCCAAGCCTTTTAAAATTAAGTTGGTCGAATGACTCAATTTTTCCCCTCAGGTTTCTCAGGTTTCCTCTAAAACTTTTTAAAGCTGTTTCAGAAAAAAGCTTATTAGCTTTAAAATGATAATGTTACCTTCCTAGCAAGCTTATCTGCCATAAAGCTGCCTGAACTTTGGCCTCTATTTAGCCTTTGACTCAAGTAGACTCGAATTCTAAACCTTTGAATAATTGTGCTTGTTATGTGTTCAGACCTTCCACAATATTTTGATTTAATTCTGATAGTAGCTCAATTCTAATGACAATGCAAGTATGCAAAATTTGAGACGCCTAGATCAACGGAAAGTATGTTAATTTTAATTTCGTTTTTTTTTAAATTCATCTTCATCATTATTAGGTGTTTTTTTCTTGTATTCAAGCATTTTCCAAATAAATAGATGTCCCAGACTCAAAACCAAAGTGTTAAGTGTATAATTGCTCTTTTTCAATTGTATGTGTCCTAATACACCAGAAAAACATAATTGGAAATGAGGAACAAAGAAAAATATTTTTTTCGTTATAGAGTGTAATTTAATATTTGAATACGTCTTTAAAAAATGTATTACATTTAGGTTCGCAACTGGTTGTTATTGTATAGTTTATATAATATATAAATAATTGAGATATTCATTTGACGAATTACAAACGTATTTATTTATTAGGTAACATCAAGTTGATATATATCTATGTATATAATGGCAATGGTACACTTTATTTTTCTTACAGGTTGCTGAAAAATATTATTCTACCCCTCTTAATTTTTTTAACAGAAATATTGATAGGCTTAGCGAAATAATATACGACGTTATTTCTATTGAGAAATAACAAAGTCCAAAATGTTTTGTACTCACACGCTTAAGTGATGAGGTTATCCATTTTGTATCCACACAAATATTTATCGTCAATTACAAGCAAAGATTTGCATTTAAGAAACATCTTGTTCCTACGACATAAAGTTTCCAAGAGCAAAAACAAGCGAGTCAGCCCGAAACCGAAACCCAAAAAGAAATCAAGCCACGGTCTGATGACGTCAGCACCCATGATCAAAGTTTTCCAACAGTTCCCTCCTTACTTTGTTCTCACGACACTTCAGGTGTTTCTCCATTTGGTCTCGGGATGTTTAATTCGTGAATACATCCTCCTCTAGGTCCTGTGATGGCTTATAAAGATGACAGATGTTTTCATGGCAGTCTCTCAAGAAGTGGCACTTGCTATTTATTTGTCTGCAGGGACTGCTTTGTTTGTGGCTAGAGATCCAGTTGATCAATAACTGACAGCCTGTTCATATCTCGGTTGTGCTTTAATAAAACTCAATTCCTCCAACTCTTGTAGCAGGTTTATTATTCACTCTATCTGGCAGTAGCTTTCACAAGCAGTTATCATTTCCGCTTCCATAGTGGAGAGGGCTACGAGTGGCTGTTTACTACTTTTCAAATCTATAGGGGTTTCGCCGAGTTTCAACACATTTCCTCCGTAGGTCCCATCGTTTGACGGTCTTCTCTCTTCCAAGTGTCAGTCCGAGATCAGTTGTTCCTCTCAGGTATCTCATCACTCTCTTGATTGCTGCCCAGTGCATTTTCTTTGGTTGTCTGGAGTACTGGGGACGTTTTCTGGTGATGTAAGCAATATCTGGGCTAGTGTTAACAGCTAGAAACATCAACATTCCAAGGGCTTCTTGATAGAAGCGCTGATCAGAGGTGTCATCTTAATTATGATTGTCAAAATTGATTTCTTATGAACCTGGTGTTAAAGCTGGCTTACAGTTTTCTATTCCATTTTCTGCAATTTTTGTTTTACGTCGTGACCTCGCTGTAATAAAATTTCCTCCATGTCCTGTATAATATCGATTCCCAAGAACTTGCCTTAATCGGTTACATCTTTTATTTCGTTCCGATTTATTGATGAAGGTAGTTGTGGTATTATCAGAATCAGGATAGTGAAAATTCATCAACATATATTCATATTACATACATGTTGCTCCTGGTCAGGATATGCCTTCATTATTGTTAATATTCATATATGAAAATATGTGTCTTCTTTTTCATTTGAACACGCAAGGATCAAATTTTTCATATAAATATGAATGCCGGCCAGGCAGCCTCTATCTTTACGATAAGATATTTGAGTCCAATGTCATGCAATACTTGACTGAAATCATCGTACCATGATCTTTCCGATTGAGGTAAAGTATAAATACCTTTGTTGGCTCTGCAAACTTTGTTTTTGTCATCAATGAATCCAGCATGTTGCTCCATGAATATTATGTTCTAAATGTTGTCATTTAAATGAGCTTCTTCCACATAAAATTACTCGGCAAGTTTTTTCTGAATATCCTTCGAATATTCCCTTTATGATTTAGTTTCTAGTGTATGTATCCGATGATGTCCGAGTTTATAGAAGATTTCACAACCGAATCTTATCACGTGAGAAACAGATGGCTTTTTGCCTTTTCATTTTTCATAGGAGTAGTGGGCGAATCATTGGTAGTAGAGTTTAGATTGTAGAGATAGGCCGCTGTGTTCACTGCTTCTGCACAAAATGGTAGAGGATTCTGGGAGTCTGCTAGAAGTGTTTGGGCTTAATCCTACAAGATCCTGATAGCTCTCTCCACTCTTCCATTTCTTCTTGGTGTGTATGGCGCAGTTAGTTCATGCTTAATCCCTTTAGATTCCAAGAATGTTCCGGGGTTTGTATGGGTAAATTTAGTTTCTCATCATCTGACCGTAACCAATTCAGTTTGGGGTTAAGCTCATTTTCTCTCTTTACTATGAACCTCTTTAAATCTTCTGGTGCTGATAAATTTTCCCTGAAATTTCACAAATATTATTCTAGAAAATCCATCTACGATGGTCAAGAAATATTCAGTACCGCTTAAGAGTTTATTCTCAGTGGACCAGAGATCAACTAAATTGCCTCGAATGGATAGTTTTCGCGGTTTCAATCTGTGTGAACATAAGGTGATTTGTTACTTTCCCTAAAAATCAAGAATCACATTGATCGAGGGTACCAGCTTTAGCGTCCAAGCCTTTCAGAAAAGTTTTATTTATGGTCAGATCTAGTTTTTTGTCACTGGGATGTCCCAAATTTCGGTGCCATGCAGTTCTATAATTATCCTTCGTAATTAAGCAATTTTCTTTCGAAAATGAGTCGCCTTAGGTAGACAATAGGACATGTTATCATAAAAGTAGACCTGTTCCTATTAGTTCGTCATCAGAAGAGTATATGTATGCTCCTTCGGTATTCAAAAGTAGAGAAGTTCCCCTTCTAACCATTCTTGGATACAGACTATGAAGATTAAGGTCGAAGATGCGACCTCGGCGAAAGTAGTGCGTGCCCTCTACCTGAGGCCTTCTACCTGCCTCATCGTCCGGTGGTGAAACTCTTCAGTGGCACTACACCTATCAGGCCTTTTTTGATGCCACTAGAAAGGTCTATAGATCCACATTTTTAAATGACTGTCTTGAGAAAGTACCTAACCTCATCGATATGATTGCCAATCTTTTTTTAATGTTTAGAAATGGCAAGTTTGGTTTCGTGACTAACATTAAGAAGTGTTTATGCAGCTTAATGTGAATGAAGAGTGCATAGATTACCTGCGTTTTCTGTGGTATTATCAGAATGGAGAAAAGAAAGAAGTATTCAGACATAGACGTGTCTATTTCGGTGTTAACTGCAGTCCTTTCATTTTCGAGGCAGTAATCGAATGCTATCTATCTAATGTTGAACTTTTGAACATAAACCTTTAGCTGGGAGATTTCAAAAATCCTTTTATGGGAACAGGTTAGTCGCAATGTACACACAGCGGTACACAGCACAGGTGAAGAGATCAACCCAGGTCTTGATCCGTTCTTTCAGATAGAGTGGGCCCGCCAGATCAATCCCTACCACATCTAAAATTTGGCGTTACGTACTCGAGTGACAGGTAATGGAGCGTCTTCCACCACAACGGGTTTAACGGAGAAGCGGCGACATGTGACACATCTACTCACTATTCTCTTAATGGTTTGTCGCGCTTTCACTATCCAATATTTTCCCCGAAGTTTGTTCATTAAAATTTCTATACACCATTGTGGCAATATTCAACGTGTGAATCAATAATCCTTTGGAACTGGTAACATCTCTCAGCACAGATGATTTCCTAATTTCTCTGAAAAGATTCATAAAGATACGATGATGTACATCCACTATCTTGAGTGATAACGGAACGAATTTTGTAGGAACCAATAACGTCTTTAGACAACTTGAATGGTACGTGTTTCTAATGGCGTTCTAGATCTTCACAGAATTTGAAAATAGATTATAGTATATATGTTCATGTGGAGAGGAAGAAGAAACCCTGAGAGAACACACTTTGACTTCGTTCCCACTGGTGTTAGACTGAAGAGAGCAGAATTATTTTAAAAGCGCCTACCTGAGTCAAATTGTTCACAATAAAGAAGAATATATGAAATATAATTTGTTCTGCGAATTTTTAGCCATAAATAGAAAACTCCAGGCGGTCTGAGGAACTTCACTATTGCATGACTTGATTTGAACCAATAATTTATAATTTCTACTCTAAAACATACCTCATCGTAAAAAGCGTCAATTTTGAAATCAACTTCTCTCTCCACGATACTAATCAATGTAGATTACGTTATGAATTCAACCTCTACCATTGCACAACATACTGTGAATAACTATATTTGCGGATTCAACTTTCTGCTTATGTTTTCATTAATGGATGATAAATATGTTTATATATATTGTGAGTTCTATTTACCACAATTATATATTTAGAAATTATATTCAAACATTTTTTTTAAATAATAAAATTAAATAATAAGAATTATAACACATTCTTCAAAATCACTTATTCAAAAGTTAGGATGTGATATTTCAAATGTCAGTTGATGTGGCGTATTTAGTGTTATTATTATAACACTAAAATGACGGGTATATAACCGCCTAATACCATATTAGAATGGGCTGGTAAATTAAACTTAGCGAAAATCGCTTGGTGTGCTCACTACAGATGGGCCAAGCCCACCAAAATATTTCCACTACAGTAATTATAAGTAGGAAGAGAGAGTTTCAAAGAAAAAACAGCGCTAAATCATTCTATTTACATTCATGGAAAAACTTGAGAAAGTTGTACCTTTTAGCATGTATATCGGGATTCATAAAATAACTCTGATAGATATTCCCTCATCTATCAGCATGTTGCATCCACTGGCCACTCTTTTAATACCAACCACCCCACTATCCATTACCGTAACATACCCAACCTACGCCAAAGATTAATGTTAGAATCCATAGTATCCACCAAACTTAAAAGCATAAATAGAAAAATAGAAATTCCTGAAATTTATGATATTTTTGTTTCAAGTTAATCTATTCCTTTTTTACATAGTTAAAAATCTAGTATACAACATCTTATTACCATATCAATACAATAGTTACTTATTAAAAATTAAAAATTCTTACTGCTAAGATATAAAAATTGTTTATTATGTAAATCATCCCTTGTATATAGGTCGGTCTCTCGCCTTAATTTCTGTCAAACCTGTAGAAGGGCGTTTGCCCGAAAGCTCGTAACGTTTACAAATAAAAGATACCTATCTTCCATTTAATGATACGTTTATTCATAACTTGTACACCGGAAGAGTTTTAAGTTTTTACATTCTCTAATAATTCAGATAATATACTCGACTATAGTATGAACTATAATAAATAGCTTCACGCGCGCAATTATCCTGATCAGATATAGCATGTCTTATGTGCAACTGTTACATAAAAAAATTAACAACTAATCGATAAATTTACAAAATCACTTATTCAAAAGTTAGGATGTGATATTTCAAATGTCAGTTGATGTGGCGTATTTAGTGTTATTATTATAACACTAAAATGACGGGTATATAACCGCCTAATACCATATTAGAATGGGCTGGTAAATTAAACTTAGCGAAAATCGCTTGGTGTGCTCACTACAGATGGGCCAAGCCCACCAAAATATTTCCACTACAGTAATTATAAGTAGGAAGAGAGAGTTTCAAAGAAAAAACAGCGCTAAATCATTCTATTTACATTCATGGAAAAACTTGAGAAAGTTGTACCTTTTAGCATGTATATCGGGATTCATAAAATAACTCTGATAGATATTCCCTCATCTATCAGCATGTTGCATCCACTGGCCACTCTTTTAATACCAACCACCCCACTATCCATTACCGTAACATACCCAACCTACGCCAAAGATTAATGTTAGAATCCATAGTATCCACCAAACTTAAAAGCATAAATAGAAAAATAGAAATTCCTGAAATTTATGATATTTTTGTTTCAAGTTAATCTATTCCTTTTTTACATAGTTAAAAATCTAGTATACAACATCTTATTACCATATCAATACAATAGTTACTTATTAAAAATTAAAAATTCTTACTGCTAAGATATAAAAATTGTTTATTATGTAAATCATCCCTTGTATATAGGTCGGTCTCTCGCCTTAATTTCTGTCAAACCTGTAGAAGGGCGTTTGCCCGAAAGCTCGTAACGTTTACAAATAAAAGATACCTATCTTCCATTTAATGATACGTTTATTCATAACTTGTACACCGGAAGAGTTTTAAGTTTTTACATTCTCTAATAATTCAGATAATATACTCGACTATAGTATGAACTATAATAAATAGCTTCACGCGCGCAATTATCCTGATCAGATATAGCATGTCTTATGTGCAACTGTTACATAAAAAAATTAACAACTAATCGATAAATTTACAAAATCACTTATTCAAAAGTTAGGATGTGATATTTCAAATGTCAGTTGATGTGGCGTATTTAGTGTTATTATTATAACACTAAAATGACGGGTATATAACCGCCTAATACCATATTAGAATGGGCTGGTAAATTAAACTTAGCGAAAATCGCTTGGTGTGCTCACTACAGATGGGCCAAGCCTACCAAAATATTTCCACTACAGTAATTATAAGTAGGAAGAGAGAGTTTCAAAGAAAAAACAGCGCTAAATCATTCTATTTACATTCATGGAAAAACTTGAGAAAGTTGTACCTTTTAGCATGTATATCGGGATTCATAAAATAACTCTGATAGATATTTAATACACAGTGACCTTTAAGGAAGACCCACGAAATAACCAAGTGTGAACAAAATTGCCTGTCTCCTTCAAAATAACAGACGACCAGCAACAACAAAGTCTATCACCTATATATATATAGGTGAGTAATGGTGTTTCTTTCGAATATGCATAGGCACGTCAGATCTGTGAGAAGATGAAAACAATCGGGTTGGTAGAGGGGTTTGAAACCTTATACCTAGATAAGTTAATTAAATAGGCATATACATTGTATCAAAGTATAATTTTTTCACCAATATTTCAGTTGTCTGAAAGCCAACATTTTTCAAGGCATTGCACCATATACATATACATTTGTATCAATCCATTCATAATGCTAATTATACAATTCGCACTATTATTCTAAACGTAATTCCTACACAGTTCCACCCAAATTTTTTAGTCACTCAATTTGTCACATCACATGGAAAATTCCAGAAATACTTACATATAAGAGGTATATTAGAAACACCAAATTGTTCCTGCGGAGAAACTGAACAAACTGCTCTTCACCTTATCTACGACTGTCCGAACTTTGTAGAAGTGAGATATCGTTTGTTCCCTGATCTAAATCATTTAACTTTCTTACATCTGCCACTTTGCCTGCATAAATTTTATGAAATCTGTCGAATAATACATGTATATTTGTACAAATTTAATTCTAACTGCTAATTTGTTTGTTGTTTTTGTTTGTTTCCTCTGTAATAGGCTCAAATATTTTAATATCGCGCCTGGTTGATTAATAAATTTGAAAAAGTAAAAACATATTTATGTCAACAACAAATATGTTGTAATACTTTAGAAAGGTTGGCGTTCAGCCAAAATGGAATATATTGGTAAAAATGAATTATATATTGATCCAATATATATATATATATATATATATATATATATATATATATATATATATATATATATGCCATTTTAATTAAAGATCTAATAATGGGTTATTCTTTCTATTTTCAAGACCAAGATAAGTATTTGTGCTAGGATGTTGTCATGTGTCTCAGGGAGGTTGGTGGAGATCAACAGCTCTCCATTGTTCCGAGCGGACATCCCGGCCAAGAATGGTGTCGTCCACGTGCTGGACTGGGTCCTGAGGCCAGCGGACCTGGAGTGGTGCGACGGCTCCATGTACCCTTAGCTAATCCAGCGTCATGGCCAACATCTTCCTCCTAGTCTCTCTGTTAGCTTCCACGGTTTACAATAAAAAATATATGTTTATTTTATATTTAAAATAGAGGCTGCCTGGCCGGAATTCATAGTTCTTCAAATTAAAGATAATTAGGCTAGTAAATATTTTTTATTGTCTCGACGTTTCGACAAAACTATTTTGTCTCGACAAAGATTTTTGTCGAAACGTCGAGACAATAAAAAATATTTACTGGCCGAAGTATCTTTAATTTGAAGAACTTTATTTTATCTGTCGCTTCTAATTGAAAACTACTTCTTTGAGTCAACCTATTTTTCTTTTTTTATGAAAACACTAAAAGCCTAGATGAAGTCGTTATCAATTTTTTCAAAAAAAAATATTTTTCTAGAAAATGTTCAAATATTATTGTACAATGATTAATACTTCTATATAAAAATATTTTGTTCTCTGATGTATAATTTTTTTTGTGAAAGAATGACAATATATCTGTATTTTACAAATTTTTATGAATTATATTTATTCACATTATATGTTTATAATATATTTATTTGATCTATGAATTGAAAATAAATATGTAAATATGTTTATATATAAAAATACATACGCTTGTCTCTCTTCTCTTCTTTATATTGACACATACATACAAATTCGAAACTATTATAGACGCGTATGATTCTTTTAAAAATTGAACAATTTCTACTGCCCTTACTGCAATGGAAAATTTAATGGGAGGGCCTGGCTCATCAGTGGTGAACCCTCCCAGCGGTATGGTATATTAAACTAGCGAAACTGCTGGGAGGGTTCATCACTGATGAGCCAGGCCCTCCCATTAATTTTAACATTTCAGTAAGGGCAGTAGAAATTGTTTAATTTTTAAAGAAATCATACGCGTATATAATAGTTTCGAATTTTCATAACAGATGGCGCGCTAATGCATCATAATATTGACACATACATACAAATATAAACTAAGTGAAAACCTTTTTAAAAGGTGGTATATATGGTTACATATAGTATCATCCACTGTTTTCATGGGCTGAAGGACACTTTAGCTCTTTGAATAAATAATCAAACGTACAACATTCAAATTGTTCTTTCAATAGTATATTCCTGTTCGAACCTTTGTGTAGAATATCCAATATATGTAGTGGTAAACATAAAAATGAAAAGGTATAAGAACACGTTTATATATATTTGAGTAATTAGGTATGCATATATGTTTTTGTATTAAGTTTTCGCCCTAAATGGCTTAACCAAATTTGAATGAATTCCACATACCTCTGTAAATAAGTAGAGGAAACGAATAGGCTTCTCAAAATTCAAATATTATATCGATGATAGACGATTACAGTTTCTTCAAAATGCACAACAAAAGTATTTCTGTCTTTTAATTGACGGCAGGCGTTCCCTGATGCCGTCCCAGTCTACCTCGTTCTACAGAGATTCTACATCAAATTTTCACCCATACTAAAATATATTTGGATTATAACAAAGTATAATCAAACAATCAAGTGTTTCTTCAACTGTTTTTAGTAAGCAGTTGTTATTTTAAATTATATTTTGGGAAGTGTATATATTAACCCTTTATATTCCTTCTGTTATATAAGAACCTTTATTATCATAATTGTAAATTTTATCGATGATATACAATATATATAACAAATAAAGACATTAAGACGCGAATGTTTATTTTCACAAATAAATAAAACTTCTACTGTCTTTACTGCTATGAAAAATATTGGAAGGGCTTGGTTCATCAGTGGTGGACCCTCCCAGCGGTTTCGCCAATTTAATATACCAGACCGCTTCTTTAGAGCTCTAATATTGTATTGAATCATTCTGCTTTTATATACTACACTGAAGGGTGGAATCTTAGAAATGGTATTTAATCAAACTATGGACATAAGCTTTTAGGACAATAGATTTGCATCGAGCAATGCTCTTCCGCAAACAATACTGTATTGGAGGATTATGCTTAAAATGCATTCAACATACAAAAGTATTGATCCTAATGTCATTCTTTTTGTTTTTATAAAATATTCGCCATTCTAGCGCGCGAATTGTAGATAAGGAAACCAATAGCCATTGTTATAAATGAAGAGACTAGTGTGATTACTTTTAACTTTATTTCCTGGTATGTAAATAAATATGATAAATTTACTTGATATGATGTTGAGAAGATCAATATATCATTAAGGCTTCATTTAGTTGTACTAAATAAAATTTAGTCTAAATTTAGATATTCTAGCGACACACCTGAGAACCTTTCTCTACATATGTGACTTTGGTGAACTGCTATTTATCTATGGCGTAATCATTAGAAGCTTTATAATGTCATTGTTTACTTATTTATGTATAAAATATCCCCTATCGGGTGTCTCCCCAGATGACGGATAGGGAAATGCCTCCCAGAAGTGGGTGGTACCGGGGAAATGAAATACCCGGGTGGACCAAAGACTGTGGCAAGTTCTTGGGAAACAGTATCAGCCCCAGAGTAACACATGGGGAGATGAAGATGACCGGGAAGTATGGGGAGACCATGTGGCCCACCCTCAGTAGAGGAAGGCATTGAAGGAAGGAATAAAGATAAAATATCTCTATTCGTTAAAGACCTTCTTAAAATATTTTCCAATCAACAAAATATATATGTGATATGATCCTGTCGACTCTTCTGTGATATGATCCTGTCGACTTTTCAATGTGGCAATATAGTGGTAAATGTGTTGAGGAGAGAAATAATCACACGACGAGTTGTTAGAGCAATCATCCAGGCAGCCAGCCGAGAGAGAGCGACCGAGACGTTATCCGCTGAACGACTGTTTTCCCTGTGTACACAACCGGGGGCTAAACAGGATAGTCGCCAGGTGGTGACGCCCCCCTCAGGAATGTGGCCAAAAAATGGTCGTTAGTTAGTTGTCTAAAGTGTCTCGCTTTAGCGGCCCATTTCTCTCTCGTTGGCTATGGTTTGTTTTATTAATCCTGGAAGAGCATATATTATGACATATATATATATATATATTATTAATGGCATGTGGTATATTGATCTGAATTCTGCAGAACATAAATATAGGGGCTCAATATAATCCTCGTGGTCTACAAGGAAGTGTTACAAAATATCACTGTAAATTGTAATGTTGTATATACAAGGCGAGAGTCCTATGTTTGAAAAAGATTCGATAAAGAGATTATAAAATAATTTAATGAAAGAACTTCACTCTAGTCGATCCGAGTCTTCATCCGAGAAGTATTGGTAGCTTGGGTTGTCAAACACCCCGCCCTCCCAGCTGAGCAGTCGTTGCCGTCCTTCGTACCGCCTCCTGACACACACGGTCTCACATATTCCACTACAGTCAGGTATACGCTGTAAATGATAAATATTATTTATTAAATGAATATATATATATTTTAAATTATTTTAATTATTCAACACAACCCCCTAGTTTGAGTCAAAAGGCGATCCATCGCAATAATGTTTTTTTTTTTCTTTACAGATCCAGGTACGCCTTTTTATATAACGTTTGTGATTGATGGAAATATAAATTATAAGGTAAAAATGCTTCATCAATACATAATAAATGATAGGATTAAAGAACGAATGCTTCTCTTACACATAAACAAACTTATACTGTCTTCGATGAAATATTGGGAGGACTTGGCGCTTTAGTGGTGAACCCTCCCAGCGGTTTCGTCAATTTAATCTACCAGATCGTTTCCTAGGTTTCAAGAAAAAAAAACGCCAGTCGATTCACTTAGTTTTCTTATGGTTTAAAGCCGAGCTTTGGTTTTCAACTATTGTTATTTAGCTTGTTACGATTTATATTTGTTTGCGATTTTGACTTTTCCGCGCCCTTTTACTGGTGTCGCCTTTATCTTAGATTTCGTCCTTAAGAGTGAGTATATAGGTTATATGAAGGTGAATATGTTTTCTGTGAATACAATAGGATATAGGAATTACATATTCACCAATAAATGTGCATAAAATATAATATTGAGAGCTAAAGCTATATAAGTCCTTAGACAGAGAGTTTCAGATATTATTTTTATCACTTATCTCTCTATATACAAAGGTCAACGTATGTACATATTAATATAAAGCAAATCAAAACATCAAGACGCGAATGTTTCTTTCACACATAAATCAAAATTCTTATATGAATTTATGCCTAACTGCCCTTGTCTTCATTGTTTGCGGAAGAGCATTGCTCGATGCAAATATTTATATGTAATTCTACTGTCCTAAAAGCTTATGTCCAAAGTTTACTTAAATACGATTTCTGAGATTCCAACCTTCAGTGCAGTATATATAAGAGAATACTCCAATACAGTATTAGAGCTCTAAAAAAGCGGCCTATTAGGTTAAATTGGCGAAACCGCTGGGAGGGTTCACCACTGATGAACCAAGCCCTCCCAATATTTTTCATCGCAGTAAGGACAGTAGAAATTAGATTTATGTGTGAAAGAAACAATCGCGTCTTTATGTTTTCAATTTCTGTATGTATATATGGTAATTTAAAGCAACAAACCCATATTATATATAACTTATAACAAGATTTTCATGTTGTATAATTGAAACACATCTGTAAATGATTATACACATTATTGACATGTGTCATTACATCATCATATGTAATGTACTTTGTACAAACACTGAGGATAAATAAATAACACTCTGTAATAGATTAAGAGTTGAGCTAAAGAGATAGAAGTCAAAAACGTCTAAATTTGAGATAGATGGAAGTCACAAAACAACATCTAAAGATAGATTGGAAACTGTCAGGATAGCGCCAGTTTAGAATTTCACCAAACGATCCACGCTCTTCACATCTGGTGAAATGCAATACTCCCTTTTTCAGAAAAGGTATATAAAGCCTCCGTCCTAGCCAAAAATAGTCACTTGATAGTCACTTCACAATCTACGTGAGCCCTCGTCAGTTGTACCCCAGGTCCACCTCATCCACCATGTAGACCAGTAAGAACTCTTCCATATCCATCTTTCGCTCCTAGCTCAACTTTTATCTGTTCACGGAACTTTCTTAGTGCAACTGTTTCTTCGTTTTTTTTTTGTGTATGGACATTCCCAAGCTTTTCACTCTGCTTCGACCACGACTGCCTGTACTCTGTGAGAACTGTTAAAGTTCTCCCAAGGTGCAGAGAGGTACTGGAAAAATCCCCATCCTGACTGTCCCTCTCGGTCAACACAGTATAGCGAGAGTCGACAGGGATTCACACCATAGATTAAGTCGACTGGAAACCTCACCACAATTTTAGTGACAGGATTCTACAAGAGTCAACAGGACTTCATCATTACATATATGTATGTATACAACAACAATAACAAAAACCCTTTATTTAGGGTCACTGACCCTATACAGGATTCACCAGAGGTATGCATAAGGACAAAGCTGTGAGACAAAGGAAACAACGATATAGACAGAAGAAAAAGAAAAAAAAGAGAAAAAAAAACAAGAATGAAAAAGAGGGAAGCAAGAAAAACAACACAAAAAGAGTAGCAGTAAGAAAGTGAGGAGTGAGTGTCACTTGGCCTTCTTCTGAGATATGGACTTGTGGAAACCATAAAACGCCATAGCAATATACTTATTCTGGGTCATATTGTTAATTATTGATGGGAGTGAAGCACAGAGTTGCCCAGTTTTGAGCTTAAGGGTTCTTCTTTCAGAGCAGAGCAATCAAAAATATAGTGAGTGATTTCATTTTTTAGTTTTGAATTACAGAAGGTACAAATCGGGTCCTCACCGCAGAGCATCTTGGTGTGGTTTTCTCTAAAAAAACTTGAAAGCATTCTAACTTGTGCGAGTAGTCTTACAACCGGGAAAGGAAGCCATGTTGGCTGATGCATGCAGTGTGAGGTTGGGCGTTATCCTGCTGGAAAATGGCATTAAAAGATAGCGTTACCGGCCGCAGCACGTGATCCTGGAAACGTTGGGCCGTCATAGTGCCCCTAAAGAGGAATCAGACGTGATCTACTATCAAAGGCGATGGCTCTCCAAACCATAATGCCGTGTTGTTGTGAGGTGCGGCGTTCCACAGATGCAGCCAGATTGAACCAGTCACCAAGACGGCGCCAAACTCTTACGCGGTGACTATCATTACTGACACTGAAGCTATATTCATATCAGAACACTACCCCGTGCCATTTCGCTGTCCAAGTAGCTTTATCCCTACAAAATATCAAACGGAGGTGTCTGTGCCGTTGGATCAAAAGCAGTCTTCTCAGTGGGCGCCATGGCTTTAGGGGCCGCCGGCGACTAATCTGCGTATAAAGGTTCTGGTCGATATGGGAGAATCAAAAATGTCCTGAAAATCCTACAACATGGCGACAGAAATGGATTTTTAGACCGCCAACGAGATAGCCAGTGCACTGTGGACGCGCCGAGGTGTTTGACATGGACCAACAGGCTCTTCTAAGTCCAATCACCTCTCTTGAAATCGTCTATCTGCTGGAAATGCCTCGACTGGCGGCGGCATAGTATTCTCTACTAAATCTTTCGCTACTAAATGTATACCCTGAGTTGAGAAAGTAAAATTTAAAATGTTTTCTCTGCCAGACAGAGTGGTGCGAATATTGGCAAATTTGCAAGTCCCTTATACCTCAATCAACACGGGCAGGATAGCTGCCTAATTTACATAACTCGGAGAACTAACTCTATCCAGAAATTCTACACTGTCCAGTTATACACGGGGTTGAAAATTAAGAGTCATGCATATAAATTTTAAAACTACTCATTATTTTTCTAAATGAAAATAATTATCAATATTTACTTACAACTCTGTCAAAAGGTTTCTGCAATATGGATATATGGTGAACTTTTTAATATATCATACAGCATAATTTTTATATTTGTAATAGATTTTGAACAAAAGAAAAGTTCTAGTTATTTGCATTTACTGATGGGTTGGACTTTTGCAATAAACGAGGGGGGGAGGGCATTGGAACATTTTTTATTCATAAAAATTTCCCAATGCGGGATTCGTCCCATGTCGTGGCTGTAGACGGTTCAGGCACCACTCGTCCACCGACTTTATATTATTTTATTTAACTTTCATAATTTTGTTCGTCTTAATTTTTCAAATTCACTGCTGGCCACCCAAATTGCAACACCAAGAAAGAGAAAAGATATCACAACAAAATTTATTTTGTAGATAACATGTTGACCAAGTAGGAAATGATTAAAATTATAGATTTCTGCGAAGTGTGACTTCTGGCAAAATTAGTAACCAGTGTAGTCGCCATTGTTGAAGATCACCGCTGACACCTCGGCATTGATTCAAAGAGACTTTGGATGTGTTCTTGGGGTACAGCAGACCAAGCAGCTTCCACACGTTGCCAAAGTTAATCTGGTGTGGCAGCTGGGATGTAATCGGGGTCAATCGTTAAAAAAATATGGACCACATGTTTTATATCGGCGAAAGATATGGAGAGAGCGCCGTCCAGGGAAGTAATTCAATCTGGAGATTGACGAAGAACCTTTGGACAATGTGTGCCACGTGTGGTCGCGCATTATTCTGTTGAAATATGGCTGTGGGCAAGGCCTGAAGGTAAGGAGGACAACTATCTCCAACACCTCGGAGATGTAGCGTTGACTGTTTAAAGTATCGGCAATTCGTACTAGAGGAGTGCGAGAGTGATATCCAATATCGCCCTATACCATAATAACCGGTGCAGGACCAGTGTGGCGGTGTATAACGCAGCTGTTCAGCATCCTCTCTCCACGGTGTCTCCAGACTCGAATCCGACCATCGTGGTGTTTCAGACAGAAGCGTGACTCGTCAGTAAAGACAATTTCATTCCATTCTGCCGTCCACATCTTTTTTCAATCGCACCATTGACGGCGGAGACGTCTGTGGTTCTGCGTCAAGGGTAGACGAAGCAATGGACGTCTTGTGGATATACCACTCTGCTGTATACGGCGTCGAATGGTGCGCGCAGACACTTGATGATGCGTTACTGACTGAATGTGCTGTGCCACGATTCGTGATGTGACTGAGAAATATATCACTGCCATGCGCACAATTTGCCTTTCAGCACGTGGTGCACTGAAGTGGAGGCGATCGAACACGTCGGTCCGTCGTACCTTCCTGCATCAAACGATCACATATCCGCATTACAGTTGTTTGGTTTCGTCCAACACGACTACCGATTTCCCTGAAATATAATCCACAATCACGGTAGGCCACTATCCTTCCTCTGTCGAACTCGGATACTTGATCAAAAATTGATCACTGTTTTCTACGAGTCATAATTGATCGTTAAAAAAAAACACAAGAAAAACACAATTACTGAACTTGAAATTGTCGAAATCTCCAAGCCTTAAATAGTGCTTTGAAGTGGAGCCACAGGCGTGCGTGATGTGCGTCTGCGCTGAAATTCTAATCATTTGCATATATCACCTCCGCTAATGCATGTTGTAAATTTCGTGTTATTTGCATGCTTCTTTCAGGGGGGGTTGCATTTACGGTGGCCAGCAGTTTATAATGATCTACCGTAAGATTGAGTTAATTTAGCCTTAAGCGACTCACCTTACCAATAATAGATACGCAAATAATGACAAAGAGTTTGAAAATATTTTACCACAAAACAATTCTAAAGTGATCATATGGAATAAGAGAAGTTATATAAACTGTCAACTCTTAATTTGTAACACCAAAAATTACTGAAAATATGCAAATTCATGGTAAATTTAGCTCACAGAGTTACGTAAATGATTCAGATTGGGCAGCTATACTGCGCACATGTTGATTGAAATATAAGAGAGAAGGAACTTGAAATATTTGAACCTCTCTGTCTGACAGGGAAAGCATTTGATTTTTTGTTTTTTTACTCATCGAAAATCTTTTTAGCAGAGAATGCCAGGCCACCACTAGCCGAGGCAGTTCCAGTAGACAGACGATTTCACGAGAGGTGATTGGACTCAAAAGGGCCGGTTGGTCCATACGGCAAATCTCTACGGACAGACACCTCAACATGTTCACAGTAAACTGACTATGACGTTGGTGGTCCCACAATCCAATTCTGTCGCTATTTTGAAGGGTTTGAAAGTCACTTTTGATTCTCTCGTATTAACCCAACTATTATACACAGATTGGTCGCCGGCGACCTACACTTATGGAGTCCGTTGACTGCCATTGACTCACTTGAACAGAACCTCGGTTTGAAATTTTGTCGGGATAAGGCCACATAGACGGCGGAATGGCACAGGGTAGTGTCCTCAGGTGAATCTTGCTTCTGTTTCAGCAATGACAGTAATCGAGTAAGAGATTTGCGTCGTCTTGGTGACAGGTTCAATCCGGCTGCCACTGTGGAACGCCGGACCTCACAACAACGCGGCTTTATGCTTTGGGGAGTCATCGCCTGTGATAGCATATCATCACTGATTCGTGTTTAGGGTATTATGAGGATCCAACGATACGCGGATTACGTGCTGCGGCTGGTAACGCAACCTTCCTTCAGGCGATATCAAATACCATTTTCAACAGGATAACGCCCGACTTCGCAGAGCACGCATCAGCCAACAAGCTCTGCATGAAACTTAAGTGTTTCCATGGTGATCAGTCTCTTATGATCTCTCACCTATAGAACATGTCTGAGACCTAATTGAACGTCGTTTGCGTGCGCTGCCAAAGCCGCATTCATGTGGTTGATTGTTGACAGGGAATGGGCAGCCATGTCTCAGGGCACCATCCAAACGTTTATTGATTCGATGCCAGGACGTGTTACTTCCTGCATAGCCATCCGCGGTGGTCCCACAACATATTGAGTAGACGGCGATGTCGCTCAGTGTATAGGTGTATTTTTTGTTATAATAAATATCAATTATTGCTCCTTACTGGTTCTCTCTTTATGCAGATTTTCACAACTTTTCTTCCTAAATTCTTGGTGTTGCAGATTCAGTGTAACCTATTGTATATGAATAAAATTTTGAGTCATCGATTTATCCAAATGTTCCAACTCTGGATTTCATTTACAGTAACAAAAGAAAGGTGATATTGTAATTAGAATTATTTTTCTTGTGTTTTTTCTGAAACTCCCCAACCTTAGCCATTGAACAATATATTAACAATATATAACAATAATAGAAGATCAATCAACATCACAGCGGCTTTATATCTCAATCTATGAGGTAGCTTGATCTCTCTCCCTGAACGTGTAAAAGCCTTCCCCTCGTTTGTTTTGCCTTCCGCTCGCTCGCCCCTGCAGGAACAACTCTCACCTACGCACATCCTTTGTCAGAACTTCTAAATTGAAGTGACGCTGCATTTCTCGCTTTGAAATCCTATACTTGGCTCGTACCTTCACAAGACCGACTACATTATCAGGTCCTATAAATATATATAGGAATTTTTTAATGAACGTTTTTGTATTTCCTTTTTATATTGTAAATACTCTATAATATGTTTATAAATATAATTAGGAATGATTAATGTGGTTAGAGCTCATAAATTAGATTTACAAATGTTGAAAAATCAATTTACTCACTCAATAATGAATGTGATCCTGTGTACAATATATATTGTACAAGTGAACAATCAATTGGGAAGGTCCTTGGTGAAGCCGGGTAATTTTAGTGATTTTTCCAAAGTACCCTAAGGAGTTTATACATCGGGAGAACGTTAATAATCACAAGTTCCACCTACCTCAGCCTGCGGTAGGCCAGTGCGAAGCCGACCCCTAGCACGCCCACTGCCACCAGGCATCCCACGGCTACCAGCGCCGTCGTCACGACCGCGGGTTGCAAGGCCTCCGGGTTTCCCGTCGGGTCGGTCCCATAACTCTGTCCTTTCGTTGAATCCGCGACACTGGAGGTTGAAACATTGAGTTCAGAAGTGGTAAGAGTTGTATAATTAAAATATTTTGTTGAAGAGTTATCTATATTTGTAATCGTTGTGTTTTCATTTGGCCAGATAGATGTAGAAGATATAGTATAATTGACTGTAGCGCTATAAGTAGTGATTATATTGTGAGATGTGAACGTGGTATTGGCTGATGAAACTGATACATTTTTAGAGTTTTCTTTAGGCTTAATCGTCGTAGTGGCGTGAGATGAATTGGATCTAAAGTTTGTGATATTTGGAACTACAGTTGCGGTGTTGTTATTATTGATTACCTGAGGTTGAGTCGTCTTTGAACCAATTTTTTGAGATTGCATTGTTTCCCTTGTCGTAAATATAGTAGTATTATTAATATATCTTCTTTCTGGGAATGGAAAGGTGTTCGAAGTCTCAGCTGAAGAAGTTGTATGATTGCCTATTATAATTGTCGCTGATGTTTTAGCTGAAGACAAAGAAGAATTATTGGAAACTAAAATTGTTTTGTTTGAAGATGGGGAAGAGATTGAAAAATATGGCGTGCGAGACCAAAAGGTAGATACGGGACTAGTTGCTTCTATTGTGTCATTGTTTCTCTGCAAACTATCTTGCGCGACGTGACTGGAGTGAGCGATTGTTTGGTCGGAAGCTGTCTGGGGCAGAGGGAGTCCGCCCCCGCCGTACTTCTGGGCTATATCCCCGCCCAGGTCGATGAAATCCCCGAAGGACTGGGTCCATGCAGAGTCACAAAGAACTCCTGCCACACATAGACACAATTAGGTGGGATTTTTTTTTGGGGGGGGGGGGGGGGGGGAGAAGGGTTATGATAATTCAAACTCATAATAAATATAATTAGAAGTAAAGGAAATAATTGTGGAAAAAAACATGCTTTCTGTATGTTTACCTTTTCCTTGAATTATATATAACAATTTATATGAAATTGTTTTACAATATTTGAAATTTTCACATAACAGGAAAATACAGAGTGGGTTTAATTTTCGAAATTTCTAAAATTATTCTATATACAGTTACGAGCGTCATTCTTCATCTCCTAATAATCAGTTTTCATCTCTGTCACCGTTTGCTTTTTTTATGGAATGGCGCCCTCCTATTGGTTGGCTACGGTCACGCCACCTTTGACCCTCCGCCACCCCCCCCCCCCCCCCCCCCCCCCCCCCCACTCGCAATTTCGTCTTTGTAACTATTGTGTTGGAGCGCTCCCTAAATAAATGCATATATTAGATAATAACCAAATGGAATTCTTTCTTTCTTTTTCCCAGTAAGAGACGCCTACGGAAGCCAACAGTACATAGACAGAAGATAAAGCACATAGGCTATAGTTATTAACTAACATATGCAATTATTTAAGGCGCCAATTTATAATTGTAACAAATAGTATTTGAATCAAAACATTCAATCGGGTAAAACACGGGAGCTGCTTTTTAAAGATAAACAAAAATTGAAAGAAAATAAAGAAAGATATTTGAAATAAGTACAAGAATTAGTATGCAAGTTAGTTAGATGAGAAGAGAAAAAAATATCAATACAATTTAAATATGTAAAAAGGGTTGGTATGCAAATTTAGTTAAATGAAATCAAATTGTAAAGTATTGTGTATTCGAGAAGAACAATTTACAGATTGTTGAAAGTTTTAAGGAATATTTTAGAATGAAAATATGCAAGATATTTGATAATTATTCAATTAAAACAATGCTAAAAAGAGTTAATTTATAAATAAAAGCGTTCCAATGGAATTTAGTAGTTTTTTTATAAACTTCAAAATAAATATGCAAAATGTTTGAATTTTATATATATTTGTATTTTGTTAAAATTAGATCAAACAGGTTTGATACATTTAGTCCATTGTTTATTCTATACTCTTGGAATCTATACTCTATATAATTCTATACTCTAATTCATTTGGGTGTTACATTACTTGAATTCACCATTATTATAAACTTATATTTAAATATTCACTCTGAAATTCTTTTACATTTGGATTTCACTTCACTTTGATTTGTGAGGATTATGTTATATATAAATACTACCAACAACGCGTGCTTACATTTATTTTTATTGAAAAAGTTGACATGAGAAAAAGAATATTTCTATGAAGTGAAAAATAATATTTTTAAATATACTAATCCCACAGGTCAGTATAAATGTTTATCCCAATGCTGACGCTTATATTGATATTTTATTTGTTGGACTTCGGGTCGAGATTTCAACCCTGTCGGAATTTTGAGTTGGGATTTTGGCTGACGGGATTATGTCCGAAACCCTTTACTTTCAACAATAAGAAATACTTTTTTTTCAAAGAACTATGCTTTTTCCTTATGATCATTGTTTTTAAAGATTACATTCTTTAGATGGACACCATCTTGACCAGAACATTCTTCGAACTTAAGAGTCATGTGCAGCATGTTTTGTCGCAGGGTTTCGTTAGCAATGGCTGTTATTATCCTTCGGACACAACGTGTCCTACAATTGATTGAGGATAGTTGACTTTATAGTGTTCACCTTTCTTTCCTTAGATAACTCTATAACAAATATTCTAGTGTTCTAGTGGCTCTATAGTGTACACCTTTCTTTCCTTAGATAACTCTATAACAAATATTCTAGTGTTCTAGTAGCTCTATAGTGTACACCTTTCTTTCCTTAGATAACTCTATAACAAATATTCTAGTGTTCTAGTGGCTCTATAGTGTATGTAACGTCCTCGTATTTGTTAGTTGACGTTAATCAGCAAGAAGTACTTGGAAATTTAAAAGAAAAGTCTTTATTTCTTTTGAGCTAACATCGGATATAATATATTAATTATTAGATATAAGTTGACATGTGGATATATCACAATAAGTCAAAAGGCAACCGCACAGAGTACCATCAGTGATAATAATGTGCTCACTGATAATTTACTATATAGGCATGCCAGCTGCCGTTACATCTCCCCCTTTGAAGAAATTCATTTCACAAATCGTTTGGGTGGCTTGATGATCCGCCCGGACCTTGTTGTAATGGGCAGAGTGCCGTTCTTGTGCTTCGCGTTCTGGTGATCACTCCTGGGTTCCTGGCCTGAGAATGCTCTTGGAGAAGTATTGAGTTCTTCGGGAACTTGAGCCTATTCCTTATCACCGCTCGGGCCAGGTCCTTCCGGTAGAGTTGACTTGGGGATCTCCGGGATTCTCCTTCGCTGTTGCTTTGGACTCTCCAGATTCGTATGTCGCATGAAGAAGCTGTTGCGGCGGTACTCACCAGTAGGTGTTTGCACTTTATATGATCTTGGAGCTACTTCTTGGGTAACTCTGGCAGGGATCCATTCACGGTGATGCTGTTTCAGCATTATCTTTTCACCTTCCTTGAAGCTTCGTGTTGTCTTAGCTGTCTTATCGTGGTGTGTTTTCTGCTTTTCCCGCTTATTTCTTAGGTTTTGTGTATGTCCCTTTTGGATTTCTTGTTCCAACTGATGAGTGCTAGTGGGAAGGAAGGTTCTGGTCCTGCGACTGAACAGACACTGAGCCGGTGAAGGAAGACCATCTCTAGGAGTGTTGTGAAAGATAAAAAGTGCTAGTTCCACTTCTTGTCCTGAATCCAAACACTTCCTGATGAGATTCTTGGCTGTCTGTACCGCTCTCTCTGCTAATCCGTTTGATTTAGGATATAGAAGACTTGATGTCTGGTGGTCGAATAACCACTTCCTTTGAAAGTCTTTAAAGTCCCTGGACGTAAAGTTTGGCCCATTATCAGTTTCCAGGAGTCTGGGAATTCCATGTACGCTAAACCATTTTTAAAGAGATTCAATAGTTTCTGCAGAGTTCATTGTCTTCATTTCTTTGAAATCAATGAATCCAGAGTAGTTATCTGTTATTAACAGGTAATATTTTCCTTTTATTGAGAAAATGTCAGATGCGACTATCTCCCAAGGAAGACTCGGTATCTCTTTTATGATCATTGGTTCTTGTCTTGTTCCTCTGATTTGCTTGGCAAGTCCTACAATTTTCTACTGTGTTGATGATGTCTTGGGACATGCCATGCCAGTATATTGAGTCTCGGGCCTTTCTCAAGCAGCTGTTTGTTCCTTGGTGTCCTTCGTGGATTAATTTGAGTATCTTTGCTTTCCACCTTAGGGGAATGAAGACTGCTACTTTGAAGATTAGGTCTTCGTTTGTCGAGAGTTCATCTCTATATGGCCAGTATTTCTTGCAGCTTTCAGGGACTTCAGGGCCAGCCATATAAGATTAGGTTTTTTAGTTCTTGTAGTTCTTGGTCCTCTTTTGTAAGAGCTTGAAGTTCCTCATAGCTTGACTTATTTGTCGGTGTGGTCATCAGTACTTCGAAGTTTTCTTCCAAGTAGGTATCTTCATATGAGCAGTCTCTACTTAGTAGATCAGCTGTTAGCAGTTCTTTTCCTTTGTTGTATTTAATCGTGAGATCGTATTGTTGTATCTGTAGAAAAATTCTCTGGAGCCTCGAGGGTGCTTTGCTTAACAGTTTCTTGAATATAATTTCTAAAGACGGTGGTCCGTCTCGACGTCAACAGTTTTGCCATAAATGAGTTGATGGAATTTGTCGCATCCAAATTTGATGGCAAGAGCTTCCTTTTCTATCTGAGCGTAGTCCTGCTGAGTGGAGCTGAGAGCTGATAAAGCGTAGGCTATGGGCTTTCCGTTTTGTAACAGAACCGCTCCAAGGGCATATGAACTGGCGTCTACTGAAAGTGTCAGATTTCTGTTGGGATTAAATAATTTCAGAGTTGGTGCAGTGTTCTGAGCAAAGTCTTGATCTCTAAGAGATCACAATCGAGAGATTCGTCCCATAGCCAAGGTGTATCTTTTTTCAAAAGCAACCTCATGTTTTTGGTTTTCTCTGCAAGGTTAGGGATGAACCGGCTCAGGTATTGTATCATTCCTAAGAGACGTTGTAGTTCTTGCTTGTTGCTCGGTGACTTAATTTCTGCTATTGCACGCACTTTCTCAGGGTCAATTTTAAAGCCTTCTGTCGTGACAATATGGCCTAAAAATTGGACTTATCGAAGTTGAAATTTGCATTTATCTCTATTCAGTTTGATTCTATTTTCTTTAAGCCTCTGTAGTACAGCTCTTGTCCTTATTTTTAGGGTCTGTGGATCCGGAGCATGGATCAGGATATCGTCCTTTGAATTTTCTGTACCCTCAAGGTCTTGCAGTAAGTCTGCCATGATTTTCTGGAATATTTCAGGAGCAGTTTTGATTCCAAAGGGAACTCTCAAGAACATATACCTTCCCCACGGAGTGCTGAAGGTAAAGTAGCGTTGTGAGTTGGGGGCTACTTTGATCTGCCAGTATCCTTTCTTCAGATCCAACTTTGTGAAGTATTTTGAACCATGCAGGTTTACTGCAATCTGATCAAAAGTCCGTAATGGGAAATGGCTTCTTAGAATTACTTTATTGATGTCCGATGGGTCAATGCATATACGTATTTTTCCTCTCTGTTTTGCTATAACCATCTGACTGGAGATGGGGGTAGGGTAATTTACTTTCTTTATAATCCCATTGTCTTCCATTTCCTCAAGTTCTTTCTTTACTCTTTCTTTAATAGATAGAGGAATAGGTCTGGGTGGTCTTACTTGCATGTTCATGTCCGAAGTCTGAAACTTTGCCTCGTATTCATATCCTTTCAAACATCCTATCCCTTCGAATAATTCTTGGTATTCCTGTGTAATTTTTTAACAGGTGTTTACTCGCTTGACAAGACCTAAATTGGAACAGGTTTGTCTTTCTAGGATGGGACAAGTGTTATCACTGGATATGATGAAACGTATGTAGGCAGTCATGTTTTTCACCATGCACATTGCTAGACTTTGTCCTTCGACAGGAATTCGATGTCCTGAAAAAGGAAATTAAACTTTTTACTGGAGACCTTTGGATTTACAGATTTAATCTCCCTGCCAGGTTGAGTGGCAACACGTTACACTGTGCACCTGTGTCTAGTTTCATGTTTATCTTTTTGCCTTTGATTTTTACTTCTTCATACCAATCTTCTGTCAGGTTGGCGTTTTCAACTGACTGGATTACAAATTTTTGATACATTTCAGGTTCTGGTGACCCAACAATTTGTCTGACTTTGTATGAATTTGTGTTCTTGGATTTGAAAAGATAAGTAAATGGTTGAGTTTCTTGCATTTGTTGCATCTCTTTTGATATGCCGGACATTGGTTGATTTTGTGGGATCTACCACAATTTCTGCAGTTTTCTATTATTTTGTGACTCTGGTTAGTGGTATTTTCTTTCCTCGGCTCTTTTCTATATTCCCACTTCTTAATGTTCATCTTTGTCACAGCAACTTGTTTGTCTGAGTCGGATAGTCCGAGTCTCCTCGGAGGCGTGGGTTCGAATCCCACCGCTGCCACCATGTAACGTCCTCGTATTTGTTGGTTCACGTAAATCAGCAAGAAGTACTTGGAAATTTAAAAGAAAAGTCTTTATTTCTTTTGACCTAACATCGGATATAATATATTAATTATTAGACATAAGTTGACATGTGGATATATCACAATAAGTCAAAAGGCAACCGCAAAGAGTACCATCAGTGATAATAATGTGCTCACTGATATTTTACTATATAGGCATGCCAGCTGCCGTTACAGTGTTCACCTTTCTTTCCTTAGATGAATCTATAACAAATATTATAGTGTTCTAGTGGCTCTATAGTGTACACCTTTCTTTCCTTAGATAACTCTATAACAAATATTCTAGTGTTCTAGTGGCTCTATAGTGTGCACCTTTCTTTCCTTAGATAACTCTATAACAAATATTCTAGTGTTCTAATGGCTCTATAGTGTGCACCTTTCTTTCCTTAGATAACTCTATAACAAATATTCTAGTGTTCTAGTGGCTCTATAGTGTGCACCTTTCTTTCCTTAGATAACTCTATAACAAATATTCTAGTGCTCTAGTGGCTCTATAGTGTGCACCTTTCTTTTCTTAGATAGCTCTATAACAAATATTCTAGTGTTCTAGTGGCTCTATAGTGTACACCTTTCTTTCCTTAGATAACTCTATAACAAATATTCTAGTGTTCTAGTGCTTCTATATTGTACACCATTCTTTCCTTAGATAATTCTATAACAAATATTCTAGTGTTCTAGTGGCTCTATATTGTTCATCTTTCTTTCCTTAGATAACTCTATAACAAATATTCTAGTGTTCTAGTGGCTCTATAGTGTACAGCTTTCTTTCCTTAGATAACTCTATTACAAATATTCTAGTTACGATGTACAAGAGCGCCATCTGTTATCAAATTATAAAACTATTTTAGAGGCGTAATGTTCTTTTTAAAATAAAACAATTTCTACTGTCCTTACTGCGATGGAAAAATTAAAGGGAGGGCCTGGCTCATCAGTGGTGAACCCTCCCAGCGGTTTCGCCAGTTTAATCTACCCTACCGCTGTTATATTGCATTTTTGGAACTTCCTTTTATAGGTGACTGTTGTAAGACTCTTGGAATGGGTATATTTATAATTATATATTTATAATTATATTTAATTCTGCTGTCCTAAAAGCTTATGTCCATAGTTCTTCTAAAATACCCATTCCAAGAGTCTTACAACAGTCACCTATAAAAGGAAGTTCCAAAAATGCAATATAACAGCGGTATGGTAGATTAAACTGGCGAAACCGCTGGGAGGGTTCACCACTGATGAGCCAGGCCCTCCCTTTAATTTTTCCATCGCAGTAAGGACAGTAGAAATTGTTTTATTTAAAAATATATATTCTAGTATTCTAGTGGCTCTATAGTGTACACATTTCTTTCCTTAGATAACTCTATAACAAATATTCTAGTGTTCTAGTGGCTCTATAGTGTACACCTTTCTTTCCTTAGATAACTCTATAACAAATATTCTAGTGTTCTAGTGGCTCTATAGTGTACGCCTTTCTTTCCTTAGATAACTCTATAACAAATATTCTAGTGTTCTAGTGGCTCTATTGTGTACACCTTTCTTTCCTTAGATAAGTCTATAACAAATATTCTAGTGTTCTAGTGGCTCTATAGTGTACATCTTTCTTTCCTTAGATAACTCTATAACAAATATTCTAGTATACTAGTGGCTCTATAGTGTGCACCTTTCTTTCCTTAGATAACTCTATAACAAATATTATAGTGTTCTAGTGGCTCTATAGTGTGCACCTTTCTTTCCTTAGATAACTCTATAACAAATATTCTAGTTATATAAAAGGGCGTACCTGGTTCTATAAAGAAAAAAAAACATTTTCTTTCTCAAAATATTTCGAGAGATTGCTCCCTCTTTATCAATTTATTGCACAGTGAATTTAATTTACAAATTATTGTAGATGACATGAAAACAAATTTTTCATTGGTCAAAAACAATAATTAATAATAATACATTTAAAAAAATAATAATAATACTGTAAAATATTATGAAAATTAAAGGTTTTTAGAATGCAGTATTTCATAAAATGTTTTTTCAAAACAAAATATAAGGAAACAATAAAAATTAAACAAATGAAGTTGACTGCGATTATTATATTTAAAAAAAAAAAATTAAGTTAAAAGAGACTCATAAGGTTCGGGGATCTCTTCATATCTGTTTACACTAGCAGGGTCCTTCATTGATGCTATGGCCTCCAGGAACTTCCTCTGGTGTGAGTTCTGGATGCCCCTGGAGGCCATAGCATCAATGAAGGACCCTGCTAGTGTAAACAGATATGAAGAGATCCCCGAACTTTATGTGTCTCTTTAAAATTAATTTTTTTATCTCTATATATATATAAAAGTCAATTTCTGTCTGTCTGTTTCGCGATAAACTCAAAACCTACTGAACCAATTGGTACCAGATTTTGCATGTCGCTTTTTATAAACCTTAGGAAAATTTTCGGCTGCATTTTGATTAGTATTTTTGGCTATTTCTTTTTTCATTCGAAGAACTTTTTTTTACGCGGACTAATCCGGAATGGAATGAATACCTAAATATGGCCATTTTTTTTAAGCATCGGTGGTTCAGTGGTAGAATGCTCGCTTGCCACGCGGGCGGCCCGGGTTCGATTCCCGGCCGAAAATTTTTTTAAAAACAATTTTTAAAACTCATTTATATTATATATAATATAAATATATATTATTATATCAACTATATTAATTAAATCAAATACCTAAACACTAATATAATACAATTTTAGCCATCACACACACTTTTTCCTGTAGTCTATGTGTTACTTCTGTATTGCTATTCTATGGCACTTCTAATATTTATTATTGATATACTTTTAGTATGAAGGAAATTGCACCCAAGGTATTTCTCGGGCGAAGCCGGGTCATTCGCCTAGTATATTATAATAATCGCAGTCAACTTCATTAGTTTCTTATTTTTGTTTCCTTATATTTTGTTTTAAAAAAACATTTTATAAAGTACTGTATTCTAAAAAGCCTTTAATTTTCATATTTAATTGTATTATTATTATTTTTAATTTTTTTTATGTATTATTATCAATAATTGTTTTTGACCAATTAAAAATTTATTTTCGTGTGATCTACAATAATTTGTAAATTAAATTCACTGTGCAATAAATTGATAAAGAGGAAGCAATCTCTCGAAATATTTTGAGAAAAAAATTGTTTTTTTTTTCTTTACAGATCCAGGTACGCCCTTTATATAATCTTAATTAATGGATCGCCTTTTGAATCAAAATATTCTAGTGTTCTAGGGGCTCTATAGTGTTCACCTTTTTTTCCTTAGATAACTCTATAACAAAATTCTAGTGTTCTAGTGGTTTTATAGTGTGCACCTTTCTTTCCTTAGATAACTCTATAACAAATATTCTAGTGTTCTAGTGGTTCTATAGTGTACAGCTTTCTTTCCTTAGATAACTCTATAACAAATATTCTAGTGTTCTAGTGGTTCCATAGTGTGCACCTTTCTTTCCTTAGATAACTCTATAACAAAATTCTAGTGTTCTAGTGGTTCTATAGTGTGCACCTTTCTTTCCTTGGATAACTCTATAACAAATATTCTAGTGTTCTAGTGGTTCTATAGTGTACAGCTTTCTTTCCTTAGATAACTCTATAACAAATATTCTAGTGTTCTAGTGGTTCCATAGTGTGCACCTTTCTTTCCTTTGATAACTCTATATCAAATATTTTAGTGTTCTTGTGGTTCTATAGTGTACACCTTTCTTTCCTTAGATAACTTTATAACAAATATTCTAGTGTTCCTGTGGTTCTATAGTGTGCACCTTTCTTTCCTTAGATAACTCTATAACAAATATTCTAGTGTTCTAGTGGTTCTATAGTGTACAGCTTTCTTTCCTTAGATAACTCTATATCAAATATTCTAGTGTTCTAGTGGTTCCATAGTGTACACCTTTCTTTCCTTAGATAACTCTATAACAAAATTCTAGTGTTCTAGTGGTTCTATAGTGTGCACCTTTCTTTCCTTGGATAACTCTATAACAAATATTCTAGTGTTCTAGTGGTTCTATAGTGTACACCTTTCTCTACTTAGATAACTCTATAACAAATATTCTAGTGTTCTAGTGACTCAATAGTGTGCACCTTTCTTTCCTTGGATAACTCTATAACAAATATTCTAGTGTTCTAGTGGTTCTATATTGTACACCTTTATTTCCTTAGATTATTCTATAACAAATATTCTAGTGTTCTAGTGGTTCTATAGTGTGCACCTTTCTTTCCTTAGATAACTATATAACAAATATTCTAGTGGAGATCTGGATGCCCAATTGATACCACTAAATTTCGAGATTAATTTTACCGGGAAATATTTAGGAAATGTTGGCATTTTAGAGCTGAATCTACAAGTCATTCAACTCAAGCCACTTCATTTCGATGATGGAAAATATTATCAACTTTGTGTTGTACCGTTCAACAGTGACGGCCTCATTATATGAGTTCTGAAAATAGCAGCCTATCACACAGGCATGACTCTCTGCAGCCCACTCTTGGCACTGAGCAATGGCGCTTCACGCAACAGTGCGGATAATGAGGTGATGCATAAATTCATCACTTTTGCTGAATAACAAATCACAGAACGTGGTTTACTGACCCTTATTTGGGTCTCACAATATTTGCACGACGCGTACCTTGTATGGATACAAATGAGAGTCATTCTTAAGAATTCTCTGCAAATCAGCATATGGAATAAGCACTTGATGACCCAATTTTCGAATTGCCTTAATTGGACTTTGGTTTATGTTCGAGATTGCGTATTTAACAGTACGCTGTATAACCGCATGATAGTGTTACCCTTCTTTAGAATGCTGTTTGAAGCCCTCTTGTGTTGTTATGAGAAAGCTTACACTACCTAAGAAGACCTCCACGACGTACTAAATATCAACTTTGGGCCTCATCATGGTGATACTCTTCAAAAACAACAGGTTTTATTTGCTGCTACGTATCTATTCTTGCTGAACGTGCGTCTTTTCGCTCCGCAATTATCAGTAAATATTGCCTTGATCTTACGAATTTTTATCCATCATTTGGATCCATTAATTTATCTATTTAAAAACATAGAGTTTAGTGCTAATTTTCAGTTATGTAATATAATTTCCAATTGAGAGGAAAAATGGATTCTATGGTAATAAGGTCGCGTTGAAAAACAGTCTCGAGGAAAGGTGCACAAAAGTACTTTGTTCTCTGTAACAAGGGTCTACCTAAAACTGTAGCTACGCACATTTATATAGCAATGACATAATTCAAGCCAAACTATGTAAATAAAATAAAATATAAAACATAAATTATGTAAAAATAACAAATAAACCACACTACAATATTATTAAATTAACACTTAACAAGTGTCACAAAACCAATCCTTTATAAAGAATATTCTAGGCCATTCACGCGGCTTCCCCGCTTAATCCGTTTCTAAAGGGTGATTATTTATGATGGGACTATATTGGTTCATAATATTCTGACAAGTTTAACTAGACACCGAGTTTTTGAGTTAACGTTTGACAGTTCTAATTTGATGAAACTTTAGAGTTACTTAATGACAAACTAACAGAGTTCAATAATTATCTCTGTTAGCAATATAAAGACTTAGTTTATATTTTAAAGCAGAACTGAAAGCTTATACAAATCATCACTAGTACAAACCATTGAAACAATTTGAAGAAAACTCAATATAGAAATCAACAAAAAGCTTTAGCAAGACTAAGAAGTGGCCATATAAAAACCTTAAATTTTCAAAATGAACAAAAAACCTTCAATAATTGCTTGAAATGCAATAGTGCGGAAGCTTCTCCAGAGCATATCTTGTCATGCTCAGAACTGACAATAGAGGACCTATTTTCTAGGCCTATAACCATCATCGCAAAATTGGAGAGGAGTGGACTTCAGGAATTGGTTTAACCATGGAGATAAGCACCACCACCATATTTTAAAATATTTGATGAGAGTTATTTATTAATGTTGTCTATATCTTTGTATTAGTATATGGATGTTTATATGCTGCATTAATTTTTGACGCGTATGATTCTTTTAAAGATAATTTAATTTTCTACTGACCTTATTGCAATTATAAAATAATGGGAGGTCCTGACTCATCGGTGGTGAACCTTTCCAGCGGTTTCGCCAGTAGTAAGGGCAGTAAAAAATTGTTTTATTTTTAAGAGAATCATACGCGTCAAAATAGTTCAAAATTTAAATATGGATTTTTACTTTAAATAAAATTTTAAGAAAAATAAATTTATAATTTTAAAAATTAAAATGTATATTTTAAATTGTAGATTATTGTATAGAGAGAGAGAGAGAGAGAGAGAGAGAGAAGATATATTTTTCTCATTGTTCGTTTGTTTATAAAAAGATTATATAAATGTTTTGAACGATAT
This sequence comes from Cordylochernes scorpioides, assembly GCA_030710605.1. Taxonomy (NCBI): domain Eukaryota; kingdom Metazoa; phylum Arthropoda; class Arachnida; order Pseudoscorpiones; family Chernetidae; genus Cordylochernes; species Cordylochernes scorpioides. Next base: position 29,859,258 of record CP092870.1, on the reverse strand, counting down.
TTGATAGAGAATAAAGCTGAGGGCAGATATCACACAAATAAGTTGATTATTTTGCTAAAGTTACAAGGGTCCCTTAAAAGGCTTTTGTATTCAATATTAAATAATTAAAATATTAAAAAATAATTTATACCATTAAAATATACATGCATGTTTTACCAAACATAAACATTTTCATAATTTAGTAACAACAGTGACTCATAGAGGGAGCGACTTTGTTTACAGCGGCAGCGGTAATTTATAAACATTGCATCAGACACAATGGAGTTGACTAGAGAAAGTTTACGCGCCATGATATTTTATGATTATAAATATAATCTAACTTCTAAAGAATCTCCTGAAATATTGATGAAAGCTTTGGAAGATAAAGCTCCTTCTATTAGAACAGTTTTTAATTGGTTTAATAAATTTAAATTTGGAAAAACCAACCTTGAAGATAAACCTCGTTCAGGTCGACCACAACAGCAGTGACCCAAGAAAAAATTGAGCTGGGGAGATTTTTACTTTGAGAAGATCGAAGAATTACGTATCATCAGTTAGAGAAAAGTGTGGCCATTGGATCGGCAGCAATCAACGCCATCTTTAATGATCATTTAAAATACAGAAAACTTGTTAGTAGATGGCTACCTCACAGCTTGACTGAAGACCAAAAACTTAGTCGAGTTGGATGGTGTAATTTCATGTATAAAAAATTGATGAAGGCGAATCAAAGGGTGTTTTTTGTATTATTACAAGTGACAAAACTTGGATTTACAATTTTGATCCAGAAACAAAACGGCAATCTACTCTTTGGTGCTCTTCGAATTCACCTCCTCCTAAGAAGGTTCGCAGAGCTCGAAGTTTGGAAAAACAATTGGTCGCTTGCTAATTTTTATTAAAAAGTGGTTTCATTGATATTGTTAAGTTAGAAGATCGAAAGACAGTTAATACTGACTGGTGTACAACAAAATTCCTTCCAGCAGTATTTGAAAAAATCAAGGAAAGAAGACCAAGAGCTCAACTTAGAGGAGTCCTTCTTCACCATGACAATACAAGACCGCACACCTCAGCCGAAACATCAGACTTTTTAGCCAACTCTGGTGTCCAATCCGTCATATATCCACCATATTCACCAGACCTAGCACCCTATGACTTTTTTATTTCCAAAAGTTAAGTTATTGTTGAAAGGGATCAAATTTGACACTGATGATGAAGCACTGCAAGCCTTTATTAATGCCGTAAATTCCATCCCCGAAAATGACTGGTGTAAGTGCTTCGATAATTGGTTTAACGGATGAAATATTTCATAGGTGCTAAGGGTGAATACTTCAGAAACTCTAAAAATTGAAAGTTGCAGCTTTAATAAAAATAAGTGATTGCAAAAATCTTTGGAGTGACCCTTGTATATTTATAATACTGGGTTCTATAGTCAACATATATGTGGCAACAAATAAATTAATCAGTCTATCCTTTAAATAAAAAAATGATATGTTACACATTAAATTACTATATTAAATGTTAATATGACATACTTTATAATTATAAATAACTAAGGAATGTACCCGGCTTGGCCCGGTTTTTACCGTAAAATTTTGTTGAAACAATATTTTCAGGCAAACATACATCCACTCCCTACTGAATCTATTCGTGACAATATAGATATTTTTTACCCTTCTCTACCAAAACTACTGAATAAACCATTGGTAATGTAGGTAGCTGAATATATAGATTAACATGTAAACTATGCAAAGACTACGCAAACGATAAGCAAATATTTTCATATTTTAGAGTTATAAAATTATGATAATCAATATATACTGACTAGGAATAACCCGGCTTCTCTCTCTCTCTCGCTCGGCTTCTCCCCTAGTGAATGCTTGTCATGCAAATTTTCTTTAACCAAGAATATTTATTATATTTTATCATTTTCACTCTGATTAGTGCTCATGAGGATTCCAAATGATGGGCAATTATTAGTGTCATTATCATTTTGTTTGTTTCATTTTCTAATCTTTATTTCACAAATGATATCACTTTAGAGTGATAATAGGTTTAAAAGATAATACAAATAATATTTAAGGATTTTTTTTGTTAAAAATTTCATTCGGGGAAAACCTAGGGACGAAGCCCAGGAAAAGCTAGCATATCTTAATCAGAAAGAATCAACCAGCACAAATCAGCGATAAAATACCATAGTCCAACATCCCTACTGGTAGATCACGCCTTCAACAATAGCCACACTCCAGACTTCGAACACACATCTGTATCAAAATATCAAATAAAAACATTGCCGATTATTTCTAGAAAGCAGGGGGTTATTAGAAAATAAAAATAGTATTAATAGAAAAATCGACTTACCAGTTGTATATACTCAGTTTAGAACCTCTTAGATGCTTACGTTATTTATATATTTATTTTATTTTATTTTTAAAATCAGATATTCATAATTATTATTTATGATTTATTCCCAGAGTGATTTTTCACACAATTATTATTTTTGATGGTTTTATTTATTTGTTATCTATTTCTTTAATCAAATCGAAATATATTAATTAGCAAAATTTATTTTTGAATACTACACTGTTTTTCTTTTTTTTTATATTTGATTTTGTTTAAAATATATATCATAGATGGTTTATCGCCCAACACAAGATTGTAAGACGTCCGTGGCTCACCTGACCTGCTGTGTGCTTCATAACAAAAACCTCGTAAAAGATGGACGATTGGTTCATCGAAATATTGGATAAATAAAAAAATATCATTAAATCCAAGATAAGCCTTATTTTTCAAATATATATGTTATGAATATAATGTTTTGTTGTTGGAAAGATAAAGAATTTAAGGTGCAGTCGTAATACAAGAAAAATAGAAAATAATTATTTACTATCAAGTAGTTTTTTTATATTTAATTACTTGAATAAAATTTTACATATTGAATATTTTCACAGTTTATATAGAATTTACAAAATTATTCCTATATTAGTAAAATTTCAAAAAAATAGGTATGCTAACTATACATATTTACAACAATATTCAAAGAAGTATATTCTAAAACTATGGTCAAAATATGTAGAATAGTCAATGAATGAAAATAAAATATTTACATTTTTATATTATAATATATATATTGGCCAATCCTGGAATAATTAAAAATCGCAACGAATAGTTGATATTTATTCCAATAGATGGGGCAAGCCATCAGCAACTTTCAGTAGCACGATAAGATGTATTTTTCTTAATATATGTTTACTATATTTACTACGATATACTATATATCTTACTATATTTTTCACCAATGGATAAAAACTCTCCTTATGTTGATTAAAGTAAAATAAATTGGTAAAATAAATGATATTTTGAATCAATATATGCCTTTTTAATAAAATATAAATATATTATCACGCGATTTAATGTATCACTTATTTATTTTATCTATTCCCAATATACAAGTAATTTGTAGTTTCCCAATATACAACGATGTCATCTACACCCTATATCCTCATTTTTAAAAATCCTATTGAAATCTTTTATATAAATTTGATTATTTCTCTCTGCATATTTTTCAGATTACCCATTCGCCATTTTTTATTTGACATATCGGACGCGATGTCCCAGCTTGGGAAACTTGCGCCTAAATACATTTTAGCAGCTTATATACTGTTGTAAGATTTAGGTACTTACAGCTTGTAGGAAGGCATGAGGACGTTGAGGATTATATGATAATAATCTTTATTATCCATTTAGCAAGAAAAACAAAGTTATGGTAGCGAACAGTTATTGTAATATAGAGAAGAAGGTAAACAAACAGTTGTGATGATGATAGGTCCAGTGTGGCGCTAGCTGTCGTAGCATTCAGTTATCCAACAAATCCCCGGCATGAATGTGGAGACATCACGAGGTTGTAGCGTAACTTCTCAAATGTCGGCCTTGGTAGCGGCTTGGTCAGAATGTCCGCCTTCATGTCGCCAGTTGGGCAGTAGACCATTTTTATCACTGTCTTCTTCTGAAGATCCTTCAGGTGATGGATCTTGGTTGCGACGTGCTTGGTTCTAGAAGACACTTTTTCGGATGAACATATCTTGAGACATGATTGATTGTCTTGGTGGAAGTAGATTGGAGCTTTCTGTTCCAGTTCGAGATCCTTTAGCAAGTCGAGAAGCCATAACAGTTCTTGTGAGGCTTCAGCTGCGGAGATAAGTTCCGCTTCGGTGGATGAGAGAGATACGCAACCTTGTTTCCCAGTCATCCATGAGATGGGGTTTGATCCCAGTAGGAACAAGTTTCCGCTTAGTGATTTTCTGTCGGTGTTGTCGCTTGCCCATGTGGCATCACTGTATGCTTCCAGTGTTTGTACCGGGTTGAATGTAATCCTCGGTTTCTGAGTCCTCAAGGTTTTCGGATTGTGTTCCTGGTTCCTGACTTTCCTCTTCATTTCCAATATGATTGGAGGAAGTTAGATCTGTACTTAGTACTTGTGGTGAAGTTGTTTTTGTGGAAGCGAGGTGAAACCCATTTTCTTTTTCTATAAATTTTACGGATCTGCTGATTGTGATGTTGTCTGTATCGTGCAGGATTCTGTATCCTTTGCTTCGATCATCGTATCCAAGAAAGATCCCTTCGATAACTTTGCTATCCAACTTGTTTCTTTTTATCTTGGGAATATAGGCGAAGGCTTTACATCCGAATCTTTTTAGATGCTTCAGACTGGGCTTCCTGTTGGTCCATAGTTCAAATGGAGTCTTGTCTGTAGCTTTCGAGGGTATTCGGTTGTGTAGGTAATTAGCTGTGGTAACCGCTTCCGCCCATAGAGACTGTGGGAGTCCTGAGTCAAACAGCATGCATCTTGTCATCTCCATTAGTGATCGATTTTTCCTTTCTGCTACTCCGTTCTGGGCTGGTGAGTAGGGGACTGTTAGCTGATGTTTGATTCCGCTTTGGTTCAGGAAATCTTCGACTTGTCGGTTTACGTACTCACGACCGTTGTCTGTCCGTATGGTTTGGATATTTTTTCCAAATTCCGTGTGTGCTGAGATGACGTAGTCTTTTGTTTTTTCATAGACTTCGTCTTTTCCTTTCAGGAGGTAGATCTTCGTGTATCTGCTGTAGTCATCAGTGAAGGTGATGAAGTATCTCTTACCGCTGAGCGAGTTAGTTGGTAATGGACCGCAGATATCACTGTGGACAAGTTGAAGCGTTTCAGTTGCTCTGTACTCTGTCTTCTTTGGAAATGGGGTTTCGGTGAGTTTTCCTTGAATGCACTGAACGCAGTCTGTGCTGTGCGAACAGTTATTTAGACTTAGTCCTCTTGCTAGGTTCTCATTTCGAATCTTCTTAATAGATTCTATATTTCTGTGTCCTAGTCTGTCGTGCCAGAGCATGAGGCAATTTTTGTTCTTGCAGTGGTTTTGTTTTGCAACATTTGCTTTGAATGTGCGAGTTTGGGGGTTGTCATCCAGGTGGAGTCGGTACATTCCATTGTCAAGTATACCGTTCGCGAGGGCTGTGTTGTCTCTTTCGATGGTACACCAATCTCTGTTGAACGATACTTTACATCCGTTGGAGGTGGCCGCACTCACTGACAGAAGGTTGTCTGTTAGTTCCGGGATGTAGAGAACTTTTGTGAGAAGTAAGGTGTCAGTCTTTCCTTGGGGTGTGATGACTTTGATTTCTCCTTGTCCTATCCCTTTGACCTGCAGCTTATTGCCATTAGCAACCACAACATTTTGTGTTTGTTCTCTGTTAAGTTCAGTGAAGAAGCTTTCATCGTACGCCATATGAGATGTGGCTCCAGAGTCGACGAACCAGTTGTGTACACTTGCTTCTCGTTGAGTGCAATTGAGAGCTTTTGGGTTAGGTCCTTTTGTTGTTCTCTGATTTGTTGATTGTTCTTGGGTGACACTCGACTGGTTTGTGTACTTTGGTACGTTTCCTCTTCTGAAGTTTTCATATTTGTACTCTTTGTTGCTGTTGTTTCGCTTTTGATAGTGCCAACATTCTTCTTTGGAGTGGTTTGGTTTGTGGCAGAAAGAACAGAATTTCTTCTCTTTTTCTCTTCTTTGGCTTGAAGCTCCGTGGAGACTTTTTAAGGCTTTTGATGCGGTGCTTTCGTCTTTCGAGCTTTCTACTCTGCGTGTGTGTTCATCAAGGAGTTTGTTCTTGGTGAATTCAAGCGTTAGCTCGTCATCAGGTCTTGATTCCAACATCGTGATGAGATTGGAGTAGCTCTTTGGAAGCGAGCAAAGCAGTATAGCCGTGATGTGAGAGTCTTTTAGTGTTTCGCCAATGGTTCGCAGTTTGTCAACAAGTTCCATCATGGTAGTGATGTGCTGTTGCATGTCTTTGTCTTCTTCGAGTTTTAAGCTGTATAGTTTCCTTAGCAAATAAATTTTTCCTGAGAGTGTTTTTCTTTCATAGATATTTTTAAGAGTGTCCCAGGTAGCTTTGGCTGTTAGTAGGTTTTTAACGTGCACTATTTGTGAGTCGGCGATGCTTAGATCAATGATAGCTCTAGCTTTTGAGTCTTTCTTTTTCCATTCGATTTTAGGTTCATCTGGAATATTTTCGGTGACAACTTCCCAAAGATCTTCCTTTTGCAAGAGCATTTCAATTTTGAAAGACCATAGTGAGTAGTTATAGCCGTCGAGCTTATTTAGGGTTACATCGTGGCTCGGGAGTGACGCCATTTTTGCTAAGCCTTTTTTCTTTGTCTTAACTCGTTAGTTGAATTTCATGCAATATTCAGTCTCATAATCTAATTGTTGTAAGATTTAGGTACTTACAGCTTGTAGGAAGGCATGAGGACGTTGAGGATTATATGATAATAATCTTTATTATCCATTTAGCAAGAAAAACAAAGTTATGGTAGCGAACAGTTATTGTAATATAGAGAAGAAGGTAAACAAACAGTTGTGATGATGATAGGTCCAGTGTGGCGCTAGCTGTCGTAGCATTCAGTTATCCAACATATACAATTAATTTTATATACAATTCAATAAACAAGACTAAAACCAAAATTAAAACAGAAAGGTTGGTTTTCTCAAACAGAAAAGAATATCTGAAATGAATTTACAAAAATTATTGAATTTTACCTAGGTGTCTTTGTTATATACAAATTCGCACATTTCTTCTATGGGATAAAAATGATTACTTCTGTAGCTGTGAAAGATTGGACATTCTATTAATAAATGCATTGAGTTTTGGTTTTCTTTGCCACAGAAGCAGCTAGGGTCATCTGTTGCCCTCATTTTCGCCAGAAATTCTCCAAAATTACCATGATTTGTAATGAATTGTGCGTTGTAAAAATTTGGACGAAAATAGTAAGGAATTTCAATTCAATTCAATTCTATGAAGTTTTGAATTATAGTTGGGGCATGCGGTCTAAATAAATTAATTTCTTCTTTTGATAAATTGGCCAATTCGTATTTTGTTATCAATGTTTCTACGTAATCTGTTAGAATAGTCATTTTTGCCAAACTATGTATGCAATTTGATGAGGTCGTTTTATAAACTCTCACTACCCAAAGAAGAATCTGATTTTGCTGAGAGTTTAATCTTTGCTTACTTCTTTTATTAATAAATTTATACCATATTTCAGATTCATAGGTTAGTATTGGCCTGAAGAGAATTTTATATAAAATTAATATTTTTAGCATCCAATCCCCACATTTTCCCACAAAGTGAAAATATCAGATTTTTCATACGGTTGGTTTTATATAAAATATCATTAATGTGTAAAGTTAATTTTGACTTAATTCTGTGATTAGAAAATTTTATGCCTAAAAATTTTACTTATACTACCGGTTTTATTATAAAGTTTGGAGTTCCCAATGGGATCTTTTGTTTTTTATGTAGATGTAGTAATTTGGTTTCCTCCGGGCTTAGCTTCAGCTTGTTCTTGTACACCATTGTATTACATAATTTAAAGTACTTTCTGTTTTATTTTTTAACCCTTCTATGGTCTCGTGCCAGAAAATAATGGAGACATCATCCGCATAACAGATTATTCAGAATTTGGAAATACGAAGTTGACCAACAAATCATTTAACAGTATATTCCACAATAAAGATTATAATGGTCCGCCTTGAGGACATTCCTTTTATAAATATTTTGAAATTGTTGTATTCGAGAAGGTAAGACTTGTTTTTCTTCTCCGATTTAAAAATGATTGGATGATTTCTATAAGAACTGCCGAGACGTGGTCTTCGTTCTTTCTTTTTATTAAGGCAGGCCACCACGCATTATCAAACGCACCACTTATATCAATAGTAATCAATGCAACCAATTCGTTTTGTTTGTGTTTCAGTATTGTCTCGATTATTTTGTCCATTGCCGTTATTGTAGATTTTTTTCGTAAATCCATTTTTTCTATGGCACAGTAAGTTATTATGATTATAATAATCGAGTATTTTATTTTTAATGATCGTTTCAAATATTTTTGAGAAATTTGATGTCATTGAAATGTCATGATAATTCAATTATTTGGAATTATAAGAAGCCTGATATTTATTATTATGAGAATAAAGGAAGATCGACTTCTATTAGGAAATAAACAGGAAGCTTTAAAATTATTGAAAACTGATATGGATATTGGATACGTGAGCGCTGGAATTGGTATAAATTGAGGGATAAATAAAATATAATTATTTGTTTGCTTGTACCTCATGTATTTCTACAAAATTTAGACATCTCTGGATAAAATTGATTTTTGGTCATAGGCTTAACCCTAGAATATAAAAGTAGGAAAATATAATATTGAAAGTTAATATGGCTTCACATTTCATCATGTATTTTGAAACTATACTCTACTCTAATTATAATTTATATATTAAGGAATCAAAATGATTATGATTATATATTTTACTAGCGGATGTACCCGGCTTCGCCCAGGTTTTTCTCGAGGGAATGTTTGTAGTCTAGTAATAAGAAAATATACTACACCTAAAAACTATCAGAGAAAAGAGAAACCACGGTAGGTGAACAGAAAAATGCTTACAATGGATGTTATGTTTACGATATCAAGTTAAATAAAAACAAAGATAAAATTTGCATATGTTGGTCACTATAAATTTGTATATTTGTTAGGCGAAATTAGAAACAGGATAAAACAATTGGGTATTTAAAAACAAATGTAGAAATAAAAGTTGAAGTATAATAAACAATGTTAAAGATTAGTTTTAATTATTAATCAAGATTGTGTGTGAATATGTGAGAAAGATGTAATATCGTTGTTATTTTCTTGGCCGACTGTTTTACATATGGTGTTATCTTAAAATTGCTTGTTTTGAATATTTTTTAGATTGAGATTATTAGCTAGTATGTAAAAAAATGACCTCTGTTGAAATTTAATTTTGTATTTATATATAAATAAAATTAACTCTGTTGATTTTTTTTTTATATTTAATCGATAACAGCGAAGTTACGCATGTTAATGTTAGGAAATATATTTTGATGTTAAGCAAAACCTGCTCCATCTCGTTTTACATAAATGTTGAAAATTTGGTTGAAATTGATGCATTGTAACGAAAGTTTTTAGTGATGTCCACTTATGAAATTTCCATTTTATTAATATAGATGATATTATAGTATTTTACACTATGATTCCACACAACTACTATTAGAATAAAGATTTTATAATAAATGATTACATTCGTTATAAATATATTTTCGAGTAAACAAACATCCTGGCAGAACACGGGTGTATTTTTGTAATTTCTTCAAAGTGATAATAATTTTTAATGATAATGATTTGATATTATCATCAATATCTTTATTATCAAAGTAAATATTTCTTTTAAAAATGATATTTCTAATAATTATATAACTGTCAATCTAATTAGTATAATCATGATGATATTAATTAATACGTGATTGTAACTATGATCATCAATTTTGTTTCATTTTCAAAATTTATATTTCCCTTAAAAAATAATAATAATAAGATATATTCTCTCTCACATAATTTCGTTGTGTAATAAAGCATTTACTCGCGGAGAACCCGGTTGAAGCTGAGTCATAATATATTATTGGGAAGAAAAATTTTGGATTTTTGAAAAAGGAATTTTATTTTATGCTTATTGATACATAAATATGTACTCGGGTATTTTTATAAAATATTAAGATAATGATGCAAAATTGATTTCAAATGAGAGGCGTCATTAGACCAATTCATTAAACCCACTTCCTATATTTATACACTCACAAAGTTAGTTACGCTACAAGGTTGTGTTCCATTAAATTTGAAGCCTTTCGAACTTAGAAAACACACACAGTAGTTTATTCAAATTAAAACATGGCACTTGTATTTCAATTTCATTTGCTACACACGCCCAAACACACTTTCAGAAGTGGTGAATCATATCAATTAATGCTTCTATAACTTGAATATCTCAATAATAAGCTATATAAAACCAAAGCTTACCTAAAAGCAGCAGTAGACTCGGAACTGTCACCATGACGTGATATCTCTCACTATCTCTAAACTGATAAGTCAATTGTGTAGCAACACCTGGCCTTTGTCATAGTGCATGTCCTGCCATAGTCCACCTTATATTCATACCTCCACAGCCTCTCTTCATTTTTAAAACCACTTGTGAATATTTAGTTTTGTGAATGCAAATATATTATTTATCTCGAATATTTTAGTCATACACGACTTCTATTCCATCGTTGCCAATCATTGTCTAAGTTGTTGAATTATGGAATGCATTTAATACATCTTAAGAAGGCTTCATCACTATGAGAAACTGATCTCATAGCAGATGGAAAATCTGAATATTTAATGGTACGTTTTGATTTAGATGTAATGTAGTTTTTGTCAAACAGAAATAAGTCTGAATAATGGCCTTTTGGTTCCCTCTATACCATTGGAACCGCAAAAGGCATATGGCCTTTACCTTTAATCCTCCTTGTAAGAGGCCGTGCACAAGCTTGACAATAATGATGAGGGACCCAAGTATTATCTTGCTCACCCACTTTACATCCAAAGTGCATGGCTCTTTTTGATTAGCGGTGTAATGTTTCGCCTTTAAGATTTGAAAGTTACTACTTCAAAAATGTAGCTGAAAGTATCTGATCTGATTATTCACGCAACACCTTGGCATATTGGTACAGTCCTGTGTACACGATATATAAAAACAATTTGATAGAATACGAAAAGGGAAAAAAAACTATTCAGCGTTGTAAAATATAAATAATGAATATAAATGTTTTTCATAAATTAAATCTGCCATCTTCACTACAATTCTATTAAACAAATCGTTAGTTTACGTATCAACTTGTCCAAGAAAGAAAAAACCCGCAGAAAATCTATCACCAATAGCTAATGTAATGAGGCTTAAGCAAAAAGCTTAAGTAACATTACATTTATTACACACACTGCGTGTTTATCCCAATATGAGAAAAGGTTGTCACTCAGAAACCTTGCGTGATAGAAACCCTAATGGTATATTGTAAAATTATATATTGGTAAAAGTCACATTAAGATCAGATATTGTTTCTTCTGGGGAAAAGAAAAACTTTTTTGTAGACCAGTGTGATTTTAAAATTAGAAAATATAAAATGAAATGAATTAAACTATTTGACAGGGTTCACCTGGCGTAGATATTCGGCTCAATATATATTGTTTTAACAAATCTCAATTCTATTTGCTCATAAAATTCTTATTCTTAACTATCCGAACGACCAGGACAATCCCCAGGATTTACTCAAGTGTACCCGAGTGTATATGTATAAAATACAATTCCTTTTTTTAAATCAAATAAATTTTTTACAATTATATATTATAACCCGGCTTCGCGCCTGTGTTCACTCCGAGTAGTTGTTTGCCCAGCGAAGAGAATGCTTTAAAAATTTTATTTATCTATATATATAAAAATGAATGTTTGTTGGTCCGTTCGTAAGTGATAATCTTCTACATCGCTCAACCGATCGTGATGAAACTTTGGGAAGTTGTTTAGTATACTACCGGGATGGTTTCTGGCTAATTACTCTTTAGAAATAACCTTTCGTTGCATTTTTATTTACAATAAAACGTAAATTCACTCGCAATCAGCGCCCCCTCGCGGCAGGCGTATGGCCTGAAATAGCCTCGCATGAGCGTATTTGCAACGTCAAGCTTAGCCTATAGGTTAGGTACACAGCTTCGTACCCCCACAACCTAGGTTCGAGGCTCAGCGTGGGTGTTTTTTTTTTTTCATTTATTTTATATTATTGTAGCAAATTATTAAAAATATTATTTTATTTAAAATGTAGGCTTTTTAAAATAAAAATTAACATAAACAATTTTTAAATAATATTTATAACAAACCTAGGTTCGAGGCTCAGCGTGGGTGTCTTTTTTTTATTTTCATTTCTTTTATATTATTGTAGCAAAGTCTTTTTTTACAGCATTATTATATTTCAATTGGTTTATTTTAAATATGTTTGTTATGAAGGCTCTATGTAATACTATTTAGAGCACATTTTACATTTTAAACACCTAAGCACCCCTCTTTTTAATATTGTAGCAAAGTATTAAAAGTATTATTTTATTTTAGATGTTTGCCATGAAACTTTGGGAAGTTGTTTAGTATACTACCGGGACGATTTCTGGCGAATTATTTTAAAATAATATTTATAACAATAATTATAGCAAATTTTAAGACATATTTTTAAATTCTGTGTTTGTGCATATATAAATATTTTACAAAAATTGTGAGAACGTTCTATTAGAATATCTCAAAAACAAAAAACAATACATATAAACAAGTTCACTGACATTTATTAATGCAGTGATTATAAAGGGCTATATTATCTATATATATAAAAATCACTTTCAAATTTTAACGTAACGTTCATCGGCTAAAACATTTTTATCTTTATAAGTGAATATTAACTTTACTGTACTGAATAGTTTAGTATAATATTAATTTAACATATTACAACTTAGCCACAGCAACGCGTGGCCGGGTTCGCTTGATATTTATAATTGTTTCTTAACACATACTCTAAAGTGAAATAATTAGAAAATTAAATTTTAAAAATGAAACACAAAAATGAATATGATAGTTTTAATAGTACAATATTTGGAATATATATCCTCATGTATGCTAATTAGAGAGATTGAGATTGAAACTACTTTTTTATTAACCGTTCATACAATTATATATAAGGTTTATATACAATATATATACAGTAGAACCTCCCTTTAGCGGATGCCTCTCCACAAAGCACAGTTTTCATTTTCAAAATTATCATTTTTACAATTTAGCAACTTTCCGGTAAGAGGACACCTCTCCCTAAAGAACACTTTGGCTTTGCAATTAGATGTCCTTTACAGGGAGGTGTTACTAATATATAAATGAATAATATATATATGTCATAATTTGTATAATACCCAAGAGATATAATTTATTTTCGCCATAATTAATATTTTAAAATGTAAATACAAATTCACCTATCTATAAATCTGTACAAAATAAACGTGGGAGGTAACGCGCGCGGGCGAAGGCCACGCCTCCGCCGCGTGCGCGCGCGCTCACGAGTGTGGAACAAGTTATTTTTGACGCATACATGCACAACGATCGCGCCCTTCCATTCGACCACGACAGCTACGACATATATATATATATATTTAAAAAAGATGCATATATTGGATTTCTAATTATTTTTATTGTTCCAATATTTCGAGGGGCAACTCGCCTCTCTTTATCGAGGATGTTTGTTTTTCACTAGAACACGCGCGCACGCGTACACCACTCTCGTTCTACAAGGCCAATGAAAGAACTGTATCTTTGACTCAACTATTGCCTTCAGTTTATATACAGCAAATAATTATATTTATATTTAATTTTATAGATTATTATTTTATCTATGGAAGATATAGAGATTTATATACAATACAGTGTAATTGTAAAAAATTGTGTTTACATATTAATTCTAAATTAAAATTTTTTTTAAAGCAAAATAAATTATTAAATAAAAGGTATATACATAGTTATTTATAAATAATTAAGATATGAATTCTTTATAAATTTCTGGAAAATCAATTTTTCTGTTTATACTCTGTTTATCTTCGGCAGAAGCCCAACTTTCTAAAAACAGTCTACTATGCTTTTCTGTTATGTTTTTGTATATAATTGTGGTCTGTTTGAAATCTGGTATATGGCTATTGTTTAGGGAGTGGTCTACTAGTAGGGATAATGGTTTGTAGTTTTTTAAAGCTGCTTTATGTTGATTGATACGATCTTTAAGTGATTTACCTGTTTCTCCAATGTATGTAGCTGGACATGTCTGGCAGGGAATTTTGTAAATTACATTGGTTGTATTTTCTTGGTTTGAAATATTTTTTGTATCTGAGTGGCGTAAGATTTGTCTTAGATTTTGTGCAGATTGATATGTTGTAATTATATTATATCTCTTTAAAATTCGGGCAATTCTCTCCGAACCGTAGCTATATGGAATAGAGCAATATCTTTTTTGAGACTGATCACGACTATTATTTGAAGGTATATCTCTCTGTTTATAAATGTTTTTCAATAAATTTTTTTGGATAATTATTATTTATTAATTCTTTGAAAATTCTATTTCTTTCTTCTGTTGCACTATTTCTATTTGAATGGTGTGTTTCTATTCTTTTAGAAAGAGATTTCACCACGGCTATTTTGTTATGTATGGGACCAAAGGAGCTAAAATTCAAATAGTTTCCGGTGTGAGTGGGTTTCCTGTAAATGCATGTAAATAGCCGTGGTGAAATCTCTTTCTAAAAGAATAGAAACACACCATTCAAATAGAAATAGTGCAACAGAAGAAAGAAATAGAATTTTCAAAGAATTAATAAATAATAATTATCCAAAAAAATTTATTGAAAAACATTTTTATAAACAGAGAGATATACCTTCAAATAATAGTCGTGATCAGTCTCAAAAAAGATATTGCTCTATTCCATATAGCTACGGTTCGGAGAGAATTGCCCGAATTTTAAAGAGATATAATATAATTACAACATATCAATCTGCACAAAATCTAAGACAAATCTTACGCCACTCAGATACAAAAAATATTTCAAACCAAGAAAATACAACCAATGTAATTTACAAAATTCCCTGCCAGACATGTCCAGCTACATACATTGGAGAAACAGGTAAATCACTTAAAGATCGTATCAATCAACATAAAGCAGCTTTATATATATATATATAAGAGAGCGTGAGTAGTATAATTATATAATTAGAATAAATAACACTTGGTAAAGCAACATTCGCCTGGAAAACATTCAATAGTGAAATGCCGGGTGAAATTGGGTCAGTTTTTTTAGAGTCGGGATATAATAATTATTATGATTTTATAACTCAAAAATATGCTAAATGTTTTTTATTAATCCCACTTTAGTCTTTGATTAGCCAATATAATAATCCATATATCCAGCTACCAACATTTTTGAATGATTTCTTTGTAGATTTGTTGGTGAAGAGTAAACAACGACAATTCATCTTGACAAGAATAGATTCAGTAGGGAGTGGATGTTTGCCCCGAAAATGTTGTTCTATCAAATGATCGTTATTCAAACTTTCACTTGGGTAAAACTGGGCGAAGCTAGTAAAAATATATAACAAAGAATCCGAAAAAGAAAATTTAAGCGAAGTGAATCCATTTAACATCCCGTGTCTCCACGGGCAGAAGACCTTTTAAAAGAAGGTAATTAACAACTATTTTATATAAAATAAGAATATAAAAGTAGCAATGCGTTTCTTTATTCGTGCAAAGTGCAAGCTTTCGGATCTTTGTAATCCTTCTACAGACATAGCTGTAAGCTGAGAGAATGAGGATATATAAATATTCAATATTATTTACATATATATTTAAAGACACAAACAAAAACTGAATTTACATGAACATTTTATAAACTGTTGAGTAAATTCAATCATTCCTCCAGGGAAAAGTGTCTTTTTAAAAACATTTTTATTATTCTCTAGCTTTCGGGCACGGACGCCCTTCTACAGGAGAAAACATGGTATAATGATACGCCACGAGTTAAATATAATCGGATACTATTTTAAATATTTTTATGAAGTTCTATAGATATAAACATATTATTTTTTACATATTAACTATTATACAAATTGAGACAAAAAATTTTAAATATATATATATATCTCTAATAGGA
Source organism: Cordylochernes scorpioides (assembly GCA_030710605.1). NCBI lineage: Eukaryota > Metazoa > Arthropoda > Arachnida > Pseudoscorpiones > Chernetidae > Cordylochernes > Cordylochernes scorpioides. Next base: position 29,843,141 of record CP092870.1, on the reverse strand, counting down.
GGACAAACAAATGAATAAATATAGGCCACTATAAAAAACCAAGGAAGCAAGGAATACATAGGCTGTAGTTATCATTATTAGGAGATGTTCTTATATTTAAATTTCTACTGGTTTCACCTACGTATTTGGTTTTGCATTCGTTGCATTCTATAGAGTATATGGCATTCTTAATATTGGAAGGATAATGAAGGCTATTGCTTTTTGTTATAGGGTTTCTTAGTAGTGAACTTAAACTGGGTGAGTTGCAGAAGAAGGTTTTAACGCCGAATTTTTTCAGATGACGAGCTATTGATATGGATACAGGTGAGTAGGGAATACTACAAATAGATTTGTAAACTGGGGGATTTCGCATTTCAGACGGGCTATATGGAAATGTCTTTAAATAAATGATAAAGGATATTGGCAAGTTTTTAGATTCCTTTAGATGTTCTGGGTCTCTTCTGTTTTGAAGGTCTGAAGTGAGCAGTAGCTATGGACACGTTTGGTAAGGGTCTTTACAGTATTGATTTTATGGCTGAGAGGGTAGTAGGAGGAAAAACGGATATAGTCGGGGTTGAAAGATGGCTTATAGTGAACAGTTGTTTGGAATGTATTCTATATACGCATGATTTTTACATCTAAAAAAGGCAGGCTATTGTTTGTTTCTTTTTCATAGGTGAAATTTAGGTCGGGATGGTAACTGTTCAGCTTTTCCAGAATTGTATTGGTTTGGGTTTCGGGGCAGATACAAAATATATCGTCGATATATCGACGCCAAAATATTAATTCGGACGGAAATAGTGAATTTATCCACCTGTCAATGCGGCGCATGACAATTTCTGCCACTGAGGTTGAAAGAGAGCTACCCATGGGAGAACCTTTTTTCTGTTTGTATGTTTTGTAATTGAATGTTATGATATTTGTTTCAAGTCATAAGGCTATAAGTTTCGATATTTTCTTTACAGTTATCAGATCGATAGTATTTTCTTTCAAGAATTCTTCAGTGCTGTTCAGTATCAGTTGGTGTGGGAGACTGGGGTACAGGGATTTGACATCAAAAGAAACTGTGCTGAGAACATGTAAGAAAACATGTACCTATGTTTTCCCACGTGAGGCAGCGGAGCGTGACCTTGGCTACACGGGTGAGTCAGTTGTTGTTTTGCTCTCTGTATGGATGGACATTAAAACATGGTGGCAGCGATAACTGGATAAAATACGAACCCGTATATTGCAAAATATCGATTTTTGAGTACCTTGGAAGATAATTCAACATGGCTCAGATTCAACCTCCAGAAACTTTCGACTTCTCGACTCCCAACGAATGGCCCAAATGGAGGAAGAGATTCGAACGATACCTCGTGGTCAGTGGAATGAAGAAGAAAGAGGAGGCGGACAAGATCGATTTGTTCATGTACTTGATGGGTGACCGCGCGGATGATATATTCAGGACCTTCAAGTTCGAAAAGGAGGAAGAGGCAAAGAAAATTGATTCCGTCCTCAAGGCATTCGACAGCCACTTCTGTGTCAGAAAGAATATTATCTACGAACGTGCGAAATTTAATTCAAGAATCCAAGAGGATCGGGAGCAAGTGGACGAATTCATCACTTCATTGTACAAATTGGCTGATAGTTGCAAATTTGAGGGTCTTCATGAGCAGTTGATCCGTGACCGAATAGTGATTGGAGTGAGGGACAAAGCTTTATCTGAAAGAATGCAGTTGGACAGCGAACTGACTTTGGAAAAGGCGGTGAAAATGGTTCGACAGCAGGAAGCCGTTCGACAGCAGCAAGTCGACCTGCAGCGTCCCTCAACAAGCCAAAAGGTCAATCAGGTGGAGTTCAACTCGAAGAAACAATTACCGAAACAACAACAGCAGCCTTCGAGGAAGAAGGAGAAGTCAGCCAAAACAAGATCACGATGTCCAAAATGCGGAGGTTTCACCAACAGGGAAGGACAGGCTTGCCGTGCTGAAGGACAAAGATGTAACCTATATTCAAAAATTGGCCATTTTGCAAATTGCTGCCCAGATAAGCAGGCGAAGACTTGCGGAAGTCAAAGCTGTTTCTGAACTTGATGAAGAAATTGGTTTTCTCCTGGAGGTCTCAGCTGTGGAGGATTCATCTAATCTCTATGATGATGAAGGCGAGTGCAGGAGGCGATGGACAGCAGAAATCCAAGTGAACGGGAAAAAGGTGAAGTTCAAGCTCGACTCCCAGGCGGATGTTACATGTGTTCCTCTGTGTCTCTTCAAGAAGATAATGGGACAGCAACGACTAGTGAAAAGTGATATCAACCTTAGAGCTGCTGAATTTTCCGAACTTCAGACTGTGGGTATGTTTATATCAACGCTGCGAAATGGCAATTATGAAATCAAGGAGAAGATTTATGTCATTCGTCGTTTGAGTGAACCTCTTCTGAGTCGCCGGGCATGTGAGCTATTGAACCTGGCGAGGCGGATTGAAGTGGTTGCGACGAGAATTAACCCGATCAAGGAATTTCCTGAAGTATTTGAAGGACTGGGACAGATCGGAAACCCTTACGAAATCAAATTGAAACCTGGAGCAAAACCATATGCTGTGCATACTCCTCGACGGGTACCAATACCTTTGATGGAAAAGCTCAAAACAAGATTGGAAGAGCTCGAGAAGGCGGGAATCATAGCACAAGTTAACGTTGCGACTGAATGGTGTGCACCGACTGTGATTGCTGGTAAACCGAATGGTGACATACGACTCTGTGTGTCTACAATCACTCTAGAGGGGAGTGAGTGGAGAGGCGTCTCTGCGTGTTGTCCTCCATAGGGGTGCCACTGGCTGATGTCCAGTGAAGCTGTAAGCTGGCCGTCTGCCCTTGGTTGTCTGAGGCGAGGCGCACGTGTCTTGAAACTCTTGGGTCTTCGCTCTGTGTGTGCGTCATTGGGAGCGTCCTTGCCGTGCGCGAAAATTGCACCAGGGCTAGGCCTGGTGTTGAAAAACCAAGAGATGCACACAGTAGTACCACCCCCCCGCCTCCGCGTTGGTTTCCCCGCGTCAACCTCAGTACCTCAGAGGTCCTTGATTCGACGGCAGATTCAGGGAGTACTGGATAAGGGTTCGAGGACTAAAGGGGGGGGAGTCCTATTGGAGCGTAGGACGGGTTTTACTAAGTCCGAACGGGAGGGCTCGGTCAGCAACCTTGCCAATGAACTCTCGGAGACGCCTGTGGGTGAGTGGTCAACCCCATTGTAGCCGGACCATACTGGCGGGCGCGAGGGGCCTACCAAAGGCCGCTCGGTGCATGGAGAATGCATCATTCCTTCTGGCTGTGTGACGTGGTTTTTCAGCGAAAAACAGGGGATGCAAGGGCTTTTGCTGCCTATATCGTCCCTGGCTTTGCCGAATTTCTATTCTGTGTGGATCTCTCAAGGCTGAACGAACATGTACAGCGCGAAGTGCATCCCATGCCAGTGGTGGAGTACATGCTGGGGCAACTGGGGGAAGCAAGATTCTTTTCGAAACTGGACGCGAACAGTGGCTTTCACCAGATTCCGTTGAGCCCGGACTGCCAGCATTTAACGACCTTCATCACTCCTTTTGGGAGATATAAATACTGCAGGATGCCATTTGGAATATCACTCGCCCCAGAGTATTTTCAGAAAGTTATGTCAATAATCTTGCAAGGCATGGACGGTGTAATGTGTTACCTGGACGATATCCTGATATTTGCCTCCGACTCCAAGACTCACGATCGAATTCTTCGTTTGGTGCTCCGAAAACTGAAAGAGGCGAAAGTTACACTAAACAAGGCCAAGTGTGTCTTCGGCGTGCCAAGAATTAATTTTCTTGGGCACATACTGGATGAAGACGGTATCCGACCAGATCCAGCGAAAATCGAAGCAGTGGCGGAGATGCCTGCTCCGACCGATGTTCATGGCGTAAGAAGATTTCTTGGCATGGTGAACCATCTGGGACGCTTTGTGGAAAATTTATCTGAAATCGTGGCACCACTGAACCAGTTGTTGGTGAAAGGTCAAGACTTCGTTTGGGATTGCAGCCAGGAGCGAGCATTCCGAAAGTTGAAAGAATTGCTCACGACTCAACCCATCTTGGCAGCATACGACGTCAGGAAACCAACTATGGTGTCATCCGACGCATCTTCATATGGCTTGGGAGCGGTACTGAAGCAAGAAGGTAAGAATGGAATCTGGCGACCTGTTGCTTATTCTTCTAGAACTATGACACCTACCGAAAAACGATATGCTCAGATCGAGAAAGAGGCTCTCGCAATTACATGGGCCTGCGAACGTTTTCAAGATTTCCTGCTTGGAAAGCGTTTCCGAATTGAGACCGACCATAAGCCTCTCATTCCTCTATTTTCGACGAAAGAATTGAGTTCGCTGACCCCAAGACTGCAACGTTTCCGAATGCGTATGATGAGGTTTGGATTCGAAATAGTGCATATCCCTGGAAAGGAGCTGCTCGACGCCGATGCATTATCCAGACAACCACTTCTTACAACCGAGGGAGGTGAAAACGAACGGCAAACCTCAGCGCATATAAATGCAGTTCTCTCGAGTATAACCGACAAAGACGAGATGTTGACGAAGATTTTTGAAGCTCAACAAGAGGATACGACCCTGAAAGCAGTAGTCAACTACCTTGAGCAAGGCTGGCCAGATAAGAAGAAGATGTCACCGGCTCTGCTCTCTTATTGGCATGTCAAGGATGAACTCGGCGTTCAAAATGGACTACTGATGCGTAGCTGTCGTCTTGTTATTCCAGCAAGTATGAAACTGGAGATCCTAGATAAGTTGCACGCTGGGCACTTCGGGATTACAAAAACAAGACTTCGCGCACGTGAGACGGTATGGTGGCCTGGAATTTCGGAAGAGATCGCGGAAACGGTCAGAAAGTGCAGTGTCTGTATCCAGGAAGCCGTCTCAAAACATGAACCTTTGATACCAACCAACTTTCCTACACGACCGTGGCAAAAGATTGGAATGGATTTGTTCAAGTTCGAGAATAAGTGGTATCTAGTCGTCATTGACTATTATTCTCGATTTCCTGAAGTGGTTCAGCTGGATCGGCTTACAGCCAATGTGGTGGTGCGTAGTTGCAAATCCATATTTGCCCGACATGGAATACCAGAAACTGTTGTAAGCGATAATGGGACGCAATTTGGAGCTGCTCGTGAATTTGCAAATTTCGCAAGGCAGTACGGATTCACACATGTCACTTCAAGTCCTCGATTCCCGCAGAGCAATGGGATGGCAGAAGCAGGTGTGAAAATTGCTAAGTTGATCCTCAAGAAAAATCAAGACCCATCGCTTGGACTCCTGGAGTATCGATCGACCCCTTTGGAGAACGGTTACAGCCCTGCTGAGCTTCTCATGGGACGTAAACTCCGAACGACCTTGCCAATTGCACCAGAGAATCTTAATCCAAAGTTGGTGGACTCTCAGACCCTGAAAAGAAAGGAGGGGAGAAGGAGAAAGGATATGAAATCCAGATATGATCGACGCTGCGGAGCTACGGACATGGAGGAGCTATCCGAAGGTGACACGGTTTGGATTACAGATATGCGAACCTGGGGGATTGTAAAGCAGAAGGCATTGACACCAAAGTCATATATGGTTGATACTTCAGTTGGGACTTTACGTCGAAACAGGTTCCATCTACGAAAAGGAGTTACAGTGCAATATCCAGCCGACCCATCGACGCCGACCTTTTCGGGGGAGGAACTGGTTGAAAATGAAAAGACCCCAGTTGTGGATTATCCCTCTAACGACTCAGAAGACGGCCAGATAAGAACCCGGAGTGGACGAATTGTTAAACCTGTGGATCGCCTTCATTATTAATTATATTATGCATTTAAAGTTTGTAATGTATATATATATTTCAAGTCTTAAAAAGGGGGATGTGCTGAGAACATGTAAGAAAACATGTACCTATGTTTTCCCACGTGAGGCAGCGGAGCGTGACCTTGGCTGCACGGGTGAGTCAGTTGTTGTTTTGTTCTCTGTATGGATGGACATTAAAACAGAAACCATGGTCTTGTCTGATGGGGCTTGGCACTTGTTGTTTTATTATGGGCTTAAGAAATGCTGAGATAAATTTGGAAAGAGGTGCTGTTGGGGAATGGTAGAAGGCAACTATGGGTCTTAGAGGGACAACTGGCTTGTGAATTTTGGGGAGGCCATATATATGGGCATCGGTCTGCATATTGGACAGGAAGTCTTTCAATTCTTCGTTCGTAATTTTATTTTCCCTATTCATTTTTCTAAGTTCTTTTTTTTATATGAGTATTATATTCGGGTTTTTTCTTCTCTGGAAATGTGCTTGAAGGTGGTTGGGTCCTCGAGTATGCTTCGCATTTTTTGGTTGTAATCGGATTTGTCTAAAATCACTGTATGTCCCCCCTTGTCTTAATGGGTGACGATAATTTCTTTTCTGTTTTTAAGGTCTTTAATAAGTCGGTTTTCATGTGGGTTGAATTGGGGAAGGATCACGGGTTTACTTAGGAGGTTGGTCACGTGGTGTCTGATGATGTTTTTCTCTTGATTGTTAAGCCTTGACACGGCGGCCTCGACTCCACTTACTATTTTGACTGGGTCTGGTTTTTGAATATTTCGAAATTTCATACCTTTAGATAATAAGGTTAATTCTTCCGGAGTTAGAGTAGTTTTCGACAGATTGATTATTGTGTTGGTGTTTTCATTCCGATTTAATTTTGGGTTATTGAATTTTACTGCCCAATATCTCAATTTTTTGGTCTGTCTTCTTTCTATTTCTGTTTTTAGTATATTGATCTGAGAAGTGGTTCGGATTATAAATTCATACATTTTATTTTCTGGTACAACATTGGAGGTGAGGCATATGAGTTCTTTAATCGTTTTGTAATGTAATCGTATGTTGGAGTAACATCCTTGTGTTCTACTTCTCAACAGCCTATATTGAGCTTCTTCTATTGCTTTTCTTGAAAACGGATTTATCACAGGGTCCTTAATTCGTAAGGATGGGGGGATAAAGTTCGCCTCTTCACAGAAACGATTGAAACTCAGATGATATCTCCATTTTGTTAGCTGCGATGATTTTTTGTATATCTGATTCAAATAAAATTAGATTTGATTTGGCGAGAGATTCATGTTTAACTTGAGTTGACAATTCTATAAAATAATCCCTTGCATAAATATTGAGTAAATGTCTGAGACGATTTCTGTATTTGGATGATTTGAGGTGAACTCAGGGAATAGTATATTATAAACTTCCGGAATGTCTATTCTCCAAATACAGAAATCGTCTCAGAATAGCAGCGGTGGGAACCAGATAGACATCTCCTAATAATGATAACTACAGCCTAACTATGTATTCCTTTTTTCCTTGGTTTTTTCTAGTGGCCTATATTTATTCATTTGTTTGTCCTCTTATTAGATACTAGCCGAATGACCCGGGCAACGCCCGGGTTTTACCCGATTAAATGTTTTTATTCAAATACTATTCGTTACAATTATAAATTGGCGCCGTGGATGTCACTCTTGTGAAACGTCCCGCTCCAAACTTTGTGTCTGAGAAGCGATATTTTTATAGAAAGATGATCTAGCTTTTGTTTTCTGCTCGAATGAATGTTTTTCTGTTAGAATTTTGTTCCTGCGTACAAAATAATGAACTGATTTCACTCGTGGTCTCTGCTTTTTGGAATTTTTCCCGATATAATTTTGTATCTGATAATCAAACATGATACAGCAATATCGTCATCATCATTTTCTGAATAAAAATATATAGTTTTAATAATTGATTTATATATTTTTTAAAATAGCCTATCGTCTTCCCCGTATTTTTTTTTACCTATGTATAGAAATTTTGGTTTGAATTAGTGAACTACTGCGAATTTGTATACCGGACATACAGACAGACATACAAACATTCATTTATATATAGAGAGAGATACAGTAGAACTTGGAAAATTCGAACTTCTTTAATTCGAAAACCTCTTTAATTCGAATATTCATCTTGGTCCCTAGAATTTCCTATAAATATAATTTCCGTTTTTAATTCGAATTTTTGGATAATTCGAATTTTTTTATGGTCCCTTGGGGTTCGAATTATCCAAGTTCGACTGTATTAATATTTTCCCGATATAATTTTGTAGCTGATAATCAAACATGATACAGCAATATCGTCATCATCATTTTCTGTATAAAAATATATAGTTTTAATAATCGATTTATATATTTTTTTAAATAGCCTATAGTCTTCCCCGTATTTTTTTACCTATGTACGGAAATTTTGGTTTGAATTAGTGAACTACTGCGAATTTGTATACCGGACATACAGACAGACATACATTCATTTTTATACTAGACGGGTGACCCGGGCTTCGCCCCGGGATTGACCCGTGTGCATATTTACCCGAGTGATATATATTTAGATAATATTTTTTTTATATAATTGTTTGTTATTAGCATTATCTATTTGTTTGCATCAGCATAATTTAATCGTTTATAGAGGGCGCTGTTCGTGAGCTAAGTATAATAATTTGAATATATAGTTTTAATAATTGATTTATATATTTTTTAAAATAGCCTATCGTCTTCCCCGTATTTTTTTACCTATGTATGGAAATTTTGGTTTGAATTAGTGAACTACTGCGAATTTGTATACCGGACATACAAACAAACAAACATACAAACATTGATTTTTATATATATAGATATATATTATAAAAAATAAAATGGTTTTCTGTTGGATTTTGGAATATTTTGAGGATTATGGTATTGCAGTCATGGTTAAAAGCTTGAAGGAATAAAAATAGTTTTGATCGGAGATTTCTTTATTTGAGCTAAAGAAATATATATGAAAACATAATTTGATAAAAGTACTGCCTGGCTTAAGGCGAATAGAACAAGGAAAACAAAAGATTATTTACATAATGTACAAAGATTTTGAGCCGGCCAACGGGAAACAACAACGAGTTTTTATAGTGAAAACGGCGACCTCTGGTGGTCGATTTAACAGAGTATTTGTATCTATGAAATATATTTTATATATATATATATATATAAACATATTTTTATATAACACTAGGCGAATGACCCGGCTTCGCCCGAGAAATCCCTTGGGTGCAATTTCCTTCATACTAAAAGTATATCAATAATAAATATTAGAAGTGCCATAGAATAGCAATACAGAAGTAACACATAAACTACAGGAAAAAAGTGTGTGTGATGGCAAAAATTGCATTATATTATTGTTTAGGTATTTGATTTAATTAATATAGTTGATATAATAATATATATTTATATTATATATAATATTATAAAACGTACTCGGCTTCGCCCGGGGTTTTACCCGAGTAAAGGTTTGTCTAGCGAACATTTGTTAAAACAATTCTCTAAAAACTTATTTAAAAAAAAAAGATATATTTTGATAATTTGAAACTCGTAAATTTGAATCTCTCGATAAAGTGAACATTTTTTCCCGGTCCCTGTGTGCCGTGTCATCCTGAATTCTGTCTTTCCTAATTTTCTACATTAGAAAATCATAGTTTTATCTAGTGAACATTTTTTCCCGTGTCACATTGCCGTGTCACATTGCCTTTATTCTTCATTGTTGGCTTTTTATATTATATTTACTCTTCATTGTTGGCTTTTTATCTTAAATTTATTCTTCATTGTTGGCTTTTTATATTACATTTACTCTTTATTGTTGGCTTTTTATCTTACATTCTTTTTCATTGTTGGCTTTTTATATCATATTTACTCTTCATTGTTGGCTTTTTATATTATATTCTGACCAAAATCTATCTGTGAACTTCACACAGTGAACTTCACACAGACAGAATAAGGCAATTATATAAGTAGATTTACTCTTCTTTGTTGGCTTTTTTATCTTACATTCATTCTTCATTGTTGGCTTTTTATATTACATTTACTATTCATTGTTGGCTTTTTATCTTACATTCACTCTTCATTGTTGGCTTTTTATCTTACATTCATTCTTCATTGTTGGCTTTTTATATTACATTCACTCTTCATTGTTGGCTTTCTATCTTACATTCATTCTTCATTGTTGGCTTTTTATATTACATTTACTCTTCATTGTTGGCTTTTTATCTTACATTCACTCTTCATTGTTGGCTTTTTATATTATATTTTTAGATTGAGATTATTAGCAAGTATGTAAAAATATTAACACTGTTGAAATTTAATTTTGTATTTATATATAAATAAAATTAACTCTGTTGATTTTTTTTTGTATTTAATCGATAACAGCGAAGTTACGCATGTTAATGTTAGGGAAAAATATTTTGATGTTAAGCAAAACCTGCTCCATCTCGTTTTACATAAATGTTGAAAATTTGGTCGAAATTGATGCATTGTAACGAAAGTTTTTAGTGATGTCCTCTTATGAAATTTGCATTTTATTAATATAGATATAATATATAGAGATATTAATATTTTCCCGATATAATTTTGTAGCTGATAATCAAACATGATACAGCAATAACGTCATCATCATTTTCTGAATAAAAATATATAGTTTTAATAATTGATTTATATATTTTTTAAAATAGCCTATCGTCTTCCCCGTATTTTTTTACCTATGTATGGAAATTTTGGTTTGAATTAGTGAACTACTGCAAATTTGTATACCGGACATACAGACAGACATACAAATATTCATTTTTATATATATAGAGATATATATTTTTAAGATTTTTTGTTTCAATTTGTATAATAGTTAATATGTAAAAAATAATATTTTATATCTATAGAACTTCATAAAAATATGTAAAATAGTATCCGATTTTATTTAACTCGTGTTCTATTGGCGTATCATTATTACCATGTTTTCTCCTGTAGAAGGGCGTACGTGCCCGAAAGCTAGAGAACAATAAAAATGTTTTTGAAAAGACACGAAGCACGGGCAAAATGGCTTCACTTCGAACAGCCGCTGCTGTAGCGCGTGATTTTTGAAAATAGGCAGGTCTCCAAGCCAAGGGCGACGCTTGCGTTTGCCACAAACCGGGAGAAAATATATTGAGCAAAGTGTCGAAACTTTTTGATCAGAGTAGTATATATATCTTTTTAGAAATCTATTCAGTAGAGAGAGTGGATATGTTTGCTCGAAAAATATATTTTATATCTATATATATATATAAATGAATGTATGTGTGTGTGTGTCCTTTATGCCTGACCAAACCACTCATTGGAACGCCATGAAACTTTGGGAAGTTATTTAGAATAGTATTGGGAAGGTTTCTGAAAAGTAATTTCTTGAATATCTTGAATATCCTTAGAGTTATTTGCAGATTTGTAGATTTAACTCGCAAGCAGCGCCCCCATTGCGACGATGATAACAAGTTTTTTATCTATAAGTTTTATTATCACTAAGTTTATTATCTTAAAGATTATTCATCAAAAGTAAGATTAGTTAGTAGTAAGTTAGTTATCGAGTATTTTTCAAGGGACCGGGGAAAATGTTCACTAGATAAAACGATGATTTTGTAATGTAGAAAATTAGGAAAGACAAAATTCAGGATGACACGGCAATTTATTTGAGACAAGAATAATGATACAATTCCAAGGCAAGATACCATTCCTTTAACTTCCAATTACCGAAGGAACCAATTAATATTGATTTTATTCAACTTATCGAGTATTTTTCAAGGCACCGGAAAAAAATGTTCACTTTATCGAGAGATTCAAATTTACGAGTTTCAAATTATCAAAGTATATCTTTTTTAAAATAAGTTTATAGAGAATTGTTTTAACAAATGTTCGTTAGACAAACCTTTACTCGGGTAAACCCCGGGCGAAGCCGGGTACATCCGCTAGTATTATATAAATATATAATGTAATGAATATTATTATCATTATTATCATAATATTCTATGTTCCGGAAAATTATTTTCAATAATATTCGTTAGGCAAACTTTCACTCAGATAAAACCCGGGCGAAGCCGGGTACATCCGCTAGTATACGTATAAAACAAATTAAAATTAAATAGGGCTATGGGTGTGAAGGACAATCTGAAGAAGATGAAGGAGGTGAAAATGAAGGGCTGGGTTTCCTGACTTATTGGTACTGAGATAGCAGTTCTATATGTCCGTTGTTACTGTTTAAATCATGAGAGACGAAAGATTCTAATAATATTCGAAGATCAACTTTTCAAACAGATTTGTGGATCACCAATGGGCAGCCCTTTATCCAATATAGCAGCAGAAATTGTCATGGGCATCATTGACAGTTGGATTTTTGGACAGAAACATCTCCGAATAGAGGTTTGGAAGAGATACCTTGGCGACATCTTTGGTATATGCCATAAGGATGATGCCCTTTTGGTATTACAAACTTTAAATTCATACCACACACGCCTCACTTTTACAGTTGAACATGAGTCACACCAGGTTCTGCCATATTTGGACATTCTTTTCATCAGAACTCATGAATCATACCATACAACAGTTTATAACAAAAAAGGCCATAAAATCTTCCTATATCTCCTTTTTGACTCATACAATCCAATACGTCACAAGCTCACAGTCGTTAGAACACTAACAAAAATAATCCATACAGACTTCTATATCCCATCTTACAAAAATTAGAAAATAAAACCATCGTCAGCAATCTGATGTCAAGAGGCTACCCATTTCCCTTTATCCTCAAACATAGTTTCAATCCTTCCAAACTCAGCCCGCAGTAAACCGAAATACCTGTGTAATACCTTACTACATTGAAAATCAATCAATAGCCCACTTTCTCAAAATATTATGTATAAGAACCTTTTTTACCAACCAACCACCTTTCAATAGGCCAAATACCCCGGAACCCTATCACCAGATCCAATAATAAAAAACATCCCGACCAGCAACCACATACCATTTACTCCCTAAGCTGCCATGACTGTAACGCTACTTATGCAGGTGAGACTGGTCGCTTTATTTACAATAGAATCTCTGAACGTTTGAAAAACAAGGATCCCAAGTCTTTGATATTTCAGCACGCCTCTAAAACCGGCCGCTCTACTAACCTTTCCGACCCAATCTTCATTAAACCAATCGCATTAAATCAAAATACCAGAGTCTATTATTAGAATCTTTCGTCTCTCATGATTTAAACAGTAACAACGGACATATAGAACTGCTATCTCAGTACCAATCAGTCAGGAAACCCAGCCCTTATTTTCACCTCCTTCATCTTCCCCAGATTGTCCTTCACACCCATAGCCATATTTAATTTTAATTTGTTTTATAAAAATGTTTGTGTGAATTTAATTTTTGTTTGTGTTCTTTAAAATATAAATAATATTGAATATCTGTATATCCTCATTTTCTCAACTTATAGCTATGTCTGTAGAAGAACTACAAAGATCCGAAAGCTTGCACTTTGCACGAATAAAGAAATGTATTGCTACTGTTTATATTCTTATTTTATACTTTATAGTAATTTTTTCTTCCATTTTCTATGTTGCTAGAAATCTAAAATTTCAAAAGAGAATTTTTACCAATTCCTGTTATAAATTTTCTTTTTTCTTTCATTCTCTCTCACTCAAGGAGGCCAACAATTCAGCTGCCTCTTTCGAAAGGTCCAAATCTCAAGTCAGATCATTAAGTTCAACCTGAGAAAAATGCTGAGGTGAATCGCCTTCAGAGGGCTTCTATTCTGTATCTTCAACTGCTGAATGTTCCGAGTTTGAAAATTCTGAAGAGATGAATTCAGTTGGAGGTACTGGCACATCAGGTCTATATGGACGATTGAATGCTATCAGGATAAGATATTGGCTTTTGATTTTTGCGGACGGATGTTGTTTTACACTCCTTAAAACCGGTGTTTGAAGATATTGCATAACGCGAATACGCATAGTGTATGCGGGAGAAATAAATTGTTGCTGTTGTCTTTATGATTAACAAGTGAAATACCTGGGTGTAATAATTGACTAACACCCAACTTCAAAGATCATGTTTAAAAGCAAATAATGAGATCAAACCTGGCTTGGCCTAAACTTCTAGAATTTATTGGTAGGAAGAGTGCGTCAAGTCTCAAAAATAAAGTGGGAACCGACAAAACCATGATTCGGCCAGTTCTAACGTATGCTTGTCCAAGCTGGATTACAACAGCTCGGACACACAAGATACAAAATTATACGGCATATCACACGAGTAACCCCTAAGTTAAAAATACTTCAATTCTAAAATATACACAAGTTGAATCTATAGAGGACTTTATTTGCAGGTTATCGAAAATATTCTTTGACAAACCAGTGAACCATCCAACTTTTAAAAATCTACAAAGTACCATGCCAGTATAGTTCAACTCAGAAACAAACAGATCATTTCTGTTTCAACTTGAATCTCCAACAACCATTTAACCATTTAATGTTGAAATCCATCAATCACCAGCCTCCACTAATCATTGATCCTATCATCCTGATCACTGAACCCTCAATACCATCCTAAATCCAACTACACACAGCATCAAGAGCAATCATTAAACAAGATTAGTCCCTAGCTAGCCTCTCCCCACAATTTAAGATAGATCGTGTATAGTACTAGTACAATTTTGTGGTATTCCCATCAGAGCCCCAAATTGTGGAAGTTGTGTAGTCCTTAAGATTAGAGTAGGTGGTTTAATTGATTAAGTGATTTAAATATCTTCAAGAAACCTATCTTCCTCGACTTGAACTCCTCTGTTCTCACATATACCTTAAAACCTCGCTGAAACGAGCCTGGGATATAGCGAACCTTCTCTCGTAATGAATCTAAGGTAATCCCCTATTTTCTATTCCGTTGAAAATACCACACAGTCATAACGAAGCTTAGTTTTTTTAATAACTAACTATAACCCTATAATGCGAACTTAATCATATAGGTCCCAAAATAATAACTTCTAATTAAAATACTAAACCTATAACGAAGTTAAAATTTTAGCTTAATCGATTATTAAAACAGCATCATTTTGAGCAAGTTGCATCTCTTAAGTTGTGTATGTGTGCGATTCTGAAAAACTAATTTTAGTGACATTTTAAAGAATATAGCGATCTATTTTTTGACCCATGTTCTTGTTCCAAAATAACTTTACTAGGTGCCGCTCAAAAAGAGCAACCTAGCTTATGATATTTCCAACAATGAATAATATGTGAAGGTTATTCACGTATTAAAACAAAGTATCCAATACGGGATTAGATCCCGGTTCATGGCTGTCGAAAATCGAGGGTTTTAACCACTCGTCCACCGACTCTTTGCCCACGTTTCACAATTTTTAAACTCTACTCTTATTAATTAATATAATATATTCGTTTTTATCAAATTAAAAATAAAAATGCAATTAGCTTCCAAAATATAGGAAAACATTAAAGAAAAAGTTATTCTTAATGTGATACCACTAACAACAAAAGGCCATTATCAATACATCCCCTTTTAGAAATGTTAAACTTCTGTCTGGTTCAAAGAAAGCTATGCTTAGAAACAACATACTGAACGGGCCCATGAAGCAACAACGGCTATGCGACGAACTCTTGGTAATTTTGAGTTCAGCAATGACTGGCATGACAGGTTCCAAAAATATTAGAGAACTGGACATTTGTACTACATGTTAGGAGCGGCTGCACATGGCGCAGATGCCAGAGACGGCCATTTCTTTTGGATCTAAGTTGGCCTGTCACTGAGTAGTGCTCCCAGTCTTAAAGACAAAGACAGACGCTTTCTACATCACCCAATCATGACGGAGATAAGAAAGAAGAAGAGAGAACTGGAAATAGAAGATGTGAAAGATAGTAAATTTTATTTTTTCCTTTTTAGTGCATTTAAATAAAAGTTTTTTATTAAAGTATTTTTTTCTATTAATTATTTAGTTAGTTTTATAGTCATGAATTTACAAAACTTGAATCAAAAGTTCACTGAGGATTAGGCCTTAAATAGAAGGGAGGCCTGCTCGCGGCGGATTGGGCAATGTAAGAGGCGTAACACACCAGTCTTAAAAAGAAATATAGAAATTTGTTCATTTCTGGCCACTCCGACCACCCAGAAGTCTGAAAAATTTTACTTACATTGTTCATTGGACTGAGTGAGAGTTAAAAGTTTCATACTTCTATGTGATCTGGAAGTACAGGGTAATCCAAAAGTCCCGCAATATTTTAAAAATTAATAACTCCGCGATTATTTGCGCTAGATAAATGCGGTAAACACCATTATGTTCAGGATGCAATGGGATTTTTTATGGCAAATAATCAAAAAATCGAAATCGATTTTAGTTACAATTTTATTCGCTAGATGGCGCTCTACCAGAATCGGAGATTAAGCGGCCAAATTGTTTGATAAATTGAAAAATATATATGATCGACACGTATTTTTCCTTTTTATTCCCAGGAAAGGACCCTAATAATATCAAATGATAAATTAATAAAACACCATTTCGCCAAAAGTAGAATAATTGGATGACAACTTTTAAATGCAATCCGAGATATGTAAAATAGGTAAATGCAAATTAAAACATGTAGCAAAAATATTTATATTTTAGATGGAGTTTTGTGAAATAGATTGAATGTTTGAAAAACACTGCTGATATCAATACACGATTTTTTGAAATGTTAATATAGTACCAAAAATTATTATGGCACTACTAATAGGATTTCTTGCTATAAGAAATGTGTAGTTTCTTGACTTATTGGCGACACTTGACTATTTAACTGAATATTTGTCATGATCCAACAAATGAAATATAGAGGGGAGTGACAAAATATATTTGTCGTACTTTATTCCAAAT
This sequence comes from Cordylochernes scorpioides, assembly GCA_030710605.1. Taxonomy (NCBI): domain Eukaryota; kingdom Metazoa; phylum Arthropoda; class Arachnida; order Pseudoscorpiones; family Chernetidae; genus Cordylochernes; species Cordylochernes scorpioides. The sequence continues at coordinate 29,826,419 of CP092870.1, read as the reverse complement.
ATCCTCTGGGCTTGTCAAATGTTATCATTGCTTATTATACTGTACACAATTTCAAAAATGTTTCCCCTCAAATAAAAATCATTTTTAGATCGACCTTTTACGTTGAAAAACGTGGTAGTAAAATAATTTGTATTATTTTTTGCACAAAATTTTTAAAGTTATTGGTGTACAGAAAATATTCCTTATGCTATTTCTTCTAATGAGCGAACAGCGATAAAGTAAACATAAGGGGTAAAATTGTGTGTACCAGTGTTATTCGAAAAGTTATAACCCTTTGGTTTGCACGACATAATATGTGAGCAAATGACAAATAAAAAAATACTGTTCACAAAAAAAAAAATAGTCAAGATGTGAGGACAGCATTTATTATCCCCATAACCTAACACAAAGAGCTGCAAAATATTGGTAGCTAATATAATACATGGCAGCTTATATAACACATGAGGTAACTGCCCTCTCTCTTGTATTAGGTCACAATCCTTGCTCAATGTGGCGCCCTTCATTCTCAAACACCACCTGCAGACGATAGATGAAAGATTGGACAACATTAAATAACATATCTGTTGAAATTGATAAAACGTGCCATCTGATTGAAGCCTTCAACATGGCCAATATGGTAGGCTGGCATCGATAAACACGCGACTTAATGTACCCCCATAACCGAAATTGTAAGGCGTCAAGTCTGGTGATCTTGGAGGCCACTGGTATATAAAGTGGCGACTTATCACACGATTTTCACCGGACGTATCCTTCAGCAATTGTTTGGCACCTCGGGAGATATGAGGAAGTCCTCCATCTTTCATGAATGTTATTTCGCTTAGTGCTTGTCTGCCCTGCAATATGGGAATACCCTTTTCTCTCAAAAGTTTAACCTAACGTTCACCAGTTACAAAAACGGTTTTAAAAGTTCTTCCATTGATTTTTCAAAGAAAATTGGCCCAATAATAAAAGAAGAAGTGAACCCACACAAAACTGTAACTCTAGGCTAATAAAGTAGCATTTCTGTAAAAATCCTAGGGTTTTTTGTTGCCCAAATGCGGCTGTTTTGAATGTTAAATTCTCCGTTTAGAGAAAAGTGAGCATCATCTGTCCACAGAACATTCGACAGTCAGTTTTCATCAATATCAATTTGCCGGAAAACCCATGAAGCGAATTCTTGACGCATCTCAAAATCGCCAACTTTCAGCTCGTGAAATCTTTGAATTTTGTATGGGTACACACAATAGAGACATTAAGTGAAGCGTCTTCCGGATATCACAATCATACTCGGCGATTATAACGCCAAAAGTTCAACCTGTCCAGGATAACAAAGGTCAGCAGGTTGAGGACATGCTAACCGACCTCGACCTTGCACCGTTAAATAAGGGAGAGAACACCTATCTATCCAAGTCCACAGGCACAGAATCCGCAATAGACATCACAGCGATAAATTACAACCGCACCCACAACACAATGGAAAATCCTGAGAGGCGCAATCAGTGACCACAGACCAATTTTAACAACCCTAAACTTCAAAATTGAGAATGTCCAACAGAATAAAAGAACATGGAACTTTAGGAAAGCCGACTTGAAAAAAAAAATAACAGAAAAGCTTGAAGAACTGTGCAACGAAGAATTGAATTACAGAACGCTTGACAAAAACTTGGAAAAATTCTTTTCGAACATATCCAAAGCTGAAAAAGCATCGAGGAGACGTAAAGACCTGTGGATACCTTACTGGAAGGACCACAACATCGAGGCAATGATTTCAGAGAGAGAGACAATACCAATGAACTTTTTAAAACAAATAAAACAGAAGAAAACAGAAAGGAACTCATTGAAATTAGTCACAAAATAGAACAAGAAATTTGGATATGCAAACAAGAAAAATGGCAGAATTCTGCGAAGAAATGGATCCAAGAAAGGACAGACAATACTGGAATATGATTAGAGTGTTAGAAAACAATCAAAACCAACACCAATCCTCCAATACTCTAACCGATATGAATAGAACAGCGAGAAAAAAAACGAACAAACAGATGGCTGACATAATTGCTGAATATCTTTCAAGCACTTCCATACTCAACTATACGAATGAAGACAGGACTCTAAAAAATAATATAAACAAGTTAGTTAAACAAGCAAGAAACTACCATCAACAAGATATTTTCTCGAGAGACTTCACAGTGAAATTGCTCTCACCAGCATACTTTGTAAAATAACAGAACGAATTATCCACTCCAGACTCATAGTCTGGCTCACTAACAATAATAAAATAAACTTCTACCAAACTGCCTATAGATCCAGACACTGTACACCTGATCAACTGTTCTACTTCAGTCAATCAATAATAGATTCTTTCCAGGAAAAACCAACAAAGAAGACAACGGCCGTATTCCAGGATATGACCTCAGCTTTTGATCGAGTGTGGAGGGAGAAATTACTTGAAAGGCTGCACAACATCGGAGTAAGAGGAAAATCCTTAATCTGGATTGCAGACTTCTCAAGGGGAAGAAGGTTAAAGGTTCGGGTCAATGGAGAATTTTCCAAGGACCGAAGAACATGGGCTGGTTTAACTCAGGGATCTGTGCTCAGCCCTCTACTCTATCTGCTATATATTAACGACATCCATCCTTACCTCACTGAAGACACAAAGGTTGCCTGTTATTCAGATGGTATAGTGATATGGAACACAAGTAGTAGTATAGAAAAATCAGAAAAAATACTGAACACATCAATAAGAGGACTGGAGAAGTGGGCAATGGAACTCCAAATGACCATAAGCCCAATAAAACCAAACCTATGCGTCTTCTCCACTGACAGGGAAAAAAGGCATAAATATAACCAAAAAATGAGCATAAACAACCAAATCTATATATATATATAAATGAATGTATGTGTGTGTGTCCTTTATGCCTGGCCAAACCACTCATTGGAACGCCATGAAACTTTGGGAAGTTATTTAGTATAGTACTGGGAAGGTTTCTAGCAAATAAAATTTTTGAAATAACTTTTCGCCTAAATATAATCAAGATAAATATTCTAATTTATCTGTTATGATTCAACAATCTGCTCTAAATATTATCATGATGATACGATGATTTTATAATGTAGAAAATTAGGAAAGACAAAATTCAGGATGACACGGCAATTTATTTGAGACAAAAATAATGATACAATTCCAAGGCAAGATACTATTCCTTCAACTTCCAATTACCGAGGGAACCGATTAATATTGATTTTATTCAACTTATCGAGTATTTTTCAAGGGACCGGGAAAAAATGTTCACTTTATCGAGAGATTCGTTAGACAAACCTTTACTCGGGTAAAACCCGGGCGAAGCCGGGTACATCCATACAAGAATAATGATGCAGTTCCAAGGCAAGATACTTTTCCTTTAACTACCAATTACCGAGGGAACCAATTAATATTGATTTTATTAAACTTATCGAGTATTTTTCAAGGGACCGGGAAAAAATGTTCACTTTATCGAGAGATTCGTTAGACAAACCTTTACTCGGGTAAAACCCCCCGGGCGAAGCCGGGTACATCCGCTAGTAATTGATAAAATTAGAAATCCAAAATACCTAGGTGTGATACGGCAGTCGTGGATCTTTCCAGTTGGTCTCGAGGACCACGCCATCACCATCTCCTCAGCGGCGAAGTACGCGATCTACGTATTCGAGACGTAGATCGAAAGATGCGTAGTGTCGCTGGAGACCCACTGGCTATTCTCCACCAAACTCTGCAGCGCTGGCAGAAGGCGCCATATTCATTGTACATAGTGTATATAATGCATATTATCTTTTTTTAAATAGTGCAGACTGTGCACTTTGCATGTATTGACAAGATGTCAATAAAATTATTTTAATTGTCATTGATGAAGAATTGCGATTTTCAGAACACATATTTAGCACCTCAAATAGAGCTACCAGAAAACTAAACATTCTGAGAAGGCTATGTGGAACAAGTTGAGGAGCAAAACCCAGAATTCTCAGAACAACATATACCACCTTAATAAGGCCGATAATGGAATATGCAACACTCGTCTGGGCTCCCTCAAGCTCATCACTAAAAGGAAGACTAGACAGTGTTCAAGTAAAAGCGGCCAAAATAATCACTGGTGCTGTTTGATCCACCAACAATGGGAAAATTCAGAGAGAATGTGTTCTAGACCTACTCGCTTGAAAGCAGAAGACAAAATAAAAACAATAAAATTCACCAATAGCTTAAAAAGTAAAGAAACCTAACACATATCCCATAAAACCTATTCAAACTGGACACAAAAAGAAAGACTCTAAAGATCTTCAACACTTCAGTACGACAACAATATTAGAAAGGACATAAATATGAAACACAATGACTTTCAAATTCAAGAAGAACCAATATTTCCTACCCCAGTGCCATCAAATGTAATCATCAATCTTAACTTGAATGAACCCTGAACAAAAAAAAAAAAAGAAAAGAGAACAAAAACATAATTAAAAAGAAAGGACTTGACACAATTGGTTTAAACGATCAGAGAAATTATTATTTGTTGTCGTTTTTTATCCCCTTGTGTAAAGTTTACACGAATTCCATGAGTTCATGCTCCTCGAGCTGTTTTATGATAAGCAGCGGCCTCTCCCAAAGGTCCTGTTTAGTGCATTTAATGCAAGCCACAATGTCTTCTGGAGCTGCAGGTGCCAAGCTACATTTTGGGCAAGTGGGGTAGATTTTGATGTTATTTTCTATCTTCAATGGCTTGAGATGGCCTATACTAAATCTTGTAAGTGTTGTTTGATGCTCTCTATTTCTGATGTTCAGAGCTCCTCCTGGTTCCACTCCACTGTACCAACTGTGCTGTGGGGAAAGAAGTATTCCCACCCTCACCATTCACCCTTGAGGATAGGGGAGTGGAGAGGAGACTCTGCGTGTTTGCCTTGCGTCGGAGTGCCACTGTCTGATCGCCAGTGAAGCTGTAAGCTGGCCATCGGCCCTTGGTTAGCTGGCGCGAGGCGCACGAGTCTTGAAACTCTTGGGTCTTCGCTCTGTGTGTGCGCTATTGGGAGCGTCCTTGCCGTGCGCGCAAATTGCTCCAGGGGTGTCCCTGTCTGCTGAAAAACCAAGGGGTGCACACAGTAGTACCACCCTCCCGCCTTAGCGTTGGTTCCCCGCGTAAACCTCAGAACCTCAGAGGTCCTTGATTCGTCGGCAGATTCAGGGAGTACTGTGACCAAAGGGTTCGAGGACCAAAGGGGGGGAGTCCTATTGGAGCGTAGGACGGGTTTAACTAAGTCCGAACGAGAGGGCTCGGTCAAAAACCTTGCCATGAACTCTCGGAGACGCCTGTGGGTTTGATTGGTCGACCTCATGGAGCCAGACCATACTGGCGGGCGCGAGGGGCCAAACAATGGCCGCTCGGTGCTTGGAGAATGCATCATTCCCTTTTTGGCTGGGTGACCTGGATGTCAGCAATGGGTGTGCTATTGCGCGCCGGTTTATGGACCTTCAAGGTCTAGGTAACCATTAATGCTCCCAGGATGTACCAACTGTGCTGGGCCCAGGGCCCTAGTTCTGAGCATGGAGAGTGGGTAGGACTATGTGCCTGGCATCTGCAGCCCTCGGCACCCGACTCGCGGGTAGTAGCGGTCTTTACCTGGCTGCCTGAAAGAGGGTGGTAGGGGCTAACTGATCACGACAGACCATTGTGGAACTCAGTGGAAGAGTTAGCGATGCTGAAAGGGGTATGTGACAGGAGTGCCGTCCAGTTGCAGATTACGCAAAGTAGAGAGGCTTGATGGCTGCCTACATATGCTGATCAGCACCTTCCCGTGGAGCGTCCTGAGCACGTTTCTAACAAGAACGTGGCCAACGCTGGCAGCTCGTCTGACAAGTCTGGAAAGACGGATATGCTCAGTTCAGCCTTGCGTGACATGGTGGCGTTCTGGTGTCATTATAATACAGGTCACCCCCCCAATAATGCCAATACAAAATATAAAGATTGACATTACCAATGAGGCTCAGTTAGCGCCTGAGAATGGGTGGGAGGCAAATCCCTCTTGCCGTGGAGTGAACGACCTAGTCAAAGCTGATGGGCCAGCTCGACATATTGGGTCTAGTAATTTCTCATGCATCCCTCTTGAAAAAACTCCTGAAGACATGGATAAGCCCGAGGACGCTCAAATTCCCTCGGGCTCCGAGCGTATGCCCAATAATACTTCATTGGATATTTCTAATAATTTCCCTGCCGCGCCCACTAATGGCCCAGGGAAGTCCCCTATGGAAGCAGGCACCCTCCGCACAGCGAGACCGACACGACTCGAGAGGATAGGCAGGGTGCTCACTTGAGTCCGCGAAAAGCGACGCGGCCGCCTGAGGATTTGAGTTCAGGTGCCTTCCGCACAGCTAGCTCTGGATACCCAGAGCGAGAGGATAGGAAGGATAGTCCATCCTCCCCCCCCTGATATTCGCCTCAACAGGATCATCAACATGGAGATCCCTGTGGATCATTTCCTGTTGATTGACCCTTCGTCTGAGGCGAGAATCGGCTCAATAGTCGAGGAGTCGGGGGCTGAGATGGGTGCCACCAAGGCAGGGTACCTCAATGACCTGAATGAATTGAATGAGTTTTTAAATTAGGCATTGACATCCCAGAAGAAGTGCACGGAGCTTAAGGAGTTTGCCGAGGCGTTCCAGGACTCCCTAGACACCATACTTCGAGGGAGGAAGATTGGAAATGTTCACCTGAAAATCCTCGAGCAATGCTTCGATAAGCTCCTCAAGAAACATAGGTCGGCTCTTGAACAGCTCGAGCTCCTGCAGGTGTAGAAGCGGAACCTGGAAGAAAAGATCCTCAGTCCGACCACCCTTTAGTATGGCATAGAGAGGGGAGTGGCAGCGGCTCTTTTAGAGTCGCTGGAACTAGCTGAGGTCGAGGTATGTCCTCCCAATGACGCTTCCCCAGTCCTCCCTAGACGAGAGACGCCCCGAAACGAGAAGACGGAGGAGCCCGCAATGGCAAGGGCCGGGAGTTACTGCCCTGAAGCAGAGGGAGACCCGGTCCAAATACCAACTAGAGACGAGAAAGCTGTTCTGCCATCTTTCCCAAAACAACCTGCTCACACTAGGAACAGCGAGATGGCGGAATAGAAGATAAAGAAGAAGAAAAGGGTTAGGAAGCCTTCAGCAAAAGAGGAAGAGAGTAGGACTGAGGGGACAGCCGGATCAAAAGAGGACCCACCGAGAGCGACGCCTACAGGGGAGGTAAAAGAACCTCCTCCCCCGAAGAAGATCAGGGCTAAAGAGGTTAAGGATCCCCCAAAGGCGGCCAAGACTACCAAGCCAGAACCCCCCAAAGGTCTAGGGCCCCCCTAGATGGCAGGAGGGCCTGACCCTGGTAGTTGAGTGGAGTAAGGATGCGGGGTCCGGGTTAATGCTCGCGGTGCTGAAAAGCATCGCTGGTAGCATTCCTGGGCACCGCTATGACCTCAAAATGATTCGGGGTGGGGGAGCTGTGGCTCTCATATTGAAAAACCCCGAGGACAAGAAACTGGCCGTGGAGGCTATAGAGAGGGAGCCTGCACTGAGGCTAGGAGGCCTCAAGAGGGAGCTTATTCTCTTGGGTGTCAACTCTGACATCAAAGAGGAGACGCTAAGAGAAATGATGGTGCTCCAAAATTCGAGGTGTGGTGACTTCTTGGAAGGATACATGAGATTGTATCCAAAGAGTACAAGGAGGCCCTACGCAACGAATTGGGTCATTTCGAGCCTAAAGTAGGCCACCATGAAATCCCTCCTGGGCAAGATAGAGGTTGAAGATAGGTGCCAGGATGGTACCTATCAGGGTGAATGAGGCAATATCAACTTGTTTCAGGTGCCTCAGGCCCGGTCATATCGCAAGGACCTGCGAACATCCTAAGAGGTGTGGGAGGTGCGAGGGCGTGCACTCCCAAGAACAGGGATGCGATATGAAGCCGGGTTGTTGGCTCTGTTTAAAGGACAACAAGAGGTACGGCAGGAAATATGACTCTAATCATCGCCCCCGGAGTACGCAGTGCTCGGTGAAGGCCTGGTACGTGAACGGGAGGCGATGGTAGAGGCGCCAAACAAGGAGGTGTGGAGGTTCGGCAAGCTAAATTGCGCTCGTTCGAGGAGGAGCTCCGAGGAGCTAGACCGGATCATTAAAAGTGATCGCCCTCATGTTATCCTGGTGCAGGAGATGTACCTGGAGGATGACGGGGGGATGGGTATAGATACTCGCTACAGTTTTTTCTCTAGAGAGTGCATCAAGGCCGCCTTACTGGTCCGGGAGATCTTCCTTGTTTGGGTTGTGGGTCCTAGGAGGAGGCGGTGGCTATACAGATCGAGGCCGCGGATCTAAAACTGGTCTGCCTCTTTACGTACATACCACCTCAGGACAACGACCCCGGTAAGCTGGACTTCCTAAATGCTTTTTTGGTTGGGAAGGAAGGGAACGAGATCGAGATTTGCAGGGATTTTAACGCGCGCACCTAGCTGTTTGGGGACAGGGAGGAAAATTCTAAAGGAAAGGCGCTGGTTGATCTTGTTATTGTTCAGAGTCTGGAGATTTGGAACGTCTATGGTGAATCGACGTTTGCCACGGCAAACGGTGAAAGCATCATAGACTTCTCCCTGGCAAGAACGAGCAGGATGCGGCGTTTGAGGTGGGAAACGGACCCCACGGACGTAAGCGACCACAAACTCATCAGGTTTGAGACCAGCTGTGAAGTGGAACCTCCATCAGTGGAGAGAGTTCCTCGGTACAGCATCAGGGGGCCTAACCTTGAAAGATTCAGACGCCGGTTTGCTTGCACACTTGGGGATAGATTGGCTGGAGCAGTTGACAGAATTTCTATTAATAGTGTAATATACCTTATAATAATATTATAATCTACTCTGTTTAATTAATTTATTTTTGATTGTTTGGATTTGGCAGCACTGTAATTATTGTTGTTGTTGTTGTGAATCTATTAAAAAGTGTATGTTTGACATTAGAAAGATATATAATTTAAATTTTTTATTTATTTAATAAAGCATATTTATTTATTTAATCGAAGAGGAACATCACAAATAGCATGGTCAATGAGCTTCACCAGGAATTACCCAACACGTGCAAAACCTTGCGGCCTGGATCTGGAAAGGTTGCCGCATTTAAAAGGTTTAAACAGCTTTGGTGGACCGAGGAGCTGGAGATCGAAAGGAAGAGAGTCAAGGCCATTAGGAAGCTATTCCAGAATAGTACGGGCGAAGAGATAGTTAGGAGAAGAATAGCTTTCCAGAAGGTCTTAGCAGGGTGCAAGAGACACACCAAAAGGACGAAGAGGAAACACTGGAGGGAGCAGTGCAAAACCGTACTGGAGATTAATCCATACGGTCTCCCTTACAGGGCTGTCTCTGGGAAGATAAAGTGCTCCGCTAACTTGAGGCTACTTGAAGGGGAAGATGGGTTCAAGACCCGGGACCTGAAGGAGACCCTGGACCTCATCTTGGATCGGCACTTCGGAAACGAGGAACCAGAGAACGAGATCTCTCTTACCACTTGTGGTTTGGTGGATCCGCTCTTTTCTGAGAATGAGGTGAAACTGACGGCTTTCAAGTTAGGGAAAAGGAAATCTCCTGGTCCCGACGGGATCGATAACACGGTCGTGAAAGCCCTGGTAAGGATGCACCCATCGCTTCTTGCCAGGTTATTCAATAGGTGCCTGGACACTGGTACTTTTCCTGAGGCATGGAAGGTTGCCCAAGTAGTGCTTCTCGAAAAGTCTGGTAGAAAGGGTAATTCTCCTAATGATTATCGTCTGCTTTCTTTACTAGCGTGTCTAGGTAAGGTCCTGGATAGACTACTAGCTTAGCGACTGAAGCACTGGCTAGAGAGTAATCAGCTCCTTTCCTCTTCTCAACATGGTTTTAGGGAGGGGAAGTCCTCAACCACAGTTCTAAATGAGGTGTTAGAGGGGGTTGATATGGACTTAAATAAGGGTTTTTAGTTTCTTCTCGTGGCCCTGGACATTGATGGCGCGTTCAACTCCATGAGCTGGAACAAGCTGATGAGAAATTTGATGGACATGGGTTGTCCAGATAATTTGTGCAGCTTGGTTCGTGACTTCCTGAGGGATAGACGGATTAGCCTCAGTTTTGGTGGGCGGAAGTTGGAAAGAAACTGTGCTAGGGGTTGCCCCCAGGGCTCTTGCTGCGGACCTATTCTGTGGAATATCCTGGTAAACACCGTTTTTCAGGAGGAGCTACCTGAGGGAGCCAGGCTGGTTCTCTATGCCGACGAACAGTTCCTCATCATTGAAGCTGCTTCGAGAGCGAAGGCTGAGAAGTGTGTTGAAACTTCTCTCCAAATCCTCTCGAACTTAGCCCATGACTCTGGCCTTAAGTTCAATGTCTCCAAAACTAAAGCCCTCAGCTTTAAGTCTAGGGACATAAGAACTAAAAGGAAAGAAATCAAATGGGAACCCAAGCCGGCTATCCTGATGGAAGGACGGAGGGTGGCGTTGGTCAATAGGATGACCATCCTGGGGGTAGTCATTGATGACAAGATGGGTTAGCAATACCAAGCGGAGGAGATGGTGGCGAGAGGCAGGGAGGCGTTGTGCAGGCCTGTCAAGGTTGGCTCTCAACAGGGGGGAGGGGGAAGGAGGGTACTATTTTTAGGAAACTCTACCTCTCCTGTATCGAGCCAATCCTGCTATATGCTTCCAGGGCTTGGTGGCGCCGAAATAGGGATCAGAAGGTGGCAATAACTCTAGAGAGAGTGCAGAGGACAGCGGCACTCAGAATCACAAGGGGATATCGCACTACCAGCAGTGAGGCCTTATTGGTCTCGCTGGGCTTATTCCCCTGGGATTGACACTAGAGGAGGAGACCATCAGACAGAAGATCTGGGAGAACAGGGAAGATGCCCTGGGACTTGAAGCGGGTGCCCTGGAATGGAAGAGGGACCCAAGGAAGCCTCCGCAGTGGTTGCCAAAGTGGAATTGGAGTCCTGGAGGGCCGACAGGGATTGGCAAGGAGGTTTTCACTGATGGGAGTAAGTCTTGAACCAATACTGGAGCTGGGTTAGGGATTTTCACTAATGGAGAGCTGATCTTCCAAGAAAGCTTAACACTCAGAGTGACGAGTTGGTCTTTTCAGCCGAGCTGGTTGCGATCAGGGAAGCTCTCAGAGTGTGTGCCGAGAAGAACTTCAGCCCGTACCGCCTCTATTCAGATTGTATGTCGGCCCTCGTCGCCGTCAATCTGGAGAAAGGGAAACTCGCGCATCAAATGATCCAGGATCTGGAGATGATGACGCGGGCTCTAGAGCTCCCTTGGTTTAGGGGACACAGCCTCATCGAAGGTAATGAGTTCGCAGACAGGCTCGCTAAGGCAGGATGCTTTAGAGGTAGATCACTGAGGACCCCAGTGACCAAGAAATAAGTTTATAGGAGGATCAGGGGCACGTCCAGGACTTATGGTTGGACAGATAGAGGAACAGTGTGAAGGGGAGAGAGGTTTTCAATTGGGTAACAACACCCAAGTACCTCTGTAAGGTAATGTCCCACAAACTCATTAGGATAGTTCGGGACATAGGCCCTTTCCCAGGAGTCTCCACAGATTTAAAATTAAGAGCAATCCTGATTGCGTCTGTGGAGAAAGGGATGTGGATGCACGCCACTACGTCGTGGATTGTCCAAGTGTTGGGACACCTCGTGACCATAATATGCCAAAGTAACCCAGAACCCCACCTAACCTAACCATATCCCACCTTTGTCCATTTAAGTTACCAACCTCTGGTGATTGCGAGGTGTTGAGATGGAGCCTGAAGCCACCTTTAGCCCTGGCAGCACTGAGCCAGAGACCGAGATCCCCTTCCTGTAGTCAAGCCACCTGACCTGTGGTGGATGACCTGGCCCCACCAACACCAAGTTAGTCTGAGATGGACTCAGACACCCCTCCCTGGTGATCAAGTCACCTGACCTGTGGTGGCCGACTTGACCACAAGCCAGTCCAAGATGGACCCAGACGCCCCTTCCCTGTAGTCAAGCCATCGACCTATGGTGCTTGACCTGACTCCACCACGAGCCCTGAACCTTTCCCAAGCTGACCCCAAGATGCCCAGAATCAACAATAATAATAATATTTTTTTAAATCATTTTTTTAATTCAATATTTTCATAATTTTTATTATTATTTTTTTGTGAATATATCTTTAATAATTTTATATTTAATTTATTTTTATCATTTTTTAAAGATGCCTTTTTAATTTTTTATTTTCATAGAAAAAGAAGTGATGATAGCCTTGGGGGGTGAGTTCAGCAACACTGGGAGAAGGAAGCGGGATATTTACATGCTTGAAGATTGACAATTTGGATATTGACATTCGGATTTTTACATTTCTTTTTATTAACAAAAAATTTGATTTTTTTTTTTGAGAAAAAAAAAAGACTTGGAGTTGCGGAGGGCGGAGGCCGCTGACTGCGGCCTTGGCTGCCCATTTTTTTTGAATGATGGACACTGGGTGGCTGGATGACTAGGTAGGTTGGGGGATAATGGGACTTTGGCACGATAGGCTCTTTTTTTTTTCTTTTGTATAAAGTTTAAAACTCCTCCCTTTTAACCTTATCTGCAGTTTTTTTTTCTTAAATATATATTTTTTTAATCTTATATGCGCGTGATATTATTCAAGTATTTTTTCTTTGTTTTATTTATATTTGTAGTGCATTGAAAATTTATTTTATTAGAATAAATAAAATATGTTTAACCAAAAAATTGATTGGTTAATTTCCCCATCAACATAATTGCTAGCCGGCACAGCTTTAGGTCTCTACATGTGCCATAGATGAATAAATTTGTGGTCTGCTTTTCAGCAGCCACTGGCGCCCTAATATATGGACATGTAGAGATCTGGAAATAGTAAAAGTATAAAATCATCATTTTTTTTTACAATGACTTTCTTCTTCCTTTATACCAAAAAAAAATATATGAGATGCTCTCGAACTCATCAATGTCGCCCGCCGCGGGGCTCGAATTATGTATATAATTTTCTTCTATTATATTTAAAAATATATACATAGTGAAACGCCATTAGGGCTAAGTAGAACACGATCCTGAGATTAATTAAGAATCAATACCCAGGGAAATGAGACTAATAAAATATTTTTCAATGTACACAGAATAATTATTTTTAGGTAGATATTTATATATATAACTTGTAATTTTATTTTTACAAGCAAGTTTGTGTTTTGAAATTTTTAAAGTGATAAAAATTATCCAATATCCACTCTGTAGTAAGTAAACAAATCTAATGCTGCTTTCAAAACTATTGTTTTGTTGAGTTTAATTTTTGTGTTTTAATAAACATTTATATTTAATACTTTATACTATTTATGGTATTATAATATATGGGAGTTAGGTAAATAACAACCGTTATTTTTATTTACAATATTATAGCTTCGTCGATTGGTATATTTAATGCTGTGTTTATAATTTTAAAGAATGTAAGTATGTAACAAAGCTAGGCCTAGACGAAATTCGAGCCATGATTGGCAGCTTAGTTTAAATTTAGGACTCAGTGCAGAAAAACAACATCTGGAGTCACCAGATGTGCTGGGATCAAATATGAATTTTGGCGCTAGGAAATGATAATTTTAACAGAAAATACACGTTTATATTTTCAAATATTATTGAAAATACACTAATAATAAACCTGTTTCATACATTTATTATATACAATATTTTATTTAAATTCTTTTCTGTTTGTAACAGTTAGATGTTTTAAAATATATTTACTTAGAAGAAAATATGATGTTAATAATTTTTAATTTACTTTAATATGGAAACTATGACACTGTCATAATAAACATATAACAGATGTCAAATTCAAATGACTTACCATTATATAAGAAATTGGCAGGGAGGTTTTCCTATTATATGGTTACATATACCCAGATTTAATATTTTAATTCATGAAATACATTTCATTAAGTTTACCTTTATTTATAAACCAGTTGATAGATTAAACCAATTTTTTCATCTCTATTGGTTGAAACAATTTTCTAAGGCAATTTATTGAATAAAAAGGCATGTTTTCTTTTTAAGTGTTTGAAATAACAAAAGCTATAATTATTATTATCTTAATGAGGTATTTCAGGAATATTGCATATGAGTGTATGAAAAAAAAAATACATTTCTTGACATTCTTTTTGGTTAATAATGATTTTCACTTATAGAAGTGTTAGCATGTCTATGGTCTGCCCTTGAGGTACATGCTGACCTACATGATTAAGCTTTTCATAGTATAAAGGAAATATTTACATGGTATGAACAAGTTAAATTTAGAGTAAAAGGTTTTTATATTTAATTTTTTTTAGGGTAATTTCTAGATTTTTTGAACCTTTTTTTTTTTTTGTTTGTGTAAATTTATCAAAATGTAAGAGCATTTGTGCATCCTTTTTTTTTTTTAAACTCAGCCTTTGTTTTTAGTAATTTTTATAGACTTTTATTTTAGTATAGATTTAAGACCTACTTTTATGATTAAAGAGATATCCATTTCTTCAACTAGGAGTTAAGATTTTGTGTCTCAGACAGTGAAGCACCTAAAAGACGAGATTTAGGCTCTCTTGGTATCCATCACTGTGAGCAATCTTTATGAAGCAATGTTGAATTAGTTGGATAGTCAGTGTAGTAGTTTTTTTAAAAATAGGATTCTAGGATTTATAATATGGTTTAATTTGAGGATTTTTCCTTTTTTTTTTTGTTTTCTCTTTGTCGCTTATTGTAAACACAGGACGGACGGGATACAGGCCCTCTAGATAGCTTTTACAGTAAATGATAATATTTTTTTTAGGTTAAATAGATAGGATTAGATGAATATTTGAAGATAGGATTTCTATTTTTTTTTATGAACCTTGCACACTTTTTTTTTTTTTTTATGTTAGAGTACTATTTTGGGTACCGAATGACCAAATTGGTGGTAATTAGTACAAGTTTATTTTCTTTTGTGAGTTTATAGAGGTGGACCATAACTAGATTTTCTTTGGTATAGAGCACTTGTGCTTATCTCCCTGAATTTAGTTTTTGAATAGTTGTTTTGTTTGTTTAATGTTCAGGCAGTGCTTTTGATTTCAAGTTTAGTTTGAATGCACCCGCAAATGTTTTTATTTTTTTGTATGAATGAAGGGTAGTGAATGAGATATCAAACTTCAAGCCAGCAGTATGTTAGACCTGGACAAATTAAAATATTGGTAGGATAGGATCTTGTAACTTTATATAAAATGTGTTAGGACCTTAATAATTTGATCTACCATCAGGGATTTGTAAACTCACTGACAATCTGATATGTCTGCTTAGGCAGAGTTTCTTCACTTCATGTGGAGGTATAAATTTGATTTCTTTTTTTTTTTTTTTAGTTTATATATGTTAGGTTCAAACTTATCTATTTTTTTAACTGGATTTTTTTTACCCTGGATGAGATATAGGCTCTCCAGCTAAGTTTCTCTTTCTGTGAAGAAAGCACTCGTATGGTTGTGGGAAATGTCATTTGTCATGTGCTCTGGGAGCACACACTGGATGTCAAGGGAGAGAGTCCCATGAATTTTTTCTTCTGACTACTCTGGGAGCAGCAGTTGTGTTGAGACCATGTGAAGGTCTTTGTCCTCCGCCTGAAAGTCCCGAAGGTGTGAGAAGCTCTAGCTTTGGGCAGCTAGAGGACAAATGGCATAATCCCATGTAAACTAACAAGTACCTGAGTGTCAGTTTGTGATTATAGATTTGGTCTTGAACCTTGAATACCGGTTCGAAAGATTTTTTTTAAGGTTTATTATAAAAAAGTAGGGTAATTTTTGTGTGTGTTTTAAGGTCATTAAAAAAAAAAGGAGGTATATATACCTTAAGGTTAAGCTATAGGTTTGGTTTAATATTTTGTGAAGCAGGATTTTTTTTTAACAAAGGATGTTTTCAGTTATGTATGGCCATGCGAGGTCAATGTACCGAATAATTTAGGTAGACAACTAGTCTAACCATGTAAAAGGTTTCAGTTCAATTTTTAATCAAAGATTCAATTGGTTTTAACAGAATGAGTTGTGTGTGGGATCAAAGTGTTTTAAATTACTGATTTGAATTACCCTATTAAATATTAGTAGAAAGAAGCGCATTAGATTTGAAATTTGTCTTTTCCCCCCTGATACCTTTATGTATTTTAGGACGTTTTTTTTTTTTTTGGCTGTTACATTATGAAAAATGCATATATTGGATAATTGTTATTATTTGAAAAGGAAAATGAATTGCATTTGCATACGTGTATACCATAATATTTTTTAAATTTGTAGATTTATGATTTTAGAATTTTGAGTTTTTTTTTAATGTGCATTCATCACTTCACCTTAGCACCCAGGGTGGATTTGAGTGATTAATTAATATTTGAGTATAGATATGCTATTTTTTTGTAGTAAATATTTTCTTTTATGTAATTTTTTTTATTTTATTAAGTTTCCTCACTCGGTGTTGGAAATTAATTTTCCTTTTTATTTTGTAAAATTAATTTTTTGGCAGGGAGGATTGTTGGGACACCTCGTGACCATAATATGCCAAAGTAACCCAGAACCCCACCTAACCTAACCATATCCCACCTTTGTCCATTTAAGTTACCAACCTCTGGTGATTGCGAGGTGTTGAGATGGAGCCTGAAGCCACCTTTAGCCCTGGCAGCACTGAGCCAGAGACCGAGATCCCCTTCCTGTAGTCAAGCCACCTGACCTGTGGTGGATGACCTGGCCCCACCAACACCAAGTTAGTCTGAGATGGACTCAGACACCCCTCCCTGGTGATCAAGTCACCTGACCTGTGGTGGCCGACTTGACCACAAGCCAGTCCAAGATGGACCCAGACGCCCCTTCCCTGTAGTCAAGCCATCGACCTATGGTGCTTGACCTGACTCCACCACGAGCCCTGAACCTTTCCCAAGCTGACCCCAAGATGCCCAGAATCAACAATAATAATAATATTTTTTTTAAATCATTTTTTAATTCAATATTTTCATAATTTTTATTATTATTTTTTTGTGAATATATCTTTAATAATTTTATATTTAATTTATTTTTATCATTTTTTAAAGATGCCTTTTTAATTTTTTATTTTCATAGAAAAAGAAGTGATGATAGCCTTGGGGGGTGAGTTCAGCAACACTGGGAGAAGGAAGCGGGATATTTACATGCTTGAAGATTGACAATTTGGATATTGACATTCGGATTTTTACATTTCTTTTTATTAACAAAAAATTAGATTTTTTTTTTTGAGAAAAAAAAAGACTTGGAGTTGCGGAGGGCGGAGGCCGCTGACTGCGGCCTTGGCTGCCCATTTTTTTTTAATGATGGACACTGGGTGGCTGGATGACTAGGTAGGTTGGGGGATAATGGGACTTTGGCACGATGGGCCCTTTTTTTTTTTCTTTTGTATAAAGTTTAAAACTCCTCCCTTTTAACCTTATCTGCAGTTTTTTTTTCTTAAATATATATTTTTTTAATCTTATATGCGCGTGATATTATTCAAGTATTTTTTCTTTGTTTTATCTATATTTGTAGTGCATTGAAAATTTATTTTATTAGAATAAATAAAATATGTTTAACCAAAAAATTGATTGGTTAATTTCCCCATCAACATAATTGCTAGCCGGCACAGCTTTAGGTCTCTACATGTGCCATAGATGAATAAATTTGTGGTCTGCTTTTCAGCAGCCACTGGCGCCCTAATATATGGACATGTAGAGATCTGGAAATAGTAAAAGTATAAAATCATCATTTTTTTTTTTTTACAATGACTTTCTTCTTCCTTTATACCAAAAAAAAAAATATGAAATGCTCTCGAACTCATCACAAGGGTAGTGGGTGTGCAGGAAAAGAGAAGGAGGGCGAGGGGCGCGATTGAGAGTAGGCTGCTGAGAAATCACAGCAAGCTTCTTGAGAAAACCCACGACGAGGCATCTGAGCTTTTCATCAGCTGTGAGTGAACAGAGTCGACCGGTGGCCGCCTCCCCGCGGTCCCCGCTGGACACAGTAGATAGTTTCCTATTTTGCTGTTACTAAAGACCACCGGTATAGAAATCCTTCCAGATACGTTGTCTGAGGGGTGGTGACATTTTTACAGTCAGGAATAATCTTTCGGGCCTTTTTTTCAACTTTCTTATATTTTATTTCAAATTTGATTTTACTACTTATTTGATATGAATTACTTAAAGAATTGGCAGCAATTTTCTCATTAGTTGCTGGGAGTACCATCTGTATTCTTAATCATATTTGTTTTTTCAGTTTGTCACTGGGATCTGTCAATTGTTTTGCCAAATGCCAAAGTTTTGTATTTGGGTTTCTTGGGTTCAGGTTTTCTCAAGTTTGTTTCCATTTTTCCCTTTTCACATTTACGTATAATCTTTTTATTTTTGCATTCACAATGTTCAGTTCAGTTCTACAATTTGTTTGGTTTTGGGTGCATTTTTTGTAGTTCATTTCTTTTAGTTATAAGTGTTTGAATATTTTTTGCCTGGTGTGTATAATTTGGAATCCATTTCTTAATATTACCTCTTGGTATTGAAATTTTGGCTGCTTTAATAATGGTGTTTTTGAAAGATATCCAATTAGCCTTTTTGAAGTTCCAGAATTTTTCTTAATTGAGCTGGTTTTGGTCTTGGTGCTAATTTCTATCAAATTAGGCAAATGATCACTTCCAATACTTTTTAATATTTGCCATTTGCATTTGTGGAAATTGTCAGGATAGTGAAAACTTATATCAAGTGCTTATGCAGTATTATAGCTGTAGGAATGATGGGTAGGATTCCCATCATTTAAGCACATGAAGGCATTGTCGTTAAATATGTTTGATAGTATTTTGCCTCTTGGGTTTGGCGTGGAACATCCCCATAGTTGATGTTTGGCATTAAGGTCACCTACAATAATAGTGTTGTCTGTAAGAAATTGAGCCATTTTTCCATCGTCAATAAGTTTATTGTTTGGTGGATGATACATATTGTATATGTTGATGGCTTTGTTTTGATTGAGGTAGACTTTGATACCTTGGGCTTCGAGGTCTGATGTGTTTGGAATATTAACGGCTATGTCCTCATAGTAATAATTATTGATTAAAAATGCTAGGCCACCCCCTTTAGCAGCATATACAGATGGATCTTCAGACCTTACCCTGAGTAATGGAGGGGCCGGAATTAACATAATACTGCAAGATGGAACACACATCAAAATCAAAGAAGGAGAAGGACAGATTTCGTCAAACTTCACTTGTGAACTGACAGCTATCTGGAAAGCTCTTGATGTATGCCTTAACCAACCATCCCTGCATCAAGCAGAAGGAATTTTAATATACAGCGACTCCATATCCGCTCTAGAAGCAATTCAGAAGGGCAATACTAAAATCACACAGAAAATACACTCGTTACTTACCCAACTGGAACCATTGGAGAAGAACTGCATTCTACAATGGATTCCTGCCCATGTTTGGATCGGAAGTAATGAAATGGCATTTGAATTGGAAAAGGAAGCCAGAAAGTTGAGCCAAAGAAAAGAACAAATGTCATTATTTGACGCTGATGCTTTGTCAAAATACAAGATAATCAAACAAAAAATAAGAAAAGATCAAAATGCGAAATAAACTCTGAGAGAAAAATAACAAAAACTATAACAAGACTTAGAACAAAACACTATAAAGGAATGACAATACATCCAGAAGGCACAAGAACCTATAGGGCATTCCACAACTGTCCTGGTGTGGAACTAACACCTACCCACATATTCTCATGTCCAGCAATGGATGCAGCCTTGCAGAAATTTGACATAGACCCAGAGCAGCAGCTTTACACACCCAAGATAGTGGAAATTGCTGCTGCTGTGATGGAGATTCATGAAGACATCTGAGGCTCTTTATTGGACACGACAACAACAACGGCCTTCCAGTGTAAAATAAATTATCAGAAATAAATACATATTTTTCAAATGAATTAAAATAAATATAATCGATACTGAGAGAGAGTTGAATTTTAAAAAAATAGAAATTTATTATCTTTGAAAACAAACCGTATCTAAAATATCATTTTTTTTTGCTACATGTTTTAATTTGCATTTACCATATTTTACATATCTCTGATTGTATTTAAAAATCGTCAACCAATTCTTCTACTTTTGGCGAAGTGTTTTATTAATTTGTTATTTGATATTATTAGGGTTCTTTCCTGGTATTCAAAAAGAAAAAATACGTGTCGATCAGTTATATTTTTCAATATATCTGTGGCCACCGCACTTTGCTTCAGCGAACTGGGACAAAGCTTCAAAACACATACGGGCAGAAAAATGGCGGCCCCACTATGCCTCGGCAAGCACGTGTTGGGAGAACACCTCACTACGCATGCGCGGGCGTCATCCGGAACTTTCTAGCGGCTGGCGATTCCGACACTTGATCTGGCACTCACGCGGTAAACATCTAGGCTTGCTCCAACGGCCGTTACTTCAACCATTGCTTCTTTTCTATTTTTATATTTCTGGCTTTGAATAAATTAATTTTAATTATAATTTTATCAGCAGCCTTTCCACAAGCCACACCAACACATCACGCAACAACCATCCTACATATCTAACAATTTGGCCGCTGAATCTCTGATTCTGGTAGAGCGCCATCTGGCGAATAAAATTGTAACTAAAATCAATTTCTAATTTTTCATTATTTGCCATAAAAATTCCCATTGCATCCTGAACACAATGGTGTTTACCGCATTGCTCTAGCGCGAATATTCGCGGAGTTATTAATTTTTAAAATAGTGCGGGACTTTTGGATCACCCTGTATGGTGGTATGAGGTGTGTTCAAAGAGTATCGCGACTTTTGTGTTTTTTCAAAAATTATTTATTTATTCATGAATACCTATTTTGTCCCCTTCAAAGTAATCCCCATGAGACACTTGTGCCAACGGTTTTTCCAATCTTCAAAGCACTTCAAAAAATCATTTTTTAAAAAAATCTTTTTCAGCTCCTCCTTCGATGCCGTCTTTATCTCGTCAAGCGTAGCGTAACGTCGTCCTTTCATGGGCCTCTTCAGTTTAGGGAACAAGAAAAAGTCACAGGGGGCCAGATCTGGGGAATACGGTGGCTGCGGCATCATTAGTGTGTTGTTTTTGGCCAGAAAGTCGCGCACAAGCAACGATGTGTGAGCAGGGGCGTTATCGTGGTGCAAAAGCCAATTTTTGTTCTTCCACAAATCCGGGCGTTTCTGGCGGATTGCTTCGCGCAAATTGCGCATAACTTGCAGGTAATATTCCTTATTGACCGTTCTACCCTGTAGCAAGAACTCATGATGCACCACGCCCCTGCAATCGAAGAAAACTGTCAGCAAAACTTTCACATTCGACCGAACTTGGCGCGCTTTTTTCGGTCTTGGTTCGTGCGGCAGCTTCCATTGAGATGATTGAGCTTTGGTTTCCACATCATAATGATAAACCCACGCTTCGTCACCAGTTATGACCCTCTGGAGCAAATTTGGGTCGTCGCGGACAGAGTCCAACATCTCATTAGCAATGTTCATGCGATGCTGTTTTTGGTCGCAATTGAG
The DNA here is from genome assembly GCA_030710605.1 of Cordylochernes scorpioides. NCBI lineage: Eukaryota > Metazoa > Arthropoda > Arachnida > Pseudoscorpiones > Chernetidae > Cordylochernes > Cordylochernes scorpioides. The sequence continues at coordinate 29,804,858 of CP092870.1, read as the reverse complement.
CAATTTTGGTACGAATTTCGCGGCGACCCGTCTCATGCCCAAATAATTGATAAAAATCGAATGGCACGAGCCACTCGATATGTTTAGGTCCTCAGCAACTTCTCTAACGGTGATTCGACGATTGGCCAATATCATTTTCTCCACTTCATTATTTTTTTTGTCTGTTGTTGAAGTGCTCGGGCGTCCGGCACGCTCTTCGTCGTTCACATCTTCTCGGCCTTCTGAGAACATTTTGTACCACCAATAAACGTTGCTTCGGTCCAAGGTAGCTTCTCCGTATGCCACAGTCAACATTCGGAATGCATCCGCGCACTTAATTTCGTTTTTCACACAAAATTTGATACAGGTTCTTTGATCCATTTTTTTTTAATAGGTGAAACTCGAAGAAGATCCAAAACACCTGCAAGCAAAGCAGCTGTCAACAATTAAGTGAACATTCAAATGGCCGAGCTTGTCGGCATAAGTCGCGATACTTTTTGAACACACCTCGTATTAAAATTAATTTACAAAATTTGAAAGGCAATTTGGAAATTTGTCAATTTCCGGCCACCCTGACACAACCCAGAAGTCTGAAAATTTGTCAACATGTATTGTCATCAGAGTCTAAAAAGTGTACCAAATTTCAGATTCCTATCTGCTAAAAAAAGTATATGAGATTTGTGGACAGACAGAAAAGCAAGTTTTAAAAAGCTTTTAAAAATGGGCATAACTGCTCAAATGAGCATTTTAGATCGCCGAGAGCCAATATAATATTGCTTGAGTATATTTAAAAATATATTTAATAATTATTGCTAAAACATAAAAATATCAATAGGCATTATTTATATTTTAGATGCTGAGCCTAAAACAATAGGGAAGTTGGTATTATTAGTAGTAATGAATACAGGAATAATGTACCTTAAAAAGCTGGTGACGGAGAGTTGGAGGCTTGAAAATACTGGTGATGGCTGGCGTTGATAGCTGCAGGTTGGGTTGGAACAGGTGATGGCTGAAGTTGGGAGATGGTGATTGGCTGGCGTTGATAGCTGCAGGTTGCGTTGGAGCAGGTGATGGCTGGCGATGATAGTTGCAGGTTGAGTTGGCGCAGGTGATGTTGGAAGTTGGTGGTGGCTGGCGTTGATAGCTGCAGGTTGCGTTGGAGCAGGGGATGGCTGAAGTTGGGAGATGGTGATTGGCTGGCGTTAATAGCTGCAGGTTGCGTTGGAGCAGGTGATGGCTGAAGTTGGTGATGGCTGGCGTTAATAGCTGCAGGTTGAGTTGGAGCAGGTGATGGCTGAAGTTGGAAGTTGGTGATGGCTGGCGTTGATAGTTGCAGGTTGAGTTGGCGCAGGTGATGGCTGAAGTTGGAAGTTGGTGATGGCTGGCGTTGAGAGCTGCAGGTTGAGTTGGAGCAGGTGATGGCTGAAGTTGGAAGATGGTGATTGGCTGGCGTTGATAGCTGCAGGTTGAGTTGGAGCAGGTGATGGCTGAAGTTGGTGATGGCTGGCGTAGATAGCTGCAGGTTGAGTTGGAGCAGGTGATGGCTGAAGTTGGAAGATGGTGATTGGCTGGCGTTGATAGCTGCAGGTTGAGTTGGAACAGGTGATGGCTGAAGTTGGTGATGGCTGGCGTCGATAGTTGCAGGTTGAGTTGGCGTAGGTGATGGCTGAAGTTGGAAGTTGATGATGGTTGGCGTTGATAGCTGCAGGTTGAGTTGGAGCAGGTGATGGCTGGCGTTGATAGCTGCAGGTTGAATTGGAGCAGGTGATGGCTGAAGTTGGGAGATTGTGATGACTACTGGAGTTGATATCTGCAGGTTGCATTGGAGCAGGTGATGGCTGAAGTTGGGAGATGGTGATTGGCTGGCGTTGATAGTTGCAGGTTGAGTTGGAGCAGGTGATGGCTGAAGTTAGAAGTTGGTGATTGGCTGGCGTTGATAGTTGCAGGTTGAGTTGGAGCAGGTGATGGCTGACGTTAGAAGTTGGTGATGGCTGGCATTGATAGCTGCAGGTTGAGTTGGAGCAGGTGATGGCTTTAGTTGGGAGATTGTGATTGGCTGGAGTTGATAGCTGCCTGTTGAGTTGGAGCAGGTGATGGCTGAAGTTGAAAGTTGGTGATTGCTGGCGTTGATAGTTGCAGGTTGAGTTGGAGCAAGTGATGGCTGAATTTGGAAGTTAGTGATGGCTGGCGTTGATAGCTGCAGGTTGAGTTGGAGCAGGTGATGGCTTTAGTTGGGATATTGTGATTGGCTGGAGTTGATAGCTGCAGGTTGAGTTGGAGCAGGTGATGGCTGAAGTTGGTGATGGCTGGGGTTGATAGCTGCAGATTGAGTTGGAGCAGGTGATGGCTGAAGTTGGGAGATTGTGATTGGCTGGAGTTGATAGCTGCAGGTTGCATTTGAGCAGGTGATGGCTGAAGTTGGAGATGTATAGTTTTTTAGAGATGTCCATTGTTTGTTGGAGATAGTCATTGTTTGAAGATGGTTAGAGATGGAATTTTAATTAGATTATTAATCATGAATTTCTGTTGACTACGATAATTTTTCATATCACACAGATCTCATATTTCCTGTCAACTTACTGTTTTATATTTTTCTGGATAAAAACTATTTGTTTGTTTTATTACACGAGCATTTTTTGCCAGAGCTGTGCAGTGTCGTGAACCTTTTTTGAGCAGATAGTAATTTATATAAAACAAATTAATATGAGAAATACCTGTCTTGAGGTGTGAAGAAAACAAAAAAGTGTTTGTCCTGGAAAATATTTCAAAAAAATAATGTTCTATTTATAAACTATTTATATACAAATTCTATAGTCTATTCCAGGCCTTTTTTTTTACAGCCACCTAGAAATCTGATGTTTGTATACTTGCATTGTTATCATGATTGCACAAATTTTAGACTTCTATGTGACCTGAAAGTGATTAAAAATTGATCACAAAATTTTAAAAGAAAAAAAAATTGTCCTTTCCCAACAATCTAGATTTGAAGTTTATAGATTTGCCTTGTTGACTGGATTGAGCGAGTATACAAAATATCAGACTTCCTATGTGATCTTGAAATGTATTGAAAATTGATCAAAAAATTGAATGGAGAATTCCTGACCACCATAGCCACCTAGAAGTCTGAAATATTTGCATTGTCATTAGGTTTGAACAAATTTTCCAAATTTCAGATTTCCAGGTGCTCTGCAGGTATATTAAAAATTGTTTACAAGATTTGTGGACAGACAGACATGGAAGCGAGTTAAATAAAGGCATTTGTTGTTGCTTCTTATCCTCTTGTGTAAAGTTTATACAAATTCCATGAGTTCATGATCCTCTAGCTGTTTGATTATAAGCTTCAGCCTCTCCCAAAAGTTCTGATTAAGGCTTTAAAATAGAAATATGGGTTTGTTTATTTTTTTAATACTTTACACAATAATTGGATTTATCTTGATATATGTTCAAACAAATATAAAAATAGGCCTCTGAATGTGCAAATTGAACAAATAATGGACCATTAGCATATTTTTTATTGAAAATGAACCTCTTTTTCTTTTCTTCCAGTGCCTAAAAGTAGGCTACATCATTAAGGCAATGGGTGCTGTCTTCATGATGTCTGTGTTAATTACAATAAAATATTAGGAATTCTTTTATAATCATTATTACTAAATAAGAATAAACCCTCGGTAAAACAATATTCATTGGACAAATAACTGCATCAAAAGTTTGTTTCCAAAGCGGACGCCCAATATAAAATCCAATTACAGTCGACCTCTTTAATTCAACACCCCAAGGGATCAGAGCTTTCGGTTGAATTAAAGGAAGTGTTGAATTAAGGTTAGATGATTAGCTAATCATCTAACTCATTAAAATAATATATTTTTTTTTCAAATTGCTTTGTAATATAAATTAATGATATTAATTGAAACCATTGTATGTACTTTTTGTATTTATTTATTTATTTTCATGATTAACTTTTAGCATCAGGGACAAAATGGCAATAATACATATTTTTGAAACATAAATAATTACAAATAATATTTTATTCTAATTTAAGAATATAGTAGTTGAAAGGAAATAAATATGGAAAATAAAAAGGAAATTTAAAATAATATTTTTAAAAAATCATGAAGATATTTTTAAAATTCCTTTATTGATGTGTTTTTGCACTGAAATCCTATTCAGGATCTATCCCAAATGGTCTATTTTTAAAAGACATGCATATCTTCCTCTGAAATGTCTTTTAAATAACAAAGAGATTTTATTGTATTAAAGCCATCCACTTTTGTTGCAGGTGTTATTGATTTTGTGTTTGAATCTTTTATAATAAAACGGATGTGGAATATTTAAATAAATGTTATCATAATCAATGTCGCTACATATTTTATGAAAATTTATTTATTTAAAAGGAAATTATTTGTAAATTTTAAAATAACTAAAATATTTCAATACTGAAAATTAAAAAGAAAATAATATTATTAATTAGCGCACAAAGCCTAAATTCCCGCGTAAAAAAAATAATAATAACACTCGCAACATTGCGCAACAGCACTGCAAAGTGAAACTTAATCTAACAGAAACCAAAAGTGCGCAGGCGCGATTCTATCGGCGCCCGCCGATCATCGCCGCCATAATACCTTTTTAGCGATAAAGTTGTATGTAAAAAAACATTCATCTGTCGAAATTTGAATTTTAAAATGTTCGAACTATCGTAACTGCCATATTATCGATACTGTCGAATTACGGTTTGTTATTTGATAGGCCGGAGGTCAGGACATCAGAATATGGTCGAATTAAGGTAGAGTGTCGAATTTGCGTGTGTCGAATTAACGAGGTTATACTGTATTTAAATATATTCCAATATAAAAATAAAGTTTAAATAAAAAAGCTTTGGCCACGGTCGATGAGTGTGCCCACATGATTGAAATAACCTAATAGGCTTTAGAATAAAATTTTAGTATTCTAGTAGATACCTAAATAATGAATGGTCAAAAAATAACGATCAGAGTATTATTGCCCTTCTTTTGAAAAAAAAAAAAGGGCTAAATTCAAATATGGCGGCAAATGAAATATGCGAAATGGAAGGGAGAGGAATAGTCAATAGAAGAACAGCTTCAAAATGGTTCAAGATATTTAGAGAAGGAGACATCAGCCTTGAGGACAAATCTTGAATGAGACGACCACATGTGACAGATATTGACGCACTACAATTCCTGGTGATGGACAACCCACAACCATCTATGCGTGAAATGTCAGTCAGACTTTGGACCATTCAAAGATACAATCAACCGAACTCCTAAAACCTAAATTTGTTAGCAAACGCCCAAGACAAGATCTATGACATGACTATAGCCCAGTCCCAGAGGCGAGTGGAATTCTGTAAATGATTGTTAGAAAATCCGCAAGATCTTCAGTTTTAAAAACGGATTGTAACTGGTGATGAAAAGTGGATCTATCTTTGTATCCCCAACACAAGAAGATAATAGGTACCCTGTGATCAAGAGGCTAAACCTGTAGTTAAACAGGATCGCTTCGGCCATAAAGTGATGTTGTCTGTATGATGGAACATCGATGGTATTGTACACTATGAACTTGTTCCTGATCGTCATGCAATTAATACCGATCTATACTCAGAACAACTCAACCGAGTATAGGAAGTTTTGAAGACTCAATACCCTGCTTTGATAAACCGAAAGAGAGTACTCCTACAACATGACAACACTCCACAGCCGATCGGTCTAAGTTAAATAGAATAAAGGATTTGGATGGTATTGAAATTCTACCTCACCCTGCTTATAGCCCGATAATGCGCCATCTGATTAGGTATTATTTCTGTCCATGGCTACATTTCTAAGGGGAAGACACTTTGACGAAGAAACATTCCAAGATGTCAAAATTTCCTCTCGTGACTTTTTTGACTCCAATCCCCGAGGTTCAGAAAATTGAAAACCTGGCAAAAAGATAGCAGGTTGTTATTGAAAATAACGGTCTCTACTTCAATGAATATATATATATATATTGTTTCTATTGTTACGTCGTACCCAGACGCTGTTTGTGTTCTTTGTCTGATCAGGATGGCACAAAGTTACACACGTGAGTTTGAAGGGATGCAGCAAAAGTTAGCCCCTTATTATACGTGCCACTAAACAGAAGGCGTACAATAAGTGGGACTTGCCTTCAACTGCGTCAAAAGGATCCTTTGCGCCGTGGATGTCACTCTTGTGAATCATTCTGTTCCACACTTTACATGCCCAGCCTGAGCTACACCGCCATTTAGGTGTCGGCAAAAATCGGCAGTCGGGCCGCTGGTAATCAAACAGGAAGGAGCTCGGTCGGTCAGTTACAGAAAAAGAACAATTATTTTAAATTTTTAAAAGTCGCAATAATTATCCCAGCTCACTCAAGTCATCCACCAGCACACCTAGATCGACGCGGCACCAATTTTTATCAACAAAACTAAACGACCAAAAGATGGACGACCAACCCTAACGTCGTCTGATTACCGAGCCGAGATCCTATCGAATCTCTGCCACAACCTCGATTGATCTGCCATTTTTCCCCGACTTCTGTGGACACTTCTGGAACCCACAGGATATGGTTTTACTTTTAAAAGAGTAGTTATTCTCATCATTGCCTAGTGCGGGGAAAACATCACCATCTATCCCACACAACGGTCCTCCTACCACTCACCAGTCGCGACTGCACAAAAATACCATCCAGCAAGTGTCGGCTTGCTCCACCCCCATAAAGAAGAATCCAGAAGAGGGATAAATTACTAGATATATATATATATATATGTAGCTGAAGTGTTATGAGATTTGAATGTGTAAAAAGTTTGTTTATTTATCCATAAATAAAATATAAATATCTATAAAAGGTGTAGCCAGTCAGCAGTGGTGGTCTCCTGAAACCAACCCAACAGTAAGCTTCTTGATGTGTTTTGTAGCTAACAAGAGATAGTGAGAAATATCTTGGGTATTTTTACAAATAATATGTGAATTATCAATTCAGTTTGTTGAACATCATAATTTAGCTAATATCAATTTAATAATTTATGTTTGAGATTTGATGATCAGGTACATTTTGGATTCCCATTTTTTGTGCCAAAATATTATAGGAACATAGTGGAAGAAAAAAATACAATCCAAGTCTGAATCAGCATTTGTTCTTTAAGGAAGTTCAATTTCTATGGCACTCCACTGTTCAAGTTTTTTTTTTTTTTTATATTAAGGTCACACAAGGTCCAAATAAATAAATTGAGTGTGACATGTTTTGGTGACAGTGTTATTAACATTATTAGATAAAAAAAATTAGTACTGAATCTGTGTGTACAAAAGTCTGATGATGGTAACAACCCTGTAGCCAAAACATTACACAATTTTTTAATTTGGATTTGGTTTTGTTACCTTGTGCTTCTAATCAAATAGGATGCACTTGGAAGGTTTTTCTATCTAAGATTACTTAGCAAGAGATTGTGCTACAAAGTGAGAACTTAATATAAATAAGATGCATTAGTGCCCCATCTGTTATCAGAAATTTGAACTGTTTTGAAACATATATATTTTATATAAAATAATTTTCTACTAAAATGATAAAAATAATGGGAGGGCCTGGCTCATCAGTGGTGAATCCTCCCAGCAGTGTCACCAGTTTAATCTAACATGTCGCTCTATTATTGTATTTTTCGGTTTTGCTTTTATACTGACATGGAAGATCAACTCTTGGAAAAGGTATTTTTGACAAACTATGGACATTGGGGCTTTGAAGACAGAAAAAAGTTGTGAATTTATAATTATTCTTATTTCTACTGTCCTAAAAGTTAATATCCATAGTTTGTCTAAAATACTTTTTCCAAGTGTTGATCCTCCATCATGTCAGTATAAAAGCGAAACAGCAAAATATCATAATAGAGCGGTATGGTAGATTAAACTGGCGAAACCACTGGGAGGGTTCACCACTGATGAACCAGGCCCTCCCATTATTTTAATCATTGTAGAGAGGCAGTAAAAATTATTATATGTCAAAAATAGTTCAAATTTATGAAATGAGAATTGCTTGAGAAATAAAGATAGAAATTTGTTTGATAAAAGTTAAAGGGATAGTTACTCACCTTTATGCTATCTATGGGGTAAAACTTTTTACAGTTTGAAGGTGAGATGACACTGAGAGTGTGGGGCAGCGGATTACGGTCTTCACATTTCCTTGGGCCGTGTAGATGCTGTCAAAGCCTAGCCTATATAGGGCAATATACCGGTCCCTCATTTTGGTGTAGAACTCCTGACCCCCCTCGTGATACTGAGGTCCCAGTTGGCAAGCATAAATGTCGGACTTTTTCTCCCAAAGACAGTTCATTCCATCTTTCACACCAATCAACACAGTTGCAGCAACCAACATGGCAAAGCCAACTATTCCACTTTTGGATCGAAGAGAAGCTTTGCCAGCATTCAGTGCTCTCATTAAGGAAGATGTCAAAATATGTGTTAGAGGGAAAAACATTCCTACGAGATAAAAATTGAGTAAAACCCTAGGTTTCTGTGTCAAGTAAACCTCCTTAGCCACACCAAACTTTTGGGCTTCTGGACTGAGGATGATAGAAAGTAAGAATTTCTCTCCGTCCTCTGACAACCAGTCTAGAGACTTCTTGGTGACTGGCAGCACGATGGAGGAAGGCTGAACATCCAGAACAGATTGGTACTGGAAGTAGAAGGGCAACCCTATTATGGCCTTTTTAATAGCGGGAGATCCTACACTAATGATATTTTGCCCAAAACAATTGAAAAATTCATATCGAGAGGGGTTCTTGACTTTCATGTCTTCCAGAACCTGAAAAACAAACAAAATAAATATAAAATGGTATTTTTCAATCCTCTCTCTCAAGCTATATATTTATACAAAAACATTAGCCTGTGTTGGACATACAAAAAATAATATATTATGAGGATATTTAAACTGAAACAAAATTTGTTGCAAAAAAAAAAAATAATAATAGTGTTAACTCGAAGCTTTTTAAAATTCATTTTTAATTTGCATAAACTAACTTTTACCTATTATTTTGTTTTGCATGGTATTCTGCATAGAAATTCTAGCTATTCATATGTGATACTTTATCTAAAAGCCTATTCGTGTTTTCTATTTTAAGCTCTTTTTCTGTCTACTTTTGTGTGTGGAAAGTCTCTTTTGCAGGAAGCTTTACTTTTTCATATTCTACCTCAAGAAGAGTGCAACAAAATCACATAAAATGCTCTATAGCACCTACAATTCTCCTTCATTAAGAATCTATCTATCAAGAGTGGCTTAAACTATTTAAATCTTGAGATTTTTATGTCGAAGACAAGGAATACAGAAAGCTGCTCAAAAAGCTTTAGGATGAAAAAAATGCAAGCTTTACTTGATGAAGATGTACTCAGACTTAACACAGACTTTAATTCAACAAAAAATGCTGTTCCTGTGGGGTGTTGAATTACAGAAAAAATTATCAAAAAGCACTTTATTATTAGGGAATCATTTTTTCTTGATTGAAAAAATTAAATCAATTATAAGAAATCAACAGGGCAAAACCAAGCTTGCTGCTTGGAATTGAAAGAGTGATAGAAATTATTGTTTGTTACCTCAAGGGCAAGTTTTTCATGAGTAGAGGTCAGCGGCATCGGTCCCCCATTCCTGCACAGACATGTCGTAGGTTGAAAAAAACATTTTATTTATACATAAATCAAATTAAAATTTGTAACAAATAATTTACTGGCAATGTGTTTCTTTTCAATGACATCATCAAATATTATCTCTACAGACCTTACTGCAATGATATAAGTTATTGAATGAGTGGGCTTTACTCATCAGTAGTGAACCCTCTCAACCCTTTCGCCAATGATTTAATGATGTCATTGAAAAGAAACACATTGCCAGTAAATTACTTGTTGCAAATTTTATCGAAAGATGGCAATTAAATTTATAAATAAATCAAATTGTTTACTCACAGAAAAAAAAAAAGGAAAATTTTCAGAACTATTTGAAATGAAGTATTAGTAGAGTGTAATTCAATGCTTAGCATAATTCAACCATTTTTTTATATCCGTACCAACAGCCAGAACTTTAAAAGAAAGGATGAAAAAAACCATGAATATGCTCTTGATTTAGATAAAAATGCTGCACTTGTAGAACATAGAAAAATCCACAGGGCTTAATAATTTCAATCTAAAAAAGAAACAAAGCTAGTAATTTATGAGAAAATTTTATAGAAGCCCTTTTTCATTTAAGAGAATTGTGCTACAATAGACAGAATGGAAGAACGAGGAAATATCAATATTTTACAGATGTATTTTTTATTATATCTAAAAAAATAAGTTATTTTTCTATTTAATATTCTAAGAATAATATATTTTAGGGTTCTTAGAAAACTATTTTATTCTTATCTTCTATCATTCAGTACATTTGTCTGATGATGGTAAGACAATAGTGTTACCAAAAATCACACACTATTTATTTATTTGGAATTGGTGTTATTACCTTATGTTTTTGCCATTATACTTTTTTCATTTCTTCTTGAAAGTTCACAAGTTTTTCCTTCTGAATCATGTTAATCAATTGTAGACTTCCCTTCCTTTCAACACCAGTAAGAAGAAGTTTAAAAGATGTTTTGATACTTGTATGAAAAGCACAATTCAAAGTTCTTTGAATTTTTGGAACATGTTTGTACCCAGAGGCTGAAATTGACAATTCTTTCAAAATATTGTTCTCTTAATTCTCTCAACTTGGCCATTTTCTCTTGCAACTCCGATAGTGATATAAAAAAGATCAATTCTTTGATTTTAGCAATGAAAATTTGAAGGCACTCAGCAATTTTCTTTGGAGAGTTGAAGAAGGAAGGTGCAAACACAAGGTGGGGTACTTGGAAGATAATCCAAATGATTGACATTATAATGAAGCCAAATATACAGTAAAAACCCCGCTAAAACAAACCTGATATATAGCAAACCTTGCTTTAAAACAATAATAAACTGAACTATGGCTATAGTGAACCACAGGTTCAGTCCCAATGGGGTTTGCTATAGAGGGGTTTTACTGTATATATTCCCCCTCAAGAAATTAAACCATACATTTCAGCCGAACACTAGAGAAGAATGGAAGCTCTAGTTTCAGTAAGCATTAAAGCTGACACTTAGCATCTGGACCCATTTTTACAGTTTGGCTTCAAAATTGCACGATTGAAGGAAGGCTGAACAACAACTTACCTATAGAATGTAAATAGCTTCTGTACCTTTTCAAGGAAGCAAGTATTCCATGCCAAGACTGTCCCTGCACTTCCAAAGGAAGCAGCAATGGTTAAATGTCGTAGTTGAATTGAGGGTAGTCGCATGGTTCTCAACAACTTCTCTCTCTCCTAGACACACATAAAATTCCACTTCATATTTAAAATTATTTTTTTTTAATGTTTGGTCTTAATTATTGTACACATCATATGTGAAAAAATGTAAGGCCAACTTTAATTTGATCAACACAATAGGACACACTTTAATTTAAATATAAAATCATAGAAACTATCATGAGAAGTTGTTAAACATTTTCATTTGAACAATTATGGACACTTTTTATTTTTCCATTCATCATTATTCTTCACCATTCATTCTTTCATACTTCATACCTAAGGATAGGAATAGTCGCTATTTCTCCTTAAAATAAATTACGATTTTTCGTTCTATAAAAAGAACATTTGCGGTAAAACTTGTTAAATGTCGTTCTATAATCATAGCCGTATTATATTGTATTATAAAGGAATTGCATTACAAAGAAAAAAATAATTGTGTATTTAACTTCACATTTTTATTCTCGAGGACAATGGGAAGATTATATGAGGGATGTAACCCAGAATACACTCCTTCTTTGATTCAGTTTTCAGAGGACCACCACAAAATAAATGCATCAGTAATTATCATAATGAAGTGGGGTGATTTTTTAAATTTGTACCTCATCAATATAACTTTTGGCTGGCAAAAATATGAAGTATTGAAAAATGTAGTTATCCAGATATGAATTGAAGAGGTATTATTTTATTGGCACAACAAAAACATTTTAAATAAGATATTAAATTAAGAAATTAAAAAGATATTTTAAATATATATATATATATATATAAGATATTTGCATAAAATAAATGCCAAAATGTCTCCCAGAGATTTAAAGGCAGGTTCTCACAAAACTGCATATTGTCACAAAGGCTTTCTTTAATTAAAATTTATTGGTAAAATAAATTATGGTAGTAATGTTTGGCTGTACACGGAATATTCAGGAACCATGAATATATTTTAAAAACTTTGATAGGTACAATTTGGATTAGAAATATCCGGTAACAAGACAACCCAAATCTGTGTGTGATGTTTGGTTAACAGCATTGTTATCTTCAGGCAAAAGTAGAGAATGAAAGTTCTTTTAAAAAAATCAGAACTTTGAACCCGAAGATGGCAACAACACTGTTACCAAAACTTCGCACAAAGTTTATTTTATTTTATTTGCTTATCTCTAATACACGTGGTATTACTATAAGTGCACCACATGTCTACACATGTGAAAAGCAGTTCAACTTTACACTTACAAATGTGCCAGAGCCCCATTTGGTTACTTGCACTCGCAGTGGGGTTGGACTTTTGCAAGAATCGGGGGCCATTGGAACATTTTTTTTTTTATCAGAAAAAAGTGCTCAATGCAGGATTTGATCCTGGGTTGTAGCGGTCGAAAACCAACGGTTTAGACCATTCTTCCACCGACCTCCTTGCAAAGTTTATTGAATTGGTCTTGCTACCCCCCACTTGAATTTTCAATCTGAAATTACAATCAATGTATGTATATTGTAATATTTAGTTATTAAATGCAAAAAACTTTATTATGATATGGTCTTATACATTGATTCACCATAAAGTTGGCAAAGGAAAATATATAATATAGTAAAAATAATTAATTAATAAAAATACCTTTTTAAAAAAAGATTTTATTAAAATGCACTAAAAAGGGAAAATAAATATTTTATCTTTTGCCATTGAACAATCAGATTTATATGAGTAAAAGTAAAAACGCCGACGGATGATCATTGTAAATTTCGAGCCTAATTTGATTTAATATAAAGCAATTGATTAATAAGTTTTTATTTACTAAATTCTTTACATCTTCACTCAATAAATGATTGTCCCTCGTAGCTTTCATTTTACTCATATAATTGTTCAATGGCAGGAGCTAAAGTATTTATTTTTCCTTTTTAGTGCCTTTTAATGAAAGCTTTTTTAAAAAGTTATTTTATAACTTAATTATTTCTCTTTAATTTTTAGTCATTACAAATTCATCATAGTCAAATGATTTCTAAATTGCCAAACATCACACAAGAAATAAAATTCACAAAATTCAATGTTTAAATATAAAATCTAACAAAATATTTAAATATGCATATTAATATTAAACCTAGTATCATTAGGAATATAAATATTATGATAATAGATGTGTATATATAACCCAGGTTCCTAGAGCAGTCAAAATATATCTCTAACTATATACCCAGGATGTCAATCAGACCTAAGTTTATTTACAATGGCGGTCAAAGTCTAAGATATTAAATAAAGCATTGAACAGAAGTATTTATTTTAAATAATAATTATTTATAAATAAAAGGAAAAATTCACTGAGGGAAGAGTTTCTTTTTATATATATCAGCAATACAAGGCTCAAGAGCCCTTCGATATAATATGTATACCTACAAATACAATGAAGTAGGTAATATGAGGTAGATATGCAAAAATACTGATTTATATAGTACAGTCAAATCATTGGAAAAAAGCAAAACCTATGGATTATTGGTTAATGCTAATGCTCTATTGAGGTTATGTGATTACAGTAAATAACTAATTGGGAAGCCGAAGATTATTATTTAGGTGGGAGAAATTATACTATGATATATATGTCGGGTAAATCTATGGATCTATTGATTACTTTGAGTTTTTTAGTGAGTAAAGTTTCCAGTACAAGGCGCTTGTTCTTTATATCCTGATAATGGATTGAGGGTTCACTAATATTAAATGAATGGCTGGCTTACCAGCATTTCCACAGCTCAAAGACCCTAAATGAACAAAACAAATAGAAGATTCAAATAAAGATTTTCTTATACTTAAATTTATCATTCTACAAGCAGCAAAAAGACCATACTTTTGTAGAGAGAATTAACTTTCTAAGCTCAAAGGCGAAACTTTACACCGCTCAACAAATAGTCCTATGAACTGTGGATGTAAAGTGGGTGACCAAGATAAGACTTGGGCCCCTCATCATTGTTGTCAAGCTTGTGCTCGGTCTCTTACAAGGTGAATTAAAGTTAAAGGCCATATGTCTTTTGCAGTTCCAATGGTAGGGAGAGAACTAAAAGACCATTATTCAGACTGTTATTTTTGTTCGAAAAACACTACTTGTATTACATCTATATCAAAACATACCATTGAATATCCAGATTTGCCATATGCTATGTGATCAGTTCATCATAGTGATGATTTACTTGTACCATAGTCTCCCGGAAAATGTGACATTTGCTGAGGATGATTCAAATAGTGATGAGCATGAGTCAGATGACACAAATTTAAGATCACATGTTTCATCCGAACCCCATTTATTAACTAAAGAAGATTTGAATATGTGTAATTTGCATTTATCTAAAAAATAGTGAAATTTTAGCTTCTAGGCTAAAAGGTTGGAATCTGCTGCATAAGGACACAAAAGTATGTTTTTTCTGCAACGACAAGTTGAATTTCAAGACTTCTTTTCACAAGAAAATGACATAGTGTACTTCAATGAAGTTGTTAGTCTAATGGATGCACTTGGTCATGTGGTACTTGGTAATACAGAAGATTGGTGTTTATTTGTTGATTTCTCTAAAGTTAGTTTGAAATCTGTTTTCCTTCACCATGGTATTAAGTTCCCATCGGTGCGGATAGCACAATGCATTCAACATGAAAGAAATTAACAAAAGCATGAAACTGCTTTTGAAAAAGGTAGAGTACTACTTATATAGCTGGAAAATCTGTGGTGGCTTAAAAGTCGTTGCTCTCTTGTTTGATTTACTGCTTGTACGAGGTGTGTTCAAAAAGTATCGCGACTTTTGAATTTTCGCGGGTTACGTATATTCGAATTTCGATCTTTTTGTGGCTTTATGTTGGTACTCATGTCTCTCACTTATGCCGACAAGCTCGGCCATTTTGAATGTTTACTTAATTGTTGACAGCTGCTTTGCTTGCAGGTGTTTTGGATCGTCTTCGATTTTTACCTATTAAAAAAAATCGATCAAAGAACCTGTATGAAATTTTGTGTGAAAAACAAAATTAAGTGCGCGGATGCATTCCGAATGTTGACTGTGGCATACGGAGAAGTTTGATTCCTGCATTGGGCACTTTTTTTTATTAAAAAAATAAAATACCCCAGTGGCACCTGATTCCTGCAAAAGTCCAACCCCACCAGCAAGTGCAAGTAACCAAACGGGGCTCTGGCACATTTGTAAGTGCGAAGTCGAACTGCTTTTCACATGTGTAGACATGTGGTGCAGTTACAGTAAAAGCAGTCGCCTTCTTCTACCCACCATGATTATCATGGCCTATACCATGTGTACTAGGGATTAGCAAAAAAAAAAAAAAAACATTAAACTGGGATTAATGAAGAACTTTGTCAAGGCATGAATCCAAATACTGCTGGATTTACCTATTTGAAGCAAATATTCCCAAGTATAAGTGATACGAAAATTAAAGAAGGCATTTTCATTAGACCTCAGATTCAAGAATTGCTGCAGGATGGAAATTTTTGAGATAGAGCTTAAGTCGAAGCAGCAGAATGGAATTCTTATAGAAACATTTGTAAGAACTTTTTGGGAAATGTAAAGGCCGAAAACTACAGTGACTCAGTTAACCCTTAAGCGGTCGCAATGGGTAAAAATTACCCAGAAGGAACTTTTCGAAAATATTTCTATATTAAAAAATATATATATTTAAAATATATTCTCAGTACCTTTCTAAATCTATCTAAAGATTATTATAATAAACCTATAATTTTAATTTTATGACATATATTCATTTTATTAGCATGTTTGGGTCAATTTTACCCAGTGCGACCTTTTGAGTTCTCGTTATTGGGTAATTTTTACCCCAGCGCGACCTTTTAACGCTTTTGGTTATGGTTTGCATAATTAAGTTTCGAGTTACTTTCTGGCTTCTTGTTGTTTGGTTTTGCTGCCCCAAGTGCAATAATACAATCTATTCTTCCAACAATAAGGTAGGATTTATATTTTATTTCCTCTTTTTACATTATTTTACATATGATAAAGCACAATTTGGATAATAGATTATAATAAAAGAAAATAAGACCTAATCCAAATAATTTATTATTTGGATTAGGTCTTATTTTCTTTTATTATATTATTTTACATAAAATGCTTTCAAATGCTGATTTTCTCAGTGATGATAATAATATTCCAAATCCCGATGATGAGGAATCAGAAACTGATGATCATATAGAAGAGAGGAATTGGAGTACAGACACTGAACAGTATACATTATCAGAAGAAGAAAACAATGAGGATCCAAGCTTCAATTACTATATAGGAAAGGACCAAAAGACTAAATGGAAGAAAGCTCTTCCCCCAAAAAATGTTCGAACTTGCAGTGAAAATATTATCACCCATCTACCAGGGGTAAAGGGTGAAGCAAAAAATGCTAAATCGATATTAGATTGTTGGAATCTCTTTATAGATGACAATATACTTGAATGCATAGTTACAAATACTAACATTTACATTAGGAATATTCAGCAGAACTATAGCAGAGAAAGAGATGCTAATTTGACCAAGCTACATGAAATTAAAGCTTTATTGGGAATTATTTACTTTCTTGGGGTCATGAAAGCGAATAAATTGAATACAGATGATGCATGGGCAAGAGATAGTACTGGATTTGAATTGTGTAGAATAGCTATGTCTGAAAACAGATTCCGATTTCTTCTCAGAGTAATTCGTTTTGATGACAAAGCTACAAGAAATGAAAGACTTCGTCAAGATAAATTAGCAGCTGTGAGATTGATTCTTGATACTTTTGTAAAAAATTGCCAAAAGCATTATTCTCCTTCGGAATATATAACGGTGGATGAAAAGCTTGACGCTTTCAGAGGGAAATGCAATTTCAGGCAGTATATTCCGAGTAAACACAATAAATATGGAATAAAATTATTTGCTCTCGTGGATTCAAAAATGTTTTATACTTGTAACTTGGAGATTTATTCAGGAAAAAACCCTGAAGGTCCTTACAATGTCAGCAACAGTCCAAGTGACGTTGTGGAACGATTGTGAGAGCCAATCAAGGGAACTGGCCGCAATGTAACAATGGATAACTGGTTCACCAGTTATTCTTTAGCTCTAAAACTTTTACAACAATATAGACTAACAATTGTTGGTACCTTAAAAAGAAATAAAAAGGAAATCCCCTCAGAGTTTGTCATCAGCAGAGGTAGAAATGTACACACTAGTGTTTTTGGCTTTCAAAGTGAAATGACACTTCTTTCATACAAGCCTAAAGAGAATAAAGTTGTACTTATGCTTTCAACTCTGCACCACGATGCAAATATAGATGATTCAACGGGAGAATTGAAAAAGCCAGAGATGATAATGTTTTATAATATGACAAAGGGTGGTGTAGATATGATGGACGAAATGACAGCTACATATAACTGTGCTAGAAATTCAAGAAGATGGCCCATGGTTATTTTTTATTCACTTTTAAATATTGGGGCAATAAATTCCCAGATAATTCATTTTGCAAATGGCAACGCATCAAAGGTTAAATCAAGACGTCATTTTTTGAACACCTTATCCTTAGATCTTATTGAAGAGATGGTCAAAGTTCGCACAGTAAGCGGAAGAATGCCATGTGAAATAAAGGAAAAGGGATCCGATATTTTTAATTTGTTAGAGCCTGGTCCATCTAAAAAGCCAAAAATAGGAGAAATGAAATGAAATGAAATGCCAGAAAGAAAAAAAGGACAGAAAAACTATTCAACATTGCCAGTACTGTTTTGCTTTTTTGTGTAAGGAACACTCTGTAATAATTTGTCAAGAATGTCATAAAGGACGAAACAAGTCCTAATTTCTATGAAAGGAAGTGATAACTTTCATACAAATTTATATTTTATAACCTATCTTCAATATATATTTTTATTTTCATAAAATAGTCAAATATATCATAAATATTTGATATTTTGATTTGTTATTAATAAAATAAATAAAATATGATTTTTATATCTCAGGATTTTATGTAAAGTTATTTAATAGACAAATCATTATTCTAACATAGAAAACAATAAAAATATTGAAAAGAATATTTGATTTATTTAGGTTTTTAAAAGTGGGTAAATTTTACCCACCGCGACCTTTCAAGGTATAAAAGAGGGCGCGACCGCTGCCGGGTTAATGAACTTTTACTTTCCCTACAAAACACTGGGATGTAACATGTCTCTCAAGATCCATTTCCTGCATTCACAGCTAGATTTATTTCCTGACAATCTTGGTGCAGTTAGAAACAAGCATGGTGAGAAGTTGCATCAAGATATATCAAGCATGGAGAAGCGGTACCAAGGTAAATGGAGTCCCGGCTTGTTGGACACTCAAGAGGGATGTACCACAAGCATAGTATAAAAGAAAATCCACTGTCACTATATACTTTTCAATAAAATAAATATATTTCGTTCATATAGGCCTATAAATAAAAAATATTTTCAAAATTCATGTAGATGTCGCTCAGAAACCTTGTATGATATAAAACACTAATGAAATATTTGGATTCATCACAAAGATAAAATGCTGTTTCTTTTGGGTCAAAACATATTTTTTGTTTAACCAGTGTAATATAATAAGGTCTATGCAAAAATGCTTACATAACATTGTTTACATTTATTACTGTGTTGATCCCAATACTAAAAAAGGCTCTCACACAAAAACCATGGGTGATGGAAAACTTCTGATTAGATTTTTGAGTTCAGCATGAAAAGTTACACATCAGTGTTACCATCAGGTTTTCTTGGGGAAAATGTTGTTGACCAGTGTAATTGAACCATTTTTCAGATCAATTATTAATTGAAATTTTAACATAATGTTTTTTAAGGCACCATTTGGATTATAGATTATAAACACAAGGTATTAAGACCAAATCCAAATAAATAAATAGTATTTTGTCTGAATATGGTAACAACGTTGTTACTGAAACGTCACATGCACACTGTGCTTGAAAGTGTTACATTATGGAGTCACAAATCGCGTTCATAAAGTCACACCCAATTTGTGGCCGGTGCCGCTGGTTGGATAATCAAACTCATGCTGCCACTTAAACAATAAGGTGTCTTGATAAGGCACACAATTTGATTATAGATTAGAACTACAAGGTAATAAAACTAAATCCAAATAAATTAATATGGTATGACCTTTCATTAACAACATTGTTACCGAAACGTCGCACATTATTTATTTGTATTTGGTCTTATTACCTTGTGTTTCAAGATTTAAAAATAATGTATTAAAGCAATATTGTCCCTCACTAAAGTTAATCATGAAACATAAATAAACTAAATAACATAGGTCCAATGGTGTACTCATTATTTAAAATATATTACACGAGCATTTTCTAAAAATATATTAATGAATTAATATTTGGATGTCCTAGGAAAATGTCCCCCAGCTGTGAATGTTGTGATGAAATGACAATCAACTTAACTGACTCAAAAAATAATAAGACCTAATCCAAATAATTTAATAGTGTGTGACATTTCAGCAACAGCATTGTCACCATCATCAGACAAAAGAATAAATACTATTAAATAATAATAATAAAAAAAACTATTAAATTATTTGATTTAGGTCTTATTTTCTTGTATTATAATCTATAATCCAAATTGTGCTTTATCAACTTAACTGAGTATAACAAACTGAAAGCTCTGATCCCATGGGGTGTATAAAGAAGTTATACTACAGATACAGTTAAACTACTTTAATTTGACACCTCAAAGGATCAAAGCTTTCAGCTGAATTAAAGTCAGTCAGATGTCACAACATTTACTGCTAGTGGACTTTTTTTCTTAGCTAACCTAGTTTATTGTTGTGTAACCACGGCGCGACCCTGAACGCCGGACACGTGGGCGCAACTAACACACGCCTGCTATCTTAACTAGAAAGGCTCACGATTTTGAATTTTTTTTTTAAATTTTAATTAATTTTAAACTCTGTGAGTCATCGAACAATAGAGTTCGGCGAGAAATTGCACTTTGACCACGGACCAACTTTCTTGCTTGCTCTCTTTATTTATTTTTGTAGAATTTTCAGGACTTAAGTTCCATTTTGGATCAATGCAAAATGAAGACAGCCCGACCCGCACCGACAGACCCTACAGAGGACCGACCTGAGTGCCAAGAAACTACAGACAAGATGCATCCCCGGACCAGCCCCAACCCTGGCACCAATAAAAAGTTACATCCCTTAGTACGGCCCTGTGACTTCCAGGCTCCCACACAACAATATAATTAAAATGATAATTTATAAAATACTGTTGCAATATATTTTAATTAATAATGGGAATTGCTACCATTGGGACTTTTTTTTTAAAGAAGAGTCGGTGGACGAGTGGGTAACACCCTTGATTCCCAACAGCCATGAACCGGGATTGAAACCTGCGTTGACATTTTGTTTAATATGTGAATAACCTTCACATATTATTCATTGTTGTAAATATCATAAACTAGATTGCTCTTTTTGAGCGGTACCTAATAGAGATTTTGTAACAAGAACAAGGCAAGTTTTTTTTTCAGAATGTTTAATGATCAACTTTTAGTTATGGATAATAATATAAATTGAACAAAGGAAAAATTACAAATACTATTTTATTCTAGGTGGATAAATACAATGGTAAGACATTGAATAAATTTAGATAATAAAGAAAAGGCTAAAGAATTTTTTTTAGTCTTTAATACATCTATTGTTTACATTGTGACTAGTGCACGCTTAAGTTAGGCTTAAATCATCTAGGAGTAAATAAATGGCTTGTCATGTTGGCTCCAATATTTGAGATGCACTTTAACACTTTTAAACATGGTGCACATGCGCCAACTACATCCGTTATATCCCTCATTCCTAAGTATTGTATCTTTAGCATTAAATTTATATTTTAACAAGAATTATATCATTTCAAAATTTGATTTTTAAAAATCAGTCAAATTATTATTTGTTCGAAATAACCATTGCTATTTGATAAGCTGGAGGTGTGTGCATTAAAATACGAATGAATTTCACCAGTGTTGAATTAACTAGGTTACACTGTGTGTGTATTACAAAACTTTTGTAAAAATATTATTTCAATGAGTTAGAGCTAATCATCTAACAGACTTTAAACATAGACTTCAACTGAAAGCTGTGTTGAATTAGATAAGTTAGATAGTTATACATATAATGAGGCATTAGCGCGCCCTCTTTTAAGAAAATTCAAAGCTATTATAGACGCATATGATTCTTTTAAAAATAAAATAACTTCTACTGCCCTTACTGTATCAGTATCACTATAAAAGGATCATTGAAAAATGCAATATAACAGCGGTATGGTAGATTAAACTGGCGAAACCGCTGGGAGGGTTCACCACTGATGAGCGGGACCCTCCCATTAATTTTTCCATTGCACTAAGGGCAGTAGAAATTGTTTTATTTTTAAAAGAATCATACGTGTCTATAATTGTTTCGAGTTATATATATGTACAAAAAAACTTGCAAATTTAATGAGCCCTAATATAGGGGCAGAACTTTTAGTTCCCACTAGAGCTATGATTTGGCTATTTTTTAAACTTTTAAATTTCTATTTTATAATTAAAAGGACAGAAAAAAGTCACATATTAATAATGTCACTTTTTCATTCCCTAACTGATTTATTAACTGACGTTTGCTGGACATGTGATCAGCAGGAGAGACATTGCTGACAGTGTTGGAGGGAAATCTCCAGAGGAAGAGATCGAGGCGAAGGAGACGACAGGGATAAACAGATGATTTAAAACAATGGACTGGACGACACTCCTACGAGGAGATGAAGAGGATGGCGGAGGAAGTATGAAGAGACCATGTGGCCAGCCACCCTCAGTAGAGGAAGACATTGAAGGAAGGAATTGACATATTTCCATACATTAAGGCCATATGTAGGGGATCGGTGGAATGATGGTCTAAACCGTTGGTTTTCGACCGCTACGACCCGGGTTTGATTCTCGCATTGGGCACTTTTTTCTGATTAAAAAAAAAAATGCTCCAATGGCCCCCCGATTCATGCAAAAGTCCAACACCACCAGCGAGTGCAAGTAACCAAACAGGGCTCTAGCACATTTGTAAGTGCAAAGTTGAACTGCTTTTCACATGTGTAGACAATGTGCACTTACAGCAAAAGCAGTCGCATACTTCTACCAACCATGATTATCATGGCCAGTACCACATGTACTAGGGATAAGCAAAAAAAAAAAAGTCTATATGTGAAAACAAAGAAACAAAAAAAAAACCTATGAAAAGATGTCTTCTGTTGATATGTTATCCTGAAGATTTAAAAGGCATAAATGCACTTTTATGTCGAACTAGACGAATGGCCCGGGCAACGCCCGGGTTTTACCCGAGTGCGTATATATTTTAAAAACGTTTTAATTCAAATACTATTCGTTACAATTATAAATTGGCGCCATGGATGTCACTCTTGTGAAACGTCCCGTTCCAAACTGTGTGTTTTTAAAATGTTTTAATTAAAATACTATTCGTTACAATTATAATTTGATAATAATAATAATAATTATCATTAGATAATGATAATGATCATAATGATGATGCGCGCGTTGATGACCAAAATCTATCCGTGAACTTCACACAGACAGAATAAGGCAATTATATAAGTAGATTTGAAAATAAAGAATCCTAAGCATAACTCTATTGATAATATACAGTAAAACCTCCATGAAGGATAGCTGTCACAACAAAATTACAATTTTTATCAATTAGCAACTTTCTGGTATAATAGGACACCTCTCTCTAAAGGACAATTTACCTCTGCAAATGAGACAACGACTACTGTTATCAAAAAGGTTTTAGTCCCTAATATAAATCAAACGAATAAAAATATATTGGGTAGAATAAACCTTTATGGTTCCCCACATTGTTTACACTGCTGATTGTCATTATTATAAAGGTTTATTAATATAAATTGTATGCTTTTTATTTAATTTTATTATTCATGTTATTTTATTTACCTTACACAACACCCATTAATGGTAAGGTTCAGAGTATTGCATCTTTTCCTGACAACTAAAAGTTGGATGTGTTAAATGCCAATATTATTATAATATTCAGAATTAAATTATATTATATATTAATATAATAATAAATGCAATTTTTGGTAAAATATGTACGATGATTAGAAACATATATAAATTTTAGATAGAAAATACTTATAGATACCTTACCCTAAATTTGGATGTAATTGTAACTTTTGAAGGTGATATCTTATCTGGTCTATTTAACGAAAGTTTGAATTAGCACATGCATTTAAGGAATTATATTTGTTTACCTTTGAAAAAACTTTTAATTGATTTTGCAACACGGAAAATTATTTTTGACCCAAAGTTTTAGAAAATAAAAGACAATTTGGTCAAAGATGTTTTTATTTTTTGACAGTTCGACAAAAATATTTTATCTCGTCTTTACTCTCTGGGGCTGAAGATATCACTAATATCATCAAAAATAAAAAAAGTATTAATACAAAATTAGACTTCTCCCATCCCAATAAGACAATATCCCAGAACCATAAATATCCATAAATTCCAAAAACATAATTTTTTTTTATGGCTCAAAGAAAATAATTATACCACTAAACCTATCACTTTCGATTTAAATATTTTAAAGGCAATGGCATATATTTTGATCACGAATATTTTTTTGAAGCTATCTATTTAATTGCCTATATATTTTTCTAATGCGTACACACGCCAATATTTTATTTATTTTCTTTTGTTTTTTTATATAACTTCAGTTTTTATTATTAATTCATTTTTTGCGTATATAAAAGCTTGCAGTACTTTAAAAATGCATTACTCGACAACCAATTTTCCATATCCAAATAATTACTGGGTAACTATGGCTTGCACTCTCAATAATTTTTAAATTTTAAATTTGCGGTCATTGGTAAATATTAAAGAGTTAAGCTAATAAAATGAAAAAGATTTTCTTTAAAGAGTGCAAATATTGTTATTAGAATAAAAATGGCATTGAAGTATAAAATGTTACCTTACTGTAATAATGAAAACCTATATGTATAGTTGTCTTTGTTGGGACACCTCGTGACCATAATATGCCAAAGTAACCCAGAACCCCACCTAACCTAACCATATCCCACCTTTGTCCATTTAAGTTACCAACCTTTATTTTTAGGCCTAAATGTCCTTTTTTTCATCTTTATTGTTTGAAACAATTTTCTAAGGCAATTTATTGAATAAAAAGGCATGTTTTCTTTTTAAGCGTTTGAAATAACAAAAGCTATAATTATTATTATCTTAATAAGGTATTTCAGGAATATTGCGTATGGGTGTATGAAAAAAATACATTTCTTGACATTCTTTTTGGTTAATAATGATTTTCACTTATAGAAGTGTTAGCATGTCAATGGTCTGCCCTTGAGGTACATGTTGACCTACATGATGAAGCTTTTCATAGTATGAAGGAGATATTTACATGGTACGAACAAGTTAATTTTAGAGTAAAAGGTTTTTATATTTAATTTTTTTTAGGGTAATTTCTAGATTTTTTGAACCTTTTTTTTTTTTTGTTTGTGTAAATTTATCAAAATGTAAGAGCATTTGTGCATCCTTTTTTTTTTTTAAACTCAGCCTTTGTTTTTAGTAATTTTTATAGACTTTTATTTTAGTATAGATTTAAGACCTACTTTTATGATTAAAGAGATATCCATTTCTTCAACTAGGAGTTAAGATTTTGTGTCTCAGACAGTGAAGCACCTAAAAGACGAGATTTAGGCTCTCTTGGTATCCATCACTGTGAGCAATCTTTATGAAGCAATGTTGAATTAGTTGGATAGTCAGTGTAGTAGTTTTTTTAAAAATAGGATTCTAGGATTTATAATATGGTTTAATTTGAGGATTTTTCCTTTTTTTTTTGTTTTCTCTTTGTCGCTTATTGTAAACACAGGACGGACGGGATACAGGCCCTCTAGATAGCTTTTACAGTAAATGATAATATTTTTTTTAGGTTAAATAGATAGGATTAGATGAATATTTGAAGATAGGATTTCTATTTTTTTTATGAACCTTGCACACTTTTTTTTTAATGTTAGATTACTATTTTGGGTACCGAATGACCAAATTGGTGGTAATTAGTACAAGTTTATTTTCTTTTGTGAGTTTATGGAGGTGGACCATAACTAGATTTTCTTTGGTATAGAGCACTTGTGCTTATCTCCCTGAATTTAGTTTTTGAATAGTTGTTTTGTTTGTTTAATGTTAGACCTGGACAAATTAAAATATTGGTAGGATAGGATCTTGTAACTTTATATAAAATGTGTTAGGACCTTAATAGTTTGATCTACCATCAGGGATTTGTAAACTCACTGACAATCTGATATGTCTGCTTAGGCAGAGTTTCTTCACTTCATGTGGAGGTATAAATTTGATTTCAATTTTTTTTTCTTTGTTTATATATGTTAGGTTCAAACTTATCTTTTTTTTAACTGGATTTTTTGACCCTGGATGAGATATAGGCTCTCCAGCTAAGTTTCTCTTTCTGTGAAGAAAGCACTCGTATGGTTGTGGGAAATGTCATTTGTCATGTGCTCTGGGAGCACACACTGTATGTCAAGGGAGAGAGTCCCATGAATTTTTTCTTCTGACTGCTCTGGGAGCAGCAGTTGTGTTGACCATGTGAAGGTCTTTGTCCTCCGCCTGAAAGTCCCGAAGGTGTGAGAAGCTCTAGCTTTGGGCAGCTAGAGGACAAATGGCATAGTCCCATGTAAACTAACAAGTACCTGAGTGTCAGTTTGTGATTATAGATTTGGTCTTGAACCTTGAATACCGGTTCGAAAGAATTTTTTTTTAAGGTTTATTATAAAAAAGTAGGGTAATTTTTGTGTGTGTTTTAAGGTCATTAAAAAAAAGGAGGTATATATACCTTAAGGTTAAGCTATAGGTTTAATATTTTTGTGAAGCAGGATTTTTTTTTTTAACAAAGGGTGTTTTCAGTTATGTGTGGCCATGCGAGGTCAATGTACCGAATAATTTAGGTAGACAACTAGTCTAACCATATAAAAGGTTTCAGTTCAATTTTTAATCAAAGATTCAATTAGTTTTACCAGAATGAGTTGTGTGTGGGATCAAAGTGTTTTAAATTACTGATTTGAATTACCCTATTAAATATTAGTAGAAAGAAGCGCATTAGATTTGAAATTTGTCTTTTCCCCCTGATACCTTTAAGTATTTTAGGACTTTTTTTTGGCTGTTACATTATGAAAAATGCATATATTGGATAATTGTTATTATTTGAAAAAAAAATGAATTGCATTTGCATACGTGTATACCATAATATTTTTTAAATTTGTAGATTTATGATTTTAGAATTTTTGAGTTTTTTTTTTAATGTGCATTCATCACTTCACCTTAGCACCCAGGGTGGATTTGAGTGATTAATTAATATTTGAGTATAGATATACTATTTTTTGTAGTAAATATTTTCTTTTATGTATTTTTTTTTATTTTATTAAGTTTCCTCACTCTGTGTTGGAAATTAATTTTCCTTTTTATTTTGTAAAATTAATTTTTTGGCAGGGAGGATTGTTGGGACACCTCGTGACCATAATATGCCAAAGTAACCCAGAACCCCACCTAACCTAACCATATCCCACCTTTGTCCATTTAAGTTACCAACCTCTGGTGATTGCGAGGTGTTGAGATGGAGCCTGAAGCCACCTTTAGCCTTGGCAGCACTAAGCCAGAGACCGAGATCCCCTTCCTGGTGGTCAAGTCACCTGACCTGTGGTGGATGACCTGGCCCCACCAACACCAGGATAGTCCAAGATGGACTCAGACACCCCTTCCTGGTGGTCAAGACACCTGACCTATGGTGGATGACCTGGCCCCACCAACACTAGGATAGCCTGAGATGGACTCAGACACCCCTTCCTGTTGGTCGAGCCACATGTCCGATGGTGGCCGACTTGACCACAAGCCAGTCCAAGATGGACCCAGACGCCCCTTCCCTGTAGTCAAGCCACCGACCTATGGTGCTTGACCTGACTCCACCACGAGCCCTGAACCTTTCCCAAGCTGACCCCAAGATGCCCAGAATCAACAATAATAATAATATTTTTTAAAATCATTTTTTAATTCAATATTTTCATAATTTTTATTATTATTTTTTTGTGAATATATCTTTAATAATTTTATATTTAATTTATTTTATCATTTTTAAAGATGCCTTTTTAATTTTTTATTTTCATAGAAAAAGAAGTGATGATAGCCTTGGGGGGTGATTTCAGCAACACTGGGACAAGGGACGCGGGATATTTACATTCTGGAAGATTGACAATTTTGATATTGACATTCGGATTTTTACATTTCTTTTTATTAACAAAAAATTTGATTTTTTTTTTTTAGAAGAAAAAAAGACTTGGAGTTGCGGAGGGCGGAGGCCGCTGACTGCGGCCTTGGCTGCCCATTTTTTTTAATGATGGACACTGGGTGGCTGGATGACTAGGTAGGTTGGGGGATAATGGGACTTTGGCACGATAGGCCCTTTTTTTTTCTTTTGTATAAAGTTTAAAACTCCTCCCTTTTAACCTTATCTGCAGTTTTTTTTTCTTAAATATATATATTTTTAATCTTATATGCGCGTGATATTATTCAAGTATTTTTTCTTCGTTTTATCTATATTTGTAGTGCATTGAAAATTTATTTTATTAGAATAAATAAAATATGTTTAACCAAAAAATTGATTGGTTAATTTCCCCATCAACATAATTGCTAGCCGGCACAGCTTTAGGTCTCTACATGTGCCATAGGTGAATAAATTTGTGGTCTGCTTTTCAGCAGCCACTGGCGCCCTAATATATGGACATGTAGAGATCTGGAAATAGTAAAAGTATAAAATCATCATTGTTTTTAACAATGACTTTCTTCTTCCATTATACCCAAAAAAAAAAATATGAAATGCTCTCGAACTCATCATCTTTAAAGGATAAAATGTTGTTCAGAAAGTGCAAACCCTATAAATGAAAAAAAAAAATTAATTGAAAAATAGTCTCAAAAGTGTTAAAATCTTTTTATATGCACCACTTTTCCTAAAGGTCATTTGAAAAGATTTATTCAGAGGCAGGAACTACAAAACCGCGTGATAGAATTTTTTCAATTTAAGATTCCAAGGATTATTTACAAAAATGAATAGGTTTTGAATGATAAATTTCGCACAGGCATGAAAGATTAAAATATAATTTAATTATGTGTCAACATAATAAAGAAGACTATAGTGGCTACTACATCTTATTGAATTGATCAAAATTTTATGTTCTTTTTTGAAAAATAGAAAAACGATTTTCAAGTATAATAATCTGAAAGTGTCAAAGATATTAACAAAGGGCTGTCCTCAGGGTGGACCATTGTCTCCTTGTTATGGCTGATATATTTAAATGATCTGCTAACTAATTTGCAATCACCAAACTCTGAAATCATTTGCTATGCTGATGATGTAACTATTATATGTTGGAATAATGGGTTAACAAATCTAAAAAAGTCGATTGAGTTTAATTTGGAAAAGATAGATCAATGGTGTAATGATAATAAGCTGAATATCAATCTTGATAAAACTAGTATTTTACACTTGCACAATAAAGACAAAATTTCAATTAATTTTAGAGACAATATTATTATGCCATAGAAGAAATTAAAATTCTTGGAATTACGATTGCGAATCATAGATGGAAAAACAAATTGAATTTTGGCCCTCACCTTAACATTATACTAAACAAAACCCAAAGATTGAAAAACCTTCTTTTTCAATATGTGGAAAATCTTGGGGTCTTAGCACCCAAAAAAGGCTTACACTTTATAAATATATAATAAGACCAACGTTAACTTAGGGAACAGAAATATGGTTTCAATTTATTAGCAAAAAATATAAGTACAAACTGAACTCAATGCAATATCAAATTCTGCTATGGTGTACCCAAACATATAAAACAACCAGTTATAACTGTGTTCACACCTTAGCCAATATTCCTTTGATCACTGATTATATGGAATCTATTATTATAGGTTATATATGAGTTGAATAATTTTTCAACAGAAGATAAACAATTTTATGATTTGTATATTCCAGGTATACTCAAAGATTTAATTATATCAAGTATTAATTTACTGAAAAAGAATACTAATCAAACATTTCAAAGTTTCTTTCCTTATGCAATTCCGAAATATTTTCGACCAAACTATTATAATTCACAATTTATAACGAACCATGGAAATTTTAAGGGATTTTTATCAAAAATTGGAGCGAGTGAAGACTCTAGCTGTCATTGTGGCAACGATTTCCAGGACTCGAGACACCTACTGCTGGAATGTCAACTCTTCTTCACCGCTAGACAACAGACAAATAATGTTGTAGATCTATATCAATTTGTAAATAGCAGAGAGAATTATCATAAGTTTAATTATTTTAGTGAATATATTCATGATTTTCTTTCAAACCTGAAAGGTTCAGGTCCCTAATATATATATATATTTTTTTCTCTTTTTATTTCAATTACTTTTTTTTTGTAAAAATTTTATAACTGTTTCTGTTTAAAAATGTAAATCGACGCAATTATCCCTAGCCGGGATATCGCGTTTGTGTGTTGAAATAAATAAATAAATAAATATTAAAATCATAATTATATATATAAATATATATATATTAAAAAGCACATGTGCTCGTGGGCAGGTAATGCCTTCTTTATTTTTAATATCAACACCTGACCCACTTTTTTTTCTATTGTTTTTTCATGTGTTAAGCGTATTTACGCAAATTTGGCCTTAAATACCTATTTCTTGATTTCTAAAGAAGCTTCTGGGACCAAAAATCTTTTGGGTCGCAGTGGTTACAGCCTACTCCACGCTGACGAGCGCCAACAGCGCGAAACGCGTTCGTGGATGGCTTTTCTTGATTTATCAAGAAATTGGGTTGGCTAAATATCATGGAGCAAGTTAAATAAACGTTTAGTTTATTTTGGCTCCACTAGATGGCGCTCTACCATCTAAAAAGCACATGTAATCGTGATCAGGAAATGCCTTCTTTATTTTTAATATTTATTTTTAAAATAATTAAAATAGAGAAAAACTACTGAGGAGCAGTTACGCATCATATGCTGGGTAGAAGATGTTGGGCCAGATTTTCCACCAAATAGACCCAACAATGATGTAAACATTTACATCATATATATACACAGTGTCTTGTCGAAAGTGTTTGGTGTCCAGATGGAGATCCCACCACGGTGGCCGACGGTGCTCTAAAGGTCGAGGCAGGGGAGGACGCCCAATCGGAGATGACTCTGGTGGCACCGTGACCAAGATACCGGCCAACCCTCCACAAAAGAACAACAACGAGGCGGATTGGAGAATGAAGAACCGGAAGCAACCCTGGGCGTGTACTCCAAGACGCCCAGCTGGAGATGACACCTATGCCTTTAGAGTCCAGAAAGGTGGAGATGACACATATGCCTTTAAAGATCAGGACCCGGAGGAGATGACACCTATGCCTTTAAAGTCCAGAAGGCTGGAGATGACACCTATACCTTTAAAGTCCAGAAAGGTGGAGATGACACATATGCCTTTAAAGACCAGGAGCCGGAGAAGATGCCCAGCTGGAGATGATACCTATGCCTTTAAAGTCCAGAAGGCTGGAGATGACACCTATGCCTTTAAAGTCCAGAAAGGTGGAGATGATACATATGCCTTTAAAGACCAGTAGCCGGGGACGACACGGGTCCTGCCCAAGGATCCAGAAGCCCATTGCAGAGAGGTCCAGCGGAGGATATACAAACTATGTACATATGTTATCTAATGTCAATCACCCTTTTATATGCAATGAAACGTCCAAAATCATATTACCTTTAGGGAAATTTCAAGCCCATTCTTTATTCTAAAATGAATAAAACCAATTAAATACATACCCAGATCAATTTTATTATTATCTCAAGCTTTCTTTTAATAAGAAGGAGTCTAATTTCGGATTTCTTAAAGAAGAAATTACTTTAAATTTAAAGAAAAATTTTTATATTTTATTATCCTTATTTTATCAATTTTTTATTATCTCAAACTTTTATTTTAAAGAGGAGAAGTTTAATTTCGAATTTCTTAAAGAAGAAATTACTTTAAATTTAAAATAAAATAATTCCATATTTTATTATCCTTATTTTATCAATTTTTTATTATCTCAAACTTTTCTTTTAAAAGAAAGGGAAGTTTAATTTCGAATTTCTTAAAGGAGAAATTATTTTAAATTTAAAGAATTTTATTTTATTTTATTATTCTTATTATTATTTTTAAATATTCTTTTAAAAAAGAATATTTTTCTTAATTACTATTATTTTTTTTTAAAATAATATTCTAAGAATATTATTTTCTTTTTATTACTCTGTAGGAAAATTGACGATTTACCTTGGGGGCGTTGTTTGAAAATGTGCTGAGAAGATGTAAGAAAACATCTACCTATGTTTCCCCACGTGACGCAGCGGAGCGTGACCTCGGCTGCACGGGTGAGTCAGTTGTTGTTGAGCTCTCTGATGGACGGACATTAAAACATGGTGGCAGCGATAACTGGATAAAATACGAACCCGTATATCGCAAAATATCGATTTTTGCTTATCTTGGAAGATAATTCAACATGGCTCAGATTCAACCTCCAGAAACTTTCGACTTCTCGACTCCCAACGAATGGCCCAAATGGAGGAAGAGATTCGAACGATACCTCGTGGTCAGTGGAATGAAGAAGAAAGAGGAGGCGGACAAGATCGATTTGTTCATGTACTTGATGGGTGACCGCGCGGATGATATATTCAGGACATTCAAGTTCGAAAAGGAGGAAGAGGCAACGAAAATTGATTCCGTCCTCAAGGCGTTCGACAGCCACTTCTGTGTCAGAAAGAATATTATCTACGAACGTGCGAAATTTAATTCAAGAATCCAAGAGGATCGGGAGCCAGTGGACGAATTCATCACTTCATTGTACAAATTGGCTGATAGTTGCGAATTTGAGGGTCTTCATGAGCAGTTGATCCGTGACCGAATTGTGGTTGGAGTGAGGGACAAAGCTTTATCTGAAAGAATGCAGTTGGACAGCGAACTGACTTTGGAAAAGGCGGTGAAAATGGTTCGACAGCAGGAAGCAGTTCGACAGCAGCAGGTCGACCTGCAGCGTCCCTCAACAAGCCAAAAGGTCAATCAGGTGAAGTTCAACTCGAAGAAACAATCACCGAAACAACAACAGCAACCTTCGAGGAAGAAGGAGAAGTCAGCCAAATCAAGATCACGATGTCCAAAATGCGGAGGTTTCACCCACAGGGAAGGACAGGCTTGCCGTGCTGAAGGACAAAAATGTAACCTGTGTTCAAAAACAGGCCATTTTGCAAATTGCTGCCCAGATAAGCAGGCGAAGACTGCGGAAGTCAAAGCTGTTTCTGAACTTGATGAAGAAATTGGTTTTCTCCTGGAGGTCTCAGCTGTGGAGGATTCATCTAATCTCGATGATGATGAAGGCGAATGCAGGAGGCGATGGACAGCAGAAATCCAAGTGAACGGGAAAAAGGTGAAGTTCAAGCTCGACTCCCAGGCGGATGTTACATGTGTTCCTCTGTGTCTCTTCAAGAAGATAATGGGACAGCAAAGACTAGTGAAAAGTGATATCAACCTTAGAGCTGCTGAATTTTCCGAACTTCAGACTGTGGGTATGTTTATATCAACGCTGCGAAATGGCAATTATGAAATCAAGGAGAAGATTTATGTTATTCGTCGTTTGAGTGAACCTCTTCTGAGTCGCCGGGCATGTGAGCTCTTGAACCTGGCGAGGCGAATTGAAGTGGTTGCGACGAGAATTAACCCGATCGAGGAATTTCCCGAAGTATTTGAAGGACTGGGACAGATCGGAAACCCTTACGAAATCAAATTGAAACCTGGAGCAAAACCATATGCTGTGCATACTCCTCGACGGGTACCAATACCTTTGATGGAAAAGCTCAAAACAAGATTGGAAGAGCTCGACAAAGACCAGATGTTGTCGAAGATTTTTGAAGCTCAACAAGAAGATACGACCCTGAAAGCAGTAGTCAACTACCTTGAGCAAAGCTGGCCAGATAAGAAGAAGATGTCACAGGCTCTGCTCTCTTATTGGCATGTCAAGGATGAACTCGGCGTTCAAAATGGACTACTGATGCGTAGCTGTCGTCTTGTTATTCCAGCAAGTATGAAACTGGAGATCCTAGATAAGTTGCACGCTGGGCACTTCGGGATTACAAAAACAAGACTTCGCGCACGTGAGACGGTATGGTGGCCTGGAATTTCAGAGGAGATCGCGGAAACGGTCAGAAAGTGCAGTGTCTGTATCCAGGAAGCCGTCTCAAAACATGAACCTTTGATACCAACCAACTTTCCTACACGACCGTGGCAAAAGATTGGAATGGATTTGTTCAAGTTCGAGAATAAGTGGTATCTAGTCGTCATTGACTATTATTCGCGCTTTCCTGAAATGATTCAACTGGATCGGCTCACAGCCAATGTGGTGGTGCGTAGTTGCAAATCCATATTTGCCCGACATGGAGTGCCAGAAACTGTTGTAAGCGATAATGGGACGCAATTCGGAGCTGCTCGTGAATTTTCAAATTTCGCAAGGCAGTACGGATTCACACATGTCACTTCAAGTCCTCGATTCCCGCAGAGCAATGGGATGGCAGAAGCAGGTGTGAAAATTGCTAAGTTGATCCTCAAGAAAAATCAAGACCCATCGCTTGGACTCCTGGAGTATCGATCGACCCCTTTGGAGAACGGTTACAGCCCTGCTGAGCTTCTCATGGGACGTAAACTCCGAACGACCTTGCCAATTGCACCAGATAATCTTAATCCAAAGTTGGTGGACTCTCAGACCCTGAAAAGAAAGGAAGGGAGAAGGAGAAAGGATATGAAATCCAGATATGATCGACGCTGCGGAGCTACGGACATGGAGGAGCTATCCGAAGGTGACACGGTTTGGATTACAGATATGCGAACCTGGGGGATTGTAAAGAAGAAAGCATCGACACCAAGGTCGTATATGGTTGATACTCCAGTTGGGACTTTACGTCGAAACAGGTTCCATCTACGAAAAGGATATGCAGTGCAATATCCAGCCGACCCATCGACGCCGACCTTTTCGGGGGAGGAACTGGTTGAAAATGAAAAGACCCCAGTTGTGGATTATCCCTCTAACGACTCAGAAGACGGCCAGATAAGAACCCGGAGTGGACGAATTGTTAAACCTGTGGATCGCCTTCATTATTAATTATATTATGCATTTAAAGTTTGTAATGTATATATATATTTCAAGTCTTAAAAAGGGGGATGTGCTGAGAAGATGTAAGAAAACATCTACCTATGTTTCCCCACGTGACGCAGCGGAGCGTGACCTCGGCTGCACGGGTGAGTCAGTTGTTGTTGAGCTCTCTGTATAGATGGACTTTAAAACAGAAAATAACGGCAGTTCTTATCGAGTTTTTATCGGGGGAAGATGACCAAAACGGGACGTCCTGGGCCATAGGGGCTGCCAAGACAAGTCTGAGAATGGTATGTAGAGAAAATATTTGGTAAGTCCAACCACATCATATGTTTTTAAGGTGTAGACCTAAAGAGGTCCGTGTAGAAAGAATGGTAATAGCCATGATAGATAGTATTTTTTTTTGGTAGATTCGACTATTTAAGAAATATAATGAATAGAGATATAAATCCTTTATGTTCTTTTTTTTTTAGTCATCTTGATTGATCATTTTATCTAGATGCGGTAACTTGGTTGAAATACCAAATTGTAGGTTCTCAGTCAATTTTCTTTTATAGGAATTTTATAATTTGCAAAAGAAATTAAACTTTTTTTTAAGCCTACTCATGCTATCTACTGATAATGAAAAATTTTCTTGTAAATTCCATAGGGGTGAATAAATTTTAATGTTCAATATTTTAAAAGTGTGTTGGTATCATTCTATCCATAATTAACTACAAATCACATGTAAATCCTTGGTGTGTATTATATTTTTTCTGTGTGTATGTGTTTAAATAAAATCCACTGGAATATAATTGGAAATGAGCTAGACCGGATTAGAAATAGAGACGTCCTCAAATGGGACGTAAGAAGAGATCTTACATTTGGCGCCCGCCGCGGGGCGAGTTACTGTTGGAAATTGCAAAGCAACTTTGCAAGAAGTAAACCCTACGACCTGAGATAAAAATTCATGACTCTGCCACATATTACGATAGGCTTAAAATAAAACGGCGCGCCATATCTAGGCACTTCCTTATGAATTTTGCTGGGTAATTGTTAGTATATAAAAGTTACGTTAGGCTTAAAATAGAAATTCACAAAGAAGTTTAATGTTTAATTTACCCATTTTAGTGTATTTTTTTCCATGTTTTTAAAGCGAGCTTTGTTTAATATTCAAGATATGCGTTATAATGGCGTACAATCGTTTTGAGTCAATATTTTATATTTTGTTCAAGACGCCTTTCCATATTTTGCACACGTGTAATTTTATACCTTTTATTCGAAATTGTCTCTCACCCACTTTAAAATACATTGTAATGGTATACAATCGTTTTAAGTCAATTATTTTTATTTGTTTTCAAAGGATCGTTGATTTTTACAATACAAGATTTTAAAGGTTTTTACAATTGTTTTAAACTACAGGCCAAAATTTCTAAGTTTTTATTATTTCTCTATGTATTCATAAGCACCGTTATCTGTTCGCGTGTGTCATTTTCTTTCTATTATTCGTAAAGATGTATAATGTCTAAAAATTTAGTTCATTTAGTGTATTTTTTTCATGTTTTAGAGCGAACTTTGCAATATTGAAAATATACGTTACAATGACGCACAACCATGATAAGTTAAAATTTTTATTTTTAAGAAAGTCACTGATCTTTCAATGCAACATTAAAGTTTTACAACTATTTACCGCTAAGACCAAATTTTTTAAATTTTCATTATTTCTCCATGTACTCATAATCACCGTTATCTATTCGCGTGTGTCATTTCTTTCTTTTATTCAAAAAGAAGTTTATTTCCTAAAATTTAGTTCACTTTAGTGTATTTTTTTTGTTTTGTTTCAAAGCGAGGATTAGATCGAAAACAATGTTTTACGCGTGAGAAACTCATGCTGTAGTCTATTTTCTGAATATTATTTTTAAAAGATATGTAGGACGCGAACTTAGATCTAAAAACAATGCCTTTCTCAAAACCTGAGAATTTCCCACAAGCTCCAAATTTAGAACTTTTCCCCCCTTCGGGGACACATGTGAGGGAAGGAACACGTGTGTTAGGGGGGGTGGAAATAGAGGTATTTTTGGGTGGCCACACATGTGTAAAACACATGTGTTGACAATAGCTGGGAAGGAGAAAACAACGAGGAGTTCAGTTGGCTCCCAGCATCTGATTGAAAAGGTCGGTTTTTGCTACCTCTTCCCACAATTGTGGGAAGACTTCCCCTCTTGAATATTCCATCTTCTTTTAGTTTTTCACCATTATCTTTTAAATTGTTAGGTCAATACGACTTAATTTTCAAGGTTTAATGATTTTATTTTTTTAATTATTTTTTTTTCCAACAAAATGATTCCACTTGATAAGTCAGAAGATATTTTGAATTTTGTTAATGCGATTGTACGCTTAGTTCTCTCTTATCTTTACGATATTGGGCGTTATCAATATAAATATAAAGATTTGAAGCCTTTTATTTTCTTATCTAATTTAAAAGAAAAATGTGCATATGTCACGCGATTTAGTTAATTTCATATATGTTCCCAATTATTTTTTATTTTTACCAAGTTATTTCATACTGATTTTCTTTCTTTATTTGATAGTTCAATTGTTTATTTTTTTTATACCTACGTAATGTTCAAACTTAAGTGTCCGCTCCGATTTTCAATTGTAGACGCGCTTAGTCATGCTTTCCCATGAACCTCTTTCTCAGTTTATTTTATGTAATGATCATTTTTTTGTATAAATTCCCTGGAGTGTCCATGAAATAAAACAGTATTTTGGTTTTTTCTTATTTTTGCTAACTTTATATGAATGTGCATTTCCTTTTAAGATTTAACCCACAATATTTTAGACAAACGTGTAGTTTGCTTGCTTCTTTAAGCCGTTGAATTTCACCATCCTTTTTTTATCCCGATATGGTATAATTTACAATAATTGCTTGCATGTCGGTACAATCACGATGAAATTTCAACATGGCGGATCAAGGACGCGCTCAGTCATGCTTTCCCATAAACCTTTATATTGATTTGTTTTTTTATGTAACAATCATTTTTATATGTAACAGTCAATATAAATTCCCGGTAGTGTACACGAAATAAAACAGTATTTTGTTTTTTTCTTATTTTTGCTAACTTTATATGAATGTGCATTTTCTTTTTAAGACTTAACCCCCGATATTTAGACAAGCGTATAGTTTTGCTTGCTTCTTTAAGTCGTTGAATTTCGCCATCCTTTTTATCCCAATATGGTATAATTTACAATAGTTGCTTACATGTCGGTATATCCATGGTAAAATTTCAACATGGCGGATCAAGGAATGCGCTTAGTCACGCTTTCCCATGAACCTCTTTTTTTTTTTCAGTTTATTTTATGTAATGATTATTTTTTTTATTTTGGTTATTTATTTATTTTTAACTTTATGTGAATGTGCATTTTTTCTTTTTAAGATTTAACCCTTCGAGATTTAGACGGGCGTATTTTTATTAATTTTAAGATTACATAGTAATGGTTTGTTTTGCTTCTTTAAAACGTTGAGTTTGTCATCCTTTTATCCAGATATGGTATAATTTACAATAGTTGCTTGCATGTCGGTACAATCACGATAAAATTCCAAAATGGCGACCGATGGGACGCGCACAACACCCGACTTTCAGCTCATGTTACATCCAACTTTATGGCTAATAATTAAATTTATTTAGTCTTATTTACCACAAATCTAATCATTAAAGTGATAAAGCAGTATAAATTTATTTTTTATATTTTACCAGCGTTTTAAAGTTTATGCATTAGCTTTTTTTTAACTTAGCCCCCTTCACAATTAGACTAGCATATTTCGATTTTATATTGTACGGATATGATATGCATAGGGACGGCGCCATATTTAGTATATCCTTTTAGTTTTAAACGCTAGAATGTTTCATAAATAACATTTTTGTATGAAGTTATTGAATATTATACAAATGATCCACATGTCATCTTTAAGATAATTCTTTTATTTTTTTTAGTAACACAAATCGTGTTTCTTTCTATCTAGTTATCGCAAATATTTACTTATCGCGCTTTATATTATTATGAAAAACGACATGTTTATCTCTAAGATTTTCTTGTTGATTCGAAGGGCGTATACCCCCCAGGACAAAAGGTTTAATTTCATCGCCTCCTTCTTAAAATATTTCGATTATAAAGAAACTGGTCGACTGAATTAATAATATTTACTGGGTCTTTATCCCTTTGGTTCTTGTAAGCAAATTCCGTCTAATATTAATTATATATCTAGTTTATAGCAACATTTATTGCAAACACTTGAGTACCAGTACCACGATAACCCGAGTTGTTTTCCTAGTTAATATAATCCTTCGAGTGTAGAATTCCGACACCTTTCCACATTTTTTGGTACAACCTACGATATAGGCATTTGCGTGGTGGTACAGTCACGATAAAATTCAACATGTCATAATTAAGATTTACCTTTTCCTTTTTATGAAATTTCCAACTATTCTGTCCACTTCCCTCAAGCACCTTTCCTAGAATGAGGACGAATAAAGACATCATTGTCTGCATCTAATTATATTAAATAATCACCAGCAGAGGGTCTGCTCAGATACGAATTTAAGCCCATGTATATTTAGCATTTTCTTTCTTTACTAACGGGAGAAGGATTGCTTTGTCAGGGCAAATGTAAGAGAATGTATATCAACAAAAGTCATGGTATTCTGATGGTATGGGTTTGAGCATCTCCTTTCAATTAAGACCCACTTCCCTTAGAGAAAACGAGAGAGATATTCCAATAGTGTTGATTCAATATATAAAATGTCAGATTTCTTATAATTATCGTGTTTTATAGAGGCAAGCTCCGATTACGCTCACGAATCAGATATGTGGTTCCTTTCAATGATAATAGTGTTTAGATATAGTTTTTTTTATAAAAGATCTGGACAGTCTATATCCTGGAGTTAGAGTGGAAATATAGATAAGGTGGCTTAATCCGCTCAACGCAGATAGCTCCAGTGATTAATTAAGACAATTCTAACTAACAGGGTGTTCAAAAAGGCAGAGCCTTAAGGAATTAGTCACGTCAAAGGCGAAGTTTGCGCGGGGGTCTAGGAGTAATGATGAAAAGGGATTACAGCGATCCAACTAATAACAGTTGAATAAATAAAGTAAATGGATATCATATTGAATAATAATGCCAGTGGGAGCAGATACCACTGTAGTATATGTAAGCTTTTTTTTTGGAACCATACATGAGTTTAACAAGAAACTGACGCCTTAAAGTGGCCTTCTCATTGCGACTGATTGAAGTTGCTACTGACTAGGAAAAGTGTAGAGTGTCAGACCAGTATATTAAGAAGAAATTGGGAAGACAGTTGAACTAATAAAATTAACTAAGATACAAGATTAAGATTCCTACTTGGTTCCAGTTAATTTCAATTACCGCGATGAGACGGTATTATAAGTCGGGAGAAAGTTGATTTGGTCGCATAAGGGATGGCCTCCTGGACGTGACAAAAATCACCATTGATATCTTATTGAATGCCGGACGGGATTCGCGTGTAACAGCCAATAGATTAAGTTTCACCCTAAAGTACCTGGGTGGCAATGAGAGAGACGGCATAGTCTATATTCAACGATATACACTGGTCAAATGTACGATTCCTTCCACATCAATGTTTTGGCAACCACTTCACTCTGAAAGGAACAACGAGTTCTAACCCTAATGTTAAGGTCCTTTGGAGCGACATCTCCTGTTGCATAAAGTAAAGACGCATGACAACAAATTTACCTAGATCAACTGTTACCAGACGAACACTTATGACCTACTAGAAGGGCTCCATTCATCCGCATGAACCTGTCTTAGATGAACAACTTAATTCTATAAGCTACTACCCTGTGAGTTAAGAGTTGTCAGCAATGTTAAGAACTTCCTTTTTTGGGACGTGAGGAACTGCATAGTCTGATTCAACCAGAGCACAATATTTATAAGATCATACCAAGTTATGGTTAGCATCTAGAAACTTCAATTCTGTGAAAGGCTTGCATAATTTCTTGAAGGGGATAATGTTCAGCAAAGTGTAGGACAGACGACTTTTGTACATATATATCTCTGCTTTTCCATGATAAAGTTGCCCTATCTCGCATGGAGAGAGACAATATTAAAGAAAAGTGACTTGTTAAAATTCCCAATAACTACAGTAAAGTTTACTGACCGGTCTAGACAGGATCTCTAAGACAGCCGAGATAAGCTTATCTCCTGAAAAAGGGGGAGGCAAAGGGGAGACAGAATAGGAGGAAATTTCATGCTTGGAAATAGGAGGGTAGGTCGTCGGCTTTGATAAGAACTGACAGGGGAGGAACAGATTCCCAGAAAGGACTCCCGAGATATCAAAGTAGACTAGAGTAATAATTGGGATTGGTTCCCGATGACGGGTTTCGGGGAAACACCAGAGGGATAAATAGTAGTTGAATGTTGAAAGAAAGATATATTAGAAAGGTATCGAAGCATGTTGAGAATCGGCAGGGGGGATTGTAGAAAGGTGGTAGAAAGGTGATATAGAAAGGGAGCTGAATGGCGTAGAAGGACTCCTGCGATGTCAATCAGGGTAGAGTAATAATTGGGATTGGTTCCCGATGACGGGTTTCGGGGAAACACCAAAGGGATGAAAAGGGTGAAAAAGGTGGAAATCGATGGACTTTCCAACTAGACCAAGACTTTGCTTATGAACATCTGTAGTAGAAATGTCTTTCAAATTTGAATACTGTCTGAAATATTCCAGGAGTTTAGGATAAAATTTGATTCCAGAAATTTATTTCATCTCACCCCTAGGACGGATGGGGCTTGAAAGCGCTGAGGTTGAATTCTATTCCGTTTTTTTTTTAAGCAAGTAGACCTATAGAATAGAATCAAGGGCTGAAATTCTATTATGACTATTTAATCAATACATACACTACATATACCCTACATATACATACACTACACGTCACAATAAATGTTTCGGTTATCATTTCTCACCCGTGTCCTCACGTTAAGGGGTAAACGCTTCTTGGTATAAGCATTTCTGTTGCCGTCAAGGTTTCTACTGCCCTCTAAAAGCTTACGAACAGGGTCTTTTAGGAGTGGCATAGATATTTTTTTTGGGAGAATTATATTTTTTGGGTGGTTTCTTTTGGATCACTCAGATTTTTATATCTAGAATTTTATTTACTCAATAATGGGACAACAGTAGAGATGTGATGCATTTTGTAAGCGGAAGGAGGGGAGAAAGGTCTCAGTCATCCCAGTTATCATCACCCCGTGGCGGCAGCGGTAGACAAGGTGCCCTACAAGCCCGTAATGATAGACCGATAGAGGATTTATTGCTAGTAGGTAAGGATTGGCCGGTAGTAACGGGCTCTAAAAGCTTACGAACAGGGTCTTTTAGGAGTGGCATAGATATTTTTTTGGGAGAATTATATTTTTTGGGTGGTTTCTTTTGGATCACTCAGATTTTTATATTTAGAATTTTATTTACTCAGCAATGGGACAACAGTAGAGATATGATGCATTTTGTAAGCGGAAGGAGGGGAGAAAGGTCTCAGTCATCCCAGTTATCATCACCCCGTGGCGGCTGCGGTAGACAAGGTGCCCTACCAGCCCGTAATGATAGACCGATAGAGGATCTATTGCTAGTAGATGAGGATTGGCCGGTAGTAACGAGCTCTAAAAGCTTACGAACAGGGTCTTTTAGGAGTGGCATAGATATTTTTTTGGGAGAATTATATTTTTTGGGTGGTTTCTTTTGGGTCACTCAGATTTTTATATCTAGAATTTTATTTACTCAGCAATGGGACAACAGTAGGGATATGATGCATTTTGTAAGCGGAAGGAGGGGAGAAAGGTCTCAGTCATCCCAGTTATCATCACCCCGTGGCGGCAGCGGTAGACAAGGTGCCCTACCAGCCCGTAATGATAGACCGATAGAGGATTTATTGCTAGTAGGTAAGGATTGGCCTGTAGTAATGGGTAGAGGGATAATAGCTTATTGATGTGGACATTTCTGTTACCATCGAAGATGGGAAGAGGGCCGAAATTTTTATTATGACTATTTAATCAATACATACACTACATATGCCCTACATATACATACACTACACGTCATAATAAATGTCTCGGTCACCATTTCTAGCCCACGTCCGCACGATACTGCTTGACTATGAGCTCCTCCATCTTCCACACTGGTGGAGATGGATTTCTTCCTTTTGGTCTCTGACCACGTTGATCATGTAGTGGTCCATTGATATGACTATTTAGTTATTCGCGTCATAAACAATGTTATGATCACTATGTCTCACCCGTGCCCTCACGGTACTGTTTGGCCGTGAGCTCCTCCATCTTCCACACTGGTGGAGATGGATTAGAAGTGATGAGAGGAGACGAAAGGTGTTGAAGATGATGAATAATGTTGAAGGAGAAAGAATTGAGGGAAGTTGATAAAGAATATGTAGATGATAGGAGAAAGTGTGATGAATGTCTAAAGAGTAGTTGTCGACTGTACTGCTGCCTCGATAGAACGATTTTGACTCTTCATCAAGTAGTGTTAATAGATGATTTGTTTTAACGTAGAGGACAATAGTTGTAAATAGGACACAAACATGCACTGAGAGTTAGTATGGACTGGTTTATCTAAATTTCATTAACTGTATGCGCTAAGATATATGAATAAGTCCAATATTAGTTATAATGTTATGTTATATCAAATGACAAATGTGTATTCTCCCTTTGAGAATCCAGAATTCTTCTTTGTAAAGAGTTTTCAGTTTTTTTTGCCTACAATGTGTGCTTTAGTGATAAGTGATCATTGTAAAGAGTTGTCTCAGCCTTGTTTTAATGTTAGTTCATCGTTGAAAGGAGTTTTCACAACCTTGTTAAGATGTGATTTAAAGAGTTTTCAGTTTTTTTAGATACAACATTGTTTTGTGTTAGTACACCATTGTAAAGAAAGTCTCTCTTCACCCCTTCCACTTCGTATTCCCCACTTTGCCCACCACTATGGGTCATAATACTACCGTTACGGTCGAGGTGGAATCTAATGCCTAGTTCCCGTAGATCCAACAACTGAGGACCATGCCTGCTAATAAAGAGAATGCCACAGCTAGCCAAGCCCAGCTGCCCTCCATGCTGTACAACCTGGAGAAATTTGAAGGGAAGGGCATAGTCCCCTTTACAAAGTTCATAAAGGACTTTGAGCTCATCTACGACCTAAGGGCCCTGGACGACGCCAGAAAAAGAATCCTCCTGGATAACCACCTCCGAGGGGCTGCGAAGGAGTTTGCCTTACAATCCCAGCAAATCCGTCTTGGGTATGAAGAACTGAAGGAAAGTCTCGAGGGACGATTCCGAAAGAGAGTCTC
Source organism: Cordylochernes scorpioides (assembly GCA_030710605.1). Taxonomy (NCBI): domain Eukaryota; kingdom Metazoa; phylum Arthropoda; class Arachnida; order Pseudoscorpiones; family Chernetidae; genus Cordylochernes; species Cordylochernes scorpioides. The sequence continues at coordinate 29,760,937 of CP092870.1, read as the reverse complement.
CACAAGGGAGATGAGGAGCCAGTTCTTCTCCTGTAGACAGGGAGCCGGGGAGAAAGTCCGGGACTTCGCCGCACGGGTGAGCGACCTTGCGGCAGGAGCGGAGTCGGATCGCCTAAAGATAGGCATCTCGGAGGTCGCGGAGGTCTTCATCGACGGACTCTGCCCCAGCCTGTGGGAAAAGGCTCACCTATACCAAGGCGAACCCTGGGAGACCCTAGTTACCAAGCTACAGTGGCTGGAACAAAGGGAGGAGGACTACAGGGAGGCGCAGCGCTCCAGCGCCGACAGGAACGGCCAGAGACTGGGCGACATAGGCAACAAATTGGCTGAGCTGGAGAGGAAAATGAAGGCACTGGAGACCGAGAATATGGCCCTTAGGAGACAATGAGGAAATACCAATAATGCAAATAGCGGGGGAGGAAGGTGGCCATCACACCCCGCAGGAAGGAGGGGGTACGGAGGAGACAGCACTGAGGATAACAGGAGGGGAGCTCCCTTCAGGAACTGGCAAAGGGGACCAGAACAATAACCACCCAGACAACAACGGAATCCATCCCCACCTAGACAAGAAAGGAGGGACCCCAACGGTGAAAGGGAGGAGAACCCTGGACTGGACTATAAGAAACAAGATGTAAGGAGACCACCACCTAAGTGCTACAGGTGTGGTGAGCCAGGGCACCTCATCCGGGACTGCCAGCAGACACAAAGAAAAAACTAGGTCCGGCTTGCCTCAAGGCAGGAGGGGAATTTGCGGCCAGTTTACCTGCCATAAATGTATATATATTAAATAAGGAGAGGTCTCTGAGTGAAAGGACTCTAAAATTTATCATAGACTCGGGCTCAGAGGCCAATATTTTAAATATCGATAATTTAAAATTATGCACTGAGGGACTAAACAAACCAATTTACCTTAAGGGTATAACTGGCAAATCTTTGAGGTCATTAGGGAGTGAGGTGTTAGAGATAGGGGCGATGGTGAACGGTAAGCCCATTAGGGAGGTAAGAACGACCTTCGAGTATTGCCACATGGGGGATTTAGTTGCCGATGTCGCAAACTAAGTGCACAGCGACAAACCTCGGGTAACCGATCTGACATCGTAGTTTACGACGCTTTAAGCGTGGCTGAGATGAGGGTGATTCAGACGGGAGGTTGGGAAGGATCGGCACGTTGGAAGCTCTTCTATATATTGCGCAGCCTGGAACCAATCCTTTATAGACAAACTTGGAACATGTGGTGGGTAAAGAAATCGAATACCCTATAACTCCATGCCTCTAAGTCAAAGTCTAAAGGGGGTTTTTAATGAGGGTTAACAATTAGAGCGTGTAAGAGATAAGTTACGATTAGACGAGGCGATTCCGTCTACAGATTTTAGGTACCAGTTAGCAAAGTGACAGATGGACTGTCCAGATTCTTTGTGTTTTATATCGCCCCAGGCTAGCAAAAGTTAATCACCTAATTAAAGACTATTGTCTACCATACGTTTAGTTAGAACGAGTTCAAGTCTAAATACCAGTTAGTAAGTAGAATTTTTTTTTTCACGAGAATAACTCGTTCTATGTTGAGATAAATTTTTAATTAGTAGGACACCTAAATGAGCCTTTGAAGCAGATTGCCAGAACAAGCCAATAAAGTGTTCCAGACTTGAGAAGGAGGAATTTTTAAGGGAAGATTGAATATCAATTTTTGTTTTGGCTGTGAAATGGCCCAGAGCAATGAGTTTATATATATTTTTTCTGGACAAATAGTCAAATTTACAGAAAGATATTAAGAACTCAAGTGGGAAGATATATCGTAAGGTATAAGTTAGACCTAGGTTGTTAATCATCATAATTTACTTTTCGGGTTTAATTTAAGTATTTTTATTAAAGTGAGTTTATTGATTAAAAATATGAGTACACATTCTATAGATAAGCTAAACAATGTATAGTAGAGGTTAACAACAATGTTCAGCTAAAAACAAAGATAGGTGAGATTGCCACCACAGATAAGGTAATTTGGAAATAATCTGGTTTAGAGACGTATTGAATACCAAGATTTCCTTTTGGGTTAAGAGAGGCGGGGAACATGCCAGACAAACACTCCCAGTGACGAATTGGTTAGAACAAGCTTTTAAGGTAGTGCATATAAATTTTGAAATACTAGCGAAATGACCTAGATCCTCAGTGCATATCTATTCGTTTATTATTATTATATACTCATTATTACCATATACCATGTATCATTCCTTTTATTATATTCATGTATATTTGTATATATAGAAAGCACGATTCGGATTATAGATGTGTGACATTTTGGTAGCAGCGTTGTTACCATCTTCAGACAAAATGCACTAAATAAGTTTAACCACAGCATATATATATATAATCTGTTTATTTATCATAGTATATTCCCCATATCAATGTTATTTCCTTCCCATACATCATATTCTTCCAAAATTTTGGCATATTTATTATCCAGTGGTAATATTTACTCATTTAATGTACCGTCCACCATGTTTACCCCTTTTCTAATTATCTTCATGTATATTCATATATATATATATATATATATATATATATATATATATATGGAAGCAATGGTCGCCTCTCCCGTCAAAATAAACGCCAGAATCTGACGCCATCCATTGACCGTCGCCGCAACTAGCGGCATCGGGTCGGTGACAAAGCCATGGATGGCGTCAGATTCTGGCGTTTATTTTGACGGGAGAGGCGACCATTGCTTCCATGGATTAATTTCCTCCCGGCAAATTTTCCATCTGTGTTTTGCCAATAGATTTGGCCCAGCCACATTGCCAGCAAAACACCTCTTTGGTAGATTGTGAGGATTCCATTAGATCCCGTGTGGATCTCATGGAATAAAGTCCGCCCTAGACTGACGAGGGCCATTAGCCCGAAACCATGGTCTCTAGGTGGACGCTTATCAGTTTGCCAAAGTTGGTGTTGTGGCTTTGTCACCGACCCGATGCCGCTAGTTGCGGCGACGGTCAATGGATGGCGTCAGATTCTGGCGTTTATTTTGACGGGAGAGGCGACCATTGCTTCCATGGATTAATTTCCTCCCGGCAAATTTTCCATATATATATATATGTAGTAAACCCGATGTGGAATGTGCTGGGCAGTGGTGGTAGTGGGTGCGTGATGGGATTCCCGCACTGGGACAGCAAAGAGACAGAGGCAGGTCTAGATGGTAACTCCAAGAAGGTAGAGGTAGACCACGGACGAAGTCAGTCGGACCACGGGCGTCACTGATGCCCTACATCGCGGATAGGGGTGAGTGAAAGATCCGACCGTATAACGGCGTCGCTCTGAAACAACTACTATCTATCTATCTAACTATCAGACGAAACTTTCTAACGACCCCTATATATAGCAACCCTCAACCGTCTACCCTGGCCTTGACTCTCATTGGCTGCTGGTCAAGCTGTTTGTTTGCTCAGGCGTAACGGCGCGCCTCGGTGTCTAGCCTTTCATCTCAGGTTTTGGTTTCGATAGATTGGTTTTGGTTGCTATAGTCTGACCTTGACCGGCCACCTGGGCGGATGTGACTCAATATCATAATACCTGTACGTTTGGTCTATGGCTTCGCTTGGTCTACCTCCCTCTTTGCTTTATTGTGATATCCATCTTACAAGGTTGATACATATTTATATAGAGATGGGATTACAATAAATATCAGAAGGTTGTGATGATGATGCGCGCGCATCCGTGACAGAACCGGCCGCCCATGACGGTCGTGACTATATATGTTGACTAGACGAATGGCCCGGGCAATGCCCGGGTTTTACCCGAGTGCGTATATATTTTTAAAATGTTTTAATTAAAATACTATTCGTTACAATTATAAATTGGCGCCGTGGATGTCTCTCTTGTGAAACGTCCCGCCCCAAACTGTGTGTGTCTTGAAAATATAAAAATAAAAATGTGAACGGAAAAATATGTCCAGGGTAGCCTAGTGGTCATGGCATCTGCCCGGTAAGCGGAAGGTCGTGGGTTCGATTCCCATCCCTTGGCACTTTATTTATTTTATCCATTCTGACCAAAATCTATCCGTGAACTTCACACAGAGAGAATAAGGCAATTATATAAGTAGATAATCCAAATTGTGCCTTATCACACATTCTTTTTAAATTTGGCCTTATTACCTTGTGTTCATAATCTATGACGTAATACCGGCGGCGCGCGCCCGTTGGCTGCCGGCGAGCTCGTGACCTCCCTGTGCGCGCGCATCCGTGACAGAACCGGCCCATGACGGTCTTGACTATATATATATATAGATAATAATAATAATAATTATTAGAAGTCTTGCAGCACTTTGTTCTGCTGTTTCATTGTCAATACGACTTCTAGAAGTTTCAGCTTTACGCAGAAGTCTTGCAGCACGTTGTTCTGCTGTTTCATTGTCAATACGACTTCTAGAAGTTTCAGCTTTACGCAGAAGTCTTGCAGCATGTTGTTCTGCTGTTTCATTGTCAATACGACTTCTAGAAGTTTCAGCTTTACGCAGAAGTCTTGCAGCACGTTGTTCTGCTGTTTCATTGTCAATACGACTTCTAGAAGCTTCAGCTTTACGCAGAAGTCTTGCAGCACGTTGTTCTGCTGTTTCATTGTCAATACGACTTCTAGAAGTTTCAGCTTTACGCAGAAGTCTTGCAGCACGTTGTTCTGCTGTTTCATTATCTAGTTTTAGACGTTTAGCTTCAGAATCTCGTTGGAGTCGTTCAGCGCGTTCATCAGCTGTTTCTTGTTGCCTTGCATTTTGCCTTTTTGCGGCAGCTGCGGCCTTTCTTTCCTCTTCAGAGTTATATTTCTTAGGAGGCATGTTTTTTTGCATACAATGATTATTTTAGTAAATAGGTAATATTAAGTAAAAGCAGAAGAATATGGGTGTAATTAGTAATCAAAGTAAACAATTAGTAATCAAGTTATCAAAATTATTATTTTTTGGATGAAATATATCTATGAAATTTATTGAAAATTAAAATATTCTGTTATTTTAAAATATATATTTATTTTTAAAATAAAGTTTTTAATTTTAAAATGTTTTTTTTTTTTTTAAATATAATTTTCATTATGATAATGATCATAATGATGATGCGCGCGCATCCGTGACATGAGGATTTGAGGAAAGACGGTCGTGACTATATATATTAATAATAAAATAATAATAATAATATAATAATAAATATTATTATTATTATCATTAGATAATGATAATGATCATAATGATGATGCGCGCGCATCCGTGACATGAGGAATTGAGGAAAGATGGTCGTGACTAAATATGTTGATAATAAAATAATAATAATAATATAATAATAATTATTAATATTATTATCATTAGATAATGATAATGATCATAATGATGATGCGCGCGCATCCGTGACTGAACCGGCCGCCCATGACGGTCGTGACTATATATGTTGACTAGACGAATGGCCCGGGCAACGCCCGGGTTTTACCCGAGTGCGTATATATTTTAAAAATGTTTTAATTAAAATACTATTCGTTACAATTATAAATTGGCGCCGTGGATGTCTCTCTTGTGAAACGTCCCGCCCCAAACTGTGTGTGTCTTGAAAATATAAAAATAAAAATGTGAACGGAAAAATATGTCCAGGGTAGCCTAGTGGTCATGGCATCTGCCCGGTAAGCGGAAGGTCGTGGGTTCGATTCCTATCCCTTGGCACTTTTTTTATTTTATCCATTCTGACCAAAATCTATCCGTGAACTTCACACAGAGAGAATAAGGCAATTATATAAGTAGATAATCCAAATTGTGCCTTATCACACATTATTTTTAAATTTGGCCTTATTACCTTGTGTTCATAATCTATGACGTAATACCGGCGGCGCGCGCCCGTTGGCTGCCGGCGAGCACGTGACCTCCCTGTGCGCGCGCATCCGTGACAGAACCGGCCCATGACGGTCGTGACTATATATATATATATAGATAATAATAATAATAATTATTAGAAGTCTTGCAGCACTTTGTTCTGCTGTTTCATTGTCAATACGACTTCTAGAAGTTTCAGCTTTACGCAGAAGTCTTGCAGCACGTTGTTCTGCTGTTTCATTGTCAATACGACTTCTAGAAGTTTCAGCTTTACGCAGAAGTCTTGCAGCATGTTGTTCTGCTGTTTCATTGTCAATACGACTTCTAGAAGTTTCAGCTTTACGCAGAAGTCTTGCAGCACTTTGTTCTGCTGTTTCATTTTCAATACGACTTCTAGAAGTTTCAGCTTTACGCAGAAGTCTTGCAGCACGTTGTTCTGCTGTTTCATTGTCAATACGACTTCTAGAAGTTTCAGCTTTACGCAGAAGTCTTGCAGCACGTTGTTCTGCTGTTTCATTGTCAATACGACTTCTAGAAGTTTCAGCTTTACGCAGAAGTCTTGCAGCACGTTGTTCTGCTGTTTCATTATCTAGTTTTAGACGTTTAGCTTCAGAATCTCGTTGGAGTCGTTCAGCGCGTTGATCAGCTGTTTCTTGTTGCCTTGCATTTTGCCTTTTTGCGGCAGCTGCGGCCTTTCTTTCCTCTTCAGAGTTATATTTCTTAGGAGGCATGTTTTTTTGCATACAATGATTATTTTAGTAAATAGGTAATATTAAGTAAAAGCAGAAGAATATGGGTAATTAGTAATCAAAGTAAACAATTAGTAATCAAGTTATCAAAATTATTTTTTTTTGGATGAAATATATCTATGAAATTTATTGAAAATTAAAATATTCTGTTATTTTAAAATATATATTTATTTTTAAAATAAAGTTTTTAATTTTAAAATGTTTTTCTTTTTTTTTAAATATAATTTTCATTATGATAATGATCATAAAGATGATGCGCGCGCATCCGTGACAGAACCGGCCGGCCGGCCCATGACGGTCGTGACTATATATGTTGATATATATAAGGCACAAATCGAACTATAGACTACAAAAACAAGATAACGAGACCGATCCCAGAATAAATAATTAGTATGTGTGACATTTTGGTAACAGCGTGGTTACCATTTTCGGACAAATGTACCGAATGAAGAATTTAATCACAGTTTATATATTCATTTGTTTATCATTGTATATCCTATATATATATCAAGTCATTCCCTTTCTACTTATAGTATGTACCCATTTAAATTTTTTTTATTTATCATTGCGTATATCTACATTGCTTCATTTTGGCATACATCGTATCCGTGCAACTTTGATATGTATATTCACTCCCCACGTTTCCGTTTGCCCTATTATTGATGTTAATTGATAGGAGATGCAATTTTTTTTTATCTTATGTGACCGTGTATAGTCATTCCTTTGCTATCGTATGTATCTCATCATATAGAGTTAATAAAGTTTTTTTTTTATTTTAGATGTGTTTTAGGAATTGGGCATATCTACATTTACACGCACAATTCCTTGGCGCCCGTAATGATTATGTTTATCCAGAACGGTCTGAGGATCTGTTTGTACAGAATCTGTGTATAGACCAACCCCCCATCTCCACCCATAGGGACTGCGGCTGGGAACGTGTGGATTCGCCTCACATCTGGGCCAAGACCCCCTGGCATACAGACAGCGAAAGGATGGGCTTTGTAACTTGCCCATTAAATGGTAGGATAAGATTTCCTTCAGTAATTACGATGAGTTAACCTGTCCTAGGTTCCATGGCCCGTTTGTTCTCCCTTTGCCTGAGTGTCGGTGATTGCATATACTGGTATCATAAAAAAATGCATTTCTTCCAATATCATATTTCTCATAGAGCATGAACAGATCTGAATTGGAATAAACACATTTTTTCACTCTGGCGGGGGAGGAATTGTTGGGCCAGATTCTCCACCAAATAGACCCAACAATGATGTAAACATTTACATCATATATATACACAGTGTCTTGTCGAAAGTGTTTGGTGTCCAGATGGAGATCCCACCACGGTGGCCGACGGTGCTCTAAAGGTCGAGGCAGGGGAGGACGCCCAAACGGAGATGACTCTGGTGACACCGTGACCAAGATACCGGCCAACCCTCCACAAAAGGACAACAACGAGGCGGATTGGAGAATGAAGAACCGGAAGCAACCCTGGGCGTGTACTCCAAGACGCCCAGCTGGAGATGACACCTATGCCTTTAGAGTCCAGAAAGGTGGAGATGACACATATGCCTTTAAAGATCAGGACCCGGAGGAGATGACCCCTATGCCTTTAAAGTCCAGAAGGCTGGAGATGACACCTATACCTTTAAAGTCCAGAAAGGTGGAGATGACACATATGCCTTTAAAGACCAGGAGCCGGAGAAGATGCCCAGCTGGAGATGACACCTATGCCTTTAAAGTCCAGAAAGGTGGAGATGATACATATGCCTTTAAAGACCAGTAGCCGGGGACGACACGGGTCCTGCCCAAGGATCCAGAAGCCCATTGCAGAGAGGTCCAGCGGAGGATATACAAACTATGTACATATGTGCATATGTTATCTAATGTCAATCACCCTTTTATATGCAATGAAACGTCCAAAATCATATTACCTTTAGGGAAATTTCAAGCCCATTCTTTATTCTAAAATGAATAAAACCAATTAAATACATACCCAGATCAATTTTATTATTATCTCAAGATTTCTTTTAATAAGAAGGAGTCTAATTTCGGATTTCTTAAAGAAGAAATTACTTTAAATTTAAAGAAAATTTTTATATTTTATTATCCTTATTTTATCAATTTTTTATTATCTCAAACTTTTCTTTTAAAGAGGAGAAGTTTAATTTCGAATTTCTTAAAGAAGAAATTACTTTAAATTTAAAATAAAATAATTTTATATTTTATTATCCTTATTTTATCAATTTTTTATTATCTCAAACTTTTCTTTTAAAAGAAAGGGAAGTTTAATTTCGAATTTCTTAAAGGAGAAATTATTTTAAATTTAAAGAAATTTTTATATTATTTTATTATTCTTATTATTTTTAAATATTCTTTTAAAAATAATATTTTTCTTTATTAATATACTAGCGGACGTACCCGGCTTTGCCCGGGTTTTACCCGAGTAAAAGTTTGTCTAACGAATCTCTCGATAAAGTGAACATTTTTTTTCCCGGTCCCTTGAAAAATACTCGATAAGTTGAATAAAATCAATATTAATTGGTTCCCTCGGTAATTGGAAGTTAAAGGAATAGTATCTTGCCTTGGAATTGTATCATTATTCTTTTATGGATGTACCCGGCTTCGCCCGGGTTTTACCCGAGTAAAGGTTTGTTTAACGAATCTCTCGATAAAGTGAACATTTTTTCCCGGTCCCTTGAAAAATACTCGATAAGTTGAATAAAATCAATATTAATTGGTTCCCTCGGTAATTGGAAGTTAAAGGAATAGTATCTTGCCTTTGAATTGTATCATTATTCTTGTCTCAAATAAATTGCCGTTTCATCCTGAATTTTGTCTTTCCTAATTTTCTACATTACAAAATCATCGTATCATCATGATAATATTTAGAGCAGATTGTTGAATTATAACAGATAAATTAAAATATTTATCTTGATTATTTCTAGGCGAAAAGTTATTTCAAAAATTTTATTTGCTAGAAACCTTCCCAGTACTATACTAAATAACTTCCCAAAGTTTCATGGCGATCCAATGAGTGGTTTGGTCAGGCATAAAGGACAAACAAACAAACAGACACACATACATTCATTTTTATATATTAATATATATATATTTTTTAATAATATTCTAAGAATATTATTTTCTTTTTATTACTCTGTAGGAAAATTGACGATTTACCTTGGGGGCGTTGTTTGAAAATAACGGCAGTTCTTATCGAGTTTTTATCGGGGGAAGATGACCAAAACGGGACGTCCTGGGCCATAGGGGTTGCCAAGACAAGTCTGAGAATGGTATGTAGAGAAAATATTTGGTAAGTCCAACCACATCATATGTTTTTAAGGTGTAGACCTAAAGAGTTCCGTGTAGAAAGAATGGTAATAGCCATGATAGATAGTAATTTTTTTTGGTAGATTCGACTATCTAAGATATATAATGAATAGAGATATAAATCCTTTATGTTCTTTTTTTAGTCATCTTGATTGATCATTTTATCTAGATGCGGTAACTTGGTTGAAATACCAAATTGTAGGTTCTAAGTCAATTTTCTTTTATAGGAATTTTATAATTTGCAAAAGAAATTAAACTTTTTTAAAGCCTACTCATGCTATCTACTGATAAATGAAAAAAATTCTTGTAAATTCCATAGGGGTGAATAAATTTTAATGTTCAATATTTTAAAAGTGTGTTGGTATTATTCTATCCATAATTAACTACAAATCACATGTAAATCCTTGGTGTGTATTATATTTTTTCTGTGTGTATGTGTTTAAATAAAATCCACTGGAATATAATTGGAAATGAGCTAGACCGGATTAGAAATAGAGACGTCCTCAAATGGGACGTAAGAAGAGATCTTACAAAAAGAATAGGCGAATAGATAGGTTTATAAAAAAGAGTAAAGACTGAACCATGATAATAAGTTTCCAAATTTCAAATACAAGCTATGGTGAAAAAATAAATATTTTTCTATTTCTATTTTTCTATTCTTTCTAGAAGAGAGATAACAAAGTTTCATTTAAATAAATAAGGAACATAAAATATGTCAAAGTAGCCCTTCCTACAATCTAGAATATATATGCATATACAAGGACAGACATACACCAAAGAGAAGAATTTGCAATAACTTTAGTGAAACGAAAAAGAAAACTTTTATTGTTATATATATTTATATATATTTGAATATTTAATCAAAATAAATAGACACAAAAATATTAAATTAAATGAATACAATAAAGAAGAAAATAATGCGAATTATTTATATTCAAAACAACTATGATGATAACAACTCGAGAATTACAGAAGCAATAAAATGTTCACAGAATATTTCACGCTGATATATTACACCAGCTTCCCGCTACATGCAAATATATCTTGACGGAGGTCTCCGATTTCTTGGTGGGTTTCTTCTTGGGATGGGTCCTTCATTACTGGCTTCGGGATCCGGTGAACGAGACGACTCCCCTGAAATGCCCCCAGAATCCCGCTGCTGTCTGGCTGTTTCTATAGGCGGCGATTCACTTCTGCCTCTGTTGGGCATATCAGCCTCAGGAACGATGATATCAGTTTCTTCTCTTTGGTGTCCATATTGTCGATCTTCATCTACACCATTCTCCCACCTCTTCCTTATTTGATCTCTAGGATAACTTTTGACCTGTCCGTGTATTAAAACTGTATAGACTCGGGATCCTTTACTCCCCACTATTCTGCCTGGAATCCATCGATCACCGCCTCTAAAATTTCGACACCAAACCATGTCATCTATTCCAAACTCATCTTGTTGAAATCCGTGGTCGTATTTCATTTGCCTGGCCTGCTGCTCTTTTACTCTTGATTCCAGATTTGGATGTATAATTGATAATCGGGTTCGAAGGGAACGCCCAATAAAGAGTTCTGACGGAGCCTTCTTGGTTGTTTCATGAGGGGTGCTACGATATGCCAGCAAAATTTTTGATAGCGTGTCCTGAATGGTATCCCCAGGGTTTCTTTTATTTTTGTCTAATGCCATTTTGATCATCTTGACAGCTCTCTCTGCCAGGCCATTGCTCTGAGGATGGTACGCAGGAATCAGTGTTTGTTTTATTCCAATATTTTTTAAAAAGTTTTCATATCACTACCCGTAAACTGAGGGCCATTATCTGACACTTTTTCTTTTGGTAAACCATAAGAAGAAAAAAGTCGTCTTAATTGCTCAATTGTTTTTGCTGAGGTTATTTCTCTCATTGGGAATGCCTCGATCCACTTAGAATGACTATCTACAACAATTAGCAAATTGATGTTATCTTTGTTTGCATAATCAATATGGATCCGCTGCCAGGGTCTCACTGCCCAAATCCAAGGTTGCCACTTCACTCTATTTGGGCCATCTTGAACCTGTTGGCAGTTTCTACACCTGTTTACCAGGAACTCAATCTCATTGTCTAGATCCGGCCACCAGAAATGAGACCTTGCCACAGACTTCATTTTGCTCATCCCTGAATGGGTCTCGTGTAAGCAACTCAACAAGTTTGGTCTGAGAGAGGAAGGAATAATGACCCGCATCCCCCACAATAGACACTCTCCGTCCACAGTCAGCTCCAGTTTTCTCTGAAAGTAAGGTCTGAGGTGGTCTGGTACCCTCTCAGGCCAGCCATGCTGGGTATAGCACTTCACTATTGATAGCACTTCATCCTTTTGAGTTTCAATTCTAATTTCTTCAGCCGTGATAGGCAAATCCTCCATGTAGGACAGTGCATAAATGTTATCCAGTCTCGAAGTTTCCCCACTCTCAACTGGAAGACGTGACAGAAGATCTGCATTTCCATGATCTTGAGTTTTTCAAACTTGATATCGTAGGTATAAGCAAACAGAATTATCGCCCATCTCTGTAATCTCGAAGTTGATAAAGTAGGAATTCCCGATTTTGGGCCTAAAATAGACACTAGGGGCTTATGATCCGTTACCAGGGTAAAACATCTCCCATAGATAAACTGATGGAATTTGGTCACTCCATAAATTATCGCGAGCGCTTCCCTCTCAATCTGAGAATAGTTGCACTCGGCTCCTGATAGGGTCCGAGAGGCAAACATGATCGGTCTTTCCTGGCCTCCGATGACATGAGACAGAACCGCGCCAATTCCAATCTGGGATGCATCCGTGGCCAAAAACAAAGGCAATGTGGTGTCGTACGGAACTAAAACCCTTTCAGAGGTAATGCTACTCTTGCACTTTTCAATAGCCTCTTCACACTCCTTGGTCCAGCTCCAGCATTTATTTTTATGAAGCAGCTCGTGAAGAGGCCTCAATAGATCCGGTAGATTTGGAATAAATTTTCCATAATAATTCACCAATCCAAGAAATGACCTCAACTCAGAGATGTTTGTCGGACTCTTGGCCTTCTGTAAAGCTTGCACCTTGTGATCCAAAGGTCGGATGCCATCTTCCTTGATAAGATGGCCCAAATACTCGATTTCTCTTCGCACAAATATACATTTATCCTTCTTCAGTTTAATGTATTTTTCCAAACGCAGAAACACAGTTTTCAATACAGCTAAGTGTTTCTCCACTGAAACTGTAGCTATGAGGACATCATCAATATAGCAAATAACGCCCTCTATTCCAGCCAGAACCCTATCCATCACAGATTGGAAATAACTAGGGGCATTAGCCAGCCCAAAAGGCATTCTCCTAAACCTGAAAAGTCCCTTATGTGTGTTGATAGTTAAAAATGGCTGGGTGCTCTTTGTCACCTCTAGTTGCAGGTAAGCGCTGCTCAAATCTAATTTTGAGAAATATTTCCCCTTGGCCAAGATAGCAAACAAGTCTTGCTGAGTGGGGAGCGGATAAGCTGCTGTATCCAAGAATCTGTTTGAAGTAACCTTAAAATCACAACAAATTCTCATTTCCTTATTTATTTTTGGTACCACTACTACTGGAGTTGCCCACTGGCTACTCCTCACCCTATATAAGTATCCCTTTGTCACCATATTTTCTAAAGTTTCTGTAACCGCCGTTCTAATCGCAAAAGGCACCGGTCGAGCCTTATGAAATATTGGGCTGACGTCACGAATATTCATTGAAAATGTGAATCCTTTTATGGGCTCTGCTGTGTCATTGAACAAAACTTGGTGCTCTTTCAAAAATTCAGCAATAGCAATTTCCGAAGGTATCTGGTTCACCGCAAAATAATAAATTTTCAACAAATTTATCCATTCTCTCCCCAGCAGGGCCTTTTTTTCACCTTTGACTACTACTGCTCGAAGCATTGAAGTCTTGCCCTGAAATTCCACCTTAACGATAACTTCGCCCAGAATTGGTACTACTGTCCCGTCATATGTCTTGACGATCATTCGGAAAGTTTTTAACTGTGCATTTGGAAGATACTTCTTGGAATCATTCTCCGATATCAAGGTTAGACAACTTCCCGTATCCAATTCAAAATCTATAAAATTTTCCTCGACTTTCAATCTTATGGTATAGGGAGGGTCACTTGTCGTAGTATTTATTCTATAATCGTGTGGTGCCCTCATGCATGTAATTTTTTTGATCAATTCCTCCGTCTCTCCCTGATCATCCATCTGATGTATCCTATTCTGTTGGCTCGCCTGTTCCCTAATAAGATATACTTCATGATTCCTACATACTGGGGCAATGTGACCTTTTTTTCTGCACTTGAAACACACTGCGTCCTTGATCTACAAGAGTCTCTATGCAAATTTCCACAATGTTTGCATTTTCTTTTTCCATTTTTCGATTCTCTTTGCATTCCAATGCGCAACTTATCCACGCTTTTTTCCAATTCCCCTGCATGAAATAATTTAATATTCTGTTCTGCTGCCACCATGGACAAAGCAATTTCCATCACCCGAGCCAAGGAAACATCTCCCTCAGACAAAATTTTCTTTTGGATTCTTGAATTGCTTAATCCGCACACAAACTTGTCTCTCAGAGAGTCCTCCAAAAAGTTCCCAAATTCACAAGTTGTTGCCAACCGCTTAATCGCTACCAAATACTGCGAAACACTTTCTTCCGTTTCTTGCATCCTTTAAAAAAAATGAACCGCTGGACTATGATCGAACGTTTTGGGGAAAAATGAGTATTTAATTTTTCAGTAAGTTCCTCAAAGGTCTTATTTTTCGGAAGTTCTGGACTGCATAAGTTTTTAAAAACCTCATAGGCTTTTGCTCCAATAAGTGTCAGGAGATACGCCTTCTTTTTGTCCTCGCTAGCGTCTTCCAAAATTAAAAATTGTTCTAAACGTTCAAAGAACGTGCTAAAACTTTCAAACTCTTCATTAAATTCACTAAATTGGAAACGAGCCATTTGCAAGAGTATCAAAATTAAATCCAAAAACAAATTCTTTTCTTCGGGTACTTACGCTTAGATCCTCGTCGCCATTTGCAATAACTTTAGTGAAACGAAGAAAGAAAACTTTTATTGTTATATATTTTTATTATTATATATATATATTTATTTATATATTTTTGAATATTCAATCAAAAGAAATAGACACAAAAATATTAAATTAAATGAATGCAATAAAGAGAAGAAAATAATGCGAATCTACTTATATAATTGCCTTATTCTGTCTGTGTGAAGTTCAGTGTGAAGTTCACGGATAGATTTTGGTCAGAATGGATAAAATAAAAAAAGTGTCAAGGGATGGGAATCGAACCCACGACCTTCCGCTTACCGGGCAGATGCCATGACCACTAGGCTACATATGCAATGAAAATAACAATTAAAAATTGCTTTAGTAATTTTTAATTGTTATTTTCATTGCATATTTATTATATGGGTTCATTCAAAAAACTTTTACCGCAGTTTAGAATATAGATCTATATATTTATCTATTTACTTATATATTCACTGGCCGTGTGACCATTTAGAACCTTGCGGAAAGTTATAGGGTCATTTTTTTGTGATTTTTTTTTGTTTCGATTTTATTGAAAAAAAGAACGATATGGTGCCTTTAAAAAATGATCTTTATTACTATGCAGTTTTCTATTTAGTCAATATACCTAAGTTCATGTTGCAAATGTAATTATCTCTATCGATTTAGTAGGTGAAATGCAAAAAAAAAAAATCGACATGATGAAATCTTTATGATAATTCACATTTTTATTTTTATATTTTCAAGACACACACAGTTTGGGGCGGGACGTTTCACAAGAGAGACATCCACGGCGCCAATTTATAATTGTAACGAATAGTATTTTAATTAAAACATTTTAAAAACACACAGTTTGGAACGGGACGTTTCACAAGAGTGACATCCATGGCGCCAATTTATAATTGTAACGAATAGTATTTGAATTAAAACGTTTTTAAAATATATACGCACTCGGGTAAAACCCGGGCGTTGCCCGGGCCATTCGTCTAGTTATATATATTCAAAACAACTATGATGATAACAACTTGAGAATTACAGAAGCAATAAAATGTTCACAGAATATTTCACGCTGATATATTACATTAAAGTAGCCCTTCCTACAATCTAGAATATATATGCATATACAAGGACAGACATACACATTGAGTTCTGAATCCACCCCATATATATTTCCAGTTCTCTTACTTTTTCTTATTTAAATTTGTTTTATACAAGGTTGAAGATATAGTCAAATAGCAGGCTTGAAACTATAGCCAGGCTTATTTTTGACAAGACCCGGCCTGGTACATTTCTCTTTCCATCCCAGTTGAGCCATTTTATGATTTCTTCTTGAAGAAAACAAAAATATATATTGACTTCAATTTGCACTATAAATTTTAATTTATATTATATATATGTGATGAGGTCCTGTTGACTCTTGTAGAATCCTGTCGACTAAAAATGTGATGAGGTATACTGTCGACTTAAACTATAGTGTGAGTCTCTGCCTACTCTCGCTATACTGTGTTGACCGAGAGGTACAGTCAGGATGGGAAGTTTTCCAATACCTCTCTCACCTTGTAAGACCTTTAACAGTTCTCACAGATTCCAGGCAGTCGTGGTCGAGGCAGAGTGGAAAGCTTGGGAATGTCCACACAAAAAACAAAGACACAGTTGCACTAGGAAAGTTCAGTGAACAGATAAAAGTTGAGCTAGGAGCGAAAGATGCAGATAAAAGAGTTCTTACTGGTCTACATGGTGGATGAGGAGAACCTTGGTGACAACCGACGAGGGCTTCCGCTGATGGTGAAGTGAGTATTATTTGGCTAGGACGGAGGCTTTATATATCTTTTCCGATAAAGGAAGTATTGCATTTCAGCAGATGTGTGCGACAAGAGCGTGGATCGTCTGGCGAAATTCTACACTGGCGCCGTCCTGACAGTTTCTTATCTATCTTTAGATGTTGTTTTGGGACTGCTAAATCTGATTTTAGACGTTTTTGACTTCTATCTCTTGCTTCAGCTCAACTCTTAATCTATTACAGAGTTTTATTTATTTATCCTCAGATTATACAAAGTACATTACATATGATGATGTAATGACACATGTCAATAATGCGTATAATCATTTACAGATGTGTTACTATTATACAACATGAAAATCTTGTTATAAGTCTTATACAGTATAAGGTCGTTGGTTTAAATTACCATAGATGGGCCAAGGGTTTTACTGGGTTTAAGCGGGTAAAGCCTCTCTAACACAGGTAAGTAATTAAAATTTATTTTAATTAATTTAAACTGAGAGGGTTAAAAAGGGCTATAACAAGATGATTTGTTTGTATATATATGTAGTAATCCCGACCAAGCCGGCGTGGAATGTACTGGGCAGTCGTGGTAGTGGGTGCGTGATGGGATTCCCGCACGGGGACAGCAAGAGACAGAGGCAGGTCTAGATGGTAACTCCAAGAAGGTAGAGGTAGACCACGGACGAAGGCAGTCGAACCACGGGCGTCACGGATGCCCTAAGCCTAGATCGCGGATAGGGGTGAGAAACCCGACCGGCCGTATAACGGCGTCACTCTGAAAACAACTGCTTTGTCTAATTTCTGGGCCTTTATATACTGGACTCCCGCATATGGTGGAGAGTCCTGATTGGTTCCTATAATCACGCCACCTGTCCGGCGCCTGGTTGTTTTCTTCGTCTGGCCTTTGTCGTCGTCTAGTCTACCTTTGCCTCTTTGTTTATTGGTCACTTCCATTGTTACAAGGTCGATACATATTTTTATATGGATATGGGGTTATAATAAATATTAGAAGAAGGTTGTGATCTATCTAACTCAAAATATACTACAGAATGTGTCCCCGGTGATGAAGGTTTGGTTGGGGGAATGACATATAATGAATGATGACCTAACAAACCTATTATAAAAATATAAAAGAAATAATTTGTATACAAATTAGTTAAAATTATTATTAAGCTACAAGTTAAAAAGAGAAAGATGTTGTACTGGTGGTGTATCAATGAAATAAAAATCAAGGTTATAAAAATAAAAACGCACAAAATGAATGATAAAAGATTAAGAGAAAGTATATTATACAAAATGGTAAATATGGTAAAATGAATCGTACAAGGAAAATAATATCTTATTGCATAAAAGATGAGAGGAAAAAAAATGAAGTTATTTTATTGACTGAGCGTATAATGTGGCGCTAAGGTTGAAAAAGGGAAAGGGGGTATCTGAGCATGTTTCTGCAAAGTAGTATCCCAAGCATTCTGCAATGCAATGCGAACTTGTTTAAGTGAGGCATTGTTTTCATTAACAGAAGGCCCAAGATATTCCGTCTGCATCATTAGCTCAGACAGTGAAAAGAGGTGGGAAGATTGATGGAGGTGAAAGGGAGAGGTAGAGGTAAGAGGGATCCCTGTTGTCCATAATGATTGTATCCGGTTGAATTATGAAAAAAAAAAGTGAAAAGTTGAAAAAATGGTGAATTGATATGATGAGTCGGGCGATGAGAAAAATAAAATAAAAAGATCGCGCTGGATATCCTGAACTCACTATTGGGAATGGGTATAGCGAGGAAGGATTGTTCCAGTCGGATTAATCAATGAAAAAAACAAAAATGTTCGACGAACTGGAATCCCTTGGAAGGTTGGAGGTTTGAAGGATGCGGAAAAGGGGAGGTGGATGTAAGATATTTATTGCTGTCAATTTTGATTGTGTCCGACTTGTGTGGTGAAAAAAAAATTTGAAAAATGAAAAATGAAGAGCCGGACGATGAGAGAAAAAAAAATCTAACTGGGTCTCCTGAGCTCACTATTGGGAATGATATAGCGAGGAAGGGTCTTCTAGTTAGTTTAATCAATAATAAAAAAAAAAATGACTGACGAACAATAATCTCTTGATGGATGTAAAAAGTTGGGAGGAAAGGTTCATGGGATAGAGTTAGAGGTTGTAAGGGAAGCGTCAAAAATAATATTTTGAAAATCTATTAAGAAAAATAAAATGATAAATGTTTTATCTGTTTAAGAAATATTATAAATATTGTTAGGTGTAGGTTTTTTAAAATGGTGCCTAAAATAGTTTAAGTTGTAAAATTCTAAGTCTAAACATGATGAAAAAAAAGAAAATAAAAATATTAAAGGTAATAATATATAAAGGGTTAATTGGTAGTTGAAGGCATTAATATTGATGATTAATAAACAAAATGATATTATCGATTAATAGTGAAATGTTTTATCTAATCTATAAGTTAAAAAACAAAGTCCAACACCACATAACTAGTAAAACTGTAAGTCTATTTAGAAATGAATGAGAGAAAAGCTAGCAAACCTATTAAATGGGAAATAATTTGGGGCACAAATTAGTTACTAGAAAAATAAAGATAAAGGGGAGTAGTGGTGACACACTGATATAATATTATAAAACTACAAAAAATATATAAGAGGAGTACATAGGAAGGATAAATTTAAAGTAAACACACAATAGCGAAAGTAAATATTTGGGAAAGATGGTATACTAGTTACAGTTTTTTGTTACTTAAGGTGCCTTGAGTATTTACAACATAGTTTCAGGGATGTAATACAGGAAGGAGGAGAAGTAGAGATAATAAAAGTAAAATAAAATATAAAAGAAAATTGACTTAAACAAAAGGTTTGCGATAGGTAGTGACGCATTGAGGAATAAAAGTAGAAGGTCTGAATTGGTTTCTGCAAAGGACATCTCAAAAGTCCTGCCCTGTAATACGAGCTTAGAAGCGAAGTATTGTTTTCAGGGTTCAGCAATCTCAAGATGCTCTGTAAGTAGCATTAGATCAGATGGGCAAAAGGCGTGAAGATCAGAGGAGAGGTAGGTAATGGGAGAATATGGGAAAGAATTTTTTTCTGAGAGAGGTTAAAAAGAGATGGTGGCTCAAGAGCTGCGCTGCTGTCGGTAATTGAGCTCGACCAGATGAAAAATAAAAGTAAACGAAAAATGAGTGGGCGCATCGTGCTGATGATGGCCTGGGTCGAGCGTTAGAGAAAAAAAAATCTCGCTGGTTACCCAAGCTCTCCGTGTGGAGTTAACATGGGGAGGAAGAGTGTACCAGGTCGATGAATCATTAAAAAATAAAAATAAAAAAATGTTGACGAGCAGGAGTCTCAGGAACCGTTGAAGAGGTTAGAGGATGGAGGTAGATTGTGAAAACAGGGCTCGACTGTTGCCATTGATTGATTGAACCCGGGATTGAGGAAAAAAGACTGAAATGAAAAATGCTGGGACGGTGACCCGGGTGTAAATAAAAAAAATAATAAGCCATGGATTTTCCTGAACACACCATCAGGATGGGATGGCGAGGAAGGAGTAGTCCACTGGGACAAATCAATAAAAAAAAAGTCGGCAAACAGGAACTTTGCGATGGACGAGGGGTGGTTAGAACGAAGGCATAGAAGGCCAATGGAAAATGATCAAGAGACGAGGGAAGTATGGAAGGCAGAGTTGGAAGGATCAAGATATAAGAAGGGACAGTTGGTATAAGGCGTCACTGTTAAAACAAAAATTTTTAAGTTAAATTAGCTTAGATGTAGGCCATGGAAAATTAAAACAAAGGATGTCAAAGAATATAAGGTTTCAGGTGATGTTTATATAGGTTGGCTAATGGTTTTAACTGTTTAGGGATGGAAGGAAAAGAAATATCTTAATGTAAAAGAAATATCCTAAAATATATGGATTGATTCTAAAATATAAAATGGCACACATCAAGGATCGTAAAAATATAAGTGAATATGATTTTAAAATATAGTAAGTATTTAGGTTAATGTGTTCCCCACGTGATGCAATGCTTATAAACGCAAATTAGACGATGTTTGGAAAAGTCAAAAGTGGTAAATAAATTGAAATGCCATTATGATTTGTTTTTTATTTTTCTTCTTAATTATAATTTCAGAGACGTCTCACATGGTGAGAGAGAGAAAAAGGAAAACGAACTTATCAAAAGTAGTAAAATGTTACAAATAAACTTATAATGGATATCTGAAGGTTTAGAGTGACGCAGTGGTAAAAAGAGGGGAAGTCTGAGTTGCATTTTGCAATGGCGTTCGGCAATGCAATACGTGCCTGTGTAAGTGAGGCATTGTTTTCATTGACCGAACTGCCAAGACTTTTCATAATCAACATTAAATCAGACAGGGGGGGTAGGTAAGTTGAAAGTGGAGAAGTGGGAAAGGTGGAGTCAAGAGTTGCCTGTTGCCAATGATTGAGCTCGGATTAAAATTGAAAAAAAAAGTAATAAAATGGTAAAAATGATGGTTGTAATGATGATCCGAGCGTTGAGAAAAAAAAAAACAAACTCGAACTGGTCGTCTGAGCTCGGCGTTGTTTTTGTTTTTGGAAGGACGGTAATTTAATAGCTATTTATGTAACATGGATTGTTTGCCAGACTTTCAGGACCTAGATTTCGTTAATTTTATTTTTAAGTCTGAGGGGATTATATTATACATAAGAGAGATAGGGATGTTATAGTATGGGGCGTGTCTTGATATTTATTAGTAACTATCTTAATTAACTTCGTCCACGAGGTTCCGGGATTCTCTAGGTGAAATAACCTTAGTTTCCCAGTAAGTTTTGCGTTAAGATGTACAGACAAATCGTTAGATTGGAGATTATTAGCGGTGATTGGGTTTAGAAAAATTATAAAATAATGAATTTACGAAATTTTTCTAAGAGAAAAGGTTATGGCGTGGGTACAACATTCGGTAGAGTTTCGTAAATAACAATTTAACACAGGCAGGAATGAAATGCAAGTGGGGTATGGAAATTTTATGGTATGATATTATTTTCGCATATTGCATTTATAGTTGTATTTGTAATTGTGGGAAAAATGGAAGGCACATTATGAGATGAGATAATTTAAAACTGGTATTTATAAAAATACAAATCTAGGACTAGTTTTTAAAACTTTTAAATATTGAGAAATATCAATTCGAATAGTAATAGGTCAAGTAAAATAAAGAGCCTAATAAATTTAATTTAAAATTTGAAAGTTGCATATTTGGGTAATGCCATTTTAGGTGAATTTAAGGAAGGCATGTAAGATTATTAAATTGGCAAAAATGCGTGATTGAATATTTTTAATAATAAAATTGAAAATGATGAATTAAAATTTATAATTTGATTACAATAAAGTAAAAATGATAAATGAGAGTGTGAAAGTTTTGAAAATTGAATAAAAATGATATAAAAAAGGTTATAATTGATTTTAAAATGCTTAAAGTGAAAATATAAGTATAAAATTTATGGGGGAAATGGCAGAAACAAAGTATAAAGTACCTTGAAATGGCTGATGCTGGCTGGAGTTGATCTCTGGAGATGGCTGTATGGAAGAAGGCTGCTTGTTGCGTGGGATCCGTCGAAAGAGGAGATGAGGGCTTCCTCCGCACGAGGCACGGCTAGTCCTCGAATGGTGTCTGTTAGGCGGCTTACTAGGTCTTCGCAGTGGGGCTGCATGTTGGTGAGGGCATCCGCGAAGTAGTCGTCTCTGACCTCCGTCATCCTCTGCATGCTGCTGTCCTCAGTTATCCTGTCGACTTTAACGGGTTCTGTAGTAATCCCGACCAAGCCGGCGTGGAATGTACTGGGCAGTCGTGGTAGTGGGTGCGTGATGGGATTCCCGCACGGGGACAGCAAGAGACAGAGGCAGGTCTAGATGGTAACTCCAAAAAGGTAGAGGTAGACCACGGACGAAGGCAGTCGAACCACGGGCGTCACGGATGCCCTAAGCCTACATCGCGGATAGGGGTGAGAAACCCGACCGGCCGTATAGCGGCGTAACTCTGAAAACAACTGCTTTGTCTAATTTCTGGGCCTTTATATACTGGACTCCCGCATATGGTGGAGAGTCCTGATTGGTTCCTATAATCACGCCACCTGTCCGGCGCCTGGTTGTTTTCTTCGTCTGGCCTTTGTCGTCGCCTAATCTACCTTTACCTCTTTGTTTATTGGTCACTTCCATTGTTACAAGGTCGATACATATTTTAATATGGATATGGGGTCATAATAAATATTAGAAGAAGGTTGTGATCTATCTAACTCAAAATATACTACATATATCTGAAAATAATAAAAATAAAACTTGTGCAATTAAAAAGTTATATTATTGGTTATATAAAAAATATATATATTTATAGATAAAACCGTTGTTTAAATTAAATACATAATAATATTATTATGTGAAAGGGAATTAAAAATATAAGATATTATTGGCGGGCGTTGGAAAGAGTTAGTGGTTAAAGAATATGCAATTGTTAGGAGTGCACATGCAACCAAATATTCAGATCCAGGTGCAAAGCGAGGATATAGACTTGAACGTCTTCCTAGGCAATGTTTCACTTGCGATCCTATATAGGGTTACAGTGCTTTGTCACAATTTCAGGGTTATTGGATTAAAAGTTGTTGAAGGAAAGTTGCTTATTAATATGATTGAAAGGGGTGGTAGATCCATGCGATAAGTAGAATTGTAGCGACAGTAGGTGATCTGACTTGACTTGAAATCAAAGGTTAATTGTGGTCCGCTAGAGCTGAAAATTAAAAGAAAGTTGTGAACGCTTTTTGCATGCGTTGGTGATTGTGCTCTGCGGATGATTGAAATTAACTTTTGAAACGAGTTAAGGCCAGAAGTTGGGATTTTCAAATCTGCGGAACTGTGTTCAAAGAGTTTGTTGAAATTACGAAAAAAAAAAATTGCCAAGCAGTGCTGCCGTTTTTCTAAGGTGGTTTGAAGCAATGGCTGAAAAAGATAGTGATGAAAAGTATAGGGAAGTGGTTAGAGAAATAGATTGTTGAAAACGATTGTTGTAGATGCCCGATAGTTGATGATAAACATCGTTATATAATAAGATATTTAAACATATATAAATATAGTGAATAAAAAGATAGAAATATGATTGCGGATAAAAAAAACTGTAAGTGGACAATATCAAACATGTAATAAATAAAAAATATAATAATGAATTGAAAATTATTTTTGAAATAATTAAATATTTTGCAATACTAAAATAATATCATGAAAAATAAAAGAAAATTTGATTAAAGTTTTTTTAAAAATATAATGTTGGACTAAAATTGATTATATAAATGAAAAGTAAAAATAAAAAAATAATATTCAAGATTTTATACAAATTAGAATATAATTAAAGATTATTATAATGATTAGATAAATGTTGGGTAGTGGAAAATTGAACAAAAATTGTCTCTTTTGAAAAGAAGTTGAAACTGTGGTGTGTAACTAGATCATATCCCTTTGGTAAACATCAGTAATTTTGACGCTCTGAAGCTGGGAATAAGTGAATTGATCTTTTCGTTTGTCCAAAATGGTGATATGTAGAGAACGATTTCTCTTTTGAGTTATAAAGTCTAGATTAGACTTAACCAAGTTGTTTTAATTGGTGATATTAATTAACATGTAAAATGTTTAATGTATGTTGTTGTGTTGCGATTAAGGCGTTGGTGAGATGTGTGAGAAAACCTATATGGTTAGTGAGAAATATGTGTTAAAAAAAAGGCGATCATGAAGATAGTGGTCAAGATGACTGCTTGAGGGAGGACATTGGACGGAGGATATGAAACTGAAATAGATTCGGGGATCCTATTACTGGGGGATCACTCGTGCGGGGTCTTTGTTATTTTTGTCATTTTCTTGGAATTCACTTTCTCTCTCTCTTCTTTTGTTGAGGTTGGCATATTTCTTGCCTATTTGAAAATATAGATTTCTCGATGTTCGTAAGTGGTTGTGTTTTCGAAGTTGTTCAGAATTAGTAAAAATGTTATTCAATGATGTCAGGTTTAGATGTGTGATGAAAGTGCGACGTTCGACGTGGACACGCTTTGGGGTGAGATGTGTCACAGGCATGAAGGCGTCTTTGGCCTGAAAAGTGAGGAAAAAAATGTTGTGTGGCGCTGTGACACGAAGTGAAAAATTGTGAATGAAAGGTGTCACGTGAAGTCGTTGTTTTGGTACAAAATCTAACCTGTTTCACCATGAATAACAAATTTACTAAAGTCATGAGTGGTGGTTGTATGAAACACATCGATAATTTTCGACTGTTAGTGGATATGGCACGTTTAATGCGAATTTTGTTTAGTGCTTAGTAGGGCGACGTTATGGAGCTCGAGGGGCTCGAAATTGGATTTGTTTGTTAAGTCGCGCACTAATAATAGTTGCCAATGGGAGATAGTGATGTGGGGGTGTTGTAACGTTTGTTGAGAGAGATGTATGGTTGATTAATTATGCATGTAAAAGAAAAGTACGAGGGAGTGTAGCTATGTTAGAATAAAACGTTGTTAATAAGTTTGGCGGGCGGTGACCTAATTTAGCTACTGGCGTGGTATTTGATGGGATTTTTATTTTTAACTTGTTTTGGGAAAGATAGTTGTTTTTCCTAGTTGTGATTTTGAAGATATTGTCTCTCAGGAGAGAAATCACAAAATATTTCTGAATTTAAAAAATGCGTTTCACCTATGTTGATCCCTATATATATATAAAAGTCAGTGTATGTA
This sequence comes from Cordylochernes scorpioides, assembly GCA_030710605.1. Lineage (NCBI taxonomy): Eukaryota > Metazoa > Arthropoda > Arachnida > Pseudoscorpiones > Chernetidae > Cordylochernes > Cordylochernes scorpioides. The sequence goes on along the minus strand of CP092870.1, from coordinate 29,735,477 downwards.
TGTATGTGTGTTTGTTCCTATGTCGGCTATACACGTCCACAATACGTTACTAATCTGACTAAAATTTTAACAGTATATAGAGTAGAATCTGAAAAAACTTATAGTGAAAATTTCAGGTCTATATTCCGAATATTCGTCGAGTTATTTGCAAATTGAGTTGCAAATTTGCCCTTTCGCTCGCAAGCAGCGCCTCTAGCGGTGAAGATAGAAGGTAATATCAGCTGACCTAATGTACCTGTAAAAAGGGGTTCTAACAGGACATAGAGAAAAATATGGAAGGGATATTTGTCGCATTTTTAGCCAAGAAAAATTGAAAAGGACAGGTTTAGGGCAAAAATAGTTGTTTTTTTAGTCAGAAAATGACGATGACAATATTGCTGTATCATCATTTGAATATCAGATACAAAATTATATCAGGAAAAATTCCAAAGAGCAGATACCACGGGTGAAGCCAGTTCATTTTTAGTATTCAGGAACAAAATGCTAACAGAAAAAAAATCATTCGAGCAGAAGACACAAAGCCAGATCATCTCTCTATAAAAATATCGCTTCTCAGACACAAATTTGGAGCGGGACGTTTCACAAGAGTGACATCCACTGCGCCAATTTAAAATTGTAACGAATAGTATTTGAATAAAAGCATTTAATCGGGTAGAACCCGGGCGTTGCCCGGGTCATTCGGCTAGTGTATATATATTAGGGAGAAAATTGTATTTTATTTTTCTTTTACATAGAGGTTGTTGAATAGAACAAATCTCTCTCTCGCTTCCAGTTTTAAAAAATTAACAATGGAATTCAATACACTTTATGCGCATTGTGCGCTTCTTTCTTCAATTGCTACAATTGGTGGAGACGCCAGGCATAGCATTGATTAAAAATGGGCGAATTAAGGAACTTAGAAGTATTTAACTGAAGGGATTACCTCCTGAATTAGGATGCCTTCAACAAGAGACCAACCATGATAAAGAACAATCTCGGATAAAATTCTGACTAAGTCTTATCTAATTTTCTTTTTTTTTTGCTGCAGCCAAGAAGTCCTTCCACTCTTACCGGAAATAAAGGTCTAGACGCCCAAAATTGGCTCAGGATTATAGACGAGTGAAAAATAAAAAAGATGGGATTGTTGAAGGATGCGGAAGATACACTTTAACACAAACAGTTGTAAATAGCTAGTTGCCTAACTAAATTTGAATAGAATTGTGAAGATGCTTACTGAAAAGGGGGCAGAATTAACAACAACAAAAAATAACTCACCTGTATGTGAGAGTGTTATGGCAGGGGAGGCACGAGTGTTTAGTTAACCGAGGCCCAATTCTGACAGCCAACTGAGAGCTGTTTCATCCAGCCTGTAATGTTAGTTACCAGGACAACCCTACTCCAGGCCCAGAGCCCTGTGAACATCTTAAAGGAGATGGTATGCTACAGTAGCACACCACTGACCAGAAAATGTGTGTGAGGGACTACACCAACCCAGATATAAGAGCTGACAAGTGTGGCCAAAGAATTGTTTGAAGAAAGGCCTATAGACCTCCCTGGCCTTCCTACTGACTACACATCCCATGTGGCCTGCTACACTCCAACGCCAAGAGTCCCACAGTGATGGAGGCAGACCTGTGTGAGGTGAATCAGGACCTGCCAAGCTCAACAGCCTGGAGATGACCAGGCAGTAGATAAGCCTGAACTTCCTCACAATAACATCCATCAACGACCTCAACCATAAACCAAGATGATAACCCAGAAATACACCAAATAAATTCCAGAATATAATGCATGTAATTGTCTTTTGCTCTCTGACGCTGTTCCTCTAGGGAGGAAGCTATGTTAACAAATCTTCATATTGTATTTTTGTGCAAATATAGAATAAATTTAAAATTATTAAATAAAGTAAAGCACGAAGGAAGATGAGTTTCTTTTTAATAAACGCGAGCGAGCTACGACGGGGGATATGAAACTGAAATAGATTCGGGGATCCTATTACTGGGGGATCACTCATGCGGGGTCTTTGTTATTTTTGTCATTTTCTTGGAATTCACTTTCTCTCTCTCTTCTTTTGTTGAGGTTGGCATATTTCTTGCCTACTTGAAAATATAGATTTCTCGATGTTCGTAAGTGGTTGTGTTTTCGAAGTTGTTCCGACTTAGTAAAAATGTTATTCAATGATGTCAGGTTTAGATGTGTGATGAAAGTGCGACGTTCGACGTGGACACGCTTTGGGGTGAGATGTGTCACAGGCATGAAGGCGTCTTTGGCCTGAAATGTGAGGAAAAAAAATGTTGTGTGGCGCTGTGACACGAAGTGAAAAATTGTGAATGGAAGGTGTCACGTGAAGTCGTTGTTTTGGTACAAAATCTAACCTGTTTCACCATGAATAACAAATTTACTAAAGTCATGAGTGGTGGTTGTATGAAACACATCGATAATTTTCGACTGTTAGTGGATATGGCACGTTTAATGCGAAATTTTTTTAGTGCTTAGTAGGGCGACGTTATGGAGCTCGTGGGGCTCGAAATTGGATTTGTTTGTTAAGTCGCGCACTAATAATAGTTGCCAATGGGAGTTAGTGATGTGGGGGTGTTGTAACGTTTGTTGAGAGAGATGTATGGTTGATTAATTATGCATGTAAAAGGAAAGTACGAGGGAGTGTAGCTATGTTAGAATAAAACGTTGTTAATAAGTTTGGCGGGCGGTGACCTAATTTAGCTACTGGCGTGGTATTTGATGGGATTTTTATTTTTAACTTGTTTTGGGAAAGATAGTTGTTTTTCCTAGTTGTGATTTTGAAGATATTGTCTCTCAGGAGAGAAATCACAAAATATTTCTGAATTTAAAAAATGCGTTTCACCTATGTTGATCCCTATATATATAAAAGTCAGTGTATGTATGTATGTGTGTTTGTTCCTATGTCGGTTATACACGTCCACAATACGTTACTAATCTGACTGAAATTTGAACAGTATATAGAGTAGAATCTGAAAAAACTTATAGTGAAAATTTCAGGTCTATATTCCGAATATTCGTCGAGTTATTTGCAAATTGAGTTGCAAATTTGCCCTTTCGCTCGCAAGCAGCGCCTTTAGCGGGGAAGATGGAAGGTAATATCAGCTGACCTAATGTACATGTAAAAAGGGGTTCTAACAGGACATAGAGAAAAATATGGAAGGGATATTTGTCGCATTTTTAGCCAAGAAAAATTGAAAAGGACAGGTTTAGGGCAAAAATAGTTGTTTTTTTAGTCAGAAAATGACGATGACAATATTGCTGTATCATCATTTGAATATCAGATACAAAATTATATCAGGAAAAATTCCAAAGAGCAGATACCACGGGTGAAGCCAGTTCATTTTTAGTATTCAGGAACAAAATGCTAACAGAAAAAAAATCATTCGAGCAGAAGACACAAAGCCAGATCATCTCTCTATAAAAATATCGCTTCTCAGACACAAATTTGGAGCGGGACGTTTCACAAGAGTGACATCCACTGCGCCAATTTAAAATTGTAACGAATAGTATTTGAATAAAAGCATTTAATCGGGTAGAACCCGGGCGTTGCCCGGGTCATTCGGCTAGTGTATATATATTAGGGAGAAAATTGTATTTTATTTTTCTTTTACATAGAGGTTGTTGAATAGAACAAATCTCTCTCTCGCTTCCAGTTTTAAAAAATTAACAATGGAATTCAATACACTTTATGCGCATTGTGCGCTTCTTTCTTCAATTGCTACAATTGGTGGAGACGCCAGGCATAGCATTGATTAAAAATGGGCGAATTAAGGAACTTAGAAGTATTTAACTGAAGGGATTACCTCCTGAATTAGGATGCCTTCAACAAGAGACCAACCATGATAAAGAACAATCTCGGATAAAATTCTGACTAAGTCTTATCTAATTTTCTTTTTTTTTTGCTGCAGCCAAGAAGTCCTTCCACTCTTACCGGAAATAAAGGTCTAGACGCCCAAAATTGGCTCAGGATTATAGACGAGTGAAAAATAAAAAAGATGGGATTGTTGAAGGATGCGGAAGATACACTTTAACACAAACAGTTGTAAATAGCTAGTTGCCTAACTAAATTTGAATAGAATTGTGAAGATGCTTACTGAAAAGGGGGCAGAATTAACAACAACAAAAAATAACTCACCTGTATGTGAGAGTGTTATGGCAGGGGAGGCACGAGTGTTTAGTTAACCGAGGCCCAATTCTGACAGCCAACTGAGAGCTGTTTCATCCAGCCTGTAATGTTAGTTACCAGGACAACCCTACTCCAGGCCCAGAGCCCTGTGAACATCTTAAAGGAGATGGTATGCTACAGTAGCACACCACTGACCAGAAAATGTGTGTGAGGGACTACACCAACCCAGATATAAGAGCTGACAAGTGTGGCCAAAGAATTGTTTGAAGAAAGGCCTATAGACCTCCCTGGCCTTCCTACTGACTACACATCCCATGTGGCCTGCTACACTCCAACGCCAAGAGTCCCACAGTGATGGAGGCAGACCTGTGTGAGGTGAATCAGGACCTGCCAAGCTCAACAGCCTGGAGATGACCAGGCAGTAGATAAGCCTGAACTTCCTCACAATAACATCCATCAACGACCTCAACCATAAACCAAGATGATAACCCAGAAATACACCAAATAAATTCCAGAATATAATGCATGTAATTGTCTTTTGCTCTCTGACGCTGTTCCTCTAGGGAGGAAGCTATGTTAACAAATCTTCATATTGTATTTTTGTGCAAATATAGAATAAATTTAAAATTATTAAATAAAGTAAAGCACGAAGGAAGATGAGTTTCTTTTTAATAAACGCGAGCGAGCTACGACGGGGGATATGAAACTGAAATAGATTCGGGGATCCTATTACTGGGGGATCACTCATGCGGGGTCTTTGTTATTTTTGTCATTTTCTTGGAATTCACTTTCTCTCTCTCTTCTTTTGTTGAGGTTGGCATATTTCTTGCCTACTTGAAAATATAGATTTCTCGATGTTCGTAAGTGGTTGTGTTTTCGAAGTTGTTCCGACTTAGTAAAAATGTTATTCAATGATGTCAGGTTTAGATGTGTGATGAAAGTGCGACGTTCGACGTGGACACGCTTTGGGGTGAGATGTGTCACAGGCATGAAGGCGTCTTTGGCCTGAAATGTGAGGAAAAAAAATGTTGTGTGGCGCTGTGACACGAAGTGAAAAATTGTGAATGGAAGGTGTCACGTGAAGTCGTTGTTTTGGTACAAAATCTAACCTGTTTCACCATGAATAACAAATTTACTAAAGTCATGAGTGGTGGTTGTATGAAACACATCGATAATTTTCGACTGTTAGTGGATATGGCACGTTTAATGCGAAATTTTTTTAGTGCTTAGTAGGGCGACGTTATGGAGCTCGTGGGGCTCGAAATTGGATTTGTTTGTTAAGTCGCGCACTAATAATAGTTGCCAATGGGAGTTAGTGATGTGGGGGTGTTGTAACGTTTGTTGAGAGAGATGTATGGTTGATTAATTATGCATGTAAAAGGAAAGTACGAGGGAGTGTAGCTATGTTAGAATAAAACGTTGTTAATAAGTTTGGCGGGCGGTGACCTAATTTAGCTACTGGCGTGGTATTTGATGGGATTTTTATTTTTAACTTGTTTTGGGAAAGATAGTTGTTTTTCCTAGTTGTGATTTTGAAGATATTGTCTCTCAGGAGAGAAATCACAAAATATTTCTGAATTTAAAAAATGCGTTTCACCTATGTTGATCCCTATATATATAAAAGTCAGTGTATGTATGTATGTGTGTTTGTTCCTATGTCGGTTATACACGTCCACAATACGTTACTAATCTGACTGAAATTTGAACAGTATATAGAGTAGAATCTGAAAAAACTTATAGTGAAAATTTCAGGTCTATATTCCGAATATTCGTCGAGTTATTTGCAAATTGAGTTGCAAATTTGCCCTTTCGCTCGCAAGCAGCGCCTTTAGCGGGGAAGATGGAAGGTAATATCAGCTGACCTAATGTACATGTAAAAAGGGGTTCTAACAGGACATAGAGAAAAATATGGAAGGGATATTTGTCGCATTTTTAGCCAATAAAAATTGAAATTGACAGGTTTAGGGCAAAAATAGTTGTTTTTTTTTAGTCAGAAAATGATGATGACAATATTGCTGTATCATCATTTGAATATCAGATACAAAATTATATCGGGAAAAATTCCAAAGAGCAGAGACCACGGGTGAAGCCAGTTCATTTTTAGTATTCAGGAACAAAATGCTAACAGAAAAAAAATCATTCGAGCAGAAGACACAAAGCCAGATCATCTCTCTATAAAAATATCGCTTCTCAGACACAAATTTGGAGCGGGACGTTTCACAAGAGTGACATCCACGGCGCCAATTTATAATTGTAACGAATAGTATTTGAATAAAAGCATTTAATCGGGTAAAACCCGGGCGTTGCCCGGGTCATTCGGCTAGTGTATATATATTAGGGAGAAAATTGTATTTTATTTTTCTTTTACATAGAGGTTGTTGAATAGAACAAATCTCTCTCTCGCTTCCAGTTTTAAAAAATTAACAATGGAATTCAATGCACTTTATGCGCATTGTGCGCTTCTTTCTTCAATTGCTACAATTGGTGGAGACGCCAGGCATAGCATTGATTAAAAATGGGCGAATTAAGGAACTTAGAAGTATTTAACTGAAGGGATTACCTTCTGAATTAGGATGCCTTCAACAAGAGACCAACCATGATAAAGAACAATCTCGGATAAAATTCTGACTAAGTCTTATCAAATTTTCTTTTTTTTTTTGCTGCAGCCAAGATGTCCTTCCACTCTTACCGGAAATAAAGGTCTAAACGCCCAAAATTGGCTCAGGATTATAGACGAGTGAAAAATACAAAAGATGGGATTGTTGAGGGATGCGGAAGATACACTTTAACACAAAAAGTTGTAAATAGCTAGTTGCCTAACTAAATTTGAATAGAATTGTGAAGATGCTTACTGAAAAGGGTTGAATTAACAACAACAAAAAATAACTCACCTGTATGTGAGAGTGTTATGGCAGGGGAGGCACGAGTGTTTAGTTAACTGAGGCCCAATTCTGACAGCCAACTGAGAGCTGTTTCATGCAGCCTGTAATGTTAGTTACCAGGACAACCCTACTCCAGGCCCAGAGCCCTGTGGACATCTTAAAGGAGATGGTATGCTACAGTAGCACACCACTGACCAGAAAATGTGTGTGAGGGACTACACCAACCCAGATATAAGAGCTGACAAGTGAGGCCAAAGAATTGTTTGAAGAAAGGCCTATAGACCTCCCTGGCCTTCCTACTGACTACACATCCCATGTGGCCTGCTACACTCCAACGCCAAGAGTCCCACAGTGATGGAGGCAGACCTGTGTGAGGTGAGTCAGGACCTGCCAAGCTCAACAGCCTGGAGATGACCAGGCAGTAGATAAGCCTGAATTTCACCACAATAGCATCCATCAACGACCTCAACCATAAACCAAGATGATAACCCAGAAATACACCAAATAAATTCCAGAATATAATGCATGTAATTGTCTTTTGCTCTCTGACGCTGTTCCTCTAGGGAGGAAGCTATGTTATAAAATCTTCATATTGTATGTTTGTGCAAATATAGAATAAATTTAAAATTATTAAATAAAGTAAAGCACGAAGGAAGATGAGTTTCTTTTTAATAAACGCGAGCGAGCTTTCGGGCCACACGCCCTTCTACTGGCAAAAAAGCTAAGATATTCAAAGAGATACAAGCCTATTCATACTATGTTAAGCAATATTTAGCATATTTACATTTTTTATTATAGACGGAGAAACAAAATACAAGTATGAATTACAATTAAGATATGCAAATATAGGGAAAAAAGACAATGGGGTAAATTCTAAATCTGACACATTAGGGAAGACCGGAATATCACTGTGAAGGGAAGACAGAATAAACAGAATAAACACGTCAGGACAGGAATACTTTATAAATATCTGGTATGTCTATTTTTCTATTAAAACTGTTCAGATTGACAGAGGTTATAGCTTCCAACACCGATCTTTGGTGCTGGTTTGGAACGTGATGGTAGTGAATGGTCGGCTGGCTGAGGTTGAATGTGTGGCCCGTGGAAGACATGTGTTGGTATATTAAGGAGCGGGGGTCACTGTTTTTAATATTCCTTTTGTGTTCTGAAATTCTAAGAGCCACGTTTCTACCTGTCTCACCCACATATGTGGCAGCACATTGCGTGCATGAGACAGAGTAGACCGCGCAGGTACTATGGAAGAGATCAGGGGGTGAGTCTGATGTGGTTATGGGATGTCTGAGGTGTGTGGATAAATTTTGGGTATTACTGAAATATGTGTGGATGCCATATGTTTTAAGGATTCTTGAGATGTTAACTGTGTGGGAGGAAAAGGGTAAAACACATGTCGATCTGTAGACTGTTGGAGTGTTGAGGGGGACTAAGCTTGTAAGTGTGTCTATTAATAAAAGGAATTTGGAAATCTGCTAAGGTGAGATTCGAGATTATATTTTATTTTTCTATAGATTTAAAGATGGGGAGGGAACAATGGGTGTGGATGCGCAAAGTCAGGGCCTTTACAAGGTTAATTTGTGTGCTATGGGGCAGAAAGAAATAAAGTGGGTGTAACAAGGGTGACTGTTTTTCTTGTAGTAGACTGTAGTGTGGAAGGCATTAGGGGTACGTAAAATTAGGATGTCTAAAAAGGGAATGGCCTGACTCTGTTCTTTTTCTATGGTAAAGGATAAATCGGGATGGTAACTGTTTAGATCACTTTGAATGAGGTTTTCCTGACTGTTTTTGCATATGCAGAAATGTCATCGACATATTTGCGCCATATGAGTATATCAGTTAAGTGCTTTTTGTTGATCCAAGTGTCCAGTCTGGTCAACCATCAATTCTATAGACAAATCAGAGGCTCCCCGATGCGAAATTCTTTTTCAACAATAGCCGCAGAGATCGTTATGACCAGACTGGACACTTGGATCAACAAAAACACTTATCTGATATACTCATATGGCGCAGATATGTCGATGACATTTTCTGCATATGCAAAAAGTCAGGAAAACCTCATTCAAAGTGATATAAACAGTTACCATCCCGATTTATCCTTTACCATAGAAAAAGAACACAGTCAGGCCATTCCCTTTTTAGACATCCTAATTTTACGTACCCTTAATGCCTTCCACACTACAGTCTACTATAAGAAAAACAGTCACCCTTGTTACACCCACTTTAGTTCTTTCTGCCCAATAGCACACAAAATTAACCTTGTAAAGGCCCTGACTTTGCGCATCCACACCCATTGTTCCCTCCCCATCTTTAAATCTATAGAAAAGAAAATAAAATCTCGAATCTCACCTTAGCATATTTCCCACTTCCTTTTATTAATAGACACACTTACAAGCTTAGTCCCCCCAACACTCCAACAGTCTACAGATCGACATGTGTTTTACCCTTTTACTCCCACCAGTTAACATCTCAAGAATCCTTAAAACATATGGCATCCACACATATTTCAGTAATACCCAAAATTTATCCACACACCTCAGACATCCCATAACCACATCAGACTCACCCCCCGATCTCTTCCATAGTACCAGCGCGGTCTACTCTGTCTCATGCACGCAATGTGCTGCCACATATGTGGGTGAGACAGGTAGAAACGTGGCTCTTATAATTTCAGAACACAAAAGGAATATTAGAAACAGTGACCCCCGCTTCTTAATATACCAACACATGTCTTCCACGGGCCACACATTCAACCTCAGCCAGCCGACCATTTACTACCATCACGTTCCAAACCAGCACCAAAGATTGGTGTTGGAAGCTATAACCTCTGTCAATCTGAACAGTTTTAATAGAAAAATAGACATACCAGATATTTATAAAGTATTCCTGTCCTGACGTGTTTATTATGTTTATTCTGTCTTCCCTTCACAGTGATATTTCGGTCTTCCCTAATGTGTCAGATTTAGAATTTACCCCATTGTCTTTTTTCCCAATATTTGCATATCTTAATTGTAATTCATAGTTGTATTTTGTTTCTCCGTCTATAAGAAAAAATGTAAATATGCTAAAATATTGCTTACCATAGTAAAAATAGGCTTGTATCTCTTTGAATCTCTTAGCTTTTTTGCCAGTAGAAGGGCGTGTGGCCTGAAAGCTCGCTCGCGTTTATTAAAAAGAAACTCATCTTCCTTCGTGCTTTACTTCATTTGATTATCTAAACAGGAAGAGTTCTATCGCTTAAAAATTATTGTTTAGATAATATGCAAATTAGAAAAACTTTTTTTTGTTTCCTTTTTATTATCGAGGTTGTCGAATAGAACAAATCTATTACCCTATCTTCCTTCAAGTTTTGGAAATTTAACAATTAAACTTTATACAATTGTATTGTTCACTTCTTGGCTTTTTATATAATTGCGGCAAAATAATATCTACTTCCCGTTCTATATATATACAGTATTTATATATAACTTTATTTACTTCTTCTTAATACCATTTTTCTTTCATATATATATTTATATGTGAAAAAACCACGCTGACGAGGGCTAACAGCCCGAAACGCATACATAGTTGACTTTTATTGATTTATCAAGAAATTAATTCAGCCAAATATATCAAGCTAAATAAACGTTTAGTTGATTTTTGTTCCACTAGATGACGCTCTTCTATCTAGAATGCTCATGTGAGCGGTCAGAAAATGCAAATTTTGTTTCAAATATATATGAAGGAATCATATATACAACAATTTAATAGATTATGTTCAGTAATATATAGCTTGTTATACTGATACCATATTTTCAACTCAATATCGAAGAATAATATGCAAATCTTCCCGCATTTAATGGGCGAGAAGGGCCAAGAAATATACCTTCAATTGTAAAAATGTAATATAAGCTCTACACTGAAAGATATTTTGGGCAAATTTAAAAAATACTTTGATTCTTCAAAAATATGTTAAGAGTTTTCATTTTCACAACCAATCAGCACAATCAGGCTAAACATTTTTTAATGATTTTTTAGTTGATCTTAAAGACAAAAGTTCAGAAAAGTGATTTTGGTAAACTATTTGATTCTATGGTTTGTGATCGAATTGTTGTAGGAATAAGTGATACCAATGAAAAAAATAAAAGGTAACAGGAATCAGAGTTGACCTTAGCAAAAGCTATATCTAAGGCTAGAGCAGCAGAAATGCCTGCGAAACAACTGCATCAAATAGAGAATTCTAATATTGGGAAAATTCAAAAGTCTAGAAATATATAAAGAAAACGTTTCAAGTTCCTCTTCTAAGTGGTGAGAGTCAAGTGAAAATCTTGGATACACCCAATTGAAATGGATTTCTCACGCATTATATCAAAAAGGTTATTATAATATATTTGAAGGAATCGGTGTTCTTAAGACCTAAGCAAAAATCAGCTTTAAAAATATCGCAACGCCTGTAACAAGTCTGGCTAGAAAGGATTCCACCCTCACTTTATGAAAGTGTAAAAGAAGTGCTAGATAGCATGGTAGCTCAAGTAACAATATATAAACAGACTAGCCGAGTGGCCCGGGCAACGCCCGGGTTTTACCCGACTGGACCCGGCTTCGCCTGGGTAGTGTTCGAGCGAGGTTTACTCATGAATGAATAGAGGCCCCAACTGTTTGTAAACTCAATGTAATGAATTTTCTTTCAGCAAAATGGAGATAAATTGCAAACAGCAATATCGAAAATGCGTGTAAAAAAATCTGAAATATAGGATCCATTTCACAAACACATCTAATGAATAGAGTGCTGTTTGGAGGAGTGGTCTAAACTGTTAATTTTTAAAAACCATGACCCGGGGTCATCGAACGCAGATTCAGACACTTTGTTCTGAAAAAAAAAAAATTGACCCAATGGCTCCCGATTCTTGAAAAAGTCCAACCCCTCCAGTGAGTGCAAGTAACCAAACTGGGCTTTTATTCTTAAAAATAAAAAAAAATCTAATGATTAGTGTGAATAAAGGAAAATGGTCGGCACAACCTGAAAATTTCACTTTGTCCACTTCACTCTCGGCTGTCCAAGAAGAAACAGCCAGAGCAAACATTTTAAAGGGCACCTAATCCGGCATTTACATATCTAAATAGTTAAGCAACTTTTATAAATGTAATATATTTCTGCAATATTGAAATACCTGGACTTGGAAGAATTTTGTATTAGTTATTGTTGCAGTTTTAGAAAAGTGTGGGAAATTGGATATTTTAACAAAAGAATATAATTTTTAAAATGGTATATAAAATAAAAAGGAAATTTGCATAATTTTCTAATAGTCAAGGGCAATTGTAAAAATACCAAAAAAGTATGACCAAATAAAAAAATATATATATATGTGTGATGTTTGAGTAACAGCATTGTTGCCATATAAAGACAAAATTACTGAATGTATTCAGTACCTTTGTCTGAAGATAGCCAAAATGTAACTGAAACCACACATAATGTAATTATTTGTATTCGGTCTTGCTTCCTTTTTTTTTAATCATCCCTAGTACGCGTGGTACAGGCCATGATAACCATGGTGGGTAGGTAGCGACTGCTTTTACTGTAAGCGCACCACATGTCTACAAATGTGATACATTGCTACCAGCTAAATGCATTTTCACTATGGTGTGATTTCCACATGATGGATCTGTAGACACATTATAATCTCTCCAGAGCTTAAGGTAGCAAACAGTACTTTCACATTATATAAATATCAATGCCAAAATCCAGAGTTATGATAGCATGTTGCAGTGTAATGTAGACCTGCAGGATGGGAAAAAGCAATATTATTTCCGGCTTTAATTTGAAAAAGTATTATGAAACGTTAAAAATATAATCTTAACTTTTGAAGCATGAAAAAATGCTAACTTGATGTGTATCAATTTAGTCTAAAAACAAACAGCATGTAAAAGTAAGCACCAATCGAAAGCATTTATTAGCTATAACAGTGCTGCCCCCAGCGGTAAAAGACTGGAGCTAACGCTTCACGGGTTGGTAAAGTTTCTGTTAATATTACATTAACTTAACAATATTCCATGTCTTGCTAACACAAATTTTTAAAAATAATATGCATAAAAATAATGCAATTCTAAAAATCATAAATGAAGCATCATTAAATTAAATGGGAGAGAAATGGTGTTCCAAATTTTTTTTTTTGTTGTAAAACTTTGACCTTTATATTTTTACAAATTCTTAATGTACATAACCCAAACCAAATTGTCTATAAAATTCTGCAAACAAATATAATATTATAGAGGCATGAAAATACTAATGGTGTAAAAATCAAAACAGCAAAGTTATCCTGATAAATGCAATGAGCTATGATAAGGTGTGTTGCAGGCTGACAAAAACTTCAATTGAACCAGAAATGTTGATACCATAAAAAAAAAAAACAATTTTCAAGAATAGAGTTATGTAAATGAATTAAATGTGAAAAAATTAAAATAAAATAAAGTAAAAAAAGGTTTATTGATGAAACAACAGTAGAGCAATAATGATAACAAATTATGTTTTTACAAAAGTCAAGCTTCCCAAAATCATTATTCGAAGAAATCTCTTTAAAAATGGTCAAAATCTAGATCAAAGCCCCCTGATAAACAATATTGCGTGTCTTGCTAAAAGTAGAACTAAAGACAAATAAATTTTTAGGGCTGGAAACACGGGAGCATGCTACATAGAGTTGCCCATGCGAGAAACAGGGAGACTCAAGATGCACACCAACTACTTGCAATGTTTGACCCTGAGATTTATTAATTGTCATAGCAAAGGCAACCATAACTGGGAATTGCAAGCGTCTAAACTTAAAAGGCAGATCATTTGGAATAATAGGTATTCTAGGAATAAGGACCTCTTCCCCTCGAAAAGAGCCAGTTAAAATCCGAGCCTGGAGAACATTAGTGCCCATTTGAGTGATGCATAATCTAGTGCCATTGCAGAGACGGGGTGGATCAAGGTTTCGTATTAAAATTACTGGCACACCAACTTTTAGTACAATTTTGTGTGAAGGTGTACCAGACAATTCTAGTGAATTCAAAAATTCAGGGGGATACAACACAGATTCATCAGGATCAACCATTGTATCAATTGATCTATAGATTTTGCTTTCACCCGGGATTGAATTTGATATTGTATTATTTATTTCTAGCACAGTGCTATTTTTGGGGGCTAAAATAGTGCGGGCACATAACCATTCTTCAGATAAATAGTTTACACCTATATTAGGGAAAACCTTTTCATACAGACTTTCTGAAGATTCCACCACTTGGCAAAAAGTATTTGAAAACTGGATATTACCCTCGGAATCAGTTTCTAGTTGACCTTCTCCTATCTTTAAGAGTTCGTCTGCAAATTGTGCAGCAGTGGTATCATTATGGAGTTGAACTCTCATGTTGACTGTGAGGTGCATTTTCACAATATGTCTCCAAAGATAAGAAGACTTTAAACAGGCATTCAGCTCATCAGCAGGTGTACCTCTAGTGACTACTGGAAGAGTCTGTCGGAAATCACCGGCCAAAAGCACTACTAAACCACCCATGGGTTGTGGATCATCACGGATATCCTGTAATGTCCGATCAAGGGCTTCCAAGGCAATTTTATGGGCCATGGTGCACTCATCCCAAACCAGCAACTTACAGCTACGTAAGAGTGAAGCTTTATCACTATTTTTTCGTATATTGCAAACAGCAGTCTGGCCCTCTGCAAAAGTCAGAGGTAATTTCAGCACGGAATGTGCAGTTCTTCCGCCCGCAAGCAATGTTGCAGCTATCCCTGAGGAAGCAACAGCAATGGCAATATTTTGTTCCTTCCTAATCATTGCTAATAGAAGATTCAAAAGAAATGTTTTACCTGTTCCCCCCGGCGCATCTAAAAATATAATTATGGGTTGTGACAAATTAATTTTTGATAAGACAGCATCAAAAACTCTTATTTGTTCTGGCAAGAGTTTGGGCAGCATGGATGCAACATTGTCTTCAAGTTCTGCCGTATCATACGCAAGTTCTCTCAAAATGTCAGAATTGGTAACCACATTTCTCCTGGGTGCACCTAAGCCTAATTCCTGCAGTTTCTTCTCACATATAGATACGACACGATCCTCAATGTTACACAATGTTTCATTATATATCAGATCATTATACCTGATGGAGGAATCGAGAAGCTGATAACGATGAAGAATATCACTTGCCATCTCATCTCTATAGGTAATCCATAACTGCTGAGGGTTCGAAATTGTGCACGTAGAAATTAATATGGCAAACAATTGCCTTACTCTTGTAGGAGCCTGACAAAGAACGGCCTCATCCATTGTGACAACCCAATGGTTATCATTCTCCAATAATCCAAGAGCTGCGCATGTTTCTCTAAATGTTTCGTATTGACTGCCATTAACAATCTTCAAATATGCGAAGGAAGTTGGTCCCTTGATGTTATGTAGTAACATACGTAAACAAAAGCATTCAAAGTTACTGACATGCACAGCGTAAACCCGTCCAATAGTGTCTGATCTCTTCACTCCAGGCTGTCCTTCGACCAGCTTGCCTTGAACGCGCCTTCTCCATTCGTGGGCAGAAGAATTCCAAGTGTAGTATTGGGGAACATCTGGATAGAGCAGGGTCCTAGCAGAGGAATCAGTTTGGCATAATGAAAAAAATGCAGTCAGGGTTGTCCTTGGTGGATTACGCATTCGATGGGCAAGAGTGTTTTGATTGAAATATATCCGTTCTCCATTCTCAAGATGCACAGCTAAATGGATAACAGCTGGATGGCGTTGGTGTAAAGGGAAGCTGAGAAGACGCCAAACAGCTTCATTGCTGCTTATGTATCTGGCACACTGATACATTCGCACCTCATTTTGAGGGTCAGGACCTCTACCTTCTCTGCGTAAATTAATAATAGCTTGATAACTGCCCTTATTGACATATTTGCAAATATATTTTATTGCCTTAACAGAACTACAGTTCTCAACATTGATATGTGCACAAAACATCTTCGATAGCAATGGAGAATAAGGCACCACCCAACGATTGTCAATTGTGACCTCTTCGCGTCCACGTATTTTAACCTTTGCAGTAAAGCCACCTGCTTCAGGTGCGCGTCTCCTATATAAAGGATAACCATTCTCATTAGTCTGGGTTTCCAGCAAAAACTGTTTTGGATATTTTTTAGAACAGCTACTATTCTTCATACAGGGGGACACAGGGTTGTACTCACCGCAAGGCCCATGTATCATATTCTTAACCACAATGTTATACAATAGCGGGTCTTGAATAGGATCTGGAAACTCAGCACATATAACAGAGTCTATCTGAGTGGGACGGAGCTTATTTGCTAGCCAAACTAATATGTGAGCATGAGGAAGTCCCCTTTTCTGCCATTCAACAGAATACATCCACGCAACTGTTGCTCCATACAATTGGCCTTTTGTTAGAGCCCCAATAAATTTAACTAATTTTTACCGAAAAACCCGAGCTGTGATATCATGTCTATCCAGCTGTTTTTGTCCTGGTAGCAACGCTGCAGATAGCTCTTCCCAAGAGGGGTTACTTGTAAAAGTAATAAAAAGATCTGGACGCCCAAATTTCCGAACATAACAAAAAGCATCCTGCGTATATTCTGCCAAATACCTGGGACTATTGACAAAACTTGATGGTAAAATGATCCTTTGACCCAAGCTATTAGGGTTAATATTTGCATCAGTTGACAGGGCATCGCGCAAATGAATATAACTCTCTGCACGCAAGTTTCTCTGGTGCAGCGTAATATAGCGCAAACGTTCACTTTCTACCTTCGCATACATATCGACCAGGAATTGATGAAAGAGCTGGCCAAATTGAACAATGACATTAGGACTATTTCGGCGAACCATAATGAAATAGCCATAAAAATCCATAGAAGACACTTCACTTGACAAAGGCTGTCTAGTGTTTGGGTCGATCTGAGGAATATGAAAAGAATATCCTTCTTGGCCTTTCCAGAAAATTAAAGGATATTGAAGGGCATCATAAAAGCGATGTGTGTCGCTAACATGTTGCAGCAAATTATCGCGCTGATGTAAAACAATGTCACGTGAGCCAAACTGATTACCAGCTAAGACAACCGCAACCTCATTAGCTGTAGGAGCATTATACCGTCCAGGATGTTGACCAGGAGGTGTCCGATCAGCATTTACAACAACTCTGTAGGCATCACTGGGGAGATTTTCAAGTGCAGTTTTAAACTGTTGAACCAGTAGATTGTGTTGGTGCAACATGCGCTGCAAACCCTGTACAATATTACGACGTACTCCCTGTATTTGCTGGCATCTTCGATCAGTCTGAATATCATCATCATCATCATTGCCCATAAAATAGATCTGAAGAAATCTACTTGGCTGGTTCTCAGATGGCATAAGTGAACCTATTCTGTGGTAGACCTGGCCTTGGATAGAAAATGTGGTTGGAAAAGTAACAGAGTGGGTTTGGTTTTCAGCTCCAAATGATGTCATTTGAAAGCAGGAATTATATTTGCGAATATTACGCAAAAAATGGACTGAATCAGAATTCTCTCCGGATAATAGGCTGCGAAGTGGCTCGGGAGGTAAGTCAATTAATGGCAAACAGACTTTCCCGTTTGAACAGCACATTCCAGAAGACTCATCTTTCCATCTTAAGGCCCCACAAAACCTGCATGTAGTGTCCATAATCCCAAGGGAAATTAAAGGGTGCTTAAAGTATTCAACAGCAATAGAATAATTAAAACCTGCATTTTCCATAGAAGACCAAACGCTGCTGAAAAAATTATTTGTTCTAGTATTCCTCCGAGTAGAAGAATATATTTCTGAATGAGCCTGTAAGCGAGAATGGATGGGATCAGGTGTCTCTAACGACCGCACAGCGGCTTGACGCGCAGACTGTGCACGCAATCTTCTAATATTCTGTCCTCTGGTTTCGCTCAGTCTGTAAGCATGCTGAACCCTAGAGCTATTGGAACGCTGAGAAAGATTGCTTCTCCTATGGCTTGGCATACCTACAAACACAAAGCATTAGTAAAAATAAAAATAAGGATAACTGAAAAATGTAAAATATCAAGGGCTGAGAATGAAGAAAAAAATTAAAAATAGTGTATTAAAATAAGCTCGACTCATGACTAAGGCCAAAATAAAAAAATGCATAGAAATAATCTGGAAGGAGGGGAAAAATGCATAAAACTCAGTGAAAACGTAAAACAACTGACTAAAAAAAAATCAAATGGAAGAAGACTAAAAAAAAAGTATAATTTGCTGAAAAAATATGCACAATAAATAAATGAGCAGCTACATATTAGGAAGCAGATAAATATAAATACTACCTAAACAAATGACAGCAAAAAAAAAAAAAAAAGACAATGGAAGAAGGCCTAAAAAAAAAAAGTTAATTTGGTTGAAAAAAAAACTGCCTAATAAATTGAGCCTATATAGATATATATGAGCAGCTACATATTATGAAGCAGATAAATATAAATACTACCTAAACAAATGACAGCAAAAAAAAAGACAATGGAAGAAGGCCTAAAAAAAAAGTCTAATGTGGTTGAAAAAAACTGCCCAATAAATTGAGCCTATTGCTGAAAAAATATGCACAATAAATATGAGTAGAACATATATAGATATATATGAGCAGCTACATATTAGGAAGCAGATAAATATAAATACTACCTAAACAAATGACAGCAAAACAACAAAAAAAAAGACAATGGAAGAAGGCCTAAAAAAAAAGTCTAATTTGGTTGAAAAAAAACTGCCCAATAAATTAAGCCTACCCCTAAAAAAAGCAGTTATTAAAAATGTATAGAAGCTGCTTACAATATAAAATATTGCATGCAACAAACATATATAGTAAAATATATGTAGCAAGCTATACAGAAAAAAACATAATTAGAAATTAGAAAAATATTTCTAAACAATAGTCTAAATCGTAAATGATTATATGAATATATAATATAAAATGAATATTCCTAAGAGAATCAAACAGTATACCTTATCTAAAAAAACGTAGTAGCAATTAAATTAGAAAAATATTTCTAAACAATAATATTTCCAAAGATTTTTAAAAATATAAATATATATAATCTTACCTTTCGAAAAATGAAGCGTGTAATAATAACAAACTAAGTGTAAAGCTATTAGCCAATCACAATCAAGTTCGTCGCGACCAGTGCGGCGCCAAGCGGCAAAAGGCGCGAACTAATTCATTTCAGTTAAATAATTTTTAAAAAGAGTACATTAACCTTTGTAGTTTTTTGAATAGCCTATATGTTAAACGAAATCTTCAGCTACCTACATGCGAAATTCCATAATGATTGAGTCAGTAGATTTTGCGTGATGCGATAACAAACAT
Source organism: Cordylochernes scorpioides (assembly GCA_030710605.1). Classification (NCBI taxonomy): domain Eukaryota; kingdom Metazoa; phylum Arthropoda; class Arachnida; order Pseudoscorpiones; family Chernetidae; genus Cordylochernes; species Cordylochernes scorpioides. The sequence continues at coordinate 29,716,112 of CP092870.1, read as the reverse complement.
CGATTTCGCATTTCATTTTTATAGATATAAGGATTAACGCCCAGAATGGATACACCCAATGTTGATTGTGAGAAAATCTAATGAGAAAATAGGGCCATGCCTAGATCAAAGAGGATTAAATAAATACATAATATGTGAACAGTTTTGGCTCCCAGCCATTGAAGCAAATCCTCAAGATAAATTATTACTATGTACTAGTCTTCAAGTCAGCCTTCTGGTGGAGTCCAGTAGAACTCGAATTACGAAAATCATTAAAAATTATTACTCCCTTTGGAAATAAAAGACTTCCTTTCGGAAATACATCTGATCCAGAAAATTTTCGAAAACATATGTATGAAATGTTCCATGATATAAAAAAATGTATATATATGGATGATATTCTAATTTTGGAACATAAACTTCAGAAACACAATCATCTGTTGAATAGAATCTCAAAGATACCCCAAGAAAACAACTTAAAATTTGAAAAACAAAAAATACAACTGGCCCGTTCTGAGATGACTTTTCTGGGTTATTAAATTGGAATATAGGGTCAAAAAACAATCCCCCTTATATAATATTATTTGAGTAAAATATCTATCCAGGAAAGAGTTTCTTGAAAAAAAAAATAATTTAATTACCTTGAGATATTGGGCCTTGGAGTTCTTCTACAGGAGTAAGGTGAATTATAACGCCGCCTCTCATAGTGATAGTATATATATATATATATCGTAATTTAAACAAAGATATGTAAGCAATAAAGTATGACGTCTTTTCTATTCGTCTCAAAGTGACACCAGTTTGCCACCGGACCCCAGGGGAGGGGAGGGTGACCCACATAAGACTGACCAATGAGCATCAACATCCGGGGGATCCAGAGAGGGACAAAAAGGGACGTTGGTCCGGATGTTGACAGTTAGGTTCGGGTGGATATTTCGTACAGGCCCGCTCAGTACTAGGTCCGTTTTCATCTCACGGCGGCCCTCGTTGCCGCCGTTTTGGCTCCTCCCTGCCTCCGCGGCTTCATGCAGGACGCCGAGCTTTCCTAAGTTAATCCTCAACTTTACCCTGGTCCTGGTGCCTCGTGAAACGTACTAGGAGAGCGTATTTTGACCCCAAACTTTGTCCTTACTGTCCCGTGAGGACTTCCCACTCTGCACGCCTTGCCACTCAACCCCTACTGCTTCCAACTCACTTTATGGCTTACCCGGGTTTACGACATATATATATTCCATTTGCGAGCCATCTGTATTCAAAAGTTTTCTTTCCGATTGATATAAGATCTTATGAGAAATATATAAATACCAATTGCATATTTTACCTAGCTGAGATTGAATACAGGAAAAAAATTTAAAATATTTTTACATATGAGAAAAACGGATTATAATACTGTCAAATTATATTGACAAACATAAGCAGTTTTATCTTATCCCAGTTTTTAGTGGGAAGAATATTGTTTTTGTTCGTTAAGTAAACCGATCTGTTGTTGGTTGGTATGAAATTCTAAGCGGAGTCAGACAACAAATTATTTATCGTAAAATTAACTTTTAATTACATTTATTTAATACAAATTATCAGAAGTATTGTTGTATACTACATGTTGATGTTTTTTTTTGTGTGTTGGTCAAATATAATTTCAATATTATAAAATGTTAGATATATTATAGATAAATATTTATATTTTATATGATTTATATTTAGAATGATATATAATTATTTTTATTATATATATATATTATATTATTATGATAACACACACACACAAATAATGTGATATTAATGTTAATTTATATAATTTTGATAAAGTATATATTTATGAGAATTATATATATTTATAGGATGAATAATTTAATTTAATATTTGAATAAAATAGTTATTAAACAAATTAAAACTTATGATGAAAATATGAAAAGTTAATATTTGGGAGCCGCTACATCACTCCCTCTTCAGTAACTTTCGTTACGCTACACAATCCATAAATCGTACTGGGCGCCGAATTGTTCTTCCAAAACGGGATGTTCCGGGGTCGCTGGGAAAGAAAGGACTTAACAGTGTCTGTGTTGCAATCCGCTGCAGGAATGTAAGCTGGTTTAAGTCTATCAATTGAAATTGAGGCATTTCTACTATTGATATAGATGGCAAAATATTTATCATGTCTCTCTAATATTCGGTAAGGCCCCTGATATGGAGGTTCTAGTGATTTCTTCACTCTGTCGATCCTCAAGAATACATTTGAGCAAGTATTCATGTCTTTATGAATAAATATTGCTCTTAACGACGTTTGAGATGAGACTTTTGGATTTAGGTCTCTAAAATATCTTCGCAAATCGTCTACGAATGTATTTGAAGGCGCAATAGTTTTAGGATTTTCAAAGAATTCACCAGGAAGTTTGATATTAACTCCATATACCAATTGAGCTGCAAAAAATCCATATCTTCTCTCAACGCTGCTCGGAATCCTAGAAGGACCGTTGGTAGTGTATCTGTCCATCTCAAAGAATTATGTGCTCTGATCGCTGTTTTTATTGTACGATGAAATCTTTCGATCTTACCGTTGCTTTGAGGATGGTAAGGCGTTGTGTGCTGGATCTTAATTCCACAAAGAAATGCCAGCTTTTGAAAAACTGTCGAGGAGAATTGTTTTGCACAGTCAGTAATAATGGTGGAAAGCATACCAAAACGTGAAATCCAGTGTTCATAAAAGGCTTGAGCAAGAGTATCGGCCTTGATATTTTTCAAAGGGATGACTTCTGGCCAACCTGTGAAACGATCGATACAGGTTAGGCAATAAATATGATCGTTAGAAAGTGGTAGGGGTCCAATGCAATCAATGTGTACCACACAAATTCTATCTCTATTTTCTGGAAAACAGTCTATTTTAGATTTTGTATGTTTTGTTATTTTGTTTCTTTGACATGCAACACATGTGCGAGCCCATTCCTGTACGTTCTTTTTGATATTTGTCCACAGAAATTTAGTTTTCATCTGTTTGACGCTTGACCTGATTCCAGGATGAAGCGCTCCGTGAATCTGTGAAAATATTCTCTTTCTGAAATCTTTTGGAATATATGGTCTGATATTGTTAGTCGACGTTTCGCACCATAGTATTTTTCTTGATGGTAAAAGATATTTTTGAAACTTGAGGTTAGTTTGTTGTTTTAAGGATATCAATTCAGTGTCATTGATCTGTTTCAATGCTATTTCATTGTAATCAATCATTGAAACTTCTTCTATCCTTGATAATGTATCTGCTACAATATTGCTCTTTCCATCAAAATGTTCAATATTTGTAGTGAATTGAGATATATATTGTAGATGCCTAAGTTGTCTTGGTGATGCTTTTTCATTTTTTTTGAAGGAAGGAATACTTTAAAGGCTTATGATCAATGTAAATTTTGAAGTCTCTTCCTTCCAGCATGTGTTTGATGTTTTTAAAAGAAAGGTAGATTGCCAATAGTTCACGGTCATATGTGCTATAGAACTTCTGGGTATCATTTAATTTCTTGGAGTAAAAGGCTATGGGTTTCCAGCCATTCTCCTCATATTGTTGAAGGACTTCTTCGACTGCTCAATTCGAAGTGTCTGTACTCAAAGACAGAGGTAATTCTGAATTGGGATATGTTAGCATTGCAACATTTGATAGGTCTTGTTTACATTTTTCAAACATAGATTTTGCTTCGGTAGTCCAGGGGGGGGGGGGGGGAATTTTCCTTTTGTCCTTTTTTCTGGCACCTTTCAGGAATTCATGTAAAACAGCTTGTGTTTCGGCTGCATCTTTTAGGTATCTTCTATAGAAATTCATCAGACCTAGAAAGGTTCGTAAATATTGTATTGTTTCAGGTAATTTATATTCTTGAACTGCCTTGGTTTTTGAGGGTAAAGGTCTTTATACTTCCTTTGTGATCAGATGTCCAAGGAATTCCATTTCTTGCACTCCAAACTTTGATTTATTGGCATTGATTCTAAGGCCACGCTTTGAAAGTCTTTCAAAGATCATGTCCAAGTGAGTTTCATGCTCTTCCTTGTTTGTGGAGGCTATTAGGATGTCATCAATGTATGGGAATACAAAGTCTAGGCCAAATAGTACCTCATTTATAAATCTTTGGAAAGTCGCAGGGGCTTTTCTGAGTCCAAAACGCATTACGTTGAATTCGAACAATCCAAATGGTGTTATTACAGCTGTTTTCTCCTTGTCTTCTTCAGCTATTAGAATTTGGTAATATGCCTTAAAAAGGTCAATTCTGGAAAATAGTTTTTTTCCTCTCAATATATGATGAAAATATTCTAATCTAGGAATAGGGTACCGGTCAGGAATGGTTATATTATTCAATCTACGATAGTCCCCACATGAGCGGTACGTACCATCTTTCTTTAGCGTCATGTGTAAAGGACTTTCCCATTGGGATTTGGATGGACGAATAATATCGTTTTTCAACATATATTGGAATCCTTGCTTTGCTATTCCGAGTCGTTTAGAGTCCAATTGTCTTGCATTTGAAAACACAGGAGGACCTGTTGTTGTGTTTTGATGTTCGACTTTGTGAAATAATTTGGCTGATACCATATTGGGTGTACAAAGGGTTTTGTATTTAGAAATCGAACTAGTTATTGCATCAGTGCTGTTGGTCGTACTAACGATAAATGCTTCAGAAATGGCAGATATTTGTCCTTTTACGGCTAGTTAGGTATTTGCATCTTTTATTTTTTTCCATGTATATCTATTAGAAGGTTAAATTTATTTAGAACGTCAGCACCCAAAATTCCCTTATCAATTTTTGAAAATATAAATGGAAATGTGAATTCTCTACGCAGGCCCAAATCTATTTCAAGCAATTTTGTACCATAGGTATCAATTTTGGTCCCATTTGCAGCATAGAGCTTGAGTTCAGCTTGCTTTTTGTCTTCACTTTTTGTGGGTATCAAGCTGACATCAGCACCACTGTCCACTAAGAAAAGCAATCTCGTTTGTTTGTCCTGGACAAATAGGCGAGATTTGCATTAATGGATGGCTTGTTCAGCAGCAGAGCTTACCGCTAATTCTGCCGCTGAATGGAATTTTCCGAACTCCATTTGCAAGACGGTTTGCATTTTAGAAGGGATATATAACTTTTACTAAATTTGAAGTGGTAATAACAAAAAATTCCTTTTGGATTATATCTTTTTCTTGATTGGCTACAATCGTTAAAACGACCACTAGACCTACCACTCTCGCGGGTTCTGCCACGTTGATTTACTGTAAGTTTCTCAATTTGTAGTTCAAGGGATTCTTTTTTTTTTTTTTTGAAAATTTAGTAGTGTTGTTATTAGATTTATTAGGGCAGCAAATTTCAGCTGAAGGGTTTAGATAAGAAAATTGGTCTGCCATTACAGCTAACTTATCCAAATCTGCCTCACTTACAACAATTATGCTTCTAATGGTCTGTGGAAGTTTTTCTAACCAAATGTGTTTCATCATATTGATAGAAATGTCATCCGGAGACAATGAACGCAGTTTTTGCAGAAACTGACTCGGCTTCATATCCCCTAGTTCTATTCCTGATATGAGTTGTCTGATACGGGAAGTTTCACTTTCCTTATATTCAAAAGTCTTTCTTTAGCAAAAGAATATTTATTTTCCTCTGGCGAGGTTATTATGTCCCATAAGTTTTCAACATATTTAGGTTCAAACTGCGATATCAAATAGTTGAACCTAGATTTTTCACTAGTTACGTTATTAATGGAAAATTGAGCCTCAATTTGATAAAACCAAATCTCAGGTTTTTCGCGCCAAAACGGGGGTATTTTAATGCTTACCTTGCAGGCTTCATGGTAGGGTTCCGTTCCGCCGCCGCTCGTTAACTTCTCTTCGGTCGCCATTTAGAATTTTTAATAATAACGTTTATTCTTCTTAATTTAATTGTTCTTTTTAATTCCGGTATTGGTATATTATAATTGGTATGAAATTCTAAGCGAGTCAGAAAACAAATTATTTATCGTAAAATTAACTTTTAATTACATTTATTTAATACAAATTATCAGAAGAGGTTAAATTGTTGTAAACTACATGTTCATGTTTTTTTTTGTGTTGGTCGAATATAATTTCAATATTATAAAATGTTAGATATATGTATTTGATATATTATAGATAAATATTTATATTTTATATGATTTATATTTAGAATTATATATAATTATTTTTATTATATTATTATGATAACACACACACACACTCGAGCGTGCGGCCACGCTTTCGCGAGCTCCGCCGTTTTCGCCTTTAGAGTGCGTGTGAAAGGCGCTTAACCTGGCAAGTGTGGTACTGGCAGAGAGCCCAGGATGTGCTGAACAAGTTCCTGAAAGGCCTAGCATCCTGCTACAAACAGGCGAGGAATTATCGCCAAAAAACAGAAATATGAAGATAACTAATGAAATTTATTCTGAAATTCAAAAATATGCAAATTCGGCGGCAGGCGACACGCATGTAAATCTGGCCGCCGCGCGTGGTGACGTCACGGCGCCAACGACTGCTGCTTCGACCAGCGCTTCAACAGCCAGCCCGGCCTCGCTCAACTGGGCCGACAGCGCGATGGCGGAGGTGGACGCCAACAACGGCTACACCGTCGTGAAGAGCAAGAAAAGGCGCCGAACCTCAACACCTGAGCACGCCGCTAAGCAGCCAAGCAGGCCTGCTGAGAAGAGCAGCTCCCAGCAGAAGAAGCGGCCAACAGGGCCGAGGTCAATGCCGCCCAGGAAATCAAGGCGACGCGCGCCAACATCGCCGACGCCAAGGCGAGGCAGAACTCTACCAACCACGAGAACTACATCTTCGTGGAGCTGTGCCCTGACATCCCGGACTACTCCTACCTCCAGGCAATAGGCAAGCTGGTCGGAGGGCCAGGGAGAATAAGCCAGTTCAACAGGATGAACGGCCACTACGTCGTGGGCCTCGCGGGCAAGGACCTTGCGAGCCGTCTGGTGGAGGTGGGCCTTGACATCGAAGGAACCCACCTGAAGGTCTTCCCCTTCCGGAAAAGGGCAGAACGCATCACCATCGCAAATCTGCCCGGCTTCGTCGAGGACAGCGCCATCGTGGAGGCCCTGCGCAACTTCGGCACCGTGACCTCCATCGCCCCCATAATGATCAAGATGGGGGAGTATACCTTCAACGACGGCCGCCGGGAGGCGTTCATCCTGCTCCGCGAGGGCGTGAGGCTGGAGTCGCTGCCCACCCGAATGACCATCAAGTCCAAAGGAGACACCCTGTCTGCCTTCCTCTCCTTTGGCATCAAGTGCTCAAAATGCGGGAAACAGGGCCACCGCAGAGCCAACTGCCCAGCGCTCGCAAGGCAGGGGAACAGCAGCCCCAGGCAAGCAGCGTCTCCCACCGACGCAAGGCCCCTTCCCCCTCCTCCTCCTCCTCCTCAGCAGCCAAGGAGGCCGACACCTGCGCCCGCAACACCGGCGTCCCCTGTCCAACCGGCGAAGACATCAACCGAGGCTCCAGCGATCCCCTCGGCGCCCCATCCTGCCGAACCGAAGGATCTTGCCCAGCCCGCCCCTCGAGCCCGCGATCCTTCCGCTCGACATCGAGATGTCGGAGGAGGAGCGGACCTCAACTCCCTCCACGCCTTCCAAGGGAAAACTCGCAATCGTCCAGCTGCGGGAGCACCTCGAGAAGCTCCCCTCCATTGCCATCGACCACTCCGGGCTGCTCGGCCTAGACTGGGAGGACGCACAGAAGATCCTCGCCTCTCCAACCAATATGAAGAATCGAGTGCCCTCGCTGCTAGTAGCACAGGTCGCCGCCTTCACTGAGCTGGCCAAAACTATCATGGCCTCATGCCCTAACTCAAACACCCTTGTCTACAAGACCCTCCAGAAGACCAGGACGGTGCTGCTTGTAGGACGGCCCAAATGAGTTACCGCGTCGCCAGCATCAACGCGCGAGGGCTCGCCACTCGGGGGAGGAGCCTTGCCCTATGTCATCTCCTCAGGCAACATCGCGTGGACATCGCGTTTGTCCAGGAGACAAACGCATATCATCTGGGCAGCGGCCAAGACCTCTGCCTCGGCTACAACGCTGTTGTATTGGCCCATCCCGTAGCCATCTCGGGATCCGGACTCGCCTGCATCTTCGGGCCAGGCGTAGCCGTGCTGCAACAGCGCATCCTGTGGCCGGGCAACATTGCCTTGGCAACCATAAATGTCCACGGCGAGGAGATGACGGCCATCAACGTTCATCTGGCTCATGAACCCCGCGAGAGAAACCAACAACTGGAGCTCCTCGCGGCGACAGCGGCACAGGAGGAGGAGGGGGTCTGCTGGATCTTCGGAGACTTCAATATCAGGGATCGGGGCCCCTCATCATCATCATCATCGTCAGATTTCCTTGCCGCTCTTCTGGACCTGGCCGCGCTGGTCGACGTGGCCACCCAGTTCGACGCCGCCCACCTGCCCACCAGAGTCGCCAGCCACGGCGACCAAGTCGAATCCAGCCGCCTGGACCGGATCCTCGTCCCTGCTGGAGTCCTGGATCGCGCGTCCATCTACGCGACCAGCCACTACCACCTCTCGGACCACCGCCTCGTGCTGCTCCAGGTGGGCTCGCCCACCGCCGTCTCCTCCCACACCCAGCCTCGCTTGGCCGCGATGCTCCGCTCGGGCCTTGCTCTCGAACATCTGGCTGGCTACATCCGGGAGCTGGAGGAAGACACGGCACACGACGACGACGACGGGATCCTATGGGACAGATGGACCACCATCAAGGCGGGGCTGCTGGCGGAGGCCAGATCCCTGCACGACCCGCGCCACGCTGCCAGCGACAGCTACATCTACAGGGCAAGGCGCTATATCGCGGCGCAGCTCGAGGCCTCCTCCATCCGGGCCGACTACCCGTCGCTGCCTGACCTGGCGCGCGCCATCCGCCTCCGACGCCCGGTCAGCGTCATCAGGGACGAGCAGGATAACATCATCGAGGGCCCCGAGCTTCGGCGGAGGGCGTACGCGACCTTCCAGCCCCGCTTCGCCTGTACCACCAGCGATCCAGCTGCGGGAGCCGCCTTCATCGCCAGCAGCGCGCTCACCACCACCCGCGAGCTGAGCGAGGAGGACCCTCTCCACCGGCCGGACATCAGCCCCAGCGAGATCGCCAACGCCATCGAGCGCCTCCCTCGCGGTAAGGTCCCGGCTTGGACGGCTTGCCGTGCGAGCTCCTCGTCGCCTTTAACGAGGACTTCTTCGCGGAAGCTCTGGCCCAGGTGTTCGCGGCATCACGGCTCCGCGGTGCCCTGCCTCCGTCGACGCGGCGCAGCTCCATCTGCCTCGTGCCCAAGGCCCGCGGAGGTCGCGGCCTTGATGGCTACAGGCCCGTCGCGCTGCCCTCGGCCGACTACAGGGTCCTGCCCGCCATCCTTCACCGGCGCCTCAAGCCCCACCTGCGGACCCTTGTGCCGGAATGCCAGACTTACGCCGTCCCCAGGAGGTCCCCGTCATGGAACATCGCCATGGTGACGGACGCCGTCGAGGAGGCCACCGCCTTGGGCTCGCCGCTGGCTGTCATGGGCGTAGACCTGGAGTCCGCCTTTGACTCATTAGACCGCAGCTTCCTCGAGTCCCTGCTAACGTCCCTCCGCCTCCCGCCGGCCTTCAGGGCCTGGATCAATATCCTCTACGCCGGGGCGGACGCCACGATCAAGGCCGGAGGCTTCCACACCACCGCCTTCCCCCTCCTCAACGGCCTAAGGCAGGGTTGCGCCGTGAGCGCCGCACTTTTTAGCATCGCCACGGGGCCGCTGCTACGGCGCCTGGAGTTGACCCTCGGCGTGGGCAACGTCACCGCCTACGCCGACGACATCGTCCTCCTGTTCCATCGCGACGAGGACTTCGAGCGGGTGGCGACCGTCTTCGAAGACTATAAGCAGGCCTCCGGAGTTGGCGTGAACCTCCGGAAGAGCGCTGGCCTCTGGTGCGGCGCCTGGCGCAACCGCGGCGATTCCCCTCTCGGCGCCTCCTGGTCGACCACCTCCATCAGGATCCTCGGGCTCGACATCGCCCCCAGGAGCACCGTCGCCCACCGGGAGCAGCATCTCCTGGCCCTCCTGGAGACTGCCTGCCGCAGATGGACGCCCTTCACCCGCGGCCACTCCCTCGTCGGGCGAGCAAGAGCGGCGAACACGCTGGTGGGCTCTGTCATCCAGCACCACCTGCATGGCTACCTACCATCACCCCCGACCATCGCCAAGCTGCAGGCCCGACTGGCGAGATTCGTCTGGGGACTGGACCACACGGCGTGGCTTCCCGCCGATGTCATGGCAAGGCCAGTTGCCATCGGAGGCCTCGGCCTCCTCGACCTCGCGACCCAGCTCCAGCTCGCCTGCCTAAAGGGGGTGCAGGTCGCGCTCCGCGGGGGCAGAAATGCCTTCAGCTGGCTGGTCGGCGGCAACAGCGGGGAAGCCTGGATCCATCCTCCACCGGACGGCACCCGTCTCCAGCCCCGCCGTCTCCGGCTGCTGAAGCTGTGGGAGGAGGCCTCCAACATCCTGGGCCTCAACCACCGGGCGCTCCCCACGGCTCAGCTGCTGGACCTCCCCATTATCGGCGGCTGCCGGTTCCTCCGCCCTCCCGACCTCCTGGCCCCCGCCCGCTGGCGCGGAGCCTGAGTCCGGGACCTCATCGTGGAGGAACATCTCATCGCCCGCCCAACTCGCTCGGCCCTGGCTGACGCCGCGACCCTGGGCGCCTTCTGTCGGAGGCTGACCTCCGAGAACGCCGTGGGCTTCGGGGCGGAGTCCACGCCTTCTTCCAGTTCCCTATCTGCGGCCGTGGTGCTGCGAGGGACGGCTACGCCGTTCCTCAACGGCCTCACGACCCGCTCGGCCCGACGGGCCCTGGATCGCCCGCGCCTCGCCGCCACGCCCATCTCCAGATTCCTGGCGAGATGGACGCCCACCATCAATCCACCATCCAGGATCGACTGGGCCTCACTGCGGCGCTGATCCTACTCGGGCCACGAGGCCGACGCGGCCCTCAAGTTGGCCCTCCACGCCTTGCCCCATCCGGCCCATCCTGCCTCGGTCGGCTCCTCCTGTCCTGCCTGCGGGTCCATCGCCGCTCCCTCAGCCACCGTTACTGGTGCTGTCCCTCCATCAGTCCTCTCATCAGAGAGGCCTTCAACATCATAGGGCGGCCCCCTGACCCGCAGGCCTGGATCTTCGGCGGGTCCGGCCTTGAGGACGATGCCCTTTCCATCCTGGCGTCGGCAAAGTTGCGAATTTATCGCTACTTTGTCCATGTTGGGCTCGGAGAAGCGGTGGAGGACCCACTCATCGCCTGGTCCAGGACCCTCCAGCGCCGAGGTCTCCTTCCTTTATCCCCCTTGTAAATTTGTATCATATATGTATATATTTAATTCTTCATGTAATATATTTCTTTTCTTCTCTTTCTCTCTCTCGTTTCTAGAATGATGTAAAATTGTCTGGAAGACAATAAATAATTTTTAATTGTCAAATTGTCACACACACACACATAATGTGATATTAATGTTAATTTATATAATTTTGATTAAGTATATTTATGAGCATTATTAAAATATACAAGTATCAGAGTCACACATCAATCAATTCTTAATCAATTCTGTCACCGTTACCTTTTGTGAATGGATTAAATACCCAAATATGGCCATTTTTTGTAACCATCGGTGGTTCAGTGGTAGAATGCTCGCTTTCCACGCGGGCGGCCCGGGTTCGATTCCCGGCCGATGCATTTTTTTTTACAATTTTTAAAACTCATTTATATTATTATCCCTATATATATAAAAGTCAGCGTATGTATGTATGCATGTTTGTCAACTATACACGTCCACAATACGTAACTAATCTGACTGAAATTTTAACAGTATATAAAGTAGAATCTGGAAAAACTCTTAGTGAAAATTTCAGGTCTCTATCCCGAATATCCGTCGTGTTATTTGCAAATTTGCTCTTTCGCTCGCGCCTCTAGCGGTGAAAATGGGGGGTAATACCAGCTGACCTAATGTACATGTAAAGTTTGGAGCGGGACGTTTCACAAGAGTGACATCCACGGCTCCAATTTATAATTGTAACAAATAGTATTTTAATAAAAAAATTTAATCGGGTAAAACCCGGGCGTTGCCCGGGTCATTCGGCTTGTATATTTATAAGATGAATAATTTGATTTAATATTTGAATTAAATAGTTATTAAACAAATTAAAACTCATGATGAAAATATGAAAAGTTAATATTTGGGAGTCGCTACAGATCTCTCACGCATTCTCATTGGACAAATGTGGCCATGTTTGTATATAAGAGGGGTCTAAGGGAATGCGTGAGGCCAGTGTGGTTCATTATTGTGGGGAGACGCTCAAAGTGTTCTATGCGTGATTTTTCCGTGTCAGGTGATCTCCTTCGCATACCTGTGTGACCCCGGTCCAATCCCTACCAAAGCTACAATAAAATATTAGTACTGTTTTGTTTTTATAAAGAAAATCGTGAGTTTTCATTTAACTCCTTTTATTGTTATTGTCGTACTCTTTAGTGTATGACTCTCAGTGTGTTAAATTTCTCTTACTTTAAGCCCTAGTAAATTACATTTTTGTGTAATAACCGGTATTGTTAACTTTTGTCATTGGCGAGCCTGCCAGGATAGTTTTCTTGGCTTATATTCCCGTAATTATTTTTGCCCTGAGATTTAAAAAAAAATATTTATATAATTAATTATTGTGTATACTTTTGACCTTTATACTGTTACTAGCGGACGTACCCGGCTTCGCCCGAGGTTTTACCCGAGTAGAGGTTTGTCTAGCGAACATTTGTTAAAACAATTCTCTAAAAACTTATTTAAAAAAAAAAAAGATATATTTTGATAATTTGAAACTCGTAAATTTGAATCTCTCGATAAAGTGAACATTTTTTCCCGGTCCCTGTGTGCCGTGTCATCCTGAATTTTGTCTTTCCTAATTTTCTACATTAGAAAATCATAGTTTTATCTAGTGAAATTTTTTTCCCGTGTCACATTGCCGTGTCATCCTGAGATAATCTTACTTTTGATAAATAATATTTAAGATAACAAACTTAGTGATAAGAAAACTTGTTATCATCGTCACAATGGGGGCGCTGCTTGCGAGTTAAATCTACAAATCTGCAAATAACTCTAAGGATATTCAAGATATTCATGAAATTATTTTTCAAAAACCTTCCCGGTGATATACCTAATAATATCCCAAAATTTCACGGCGATTGGATGTATGGTTTTTGAATCTATAGAGTACAGACAAACAGACAGACAGACATTCAATTCTATATATATAGATTACTAGCCGAATGACCCGGGCAACGCCCGGGTTTTACCCTATTAAATGTTTTTATTTAAATACTATTCGTTACAATTATAAATTGGCGGCGTGGATGTCACTCTTGTGAAACGTCCCGCTCCAAACTTTGTGCCTGAGAAGCGATATTTTTATAGAAAGATGATCTGGCTTTTGTTTTCTGCTCGAATGAATGTTTTTCTGTTAGAATTTTGTTCCTGCGTACAAAATAATGAGCTGGTTTCACCCGTGGTCTCTGCTTTTTGGAATTTTTCCCGATATAATTTGTATCTGATAATCTTACATGATACAGCAATATCGTCATCATCATTTTCTGACTAATAATATATAGTTTTAATAATTGATTTATATATTTTTTAAAATAGCCTATCGTCTTCCCCGTATTTTTTACCTATGTATGGAAATTTTGGTTTGAATTAGTGTACTACTGCGAATTTGTATACCGGACATACAAACCAACGAACAAACAAACATACAAATATTCATTTTTATATATATAGAATATATAGAAGAGATATAATATAAATGAGTTTTGAAAATTTGTTAAAAAAAATGCATCGGCCGGGAATCGAACCCTGGCCGCCCGCGTGGCAGGCGAGCATTCTACCACTGAACCACCGATGCTTTAAAAAAATGGCCATATTTAGGTATTCATTCCATTCCGGATTAGTCCGCGTAAAAAAAGTTCTTCAAATGAAAAAAAGAAATAGCCAAAAATACTAATCAAAATGCAGCCGAAAATTTTCCTCAGGTTTATAAAAAGCGACATGCAAAATTTGGTACCAATTGGTTCAGTAGTTTTTGAGTTTATCGCGAAACAGACAGACAGACAGAAATTGACTTTTATATATATAGAGATAGAGATGGATAATAACTATCCTATCAAACTTTCTACGTTCAATGGAGTGAGGCGAAAAACTTTCATCAGGGAATTAGGGCTGAAAGCTAGCATAGGTAAATGGAATAAGGAAGTTAATGCACATGTTCGAGGCTTTGTCGCCTAAAGTTCGGGCTAGCATCGAAGAGATGGGTATAAAAAATGACAGTAGTGTAGAGAGCATAATAGAGAAATAAGGCATTTTATTTCCTGAAAAAAAAAAAAAAAACTCGCGGTTTTAAGGAATTTTTAAAAGAGTTAGCGGGTCTTAAACAACCTGTAAGAGAAACCTCTAATGTGTTTAGGGAAAGATTCATAGCCACTAGGATAGGTATTGATTTCGATCTGGACAGAAGTTTAGTGTTCGATATTTTCGTAGACAATGTTCTTGATAAGTATAAGGAACCTGTTGTCCGTAGTGAGGTCAGCTGTATTGATGAGGCAGTTAGGATTATGGCTATGGAGGATAGTGTAGAGAACCGTTGCCACTTTAAGCAACGGGCAGCGGACATAGAGGAGGTCAGCAGTCTGAAGGGAAGGTTGCATACGCTCAATGCTGTAGTAGGCAAGACAAAGCACGATTCAGAAACGTGCATTAACGAATTCAAGGAAGAAATAGAGAGGCTGACTAACCTACTTAGCGAGAGCAAGCTGGGTTCTTCTAAAAATGGCGGTAGGCATAAATCAACTGTCAAGTGCATTGCTAGAGTTGGCAAAAGTCAGCCACTGGTATTCGACCAACTGCTAAGATCGTTAATGTTCGTTCTAACAGGGATCCTGTTGGAACTCTGCCTATCGTTAGAGTATCAATAAACGGCAATACTTGGCACCTGTTATACGATACAGGAAGCCAAATTAGCATGATGTATTCAGAAAGGTGTAAAGTTCTGAATGAGGACTGGGACGAATCAATTAACAATATTAAAATTGTGTCTGTTACAGGCCACGTGCAGACGTTGACGAAGATAAAAAAAACCTGTAGGGCAAATACAGATAAAGGTTTCGAACTAGGAGACATTCGTTTTTAGTTAATGTCAAGGCTTCCTCAGGGCTCTCTCTGTAAGATATCTTCAAATGTATTTCAGAGAAAAATGCATCGTATCCTAAGCGGCCTATCGGGGAAGAATTGCCAATGTTTTATTGACGACGTTCTGATATATTCGGAGTCGTTGGAGCAGCATCTGGCTGACTTAACTGAGGTGTTGGACAGACTTAGGTAATATGGGCTTCAAGTGAGGCCTAGCAAGTGCCAGCTCTTTCAGGAAGAAGTGACCTTCTTGGAACACAGAGTGGACATGGATGGAATTCATTCTAAGGAGAACAATATCGAAAAAATCAAAGACATGAGTCCTCCTATAACTGTATCAGGCATCAGAAGCTTTCTTGGAGCTGTTGGTTTCTATAGGAAATTCATTGTTGGTTTCTTTGAAATAGCGGCCCCTTTATTTGAGTTGACTAAGACGGGCAACAGGTATGAATGGAACGAGACAGCGCAGCGTGCGTATTACAATCTGAACCCATCCTAATTCATCCTGACTATAGGAAAAAGTTCCTAAAATCCAATTATGAAAGCGACATAGGATGTGGCGGGATGTTGCAAAGTTGAAGAACAGCACTCCACAGCCTATTAGTTTCTACAGCCATAAGTTCAGAAGTGCCGAGTTAAACTACATCACCATAGAAAAGGAGTGCCTGGCTATTATTATGGCAATTAAACAATTTGTCTTCTATATCTATGGTCAGCAGGTAGAAATACTTGTATACTGTGATCACAAACCATTGCAATATCTTAAGCTGCTAGAGAATGAAAAACGTAGGCTCATGAAATGGGCCCTGATGCTACAGGACAGAAAATTAACATTTTTTTTATGTAAAAGGGAAGGAGAATGCGAAGGCTGACTGGCTGTCCCGCGACACCTATAATACCGAGGTTGCTGTAGTCGATGTCTATGAAGGGGTGACTGCCATTCCCACCTATGAGAAGTTCATGCTGAACTGACTGTATGAAGAAACATCTTCAAGAGGGTTCTGAGCACTGATAGTGAGGTGGAATAGAGTGATGGCACGTATTTTATAAGCAAGTCCACCCGATATCTCGTCAAGGTCAGTCCAGACAGTAGACTCACTCGTAAGAGAAGGATGGTGAAGCAAATCGTAATACCTACAGCTCTCCGAGATACCATTCTGGAAAGGTGCCATGACAGTCCCATAGGAGGGCACCTATCAATAGAGAAAACACTTTAGGCGGTCTTAAGTCATTACTATTGGAAGGGGGCCATGTCTGATGTACGTAAGTACGTGAAGACCTGCTCAGTGTGTGCCAAGAACAATGGTAGGCTTAAGAAGGCTCCTAATATGCCCATCCAACCCACTAACTACCCTTTCGAAAGGTTATGCGTAGACTTCGTGGGTCCTCTTACCTTGTCTAGGAACAGGAATAGATACCTCCCCGTGTTCGTTGATGCTTTCACCAGGTACGCTGAAGTTATCCCCGTCAGGGATTGTACTGCAGAGACTACTGGGCTCGAGTTTGTCAATAAGATTGTGAACAGATATGGAACTTGCAAAGATTTTTTTTCTGATCGTGGAGCGGCATTCGAGTCAGACTGTTGAGAGAGATATGTAAGTTATGTAGTATTAAAAAGCTATCCACAACTTCTTATCGTACTACCTACAACTCGATTGTTGAAAGAGTTAATGACACCATTTGTTCCATTCTGCGTCACTATGCCAATAGCAGGTCTTGGGAAGATAACCTCGGTGCGGCGGTTGCTGCGTACAATAATGCCGTGCACTCAGCGTTAGGTAAGAGTCCCCACTACATGCTCTTTAGTTACGACGCAGTCAATCATGACGTCAGCGATAAGGATGTGAGCGAATTCAAAAAGCCATCCTTGGGGGAGAGGCCGAAGGAAATGCAAAATGCCAGAGAGAGTTAATAAATTATTGGCCGAAAACTATGATGAAAGAGTCAATAAGTATAAAACTCAGATTGTGAGAACCTTTGAGACGGAGGATTTGTTGGCTGTTCCTAAGGGCAAGGGATCCTCTAAATTCTCCGCAAAATTCTATGGACCTTTCTGGGTGGTGGCTAGAGTGTCTGAAGTAGATTTCAGAGTGCGAGGAGTCAATATGCACAATGGACAAATTGTGCATGTTGACAGAATGAAGGCATTCAGGGGCATGCGCCATAGAAAGGCCACAGCTGCTAAACGCGAGTGCTATCCTCGAGAATGATGATTCCATTTACTCAGGAAGGTGGGAGTGCCTGTCGTATCTCTCCTCGCCGAGAGATGTCCCCACCACCGTTAGAGACGACGAATGTTCCCGACCAGGAGAATGGAGATTCTCATGACGAACAGTGGTCGATTCGACAGGGCACATTTCAGCCCATATTTTCTGAGACCAAATCCTCGCCCTGCTGATCCCAGATGAAAGCGTATTGCTCCCTCCATGTTTATACAGAGGTATGCGTTGATATGCGGAGATATGTTTTTAAGGTATCACTCAAGGTAATTCACTGAAGTTTGTGCAGGAGTTAGGTTTACTCCTGCTGTTGTTCCTTGGTCCAAGATGGAAGACCAATTTTTGCGGAACGATTGGCGGAAGCCAATTTCTTCTCATCTCTTTAGTTAGTTTTTAAAAATATTATAACAAGGCTCCCATGAGCTTTTCCCTCCCGAAAGCGGGAGGTTTTCTTTACTGGACAATATGAATGTTTGGGAAACTAGTTGTTTTTTTTTGGAAGGATACCACTTGTCAAATTATATTGACAAACATAAGCAGTTTCACCATATTCCAGTTTTTAGTGAGAAGAATGTTGTTTTTGTTCGTTAAGTAACCCGATCTCTCACGCATTCTAATTGGACGAATGTGGCCATGTTTGTATATAAGAGGGGGCTAAGGGAATGCGCGAGGCCAGTGTGGTTCATTATTGTGGGGAGACGCTCAAAGTGTTCTTTGCGTGATTTATCCGTGTCTGGTGATTTCCTTCGCATACCTGTGTGACCCCCGGTCCGATCCCTACCAACGCTACAATAAAAAATATAGGTACTGTTTTTTTTATATATAGAAAATCGTGAGTTTTTATTTAACTCATTTTATTTTTATTGTTGTGCCCTTTAGTGTACGCTTTTCTGTGTGTTAAGTTACTCTTACTTTAAACCCTAGTAAATTACATTTTTTTGTGTAATAACCCGTATTAGTAACTTTTGTCAATACAAAAGACTATTTTTAAACAAAGGTAGATATATTCACACATAATTATATATATATATATATATTTTATAATTGAAGATTTTGACTACTGTGGCAAATATTAATTATTTTACATGTGATACCTTTTGACTCTGGGAATGGTTTTTGGGTATTTATTTTTGAAATATTTCTTTTCGCTTTGATTATATATCTTTAAAAAATCAAGTAAAAATGTTAAAATTTAAGAAATTTTATTTTCTGAAATCTATAGCTTTTTATATAACCTCTTTTTTCAAGTGATCATTTAAAACATTGGAAAACATTTAAAGACTTTATTTGAAAGCTTTATTTTTCGCTGAAAATGTATTGCAATAAACAGAGTAAAAATACTTTTAAAGGCAATATTTGTTACAAAACAGTTTTATCTTTCATCTTTTAAAAAAAATCTATATTAATATTGCTCAAAAAAGTTTTAGGAAATATGCACAATGCCAAAGCAATGGTATGTTTAAATACCTGGGTTGCTGGAACTTGTACATACTCGTATGTCGGCAGCTATCCAAAGACATGGTATATAACTACATATTTATATGTTAAAAATGGCATATCCTGACCAGGAGCACATGTGCTTTACAGAAGGCAGAGCGCCATATGGTGGAACAGAAATCAACTAATCATTGATTTAGCCTATTCCCTGATATTTGGCCAACCTAATTTCTTGATAAATCAAGAAAAGCCATCCACGAACGCGTTTCGCGCTTCTGGCGCTCGTCAGCGTGGAGTAGGCTGAACCACTGCGACCAAAAAATAGTTTTTGGTCCCAGTGGCTTCCTGAAAAACCAAGAAATGGGTATTTAAGGCCAAAATTGCGTAAATACGCTTAGCACATAAAAAACGAACGAAAAAAATAAAAAATAAAAAGATCAGGTGTTGAAATCAATATTAAAAATGGCATATCCTGACCAGGAGCACATGTGCTTCACAGAAGGCAGAGCGCCATCTGGTGGAACAGAAATCAACTAAACATTGATTTAGCCTGTTCCCTGATATTTGGCCAACCCAATTTCTTGATAAATCAAAAAAAGCCATCCACGAATGCCCATTAAATACCCATTTCTTGGTTTTTCAGGAAGCCACTGGGACCAAAAACTCTTTTTTTGGTCGCAGGGGTTCAGCCTACTCGACGCTGACGAGCGCCAAAAGCGCGAAACGCGTTCGTGGATGGCTTTTCTTGATTTATCAAGAAATTGGGTTGGCCAAATATCAGGGAACAGGCTAAATTAACGTTTAGTTGATTTCTGTTCCACCAGATGGCGCTCTGCCTTCTGTAAAGCACATGTGCTCCTGGTCAGGATATGCCATTTTTAATATTGATTTCAACACCTGATATTTTTATCTTTTATTTTTTCTTTCGTTTTTTTATATTTATATGTTTTCAAATAAAATGTATACATTTACAGATAAACTCCTAAATTATTTTGTAGGCACTCTTTTTTTTTGTTCGATGTTGAAAGTAAGTAAGTGAATATATATTTATTTAGTTGCATATGCATTTACATATTAGAAATGAGAAAATCACACCAATCAGTAAAGAAGACAATAAAAGAGAAGACAGAAAATTGGCAGTTGCCGGCGGGCAACGCCCATTGGTTAGTTTTGAAGCAGCGCCATCAAGCGTTGCAACTATCCTCACGCTTCCTTCTTTAATCATTCCTCACTGGAAGCGTTGAACAGAAAAATGTCCGAACAGTTCATTGTGAGTCACTTTTCTCGGGTCTTAATGAATACGTCAGCCAGGATATCCTTTGTAGGGACAATCTTGACCTCTCCTTTGCTTATTTCTTCCTTGACATAATAAAATCTTATGCCAACGTGTTCGAATTTTTTTTAAATAGTCTATTGCGAATCTATTATCGCAATGAATTATAATGGAAAGGACAAAATTCGATAGGAATTTCAAATTTTTCAAGTTGGTAGCGATCCAAACTGCTCTCTTAGTGGTTTGGGATAGCGATATTCTTCCTCCATTGTGGAAAGTAAGACACAATTTTGTTTGCTAATCTTCCATATGACTAAAGACAATTCGACAATTCAATATATTTTATTGACACCCTTAGTCAATTGTTATAAAGATCAAATGTGATTATTCACAATTTGATGATTAAAAAATATATTTAAAAAAAACTGTTCTCAGGAAGGGAGGCTCCTCCACCTTGAGAGAGTCCTCCTCCAGACAAGGACAGGATCAATTTGAACCGCTCTCAGTTCAATGTTTATAAAATGCTTATAGAGACACGCCTTGACAGACGCCAGGGTGGCCAGGGCGTCGTCATCCAGGCCTCGCCCGAAAACCCAGCCCTGCAGGTCAGGGGGCCGCCCGATGATGGTAAATGCCTCCCAGATGAGAAGACTAACGAAGCTGCAAGACCAGTACTAGTGAGCTAGTGTCAGGTCGCTGGAACTACAGGCGACGCAGGACTGTTGGGCCGAGGCTGGATGTGGCAATGGGTGCAGGGCTAGTCTCACTGCCACGTCTGCGTCATGGCCGGAGAAGGCACAGCGCTTGAGTGACGATCAAGAGATGGTGTTGGGGAGATCCAAATGTGTAATCCACCTCCTCGCGAGCTGGGTGATGGGCAGAGCAGCCAGACGCGGGCGCTCCAGCATGCGGCGGGCAGTGCGGGTGGTGACGCGCAAGAATGGAGTCTTCGTCCCGCCAAGCACCACAGCCTCCTCGATGGTACTAACACGGAAGGTCTCGCGCAGATTCTCGACCGCCAGACGCCGGCAGAAACTGGACATATGACTAAAGAGTGTCCTATGGTTATAGCGGTCCTACTATTGGACCGCCTATCATCGATGTCTCTAGTTCAATCTACTCCACTCTATACACAAACATCATTGAAATCAGTCCGGCGATATATAAGCGATAAATTTATGCTGCCGCATGAATATCTTAAGACGTGTTTGGAAGCTTTCCAACGTTGACGTCCAGGGTTTCTGTAATGATAAGCGTTATTTACACGAGATATCTATTGCCTCTAATTTGCTGTTCAAAGTTGACGCTGTCAAATTCTGATTACACTCTGTAACCAAAACAAAAATATTTTGTTGTTGTTACTCATTTATAAATATAATTTTCTGATGGATTAGGACACACACAATTGAAAAATAACAATTATACACTACAAACTTTGGTTTGAGTCTGGAACATCTATTTATTTGAAAAAAAAATGCAAAAGGCCTTATAATGATGACAATGTATTAAAAAAAAACTATATTAAACTTAACATACTTTCCGTTGATCTAGGCGTCTGAAATTTTGCATACATGCATTGTCATTAGGATTGAGCGAGTGCGAACACTTTTAGGCTTCTAGGTGATCTGGAAGTATAGTAAAATTGATTACAACATTCTGAAACTCTTTTCTACTAAACATTCTTCCTGAATAGCTAGAAGTCTAAAGTTTTGTACAATTGAAATTTCACCGAGATTCAGCAAATATATACACTTGGCCTGGAAGTATGTTAAAAATAGATCAAGAAATTCCTGAACAGACTTGAGACAAGTCAAATAAAATCACTTAAAAATGCGCCCTATGCGGTTAAGTATGATAAATAACTAGTTACTTTACCAGATGTATTAGGACTCTCATATAATAAGAAAATAAAAATTATATATTTTAAACTGGTTTTGTGTTTAGTATATCATTAAAAAAAATTATATTTGAGATTAAATAACACAATAAATATCTTTAAAATATAGTGTAAAACGTAAAGTTAAAATTGAAAAAAATAAATTCGCATCTAAATTTACAAAATATTCAAAAATATTTTTCGGGGAGATTTTCAATTATAATTTAAATTGATTTCACGAATCAAATTCCATATTTAGGTTCCCATCATGTTCATCGTATAGGGAAAATTGTAGCGTAACTCAAACGCCGCAATATCTTTATGGAAGCCCTCACCTTGCTCCTCTGAGTATGCTCCCATGTTGTCCTTGAATGCGTTGTAATGGGCGTCCAGCATATGAATTTTAAGGGACATTCGGCACCCCATGGCACCATAACAAGTGATCAAATTTTCAACCAATTCGACATAGTAATCATCAGCCTTGTGGTTGCCCAGGGAGCCACGAATCACTTAAACAAAGCTGATCCAAGCTGCTTTCTGCACTCTAGAGAGTGTCTTAGAGAATTCCTTACATTCTGTTATTTCCCTAATCTTTGGTCCAACAACCTGCCTTAACTTTGACTTCCGATAAATTAGGGGAAATATTACGGAGGAACAGAAATGCAATCGACTCTTTATCTAAAGCTGTGAAGAATTGCTTCATAAGAAATTGATGTGGAGTGGTGGCATTAAAACCTTTTGAGAGTCCACTAATCGCTGCCACTTGACGTTTCTTGTCCCCACAGAGAAGTAGGATCGTAAGGGCCACTGACGTATGAAGTAATGTGCTTCAGTATCTCTGCTGTCACAAAAACAAAGGTAGCACGGGAGTAAACCCACCCTGAATTCCCATCAAGAAGGCGATCATTTTGGAATCTTCAACGACCTCCCAATTATACTTGTGATACTGCATAGCATTCCTCACCTGCGTGTAATCTCCCTTCAACTGTACTGTGTGAGTCATGGGCATTAACGGAATTTGGTTGCCGTTATGGAGAAGTACAGATTTCAGGCTCTTTTTTTGAGCTGTCAAAGAAAAGGCTCCATTCTTGTAAGCGCCATGAATGCCAATTGCTTTGAATAGGCCCGTCTCATTGTTGCAGAATGAGATTCTATCTCGAAGTGTGTGGAAGGAAGTAGGAAAAGGTTTTGTGTTGTTTCCTCTGACGCGCTATTTGCACACTTTAATTCAACAGGTTCCACTGTTTGAGTCTGGATGTCAGAAGTCATCCCTTTGATTTTGTGAGATATAGGTCTCTAATTCACATCAGTTCGGCTGGGAAAGTGTCGGTATGACTTCTTATCTTCCAGTAATTCTTCTTTGTTCCTCCTCCGATTTACTGTTCTGTAATGTTGTAGATGGGTGTTTCTTTGGTGGAGTAGGTATTGGGTATTCAGGATTGTGAGGAACGGGACCAATGGATAAAGGAATATCTGGATATATGATAGAAGGTACATTATTTCCCCTTCGTCGTTTAGAAGGGTCCGCCATTCACAAATACCAGTTATTCGAGTAATCAGTGGGCTCTCGCCAAATTCTTGGAATAGGAAACCTCAATGCTCTCTTTTCAACTCTGCATCATGCCTTCGGGGTTTTAGTGCAAAGACTACAGCTGAAGTAGGTGCCCAAGGTTTGTCTTGGTCGCCAACTGGCATGCTGAAATATGCTTGGTATGCTTTAGACATCTTAATAGCAAAAGGCAATAAGCATGTTTTAACTCCCTTCTCAAAAATGACCTCAGACAAAGCAGAAGTCATCCGCATTATACTTCCAACCTCTTCTGCCCATGCTAAATTAGGTTTAGTTGATGTATATGGGTTTGAAATAAATTTATTTTACACACACACAACTTATATTTTTCATAAAATATAAATAAAATAGAGTTAGACAAGTCCTTAATTTTTAATGGCGATTTGGTATTCTATATTTATAATAATCTCTGTGTGAGATATTATTTCGTTAAAAATATTATAATATAAATACTTTATTTTCGAAAAAATCTACATTCACACATCGACTGTATTATTTTATATTCATAAAAAAAATAATCCCGATATCTCGGTGACAAATTGACACCATTCTAGAGGGCTTTCTCAGAGAATTATAGACGCATGTACGTCAGAAATTGCTGAGGTTTGATGATATAATTGTTCCTGTAAAATTGACAATTTAAAATGTTAATCACTCTTTTAAATCACATAGGCGCGCGGGAATATTTTTCATAAATGAAAAAAGAAGCTTTTTTATTTAACTTGCTTGCATGAATGTCAAAGAGATAATTGTAATCAGTTTTTAACATGTTTCCAGGCGATGTATAAGCCTAAATATTTTCATACTCGCTCAATCCCGATGAGAATGCAATTGTATAAAATATTGTACAAAATTGTATAAAATAGATTTCTAGATGTTCAGGACATATGTTTGAGAGAAAATAATATTATAATGTTCTAATCAATTTTACCACTCTCTCAGACTACCTAGGTGCCTAAACATTTACACACTCGCTAAATATTTTTTTCTTTAGCTTGAATGAGCTTGTACTTATTGAATTTTTGCCTGGTATATTTTTTAACACTCGCTAAATCTTAATGACAATATAAGTATGCAAAATTTCATATGCCTAGATCGGTAGGAAGTTTGTCAATTATAATTTCGTTTTTAAACAATTATTTTTACATCTTTTTTGTGTACTTCTAGCATTTTTCAAATATATGTCCTAGACTCAAAATCGAAATTTGAAGTGTGTGTCCTAATACACAAGAAAAATATTGTAAGAACTGAGGAAGAAAAATCGTGCCACAGAGTATTATAAATATAATTCATATTTTACAAGGAAAATTCTAAATTTTACTAATAACTGTTTAAAGTGTCAATTCTAATATTTGTTACTTTGACAATGAATGATTCTTTCAAAAACTGATGACATTTTATATATATATAAAAAACGTTCTCGCCCTCTCTATCATAAAGATGGAGAGAAATATTGCTCCGCGATATCTCGCTTCTTTCTTTTGCCGCGATCTCCCCTGTTCTCAGGGTCGCCTCAATCTACTTTCAGAATAATCTTTTTAACCTTCCCTCTTTTGGTTATCGTTGCTTAATATAGCATCCATTATTCTATGTTTCTATATAGAGAAAGGATCATCAGAGCTGATAAAATAATAAAAAGTTTCAATATTGAATATTAGATTTATTCTGTACCCCAAAAATATTGTTTGTTAAAAGTGATTGAAAATTTAATTGAAATTCTAGTCAAAAAAGGAATGTGCTATATTATCAAATAATGCACCATTTGAGATATAATGTAATATAGATAGAAGATTTACATAGTGATGTCCTTGAAGTTTTCCGCCCTTGTTGCATCTTCACAGATCAAAGGTGCACCCTCTGAGAAGTGGTATGGCCCATCACTGGCTCAACAAATAGTGTGGGTTCATTTCCAGCTGGCTTCTCTTTCTCCATTCTGGCAGGTGATCAAAGTCTGCATTTTCTATTGGAAATTTAGAACATTTATTTTAGTGTGATTTCACAATTCTTGAAGAATGACAAATTATTTTGTACTCTTTAATTCTACCCCACTGAAGTCATATTTTGTGTGAGCTAATATAGTGTGGGAGAAATGTGGATATAAAATAATCACTACTTAACACAAAACATGAGGGCATAGTTTATCATCCTATATCATCTTGAAGTTATATCAAAGAAGTGAAAAGAAAAAAAATCATAACTAAGCTCAAAGACCAACAAAATGATAGCGTTAAATATATACATATTTAAATGATCTTGTCATCTCTCTTTATATACAAGGTATGTCCCATAAGTTCCCGGACTGGGTCCATAAAAAAAAAAAGGTAAGATTTTTTAATTTTTTTTTAATTAAAACTTTTCAAAGTAATCCCCCCCTTGCTTCAACGCACCAGCGCCATCATTTCTCCCAATTGTCGAAACAGTTTTTATAGGCCTCTTTTGGAATGCTCTTCAATGCCAGCAGCGATTTTTATATTATGTCTTCCCTGGTGTCAAAATGTCTTCCTTTTAGAACTGCTTTGAGTTTGGGGAACAGGAAAAAGTCATTTGGTGCGATGTCTGGGGAATAGGGTGGTTGAGGTAGGATTTCTGTCCCGTTTTTCGCCAAAAAACTCGTCACCAAGTGCGCTGTGTGAGGGCGGGCATTGTCATGGTGTAGGACCCAGTCACTATTAGTCCATTTTTCTGGCCTTTTTTTTCGAATCGCTTCCCTTAGACGGCGAAGAATGCTCAAATACATTTCCTTAATAACTGTTTGGCCTGCAGGAAGATACTCGTGATGAACAATGCCCTTGTTATCCAAAAAAGCGACCAGCAAAACCTTGTTTCTGGATTTCAATATCCTGGATTTTTTGGGTCTAGGCTCACCCTGACCTCTCCACTCGGCAGATTGACGCTTGGTTTCAGGGTCATAGCCATAGACCCATGTCTCGTCGCCTGTGATTATCTTGTCTTTCCATTCCGGATCCGTTCTTGTCATTTCCAGCATGTCCTCACAGGTTGCAAGCCGACACAGGTTTTGCTCATTAGTGAGGAATCTTGGGATGAATTTTGCAGGAGTCTTTTTGAGCCTCAAATCTTCGGTTACGATCCTTCCAATCGTTGTTTTAGAGATGCCTGTGTCTTGCTCTAGCTTCAGCAAAGTGGTTCGAGGATTTTCTTTTATCAAATCGGTGATTTTTTGCACATTTTCATCAGTCCTTTGAAATGTTGGGCGTCCTTGACGAGGATCATCTTCAATGGAAATTCTGCCAGCTTTAAATCTAGAATGCCATTCAAAAACAGCTGTTCTCTTTGGGGCGTTATTGGGGAATGCTTTATTAAGCATTTCAAAAGTGTCGGTTGCTGATATTTGAAGTTTCACACAAAATTCTATGCAAATCCTCTGCTTCAATTTTTGTTCCATCGTAAAATCGCCGCAGCGCAAGGTGTAACCTTTAAATAAATTAGAATAACTTTGGCGCGCGCGCACGTACCGCCTCGATATTGGTACCACCGTGTTGCCAGATATTTTTTCTATAATAAACTGTCAAATTTATTTACATTTCTCATTTATTTATTTTTTTATGGACCCAGTCCGGGAACTTATGGGACATACCTTGTATATACAATTGTTAGAAATAGATAATTTATAATTGTATGTTTTATAGATTTTCCCCTATTATAATTATTATATCTGTCATAATTTGTATATACCAAGATGTAACCCCACCACAATATATGCAATGTATCGTCAAGAAAGTTTTAATAAAAGTTAGGCCTCGCGAAAAAGAGAGAACAGCAATTACCAGGATCACATCATCCAGGAAGTAAGGTCACTACCCAGAAACCATAAAACTAAGTTCAAAGACCTTCTTCTTCCTGGAGGATGGTAATGATGAAAAGACAATGGAGGTACCAATATTCAATCAGAGTTCAGCATTAATAACTAACAGCCAACCAAAAGTAACCACGTAGACGATCTCAACCACTGAGAGGCATAGAGAGTTAACGAGGAAAATCTCGGACTCAAAGTTAGTCATAGGGAAGTCGACCGCACTAGGAGCAAGACGTGCCCAACCCCATCTCACCAAGGTAACATTATTTTCGAGCATGTGATAGGAAAGTACCCCATTAGTCTCAAATCCTTTCTCTCCCTTATTCGCGAAGTCCTAGATTCAACCCCATCCTGGTATTTGTCTCGTTACTTCCCCTGTGGAACCCTACCATTCAAATACGACTGCGACATCAACCACCACAAGTCACCAATCCTTCAGTAAGTCAACAGGGTCTTACATAGGAATAACAATCAACAATCAAAAAAGGGTCCAATTATTATTATAGAGAGAGTCGACAGAATATATAATGGAAGACGAGCGAGAACAAGGTGCGAAAAATGAGAGCGACGCTGCAAGGGAGAGAGAACAAGCCACCGGATTAGGCGAAACACGCCCCCTGGCAGAAATAATATTGCAGTTGGCCGCCGTCCTGACGCAAGTAGGTTCGACCCAGCGCGCGGAAACGGATCTGCCCCCCTTCAATGGGACCTACGCCGCCCGCCAATTCTTACAGGCCTACGGCCGGAAGATGGACGACGCCCTCGTAACCACCCCCGATAAGTTGCTCAGGGTGCCTAGCTACCTGACGCACCACCACGAGGAACAACCGCCCACCATGTGGGGCCCATATACCAGCACACCAAGAAAAACAGGTGTGTGGACTGCACAATACAAACCAGCTCAACACACGAGCGCGCGGGCAGTACAACCAGCCCAACATCCACAGCCGACCCAACCCCTACCACGCGTCCAAACTCCAACACAAGATCAAATCCAAGCAGCCCGAGACACCCCAGCCCTTCGCCAACCAGGTAGGAAGGCACCACCCACTTTTCGTCAGCCAGCTGACGATCAAACTGTCCATCACGCATGAACTCTCACCCCCTTTCCTCATTGACACAGGCGTAAGTCTGAACATAGTGCCCAATAACCTTTATAAAAAAATAAAATGTAAACTCCCTCAATTAAAATTTAAAAAACAGCCCATAGACCTACAGGCCATAAACGGTCTTGAACCGACCTTAGGTCAAATAACCCTCCCCCTGACAATAGGTAAAATAACCAAAAAAGAGAATTTCTATGTGGTGGAAGCACCTCCACCATTTGGAATTCTCGGAATAAATACCCTCCGAAATTTTAAATTAACAATAGATTTTAACCAAGGCACTATGTTCCAACTCGCCGCCCCTTTGCCCCCTACCACCTACCATTTTGCTCACACCCCCAGTGAATGCGCCTATTGGGAATACCAAGCGGAGCCACAAAGGGCTCACAGCATACACAAGCCTCCCGCACATGGCACCCAATGCGCGCATCCATTGGTCAAAAACCAATTGCCAACATGCCAATCTAGTCACGCGCACGCACAACACAATTTTTTCACTAAGGCCAATTGTTCTTATTATACGCCCTCAATGCACCAGGCCACTATGGCCCAAACTCATCACAAAAATGCACAAAACGTGCCCATCAAACAGGACAACTCTCACATTAAATGCACACGTGACCACACATCATCACACCACAGTCACGCGCGTAAACATCGCAACAAGCGCGACAAGCGTGACACTCGCACAAAAAGGCGACAGAAACACCATTCAAACACGTGCACAATCACTGATGGTACAACCACAGCACTTACACGAAACATAGAAACCATTCACGCCATCCAACAACCATACAATCGCAAAACATTGCGATCTTTCTTAAGCGCTGTGAACGCTTATAAAAAATCCATCCAAGACTACGCCCGCTTGAGGACGCCACTTAACAACCTTCTCCAAAAGGATGTCACGTGGATCTGGGATGAAAAATGCCAGAAAGCGTTCACTGACCTGAAGGAAAGCCTCACCACACACCCCATTTTACACCTTTACCAAGAAGGTCTGCCATGCCAGGTGTACTGTGACGCCTCAACACTCGGCATAGCGGGCATCCTCAAACAGGTCCACCCTGATGAAAAGACCTACCCAGTCCAATACTTCAGCCGCGCCCTTCGTTCACACGAACGGAATTATTCCATCTCTGAATTAGAATGCCTAGCAATCGTTGAGAGTGTGGATAAATTCCGCGTCTATTTGATGGGCAGAAAATTCACCATATTTTCCGACCATCACGCATTGCAATGGCTGAAAACGATCAAAAACCCGTCAGGCAGAATATTTCGATGGAGTTTACGGCTGTCGAGTCACGAGTATGAGGTTCGTTACATAAAAGGAGCACAGCAATATGAGGCGGAGTCCTATCCCATAACCCGTTCTGTGGCTTCTTAGACGCCTCCCTCATTAAGAGCCATCAGCCTTCCCCATCGGGAAATTCTAACTTGACCATTGATCACAATGGACATCATACCATTTCCCGCAAAGGTGTAACCAAAATAATCATCCCAAAAACACTCACCAACAAACTACTACAATCAGTACACACCCAATACAACCACCCAGGCATCTCACAATTGACGAGACTCATTTCCGCTCAGTATTATTGGCAGGGCATGTCAAAAGACATTGCACAAAAGGCTAAAACCTGTCCAACCTGCCAGTTGACAAAGCGTCCGATGGGACCCACTTACAGGGAATTGGGTCAACCGCCAGAAGCCGAAGGACCCTTTGACCTACTATCCCTCGACACCATAGCTGGGTTTGCCAAATATGGCAACGCCAAAGTATACCTCCACGTCGTAGTCGACCATTTCTCGCGCTACACATGGACGTTCCCGTCCAAATCCCCCAGCATTTTTACCTATCAACAGGTGCTCAAACGAGTATTACAGGATGGCTCCCCGAAACGCCTTCTTATGGATAGAGCCCCTGCATTCACTTCGCCAAGATTTAGAAGCTTCCTGCTTAACAGGAGTATCCACCCGTTGCTTACCATCAGCAATAATCCACAAGCCAACGGTCTATGTGAACGCCTAAACGCCACCTTTACAGGAAAACTTAGGCTACTACATTTGGAGAATCCTAAGATCGCATGGGCCAAGTTGGTCAAACGAGTTACCACGATATACAATAATACCCCTCACTCTATCACCGGTTTTCTGCCCATCTACCTGATGTTTGGCGTTCTACCCCCGGAAATTTCTGACCACACCGCACCTTATCCAGACATCGACAGAGCTAGGAAGATCGCACACACGAGAACTCAAAACAAGCACATACGACACAAATACGTTTATGACCAACGACATAAACAACCACACTTCGAGGTAGGCGACCTGGTGTTGGTTAAAATATATCACCAACCCATCACAGGGAAACTTGCCCCATATTTCACAGGACCATACACCATATTAGAGATCATCTCCCTAAATGTGGTCCGTATCGATAGACCCAACCAACCTCTCCAAAGAGATACTGATACAGTCCATGTAAACAATCTTAAACTATACACATAAAACATCCAATACATAACACCATCCATAACAGAAATACACCATCTACGACATGGGAACGATTACACCTTTCCATTTAAACACCTTACACCCGAAATTTTTCCAACAGAGCCGCTGACAATCAAACCGACGAACAGCGAACCTTTCATTTATTTAGATCCCACCATTTTCACCAAAACCCGATTTATACCCTTCATCGATAACAAAAATACGCGACATCGCCCATCCACAAATCGATCCAATCACAACTAGTTCGCCACAACCAATCCAATTACAACACGACCCACGAAGAAAGTTACTCATGGAGAAGATATGGAAAAACATGTGCAACTTTCCCATATTCCACTTCATACTTTTTAATCTGTCTTCTGACTATGCCATACACCCTCGCCCCCATTTACCATAATAATAGATAGTATATAGATACCCAACAGCCCCAAAGGCTGTACCAATTACAGGAAGCCATCTTCCATATAGGAAGTGCCGTCCATACATTTGTCACGCTTATATTGGAAACAATGGAAGACAACTTCCAGCTGGCATTTAGGACGCCCCAGCCGGGACCAAATTAGAAGTTCCCCCTGCATCGGGTCCCTCACTCCCCCGCTTCCGGCCATAAAAAACGACTCCAGTGCGATTGAGGTCACCTCTTGGCTTCCCGGCGATTTATACAAGACGTCCGCCATCTTGACTGTCACCAAATGCCATCCACTCAACGTGGGATCCAAAATCACAAGGAGTTCACATCCCGATTTTCTTACATAAACACATTTAATTATATTAATATCATTATATAAATAATATTTTAATAAACAAATTCAATTCTCAAAACGCATTCACAACGAGCTCACATCCCGATTCTTACAAAAACATATTTAATTATATTAATATAATTATATTAATATTATATTAATAAACAAATTTAATTCTCAAAACACCCTTCCAAATGAATTACAAAAAGCTCGATTCTTTTTTCAACCAATCCCACCTCATTACATGTTACCCACATAAAACAAGCATACAACCCTCACGACCAATACGCAAAATTCAGATCTCAAGGTCAAATACGAACAAAAACACGCACATTACGACTTAAAGGATAGGATAAGAAAAAAATTAGGTAGTAAAGCCTTCGAGCTTACGTTTCTTCCGAAAGGAAGAGACGACCACTTTAAAAGGGTCGAGGACTCTCCTCGAACCCTGTATTCAAAGATTCGATTCCGGTCACGACCTCCCGATAACGAAGTGGATATCGGGCGAGCATATCTTAAATGCCCTAGGGAACCGCATAAAAATCCCTAGAACGCATTAAGGCTGTGGACAAATAATATAATATCAAACACTCGGCCTTGAGATCTTGAAAGACAATACAACCCCAAACACATTACAACAAATACAAATACAAACTTAAGGTTAACTAGATTACCGTGACTCCTGTACACATAATATAAACGCGCTTCTGGGAAGGATCATGTTTCCACCCACAAGTCGCACAGGGACAAAAAATCTACGAGGGCAAATTAAAAAAGTCAGAATTCGCCGCGTGACCTAGATACATTGGCATGTAACTTTTTATCATTAAGAGATTTTGCGAATCTCTCTACATACATTTTTTTTCTTACCCCATTCATTTATATTTTTTTATATTTTTGAAATCAAAATGCTTAATCAAATATTTACCATTTATATAACAACTTCTTTTTTTATTTCCCAAAGCTCTAACAGAAAAATTCCCTCGATTTAGTTTTCCCCACCTCGAGTTTAATTGTGTAGGCATCTTTTTCTTTTTTTTTTTCACCCAACAATGCACCAAAGCATTCACTTTGATTTCTTTAATTATAATTTTTATTTTGATTTCCCAAAGCCCTAACAGAAAAATTCCCTCGATTTAGTTTTCCCCACCTCGAGTTGAATTGTGTAGGCATCTTTTTATTTTTCACTCACTCAACAATGCACCAAAGCGCATTCACTTTGATTTCTTTTAAATTATCATTTTTACTTTGATTTCCAAAAGCCTTAACAGAAAAATTCCTTCGATTTAATTTTCCCCACCTCGAGTTGAATTGAATAGGAAATCATCATTTTGTTTTATTTTCTCTTCCTTCTACTCAACAATTATTTCACCAACACCATTCTCTTTTATCTTTTTTATGTCACATACGATACGTGTATATAGCCTCACAGTGCCCATAATTATTTTTTTCCCCACAAAATTACTTTTCCCTTACAGAATTCACTTCAGGCTACCCCTTTTTGAATTCTTCACATGTAGGGGGCGCATCTGTCATAATTTGTATATACCAAGATGTAACCCCACCACAATATATGCAATGTATCGTCCAGAAAGTTTTAATAAAAGTTAGGCCTCGCGAAAAATAGAGAACAGCAATTACCAGGATTACATCCAGGAAGTAAGGTCACTATTACCCAGGAACCATGAAACTAAGTTCAAAGACCTTCTTCCTGGAGGATGGTAATCATGAAAAGACAATGGAGGTACCAATATCCAATCAGAGTTCAGCATTAATAACTAACAGCCAACCAAAAGTAACCACGTAGACGATCTAAACCAATGAGAGGCATAGAGAGTTAACGAGGAAAATCTCGGACTCAAAGTTAGTCAGTAGGGAAGTCGATCGCACTAGGTGCAAGACGTGCCCAACCCCATCTCACCAAGGTAACATTATTTTCGAGCATGTGATAGGAAAGTACCCCATTAGTCTCAAATCCTTTCTCTCCCTTATTCGCGAAGTCTTAGATTCAACCCCATCCTGGTCTTTGTCTCGTTACTTCCCCTGTGGAACCCTACCATTCAAGTACGACTGCTCCATCAACCACCACAAGTCACCAATCCTACAGTAGTCAACAGGGTCTTACATAGGAATAACAATCAACAATCAAAAAAGGGTCCAATTATTATTATATATATATATATATATATATATATATTTTAAATTTTATTTTTAAGAACGAAATACTTGATGAGGAAAGAGTTTCTTTATTACACAAAATTAGATCACAAGCTTTCGGGCACAATCACCCTTCTACTGGTGTAAAACGAGACAAAATTATTAGTGGCATTCAGCTATATATATATATATATATATATATATACAAAAGTAAGAAAATAAGACAGATATGTAAAATTGTGCCAGAGAAAATTAACATAATATTGGAGGATCATTCATAAAAGTTAAGCAAGGCAAGTAAATAAACGTATAATACATTCAATACATGGCTATTACAGAAACTAAGTATGAACAACGAGTGTTAAACGAAATAAAACAAAATAAAATAGAAATAAAATAAAATAAACCAAAACTGCCATTGACGTGTAAAAGTATAAGTAGGTTATGAAAACTAAATCTTTCAGGTAGGAGGTTCCAGTATGATATCTTTTGTGTCTGTGATCAGAGTTCATACGAAACTATATTAGCATCCCTTAACAGTTACAATGAGGATATGTCGTTTACCATAGAAATAGCTCAAGGGGGTGTAATACCATTCCTTGATGTTCTAATAATTCAAACTCCAAACTCTTACCACACTACCGTATATTACAAAAAAGATTTCCTCCCCAACTACACGCATTACACTTCCTGTTGTCCCAATTCCCAAAAAATCAGTATTATAAAAACTTTGTCTAAGCGTATACACACCCATTGTTCCCTTCCATCTTTCCAGGCAATAGAGAAACAGAACATAATCAAGAATCTCAACTCTGCAGGTTATCCGACATCCTTTGTTTGCAAACATTTTTATGTTTTCTCAGGAATAAGAAATACTGCCCAATACCGGTTGTTAGAACTCATGGAATATTGTATGTATATATGTAAATATTACAACTATTTTTTCATATTTTTGGTTTTTTGTGTGTCTGACCCCTCAGCGAAGGGGAATCTATTTTTTGCTGTTTCTTCTCCTCTTTTCACACACCGGCCCCCCCTTGCCGAGAGAATGTAAGCGTCCACCGGCCGGATGGACCGTCCAAAGTACCCACCGACCAATTGGAGGGGCGGAGGGGTCAAAAAGGTCAGGGCGCGGGCGCCAGAGTTGGTGTCACAGTTGTGCCGACAAGACAAGAAAAAATCCTCGCGGGGGCTTGCCCAAGAGGAGCTCCGGGATCTTCGTCCATCTTCCATAAACGACCATACAAGCGGTCTGAGAAGGGACTGAGTGGCTGACATCTCAAAGAAAGGTGAAGCCGAGACGAATCGTTGAGAGATTCGCATAGTGGTTGGAGTACGTCAAGAGCGACGAATTGTGCTTCATCTGAAGATTCCAGGAAGTTCGTCGAGGACAGACGAAATTGTGCTTCAAAGGCAGGGGGGCTCGGGCAAGCCGACCTAACAACTGAGAGGAACTGTTTTTTGGTGAGCACTCTCTCACATGCTTTTATTTCCTAAAAATTGATATATTTTTTATGTTAATCTAGCATATTTTGTAGTATTTTTCTTTTTCTTATTTTTACTAAGTTTTTTTTCTATTTTCGTCAATATCATCATTATATATTTTCTTTTGTTAAAAAACATTTAAGTTGCATGCAAAAATTTTGGAATATACAAAAATAATAAGTTTTCATATATTTTTTTATCCTTCATTTTATAGCTAACATTAAACAAAACTTTATATGTGTAACCTTTTGTTGTCTTCCTTTTTTCTTGCTTGAACACCCAAGGCAGCCCAAAACAATATCAAACTTTAGGTTAAAGTTTTTATTTTGTTAAAAAGGGGTTTGTGGAGCGTTCAGAATTTTTCTTTTCCTCCACGAGCTTTTTTAATTACCCCGTTCTTAACATTATATTTTTTGGCGTCCCCGGGTGGGCTGCATTGGCTGGTCAAATCGAGAAAAGGAAAAAAAAAAAAGAGAGAAAGGTTTCGAGAAAAATTATATAGTAAATAATGCAGAATATTGATATCTTAAAAAGGGCTAGAGCCCCCAAAAGAGCTATTTTTACTCGGCTGTCCACCGAGTTTTGGGCTGAAATAGAAAAGCCAGATTTCGATACAGAAAAATATAGAGTTAAATATAACCGAATTTGTGCTCTCTCTAAGGAAATAAGTGAAATTGATTCAAGGTATCATGGGCTCCTTCTGGAGGATGAAACCATAACGGAGGTCAAAATCGAAGAAGAATTCGAGGGTTGTGAAAACTATGTTCAAGGGATGTTTGACATAGAAAATAAATATTTGTCTCGGTGTGAAACCGCGAGGGATAGGGTCGACGGCTCATTGGTGGAGTCCGCGGCGAATTCGGTTGTAAATACCGAATCTAAAAGAACTATTAGGTTGCCAAAAGTGGAGCTACCAAAATTTAAGGGCAACCTAGAGGATTGGCTCTCATGGTGGGGGCAATTTAGTAAAATCAATGACGATGAAACTCTTGGGGATGTAGATAAATTTCACTATCTTCTACAAGCGGTAGTCGAGGGATCCAGAGCTCATCGTCTTGTGTGCAGTTACCCCATAACTGAGGATAATTATCCCAAGGTAGTACAAGCCCTAAAAGATCGATTCGGAGATAAGAACCTTCTTATAGAACACTACATAAGGAGACTGTTGAAACTGGTTGTTTCTAATGCAAGGAAAGAAAACCTTCCTCTTGACGAGATCTACGATGATCTGACGGCTCACTTAAAGAACCTAGAATCACTGGGTGTTAACACGGAGATGGCAGGCGTGTTCCTCTACCCATTGGTTGAGTCGAGTCTGCCATTGGACATTATTCAGGTGTGGCAGAGGAATCCTGCTGTGGGCTATGGGATAAAAGAAGAAGGAGCGGAGAATGGAGATAAGAGCGATGCCAGCGGTAGACTTCAGGCTCTGATGGACTTCCTTCGGGATGAGGTGAAGGGTGCTGAGCGAATGGCATTTGCTAAGGAGAATTTTGAGGGTAATAGCTCAATGAGGGCTACAGGTTCTCAACTAAAGACTGCTCGGAAGACACCGCCCACTGTCTCCAATTTATTCGGCAGCGCATTTAAGAGAAAATGCATATTCTGCCAGAGGGATAATCACCTGAGTAGTAGATGTTTTGTTGCCTCGCGGCTTACACCTAGCGAGAGGGATCAAAGGATAAAGGAGGCTAAAGTCTGCTTTAAGTGTCTAAAGGGTAACCATCTGAAAAGGGAATGCCGAGCAGACATAAAATGTAGAAATTGCGGAAAAGATCATCTAGATATCTTTTGCAATAAAATTGCTTTGAAGCAAGGAGGGAACAATAGTTTCAAAGGCGAAAAATCTAAGGTTGTAAATGAAGGAAATGCAACATGCACGGGTGTTAATATGTCTGCGCGAACATGTGCCAATGACATCTTACTAATGACTTCCGTGGCGAAATTGAAAGGGGCTAAAGAGACTAAAGAAGTAAAAGTGTTATTTGACACTGGAAGTCACTACTCCTATATAAAGAGATCAATTGTCGAAAAACTGGGTTTAAACAAAATAGGAGAGATAAGTTTGGAAAAATCTCTTTTCGGGGGAGGAAATATGAAGGAGGCGTTGCATGGGAAATATGTTTTGAAACTGGGAAGTCTAACCAATAAAATTGATGTAGACATAGTCGCCCTCGATCAACCAGAAATTTGTGCAAGGATACCGCCGATTCCAAGATGACGTTTGTTATACAAATTAAAACGGAAAAAGATCTATATTCACCCGTCAAATTTTAGAAATGAGGAAATAGATATTTTAATAGGTAGTGACTATTTTGGACAATTACTGACCGGGAAGGTCGTCCATCTAGGAGAGGACCTAACTGCCGTAGAGACCAAACTAGGATGGACGCTTATGGGGCAATCTCCGGTGGTGTGTAAGGAGGATAAGGTCCAAATTGCATTGAATATGTTGGTTGCAAGAAACAACTTGAAGGATCTTTGGGAGCTGGATGTCTTGGGAATCCAAGATCCCATCGAAGTTGTCTCAAAAAAGAAAAGGGAAACTGAACTAAGGGAACATTTTATAAAAAATATAAAGAGGGATGAAGATCAACGATATTCAGTCGCGCTACCATGGAAATGCGAAAGAAATAATATACCCTCAAATTTAGAAATAGCGCAGAGGAGATTGGAAGCATGCACTAATAAGTTAAGGAAGGAGAAAAGGGTTATTGAATATTCTACTATTCTTCAAGAATGGGAGAGAGAGGGCCTAATTGAGAGGATAGAGGAGAATAGGCCTCAAAAGAAGGGCCATTATTTACTGCATAGGCCGGTGTTCAAGGCTGAAAGTAGGACGACGCCTCTTCGTCCTGTTTTCGATGCCTCCTGCAGGTCGTATAATGGTCTTTCTCTGAATGACTATCTAGAAAAGGGACCTAACCTTTTGGAAAAAATACCTGAAATATTAATTAGGTTTAGAGAAAAGGGTATTGGTGTTCTAGCCGATATTCGAAAGGCATTTCAGATGATTACAGTGCAGCTTCAAGACCAGGACTTTCTTCGCTTCTTTTGGTGGGATCAAACTGACCCTATGAAGTTAACCGTTTTTAGACATAAACGTGTGGTATTTGGGCTTAACTGTAGTCCATTCATCTTGGGTTCAGTTATTGATCATCATCTGAATTCTGTACAAGGTCCGGCAGCTGAAATCGCAAAGGCTATGGCGAGATCCTTTTATATGGATAATTTGGTAACATCCCTCTCCTCTCAGGAGGAGGTCCAACAATTCCAGAATACAGCTGTCAATATCATGGAAATGGCAAAAATGGACTTGCGTGAGTGGGAATTTAATTTACCAGTGAGTAAACTAAATGAGGAACTTAAACAGAGATTCCGCAAGGAATATTTGGGGGTACTGATGCAACGGGCCGAAAATAAAAGAGAGCGATGCATAAAAGAAGGGGATTAATCCTTATAGGCCAGGACAACACTAAAAGAATTATCTGGCCTGTTGGAAAAATAGTAAAACTTTACTTGGGGAAAGATGGAGTGAACAGGGTTGCCAGAGTCAAGACATCAACAGGCGAATGGCTACGCCCTGTACAGAGACTGTTTCCCCTTGAGATTTCCTCTGAGGAAACTCCTGAAAAGGTGTCTGGGGATAAAAAACCTCTAACGATCAAAACAAGATCCGAACGTGATGTCCGCAAACCAATAAGGTTTGCTCCTGATGTTTTGAATCAGTGACAAAAGAAAGGGAGAGCACATTTCCTTGTTTTTTTTTGTGTTTTCACACAAAGAAAAGGTAGGGGTATGTTAGAACTCATGGAATATTGTATGTATATATGTAAATATTACAACTATTTTTTCATATTTTTGGTTTTTTGTGTGTCTGACCCCTCAGCGAAGGGGAATCTATTTTTTGCTGTTTCTTCTCCTCTTTTCACACACCGGCCCCCTTTGCCGAGAGAATGTAAGCGTCCACCGGCCGGATGGACCGTCCAAAGTACCCACCGACCAATTGGAGGGGCGGAGGGGTCAAAAAGGTCAGGGCGCGGGCGCCAGAGTTGGTGTCACAGTTGTGCCGACAAGACAA
Organism: Cordylochernes scorpioides; assembly: GCA_030710605.1. Taxonomy (NCBI): domain Eukaryota; kingdom Metazoa; phylum Arthropoda; class Arachnida; order Pseudoscorpiones; family Chernetidae; genus Cordylochernes; species Cordylochernes scorpioides. Next base: position 29,676,629 of record CP092870.1, on the reverse strand, counting down.
GAAAAAATCCTCGCGGGGGCTTGCCCAAGAGGAGCTCCGGGATCTTCGTCCATCTTCCATAAACGACCATACAAGCGGTCTGAGAAGGGACTGAGTGGCTGACATCTCAAAGAAAGGTGAAGCCGAGACGAATCGTTGAGAGATTCGCATAGTGGTTGGAGTACGTCAAGAGCGACGAATTGTGCTTCATCTGAAGATTCCAGGAAGTTCGTCGAGGACAGACGAAATTGTGCTTCAAAGGCAGGGGGGCTCGGGCAAGCCGACCTAACAACTGAGAGGAACTGTTTTTTGGTGAGCACTCTCTCACATGCTTTTATTTCCTAAAAATTGATATATTTTTTATGTTAATCTAGCATATTTTGTAGTATTTTTCTTTTTCTTATTTTTACTAAGTTTTTTTTCTATTTTCGTCAATATCATCATTATATATTTTCTTTTGTTAAAAAACATTTAAGTTGCATGCAAAAATTTTGGAATATACAAAAATAATAAGTTTTCATATATTTTTTTATCCTTCATTTTATAGCTAACATTAAACAAAACTTTATATGTGTAACCTTTTGTTGTCTTCCTTTTTTCTTGCTTGAACACCCAAGGCAGCCCAAAACAATATCAAACTTTAGGTTAAAGTTTTTATTTTGTTAAAAAGGGGGTTTGTGGAGCGTTCAGAATTTTTCTTTTCCTCCACGAGCTTTTTTAATTACCCCGTTCTTAACACCGGTCCACCTGTTTTATTCCATACTCTTACAAATCGGCGGCCATAGCACGAATTCTGAATAGATATGGTGTAAACTCATATTTCTCCAACACACTCAGTCTGGCAACCAAACTAAAACAGACAATAGCAAGAAGTAGTGTAACCATTGATTCCCTTAATACCCACAATGCCATTTACTCCATATCATGTGAGCAGTGTGATGCCAAGTATTTCGGAGAAACTGGGAGAATGGTGAAGACCAGAATGGTGGAGCATGATAGATCGGTAAAAAGGAAAGATCCCCGCTCTCTAGTTTACCAACACATACGGGACACAGGCCACACATTCAATATCTATAACCCCTCGGCCCATTATCATGAGATTAAGAACAAACACCAGCGATTGGTCCCGGAAGCTATACTCACCAAAAAATTTAAAAGCATCAATAGAGCAATAGACCTTCCTGAAATATATGATAATTTAGTACTGGAACCTCCTACCTGAAAGATTTAGTTTTCATAACCTACTTATACTTTTACACGTCAATGGCAGTTTTGGTTTATTTTATTTTATTTCTATTTCATTTTGTTTTATTTCGTTTAACACTCGTTGTTCATACTTAGTTTCTGTAATAGCCATGTATTGAATGTATTATACGTTTATTTACTTGCCTTGCTTAACTTTTATGAATGATCCTCCAATATTATGTTAATTTTCTCTGGCACAATTTTACATATCTGTCTTATTTTCTTACTTTTGTATATATATATATAGCTGAATGCCACTAATAATTTTGTCTCGTTTTACACCAGTAGAAGGGTGATTGTGCCCGAAAGCTTGTGATCTAATTTTGTGTAATAAAGAAACTCTTTCCTCATCAAGTATTTCGTTCTTAAAGTTTAGTGAAGGAATTATTACTTCAAAATTTTATTTTTGTTACATCCTTCTCTTAATGAGTGGAAAGGAATAAAGAATGAAAGGAGCAAAATTTGTCCCAAGGTGAGAGGCAAGCTGAGTCTGACGACACAAGGCATCGCCCCCCCCCCCCCCCCCCCCAATCCCATGCGCGAGCACCTATGCGCGGTGACGGAGAGGAAAAAGAAAATGGAACAACCGGCAGCACTGGTGTATAGGCTCGGGGAAATATGAGCTCCCTGCCTCAGAAGGAATGAGTAGCCACGTTATCAAGAAACAAAGAAGATAAAGAGAAGAGATTCATTATAGAATTGCGCGCCAATTAAATGGGTAGCGATATTGTTTTCCTGTTATGGAGCTGAAGATATAATTAAGATAAATTAAGATATAATTTCAAGTTAAGAATTCTATAAGAACTCATAATCTGATTGATCAAAGAATTGAAACAAGAGTTTATTTTTATAAACTCAAGAGAAACTTAGATAAGTATTTGTGAACTTTGAAAAAGATTTGCCTTTCCAACCCTAATTACTTTTGCTCTCTACATTATTTGTTTATCTGTATATTTATTTTGTATTACTTATTTATATTTAATTTTTGGCCAATTTGATTATTACCCTTTTTATCTAATTTTTTATTTTGATAACCAGTCATTTTTGATAAGCAAAATAAAATATATTAATGCCTTTTTTGTTAATTTGTACTTTCACAACTTGTACAAACACAACTGGGTGAATCTCTATTTTCAATCTGGATAAGATTGACCTTCCTCTCTCCATTTTATTTTCAACTTCAACATTTTTGGTGAGCCGGAAGTGATCTCACCTTGTGGTGTTTGTACAATTCGTGGAGATGGATAAGCTTAAAAGAGAAAGAACTCCCTTAAGGAATACTATCACTCGTACCACAAATGAAATAAAATCAGGTCTAAGTCTAGAGGAAGTGGATATAATTTTAATAAGGGCCAAATTTGAAAGGTTAACCATTCTTAATAATAGACTGATATTGATTGATGATAAAATAAAAGAGATTTTATTGGATGATCCGAGATCCACAGAAGCTCAAATCAATGATGAGATGGAACAATGTGAGACTTATAGCCTACAAGTAGGAATTGTCTCACAGAAGGTGAAAGAATATGAGTCTAAATTGACAGCACCCTGTGATGATAAAATGTCACAATCTAGCACTCCAGATGTTGAAAGACATATCAAACTTCCTAAATTTGAACTAAAAAGGTATACAGGTGAGCTAGAGGAATGACTATCATGGTGGAGTCATTTTGAAAAAATACATTTAGATGAGTCACTGTCTGAGGGGTTGATAAATTTGAATACTTAATACAATCCATGGTTGTTGGGTCAAAGGCTCACAGACTTGTGACTAGCTTCCCTCTTACAGAAAAAAATTACAACAAAGTCATTGAAGATTTAAAAGATATGTTTGGAGACAAAGATATGCTGACTGGATTGTATGTGCGAAAACTTTTAAAGTTAGTCATCGCCAATATCAGGTCTGAAAAAAGAAACTTAGCTCAACTTTATGATGATTTGGTTGCGCATCTACACATTCTTTGAGATCTCTGGGAGTTGATACCAAGTCTGGGGGTGGTGCGTTTTTGTACCCGTTAGTAGAGTCAAGTTTGCCACTTGAACTTATCAAAATATGGCAACGTTCCTGTACACCTTTCAAAGAAAGAGAAGATTACTCTGAGATTGAAGCGGGAATTGAACTTGGTGGGGCTAAAACTTTTAATAAATTAGAGGGTTTGATGGAATTTTTAAAGCATGAAGTTAAAAATGCAGAACGCATTTACTTTGTTTCTGAAGGATTTGAACCTTCCCTTCCTCTAAAGCAGGAAAAGAGAGAAAATAATCCCCCTAAGATCCACACAGCATCTGCATTATTTGTTGGAAAAACCAACTTGCCATGTTTATTTTGTCACAAAGATAACAATCCTAGCCAAAACTGTTTTAAGGCAGCCAAGATGTTGAAATCAGACAGATTAAAGAGGGTACAGGATGCGAAAGTTTGCTTTAAATGCTTGAGAAAGAATCATTTGAAAAAGAATTGTCGATCTTTTGTAAGATGCAAGCGTTGCCAAGGACCTCATTTTGAGATAATGTGCAGAGGAGCCTCAAATAGTCGGGAAAATTTAAATTGGTGGTCAGATAACAGATCTCACAATAGTTAAGCAGAGCAGAATGAGGGGAACAATGAGCCTGTAACAGAAATGGCGAATCAAATATGCACAAATAATATCTCGTTAATGACTAATTGTTAAAATTAAAAGACCGAAACGTTCCAAAATGGCAAGAGTGATTTTAGACTCTGGTAGCCAAAAGTCTTACATCAGAAGGTCTCTAGCTAAGGAGTTAGACTTACCCAAGGTGGGAGAAGTCGAATTGAATAAAGTTTTGTTTGGAGGGCAAACCACCGGAGAAAAGGTTCATTCAATATTTTATTTCCAGTTGGACAATGTTGATTAGGGAAAGGCTTTCAAGATGGAAGCGTTAGAGGAAACAATAATTTGTGGCGATATTTCACCCGTTGAAACAGGACCCAGGCAATGGGAATTGGATAAGAAAGGAATCACTTTGACCAAGGTAGACAATAATAAAACCGAAATAGACATCCTAATCGGTGGAGACTATTATGGGCAACTTCTCACAGGAAAAATTGAACAGCTGGCAGGAGGATTGACCGCATTTCAAACAGTTCTTGGTTGGACTTTAATAGGTAATACCTCATCAGAGAGACTAGAGACAAGTGCTCAAATGGTTATCACCTTACTTAAAACCCAACAAAGAGTAGCGTCCTTATGGGAATTAGAAACAATAGGGATACGAGATCCAACAGAGGTCATCTCTGAGAAAGAGAAAATTTTTCTCATGCAAGAAAAGTTTCGTGAGAAAATCTGTCGAGGCCATGATGGACGTTATCTTGTATCTCTCTCATGGAAGGAAGGAATTGGTACGATACCTAATAACTTGGAAATAGCCAAAAGGCGCTTGGAGGCTATGACTCAAAGGTTGATACAAAAGGGTCAGTTTGAGCCTTATGATGAAGTCTCTCAGATCCTGGTTCAGGGAAAACCTTATAGAAAAAGTTGACGGAGAAGACATCAAACCTATTGGACATTATCTACCACATCGCCCGATATATAAGGTTCAGAGTGAGACTACTCTTATTAGATCCGTTTACAAGGCATCATGTAAAGCAAGTAAGAGAAGTTTGTCTCTAAATTAATGTTTAGAGACTGGACCTAATCTAATTGAACTTTTACCGGAAATTCTGATAAGATTTAGGGAAAAGAAAATAGGAGCCATCACTGACATCCGCAAAGCTTTTCAGATCATAGGTATAGATGAAAAGGAAAGAGATTATTTGCGATTTTTATGGTGGGATGAACAAGATCCTTCCAAGATACGGACATTGAGACACACCCGAGTGGTCTTCGGTTTAACCTGCAGTCCTTTCATCTTGGCCGCAGTGTTGAAATTTCATTTGGAGTCCATTGTGGATTATCACAAACCTGTTGCAGATGTGCTGAGACGTTCATTCTATGTAGAAAACTTGATGTTCTCAGTCGATGAACCTGATGAATTGGAACGTATCAGAGAGGTCGCTAACGATATAATGGATGAGGCCAAAATGACTTTAAGAGACTGGGAATATGGAGGTAGTAAAATAATATAAAATAAAGAGGAGATCAGGGTATTAGGACTATATTGGAACAAAGAAAGAGATACTTTGAGGTGCCACATTCCACAAGACACCACTAAATACGGTGAAGTAACCAAAATAACATTATTGTCCAATCTGCAAAAGGTTCTTGATCCTTTAGGATTTTACGCACCAATTTTTCTCATTCCCAAACTCTTGATGCAAAGAGCTTGGCTATTGAAACTGGGATGGGATCAACCCCTTCCTACGGATATACAACAGGAATTCAAAAAATGGAGTGAGGAACTAGACCATGTAAAAAAACTTGAATTTTCTAGATATGCGAAGGTGACCCCTTCTGAAAATCTAGAACTCCTTGTCTTTGGAGATTCGAGCAAAAGGGCTTATGCAACAGTTGCCTTTTTGAGAAGTGTATAGGATGGAGTCGTTCACGTCTCCTTGTTGGCCGCTAAAACTAGAGTTGCACCTTTAAAGTCTATTACCATACCTTGACTAGAGTTTCTAGCCTGTCTCCTAAGCGCTAGCCTAACAACTTCCATTGTCAGAGCTCTCGCCAGAGACCAATCAAGACTATCTTTTGGAGTGACTCCTCAACAGCCTTGAGCTGGATCAGTACAAAACATGAATGGAGCATTTTTGTTTCCAATCGAGTTAATGAGATCAGAAGCAGTACCAATTTAGGTGATTGGAGATTTGTACCAGGTACACTCAACCCTGCTGACCTACCCTCGAGAGGTTGCTACGAACCACAATTCATTTTGTCTAAATGGTGGGAGGGACCCCAATGGTTGAGAGAATCCGAGGACCAATGGCCAAAACAAAAGCCAATTCCGAATGAAGAACAAGTTTTAGAAGAGAAAAAAGGAACGGTAGTACAAAACACTATTGTACAAAATAGAAAATTTTGGTATTTAGGTAAATTTTCTTCGTATAAGGCGAATCTGAGAGTGCTAGCTTGGGTGCTTCAATTCATCAAAATACTTAAAAGAGAAGAGATACAAGGTAAAACTTTATCTACGCACAAAGTAGTCCAAGCCGAAAAGGTGCTTATCCAATTAATTCAAAGAAACAGTCTAGGGAAGGATACAAGACAGATTAGCCACCTAAAAACCAAGGTACAATCAGATGGGCTTATGTATATAGAGACCAAACTTTTGTACGATCAGAGTCCTGAAGAATTCAGGATACCAGTGCTCTTACCTTGTGATCATCCAATAACAGAACAACTGATTAGAGAAACGCATTTAAATAATTGCCATGCTGGCGTTCATTTTTTACTTTCCAAATTGAGAGAAAATTTTTGGATCTTAAAAGCGAGAAAGACTATTAAAAGAGTTGTGAGAGGATGCATTATTTGTAAAAGACATGCAGAGAAGGCCAATACTATACCTTGTGCCCCTCTACCCAAGGACAGGTTATTCATGGGTAGACCCTTTGAGGTAACAGGTGTTGATCTTATGGGTCCTCTCTACCTTGAAAATGGCCAGAAAATTTGGATAACCTTATTCACCTGCGCTGTCTACAGAGCAGTTCATTTGGAGCTGGTGGAAGGTTTGGATGCGACAAACTTTATTATGGCATTGGAACGGTTTATACACAGAAGAGGAAGACCAGTTAAGATTTACAGTGACAATGGACCCAATTTTAAAAGGACCAATAGACCTTTTACCAATTTGAACTGAAACAAAATAGCCAAGTATTCGTGTGACAAACAAATTCGATGGATATTTATTCTTCCTTCTGCACCATGGTGGGGAGGATGATGGGAACGGTTGGTATGACTGGTGAAAGATCTTTTGAAAAGAACGTTAGGCACTAACAGAGTAAATTATGTCCAGTTAGAAACTTTAATTTGTCACGTGGAGGCAATTATAAATACAAGACCTCTCACCTACATTTCTGAAACAGAAGAGGATTTGATACCTATCACTCCACAAATGTTTATCCAAAATAATTTTGGCTCATTTGATGAAAGTCATGAACTAAGTCTTGATAATACCAGACAACACACACACACACTTTCGAAAGTTACAGCAGATTAAGAAATAATTGAAGGAAAGATTCCACAAGGAATACCTCGCCATGCTCGTTCAAAAGGGGAATGAAACGGAGGGTAGAAAGTTTCTTCCAGACGAAGTTGTGCTGATCGGTCAAGATGATCAAAAAATAATATTTTGGCCACTAGGTAGAATCTTGGAACTGTACCCCGGGAAGGATGGCAGAGAACGTGTAGCTACTGTTAGGACTGCTACGGGTGAATTTGTAAGACCGTTAAAGAGACTTTTCTCTTTGGAACTTGGTTCTGATATTTCCAGGGAGGTGAGATTACCCAAGACAGAAGGGATCAAAACCCAGGAGATTCCAACAGGTGTAGAACAGTCAATTTTTACTAGGTCTGGAAGAGAGGTGAAAAAACCTACGAGATTGGGGGTGTACACCAATAATCTTTCCTGATTAAGATTTATTACTTTTTCTGTTTTTGTATTCCCATACAAAAAGGTGGGAGTATGTTAAAAATATATAATTTATAATTGTATATGATGAACTGTGTGTTTCCTTCAAATACGCAGTGGCTTCCAGCGCGCCTACGTCACGGGACGACGTGGCATTGAGGAGCTTCCAACTACCACCACTAGAGGCGCTGCACCTTTCCCTTCACTTCCTGTTTATGTCTTCCCTTGTTCTGGCTGCTTGTTATGTCGTGAGATATATTAAAATTTATATATTTCAATCTATTCTGCATCTGATTGAACCACCAATCCAACAAGTGGTAGCAGAGCGTGGTTCCCTAGCTCTTTGGTTCAAGTTCTGCATATCCTCGTGAGCAAAATTCCTTCAGCGAAGCTACCTCCGCTTGCCCTCGTCAAAAAGTTGCTGCGTCACCATGGCGGCCATTAGTGCAACAACGGCGGCGGTTGAAAAATTGAACGGCCGAAATTACCGCTCATGGAAGTACAACATCAAGATGCTACTAATTGAGAAGGGCTTGTGGGATGTGATGATTAAAGATGAAGATACCAAAGATGCTCAACGAAAAGCTCAAAAGGATAGAGCTTTGGCTGTTATCGCGTTGTCGATAAATACAGAACACCAAATCCACATAATCGACTGTACATCGCCACAGGATGCGTGTAAAAATCTGGAACAGGTTTTTGAGCCAAAATCTCGTTCGAGGATACTACAGTTAAAGAAGCAGTTTGTGAACATCAAGCTTCAAACTGGTGAGTCAAGTTAGACTATTTGAATAGATTGAAAATTTGCACGGACCATTTAAAAGAGGCAGGTGCGGAAGTCGACGATCAAGATATAGCATACAGCATGCTATAAGGGTTACCTGACAGCTTCGAAACCCTGGTGATGTCGTTCGGAAATGTCGAGGACTCTGACTTCACATCGAACAAGGTTAGAAATACTCTACTCACAGAGTATGAAAGAAGATCTGCCCGAGAAGGAGCAAGTTCAGGACTCGGCGAAGCACTCAATTTTTCAAAGGACGACACTAGGAAGACTTACAGAAAACAAGGAGTCAAGTGCTACCGATGTTCGAAAAACGGCCATATCGCCAAGGATTGCAGGTCGTCCATCAACCGAGACTACAAGGCGGATAAAAGCTACAGCAGGAAGAAAGACTCTTTCAAATTTCCGTCGGAGAATATGCTCATGGACTTTAATGCAGTCTCTTCGGAAGATGAATTCATCTTGGACAGCGGCGCAACACATCACGTCTGTAAGAACCGACAATGGTTTACAAGTTTCCAGCCTACTACATGTGAGCCCATCCAGACTGCGAGCGGCAACCTACAAGTAGAGGGAGTTGGAAATATCCACATGAAGATGTACCTAGATACTGGAACGCAAGATGTCACCTTGAACGACGTGCTTTTTGTGCCCCAAGCAAGAAGAAATTTGCTTTCTGTGTCGCAAACAGAGGATAAAGGCAAGCACATCAAGATTTTTAACCACAAGGCAAGAGTGTTCAGTGACAACAGAGTGATATGTGTGGCAAGGAACCTAAACGGATTGTACATCGTTAGAGTTAAGCCTATCTTACAAAATGCGCACTTAGCTAGTTCAAGTCCGCCTACAATATAACTTTGGCATAAACGCTTTATGCATATCAATGCAGACACTTTAAACAAGTTAGCTAAAAATAGCGTTGTTAATGGTCTTGAAATTTCCAAAGGAGAAATGTCAATATGCGATGATTGCTGTATGACAAAGTCAACAATGTCGCCACATAAAAGCTCTCCATATAAAATAAAAACTAAATATTTGTCAGGGTTAGTACATAGCGATCTGTGTGGACCATTTCCAGTTGATTCTTTTGCTGGGTCACGCTATTTTCTAACATTTACAGACGATTTCTCCCGCAGAGTTATTGTTTATTTCTTAAAGCATAAAGATAAAGTTATTGAATACTTTGACATCTTTAGGGTTAGAGCCGAAAGAGAAACAGGTCATAAGATTAAACGTTTGCGACAGATAACGGCTTAGAATATTGTAATAAATATTTTAAACAAAAACTTGAGAGCCTTAGAATAAAACACGAATTAACGAATTCTTACAGCCCTCAGCAAAATGGCGTCTCGGTGCGTTTAAATCGTTCGTTACTTGACATGGCTAGAGCGTCAATGCATAACGCTGATTTGCCACAAAAATTATGGGCTGAAAGCGTTAATTGTGCCGCATACATTAAAAATAGAAGCCTTTGTAGCGCTTTTGATAACAAAGTTCCAGAGGAAATTTGGCTTTCAAGAAAAGTGAGCGTACGTCATTTTAAAATATTTGGAGCTCTAGCTTATGCTCATATTCCAAAGCAAAAACGAAAGAAATTCGACCGTCGAGCTAAAAGATGTATCTTAGTCGGATATTTAACACAATCCAACGGTTATAGACTCTGGGATAATGATTCTAAACAAGTGTTCATAACTAAACATGCTAGATTCGACGAAAATAAAGTCGGTTTAAACCAGCTTAAGGATGACGTAACGGAGGGTAGCGAGACTAAAAACAGTTTCGTTTGGTTGCCGGAACAGGGCAAAGTTCTCCCGCCACGTGATCCTGACCTTCAACCAGGTTACGAGAGTCAACTAGAAGTTCCGTCGACTTCAGAAGTTAGAGATATAGTGGGGGGTAGTTCTGATAATACTTTGAGCCTCCGTAGTCGAGAAATTGAAAGAAAAACACTGAATCTTGCAAATGTTGAACTAAATTTATGCGAGGTGTCTGAACCTCAAACTTTTGAAGAAGCTGTTCGCTCACCCGAATCGGATCTTTGGAAAAATGCGATGCAAAAAGGGTTAAATTGTTTAGAAGAAAGACAAACATGGGTTATCACTAATATACCTAAAAATAAGAAAGTAATCGGTAATCGTTGGGTTTTTAAAATAAAAGAAGATTCTAAAGGAAAAGTTAGTAAATTTAAAGCTAGGCTCGTAGCCAAAGGTTACAGCCAGACACCCGATATTGACTTTAATCAAATATATGCCCCTGTTGCCAATTTCGGTATAATCCGAATGCTTGTAGTTTTGACCCAAAATGCTGGCTGGGTAAATAGGCATTTAGACATAAATAATGCATATTTATATGGGGAACTTCCTGAAGAATTGTACATGGCTTTGCCACCAGGAGTAAAGCTTCAGGATTCTGAAGATAAAGTTCTTAGACTTTTAAAACCTATCTATGGGCTTAAACAAGCAGCTTTTTGTTGGAATACCACGCCGAGTCAATTTCTTGAAAAAGTGGGCTTTTCTAAAATTTCATCGTGCAATTGCATTTTTGTGCTTGACGATAGGGCAATCATAGCAATTTATGTAGACGACTTAGCGATATTTGCTGTTGACCTGAATAAACTTGACGAAATCGAGGATAATATTATACAAGAGTTTCAAATTAAAAGTCTGGGGCCCATTACATTCTTTTTAGGTGTCGAGATAAATTACGGCAAAGAGAGTTTGTCTCTTAATCAAAGACATTACATACAAACTTTATAAATAAGTTAAAACAAAGCATCTAGGGCTGCGTATCTTTTATTTCATAATTATAAAACAAGCTTTCGGGCTCATACGCCCTTCTACAGCAGTTAATAAACGACTAACCATCTAATCTGAGATTACATTTTATATATGCAGCTATTATTTTGCATATTGGCCTGATTTAATAATTAACATATTTAGATTTACATATAGGTTGCATAATTTGGGAAATATTAATTCTAATTAATATGTGGTTATATGAATTATTTTTTATGATTATTATGTTGCATGTTTTCGTTTAATGTCATATTATTTTGAAATTTAAGGGATCCCCTCAGATATGTAATATCTATTAATGTAAATGTAATTGTTATATTTTATTTAGGTCTCTTGATTAATATGCTTCTTGCAAATCGATCCTGCGGTTTATACTATTATATTGTTTGGATACTATTGCTTCTATTATTAAGCTCTGAAATTTATTATTGATGTTATTGTAATGTACTGTGGGTTAATTTAGGTTAAATGTATGTCCTGTTATATTGGTGTGCTGTACTATTGTTGGGGCACGTTTTTTGTAACCATACCCCAACAGAAGGCGTATGTATAATCAAATCAAATGGATACATGGCTTGCTTCCCACATAGACTTACAGACCATCTTTTTGCCCAGAAACCTAGACAATTGATGACACCAGACTTCCATGCCGAAAGCTGATGCCTGGTGAAGAAGACACCAGTGACATCCAGGGACATCCGCGCTGGAAGCTGTTGTTCCATATGTACATATATTCCCCTCACCAAAAATTTAGGTAAAGGTGACCAGAAAAAAAAATGGAGAAGGAAGATTTCTAAAAGACTAAGCCTTATAAATATCCTTCCCGATAAAAAAGGAAGCATCACATTACAGTCCAGGTAAAAGGGGCCTGGGTCGATTTTTAGCCAAGACGGGGGGCGATATATATACCGTCCCGAGAAAAAGGGAGGATAGTATTTCAATCCATGTGGAGGGGGGGCCTGGGGTCTGAAATTTTACACTATCGCCGTAGCTGTTTCTCTCTTTAGATTTTTTTGTTTTGGTAATACTATATGTTCTATTTTGATGGGAGAGGCCTGGGGCGTCTGTGAAATCGTATACTGGAGCCGTTGGCCATTTTGATTGGTGTATCTTTCGGCGAATGAAAACGGAGAGAGACAAGAATAAAAGGGGTTTCTTTGCCAAAAGGCGGATTCGATCGGAGTCGCTCAGTGAGAGGACAGTCTTCAGACGGGAGATCAGACCTTTGCCGGCACTTTCGAGAAAAGGTAAGCCATTTGTCATTATGACTTAGCGCCCCCCCCCTTTTTGTATAGTAACCAACCTAGATTTCGCATGGGCCCTAAAGGGCTATAAAGTAACTTCAGGTCACCTCTATCTAAATTTTTACTAGGTAAATAGCATATCTCGTCAGTATAGACAAGTTCCCAAATTTTAATTTATTTAAATAAATAAACTCTGTTGGAATAGAGTTGTGTACTATATCTTTGCTGTGATATATTGACATAGCGACAGTTGCAAATTACGACTTTATTAGGGCTACTTTGGGGGTATCTATCTGTCAGGTTTTAGTAATGTTTGTACTTTTATGTGTTTCAGTGCGTTATTCCATCATATTTACCATTATACCATATTTTCTGATTCCTCGGGCTATTGTTACGCTGTTAGGAGGGTACGGCATGATGCAAACAGATTTGTATGTTTGACTATTGTTTGTGTTATTTGGGCTATAAAAATGCCTTAATATGAATCTATTTACAGTTGATCTGTAGAAATTATAGAGATCTGTTGCTATAATTTTCCTCTATGAAATAGCTCCCAGCGTCTTCAGTGGGTTGCTAAACCTCCAGAAGGAGTCTTTTATAGATTGCCCAATTTAATAACGATTTCATGGGTTGTCTGATGAAATTGTATACTAGTGTCGTGGTTGTTTCCATCTTTAGACCTTTGTTCTGACAATATTATATGCTCGATCCCTGCTTTAACTCAAACTCTTAATCAATTACAGAGTTCCTCCCCCCCTTTTTTTTTCTTTATTTATCCTGTTTGCACAAATTGCATTACATGTGATGATGTAAAGACATATGTCGATAGTGCATCATTGACAGCTGTGCTTCTATTATACAACATTAAGGTCTTGCTGCGGGTTATATACATGGGGTTGTTGGCCTAAATTGCTATATATATATATACTTAAGTAAGGAAACTTTAATAAGTCACATCGTGTATCCTCCCTTTTCATCTATCCAAACCGGGAACGCAACAATGGCGCCCAACGTGGGGCTCGAATTTAGTATATGTTTCTTCCCCTATACTTTAGAAATATATACCTAATGAAAAGCCATACTATTTTTAAGTATTGGTGAAGTAGTCCACGCATCCTGAGATTAACAGTCTATTATAAATCGTGAATTTTAATTTATGCTTTCCGTTTCACTGGCATTTTATCAGGCAATGAAAGTTATGTTGAGGCGGTGTGTACCGCATCTCTCGCCGCTGTCTTTTACGATTCACATTGTTTGTGGCAAAAACCTTAATATTATCATTGATTTCTGATATCAAAGTAAAACGTTTATGGGGATGAGTATCTTTTATTCTGGTCTTCTCAAGCTTTCGAGCTTGTCCGCCCTTCTACAGGAGAAACATATACAATATATCAAGAAAATATAACGTCGCCTGATGCTAAAACTATTATTATTCTATGTACATATATATATATATATACATTAGGAAGTTTTGCATATTATTTGTTTTCTTAAAACAATTTTTTTTGGTTAAGGTATTTACACATATTCTACTATTGTTTGCTATATTCTATGAATTATCTTATAGGTTAGAAATTCTATTATTTAAGTAGTTTTATAATAGTTATTGGCTATTACATATAAGTTATTTATATTATTGTTTATATTATTAGCTGGTACTAGGATATATTGTGTTATATGTTTCGGGCAAATCTATTTTCTATTAATGCTATTGTGTTTTCTGAATAATAGAGAATCAATTATAAGCCTTGATATTTGCTGTTTATGTTATTGTAATGTATTCTAGGTTCTCCTAATGCGAAAGTGTGACCTGTTCCTTTGCAGTATTGGAAAATTAGAGACCTATTATCTTGATTAATAACGTTGCGTCTATGTTCATATATTCTATTGCCGACTCTCCTTCCTGTCTCCCCTGCGTATTTGGCTTGGCAGCTGTTACACTCTACGGAATATATTGCCTTTTTTATTCTCTGTTTTGGTTAGTGGGTTTTATGATAGTAGGATTATTTTTAGATAGTGGACTTTTATGGTGGAGCCTATGTTAGGGGAATTACAGTAATATGTTTGGATGCCAGAGTTTCTTAAGTAGTTGGCTATTGTTATAGATGTTTGTGAGTATGGAATGTAACATATCGCCCTATATATATTTTGTGGTTTTGTTAATTGGGTTATTGATAGTTATACTTTTGTGGAAATGTTGTAATATAAAGGTGGTTTGGTATCCTGCTTGCTGGACATTATTTATAATGTTCTGTGTCTCAATCATTTTGAATTCTGTTGCGAGCACCATTGATTACAATTTCTTTATTTTACTTTCTCAAATTATTATATACAGTATGAGAAATGAGGTTGGATTGCCATGGTTCAAATTTAGAACGGTGATCAGTGTTTTACAGTAGTCTACTGAAATGACTTAGCATTTTTTTTTCATCATAGCTCTGATATAATTTCTCACAGCAGAGGTGAGTTCTGATAAATATTGCTGGATACAAATATCTTAACTTCATTTTAATAGCGCTTTCTATCAAATCATACTAGCCTGTGCATCCAGATTAGGGCTAACATGCTGAATGATAGTTAATCGATTTTATTTTTTTAACGCATAGTGGACTGGGAGAGTGGCAGATATATGAGCCTTAAGGTGAAAATAGAATTGAAGATCCAGTTAGCGTACCCGTGAAGAGAGAAGTTTGATCACCATAAAAAGACGCGTCAGGCAACCGACTCTTTTTTTTTCATGATGCCTCCAACTGCATATGATCTTAAATATCCTGTATACACTCTGACAAGGGAAGGTTATCCTGAATTGACAAATGTATAATTTTTTGTCTTTAGTAGAAATTTCCAAGATTCTATTTCTGAAACATTTTTTTTTTTGGATGAAGACAAATAAAACCATCTTGATAGTATTGAATTTTACAGTAAATATTTGCCAGCAGAAGGCATGATGAGATTACATGAAATTTAAACCAGTTATATGCTTAGTATGTTTCTTCAGCTGTAATTTGACACAGTCATCAAATGAAGAAATGGGCAGTACGCCATATCTTGATGCTGAACACTTCTGTGTCAGGAAGGTGTAGTTAGTCTGTTTAATGAGAATTTCAATAATTATCGAAATTTAGCAGATTATCATTGGGGATTTGAACAACTGTCTTGAAAATTTTTGAACAGCCTGAGTAGATAAAGGAATCCTGGAGTTAGAGTGGAGAATTAGTAGTACAGACTGACCGCTCGACGCAGATAACTCTAGGGAACAATTATTGTGTTAATCCGCCGTAGACAAGAAGAACATTGATTCTCAGGATATTCTCAGAATTTTGAGAATTGATAAGGTCATGGTTAAAGTTTACACAGGCATATGGGAGTAAAGACAGTGATTTAAACAAGATAAGAGGCAGCCTTGTGTCTTAAATATTTTCAGTGGAAGCAGATGCCACTGCAAATATTCAGGTCTAATAATTTCCAAATTTGAAGTCATGCATGACGGGTTAGCACGGGATTGACGCCTGAACTGGCTTTCACTGGGATTAATCGAGCTTGCGAAAGAACTAGAAGAAGTGTGACATGTCACGCCACTGTACTAAATTAATAATTGAGAAGATTTATGTTGAGCCAACTGAAATTAGTAAAGAATTAAGAGATTAAGGTCTTATTCTTTGAGTTTTACACTAATTTCAATTACGCGATATGGACGGCGTTATAAGTTGGGTGGAAATGATTCGGCCGCAATGGGATGGTCTCCTGGAGGTGGTACGATCAAATACTACTTATTGAATGCCGGGCGGGATCGCATGAAGCATTAAATGACATCAAGAAATGCTTAAAGAAACACCCTAGAAGATTGGGGATCGACAAAAATGACGACATGGAAAATGCTCAACATTGTACATTGGCAGCAAAATGATATCTTGCTATTGTATGGACGACCACTCCTTCCTGAAATGTGCAGCGGATGTTAGTCCCAGAATTAGGTCCTTTGAGGCGACACTTTCCTTTGCAGATGACATAAAGACGCATGACAAAACAGCACATGAGCATTTAAACTAACTTCAATTCCTGCCATTAATTAATTTAGTTGACCAATAGCTATAGAACCGCTGGAGACCTCCATACCCTGTGTGAATATTTTAGTGAGAAATGAGCGATTCAATTCTATGAGCCATGAGGTATCCTGTAAGATCAGAGCTGTACCCCATTCAATTTTTTTAATAGTAGCCAGTGCGAGATATTTCCAGAATGTTTGTTTCTTTTTCTAACTGTCATATAATTCGGAAACTAGAAAACTACACTATTTTGATACAGTTTACATCTAGCATCCATGTGAACTCAATATGACTATTGAACGTAGATTGAAGATTAATGAGCGAGCTAACCTAAAGAGAACGAGTTTAATAGGCTTACAATCAGTAGTTGAAACAGACTATTCGCACAATTTTGTTATGTTCTCCCTCTAGCTGATCTATGACATTATAGATTTTTTTTTAACAAGGTGACTACCCCGTCGAGTGTATATGAAGGTATAAAGGTTTAAAGGTCATAGGCTGTTGGAATAATAATACACTAGTAATAATTATAGTTCATTCTGATGTACAGTAGAGGCAGTGAGAACAGCGCCTCTACCATCATGACTAGTTAGTTTCAATACACCCAGAAAGAGCATTGATCTAAGATTACTATCCACCCACATGGATGAACATGTACCTCTCCCATTTCCTTTCCCTTTTGGGCCATGAACCCATCTTTCACCCCTCGGTTCCCTGCCCCCATTAATACATGAGATTCTCTTCTCCAATCCCCACTACTAATCTGGAATATTTCAGACAGCAGACTGAGAGAGAACTGAGAGAAAAGGCTGAGAACTTTCAATAACGGGGACTTAGTCCTAGTGGAGAGAATGCATGAGACGAAGGGGCGTCACAAATTTGAGCCAAGGTATGGGGGTCCATATGAGGTACTAAGAAGAGCTGGTGATACTGTATATCTCTTGAAGAATCTAGAAACTGGGAATTTGGATAAATACCATATAGATAGGTTAAAACAATACCATATACCAATTAGGATTTTCCCCACAGAGGAGGAGGAAACTAGTGATGGTAATTCAAGTCAAGGTTCCAGTGATGAAGATCATTGGATTCATCTTACAGGTCCAGCTTATCTCCCTAATAGGTCCGTTAATGTAATGGTTCCACAAGGGGTGACAACCAGAGCGAACTCAGAAGTAATGAGACGAGGGGAAGTTGACAGAGTTAGTGTGAACAGTTTAACTTTACGCAGGTCTACAAGGGTGAAAAGGCCCACACAGTGTAAATTCTGCTTAGACTGTCGCCACTAACTAGGATTTTGGAGTGTGTACGGAGAATCAGCTCGATAGAATGAGAAGTTTAGAGATTTCAACCTTTTTTTTTTTTTCTCATTTAAAAAACCTTTTTTTTTTTTTAAAGTAGAACTTCATTAGGATTCCTTTTTTTTTCTATACAAACTATTCCTTGTTAAAACCCGAGTTTCAAAGACCAATGAGAATAATGTATACCATTGTGAATTAACTATTTAGTGTAAATCTGAAATTTTAGTTATTATCAGGAGTAATAGGTGAAGGAAGGTGTAGGAAATCACAACTTAGAGGGGGGCTATGTCTAAAACAACAAACCTAATAGGCATCCTATAGCTTGTGTTGGGTAATTCAGAAACCCTATAATCCCTGGCCTTCAGGTAGTAGCTTTGAAATAGGTTTCTAATGAGAACATGAAAGGTCAATCTCTCAGAGTGAAGTTGTGAAGTATAGGGACCCTAAGCCAGGGGTAGAAGTTAAGTAGGCCCAGACTGTAGTCGATCCTTGGAAAGCACTTGAGAATGTTAGAGTTGGGTAGTGAATCATAAACCCTATAAATCCATCTTTCAATAGAGTGTTGAGGTCGGACTACTGCAAAGGGGACAGACGCAAGATGAAGTAGGAAAAAAGTGAATTCACCCACGGTGGCTAGGGGAGTGACTCAATTCCGCTTTTATGAGGTGTCACGTTTAATGGTCCTTTATTCGCCATTATAATTTGTGTGTGTCTTTATAGAATTGTCGTGAATAGTCACTTAGTGTCAAAGCAAGGGCAGTTTTTGAAATTACATTTTTTTTAGGTAGGTTAGCTTTCAGATTATTTAGAATTGTTAACCATTTTATTAACAATCATTTATCGAGTATAAAGTATTAGTATATATAGAGCTTGTACAGAGGCATTTTCTTTTGAGTAACCTAGGGCTTAGTTCCCAATTTGTTTTAATTTTATTAATTTATTTGATTTCACATTTAGTCCTGGAGATTAGTAATAGTTAGAGTAAATGTTAACATTGACGATTGAAGTGCTTTGGCTTTTATAGTAGTTTCTAGCTTTAGTTTATGTGCAAGATGCGAATGAAATTGAATGAATGGGAAATCTTAGTGAATGTGTCCAAGGATAGAAACAATTATACTGTTAGACCAAAGGTATATTAGAATAGTGTAGGGAATTAATAGGTTCGATTTTTTTAAATTTTGATTTCTTTATTTGTTAGGATCGGAAGCCTCACAGGACAACTACAACTCTATCTAGTTAGAAATATTCGCTCCCTTTTGTTAGGTCCCTCGTTAGAGGATATAATTTTCCTTTGATTTTCTTTTATTTTAGTTTAGCTTGAATTCTAAGGATTGTGGATAGATGATCCCTATCCCGACCCTCAGACTTGGAGATAGTGGAAGGCAAGGATCAAGCCGAATTTTCCACTCAACTCCTCCTCGCAAGAGGAAACGAAGAGGTATAGATTGAATTTTATGCAGGATGGGGGATTTGTTTTAGCCATGCCGTATAGCCTGGGGTATAATGGCGCGACCTTGGGTAACCGATCTGACACCGTAGTTTCGACGCTTTTAGCGTGGCTGGAGCGAGGGTGTTCTAGACGGGAGGTCCTGTAAGATTGGCAAGTAAGCAGAGATTGCCCAGTTATTCTAGACGAAGTGTTTCCGTCTATTGAATTTTTTTTTGGTACCAGTTTGATCCCCCATAGCTAGCGGAAGTTTCTTCTAATAAAGGATTCGCCCTGCCATACGTTTTTGTTGGAATGAATTCGAGCATAAGACCGATTCGAGAGGCAGAATAAGTAATTATTAGGACCTTCAACGAGTTTAGACTCGTTCCATGTTAGGATAAGATTCTAAAGTATTAGTTAACTATAATGACCGCGAACGAGACGCCAGAACAAGCCAGTGAGTCAAAGTTTTAGAAGTGTTGTATTGAGGACAGTAGAATTAAGAGCAGTTATACAGGGAGTAGAATTCTGAAGGAATTTGTAAAAGGAACCAAAATTTCAGATTGATAAAATTCAAACTTATAAGAAGTAGATTTATAGGATTCAGGTCAATGAATAGAGGGTATATTAGTAGATGAAAGTAATGTGAATTTCTTGGAAGGGGGAGGTAGCTGAACTGTACACACCCCAGAGACAAGGTAGACGGAGTCACAAACAAAATGGGAGAAGTTGATTAGTTTCTCTGTCAAACAGAGAGCTTTCTTCATACGGTTGTCACCCTAGATTTAAATGGACTGTGTAGTATAATAGAGGTCTGGGCTATGTTTCATTTGACCAAGATTCTAAATGACGTACCCATCTGGGTTGAGAGTATTGTAACAGAGGAATCTAACACATAAGAGAAAACACACCCTCCAGTAGGATCGGGATAGACGAATATTACCCAGTGACCAACTCTTGATTCCAGACTGAATAAGATTGAAAACTTAACTGAGATACTAAACCTTGATCCTTCAGTGCACAAATATATATAAGGTGCTTTCATTTTCTTATTGAATAGGTTATTATTTTATATCATTTATATTATATTATAATCATATACTATTCATTTCAACAAATTTATTTCCTTTGATATTCATGATATTAGTAATATTTACCTGCCATGTTGCATTTTTTTTAACATGTTGTCGTGGCTTATTCTTCCCTCAAGGCATGATCTATTTTATCCTTATTGTCTTTTATCCGCCTTACTTGTATATGTATATATATTTTGTCATCATATATAATTTTGTAGTGGTTTTCTTTATCATCTATCATGGGATGATTTTTATCATATTTAACCACTATCTGCATGATACGTGTTTTCTTCAATATATATATTATACCCATCATATAACATGGAAGGATTCATTTTATCATTACATATTTCGTGCCTTATTTAATAATTACTTTCACAATTTGTTTCTGTAATTTTTTTAATTTAGCAAAAGTCATCATGTCATAGGCTAATTATTATATACCAAGATATTTCTTTCAGCTAACTATAATTATCCTTTCCTTGATTGTATATGTATAACTATACCACACGAATGTCTTGATTGGTACTTAAATAAAGATGCTGGCATGTTTTAGGAGTTGGACTAGTCAGTTATTTCTAAACGACTTCTTGGCGCCCAATTTTTTTATATATAATATGTAATAGGGAAATGTTCTAACTGTATTGTTAGCAGAAAGAAGGTAGCAATGAAACCAGCACACCAGAGGCAAGGATGGGGTTGAGAGGACCTACCACAAGGAAGGCCTACTCCTCAAGACCAAAGAAGAAAGTGGAAGGGTGGTATATATACCCATGAATGGTAAGACAGATGACCTTGCTTACTTCCATACATATGATATGACTGTCCTCCATAACCTATGTTGATAACAGTGTGCTGACAGAATAATAACACATAAAAAAACCCTTTGCCAGGATGCACAATGCCCACTAATGTTCGGAATAATAAACATCTAGAATAGCATACCATCATTTTGATTAGCCTTATCTTCCCTATAGGTTTCGGTACACCTGGCTTCACCTAGTAATGGAAAATGCATTTTGCTAGAAATGGGCCTGCTTTCATAGTAACTGATGAAAGGCAGATGAATAATGAATAGCACAAACGCATTTGTCCATTACTTGGCAGGGGGAGGATTGTTGGGGCACGTTTTTTGTAACCATACCCCAACAGAAGGCGTATGTATAATCAAATCAAATGGATACATGGCTTCCCTCCCACATAGACTTACAGACCATCTTTTTGCCCAGAAACCTAGACAATTGATGACACCAGACTTCCATGCCGAAAGCTGATGCCTGGTGAAGAAGACACCAGTGACATCCAGGGACATCCGCGCTGGAAGCTGTTGTTCCATATGTACATATATTCCCCTCACCAAAAATTTAGGTAAAGGTGACCAGAAAAAAAATGGAGAAGGAAGATTTCTAAAAGACTAAGCCTTATAAATATCCTTCCCGAAAAAAAGGAAGCATCACATTACAGTCCAGGTAAAAGGGGCCTGGGTCGATTTTTAGCCAAGACGGGGGGCGATATATATACCGTCCCGAGAAAAAGGGAGGATAGTATTTCAATCCATGTGGAGGGGGGGGGCCTGGGGTCTGAAATTTTACACTATCGCCGTAGCTGTTTCTCTCTTTAGATTTTTTTGTTTTGGTAATACTATATGTTCTATTTTGATGGGAGAGGCCTGGGGCGTCTGTGAAATCGTATACTGGAGCCGTTGGCCATTTTGATTGGTGTATCTTTCGGCGAATGAAAACGGAGAGAGACAAGAATAAAAGGGGTTTCTTTGCCAAAAGGCGGATTCGATCGGAGTCGCTCAGTGAGAGGACAGTCTTCAGACGGGAGATCAGACCTTTGCCGGCACTTTCGAGAAAAGGTAAGCCATTTGTCATTATGACTTAGCGCCCCCCCCCCTTTTTGTGTAGTAACCAACCTAGATTTCGCATGGGCCCTAAAGGGCTATAAAGTAACTTCAGGTCACCTCTATCTAAATTTTTACTATGTAAATAGCATATCTCGTCAGTATAGACAAGTTCCCAAATTTTAATTTATTTAAATAAATAAACTCTGTTGGAATAGAGTTGTGTACTATATCTTTGCTGTGATATATTGACATAGCGACAGTTGCAAATTACGACTTTATTAGGGCTACTTTGGGGGTATCTATCTGTCAGGTTTTAGTAATGTTTGTACTTTTATGTGTTTCAGTGCGTTATTCCATCATATTTACCATTATACCATATTTTCTGATTCCTCGGGCTATTGTTACGCTGTTAGGAGGGTACAGCATGATGCAAACAGATTTGTATGTTTGACTATTGTTTGTGTTATTTGGGCTATAAAAATGCCTTAATATGAATCTATTTACAGTTGATCTGTAGAAATTATAGAGATCTGTTGCTATAATTTTCCTCTATGAAATAGCTCCCAGCGTCTTCAGTGGGTTGCTAAACCTCCAGAAGGAGTCTTTTATAGATTGCCCAATTTAATAACGATTTCATGGGTTGTCTGATGAAATTGTATACTAGTGTCGTGGTTGTTTCCATCTTTAGACCTTTGTTCTGACAATATTATATGCTCGATCCCTGCTTTAACTCAAACTCTTAATCAATTACAGAGTTCCCCCCCCTTTTTTTTTATTTATCCTGTTTGCACAAATTGCATTACATGTGATGATGTAAAGACATATGCCGATAGTGCATCATTGACAGCTGTGCTTCTATTATACAACATTAAGGTCTTGCTGCGGGTTATATACATGGGGTTGTTGGCCTAAATTGCTATATATATATACTTAAGTAAGGAAACTTTAATAAGTCACATCGTGTATCCTCCCTTTTCATCTATCCAAACCGGGAACGCAACACTATTAGTGATATTGGGTCATTTTTGTTTATATATCTTTTGTGTTCTGTTATTCTATTGTGTAATTTTCTCCCTGTCTCCCCTACGTATCTGGCTTTACAGTTATTACATTCTATTGAATAAATTACTTCTTTTTTTTATCTGTTATGCAATCTGCTCGACTGTTTTTTGTGATCGGATTTCTTAGAATACTTAATAAGTTGGGCGAGTTGCTGTAATAAGTTTTTATTCCGTATTTATAAAGTGTTCTGGATATGTTGACTGATATCGGGGAATATGGGATATAGCAATTTTGCCTATATATTTTTGTTTTCTGCGTTAATGTGGTAAATACTTCTTGTTTCCGGTAGAAATGTTTTAAAATTAATGTTTTGGGAAAACCTGCTGATGTTAAGTTTTGGATAATATATTTTGTGTTTCGTTTGTTTTATAATGATTTAATGAACAATGAGTGTATATTCTTTTAGTCAAAGTTTTAACTGTATTAATCTTATGATTGATGGGGCAAAAGGAAGAAAATTTTATGTAACTAGGGGTGAATGAAGGTTTGTAGTATACTGATGTTTGCAGCTTATTATCTATTTTCATTATTTTGATGTCTAAGAATGGTAATATGGAATTATCCTCTTTTTCTATTGTAAAATGTAAACTATTGTTATAATTGTTGAGGGAGGTTAAGATGTTGGGAATCTGGTTGTCTATGCATATGCAGAATATATCATCTATGTATCTTCTGTATATCATAATGTCTGTGGGATATGAAGAAGTGATCCAAGTGTCTATGTTTCTCATTACTATCTCTGCTAATGGTGTAGATAAAGGGCTACCCATGGGGGAGCCCCTGATTTGTTTATATTGTTTCAGATCAAAAGTGAATATGTTAATCTTAAGGCATAATGAAATTAAACTTATTATTTTATCTTTTGTATCAGTCTATTCTATTGTTGTCTAAGAATGTTTTTGTAGTTTCAAGCATAGGTTATGGGGAAGACTGGGATATAATGCTTCTACATCAAACGATACTAAAACATGGTCTTTCTGATACTTAAAATTGGCTATTTCATTGATGAATGATGGTATATTTGCTATTGACATTGGGAAAAAAATGTTCTTAATGGTTGTAGGAATACTGAAACATACCTGGCTACTGGTGCTAGTGGTGAGCTGTGGTAGGCAACTATTGGTCTTTTCAAATTTTCAAAATAATATGACATAAAACGAAAACATGCAACATGATATTCATAAAAATAATTAATATAACCACATATTAATTAGAATTAATATTTCCCAAATTATGCAACCTATATGTAAATCTAAATATGTTAATTATTCAATCAGGCCAATATGCAAAATAATAGCTGCATATATAAAATGTAATCTCAGATTAGATGGTTAATCGTTTATTAACTCCTGTAGAAGGGCGTATGAGCCCGAAGGCTTGTTTTATAATTATGAAATAAAAGATACGCAGCCCTAGATGCTTTGTTTTAACTTATTTATGAATTTAACAGGTTTTTTTTCTATTGATACAAACTTTACTTGAAAGATATAATATGTTCGAAGTTCGCAAAGTATGTACGCCTTTAGACCCAGCTATCATACTATCTAAGATTGTCCCCATACACAAGCTGAAATAGACCAAATGTCTAATATACCATACAAAGAGCTTATTGGTGCATTGTTGTATTTGTCCAATTGCACTAGACCAGATATCTCTTTTGCTACTTCGAAACTTTACCAATTTTGTGCAAACCCAGGAAAGAAGCATTGGGAAGCTACAAAACATGTTTCGAGATATCTATCGGGTACCATTGACTTAGAACTCTCCTATGTCAAAGGAAACAACAATAAACTCGCCATTTCACAGACGCCGATTATGGGAGTGACACAGATGATCGAAGATCCTACTCCGGAATGGTTGCAGTTATTGATGAGAATGTCATCAATTGGCGACCTAAAAAGCAGCAATGTGTTTCGTTGTCTACCATGGAATCGGAGTATATAGCATTATGTCACAGTGCTAAAGAAGCCATCTGGCTCGGTCAAACCCTGTCTGATCTTGGATTTATCTCGCACTTTGCCAAACCACTCACAATCTACTGTGACAATCGATCAGCCATAGACTTCTCTAAGAATAACATTGAGAATAATCGTTCCAAGCACATCTCAGTTCAGTTCCACTACACAAGAGATAAGATAAACTCTGGTGATATATCGTTGTCCAGTTTGTCAACACCAAGGAAAACATGGCCGATATCCAAACCAAGACTTCAAAGAAGTTGATGCACAGAGATGCATGTTTCCAGATGAATTTGAAGTCGCAAGTAGGGGAAGGCTGAACTGTGTGCTTCCTTCAAATACACAGTGGCTTCCAGCGCGCCTACGTCACGGGACGACGTGGCATTGAAGAGCTTCCAACCACCACCACTAGAGGCGCTGCACCTTTCCCTTATGTCTTCCCTTGTTCTGGCTGCTTGTTATGTCGTGAGATATATCAAGACCTATATATTTCAATCTATTCTGCATCTGATTGAACCACCGATCCAACAGTATGTTTTATAGATTTTCCCCTATTATTTTTATTATTATATTTATTTTAAATATTATTTTTGTCACCTTCTTCTCATAATGGGTGGAAAGGAATAAAGAATGAAAGGAGCAAAATTTGTCCAAAGCTGAGAGGCAAGCTGAGTCTGACGACACAAGACATCGCCCCCCCCCCCCCCCCATCCCATGCGCGAGCACCTATGCGCGGTGACGGAGAGGAAAAAGAAAATGGAACAACCTGCAGCACTGGTGTATAGGGCCGGGAAATATGAGCTCCCTGCCTCAGAAGGAATGAGTAGCCACATTATCAAGAAACAAAGAAGATAAAGAGAAGAGAGTCATTATTGAATTGCGCGCCAATTAAGAGGGTAGCGATATTGTTTTCCTGTTATGGAACTGAATATATAATTAAGATATATAAATATATAACTTCAAGTGAAGAATTCTATAAGAACTCATAATCTGATTGATCGAAAGAATTGAAACAAGAGTTTATTTTTATAAACTCAAGAGAAACTTAGATAAGTATTTGTGAACTTTAAAAAAGATTTGCCTTTCCAACCCTAATTACTTTTGCTCTCTACATTATTTGCTTATCTGTATATTTATTTTGTATCACTTATTTATATTTAATATTTTGGCCAATTTGATTATTACCCTTTTTATCTATTTTTTATTTTGATAACCAGTCATTTTTGATAAGCAAAATAAAATATATTAATGCCCTTTTTGTTAATTTTTATTTTCATACCTTGTACAAACACAACTGGGCGAATCTCTATTTTCAATCTGGGAAAGATTGACCTTCCCCCATTTTTTTTTTCAACTTCAACAACAAGGTTAGCAAAAGTTCGTAAACACTTACAATAAATTGAAATACCAATATTATTAACCGTTATCTGTAATGTCTTTTTATTATGTATAATGTAATTGTATTTATGTATCACATTATATATTCACGGTAATAATATTATCCGCCAAGTAATAAGAAAAACACGTGCTTTTGGGACAACCTTATATAAAAGTCAACATATATATATGGTAATTTAAACCAACAACCCTATATTGTATAATACTTATAACAAGATTGTCATGTTGTATATAGAAACACATCTATAAATAATTATACGCATGATTGACATGTGTCAATACATCACCATATGTAATGTACTTTGTACAAACTGAGGATAAATAAATAAAACTATGTAATAGATTAAGAGCTGAGTTAAAGCAAGATTGAGAAGTTCAAAAACGTCTAAAATCGAGAGAGAAATCCAACAACCCTAAAGAGAATTTGGCGAGTCGTTGCCATCAAGGTCTAAGGGTGCAGAATGCCGCATACGTTCAAAGTTCAAATTCTCACATTTTCCCCCCCTCCTCGGGAATGGTAGATAAAAAACCTCGGTTTTAGCCCTACTTAGACAGTCACTTCACCGTCGACGTGAGCCCTTTTTGGTCGCAGCCAGGTCCACCTCGTCGACCATGTAAAACAATAAGAAACCTTCTTTCTCCATCTTGCTCTTAGCTCGACTTTTATCTGTTCACGGAACTTTCCTACTACAACTGTGTCTCTTCGTTTTTTTTTTTGTGTGTGGACATTCCCAAGCTTTCCACTCTGCCTCGACCACGACTGCCTGTACTCTGTGAGAACTGTTAAAGGTCCTACAAGGTGCAGAGAGGTACTGGAAAACTCTCCACGCCCTGACTGTCCCTCTCGGTTACTACAGGTTTGACCCACGGTTACCACAGCTATAGCGAGAGTCGACAGGATACCTCATCACAGATAAGTCGACAGGACCTTATCACATATATGTAATAAGATGTGATGAGGTCTGGTAGCCTCTTGTAGAATCCTGTCGACTAAAACTGAGATGAGGTTTCCAGTCGACTTAAACTATGTGATGGGGTCCTGTTGACTCTCGTTATACTGTGTTGACCGAGAGGAACAGTCAGGATAAGGAGTTTTCCAGTACCTCTCTGCACCTTGGAAGACCTTTTACAGTTCTCATAAAGTACAGGCAGTCGTGGTCGAGGCAGAGTGGAAAGCTTGGGAATGTCCATACACAAAAATCGAAGACACAGTTGCACTAAGAAAGTTCCGTGAACAGATAAAAGTTGAGCTAGGAGCGAAAGATGGAGATAGAAGAGTTCTTACTGGTATACATGGTGGATGAGGTGGACCTGGGGTACAACCGACGAGGGCTCACGCAGATGGTGAAGAAAGTGTATTTTTGGCTAGGAGGGAGGCTTTATATACCTTTTTTGAGAAAGGGAGTTTTGCATTTCACCAGATGTGAAGAGTGTGGATCATCTGGTGAAATTCTAAACTGGCGCCGTCCTGACAGCTTCCAATCTATCTTTAGATGTTGTTTTGTGACTTCCATCTATCTCGAATTTAGACGTTTTTGACTTCTATCTCTTTAGCTCAACTCTTAATCTTTTACAGAGTTTTATTTATTTATTCTCAGTTTGTACAATTTACATTACATTCGGTGGAAGGCTGGTTAAACTGTTTAGTTTTCGACCACTACGACCCGGGTTCGAATCCCGAATTGGACACTTTTTTCTGTTTAAAAAAAAATGCGCCAATGCCCCCCCCCCCATCCCCCCCCCCCCCCCCCCCCCCCCCCCCCCCCCCCGATTCTTGCAGAAGTCCAACCCCACCAGCGAGTGCAAGTAATCAAACGGGGCTCTGGCACATTTGTAAGTGCAAAGTCGAACTGCTTTTCACATGTGTAGACATGTGGTGCGCTTACAGTAAAAAAGCAGTCGCTAACTATCCACCATGATTATCATGGCCTGTACCACGTGTACTAGGGATAAGCAAAAAAAAAAAAAAACATTACATATGATGATGTAATGACACATGTCAATAATGCGTATAATCATTTACAGATGTGTTTCAATTATACAACATGAAAATATTGTTATAAGTTATATACAATATGGGGTTGTTGGTTTAAATTACCATAGATGGGCCCCGGAAGTGAAAGGGTTCACCGGGTTTAAGCGGGTAAAGCCTCTCTAACACAGGTAAGTAATTAAAATTTCTTTTAATTAATTTAAACTGTGAGGGTAAAAAGGGCTATAACAAGATGATTTGTTTGGATATATCTGAAAATAATAAATATAAAGTTTGTTCAATCAAAAAGTTATAATTTTGGTTATATAAAAAAATAATTTTTAGATAAAACGTTGTTTAAATTAAATACATAATGATATGAATATGTAAAGAGAATTATAAATTGTGAGATATTATTGGCGGGCGTTAGAAAGGGTTAGGGGTTAAAGAATATGCAATTGTTAGGAGTGCATATGTAAACCAAATACTTAGATCCACGTGCAAAGCAAGGATATAGACTTGAGCGTCTTCCTAGGCAATGTTTCACTTGCGATCCTATATAAGGGTTACAGTGCATTGTCACAATTTTAGGATTATTGGGTTAAAAGTTGTTGAAGAAAAGTTGCTTATTAATATGATTGGGAAAGGAGTGAAATAGAGCCATGCGATAAGTAGAATTGTTGTAGCGACAGTAGTTGGTCTGACTTGACTCGAAATCAAAGGTTGATTGTGGTCCGCTAGAGCTGAAAAAAAAAGTTGAAAGTTGAAAAAAGTGAACGATTTATGCATGCGTTGGTGATGTGCTCTGCGGATGATTGAAATAAACTCTTGAAGCGTGTTCAGGCCAGAAGTAGGGATTTTTAAATATGGGGAACATTGCTCAAAGAGTTTGTTAAAATTACGAAATAAAAAAAAAATTGCCAAGCAGTGCTGTCGTTTTTCTACAATGAAGTGAAGCAATGGCTGAAATAAATAGTGATGGAAAGTATAGTGAAGTGGTTAGAGAGTATGATTGTTGAAAACAATTGTTGTAGATGCCCGATAGTTGATGATAAACATTGTCATATAATAAAGCTATTTAAACAAATATAAAATATAGTGAATAAAAAGATAGAAATATGATTGCGGGTAAAAAAAGTGTAAGTGGACAAAATCAAACATGTAATAAATAAATGATATAATAATTAAGAATTAAAAATGATTTTTGAAACAATTAAATATTTTGCAATACTAAAATAATATCATGAAAAATAAAAGTAAATTTGATTACAGTTTTTTTTTTTGGAAATCATGTTGGATTAAAAATTTGATTATATAATTGAAAGGTAAAAAAATAATAATTAAAATTTAAAGATTTTATGCAAAAATTTGAATGTAATTAAAGGTTATTAATGATTGGATAAATGATGAGTAGTAGAAAAATGAACAAAAATTGTCTCTTTTTTTTTTTTTTTTTTTTTTTTTTTTTTTTTTTTTTTTTTGAAGAAAGGTTACCACTGTGGTGTGTAACTAGATCATATCCCTTTGGTAAACATCGGTGTTTTTATGACTCTCTGAAGCTGGGAATACGTGAAATGACATTTTCACTTGTCCAAAATGGTGATATGTAGAGAATGATTTCTCTTTTGCGTCATAAAGTCTATATAAGACTTAACCAAATTGTTTTAATTGGTGATATCAATTAACATGTAAAATGTTTAATGTATTTTGTGTGTGTTGTGATTAAGACGTTGGTGAGATTTGTAAGAAAACCTAAATGGTTAGTGTGAAACATGTGTTTAAAAAAATGGTGATCATGAAAATAGCGGTCAATATGATAGCTTTGTGAGGGAGGGAGAACGGGGCGTTGTAACTGAAATAGATTCGGGGAATCCTATTACTGGGGGTCACTCCTCCTGTTTTTCACTAAAATTGTCGGGTGTTTGTTATTTTTGTCATTTACTTGGAACTGACTTTCTTCCCTTGTTTTGTTGAGGTTGGCATATTACTGTTATAATTGAAAGATATCTCGGTTTTCGTATTTGTTGTGTTTCGAAGTTGTTGCGGAATTAGTAAAAATCTTATTTGGTGATGTCAAGTTTAGATGTGTGGTGAAAGTGCGACTTTCGACGTGGACACGCTTTGGGGTGAGATGTGTCACAGGCATGAAGGCGTCTTTGGCCTGAAAAGTACAAAGGTTTTGTGGTGTGGCGCTGTGACACGAAGTGAAAAATTGTGAATGAAAAGGTGCCACGTGAAGTCGTTGTTTGGTACAAAATCTAACCTGTTTCACCATAAATAACAAATTTACTAAAGTATTTTTTTTATTTATTGTTACAAAAAGCACGAAGTCCAAAGGACTATTGTGCTGTGCCAGTATTATTTACATATATATGATTAATTATTTACACGATGGATTAGTAGTGTTTTGTAAATTATTGTACAAATAGTTCTAAACTTAACAAAGTTCTCATATAAGATAGAGTATATACACAAAGAGAATTTGGTAATGTTTCAAAGTATCCACATAAAATTTGATTAGTCAGAGGGCAAGTTAAAAGAAGATGCTCTGGTGATTCAACATCTAAGCGGCATTCACATGTTGGATCATTGATAACATTCAGTTTGAATAGGAAACTTAAGAAGGGTCCTTTGCCTGTTAAGAATAAAGTAGTGAATTTATCAGAAGAAATGAAATTTGGAACAGCAATTGGAAATAATTTCTTGAACAGTTCATTAGATTGAGAAAGATAAAACTTAAATTTTTGATCCATATATAGTTTATTTAATTATTTTTGAAGGGGTTTTTTGAGTGTTTGATCTGTGAGAGAATTTGTCATATTATACTTTGTTTGTGATAATTCAAGATAAACGGACAGTAAAGGAG
Organism: Cordylochernes scorpioides; assembly: GCA_030710605.1. NCBI lineage: Eukaryota > Metazoa > Arthropoda > Arachnida > Pseudoscorpiones > Chernetidae > Cordylochernes > Cordylochernes scorpioides. The sequence goes on along the minus strand of CP092870.1, from coordinate 29,645,097 downwards.
TTTTCGCTAGTAAATGTGTGATGTAAGAATATGAAGTCCTATAAGAATGAATGCATCTAATAAGAATTTGATATTGTATAGAATTAAACTTAGATCTTTTTGCTGCAGTGATAAAAGGAAACCAAATAATTGATGCATAGCTTATTGTAGAGCGTATCATAGCTTTATATAAGATCAATCGAGCTAAGTATCAATGCCCCAAGTACGTGCACATAATGAGAATAATATATTCTTAAGTTACGTAGCTTTCATAATTATATTGTCAACATGTGTTCCAAAATTAATCTTATTCCTTTGTCTATGATTTTTAAAAATTACTCCCAAAATTTTAACAGTTTCTGATGGTTGAATTATTTTTCCATCAAAATTAATGGGCAATTTTTCATAGTTATGTAGATAGAGTATACCTGTTTTGTTTGGACTTAGTGAAAGTTTTACCTTTTCACACCAGGCTTTGATTTTTATTAGACATTTGGTAATATTGTACTGAAGATCATAGATGTTTGAACTCCATATCACAAATGTCACATCATCCGCGAAAGCAATTACTCTAGCAAAACTTTCGTTAGGATGTTCCATTTATTTGGACAAAACCCCAAGAGGAAGCATTCAGAACTCTTAAATCATCTTTAATAAAACCACCAATTTTATCTCACTTTGATCCCGATGCACCTACCAACATTCATACAGACGCGTCGAACATCGGCATAGGAGCAACGTTAGTTCAAAATATTGGTGGTGAAGAAAAAGTCATATCATATTTAAATCGAGCTCTGAGTAACCCGGAAAAAAATATTCAACAATTTATTCAACAAGGTCGTGATAGTGACAAGAATATTTTGAATTAGGGCGTTTACTTAAACTGGTGAAAATGACAATTATTTTTGAAAATTTCAAGAATTGATTAAGATATTGGTATTTAGGTATAAAGATAAAATCTTAATAAAAACAAAATAAGTTTAGAATTATAATATGTTGAGAATTTTTTTTTAAATAAAATTAATGATTTTTTTTTAAAGTTGTAGATTTGGATAATGTTATTTTAGATAAATTTAGGAAAGGCATGTAAGATTAGTAAATTAGTAAAAATGCGTGATGGGCGAATTTTTTTAATTTTTTTTTGTAAGTAAAATTGAGAGTAATAACTTGAAATTTATAATCTGATTGAAAAAATTAAAGTGAATTTAATAGAAATGAGAGTGTGAAAATTTTAAAAATTGAATAAAAAATGATATTAAAAAATAGGCAAAAAATTAGATTTGAAATGCTTAAAGTAATAATATAAATACAAAAATTATGGGGAATCAAGTTGTGAACTTGAGGATAAAGTTAAGGTAGGTTATTAAAAACTTATAATTGTGTGATTATTGTTCAGTCAGGAAACTTGGTCTCTGGTTATTTTCCTGCTGACGTGGAAAGCGCTCCATGTAAGGCTTGTAGAAGCTTGTATCTTCTCCAGAGTTGATTGCAGCTTGTCGCCTTGAGCATTGTCTCGATGATGTCAGGTCGAAGGTGGAGAACTTCTCACCGGGTTTGCGTCATTCTGCTCCTCGATTTCCATGACTTGCGGGCATTTCGACACTGTCGTTGGGGTGGTCAGCTCGCTTCCGGCGTTGGCGATCTATGTTAGCGGGTCTGCGGAGGTCCCTTGGGGCGGCGTTTCTTCCGTAAATATCTCTTGTTGGGGGGTAGATTGCTCAGTCGTATCGTTGAAAGGGTCGATTTGCTCCTCTATCTTTGCTCTTTCTCGTTTCTATCTGAACAGGCTTCTTACCTTCTACGTTGTGTCATCCTTCGTTTTGGTCATCCTGTCGACTAACTGTAATAAGATGTGATGAGGTCTGGTAGCCTCTTGTAGAATCCTGTCGACTAAAACTGTGATGAGGTTTCCAGTCGACTTAAACTATGTGATGAGGTCCTGTTGACTCTCGCTATACTGTGTTGACCGAGAGGAACAGTCAGGATAAGGAGTTTTCCAGTACCTCTCTGCACCTTGGAAGACCTTTTACAGTTCTCACAAAGTACAGGGAGTTGTGGTCGAGGCAGAGTGGAGAGCTTGGGAATGTCCATACACAAAAAATGAAGACACAGTTGCACTAAGAAAGTTCCGTGAACAGATAAAAGTTGAGCTAGGAGCGAAAGATGGAGATAGAAGAGTTCTTACTGATCTACATGGTGGATGAGGTGGACCTGGGGTACAACCGACGAGGGCTCACGCAGATGGTGAAGTAAGTGTATTTTTGGCTAGGACAGAGGCTTTATATACCTTTTCTGAGAAAGGGAGTTTTGCATTTCACCAGATGTGAAGAGTGTGGATCGTCTGGTGATATTCTAAACTGGCGCCGTCCTGACAGCTTCCAATCTATCTTTAGATGTTGTTTTGTGACTTCCATCTATCTCGAATTTAGACGTTTTTGACTTCTATCTCTTTAGCTCAAATCTTAATCTATTACAGAGTTTTATTTATTTATCCTCAGTTTGTACAAATTACATTACATATGATGATGTAATGACACATGTCAATAATGCGTATAATCATTTACAGATGTGTTTCAATTATACAACATGAAAATCTTGTTATAAGTTATATACAATATGGGGTTGTTGGTTTAAATTACCATATATATGTTTATTCACTTGTTCCTTAAACATTTCCTCAATTTACGAACAATCTGGCTGAACTTATAGCCGTATAGAGCAGGGGTCGGCAATCCTTTGAGTCAGAAAAGTCAAAAATTACATTTTAAAAATTTTCAAAGTTTTTAAAGAGCCACATTTCTTTCTCGACAACAATAAATAGTACTCGCATAAATAATATTTGCGCGTGGAACTATATAAAGAGCCGCAGCTTCACATCCAAAGACCGCGTGTGGCTCGCGAGCCGCAGTTTGCCGACCCCTGGTATAGAGTTATGTCTGGAAGAGATTTATTCTGTGACATTTTCAACCGAGCAAAATTAAAATAACCAATTACTGGTCATTCATATTTAGTCAGAAAATTATAATACTGATGCATCATGTTTGATGGGCAGTAATAATATTCTTTCTGCGAAACATTCCTTCAGGCAGCAAATATAAATTATAAATAAGAAATGTTCAAAAAGAACCTTCATTCTGTCTCTCTATTCTCCATATTAAATCTAAAAACTATTCATAAATTTAACACAATTAGGTGTATAGATAAAATCAGTATAAAATATAGGCTATATTAAAAGCCTATTCACTCTCTCAAACTAAACCAAAACTAATATAAACTTTTTGGGATAGCAACAAGGTATTTGAATCTGGAAGGAATTCGATCCCATAATTTGAAAGTAATCAAATATCAAATAAACCTTTTATTTCGAGGCCATAAACCTGATGCTGATATTTCTGCATTATTCTTGTTAATAATGCATTCTTATGGAAAAATAGAACTTTGGCCTTTTTGCAAACATGTCTAAACCATCGAGTCTAAAAAAAAAAATTATTAGTTTTTTCTTAATGTAGATAAATAAATATATATATATATATGCATGTGAGCCTATATTTTTCACATATATATTTTTATTTTAATATTAAATGTAAAATAGCATGAAAACGGATTTTCAGAATATAATGTTTGGCATAATTCTTTTATCTAATCTCCTAATGTACAAAAAGTATCAGCTAAATTGGGAATAACTTGGTAGTCCATATAAAACAAATACTACCTTAAATAAAAACATATTTCAATTCGTATCTATGATCACGTGAAAGGTAATATTACATGTGTGTGCAGTGTAGAGATGAACAATAATGGATAATTATAAAGTCGAGCAGCCATCATCGTTGCTCTGCGCATCGGACGGAACTCCCAAAGAGCAGTTTGATGAGTCCGACAGTAAAAAAGAGGGAATGGCTTCAAGGACAAAGCACTCGTGCGATTCGGGCAGGGTAAGAGGCGAAAAATATTTCAAAAATTTCAAGGAGAGGATTGATGGAAACCCTGAGAAGAGCAAGAGGCCATGGCCAAGGGAATGGACGTTGGATCGATGTCAATTTTCAGACCTATACATGAGGACATTGGTCTCAATTCCTATACCCTTCGTAAAGACCAGTTGCTGACTGAGAATGTGAAGGATAACAGAAAAGGAAAGGCTGCTGACCTCCTCAACAACCTGGAATATGACTCTTGTGGCAGGCTGAGGTTCTTCTCTGATGAAAATAAGTTTGACCTGAACCAAAAGATAAATCAAGGATTGATCGCTGGATCTGTAAAGACCCCTCAGAAGTACCTGTCGTGATACATACGAAATTTCCTGCCTCCATGATGGTCCTTTGCGTTATCAGCAGTAAAGGTGATGTCATGCCTTCCTATTTCTTTGGGAAGGGCCTTAGGATAACGCTGACACCTGCATCAATGCTCCGGAGGCCGCTGTGAAGCCTTGGATTGACATGGTGTCCGCAGTAAGAAAGTATGTCTTGCAACAATTTCACTTTTCTCTATATTTTCAAAAGCTTATTCATCATAAATTTTATTTTTAATGATATACACAAATAAGCCTAAAAACATTAATATAAAATAACAAAGAGTTTTTTAAAAAGGGAGATATTTTCGCCGACGGCGATTAGGACTAAAGGTAGAAATGTACACGGCGGCAAGTTGTGTGCTGATAAAATTAGTTTTGATTGCAATATAAAGGTGAATCAATGGAAACTATTATATACCTATTTAAATGAGAGAGAAATATAGTTTAAATAAAATTTAAAATACCTATATTTAATTAAGTAATAAATTAAAAGTGGTATATAATCATTTGTTCGTTGTACAGGTTTGCCTATAAATTCGAAACCACGTTTGTCATCTTCAAAATGGCTGTAAATGATGGATGTAAACTGCGAAATTCCTGTGATTTTCGCCTAGAGCATTTTCGCTCATTTAAACCTGCTCAAAAACTATTCCGCATACTTTATTTCGAGAGATAGGCATTTTAATCGAGGGGAAATCGGAAAGGAACTGGTTTGGAACAGCCACTGCTCCCACTTTGCTGCGAGTTGTTTTGTAAATTCACTGCATATGATCTAATTAGAGTTCTTAATTAATGGCTATTTTTTGCAGCACAGCTATTCGATTTTTCATATCGAAACATTTTCAATGTCACGCAATGTATCACAAGGGTCTGTTAATAAGAATGTCTGTTTTGTTGTTTTTTAGCTTCTAGACAAGTGTTTCATGATCTATATATATAATACACTAACAGAATGTTTTTTTTTATAATTAAAGATTTTTCAATGAATATATATATGTTGAGAAGTTGAATTGAGCATTATTCTCGTTTGTCCAAAATGGTGATATGTAGAGAACGATATCTCTTTTACGTTATAAAGCCTATATCAGACTTAACAAAATTAATTCTAGTTAAGAGAGATATTACAATATTAAAAAAAATTCAAACGCTCAAAGTTTTTGTAAGGTTACCAGGCTTCCCTCCCAACAATGGAAGTTATTTTATTGCTTGGCTTAACTGGTGGAAGAGCACAGGCATTTTGTGGAATGACATAAGTAGAATAAGATTGGGTATTGATATAAACTTTAAACGAAATAATGGAAGCAATTACAAACCTAATATATACTCAAATATGAAATGATTAATTGCGCAGTGAATATGAAAGAAATTTTTTATCATACGCGCACTCAATATAGAGTTACTTTATGAACTGATTCATTTCCTTTTAGATATGGAATCAATATATAAACTGATCAAACGTGCACTGATTATAGAATCAATCAATGAAATTTTCAAATACGTGCACTGAAAATAGAATCAATTTATGTATGTATTTATTGAACGCGTACAGGATTTCGACTCAGACGAATTGGATATCGAATCAATTTATGAACTGATCAGACGCGCACTGGATTTGAATCAATTTATGAACACACATCAAACGCGCATTGGATATCGAATCAATATATGAACAGATCAAACGCGCAATGGATATCGAAACAATTTATGAACAGATCAAACGTGCACTGGATATTGAATAAATTTATGAACAGATCAAACGTGCACTGGATATCGAATCAATTTATGAACAGATCAAACGTGCACTGGATATCGAACCAATTTATGAACAGATCAAACGCGCACTGGATATCTAATCAATTTCTGAACAGATCAAACGCGCACTGGATATTGAATCAATTTATGAACAGATCAAACGCGCACTGGATATCGAATCAATTTATAAACACACATTAAACGCACACTGGATATCGAATCAATTTATGAACAGATCAAACGTGCACTGGATATCGAACCAATTTATGAACAGATCAAACGCGCACTGGATATCTAATCAATTTCTGAACAGATCAAACGCGCACTGGATATTGAATCAATTTATTTACAGATCAAATGCGCACTGGATTTCGAATCAATTTATGAACACACATCAAACGCGCACTAGATATCGAATCAATTTATGAACAGATCAAACGTGCACTGGATATCGAATCAATTTATGAACAGATCTAACGTGCACTGGAAATCGAATCAATTTATGAACAGATCAAACGTGCACTGGATATCGAACCAATTTATGAACAGATCAAACGCGCACTGGATTTGAATCAATTTATAAACACACATCAAACGCGCACTGGATATCGAATCAATTTATGAACAGATCAAACGTGCACTGGATCTCGAAACAATTTATGAACAGATAAAACGCGCACTGGATATTGAATAAATTTATGAACAGATCAAACGTGCACTGGATATCGAAACAATTTATGAACAGATAAAACGCGCACTGGATATTGAATAAATTTATGAACAGGTCAAGCGCGCATTTTAAAGGAATGAAGATAAATCCAGACTATAGGAACTGCGATAACTGTTACGAGACCCAACTTACTCCGGATCATATATACAGTTGCCCGGTCATCCTTGCAGTCCTCTATATGGCAGACATCAATCCAGAAGAGGACACCCATAGGGACAAGGCACCTCGGTTGGCTGGTATTGTGAACAAGGTGCATGGACCGATCTCATCTGCTCCATGGACAAGACACCACCACCATTAATGAATCAATTACAATCGGAGGTAACACCACACTCATGAACCAAATAGGTGTCAAAAACAATAATACTTGAATCCAATTGATTAAGTTATCGGTGCCTCTACTAGGTAAGTTTATATATCATTTTTTTCTTATAAAATAGCTCATATATTCGATCAGCGGGCGACAAGTTAGCAATTAATAATAATCAATCATAATATATTATGACCCGGCTTCGGCCGGCTTCTTCTTGAGTAAATGTTTGCCAATGAAGAATGCTCTCTCTCTCTAACAAATATTAATTATTATCCCTCTAAAGTGATATGATTTGAAAAATAAAAATTTGAGAATGAAACACAAAAGTATAATAACAAAGTCGAACTTGGGATAATTCGAAGCCCAAGGGACAAAAAAAATCGAATTATCCAAAAATTCGAATTAAAAACGGAAATTCCATTTATAAAAAATTCTAGGGACCAAAATAAATATTCGAATTAAAGACGTCTTCGAATTATAGACGTTCGAATTATCCAAGTTCTACTGTAGTATATCAACTGTAATCCTCATGACTACTAATTATAAAGTACTAATGATGTATTTATATAATAACTAACATTTATTAGAGGAAAATTCACCTGGTACCCATTCACTAGGGGAGAGACCGGGCGAAGTTGGGGCATTTAGAGTCAGTGTATAATAATTATTACAATTTCATATATCTACAAAATATGCAAAATGGTTTGTTTCTTGTCAATTTTAGCCTTTGGATAGATTATACTAGTATGTTAATTTGTATATTCAGCTACATACATGTAACATTTATTATTAACATAAGAAAAGTTTATTTACATAAGTTATTTACATTATTCAACGCATACATACATGTAATATTTCTCAATGGCTTATTAAGTAATTTTGTTAGAGAAAGGTAAAAAAACGACTATGAACTCATTAAGAAGGGCATGCTAACCCCGCAAATGCGAGTATTGTTTTAACAAAGTGCTCGTTAGGTAAACTTTCACTCAGGTAAAAACCGGGCGAAACCGGGTATATTCGCAAGTATCTTAATTCACAATCAGGTTATATGTCATCACATGGTTATTAGATAGAAATATTAAGGCCAAAATCATTAACAAAATTTTGGTTTGTGATGATTTCCATTAATATTTTATGACGCCCTTCAGACCGGGGTTATATATACATGTGTTGTATATCCTTCCTTTTTATCTATAAAAATGAAATCCAAAATTGATGTTTGATATCGCGTTGCGGAAAATCTACAGAATCAATCAATATGAAATTTCGCATGTAGGCAGCTGAAGATTTCGTTTAACATAAAGCCTATTCAAAAAAACTAAAAAGGTTAATGTGCTTTTTAAAAAAATGTAAAACCAAAAAGCGTTAGTTCCAGTCTTTTACCGCTTGGCGCAGCACTGGTGCGGCGATAAATGAATTTGATTGATCAATAATTTTACACGTAGTTTGCTTACACGATGAATGTTAATTTGTTTACACGGCGAATGTTTTTAAAAGGTAAGATTATCCAATCGTCGTGAAACTTTAGGGCATTATATATATATATATATATATATATATATATATATTTTTACTATACTACTGGGAAGGTTTCTGGTTTTAATTTGATTTGAAATAAATATTCGTTGCAATTTTATTTGCAAATTTCCTACTTTCACTCGCAAGTAGCGCCTCTCGCGGAATCTGGTGAAATTACATTTATAAATTGTAAAAATGCTAAAATGTGTTCCAAGTATAATAGATTAAATATTTAATTTGAGGATTTAGTGATATAATATTCCAATGACGTTGTGAAAAAAACTTGGCATTTCAATATTAATATATATTAAAAGAAAATATCTTATTTAAAATTTAATAAATGTTTTCAAAAAAATTATGTGTTTCAAAAATATATTTTAACGCATATAACAATATTTATATACGTTTATAAATCTATTTATAGGTGGATTGGATGTTTTCTAGAATCGTTTTAACAAATGTTCGTTAGGCAAACTTTTACTCGGGTAAAAACCGGGCGAAGCCGAAAACATTTGTTATATATATAGGTAATAAAATAAAAATAAACGGTAGCAATATGTTTCTTTATACGTAAAATTTTATGCAAGCTTTCGGATCTTTTCAATCGTTCCACAGGCCAAGCTGTAAGCTGCGAGAAAGAGTATATATAGATGTACAATATTATTTACATACACCTAACAAAATAAAAATAAAAAATGAAATAAACATTTTCATATATAAATTTACATATTCGAAAATTTAGACGCAAGTAAAATTCTATCTATATGCAAACAAAACAGAATATGGCATATGGGGCTATGGTTGTGAAGGTCAAACTGGGGAAGATGAGGAAGGATCTGGTGAAAAGGAAGGGCTGGGTTGTTTTTTCCTGAATGAATGGTACTGAGATGGTAGTTCTATACGCCTGTTGATGCTGTTTAAATCATGAGAGACGAAGGATTCTATTAATGATCTTTGATGTTTGGATCTTATGTTATGGTAATGACAGATTGGGTCAGAAAGGTTAAAAGCATGGCCGGTTTTTGAGGTATGCTGAAAGATCAAAGATTTGGGATCTTTGTTTATTAAATTTCTGTTATGCTCGGAAATTCTGTTTTAAATGAAGCGGCCAGTCTCACCCACATATGTTGCGTTGCAATCTTGGCAGCCTATGGAGTAAATGGCATATGGTTGCTGGTCGGGACGTTTCTTTATATTGGATCTGGTGATGGGGTTCCGGAGTATTTGGCCTATTGAGAGGTGGTTGGTGAAAAAGGACCTTAAACCATATTTTTTAAGGGAGTGGGCTATTGATTAATTTGCAAAAGAATAAGGTATGATGCAGGTGTTACGGTTTACTGCGGGCTGAGTGTATTTGGAAGGGTTAAAACTATGTCTCAGTATAAAGGGAAGTGGATAGCCTCTTGATGTTAGATTACTGATGATGGTTTTCTTTTCTATTTTTTTGAAAGCTGGGGTGGAGCAGTGTGTATATATTCTTTTCGTGAGTGTTCTGACGACTGTGAGTTTGTGGCCTATTGGGTTATATGAATCAAAAAGGAGATAGGATGGTTTTATGGATTTTTATAATAAACTGTTGTGTGGTATGATTCATCAGTTTTGATAAAAAGAATGTCCAAATATGGCAGAACTTTGTGCGACTCATGTTCTATTGTAAATTTGAGACGTGTATGGTAAGGATTTAGAGTTTTTAACACCAATAGGGCGTCATCCTTGTGGCATATGCAAAAAATATCGTCCAGGTACCTCTTCCAAACTTCTATTCGGAGATGTTTCTATCCCAAAATCCAGCTGTCAATGGCGCTCATGACGAGCTCTGCCGCAATGTTGGATAAAGGGCTGCCCATAGGTGATCCACAGATTTGTGTAAAAAGCTGATCTTCGAAGCTGAAGTTAGATGTTGCCAAACATGATTCAAACATTAAAATGATTCCTTCTGTTTCAGGGTTCGGGATGCTGTGCGAAGAAAGCAACGAACGGAGGTTTTCTATAATTAGGCTGTGTGGGAGAGAGAGAAACAAGGAGGTGACATCATAGGAGCACATTGTGAAATCTTGTTGTGGTTTCAATGCTCTTTTTTCTTGAATAAAGGCTGAGGTGCTATTAATAGAATGGGGGTTAGAGGGTCGGATCAAGGGTGAAAGGCGGGAGGACAGATATCTGGAGAGCTGTATGGCGGGGGACAAGTGATAGGCAATTATGGGACGTAATGGGACTGAAGGCTTGTGGATCTTAGGAAGTCCGTAGATATATGGTAGGGTGTCGCTGTTTGAATTGAAGGTCTTGAATTGGTCTTCGGTGATCATCTTATTCTTCTTGAGAGAGGTTAGTGTTTTTTTGAAATTCTTAATGGATTGAAGGTTGTCTGGAGCCGTGATAGGTGCAAAGGTATCTCTATCCTCAACGATGTGAATAATCTTCTTTCTGTAGTAAACTTTGTTTAATATGACGACATTATAACCTTTGTCAGCTTTACTGATGACTATGTTGTAGTTGGCTTTCAATTCTTTGATGGCAGTAGCATATTTTCGGGTAGTTGCAGCATAGGGGCGTTTTTGGTTAGTTATCTTTGAGGAAACCAGGTTTCGTATTGAGTTTTTCTGTGATTTATTGAACGACGTCATTGCTACTTCAATGCCGGAGGTGGTGACGTATGGATCAGCCTGTCTTGGCATGCGGAATTTCAGACCTTGGTTTAAAAGTTCTTCATGGGATTGGTGAATTGGGAAGGATGACAAATTGACGATGGAGGTTTGTTTCTTCACATCAGGAAATGCATATTTTTTGGACCAAAATTCAATTTTCTTATTGTGTTTTTTGGAGATGTTAATGTCTTGTGTCCCGATTGCATTGGTGGTAGATCTCAGGAGGTCAAATCATTCAGCTGCCTGAATCCTAGATGTTAATAGACAAATAATGCCCTTTATGGTTTTACTGAGAAACCTGATCATAGAATGGCAACCTTTGGTACGTGATCTGAGTAGATCCCAATGAAGGTTGTAAATTATTTTCTTGGAAAATGGATTTTTCACCTGAGCGTTTATTCTAAGAGAAGGAGGGATAAATTTGACTGATTGACATTTCAAATTGAATTCTAAATTCTTTCTCCAACGAGCTAATTGCAAGGATTTCTTAAAGAAAAACGACTTGTATCTCTCAACGTTATAAAGGTAATTTTCCATTGTAAATAGACAAAAGAATTGCTATAAAGTATGAAATAAAATAAAAAATAAACGGTAGCAATACGTTTCTTTATACGTAAAATGTTATGCAAGCTTTCGGATCTTTTCAATCCTTCCACAGGCCAAGCTGTAAGCTGAGAGAAAGAGTATATATAGATGTACAATATTATTTACATACACCTAACAAAATAAAAATGAAAAATGAAATAAACATTTTCATATATAAATTTACATATTCGAAAATTTAGACGCAAGTAAAATTCTATCTATATGCAAACAAAACAGAATTAGAATATGGCATATGGGGCTATGGTTGTGAAGGTCAAACTGGGGAAGAGGAGGAAGGATCTGGTGAAAAGGAAGGGCTGGGTTGTTTTTCCCTGAATGAATGGTACTGAGATGGTAGTTCTATACGCCTGTTGATGCTGTTTAAATCATGAGAGACGAAGGATTCTATTAATAATCTTTGGTGTTTGGATCTGATGTTATGGTAATGACAGATTGGGTCAGAAAGGTTAAAAGCATGGCCGGTTTTTGAGGTATGCTGAAAGATCAAAGATTTGGGATCTTTGTTTATTAAATTTCTGTTATGCTCGGAAATTCTGTTATAAATAAGCGGCCAGTCTCACCCACATATGTTGCGTTGCAATCTTGGCAGCCTATGGAGTAAATAGCATATGGTTGCTGGTCGGGACGTTTCTTAATATTGGATCTGGTGATGGGGTTCCGGAGTATTTGGCCTATTGAGAGGTGGTTGGTGTTAAAAACTCTAAATTCATAGCATACACGTCTCAAATTTACAATAGAACATGAGTCGCACAAAATTCTGCCATATTTGGACATTCTTTTTATCAAAACTGATGAATCATACCACACAACAGTTTATTATGAAAAATCCATAAAACCATCCTATCTCCTTTTTGATTCATATAACCCAATAGGCCACAAACTCACAGTCGTCAGAACACTCACGAAAAGAATACCTACACACTGCTCCACCCCAGCTTTAAAAAAAAATAGAAAAGAAAACCATCATCAGTAATCTAACATCAAGAGGCTATCCACTTCCCTTTATACATAGACATAGTATTAAACCTTCCAAATACACTCAGCCCGCAGTAAACCGTAACACCTGCATTATACCTTATTCTTTTGCAAATCAATCAATAGCCCACTCCCTTAAAAAATATGGTTTAAGAACCTTTTTCACCAACCACCTCTCAATAGGCCAAATACTTCGGAACCCCATTACCAGATCCAATATTAAGAAACGTCCCGACCAGCAACCATATGCCATTTACTCCATAGGCTGCCAAGATTGCAACGCAACATATGTGGGTGAGACTGGCCGCTTCATTTATAACAGAATTTCCGAGCATAACAGAAATTTAATAAACAAAGATCCCAAATCTTTGATCTTTCAGCAAACCTCAAAAACCGGACATGCTTTTAACCTTTCTGACCCAATATGTCATTACCATAACATCAGATCCAAACATCAAATATTATTAATAGAATCCTTCGTCTCTCATGATTTAAACAGCATCAACAGGCGTTTAGAACTACCATCTCAGTACCATTCATTCAGGGAAAAACAACCCAGCCCTTCCTTTTAACCAGATCCTTCCTCCTCTTCCCCAGTTTGACCTTCACAACCATAGCCCCATATGCCATATTCAAATTCTGTTTTGTTTGCATATAGATAGAATATTACTTGCGTCGAAATTTTCGAATATGTAAATTTATATATGAAAATGTTTATTTCATTTTTTATTTTTATTTTGTTAGGTGTATGTAAATAATATTGTACATCTATATATACTCTTTCTCTCAGCTTACAGCTTGGCCTGTGGAAGGATTGAAAAGATCCCAAAGCTTGCATAAAATTTTACGTATAAAGAAACATATTGCTACCGTTTATTTTTTATTTTATTTCATACTTTATAGCAATTCTTTTGTCTATTTACAGTGGAAAATTACCTTTACAACGTTGAGAGATACAAGTCGTTTTTCTACAAGAAATCCTTGCAATTAGCCCGTTGGAGAAAGAATTTAGAATTCAATTTGAAATGTCAATCAGTCAAATTTATCCCTCATTCTCTTAGAATCAACCATCCGGTGAAAAATCCATTTTCCAAGAAAATAATTAACAACCTTCATTGGGATCTACTCAGATCACGTACCAAAGGTTGCCATTCTATGATCAGGTTTCTCAGTAAAACCAAAAAGGGCATTATTTGTCTATTAACATCTAGGATTCAGGCAGCTGAATGGTTTGACCTCCTGAGATCTACCACCAATGCAATCCGGACACAAGACATTAACATCTCCAAAAAACACAATAAGAAAATTGAATTTTGGTCCAAAAAATATGCATTTCCTGATGTGAAGAAACAAACCTCCATCGTCAATTTGTCATCCTTCCCAATTCACCAATCCCATGAAGAACTTTTAAACCAAGGTCTGAAATTCCGCATGCCTAGACAGGCTGATCCATACGTCACCACCTCCGGCATTGAAGTAGCAATGACGTCGTTCAATAAATCACAGAAAAACTCAATACGAAACCTGGTTTCCTCAAAGATAATTAAACAAAAACGCCCCTATGCTGCAACTACCCGAAAATATGCTACTGCCATCAAAGAATTGAAAGCCAACCACAACATAGTCATCAGTAAAGCTGACAAAGGTTCTAATGTCGTCATATTAAACAAAGTTGACTACAGAAAGAAGATTCTTGACATCGTTGAGGATAGAGATACTTTGAACCTATCACGGCTCCAGACAACCTTCAATCCATTAAGAATTTCAAAAAAACACTAACCTCTCCCAAGAAGAATAAGATGATCACCGAAGACCAATTCAAGACCTTCAATTCAAACAGCGACACCCTACCATATATCTATGGACTTCCTAAGATCCACAAGCCTTCAGTCCCATTACGTCCCATAATTGCCTATCACTTGTCCCACGCCATACAGCTCTCCAGATATCTGTCCTCCCGCCTTTCACCCTTGATCCGACCCTCTAACCCCCATTCTATTAATAGCACCTCAGCCTTTATTCAAGAAAAAAGAGCATTGAAACCACAACAAGATTTCACAATGTGCTCCTATGATGTCACCTCCTTGTTTCTCTCTCTCCCACACAGCCTAATTATAGAAAACCTCCGTTCGTTGCTTTCTTCGCACAGCATCCCGAACCCTGAAACAGAAGGAATCATTTTAATGTTTGAATCATGTTTGGCAACATCTAACTTCAGCTTCGAAGATCAGCTTTTTACACAAATCTGTGGATCACCTATGGGCAGCCCTTTATCCAACATTGCGGCAGAGCTCGTCATGAGCGTCATTGACAGCTGGATTTTGGGACAGAAACATCTCCGAATAGAAGTTTGGAAGAGGTACCTGGACGATTTTTTTCATATTCCACAAGGATGACGCCCTATTGGTGTTAAAAACTCTAAATTCTTACCATACACGTCTCAGATTTACAATAGAACTTGAGTCGCACAAAGTTCTGCCATATTTGGACATTCTTTTTATCAAAACTGATGAATCATACCACACAACAGTTTATTATAAAAAATCCATAAAACCATCCTATCTCCTTTTTGATTCATATAACCCAATAGGCCACAAACACAGTCGTCAGAACACTCACGAAAAGAATACATACACACTGCTCCACCCCAGCTTTCAAAAAAATAGAAAAGAAAACCATCATCAGTAATCTAACATCAAGAGGCTATCCACTTCCCTTTATACTGAGACATAGTTTTAACCCTTCCAAATACACTCAGCCCGCAGTAAACCGTAACACCTGCATTATACCTTATTCTTTTGCAAATCAATCAATAGCCCACTCCCTTAAAAAATATGGTTTAAGAACCTTTTTCACCAACCACCTCTCAATAGGCCAAATACTCCGGAACCCCATTACCAGATCCAATATTAAGAAACGTCCCGACCAGCAACCATATGCCATTTACTCCATAGGCTGCCAAGATTGCAACGCAACATATGTGGGTGAGACTGGCCGCTTCATTTATAACAGAATTTCCGAGCATAACAGAAATTTAATAAACAAATATCCCAAATCTTTGATCTTTCAGCATACCTCAAAAACCGGCCATGCTTTTAACCTTTCTGACCCAATCTGTCATTACCATAACATCAGATCCAAACATCAAAGTTCATTAATAGAATCCTTCGTCTCTCATGATTTAAACAGCATCAACTGGCGTATAGAACTACCATCTCAGTACCATTCATTCAGGAAAAAACAACCCAGCCCTTCCTTTTCACCAAATCCTTCCTCATCTTCCCCAGTTTGACCTTCACAACCATAGCCCCATATGCCATATTCTGTTTTGTTTGCAATAGATAGAATTTTACTCGCGTCTAAATTTTCGAATATGTAAATTTATATATGAAAATGTTTATTTCATTTTTTTTTTAATTTTGTTAGGTGTATGTAAATAATATTGTATATCTATATATACTTTTTCTCTTAGCTTACAGCTTGGCCTGTGGAAGGATTGAAAAGATCCGAAAGCTTGCATAAAATTTTACGTATAAAGAAACGTATTGCTACCGTTTATTTTTATTTTATTTTATTTATTTATAGCAATTCTTTTGTCTATATATATATGTGAAAAAACAATAGAGGGCCAACAGTTCGAAACGTGTTGTGGTTGACTTGATTTATCAAGAAATTGGGTTGGCCAAATATCACGGAAAAAGTTAAATAAACATTTAGTTTATTTTTGTTCCACTAGATGGCGCTCTGCCATCTAGAAATGCTCAGGTGAGCCTGGACAGGATATGCCTCTTTTATTTTTGATATTTATACAATATATATATATATGTCACATTCTGCCTATAAATTATTAGTAGATGTAATTTTTTACGCTGTTAGGAATTATGTAATTATTTGTAACTATATAAAAGGCGCGTGGTTGAAATAAATTTAGTCAGACGGTTGATTGTTCTCTCTTTCTTTACGCAAAACAATATCATCTGCATATTGGCGTTGTTACAGAAGTCGACAGGATCCGACCAGCGATGGGAAGAAAGAGAGCAAACATCTCATCGAAGAAAGACACATTAGAAGAAAGAAGAAATCTGAATCTCCCTTTTGAATTGATCCCGAGATATGATCCTGATGATGGACTTAGCTACGCTAACTGATCAATTTTATTTAACCATCAGGCACAACAGCAAGGTCTTTCATCAAAAGAATCCCTGTCCATGATGCCAATGTTATTTAAAGGTAAAGCTCTGGAAATGTATGCTTTAATTTGCAAGGATATATCCTCATTAGAAGATCTTCATTCTAGAATGAAATGTTTTTCACGAGCCTGAACATGGGTTACATCGAAAACTCTGGCAATTAAAAAAAGAACGAGCACAATCTCTGAAGGAATACTACTTTGCAAAGATGAAGATAGCTACCAAATTGGGACTGTCATAGAAACTGATCTCGGAGGGATTAACTTCAGGCATTGATTCTGAGTGTGAGCACTTATTAATTGCTGCCTCACCGGCAAGTTTGGAACGCTGGGTTGAGATTGCCGAGGCCTTAGAGGTATCTCACTGCCGAACCACAAGTTCAGCCTCAAGAATGGAGTTAGGTTATCCTGACCGACGACGACATTCTAGGAGTAGTGGCCACCCAGACCTCGAAGCCCGACGACGACAGTCTACTTCCTGACATGGAGGACAGGGCTATAGGCCGCGGAATTGGAGAGAGGGAAGGAACGATCGTCCCGGGATCCACCTTCCGCCAACGAGGAGCCAAACCGCGAGCCTTGCCGCCGTTCAGGATCACGAGGGTGAGTCACCAGCCTCTATCAGGAGGCCCGAACGAAGCGATGGACGCCTCCCCAGTCTTCACGTATTGTTGAGGGATCGTGTGGACGGGGTGGACTTTAAGTTACTTTTTGTTATAGACTCCGGATCAGAAATAAATATCCTTCCCAGGCATCTATTGCCGGCGGAATTTATGACATTAATTAAGGAACTCAAACTTAAATCTTTAAAATCGGTTAGCCATTGTATAGACATTGTTGGCGAGATTGAGTTAAATACTACCATAGGAGCTAAGTCGCTTAATCTTCTGTTTCATATAGTTCAAAGTGGAAGTCTCAATTTTGGTATTTTATCTGCCAAATACTCACCATTTTTTAAGGTGAAAATAGACTTTAATAATAGTTACATTAAACAGAATAATTGAAAATTAGGCCAGTTTAATTACAGTTTTTCAGACAGAGAATTAGAAGCCATACAGAGATTTTATAAAATTCAAAACTATTATGCTAAAATTAGTAGAACCAAATATTGCAAACATAATGTAAATTATTTAAAGGTAAATAGAAAATGTCTTAGGATTAGAGATTCTTTATTCTATAGAAATGTTGCAAACTTGCTTGAAGATGATGTTTGTAATTTTGTTTGTTCCGTGCCAGACAGTGGAGCAGTTCCTTATGTATTAAAATCTAAGCCAGGGTATCGACCAGATGCAAAACCTCTGCCACTGCCTGACACGAATGATTGTTATTCACATGATAATATAGAACTTTTCACTATGGTAAAAATATTATTAGATAATTATTCAGAGATCTTTGGGGAAAACAAATTTAATATAAAACCATTGAACATCCAGCCTCCAAGACTGAGACTGAGTGACAAAAAGCCTGTCTGTGTTAGACCGTATCGTCATAGCTTGAGAGATCGGGATTTAATAAAACAACAAATTGAGCAATTGTTAAAGTACGGCTTAATCAAACCTGCGTCTTCCCCATACAGCGCACCTGTGACGCTCGCACCCAAGAAGGGCGAGGGAAGGGTTAGGCTTTGTATCGACTATAGACCCCTAAACAGGAAAATAATTTCGGATTCGTTCCCTATTCCATTAATGGAGGATATAGTTCAGAAGATACAGGGCGCCAGAGTATTTTCATGCCTAGATATCTTGAGCGCTTACTGGACAATCCCTCTTCATCCAAAAGATCGGGAGGTGACATGTTTCTCAACTTCTGAGGGCTCTTATGTATGGTGTAGATTGCCGTTTGGATTAAAGACCGCCCCTGCAATATTTAATAGAAAGCTCTCTGCCATTCTGCAGAAATATAAACTTGATAATGTAACATCTTATTTTGATGATATTTTAGTATTTTCAGAAAACGAGGAATCCCATTTGAAACACCTCGGACAAATATTCGAGATTTAAAAAAAAGAAGGCATACAGTTAAGGAGAGATAAATGTCTACTATTTATGAAAAGGATAACTTACCTCGGCTATGAAATTTCGGAGAACTAGATCTCGCCTTCGGGCGTTAATGACGATGTCATCAAATCATTGCCCCCACCTCGTGATTTGCGATGTTTAAGATCATTTTTTGGGAAGCGTGACACATTACGCGAATTTTATAAAGAATTTCAACAACCTAAGAGCCCCTTTGAATGAGCTTCTCAAGAAAAAATCCCGGTTTATCTGGACGGAGGAATGTCAGAGAAGCTTTGAGGATTTAAAGGAAGCGCTATGCTCCAAACCAATACTTCAACTTTTTAACCCTTCTTTGGCTACACATATTTATTGTGATGCCAGTATCTCGGGAATAGGAGCGGTGCTTAAACAGGAATATCCTGACGGCACGCAAAAGCCGTTCACCTATTTCAGTAGGGCTTTGCGAGGTGCCGAGTCTAAATATACAATGACAGAACTAGAACTGCTCGCGGTGGTCGAGACTTGTAAGCGCTACCACCCTTACATATCCGGCATTCACGTCATAGTTCACACGGATCATAAGGCGCTGATATGGCTGAATAGCTTCAAACACACCAATGGGAGACTGTTTCGATGGTCTTTGAAGTTGTCCGAGTATGACTTGGATTTTAATTATAACAAGGGTTGTGAAAATCACGAAGCCGATATGCTCTCCAGACTTCCATACTCTTATTTTTTGTCAGCTCAAGCCTTGAAACAAAACCAGGGTGATTTATCGATACCACCTTCAAAATTATACTCTATGGTGGATGGTATTTCTTATATTCTTATATAAGACTTAATAACAAGGATAGGATAGTTGTTCCCCTGGAGCTCCAAGATAACCTGATTCAGAAAGCCCATGAATCTTTGGGACACCCAAGGCATCAGTGCTATGATCAGAGCACTTTCCGTTCAATACTATTTTAAGGGAATGATAGGGAAGATAAATAATTATGTTAAGAACTGCAAGGAGTGTCAAACAATAAAGAGTAGCACCCAGCCCTCCTATGGACTGATGGAATCATTGCCTAGGGCGGCAAAACCCTTCGATGTCGTGGCTTTAGATACGGTTTTGGGCCTAGGAGGTTATAATAGTGCTAAAAATTGTATCCATACCGTTATCGACCATCATTCACGATATATCTGGGGTTATGCTTCCAAAGGCACATCCATCGCGACCTACATAAATATCATCAACCAATTATTAAATATAGGAAAACCTAGAATCTTAGTCACGGATAGACATCCCTCGTTTGTCTCGAAGAGATTTAATAAATTTCTTCAGGAGAAGGGTATAAAGCACGTAATGACCTCTCCGTCCCATCCAGAGTGTAATGGACTATTAGAACGGGCTAATGCAACGTTGATTGGAAGGTTAAAAATACAATATCAAGGTAATCCTAGGGCCCCTTGGTCTAAATTGTTACAAAAGACGCTGGAAGAATATCGAAACACTCCCCACTCTACGACTACATTCCCTCCGATATACTTGCTGTACGGAACCCTCCCCCCCCCCTTCCTACATCTCTGATCTTACGAATCCGTATCCGCCAGTAGAAAAAGCCCGAACCATTGCCAATGAAAAAAAAACGAGGAATTACATAAAAGGTTAGTTAAAAGATACAATAGTTCTCATAGATTCCCGAATTTAAAAATTGGAGATAAAGTTTTGTATCGAATCCCTCATCAGGTAGGCCATGGCAAACTGTCACTAGTTTATTATCCAGATCCATACACCGTTCTTTCTACCCCATCACCTCACATAGTCGAAATAAATAAACCATGCCTGCCTGAAAATAAGCCCAGCACAATAGTTAATGTATCTAAATTAAAACTATGGGACCCTATTTCAACCTCGAATGAAGGCATGGGGAATTATCCATTTCCCTTCCAAGATGTAGAGGATTTGAATGGATGTCTTTAATCCGACCATAACCAAACGTTAGAATGGAGTTTCCACTCTCTAAGGGGGGCTGCTTAATATCGCAAAATGTTTTTTTTTTACGTCCATGTGGTTTTCTACTTCAATGGTAAAGCTTGAATTCTCTCTACAAACATTGAAGGACTCTGCTAATATGTTGCATATGTTCTAAGTGACACACCTGGAAAAAACTAACAGGCCGGTCACCCCAAGGACCTCTAGTAAAATGGTCACTATGCGATACAGTGGATTAGGTACGCGCCTGGATACCCCAACTATCAGGTCCGACTGCCCTACTGCCATAGTGAGAATACTTTTATTATATTTTTTAATAATAATTTTTTTTTTTTTTGCTTTTTGCAGAATGTTTTTTTCCCTAACCTTCCAACCCCTCCCAATCTCCATTTGTGTAAATAAATCAGAATTTTTTTTTTTTAGTAGGGGGGTTTGTCACATTCTGCTTATAAATTATTAGTAGATGTAAATTTTTACGCTGTTAGGAATTATGTAAATATTTGTAACTATATAAAAGGCGCGTGGTTGAAATAAATTTAGTCAGACGGTTGATTGTTCTCTCTTTCTGTACGCAAAACAATATCATCTGCATATTGGCGTTGTTACATATATATATATATATATATTGTAACATGGATGACAAGGCCAAGATACTAGAGTAAATTTCGGGAAAGAGGGGTGGACTCCAGCTGTCCCCGCTTGTATGTGGCCGGCGCCTAAACAGCATTCCTGTGTGGGGGAGGACAGAATCTGGTCACATCTGCGGCGAGAAGAAGACGTGGCTACTTGTCTCCGAGCGCGTGGATGATCCTGCAAGGCGGTGCCAGGAGAGCCTGACAATCGGAGCGGTCTACAAGACGGTGTAGTCCATACTGGACGTGTAGTGTGGAGCGGGAAGCTTCACAAGAGTGACATCCACGGCGCAAAGGATACTTCTGACAGGGAGGTTGAAGGCAAGTCCCACTCATTGCATTCCTTCTGTTAAGCGCTAACTTTAGCTGCATCCCTTCGAACTCACGTGTGTATCTTTGGGGCATCCGAGTAGATAAAGAACACAAACAACGTCTGGGTACGACGTAACAATATATTTCCGATATACACTTAACACTTTTAGTTGCACGATCAGGAGGTGCCTTTTTTCTTAATTTATCCACCTGTTCCGAGTACAATTTTGTACTATTTTTTCACTTAACACTATAAAATTAAGATAAGATAGAAGCCAGTCAGACAGGGGGGAAGAAGGGAGTTATCTCTAAGATAAGGTGGGAACGGACACACCTGCTGACAGATATATAGCTATTTTATTATAAAACGGTCCAATTAACACAGGCTAAGGTCTCATTACCAATTCAGGTAGGTAAATGGAGGTTGAGGATCTCGTCTATTACTCGATTGATATAGTTAAGCAAAGATGAATAGGAATTAGTTCTAATTTTCCGAAATATTTAGAATGTGAATATTGCTAGTTCCAATGAACATTTTATATAGAGATTTCGGGGAATAAGCCAACACAAATATCAGGAAAACATGTTCTATACTTTAAAATGATTGTTTGTATAATATTCAACGTATGTATATTTATTCGTTCCTTATACGTTTCTCCAATATTCAATCAATCTGGCTGTTATTTTAACAGGATATTAAATCCCGAAACGGTTTTTTAATGAATTTCATCTATGTACTATATAGAATAATTTACTTATTTTTAGCCAGAAAAATAGTATTATATTATTGCTGAATGATGCTTGGTGGACAGAAACAAGATTCTTTCAGCGAAATATCTACTCGAGTAAAACAAGGGCGAAGCCAGGGCAAAATAGATATAACATTTTCAAAGGTCATTTCAACTCTTTTCCACTAATATATTACAATTAAAAATATAAATATATCAGGTAAATCTATAAATGAAGTTTCAGTTTAAAATATAGGCTATAGAAAACTAATTTTACAAACCTATAATATATTTACATATTGTCATAAAAATTATGATTAGATATGAAAGGGAATTGACCATATGTATATATAATTTGAAATTATTCAAATATCAGACTAACCTACTTATTTTGGTGACAAAAATGTGATGCTAGTAATGCTGTATCGTGATTATTAATAACGTATTATAAATTCAATCAGTTGATGTGCCTATAGATGAAGATGCAGTTTAACATATAGGCTATACAAATACTGTTCAAATTAAAACAATAAAATGTACCTATCTAGTCTCATTAAACATATTCATAGCTTTAAAGAAATTGAAAAATTCGTCCGGATTATGCTGGATTGGATGTTTACTAAAAATTATATTTCAACAAAAATTTTAATTATTTTCTGTTATAGAATTATTTCTCTTACTTAGCTAAATGATCCGGGCAATGCCTTGGATTTATTCAAGGTCATATGTAAAAAATACAAATATGTTTTTATAATTCAAATTAAATTTTTACAATTGAATATGACAGTCTTTCGCCCGGGTTCTCCTCGAGTCAATTCTGCCCAACTTTAACAAATACTAATTATTGATTTTATCTTATTATTCGAAAGTCGAATTATTTAAAAGATAAGTAATCTACGAGGGTGTATTGAAAAGTAAGGTCTCCAAATGCGCCATTTATGATCGCGAGTTGGTAGGTGAAATTTGGCAACAGCGCTGTATTCCTTGGTTCCCACGCCACAGTCTCGAACAATCCGCGTGACTTTGGGACACTCAGTCACTGCATAGCAGCCGTTTAGGATGGAGCTCCCGCTTCGCTTGCCCGCCAGGTGCGAACTGCGCTCAGTCATTCGGTTTTTTTAATACAAAAAAAGTTCCTACTATATAAATTCATCGACAGTTAGTGGAAGTGTACGGTGAGAAGTGTATGACGTGAAAAACGTGCGGAAGTGGTGCCGGAAGCTTTCTGAGGGCCGGGAAAACGTTCACGATGAGCAGAGGTCAGGGCGACTGAGTTTGCCGGAATCAACGGTGGCTCGAATCGACGAGATGGTGCGCAATAACCGGAAAATAACCCTTCATGAGATAATGGAATGTCTTAATGAAGAATGTGGGTAATTCTCCCACTGTCGGAGGTCCTCGGGTACAAAACGGTGTCCGCCTGATGGGCCCCTAAGAAGCTCACCGAGGAACACAAGATCAAGCGCGTGGAAAGCGCCACAGAATTTCTCTGCCGTTATGAAAAAGAGAGCGAAGAATTTCTGGATTCGATTGTAACTGGAGACGAAACTTGGCCACATCATTACACCCCGGGAACGAAGAACCAGTCGAAACAATGGCGTCACCCGACCTCACCAAAGTCAAAAAAGTTCAAGACGGTGAAATCAGCGAGAAAGGTTATGGCAACCGTTTTCTGGGACAGGAAGGGGGTTCTTCTGGTGGGTTTCACGCCGAAAGAAACAACAATCAACTCAGAAAGGTACTGCGAGACTCTCAAGAAACTTCGGCGAGCCATCCAGAACAAAAGAAGAGGTAGGCTCACCAAAGGAGTGTGTTTGCATCATGACAATGCGCGTCCACATGTTTCACATCAAAAAACCACCTCTTCAATGGATTCGGCTGGGAAATAATCGACCATCCTCCCTACAGCCTGGACATTGCCTCCAGTGATTACCACTTGTTTCCCGCTCTCAAAAAAACACATTGCAGAACAGAAATTGGAGTCAGACGAGGAATGCAAAAAGCATTCGTCAGTTGGCTTCGAGACGCGGCGGGAAAGTGGTACGACGCCGGCATTAAAAACTGGTTTCCAGGATGCAAAATGTAATTAATCGTCAAGGCGACTATGTTGAAAAATAGCCAAATGTTTAAACTTTCCAACAATGTACGCAAAGCTGTAAATAAATTACATTTTCCATGAAAAAAAAAAGGAGACCTTATTTTCAATTCACCCTCGTAAAATGAAACAAATTTATAACGACATTAAAAATATTTCAGCAAATATCAGAAGCACAAATATTACGAATTAATTTTTATAGAAAAAACCCTAAACGCCTCTTCAGAATTTCACAATATAATTTATAAATTATTTATTATTAAATTTATTTTTCTTTGAATCATAGGAATTTGTCGCTTGGGAGATCCCTGATTATGAAATAGATAATTTCATCGGCGTGGAAGTATTTAGAATTTTTCGTTGGCACATTTTAGGTTTAATTATCCTTATAATTTTACTTCGCTTGTGCGATGTGTTGAAGTTCTAGACCCGTTCGTAAAAAAACGCAAATGTTCTAGTAAATAATATTTGTTAAAGAAAATTTCGTTGGGCAAATATTCACTCAGGGAGAACCCGGTTGATGATAATAAAAATATATACTTGTAACGAAATTTAGTCAATTTAAAACAGCGCGCATTCAAGTTTATAAACAAATACACTCAGATAAAAATTCACTCTTACAAAACCTGGGCGTTGCGCTGTTCATTCGGCTAATGTATAATTATATATTTTAATTAAATGGGTAATGGTTCTCTCTATCATATAAATATTTTAAAATTTAAAAAACATTCAAAAATTGAGTTTTTATCATGCGTTAACATGTTGAAAATAATATCTGAAATAGTAAATATATATAAATAGATTTTATATGACTTTTTTTTTTAAATAAAAATGAGACCATAGGGTGACATGTCATCATAAATACATATAGGGAGAGTTAATGAGAGAGAAAATATTTGTATATTCATTCTGAAAATCAGTTTTCACATTAATTTACATTAAATTACATTAAAGTTAAAATCCATTGGGGGAAAATATAATCTCACATATACTTATTTCTTAGCTTTATTAAGGTAAAATTTTAATTATAACACGAATAAAATCATAAAGGATAAGTTTATTTATTGGTAATAACCGTTTCGAGCTTTCGGGCGCAAGCAGCCCTTCTACAGGAATAAAAGGCTGCTGAAGGGCTGCTTGCGCCCGAAAGCTCGAAACGGTTATTACCAATAAAGAAACTTATCCTTTATGATTTTATTCGTGTTATAATATATTGAAAGGAGATTACTCGTCTTAAAATTTTACTGAAGTTTTGAAGCGGTTTAGACATATGTTCGTAGAACATGTCAATGTTATATTATTATAGGAAAGAATTATTATCCATCATAATACAGTAATATTAGCCTCATATTTTATTTACTCCAAAAAAAGGCAAGTGAGCCTGATATTTGACCATTTTCAATTTAAGGAACGAATTACTTCCTGATTTAGCTATCATTTTTCTATCATAAAAAGGGCGTGAAAAAGTTTTCGATATAATTTTAATAGAATTTTAGTGACGGTATAATGTCTGTGAAAAAAGGAACATCAATAAAAATCATGAAGAACAAAGAAGAATGTTTTGACATGAAGAACAAAGGATGATCTATAATTTTTTAAATAACCTTTTGTATTTAGATATATAATCTTTTGCATTTAATCATTTCTTACTTTTGCTAAGTATATAAGCCAATAAATATATTTTATATCCAAATGCTCCAACTCATCAATCGAAAATTAACAACAAATTGGTAGCTGAGCGTCGTTAAAAAGAAGGTAGTTCAAACAGGCTTAACTTCATGATATTTGAATTTATTTTTAGAAAGGTGAAAATAAATTAATTAAAACTTCAAAATGGACGTGTTTAACAACACGAAAATTGAAACCTTAAATGATAGAAATTATGCTATTTGGAGTATGAGGCTTGAAACGCTACTTGAAGCTAAGTAACCTTTTGAAGTGATTAAAAATCAAATGCCAACTAAAAATGAAAATGATCCATTATCTATTAAAATTTACGAAGATTGGAGCAGGAAAAAACAAGGAAGCCCTTGGATATATGATCTTAAGTATGTCTCCTGAGATTGCAATTATCTACAAAGGAATAAAGAATGCAAGAGAAATCTGGAATTCACTAAAAGAAAGATTTGAAGGTGAAACAGAAGACAAGGTAATGAATCTATTTTTACACCTAACTAAATTGAAGAAGCAGTACAATGAAAATATTGAAAATTATATAACTAGAGCTCAAGGATTATATAATCAAATATCTCAGCTAGGGAAATTAATATCTGAAAGAGAATTAGTCAGATACATAATTGAAGGTCTCCCAGATAACTACACAGGTATTTCTACAGCTCTAATTATGAATAGAAATATTTCTATAGGAAATTTAAGACAAACCCTTCTTGACTTTGAAAAGAAACATGACATTAAATGCAACAATGCCTTTAAAGCACAAGAGAAGAAAACATTTAAATCATGTCATATATGCCATAAAACCTGGTCATCTACAAAACCAATGTTGGCACAATCCAAAAAATAAGAAGACTTCTAATAGATATACAAATAACAGATCAAAATGGATTCCATTCTCACAAAAGAATAAAGAAGAAACTAATTTATCAAAAATTCAAGGTCAATCTTCTAATCAAAATGGAGAATTCGCTCTCAATACAGAAATTTACCCAACATTTTCTAATACTCAAATTTGGCAATTGGATTCTGCATGTACTTCACACATGACTAATGACAGATCACACTTAAAAAATGAAAATTTTGAAGAAAGAACCATCAATGTGGCTGAAAATGGAAGAAGCATAACATCATTAGCCAAAGGAACTGTAAGAATGAAACACATGATTCAAAATGAAGAAGAAAACAATATAAAACTGGAAGAAGTACTTTTTGTACCTGATTTAAGAACAAATTTACTCTCAGTCTCAAAAATTGTCCAAAAAGGCAATGAAGTTACTTTTAATGATAAAGGAACATTCATTTACTCTAAAAAAGGTAAACTAATTTGTTTTGGTAACTTCACTAATGACTTGTTTACCATTAAATTCTCAAGAAATGAGGAACTTAATCAAATTATTGATAATACTTGCCTCGAAACAAATGAAAATTCATTTGATATTTGGCACAAAAGACTATGTCATATAAATGAAAACTATTTGAAACTACTCTATCAAAATCAAATGTGGTTGTTGGTTTACAAAATTTACAAGGAAATTTATATTTTTGCCAAAGTTGCACTTTAGGTAAAATGTCAAGAGAATCAGGAACTACCACTTTTAGTGAAACCACTAATTTTACTCTAGAAAAATTACATATTGATTTATGTGGCCCAATGAAAATTTCTACTTTGGGTGGATCAAAGTATATGCTGACTGTTGTCGATCAATATACTAGAAAAATTTTCATAGAATTATTACGCACCAAAGATGAAACAGCAACTAGTTTGAAAAGGCTAATTACAAGAAGAGAAAATGAAACTAATTTAAAAGTAAAAGCCATTAGAACTGATAATGGAGGAGAATTTATAAATGAAGACTTAAATCAATTTTTGACAGAAAAAGGGATTAAACATGAACTCACAACCCCATATTCTCCAAGAAGTAATGGGATTGCCGAGCGAGCTAACCGAACCATATTAGATAAAGTTCGCACAATGCTGTTAGATGCGAACCTACCTTTGAAACTGTCGGGTGAAGCAGCTAATACTGCAGCATATATATGTAATAGATTGAAAGTATTACACTGTATTACACTGTAGAATCCTATCGACTCACTGTAACGTTGAAGTTATCACTGTAACGTTTGGACGATTACCTTTGGAGATGGATTGAGTTGATTGTTAATTGTGGTGGGCGCAGTCGTATTTGCTGAAGTGATAAGGTATTCACAAGAGAAAATAACGAGGACACATAGTTGAGTTGAAATGGGCCAGCAATCTAGGGAGAAAGGGGTTGAAGCTAGTTTGCCGACTTGACTAATCTATGGCTGTTCACATTATTGAGAATTGGACTTATCTGATGGTTGAGAAGATGGGGTTGGCTCCAAACTGGTCTCAACGGCGGCGAGCTCCTGATTAACTAAACTCAGTTCGCGATTTGACACGAAAACCTCTCTGGGTTCTCATTGGTTGTTGGTTGACTCGTGTAAGCTTTCTATTGGTTCCTAGCTAATCCTCCTGGACTCTGATTGGATCTCTGCTAATTCTTTGTTCTTAGCTTGTTCTGACCTGATCCCGGAAATACTAGGTTCTTGAACCCAGTTTTATGAGTTCCTGGATAATAAAACCTGCTAATGACTGCTTCCTCTTTGATGGCCTTTCTCTCTAAACCTTTCTCCCAGATTTCTAAGCCTTGTTTTTATTAAAATCTTTTAAAACATACATTGCATACATATTGGGGCGGGATTACATCCAGTTATGTACAAATTATGACATATACACAACATCACTCCAACCAAACCTAAAGAAAATAAAACACCAATGGAATTATGGACTGGTCAAAAACCATCAGTCAGACACCTCAAAACATTTGGATGCCAAGCATATTATAAAATATTTCATCCAAAAAGGCATAAACTTGAATCAAAAGCCAAGAAATCCATATTTGTAGGATATTCCCAATTTAGAAAAACCAACAGACTCTATGATTATGAAGAAGATGCTATTTATGAATCTAGTGATGTGAAATGGGATTAAATTAGGTATTCCAGAATCAAAACTAATTACTTCAGAATATGATAATATCCAATATTTTGCTTTTGACCAAAATGAAGAATCAAACTATGAAGACAATAATCAAGATGTAAATAAAGAAATTTCAGTTTCAAGTGATACAGATGATAAGTCTCACACTGATTTTACCCAAAATGAAGATAGGGAAATAGAAATTGAACCATCAACTTCAGATACAATAATTAGACCTCAAAGACTGGCAAATATGCCAAAAAGATATGAAGACTTTATTGTATACAGTACTCAAGAAACTCCTAAAACCTATGAAGAAGCAATAAATTAAAAAACAGAATCTATGGCACCTAGCCATGATTGAGGAAATCAACTCCATGAATATCCATCCACGGTATTTACCATCAAACACCAAGAGGAATATCCTGAACCAACCTTTAAAGCAAGATTAGTCGCAACCGGCTACAATCAAACTCAAGGAATTGACTTTGAAGAAAACTTCAGTCCTGTTATGAGACATGCATATTTAAGAACACTTCTAACAATAGCTGCAAAGATGAATCTAACCCCACCTGGATTTCAAAAGGACAACATGGTATACTTTATAAATAAAATCATTTATGGACTTCCACAATCTGGAAGATGCTGGTACAATGAGCTATGCAAAATTTTGAAATCATTGAACATCAACCAATTAAAGACAGACCCATGCATTTTTATGTGGAAAAATGAAAAACATTACATATATTTTGGAATATATGTTGATGACATTTTAGTGGCAGGAACTTCAAATGATATGATTGAAGAATTCATTAAAGAGTTATCAGACCATATTATCATTAAAGAGCTGAAAAATCAAGACCATTTTCTTGGAATAAAGATAACAAGGAAAGAAAATAAGATTGTGTTATCTCAAAAGGAATATATAAAGAAGATTTTAGGAAACTTCAACATGTTGGATAATAAACCTGTTAAAACACCAGCAAGCCTTGGTGAAAACTTTGAAGATTATCAAAATGAGAAAACTATATCCCAAAAAGAATATCAAGAAGCCCTAGGTTCATTGATGTACTTATCAACTGGAACCAGACCTGATATAAGTTTTATATTGAGCAATCTATCTCAATACTCAAATGGTCCAAGAGAAATCCACTGGAGAGGTATACAAATAATTTTCAGATACCTAAATGGAAAAAGATTTTGCCTAGAAATTAATTCAGAACCAGGAAAACTGAACATAATATCTGATGACAGTTGGAACACCACTCAGGATGCCAAATCTTTGGAGGATATTTCATAAGAATTGGAAACACTCCAATTAGTTGGAAAAGTGGAAAGCAAAGAATGACTGCACTATCTACAATGGAAGCTGAACTTTTCTCACTTTGTGATGGAATTAGTGATGGAAAATGGGGTACAAGCTTATTGGAGGAACTTGGACAAAATCAACTGATTGAACAACCAATTGAAGTCAACACTGACTCCCAATCATTGATAAATTGGATCAAAAATCTTATGCACTCCAATAGAAGCAGACATGTCAACAGAAAATACCATTATATCAAAGATAACTTTAATGATAACATCATCACTCTCAAATACATCAGCACAGAAGATAATCCTGCAGACATCATGACAAAGAATTTAAGCGGAACTGTGTTAAACAACCATCTACAGAACATTGGAATTAAGTTGAATGATGCCCCTTTTTGAAGACAGGGAGGATATTGAAGGTATAATGTCTGTGAAAAAAGGAACATCAATAAAAATCATGAAGAACAAAGAAGAATGTTTTGACATGAAGAACAAAGGATGATTTTTAATTTTTAAATAACCTTTTGTATTTAGATATATAATCTTTTGCATTTAATCATTTATTACTTTTATAATGTTGTGCTAAGTATATAGCCAATAAATATATTTCATATCGAAATTGTCCAACTCTTCAATCGAAAATTAACAACATTTTGTAGCCTATATTTTAATATCATATCAATTTTCTTCACATCAAAATGAATTATACACCTACCTTTTAAATTGACCTTTATATACACTGGCCAAAAAAAAATGTATCTCCTAGATATACTTATGTAAATATTCTGAAAATCGGTGAGCCATATAATGGTAATGTAATAAATAGTTGATTGAAATTTAAAATACTTCGGAACTCTGTGTGTCAGAAAATTAAAGCTAATCATTTCGGGTCTGCTTTCTCTAGTGTTTATTCCGCTTTAAACGTTTGTCGAGTTTGTATAGAGAAAATGTTTCACATAGTAGAAATAAAAATTATTATTATCATTCATTCAAGTAACAATGAATGATTTTCAAATTACTTGTGATTGTTCGGACTGATATATTTCTTTATTCTGTCATTCCGGGAACAGTGTTGTTATCCTAATCACGGTAGCATTAAGGTAATCATTGCAAAGTGTGGCCGTGATGGGATTTTGCATAATGCAGCCGTTGGTTGGTTATTTAGGAGCACCTGGCCTTTGAGGTGATGGTAGTCAGATTTGTGCCATCAAATATTGTAATGCTAAGTATACTACTGTTTAAATATGCTTTGTCTATCACCTTTCTAGGTTGGTCACCATTATATGACACAGTAGTAGTGTTGGGTATCAAATTCATTGAAAATATTATATTAAATTTCAATAGAATACATTATAGTGAATTAGCATGAAAACTAAATTGTTGCCTCCTATATTGTATCGATTTTAAGCAAGTGTTGTATGTACAGGATGATGCTGAAAGTGTGGTGGGCGGTATTCCTGTACGTGCTGCAAGTCCAGGCACAGCCCACCGTCAAGCTGGGGGATGGGGCGACAATAACTGGACAGCAAGTAACGGTGGAAGGGAAAACTCTATCTGTATATCTTGGTATTCCATTCGCCAGACCGCCGCTGGGAGAATTGAGGTTCCGGGAACCACGTCCTTTGGAAGCTTTTCCTCGAAAATTCGAAGCCACTCACTTTGGACCCACCTGCATTCAGAAGAAGTTCGATGCCAGTCAGCACCAGTCTAAAAATATGAGCGAAGACTGTCTCCACTTAAACTTGTGGGTACCAAACGGCGCAGCAAATTTGTCAACGTTAGTTTATATTTATGGCGGCGCCTTCGAGGCTGGCGACACGGACCAGCTGATGAACAACCCCCAGAGGCTCGCTGCCCGAGGCAATATTATTGTGGCCTCCGTGAACTACAGAGTGGGATCTCTGGGATTCCTTGATATTGGAGTTGAGGGTGCTTCAGGAAACCTGGGTCTATTCGATCAAAGACTTGCATTTATTTGGATAAAAAATAGCATAAAATATTTTGGAGGTAATCCAAACATGATTACGTTATATGGCAGTAGTGCCGGCGCTATGTCCATCGGTTTTCATCTTTCCTCAAACCTCACAAAAGGATTGTTTAACCGAGTTTTCATGCAAAGTGGGGTTTCGAATACTCCTTTCCTAAAACTTCGCACCAAAACACAAAACGAGGCGATTAAAAAATATTATGAGATTTTGAATTGCCCGATTGATGACAAGCCAGGGGATAAATTAAAATGTTTACAATCAAAATCAATTAAAGATATATTATCAGCCGAAAATGAAATAGTAAAAGTAAATTTATTGAATTTTCATCCTCATTTTGGCAATACCTATTTCAATATTTCTTCATACGTAAACTATAAACCTGAATTAGTTCATCCAAGCGAAGTGATGATAAGCTACACCAAGGATGAAGGATCCGCAATTATTCCGATTATGTATAATCTTTTGAAAAAATATGAATTTTTCCTATCTAAAGACACCGTTGTCAGTTTTGCAGCCGTTTATTTAGGATTGGATAACAATGATGTAATTAAAGATATATTTAAATATTATTTGAAGGATTCAAAAGATAACATAACGGAGTATGTGAATGCATTCAAGAAGATTGCAGAAGATCTGGCCTTTAAATGTCCGGCATTTTATTTCGCAAATTTGATGTCCAGTCGGGGCAACAAAGTCTACTTCTACGAATTCACCTACCAAACCGAGTACCGGAAGAAAAGTAACGAAACGAGGATTTTCGGCGTCTCCCACACTGACGACTTTGCTTATGTTATGGGCCTGCCGCTACGGGATCAGCTCCCTTACTTGGACTCAGAGAAGGATTTCTCCAATGATGTCATAGATTTAGTATCGTCTTTTGTCAAGGAAGGGTAAGTCCACATATCAACCTTCTTTCTTAGAAATATATTAGCTTAAATATTTTCATCATATGTATAAAAATAAATTTATAATTAACGATAGTCAAGATAACTCTTTGATAAGAAAACTCGATCGCATTCACATATTGGGTGC
The DNA here is from genome assembly GCA_030710605.1 of Cordylochernes scorpioides. NCBI lineage: Eukaryota > Metazoa > Arthropoda > Arachnida > Pseudoscorpiones > Chernetidae > Cordylochernes > Cordylochernes scorpioides. Next base: position 29,611,345 of record CP092870.1, on the reverse strand, counting down.
CCGAATATGTGAATCGCCGTTTTATTTTCAAATTCATTTATATTTGCCTAATTAAAATTTTACCTATATATTGCTTTGTTTTTCATCGATTTCTAAGCTTTGGCGCTAGATATTCCTATGTGACACTTGATTAACAACTGTTACCTATCTATCTGCTTGTACTTTCTCTCCTTTACTTGTTCTTGACATCTTGATCTGACTTGGAACAATTCCTAACCCACATTTGATTCTTTCTGAACTCCATCTATATATTTTTTTCTTTTCATATCTCTTTTTCTCTTAGGTAGTCTATATGGATATCGCTAACTTAACCATGGTACACACAGACGCACTCTGCCACATTTTATTCTATGAAATATACCTGGGGTATCTACATTTATCTGCATTATCTCTATAGTTCTTGCACCACTCCTTGTCATTTATATCAAAGCTTCTGAATGTTCCATTATTTTCTGATCTCATTTCTGTTGTTTAATTTGTTGATTTTCTACCATAACTGGGAGAGAGACACGAATGTAATAAAGTTATTTTGGTGCGCCCTGAAAACATTTCGGCAGGTGTTTTTACCTGTTCTCCATGGGGTGTACTTATATACACGTAAAGATATATTAATATTATCCTATCTTGTATAGAGAGGGTCGTTATATCACCCGAGGCTTTTATCTGAGGGACATTTTACATTTTTACTGCCCATTCCGCAAGTCCAATACTTCGAGGATGGTAAACCGGTATTCATGTCTGTTTTAATTCCATTCCTTTAAAAATTTTGCATTTCTGTGATGCAAACTGAAGTCCATTATCTGAAAATACTTTCTTTGGTAGTCCATATAGTGAACATAGACTTCTAATTTGTTTTATTATTTCACTTTATTTGTAATTATTTCATTAGAATAACTTCCACCCATTTTGAATGTATGTATAGGTTAAACCTATTTTTTTATGAGCAAAATCTATGTTAATTTTTTCCCAAAGATCTTTTGTCCATTTCCAGGGTTAAAGAAGATTTTTTCAGAATTTTTCTGAAGCATTTGGAAATTTTGAAAGTTCTTGTAACTTAGGCTACCAAGACATAGCTTTTGGCCACAGCTTCCATTTTGCACATCCAACTATGGATCTCATAGAGCCATTCCTGAATTTTCCTTTTAGAATCCTTGAAATTACCACTCTTGTGCCCCCTAAAATGCATTCATCCTCCAAAGTCAATTCCAATTTCTTTTAAAATATGAACTCATGTTGCCTGTTGCTTTCTCCAGCCATCCATGCCAATATATAATTTAATTCTTGCTAGCACAAGATCATGGCCCACTGCTTTATCAACATCTTCCCCTTTCAACGGTAAATCTTCTATTAATATCACATTATATATTCCACTTGTTTTGGGTACTTTTTAATAGCCAATTGGTAACCGAGATAATTCATCTGCATTGTTATGTGCCTGGAATTTTTTAAACTTGATTTCTTAATCATATTCTGACAAGTTCAGACACCATCTTTGCATTCTGGATGTCTAAATGTTGGAAATAGCTGATCTCAGACCCATAATTGCCAACAAGGATTTAAAATATCAGAATATAATATTAATTTACTTTCATATATAAAAGTGGGAAACCTTTTACCGCATATATATATATATATTGTTGCACCAGGTTGCGGCTTGGCAGACTCTTCAGCCTTGATTCTCTCCTGTGCTGGGTCTTGCATCTTACCAGAGCGTGTTTCAACCATCCTACAAATTTATAAAAGGGAATAATGAGATAAGTCTACTTTATGTAGCCACCAGAATAATTTATTTATTTTCTCACATCAAAGAGAGCAGTGAAGTCACAGTGTACCTAAATACAAATGATGATAATCTAAAAATAATCTGTTTTAAATAAATATCATAGAATATAAAAATAAATAAATATATAATTTAAATTTCAAATATATTAAAAATAATATAATAAATACGCCATTAATCATGATGTAACACTTCCCCCTCTCCAGAGGTCGTCACGTCCTCGTGAGTTACCTCATCAATTCTCTCAAAATAGGGTTTGAGTCTTGAGACATGGACAATCAATGGGTCTTGGCCAGGATTATCTTTCGGCTCAATTAAGTAATTTACGTTAGACAGCTTCTTTAATATTCGATATGGGCCAAAATATTTTCTCAATAGTTTTTCGCATTTTCCGATTTTCCTGACTGGTGTCCAAACTGCCACTAAATGTCCTGGTTCATAGATTTTCTCATTGTGTTTTTTGTCATAGTTTCTTTTAATTCTTTCCTGAGTCTTCTCTGTGTTGTTAATGACTACCTGTCTCGTCCTTGCTATTTTATCTAAGTAGTTTTCTATATATTCGTCGTAATCGTCCATGTTACTGTCCGTTGGGATATTCTCGTCGTCTAAGAGGGACATGGGTTCCCTTCCAAACAACAGGAAAAATGGAGAGTAGCCTGTGGTTTCTTGAATCGTGGTATTATACGCGTGGGTGATAAAAGGGAGGATTTCATCCCAGTTCTTTTGGTTTGTGTTCACATACATGCTGATCATATTGATTAAAGTTCTATTTAGCCGTTCCGTTAGTCCGTTAGTCTGGGGGTGGTAGCTCGTTGTGAAGCAGTGTTTCACTTTGCACATTTTCATTACCTCCTTCATCAAATTGCTAGTGAATTGTGAACCTCTATCGCTAATAAGAAATCTTGGGGCCCCGTGACGTAAAATAATATGTTCGATTAAAAATGTAGAGACTTCTTTCACGGTTGCTTCTGATACTGCCTTTGTTTCAGCATACTTGGTATAATAATCAGTCAACACAATTATCCACTTCCTTCTTCTTTTCGTTGATGGCAAGGGGCCAACAAAGTCAATTCCGATTCTTTCAAAAGGGTAGTTAGCTGGGGGAATAGGTTGTAGAAGTCCAGAAGGCAAGTGATTTGAACCTTTCCGACTTTGGCAAAGATGGCACGTCTTTACAAATTCTGAAACATCTTTCAACATGGAAGGCCAATAGTATTTATTCTTCAATCGGTAAGTGGTTCTGGCGACGCCCAGATGGCCATTCAGCATATGGTTGTGGTATTCACTCATGACTTCCTTCCTTCTCTTCTTTGGCACTACCAGCAACCATGCCCTACCTTCAGGATTTGGATTTTTCTTGTAGAGACACCCATTTTCTTCTTTGAAGTTCTGTGTAATTGAACGCTTGTTTCCACTAAGGTTCTGCTTAATATTCTCAATAAAATCATCCTTTTCGTCTATTATTTGATTCAGAAATAGTCTTTCATAATCTTCGTCCCATTCGTTTTCAGGTAAGGGTCCTCTAGATAGACCATCAGCGTCCAGATGTTTTTTACCCGATTTATGTATGATTTCGAAATTATATTCCTGAATCTTCAGTGCCCATCGTGCTAATCGGCCGGTCGGATCTTTCAGATTCTTAAGCCAGCATAGTGCGTGATGATCAGTTACGATTTTGAAGTGCCTTCCATATAGGTAGGGTCGTAACTTGGACATTGACCACACAACAGCTAGACATTCTTTTTCGGTAGTCGAATAATTTTGCTCAGGTTTGCTCAGTGTTCGACTTAAATATGAGATAACTTTTTCTTTATCGCCGAACTTTTGGACTAATGTTGCACCCAGGCCGATGTTAGATGCGTCAGTATGAATGTAAGTAATTGCATTCGGGTCAAAGTGCCCTAAGATTGGAGGATTTATCAATGCTACTTTAAGGGTTTGAAATGCTTTTTCTTGATTTTCTGTCTAGGTAAAAGGTACATTCTTTTTTATAAGACTGGTTAATGGATCGGCAATTTTTGAAAAACCTTTGATAAATTTTCTATAATATGAGCACATTCCTAAAAATGATTGAACTTCTTTTATCTTTTTGGGCCGAGGAAAATCTCTAATAGCCTTGATATTATGCTCCGCTGGTTTTATACCATGTTGATTAGTTATATGGCCAAGAATCTCCAGTTCTTCGAAAGCAAATTGGCATTTTTTGTTGTTCAATTTTAAATTAGCCTCGCGAAAACATTTTAAAACAGCTTCTATTCTTTTGAGATGTGTTGAAAAATCCGAGCTATAAATGATTACGTCATCTAGATAACATAAGCAAATTTGCCATCTAAGATTACCAAGCTTATTTTCCATGTTCCTCTCAAATGTAGCAGGGGCATTGCATAGACCAAAGGGCATTACGTTGAACTCATATAGGCCATGTGCTGTAGTGAAGGCTGTCTTTTCTTTATCTTTCTCCTCAACCTCTACTTGCCAATATCCTGATTTAAGGTCAATTGCTGAAAAGTATTTGGATCCTTGAAGTGTATCCAATACTTCATCAATTCTGGGAATTGGGTAAACATCCTTCACTGTTACATCATTCAATTTTCTGTAGTCAACGCAAAATCTGTACTTACCATCTCGCTTCTTGACCAAGATTACAGGGAAGGACCATGGACTCGAGGATGGTCTAATTATGCCGTCTCTGAGCATTTCATCAATTTGTTCTTTTATGATTTCTCGCTCTTTCGCGCTCACCCTATACGGCTTGTGTTTGATCGGTTTCGCGCCTTCTGTATCGATCCGATGTTTCGCTAAGTTGGATCTTCCTAATCCCGACGAAAACAAATCCTCGTACCTTTCCAAAACTTGTTTCAATTGCTCCTTTTCCGTATATGCTAAATTTTCGTTTATCTGAAATTGGGGTTCTTCATGCTCTTTTTGTTCACTTTCTTCCATAAAATTCACTTCGGCTGGCTGGCTTCCAAAGCACAATGTTTGGTTTTTTAATATTTTTAATGGTCGAGGGTAAGGGTTTGTTATCCAGATATATGTTTCCTTATTCACAACATTTATTAAGCTTCTCGCTAGTCGAAGTCCATTTGTTTGAAACATTTTATGGTTCTCCTCGATGATGTATTCGCCATCCTCTGCTTCTACAAATGCATTAATCAATTTAATAGAAAGTTCTGGTATAATGGCATCCTTTGCACTTTTTATTTTCTTCTGTTGATATTTGATTACGTCACGATTTTCTGTCAAGTCATATTTGATTATTTCACGCTGACAATCAATTTTTGCGTTCATTTTCTTAAGAAAATCACGTCCAAGTATAAATATTCGCAAATGTGTTCTCATTATCACAAATTGATGTGTAATTGTTTTGTCATCAAATTTTATATTTAAAATAATATTTCCTACGATATCTAATTCTTTGCCATCGGGTCCGGAGCACATTTTATCAGGATTTATTATTTCAAGACCTGTGTTAAGAGCTGTACTAAGGTCGACCACTGAAAGATCGGCGCCTGTATCAATCAAAGCTTCGCAGATACCGATTCTATCCACGTTAATGTTCATTTTATATTTGGGGTCTAACTTTTTAATTCCATTTATGGTCGACTTGCTTTGATTGACGGACTCAGGCGCGATGTTTAGTTTAAATCTTCTAATGCAGCATATCTATTCCTTGTAGGGATACTCGAGTACGGGCTATTACTTACGTCAGAGTAGAGCAGAGGTCTCGACTTCTGAGTTCCATTATCCATTCGGATTTCTTCTTCGACCTTGTCTTGTGTAACTATGGGGTCCTCTTCCACAATTCTTACAAACCTGACTCTGCAATACCGCGCTACGTGTCCTGGCTTGTTACACTTGAAACATATTGGTCTCCCGTCTTCTGTCCTATTCCTATTTGAATTTGGATTCTTATTGTATGTTTTACTTGGGTAGACCGGTTTTGGCTCAGGATTGGGAGTGTAAGATCGTCTAGGGGCAGATACCTGGGGCAGAGGCTTGTTCTGGTAATACCTCGGAGTGGGGGCCTGGGGCTTGGAGGTGTTCTGGTAGTACCTCGGAGCGGGGGCCTGGGGCTTGGAGGTGTTCTGATATGGTCTTCTGAACGACGTAGCATTCTTCCATTGCTCTTGATGATGGGGACGAGGAGAGCGTGGTCCATTATAAAGAGCTTTTGATTTTTCTGCACGTTCTTGGTAATTCTTTTCGAACAAATCCAGCTTTTTACAAATTTCTAGAAGTTCATTGGTATTTTTAGGAGGGTTTAGGTGAAGGGCAAAAGAGTATTCTTTCTTTAACCCTCCAATAACCCAGTTTATTTTAGTCTCTTCTTCCATTTGGGGGTCGACCTTGTTGCACAGTACAAGGATATCCTCTGCGAACCTGATTGCAGGTTCATTCCACTGTTGTATCCTGTTTAATCTCATCCTCATTTCTTCTTTGTTGGCGTCTGAGGCAAAATCCTCAATTAGGCGGCTCTTGAAATTTTCCCAGCTGGTGAAACTTACTTTGTGTAGGTTCAGCCAGGTTTTGGCGCTACCAATCATATTCATGGCAGCATAACGGGAGATAATGTAGTCTGCCCAATGGTACAGGAAGCCAATTTCTTCAAGAGATTCAATCCATGGGCGAGGGTCTTCTGTTCCATCATACTTGGGGATGTCGATGTTGGGATTCAGGACAACTGGGTCGGAACTAGAATCTCTACCAATTGTTGCACCAGGTTGCGGCTTGGCAGACTCTTCAGCCTTGATTCTCTCCTGTGCTGGGTCTTGCATCTTACCAGAGCGTGTTTCAACCATCCTACAAATTTATAAAAGGGAATAATGAGATAAGTCTACTTTATGTAGCCACCAGAATAATTTATTTATTTTCTCACATCAAAGAGAGCAGTGAAGTCACAGTGTACCTAAATACAAATGATGATAATCTAAAAATAATCTGTTTTAAATAAATATCATAGAATATAAAAATAAATAAATATATAATTTAAATTTCAAATATATTAAAAATAATATAATAAATACGCCATTAATCATGATGTAACAATATATATATATATAAATTGTGCTGAGGCTTCTTTCTTCATCTGTGAATAATTACATTCTGCATTTGACAAATTTCTGGAAGCATAAAATACTGGATTTTTTTCACCTCAATAGTATGCGCGCGCCCAAGGACTGTTGAAATTCAGAAGCCTGATGCATCAGCGGAAATGGCCAACGAGAGCTTAGTATCACAGTGCACTAATAATGACTTAGTTGTTGAATCAAATTTGCATTTGTCGAATGATTCTTCACATTTTCCTCCCAAAACAAAATAACATCTTTTTAAAGCATTTGATGCAGTAGTAAAAGCAGCGATGACAGGTTCTTTATGAATTAACCATAATAATTCAATAGTCCTAAAATGATCGCAATTCTAAAATATTCTTTGGAGCCTCTGCATTCTTAATGGCCTTCATATTTTCAGGAATTAGTTTATACCGACCTTATTAATAATATGACCGGAATAATCTCAACCTTTGACAAATAAACACTTCTTTTCTTCCAATCTGATATTATAGGTTCTTAATATTTTGAACAACAATTCAATATTTGCTAAGTGTTCTTCTTCTGAAGATGAGGCTATCAGAATATAATCTATAAAACATGCGACACTCCCAGAATACGTCCGAATAATTTATCCATCTATGATTGAAACTGTCATGGTACACTTGAAAGCCCAAATGACTTTCTTCGATATCTGAATAGAGCTTTATGTATGTCGATAATTAGATAATTTTGACATGGCTTATCCACTTGTAATTGCAAATAAGCACTGCTTAGCTCTAAGTTGGTAAAAAATGACTTCCTTGATAGCATAGTAATATTTCTTCCTGAGTTGGAAATTGATAAATGGAGAATTCTAAAAATTTGTTAAAGGTCACTTTGAAGATCTTGTTGCCAGAATTGTACGGACCTTCCCACATTCAAGAAATGGCCAGCACGTTCTTCTGATCTGTCACCAATAGAAAACGCCTGTTCAATGGTCTTTGGGTGACTGGCTCGTCATCACACTCCAGACACTACTTTTGACGAACTATGGCGTCGTGTTGAAAATTAATGGGAAGTTTTACCTGAACATGCTATTCAATCTCTGTTTGACTTAATATCCAGACGCATAAGTGCCTTTATTGATTCCAGGTGTTTTCTTCTGGGTACTGATTTCTTAGGATCCGTACCTCAAGATTTCTCGAAAATTCTATTCACTTGTTATTCCTAGTATCATGAATTTGTCTATTTAATTATTTTTCAATTTGCATTTCTTCCTAGGGTAGCAATTATTATGCCCAGTAGTGTAGGTCTTTATAGAGAAACCTTAAGGATTAAAAATTAAATTATTGGTAAATCGAAACGTATAAAATTTCTGAGATTTTGGAAAGTTGATATTTATGAGGCTAAAAAAAGTCGCGCGGGTCTTCAAATGCTAATTGAATTTTGAAGTAGGTCACTGATGAATAAAATATCGGAATCTAGAGAAAATACTTGAATTGATAACCCAGGTTACCATTGTGTGGAAAAGCAATTATGTGTTAAGAGAGATGCGTGATTCAACATAACATTGACTGGGTCGCTCTTAATACCATAATGGCATTTTGAGCTGGTGAATGATAATGAAGTTTTCTCAATTTCAAACTGTGTTGTGGTGCAGAACACCGAGGTCCAAGGACGTCCCTAACTGGCCTGTTTACACTCACGACTCCAGCTCTCCTCTCTACTCCAACACGGACCGTCCTCTAGTGTTGGAACTCCACCCACAGCGCCAGGCTCCTATAAATATTCCTCAGCTCACAGAATGTTCCACCATTGTCAATCGATTATTCTTCCCCTCTACCTAATATAACTTACATAGCAGCTCGAATATACAAGCCCATATACACTTGTATTATTTTGACTTAGAGTGCGATTAAAAAATTTAATTCAAAGTGTTATAAAACAAGCCTTTCTCTAACACTATTCTTTATAATTTTTATTATCTCGAATATTAAAAGCCTGGTTTTCGAATTTAAAATATTTTATAAAGTATTTTTCAAAATGTTATAGAAATATTTATATGAATATATTAATTGTGATAAATTTGAATTATTTTCAATGCAGAATGTTACTTATTTATTTATCAAACACATAAGATAATACATTTTGGATATGGATTTACATGGATATGAACTTTTTAAATATTTTGTGTTTGAGTTTACGTAATCCAAGTTATTGCAATTTAAAACAAAAATTAAAAAAAAAAAATCTATGAAAACGGTAAAAGCAAGATGAAAATGGTCACCTATCTCTGATAATTTTCTTTAAAATACCAAGTTTTTTTAGAGAGAAAAGCAGTTAAAAAGGGAAATTATAATGGGAATTAAATATAATTCACAAAAATATCAAAAGTAAAAATCAATATATTATTATTTTAAAATTGGAATATTATAAAAGTTAAAATAATATATTAAGAAGAAGGCATCTCTTCTTATCGTGCAACTTTAAGTTGCTAATAGCTTGCGCCATTTATCGGAATAAATATCAACAATTCATTGATTTTTAATTATTCCAGAATTGGCCAAATACCAATTCTTGATTAATCAAGAAAAGCTAACCATGTACGCGTTTCGGGGTGTTGGGCCTCGTCAGCGTGGTGCTAGCTGTACTTCACCGGCCAAAAAACTGGCCATTCATCATCCTGAAAAATCCTAAAATAACATAATTCTGATATAATTATTCAGCGTAGTCTCCATTATTAAGTAAGACTGGCTTGAGGTTAGTACAGAAAGAAACATTGGCCTTGGCAACGATGACCTTGTCCATTCGGGTCATCACCATATGAATTAATCCTTATCAAAGTGTATTGTGTTATTGGGGACTTTATCGACTTTATCTTCAACAATGTGTCCCATACATAGTAGCCGAGGGGATTGTAGTCTAGAGAGTGAGGGTACCAAATATCTGGACTCCAGTAATTAAGGACGTAAATTTTCAGCCATTCCTGGGCCTTATTTTTTGTGGGCCAGGGGAACAAGGAAATATATTTTGAACGATTTAAAAGAATTTATTAAATAGATAACTCTAAAGATAAACTATATAGTCAATAAATGAATTAAAACAAAATTTGCATTCGATGGTCACAATGTGATTTTTATTCACCTTTTAATAATTAAGCGCATTCTTTCTGGGGTAATGAGCCAAAATTAATTGTTATAATTTATTTTCAACGGAAGAGGTGCTTATTTTAGTACATATATACAGTAGAGCATCGATTATCCGAATCAATTGGGGAATGGGGGTGTTCGAATAATCGATATTTCGGATAACCGATCATTCCTTCCTTCAAATAAAATAATAAAGTCATTAGTAATATGAAAAAAAAAACAGTTATATTAAACATAAATTTGCCTAATACTTGTATTTTGCTTTATTTATTATTGCTATTCATATTCTATTACCTATGGCTTTGATAAGGTGCGGTTTCCCACTGTTGAAGCTGTTTACTATAAAATAAAATCTATATAGATGTTTATATTATGCGTATTACAAATCTTACAAATAATTATACTGTATTACAGAGAACTGACTAAATTAATACGTGCAAAATGGCCATTAAAATATACAGTACTTACAGTTCATGAAAAAAGTCCAGAAATTTATTTTGCTTCAGAGCTGATGATGATCTCGCAAACGCTTTAATGAAAGCAATTGAACAGTATTGCATTCTTCTTCTTGTTCTAGCCACTTCATAGCCGTCTCAAGGCAATGAAAAGCTTCCTCATTGGATGGTCCTTTTTCAACCTGGTCGTCATCCCGAAGCTCTTCCTCGTTGTCGCTAGAATCTTGATCGTCGAATACACTTTTGATGATTTCATCGTCCCTCAATAATTTCATTCTTAGCGACTAGGGATTTTGTTGGCATTTTCTTCCGAATATAAATCATGTCTAGATTTGAAACGTATAAGCCAGCCGGTAGTTGCTTTAAAATCGGGATTACCACCTATTTTCTCGTTCATTTCTAGAGCCTTTTCCCAAATGAAAGGGCAACTTATTGGTTGTCCTTGGCTACGTAACGGCATAAACCATGTGTAAACCGCAACGTCTAAATATTTGTTTTCTTCCATTTTCATCGCTTTTCTGGACAAACTTCCATCTTCATTATCAAGTGCACTAGCATAGTTTGTAATAGAATCACTATTCTTTTTACTGTCCGATATGGTTGCATTGCCAACTCCATATTTCCTAGATAAACTTCATCCACTAGCACCATTCTTCAACTGTTCTACCATTTTAAGTTTATCAGTAAAACTGAGAACAACATGTTTACGTTTGGAAGACATTGTTGGCATGATTAAAGCCAGGCGCCAGCCGGGAAGCCCGCTATGTTAGCTTTCGGTTTCGGCGGTCTTGGTTTCGAATTAGCTTTCGGATAACCGATGTTTCGGCTAATCGGTATTCGGATAATCGAAGCTCTACTGTAAATGTTCCACATTTTGCATCATTGCTTGTTTGTATTGCATTAAAATGCTTACATAATTCTTTTAGATTTTGATTAGGTAGAAAATGGATTGTGTGTTTGGGGGGAGGTCATATTTTACCTTTTTTACAAGGAAATTGATTATAATTTCAAAATTCTATATATTTGAAAAGGGAAAAATAGAATTTAGGTAAAAAGTGTATTTTAATTTAGGTTTTGCAAACTTTCGAGTAAATTTTCTCCTTTTCAACTGGCAACAATTACTCTAAATGATCTTTATACAAAAATAATTAATTATAAAAAACACTTTTAAAAAAGCTTTTATTTAAAATGCACTAAAAATAACAAAATAAATATTTCTGAAGTATTGCTTTTTTTCTGAAGGTACCATTTAACAAATAAAATAATAGACTTAGAAATAAAAGCGGTGGGGGATGATAATCATTTATGCAGCAAATAGGTATAAATTTAATGAAAGGCATAATCTTGCTAATCATTTGCTTCATATAAAATCACATTGATCTCAAATTTATTATTATTGTACCCCACCGCTTTTATTTCTAAGTCTATTATTTTATTTGTTAAATAGTACCTTCAGAAAAAAAAGCAATACTTCAGAAATATTTATTTTGTTATTTTTAGTGCATTTTAAATAAAAGCTTTTTTTTAAAGTGTTTTTTATAATTAATTATTCACGCTATTTTTAGTCGTATTAATGCCAGTCCAAAAAAAAAAGCCTTATCACTGAGACGACGTTGGCCTTAAAAAGCTGCAAGCCTGCTCGTAGCAGATTGGTCAATTCCTCGTGGGAGGTCGGAAGTAACGTAAGCAAAATCCGTTACTAACAGAACTGCGTCTCTTTGCTTTTGGGAACCCTAAATTTATTGAATTATATTACAAAGTTAGAAACACCCGGTGGATTATTGTTAGGGGATAATTGGTACTTATAAAAATTGAATTATAATTAAACAATTGATTAAATAGTTAAAAGTAACAACATACTAATTGAAAAAGGGTAACTATTTAAAAAGGTTTCGTGAAATGTATGGTGGTATATTGTTACACACACACCTATATATATATATAATGAATATAAATATATGCGTGATGATATTGGAATAAGATGACTAAATTATAACAGATAAAATTAATATACGGAGGGTGTTTCCTTTCAAATGAAACGATTTTCGCGCGCTCGCGTTTTGCACGTGCAGGCATGCTGCACACGACACTGGTTCCAATAGATCTAGAATCTTCTGGAGAATTCATTTTCATCAGGTATCATGATTTTTGCAACATGGGGGGAGAGAGACTAACGCTCCAAGTCGAACAAACAATTCGGACCCTTTCCAAAGAAGGAAACAGTTATAGCGTCATAGTGAAAAAGCTAAAAGCAGAAGGACTAGATGTTGGCAAAGCTACAATATGTAGGGTAGTAAATGGCATCGGAAAGAAAAGGGAAGCTGAATCCAATGGGCAAAAATTTCAAGTCGATCGACCACGTCCGGTGCGGACCCCCGCCACGGTTTCCAAGGTAAAGCGGCTAGCAACTACTGAAAATCCACCATCTCAGCGCCAACTTTCCAGAATGTGTGGAACATCGCTAAAAACGATAAATAACATCATTCACAAAGATTTGGAACTGGATACCCGACGAAAAGGCAAGGTTCACAAGCTCACCCCTTTCCACATGAAAAACCGTGCAACGAATGCCCGGAAGCTCTACGAGGAACACCTGGCCGGTTCCAGATCGGAATATACTGCAACATTGGACAAAGCATGGATGTATGTGACGTATTGCAATGGAATCCGGAAGATCTGTTACATCAAAAGAGGCAATCAGGTCCCGGATAATTGGGTTCACCAATGCTCCGAAACTTTCCCTAAAGGTTTCATGGTTGTCGGGGTAATGACTGGCCGTGGAGTCCTTCCGCTCATAAAGGTTCCATCGAAGGTGAAGGTGAACTCAGAATTCTATATAGAATGCGTTCTGAAACCTGTCATCGAACAACTGAAGGACCTTTACCCAGGGGAAATGGACAAAGTGTTCCTTCATCACGACAAAGCCTCTTCCCATACCTCCAACAAAACCCAACAGTTCCTACAAGAAATGAAGGACACCCTAGGCCTAAATTTTATCAGGAACTCGGACATTCCAGTGAAGTCTCCCGACGCCAGCCCACTGGATTTTTACGGGTTCGGTATGTTGAAACAACGGCTCTTCAACCGACGTCCCAAAACTGAGGCCGGACTTTGGAAAGCCGCACAAGAGGAGTGGTCGAATGTTTCGCTCTCCAAAGTCAAGGAAGTGTTCGCAGCTTGGAAAGTCCGATGCAGGGAGATAGCCAAGAAGAAGGGGAAGCACATAGAACACATGAAAAAAATTCACGTTCGAAAAATAAAGTTCTAACGGACGTTTGAAATCGTTTCATTTGAAAGGAAACACCCTCTGTATTTGTTGGCTTTTCTCATTTATTTGCTTGTAATTCCAAGGACGTTTTAGATAGGAATCTGAATATTTGGATTTCTAATTCCTTCCATGTCTTGAACATTTATTGAAAATATCCTTTCGCAACCTCCAGCATTTTCCGAGTAGATATAATGCAACACATAATATAAAAAAGAAATATAGATAATGGTTCATTTCCCGCCTTCCCGACCACCCAGAAGTCTGAAAATTAGTACACTTGCATTGTTAATTGGACTGAGCGAGTATTGTGAGTTTCATTATTCTATATGGTCTGGAAGCATATTAAAATTAAATATACAAAATTTGAAAGGAAATTTGGAAATTTGTCCGTTTTTGGCCAACCTGACAACCCAGAAGTCTGAAAATTGGTCAGCTAGCATTGTCATCAGGTTTGAACATGTGTACCAAATTTCATATTTCTAGGTGCCCTATAAGTATATAAATAAAAATTGATTACAAGATTTGGCGACAGACATCCAGACAGACATGGAGGCAAGTTAAATAAAAGCTTTTAAATTAAATAAAAAAGTCGCCCAATCTCAATGAAAATGATACCATTAGAAAGAGCGTAAAAAGTATACCGAGAAAGCTTAACCCAAAGAAAGAGAAATCGAAGGAAAATCGCTAAAAACGAACGGTTCGCGAGATATTGGCAAAACAAAATAAATAAAATTAAATGTACAAAATTTGAAAAGAAATTTGGAAATTTGTCCGTTCTTGGCCAACCTGACAACCCAGAAGTCTGAAAATTGGTCAGCTAGAATTGTCATCAGGTTTGAACATGTGTAACAAATTTCATATTTCTAGGTGCCCTATAAGTATATTAAAAATTGGTTACAAGATTTGGCGACAGACATCCAGACAGACAGACATGGAGGTAAGTTAAATAAAAGCTTTTAATAATAATGGAAAAAATATTATCGGTATGTGCCTTTGCCGGCGTATTTTTGTAGAATCATCATTTTGACATTGTACATAAAAGTATTTGCCCGTTTAAGAGCAGAAAATTCGCTCGAAAGCTTACAAAAGCTAAATTGAAGAAAATTTTAACCCGAATTCTATTTTTCCCTTTTCAAATAATTTCTGTGGGTAACTATTGTTCACATATAAAATTATATATATTTTTGTGAGAGAGAATATAATATTTATATATGAAAGATATATAAATGTTAAATGAAACCAATGAATATCAAATAAAGTACATTTTAAAAGCTTTTATTCCATGTCTGTCTGTCTACAAATTTTGTAATCAATTTTTAAGATACTTCCAGAGCACGTAGAAATCTAAAATTTCGTACACTATTTAGAACCAGATGACAATGCAGGTTAATGAAATATTAAACTTCTGGGTTGTAGGGTGGCCGGGTACGGACGAATTCCCAAATTGCCTTTCAAATTTTGTAATTTAATTTTAAAATGCTTCCAGACTATATAGAAGTATGAAATTTTGAACACTGTCTCAGTCCAATTAAGAATGTTTTTTTTTACTTATCCTTCTAGTCTAAATTAGACAAGATCTTGGAGGTCGTGCTCATAAAGAAGTTCAATAACTCTTCTTGGTTCTCTGTACAGGGATTCCTTGTCCTTTCCAATACAATTTAGTATATGTTGGGGAGTGGTCTCTTCGGTTTTGCACCTAGTGCACATGGGGAAGTTTTTGGCTCCCTCTTTATAGACTAGAGGGCGCAGGTGACCAGATTTCCATCTGGCCAACTGTGTCGATTCCCTTCTGTCTAGTTGGAGGGTCTGTTTTTTGGGGTTTTCTATTTGGTACCAAGAATAATGGAAACTATCTCTATGGTTCCTTATCAGTTGTAGTTTCAGTTTGTTAATATGGTCCCTTGCTGAAAGGTAAGTCTCGGAGTTCACCGTATCAGGATGTCCAGCTGCTCCTTTCTTTGCCAATCTGTCGGCCTCCTCATTTCCAGGGATTTCCACATGTGATGGAATCCATTGTGGACTTATTTTGGTATTTTTGTTCAGTTTGTTGATTTCTGCAGCAATGTTTTTGAGGAGTCTGTCTTGTGAGTAGTAGCTGTTTTTAATTGCAAAGATGGCGGCTTTTGAATCTGTATAAATTATTATGTTTTTAGTCTCGTTTTTCTCTATGAGTTTTAGAGCTTGTAGTATGGCTGTTAGTTCGGATCTGAAAACTGACAAGTTCTTTGGGTTTTTGATTCTTCTTTTTATTTCCATACTATCTTTAAGGATGAAAACTCCACTGCCAGAGGTGTATATCTGTATGGTCTCTTTGTCTGCTTTGTCAATCCTCTCCATAGCGAGGCTCCTGAGTAGTTCGGGGTGGTCGGCTCCTTTGGAGCATTCTTGCTCTAGATCCAGGTTGTAGGAGATTTCTGGTCTTTCTTTATATGGTGCATATTGGTTCTGGGCATTTCTATTTCTTGTGCTGTTTGGTAGTAGTTCCCGGTAGGCTAGGTACATTGGGCTAAGTCTTTTGAGTCTGGTTTTTGGTTTCCATTTTCGTATTAATTCTCCGGTTCTGTGTGATTTTGGTGCATTTACCCATTGTATATATAATCGGTTAAGCCGATTTTTCTCCTATGTGTAAGAGGCAACAAGTTGGCCTCAATCTCTGCAATTTTGGTTGGACAGGTGTTTCTGAGTCCACATATGATTCTTGCAGCACTGCTCTGTTTCTGATCGATTTTATTCAGGTAGGTATTGCTCGCCATCTGCCACGCTGGTTGGGCTTATTCTAAGATCGGTCTGATAAGGGCCAGATATGTTTTGCGCAGAGTATCCCTATCTGCGCCCCATTCGTATCCAGATATTCTTTTCAGAATGTTAAGATTCTTTTTTGCTCTTAACACCGTCTGGTTGATATGAGGTCCATAGGTCAGTGAGGGGTCTAAAGAGACTCTTAGGTATTTGGGTGTCCGAGAAAATTTTATTTGATTTTTGTCATATTTGATATTTGGGGTCCATTTTTTAAGGTGGTTGTTTATTGTAAATACTCCTACTTCGGATTTATTAGGATTTATAATTAATTTCATATTTTTCGCAAAGTGTTGGAGCTCTTTCAGCGCCTTGTTTACATTTTTGTTTGCTTCCTTGAGATATCTCTTTGAGGACCAGATGATTATGTCGTCGGCATAGAGAGCAAAGTCGCAGTAATTTGTGATTCTAGAGTCCATGTCATTCAGATAGATTGAGAATAGTAGGGGGCTTAGTATGGATCCCTGAGGGAGTCCCCGGAAGAGCCTGCCGGTTTTTGATAGTTGTTCTTTGAAGTTAACCTGGAAGGTCCTTCCGGTCAGAAAGGATCCAATCCAACCCATAATCTTCCCCCTTATACCTATTTTGACCAGCTTCTTAATTAACCTTTCTTTCCAAACTCTATCAAAGGCCTGGCTTAAGTCTATAAAAGCGGCTATGGTTGACTTGGTTGGTTTACTTTGGAAGTTGTCTTGAATTTTCTGTGTGAAATAGAAAATCTGGTCTACTGTGTTATGATATTTTTGAAAGCTGCCTGCTGTTTAGTAAGTAACTTGTTTTTGTTTAGGAAGTATTGCATTCTATTTAGTATCATGCGTTCCATGAGTTTGCATGGTATGGGGGTTAGTGATATTGGTCTATAACTCTGTGGGTGGTTTTCTGTTTTTCCTGCTTTATGGATGGGGATTATTATTGCATGCTTCCATTCTTTAGGTAAGGTGCTGCTTGACCAGCTTAGATTAATTATGTGAAGGAGTTCTAAAATGGCGTTTGTTTCTATGTGCTTTATCATTTTGGCTGATATGATGTCTGAACCTGGGGTTTTGTTATCATCTAATCTATTTATAGCTTTTTTTAGTTAATGAGGTAAAAATGGCTTGTGGAATAAGTCTTGGTGATATGTTGTTTTGACCTCGTTTCTTATCTTTTTTGATATGTGAAGTACTTTCTTATCTTGCTTCGTAAAGTTTAGTTTGGAGATTTGTGTATAGTAATCAGCAAAGAGGTTTGATATTTGGGTTCGTTCTGTGAGTACGTTGCCATCTTTGTTTGTGAAGGTATTTGAGGTTGTTGAGAATGGAGTTTCTTGGTTTATAGATTCAATTAATTTCCAGAGTTTCGTATCTCTTGTATATGGGCCTAGGTTGCTACAGATATCCCTCCACTTCCTCTGTTTTAGTTGGTTTGCTTTCTGTCGCACTTGGGCCGAAAGTTTGCTGAGGTTTATTTTATTTTAGAGTTCATTGTTTTTCATGAGGTATTCTTGAGCCTGATTTCTTTGAGTTATTTCATTCTGTAGGCTGTTAATTTTTTCAATATATCCTGGGAGGAATGCTTTCTGTTTCCTCTGGGGATGGTTTTCTTGGCTGTTTTGAGTACTGTCGTTTTCCATTTTTTCCATTTACTATTTAATTGTTGTTTGCCATTCGTTATTTTTGCTGTGAGGTTGGATTCTTCTTTGAATTTGGTCCAATCTGCCTTTCAGTAATTCCAATAAAGTTTCTTGGGCAGTGCTTCCTCCTTTATTTCAGTTGTTGTTGTCGTAAGCTGCTCCCTACTCCCTCTAAGACTTAGGTGAGTGTCTGATGGGCAAGTTGTGGAGTAGTTATCACCAAGTGCAGGGTTTGGGGAGTACCATAGGAGTTAGATACGTAGGTAGGTCCCTCAGATATGTAAAGGAGATCAGTATTGTCCAGGTAGTTACTGAGTGCTTCTCCACAATTGTTTGTCTAATTGCATCCCAAGGTGGGGTGTTTGGAGTTGAAGTCTCCTAAAATGATGTAAAAAGAATGTAAGTGTACAAATATTCAGTCTTCTTTTCTTTTTTGCTTATCCCTAGTACAAGTGCTAGTAGACTAGTAGACTGCTTTTGCTGTAAGCGCACCACATGTCTACACATGTGAAAAGCAGTTCGACTTTGCACTTATAAATATGCCAGAGCCCCGTTTGGTTACTTGCACTATTGGGGTTGGATTTTCAGTCTTCTGGGTGGTCGGAATGGCCGGGAATAAAGCAATTTCAATATTTATTTTTAAATCTTATTTGTAGCACAAAGTCAAGTCGGACACTGTTGGGAGTTGCGAATTGATTTTTTTGCAGAAATTGCTCAAGGCCTCGAACGATTCAAAATTCCAAATATTCAGGTTCCTATCTTAAACCTTCTTTGAATTATAAGCAAAAAACTGCCTAAGTCAATAAATATATGAATTATAAAACTATTTTAGAGGCGTAATATTCTTTTTAAAATAAAACAATTTCTACTGTCCTTACTGCGATTAAAAAAATTTTCCATCGCAGTAAGGACAGTAGAAATTGTTTTATTTTAAAAAGAGTATTACGCCTCTAAAATAGTTTTATAATTTGATAACAGATGGCGCTCTAGTACATCGTAAATATATGAATACATGTTATAATTCAGTAATCTGATTTCAATGTCATCACGCATATATTTAAAATGCTGGCCACTGTAAATGCACCACCCTGAAAGAAGCATGCAAATAACATGAAATTTACAACATGCATTAGCGGAGATGAGATATGCAAACGAGCAGAATTGCAGCGCAGACACACATCACGCGCGCCTGTGGCACCACTTTAAAGCACTATTTAAGGCTTGGAGATTTCGACGATTTCAAATTCGGCAATTGCGTTTTTATTGTGTTGAAAAAAACGATCAATTATGGTTCGTAGAAAACAGCGATCATCTTTTGATCAAGTATCCCAGTTCGACAGAGGAAGGATAGTGGCCAACCAAGATTGTGGATTATCTTTCAGGGAAATCGGTAGCCGTTTCCAGTAAAACGGCCTTTTTTGAAAGGCCACACATTTTGTAATCAATTTTTAATATACCGACAGAGCATATGAAGTCTGCAATTTTGCACACTTAACAAAATATGAACACTTTAATCTTCCAAGCAGAACTCATGGTCATTCTTCACGCGATTAAATCTTTCCAAATTTTATCAAATGAAAACTTCCGAATTGTTGTCAGACTGCCAATTACCTCATTCTGCCATATGCAGTCCTCGGCTCCCAAAAACCCAGCTCCTTACAGAAGTCATCTGTAAATTACTTTATACACCCAATATATAATTCATCGGTGTCAAAGGTTACATCCTGCACATTCTAACTTACCACAAAGTGTTGCCCGCAATAAAAGAACTCGGTTCACACAAAATAAAGGATAGACCTATACATTACTGATTACTCAACTAGCAATCTAAGGAGATGTATAGCTATGCTAAATATTTAGATCTTTAGATAGGTTAGCACACTTTTTCCTGATTCACGTTCCTTTATCACTTCGAGTTTTTGAGGTAAAGTTAGGTGCTTTCAGGACATCTTTATATAAAGCAATAACTTGATATTTAAAACTATAATTTGAAAAATATAAAAAAATAATTGTAATTAAATTATAAAAATTAAAATTCACGTGATCCAATTAAAAAAAAAACATGCCTCATTATAATCGTTCTTTTTTTGAAAGCGAGCTCCATTTTCTTTCATTTTGATTCAAAGAAGCATTTTATTAATCTTTAGAGTTTAATAAATTTTAATATATGGTCACTATATAAAGGTATTTTTAAATAAAAATGTAGAATTAGGACTTTAAAAAAAAAGGGGGGGGGTGCTATTCTGAAGTTGCAGGGCGCTATATACAGGCCACTTTTAATGTAAATCGTATCGTACTATTTAAAATAGGGCGCTATAGCGAGGAAGGCGCTATTTAGAGGGGGCGCTATAGACAGGTTCAACTGTATATTGCTAAATAGTTCTACTTAATATAAATATAATATCAAATTACACACGTGGAAACAGGTTGTAATAAACAAAAATGAAATATAAAAATATCACCTAGATTATTGAATTTTTTTTATCGCAATGCAATTTATAATGATATCTATCGCGTGTGCGACCAATGACAGTGAATGAAATGGCTTCTCGGTAAAAAACTGCCAATTGAATAGCTCCTGATATAATAGAGAGTTCGAATGGGAAGTACTAAAATATAGGTATTAATCCCATTAGAGAATTTCAAAGGTTATTTATTTTATCCAACACTCACTTCTACCTTCGGAAAAAACTTCTATTATGTATATATATCCTGTTGGGACAATCACATTGTGAATTTCGAAACTGTTCACTTTCAAAATATTTTCACTATGGGAGAGATTTCTTTCAAACTTCTCTTTTGAAAATATCCATTGTTTGTGGAAGAGAAAGGCTCTATTTCCTTTCATTGTGTCGCAATATATTCTTGACTGTTATATACAAATAGCAATCAGAAAACCCACATAGCTATTTGGAGCTTGTGATCCGAGAAGATGCTGGGGAAAATGTCATCTGTTGGTTTCTTGGCTTTTGCCCTTTTGGCTTCATCGTTTGTCAGCGGAAATTCGGATATTGACGAGGAGAGACGCAAGGCTATAAAAGAAGTTCTGGAACTTACCTGCAGTGAGTATATTAAAATATATTTCATTTCATATATTAACTTTAAAAAATTACATGTTATGAAACCATTTTTAAGAAAATATATTGTCACAGTAATGAATGTGACGAGTCGTTTGGATAGAATAAAATAATAGTTTATTAGATAACTTTAAATAGTGAATAAGTTTGAGGGATGAAAAGAATTAGAGGTAAACAGCGTTAACTCTCGAGCGCGCGCGCAGAGAATGTAACGTGCTTGCCAAGCTTTACAGTTACAAGCTATTCACATTTTTAATTATGACATTACTCCCCTTTTCAAAAATAAGCAGCGAACCGCTGCTTTAAAAAAAATCACTCTGAGATCAGTCCTGTGTTTGTTCTTCTGAACTTCTGTATGGTTTCATCCGCAGGACGTGGACGATGTCTTTGATATTCCGTTGTCGGGGTCTCCTCTCCAAGGCCTCTACTTCATAAGTTACTTCGGACAGTTGTCTCACAACTTTATAGGGGCCGAAGTATCTTTTAAGTAGCTTCTTCGACAGTCCTTGTTTACGCACAGGTGTGTACACCCACACAAGGTCTTCCGCGCGATACTGGACAGGTCTGTGGCTTTTGTCGTATCGAGATTTTTCTTTTTTTGCGCCTTCAAAATGTTCAAACGGGCCAGCTGGCGTGCGTCCTCGGCATTTGTGACCAAAGACTCCACGTAGTCTTCCAGATTGGCTTCCTCTCTATACGTCAGAATGGTGTCCAATGGCGTCTCGACATCACGTCCGTGTACAAGATAGAAAAGGCTAAACCCATCTACCATGGCCAGGATAGGGCGACGGGTTTCGGAAGCGGCGATCTACAAACTCAACTTCTTCGGCATTTTGATTGAACCAGGTGTTGCAATTATTGGAGTAGGTCGGTCTCTTTACCATGGCTTCCTCGAAAACACGCCTTCTGTCTCGGCAATATCGGGCTACATGTCCCGGGCGACCGCAATGGAAACATATTGGAACGTTTTCGTGTGTCCTCCATTCATCAGTTCTTCTCTGTGGTGGTGTCTGGTTGGTTGCCGGTGTTCTTTTGTCCAGGAACTGCTGTCGTGGCGTATGTTTGAATATTTGGGGTCGGTTAGAGTACTGCTGTCGTGGCATTGGCCTTTGAACGGTCTGCGAAATTGCAGACAGGTTCCTTTCAACTTCCTCTCGAATAATTAGATCCAGGGAAGATGGTTTGAGAGTGGCTGGCTCGGGATTCAATGCATGGTGGATTTTTTCTCGGACGATACGTCTAATGAGGTCCTCCATAGATTCCGATTCTGCTGGGTTGATGGCGGCAGCATTCGGCAGTCTGTCAAAAACTATCCGCGTATTCACACGCTTCTTTTGAGATAGTTCGATTTTTCGACACCACCGTATAAACTCCTCGGTGGTGGCAATTTCAAAGGTTTACAATTGCCCTGTAAATTTCCTCAGAGACCCCCTTGACTAAATGAGCAACTTTTTCATTTTCATTCATGTTGGGATTAATTTGCCGACATAAATAGAGGACGTCTTGAATATACGCCTTACTAGACTCTCCCTTTCCTTGGGCCCTGACTTTTAGTTTTTCTAAAAGTTGATCTTTTTCGCTTGCGTAATGCCCAAAGGCCTGAGACAACATTGTCTCAAAAAGTTCCCATGAGGTTATTTTTCCCTCTACATTCTCGAACCAGACTTTGGCCGTTCCTTAGAGGAAGAAGTAAATATTTGCTAGGCACATGGAAGTGTCCCAGCAGTTGTAGCGAGCTACACGATGGTACTCTTTCAACCACTTCTTCGGGCTTTGGCCCGGTTCCCCCGAAAATATAGAAAGGTTTCTAATATGCCTGAAATGGTACTCACCCTGTGGGGGCTCTCTTCCTTCTTGTTGCACCTTAGAATATTCCAATGGGTTTAATCCTTGGATTCTACGACTTCTTCTTATAGCTTGGGCAGCGAAGGGATGAACCAGCTTGTCTCCACCAGAATGTCACAGTGAATGTGACGAGTCGTTTGAATAGAATAAAATAATAGTTTATTAGATAACTTTAAATAGTGAATAAGTTTGAGGGATGAAAAGAATTAGAGGTAAACAGCGTTAACTTCGAGCGCGCGCGCAGAGAATGTAACGTGCTTGCCAAGCTTTACAGTTACAAACTATGTACATTTTTAATTATGACAATATAAATTGTTCTTTTAAAATTAAAGATAATTCGGCCAGTAAATCTTTTTATTATCTCGACGTTTCGACAAAAATATTTTTCTTCGTCAGGAGCAAATAAAAAGTAAATTAAATTATTCTAATAAAAAGATTTACTGGCCGAAGTATCTTTAATTTTAAGAACTATGAATGCCACCACTTTACGATAAATAAATAGTGTTTAATAAAAGTTTTCTCCAATTTTATAGAAGAAATAGTTATATAATAAGTAGATATTTTTTCTCACTATATATCACTATTATTATAAAAATCAAATTATGTCTATACGTCTATTTATTGATAAAC
Organism: Cordylochernes scorpioides; assembly: GCA_030710605.1. Taxonomy (NCBI): domain Eukaryota; kingdom Metazoa; phylum Arthropoda; class Arachnida; order Pseudoscorpiones; family Chernetidae; genus Cordylochernes; species Cordylochernes scorpioides. Next base: position 29,587,700 of record CP092870.1, on the reverse strand, counting down.
TTATTGTACCAAATGTCACCAAATTTTCAAAAAGTAATCCTTTTCGACCATTGGGATGGGGAAAGGCTATATTTTTTACACTTTTCGTTTTAATTATATTTACAAAATATTAAGGAAAATGTTAATGGCTAAGTAATTTTAATTTTTAAATCTACATTTTATCGTTACCTTTATCTTTATTTATATAGCCACTTGCCATGTGACCATTTTGAACCTTGGAGAAAGTTTTAGGGATGTGTTTTTAAGATCTTTTTACGTTACAATTATTTAGCCATTCGAGAAAATGACAATTAAAATTATCCTCAATACAATACAATTTCTTATATATATAGATGACACTTATCGCCTTACAATACAAATTTATTTCATCAATATATTTATATTCATTTTATTATTGAAAAAAGGTTTTAAAAGTACGGCATAATATTAACGGTAGGATATGCAATGAAACTAGCTGTTCATAATGTGTCATAGAAGGTAAGTTACATGAACTAAAAGAAATACTAATGAAACATTCCAAAGCTTTTCCTCGTTTGATAATTCCAACATTTTACCGTTCCAATTATATAATACCCAGTTTACAACAAACCATGGAAATATTTAGGGATTTTTTTCAGCAATTGGAGGGGTTGAGGACTCTAGCTGTCACTGTGGCAAGGAAATTCAGGACTCGAGACACCTACTGCTGGAATGCCCACTCTTCTTTAGCGCTAGACTACAGAAAATAAATAATGTTGTAGATCTATATGAATTTATGAATACTGGAGAGAATTGTCACAGATTTAACTATTTTTGTAAATATATTTATTATTATCTTTCTAACCTGAAAGGTTCAGATTCCTAATATATATTATTGTTACTCTTTTTATTTTAAATTATTTTTTTCTTGTCTAATATATTTATAACTGTTTCTGTTAAAAAATGTAAATCGATGCAATTATCCCTAGCCGGGATATCGCGTTTTGCGTGTTGAAATAAATAAATGAAAGTAAATTATATCAAGAAGTATCCAAAGCCTTGAAATGAAATATCAAGCAAAATTACAGGTTTATTTCAGTACCTGAAATGATATTTAACAAACAGAACAGTAAGAAAATGTAGATACAATGAAGCTATTTAGAGAATGCTTAAAACGTGGCTTACCGGTCTCTAAAAGAGGTGACCTCTTATCAGAGATTTTTTCATTCAAGTCAGAATCTCCGAAAAGAGATTAACACTAGGAGAGAAAGATTTAGCCATGTTTTTAGGCGATTTTTACCTTGAGACCCTCAATATCTATATTAATAAAATGGAAATTTCATAAATGGTGTTCGCTAAAAACTTTCGTTACAATGCATCAATTTCGACCAAATTTTCAACATTTTTGTAAAACGAGATGGAGCAGGTTTTGCTTAACATCAAAATATTTTTCCTAACTTTAACATACATAACTTTGCTGTTATCGATAAAATACAAAAATATTCAACAGAGTTAAAGTGTTTAGACTTTCAAAAGTGTTTACTTTGCGCTTCTTGCAAAATTAGTTCAAATCTTATATATATATATATATTTTAATTTTAATAATAACTTTTATACATGGTAAGATACTTTTATTTTATAGTTTTCATATTTTATACCGAAAAAGGTTGAAGCCTTACTTGATGAGATCAATTTTATATTTTCTAACTTACGTGGTTAGTATTTTTATAAGACTAAGGTAATTTATATTATTTTTTACAAATTTAGGGTTATTTCTATTTTTTTCACTGAAAAGCTTGAAATTTCATTCATGTGCTCAATTTTATGTCTTTTTTGAGGACCTTAACAAAATTTTTAATTAATTGTTTAGATATTTTAATAACAGAATTATTTATGGTGTTTTCCACTTATATGGGTTGTTTTGTAAAAATAATTTGGGTTATTTCTCTTTTTTTTTCACTAAAAAGCTTGAAATTTCATTAATGTGCTCAATTTTATGTCTTTTTTGAGGACCTTAACAAAATTTTAATTAATTGCTTAGATATTTTAAAAGTAGATTATTTATGGTGTTTTCCACATATATGGGTTGTTTTGTAAACAAATTTTGGGTTATTTCTATTTTTTTTTCACTAAGATGCAAGATATTTTATTGATATGTTTATGTGATTGTCATTATGAGGCCCTTCTCAAATATTTCTTAAGAAATTTTTATTTAATTATTTAGATCTTTCAAATACAAATTATTTGTGGTATTTATAACATATAGGTGTTGTGTTTTTTAAAATATTTGGTTTTTTTTTTATTATTAATCGCAAAAAAAAGCAAGCAATTTCATTGTGTTCAATTATGGGTCATTTTGAGGTCCTTTTTTAAATTTTCTTATGGAATTTTTTAATTATTGCTTTGATCTTTTAAATACAGTTTATTTATTATATTTTCTACATATATGGGTTGTATCTAAAAAATAGGTTATTTATATTTTTAAATAAGCAAGGGATTTCTTTTACGGATTCATTTATTTGTCTTTTTGAAGTCCTTTTTCAAAATATTTTGAAGATATTTTAATTTATTTGATTAAATATTTTATATTTAGATTATTTATAGTTTTTTTAACATATAGGGGTTGTATTTTGTATTTTAGGAAATTATTTATATTTTTTTACCTCTAAAAAGCATGCTTTTTCATTGCCGTATCCAGCGGTTGGTCTATTTTTGAAGCTTTTTAATGATAACTGGTTTTGTACATTAATTTTTTGATAATATATAATATTATGATTTTAGTTTTTTAAAATATTTTTAACATATCTGAAGGTTATTTTGAATAAAAAATTTAAAAATTTTGATTTTTACCTCAAAAAGACAGGAAATTTCATTTATTTGTCTTTTTGAAGTCCTTTTTCAAATATTTTAATTTATTTGATTAAATATTTTATATTTAGATTATTTATAGTTTTTTTAACATATTGGGGTTGCATTTTGTATTTTAGAAAATTATTTCTATTTTTTTACCTCAAAAAAGCATGCTTTTTCATTGCCGTATCCAGCGGTTGGTCTATTTTTGAAGCTTTTTAATGATAACTGGTTTTGTGCATTAATTTTTTGGTAATAATATTATGATTTTAGTTTTTTGAAATCTTTTTAACATATCTGAAGGTTATTTTGAATAAAACATTTAAAAATTTTGATTTTTACCTCAAAAAGACAGGAAATTTGTATGCTTTGTTTAGAAATTGCTGGTTTTGAAGCTTTTGTTATTAATCTCAATCTAATTTTTTTTCAGAATATGCCTCGCCACAGCCGACGTTTACTTGGTAGGAATACGGCTGCTTCCAGGAGATATAGGAATGCTAGAGCTATTGAGACACCACTTCAAAGTGAGACGCGTCGTGCGCTTCGCCGTCTTAGGTATTCTGAAGCCCGCGTCGCAGCTACACAAACTATGCAAGTTCCTGTTCAGCGTATTCAGCGTTGAACTCATACGCCGTTTTCAGGTTTGCAGTATAATGCCCATATTGATTATAAAGCTGATTCATCTGTCGATATAGGCCAAATATCTCGGGTATGCCAGTTTTGCTCTGCTTTGAGATTTAAAGATGATGTAATGTAATAGAGAGACAAACTAAACCTCATCCTACCTAATATACATTACTTCTGAGGATTAAAGATTTTGATTTGTGTTGAGAATTTTGCATGCATTTCTCTATTTCTTTTCTTATCTTGCAAAGCTAATGGATTGTTTAGGTTGCTTATTTTTGACTCGCCAATTTGTTTAGTGATAAAGTGGTATAGCGTTCTTTTTCAGAGCATCACCCTACAAAAAATTACCTGACCTTTCCTAATATTCAGATAGATTTATTATATCAACATACTAGACTACAAACATTCACCCGCTAGTATATATATGAAATTGAATGTCTGTCTGTCTGTACTCTATAGATTCAAAAACCATACATCAAATCGCCGTGAAATTTTGGGATATTATTAGGTATATCCCCGGGAAGGTTTTTGGAAAATAATTTCTTGAATATCTTGAATAACCTTAGAGTTATTTGCAGATTTTTAGATTTAACTCGCAAGCAGCGCCACCATTGCGACGATGATAACAAGTTTTTTATCTATAAGTTTTATTATCACTAAGTTTATTATCTTAAAGATTATTTATCAAATGTAAGATTATCTCAGGATGACACGGCAATTTATTTGAGACAAGAATAATGATACAATTCCAAGGCGAAGATACTATTCTTTTAACTTCCAATTAGCGAGGGAACCAATTAATATTGATTTTATTCAACTTATCGAGTATTTTTCAAGGGACCGGGAAAAATTTTCACTAGATAAAACGATGATTTTGTAATGTAGAAAATTAGGAAAGACAAAATTCAGGATGACACGGCACACAGGGACCGGGAAAAAATGTTCACTTTATCGAGAGATTCAAATTTACGAGTTTCATTTTATCAAAATATATCTTTTTTTTTATAAGTTTATAGAGAATTGTTTTAACAAATGTTCGTTAGACAAACCTTTACTCGGGTGAAACCCCGGGCGAAGCCGGGAACATCCGCTAGTATATTATAAAAATCGATTTGTCGGTAGTGTGTGTGTGTTTCCACCACTTAGATCTTTTTTACCACCAAACCTCTTCCACCACGGAATTAAGTGAAATGTGAAAAAGTAATACAACTAATTATATTAAATTACGAATTAAAAATCATATGCATCCAGTACTCAACCCAAACATTTGTAGGAAATTATTTGTGCATATAAAACGGTTTAATAAAAATTACTAACAAACTTGGATGCATACATTTTGATGAAGTCTTTTAAAAACGCCATCAAGAATTTACTCCAGATTTTTAACAAAATTTCATCATTTTCTCAATCTTACAACAAAAATAGATCCATTTTTGCAAAAATAATAAATCATTAATTTATCTTACAGACTCACCGATATTATAAAATTTATCTATAAATTTAAAAAAATTGAGATAACAATAGCCAAGCTAGAAAAAACATATCCTGTCGTGCAACTAAAGGTTGCGCCATCTGTCGGGATAAATATTAACTAATCGTTGATTTTTGACTATTCCCGAATTGGTCAAATACCATTTCTTGATTTATCAATGATATTTATCCCAAAAGATGACGCAAGGCATCAGCAGATTTTAGTTGAACGATCAGAATATGCCATTTTCTTATATAATATTTATTTACCTAATCCTAGTACAATTCACTTTCGTACTATTTTTTCAAATATTAAATCTGTTAACATTGTTATTAATTAACTGATAAAATCTTTAATCAAATCAAATTCAATGATATATGAAAAATAGTACAAATGTGATATTGTACTGGGATAAGGTGCATAGATTATGAAAAAGGTATTTCCTTATCGTGCAACTAAAAGTTGCGCCATCTATCGGAATAAATATCAACTATTCTCGTTGATTTTTAATTATTCCAGAATTGGCCAAATACCTATTCTTGATTAATCAAAAAAAGCTAACCACGGACGAGTTTCGGGCTGTTGGCCCTCAACAGCGTGGTGCAAGCTGTACCTCAACGACCAAAAAACTGGTCATTCTGAAAAATCATGAAACGGGTAGTTAAGGCCAGAATTGTGCGAGACCGCGACACAATGTGAAAAAATAGTACAAATGTGATATTGTACTGGGATAAGGTGCATAAATTATGAAAAAGGCATCTCCTTATCGTACAACTGAAAGTTGCTGAGGTTTTGAAATTTACGAGTACACGATATGTATTTAATATATACTATTGAACATATATCATTGAGATGGCTTGCTCCATCTCAATGATATATGTTCAATAGTATATATTAAATACATATCGCATACTCGTAAATTTCAAAACAATTTATAAAAATCAATAAAATCACAAGAAATGGATTATGCGCAACTGTAGGGTTAAATAATTCCAATTGCCACACCTAGATAGCGCTGTGTTAAACTTTGTGTGTCATAAAAGTTATATTTTGTAAATGTAAATATTTAATTATTCTTTTTAAAATTATTTTATATTTTATTGTAAACAATATGTTATATTTCCTTTTTGTTAGAATACCATTTAACTAAAAATTGTATGCCTAAATAAGTCGAGAGACTTTTTGAAATAAAAACAACTTTAGTGGCTAACCGTGTCTGTGGTGATTAATGATCCTACAATGGTGAGCCGGAACGCTTCTGGTCAGTCCCAACTGTCCCCCCACCAGTGGTAAGGCTGCGGGATACTGCCAGAGGTAAGAAGAGCCACTTTGATAGTGGTTTCTTAATTCGTTGAGGTGGCTAAATAGGTCTTCTTTGGTCAGTCCTGACTGTCCCCCTACCAGTGGTAAGGCTGAGGGATACTGCCAAGGGAAAGGGTGCGCAAACCTTAAGTTTGTCGACATCATAATATTTCATAGTACCTCGATAGTGCCACAGACCGGTTAAAGTAGCCACAGTCCAGTTTGAAAATTAATTTTGCATAATTTCTTTTAAAGTAGCTTTTGTAATTTTAATATTGCATTTTGATCTTTGAAAAAGTAGCTTTGGTAATAGTTAAAAAATGCAAGTAAAACAGGAATCGGAGACAAATAAGGTCTCGATCAAAATACCGCCATTCTGGTCAGACAAACCAGAGATTTGGTTTTACCAAGTGGAAGCTCGGTTTGCCATTTCGGGAATCACCCAAGAGTCCACAAAATTTAACTATTTAGTATCCCAACTAGAGCCGCAAATTGTAGAAAATTTATGGGATATAATCCAAGATTCCCAGAACAATAACAAATACACAACGGCCAAAAATCGTCTCGTATCAATTTTTAAAGAGAGCGAAGAAAAAATCTTAAGGAAGCTACTAACTGGACTGGAATTAGGCGACCTAAAGTCTACTCAATTACTGAGGAAGATGAGAACCCTCAAAACCGATAAAGACATCTCGGAAAAAGTTCTCCAAACATTATGGATGGACAAATTACCTGAAATAATAAAAAAATATACTAGAAGTGAGCAAAGAAGGCCTGGACAAGCTTGCAGAGATGGCTGACAAGATTCAGAAAATGAATCCTCGACTACAAGTTTATGAAAGTAAGAACAAAGACCCAAAATTTGAGGAAATGACTGCTACAATTGCGTCACTGAAAGAGGAAATAGCAACTTTGAAGCTAGAGAATCGTACTAGGCAAAACAGGGGTTCCAATTCGCCTCGTCCAAGACAGCGATCACGATCTCGCTCAAGAAAGTACAACCCAAGTGGCAAATACTGCTATTTCCATTACAGGTTTGGAAACAAGTGCCGCCCAGATAAATGCACTTCGCCCTGTCAATGGAAGAAGCCATCGGGAAACTCCAGCGGGTAGGGGAATCTGCGATAGATACTACTGCCCAATGGACAAACGCTTGTCGCAAATCCAGATTATCCGTCACGGAAGCAAAAACGGGAATGCGATTTTTAATAGACAGTGGGGCAGATGTTTCCCTTATCCCATTCCAAGGCAACGGTACACCTACAGAGGACATCCAATTGTATGCTGCTAATGGAAGCCTCATTCCAACTTAAGGATTTCAGATATTGGAGGTCGACTTGGGACTACATAGAAATTTCAAATGGCGCTTCATCACAGAGAGAGTGTCCAAAGGTATTCTGGGAGCTGATTTCCTCAAAGGGCACAATTTATTAATTGATTTGAAAAACAGGTAACTTATTGATGGTTGCACTAACCTGGAAATTAGAGGCGCAGTAACCTCAATGAGTTGTGGCATCAGCACCCTAGACAAGAATTAAAAATTTTATAATATTCTTTCTTCGTTCCCGAATATAACCATTCCAAACCTGCTGAGTCCCAAAGTCCAGCACAATGTTAGGCACTTCATAACAACAAAAGGTCCTCCAGTTTTTGCAAGAGCAAGACCATTGAACAGCATGCTCTTGAAGATCGCTAAAAAGGAATTCCAATACATGCTGGACAACCACATAATTCGACCATCTAGATCGCCGTGGGCAAGCCCCCTACTCATGGTAAGGAAAAAAGAAGGCTCATGGAGACCCTGCGGTGATTATAGAAAACTCAACAGTGTGACCATTTCAGATAGGTATCCGATCCCCAAACTCGAAGACTTCAACCACATATTGAAGAAGACCCGTTACTACTCAAAAATAAACCTCTTAAAGGCTTATTACCAAATCCCAATCAATGAGAAAGATCGAGAGAAAACAGCTGTTATCACACCGTTTGGACTGTTCAAGTTCGAAGTGATGAGTTTTGGATTATGTAGCGCACCTGCAACATTTCAGAGGTTCATCAACGGATTTTATGGGGCCTGGATTTTATTTTCCCATATTTGGACGACATCCTTGTAGCTTCGAAATCCGAAGAAGAACACGAGAGTCATTTTGAAAGCAGTTTTTTCAAGACTGGATCAATATGGACTACGCATCAACCAAGCGAAGACCGTCCTAGACGTCAATAACATCGAATTCCTAGGATATTGGATCACTCCAGAAGGAATAAGACCTACAGAATCAAAAGTTCAAGACATAGTGGATTACAAAAAACTTAAACAGTGCAAGATCTAAGACGATTTTTAGGGATGCTAAATTTTTATCGTCGATTCTTGAAGAATGCAGCTAAAGATCAAGCTATCTTGAACGATTACTTGAAGGGCTCTAAGAAAAATGATAAGCGCCCTATCCCCTGGACGGAAGAAGCTGAACAGAAATTTATAAAGTGCAAAACAGAATTATCAAAAGCAGCACTATTGACATTCCCTGACCCCGAATGTCCTTTGGCTCTATTTACCGACGCTTCCGACAGAGCGATGGGTGCAGTCCTACAACATTTCATAGATGGAGCTTGGAAGCCCATAGCGTTCTTTTCAAAGAAATTGAGCGAAAGCCAGACCAAATATAGCACTTATGATCGCGAATTGCTAGCTATTTTTTCGGCAATCGAACATTTTAAATTTTTCTTGGAGGGTCGAGATTTTACCATTTTTACTGATCAGAAACCACTGATCTACGCCTTCCAACAAAACCTCGAAAAAGCTTCTCCCCGTCAAGTTAGACAGTTGCAATACATCTCCCAATTCACGACTTCAATTCAGCACGTCAGCGGCAAGGACAACATGGTGGCCGATACGTTGTCAAGAATATCTGAAATCATCCCAATTGATTACGACATCATTGCTGAGAAACAACAAGACGATACTGAATTATCGAATCTTCGGTCAAAAAACAAGTCGCTGATTTTTTAAAGAGCATCGCTTGCCTTCAAGAAAAACCCTTTGGTGCGATATCTCCACTAACAGAATAAGGGCATATATTCCAGAAGAATTCAGGATGAACGTCTTCACATCAATTCATGGACTGTCTCATCCAGGAATTAAGACTACGGTCAGAGAAGTGACCTCGCGTTATATATGGCTTAATTTCAACAAAGACATTAGTGATTGGACTAAGGGATGCATAAACTGCCAGAAGAGTAAAATAACTCGTCATACCAAAACTGAGTATGGTGAATTCGGGAAACCTGATGAGCGGTTTGGAACCGTCCACATCGACTTAATTGGACCTCTACCACCATCGGAAGGAAAAACCTATTGCCTGACCCTTATCGACCGTTTCACCAATTGGGTGGTAGTTCTGCCATTGGTAGACATAAAAGCAGATACCATAATCAAATACTTCTACAAGGAATGGATCAGCAGATACGGAACCCCATGCCATCTAATAAGTGATAGAGGCATGCAATTAATGTCTCAGAAACTTAAGGAATTTTCCAAAATGTGCGGAATCCAGTTGAAGCATACGACTTCATACCACCCCCAGAGCAATGGCAAAATTGAAAGGTTCCATCGAACTTTGAAAACCGCAATAATTTCTCACAACTACATCAGGTGGACCGAGAGGCTCCCTTCAGTACTCTTATGATTAAGATCCTCAATCTATGGTTCTTCTGATTTTTCCATAGCACAAATGGTATTTGGCAAGACCATAAGACTTCCAGGAGAATTTTTCCAGGACTCTCAACAAACGAGAGATAGAGATGATTTAATCAAAAACTTGCAAAAAGACATGTCTTCCCTCCAACCCATGAAATCAAGGATCAACCGGAATCCTAATGTTTTCATTCATAAGGACCTGCAAAGTTGCTCTCACGTATTTATTAGAAAGGACAGGGTTAAAAAACCTCTCGAACCGGCTTATGAAGGCCCATTTAAGGTTTTGAAGAGGACTGTGAAATATTTTACAGTAATGGTTAAGGGAAAAGAAGACAATGTTTCCCTCGACCGTTTGAAACCAGCTTATCTACTGAAGGAGTCATACCCTGAAGATGATGACCGGGGCCAGCAACCAGGGATCCAGCAGTACCTGCAACCATCCAAGGCCCGTACCCAGAAAGTCCATTTTGAGGAACCCCAAAGGACTCGTAGTGGTAGAGTGATTCATCCTCCCCAAAGATTTTTAACATAACGTGACCTCGGTCACTGGAGGGGGAGTGAATGTAGGGTTAAATAATTCCGATTTCCACACCTAAATGGCGCTGTGTTAAACTTTGTGTGTTATAAAAGTTACATTTTTTAAATGTAAATATTTAATTATTCTTTTTAAAATTATTTTATATTTTATTGTAAACAATATGTTCTTTTTTGTTAGAATACCATTTAACTAAAAATTATATGCCTAAATAAGTCGAGAGACTTTTTGAAAAAAAAAAAAACTTTAGTGGCTAACCGTGTCTGTGGTGATTAATGATCCTACACAACTATATACAATACCCTAATCAAGTATATTTAATAATCAATAGGAAAAAATTGTAATACGATTGCTGATAAACATAAATTTAGAGGCCATATTAGTGTCTTTAAATTTTCAAATCAAGATTCACAAAACCAAAGTTATAAATTTATAACTCTGATTGACCAAAACTATAAAACTACTTATATTTAATAATCATGATCTTTTAATTAATAAAATAAGCCGAAAATCAAATTACCTGAGTTCACATTCATCAAATGAATATTTGAAATTATTATATATAGATATCGATTAAAATATATCAGGCCTCCAGGGAAAAGTATCTTTTCAAAACATTTTTATTCTCTAGCTTTCGAGCACGAACGTCCTTCTACAGGAGAAAACCTGGTATAATAATTCGCCAATAGAACACGAGTCAAATATAATCAGATACTATTTTACATAATTTTATAAAATATTCTGTAGTTATAAAAAAAATCGTATTAACTATTATACAAATGGAGACAAAATATTTTAAAATATATATCTAAAAAGAAGACAAATAAATAAATATAGGCCTCTAGGGCGTAACTAAGGAAGCAAGGAATACATATTAAGCTGTTAGACAATTTAAAATTCTTTATTGACGCTAAGTCAATGGTAAAAAGGTAAAGGAAAATATAAACAAATATTTTCTTGTAGCTATAATCTTTAATTCAAATTGTGCTTTATTATAAGCAAAAATGATATTTGATATAAAATATTGTGTAACAAAGTATTTTTTTTATTAGCAGAGTATTATTTTTTATGTTTATATTTTGCTACTCTGTAAACTTCCCTCTTTGCTTATCTTTTGTTTATCATTTATAGTTTGTTCTTGCCTGAAATAAATTGTTGTCTCATCCCGAAGTTGGTCTTCCCTAATTTTCCACGTGGCATTTTTGGTGGAGATGCTGGGTAAATTAGGGAAGACAAACTGAAGATCGCCGAAAAGACCTAGAGGCAATGGGTGCTGTGATCTTTATTTTCGGAGACGGGTTCCAGGATTCCACCGACGTGTCAAAGCCAAGACTTCCCTCCAAGATGACGATGTCCCTATAGACGATACGACGACAAAGCCGCTCTTCACGCCGCAAGAAAAAGGACGCAAAGGTGCTAGGGACAAAGTTCCAAGACTTCGATGGAATCCTTGGCAGAAGCACGTCAAATCCATGTCACTAACTACAATAATGCAAGCTGTGGGTCACAGCTCCCATAGGGAAGAAGCTATGTAACAAAGTATTTTTTTTATTAGCAGAGTATTATTTTTTATGTTTATATTTTGCTACTCTGTAAACTTCCCTCTTTGCTTATCTTTTGTTTATCATTCATAGTTTGTTCTTGCCTGAAATAAATTGTTGTCTCATCCCGAAGTTGGTCTTCCCTAATTTTCCACGTGACAATATTTTTACAGTTTTCCTCAGTGAGGGATGCTTCACCATCTTTAGAGTCTTCTTCCAGACAGGGAGAGGGTCTACTTAAACCCCTCTAAATCATCAAGAAAAAAAAAAATATTTAAAGAGGCACGTCTTAACAAACGCCAGAATGGCCAGGGCGTCGTTATCCAGGCCTCGCCCGAAGACCCAGCCATTCAAATTAGAGAGCCACGATGTTGCTTACCTAGAACATCTTGCGAAAGTTCTCCTCGGCCGAACGCTGGCAAAAGGTGCCTAAGGACGCAGCGTCCACGAGGGCGCAGCAAGTTGGTAGCGAGGGAAGCAGCTGATTCTGTGAAGTTCCCAACGCAGGCGCTGACCCATCGTGCTGCAACCAGCAGGTGGGGTGACCGATGAGATAGCATCTACCGAAGATGGAGGGGTGCAGGATCTGGAGCAGATTTAGCAAGCAATTATCCGACGCAAATATCTAAGTGACAGCCTCCCATTATTAAGCTGTAGTTATCATTAGAAGATGTCTATCTGGTTCCCACTGTTGCTATTCATAGGCATTTCAATATTTGGATGATTTGGGGGGAGCTCAGGGAATAGTATATTATAAATTTCAGGAATGTCTATTCTTCTGTTGTTGTTGTTGCTTATTCCTTAAGTCGTTTAAGCGATCTCCATTAGGTTCCATTGTCTCAGCTTTTATATTATAGTCCTGGAGTCTTTTTTGGAGGATTTGATACAATTCAATAGAGGTTCAGGACTGGCTGGTTGGAAATCAGATTTGGGGCATTTCTGGAATGCTTTGATTTCTCCATTAAATTTGAGCATTATAAGATGTTCTGTTCGTAATCTTGAAATCGCCGTTTGTTCTTCCCTAGTAAGGGTGTGTAAAGAAGATTCGTTAGGAATGGGGGTGTACCAGGGGTGGTTTAGGGTGGATTTCCAGAGATAAATTATTTTTGTTTGTGGATGGAAGAAATTTCAGAATAGGTGAGTTGGGAGTTTTCAGGCTGGCCCTTACAGCCTTCTTCAGCCAACTGGTCAGCCATCTCGTTGCCATCTATGTTAACGTGAGATGAGATCCATTGGAACGTGATCTGGTTTTCCTGCGAGATATTTTTTTATGATTTTGATTATTTTTGTCGTTGTTTTGTCTTTGGCAGAATCCATATCTTTTATGTGTTGTTAAGCACTGAGGCTGTCAGAGACAATCCAGATGTTTTTGTTGGAGATTTTACATTCTGTTAGGCCTTTTTCAATTGCTAGTAATTCTGATCGAAAATTAGAGCAGTTATTGGGGTTCCTGAATTTAATTTTTTTCTTTTCTGAATCATTGACGATGAAGACTCGGCTTGCGCAGGATCCATCATCAAATCTGCTTCCATCTGTATAAATTTTGATGATATTAGGAGGGACTGTGCTCATAATTTGGAGACTAAGCTATAAGAGAAAATGTGGGTTTTCTTGGTTTTTGGTTATTGGTTGACCTTTGTAATTGAGGTTGGGTTGGATTTTGTTTCTGAGTCTATTCTTCTGTTAATAATATTGTGCTTTCTTGATATTATGAATTCTATGATGAGTCTCTGTTGTTTATTAGGGATGTTGGAGTAATGGGTCATTGGTTCTGATAGTGCGGAGGAATGACCTGTTTCTCTTTTATGATGATATACTAGAGATCTATTGCCCTGGTTTTCGATATTTCGTTGATGTTCTGATATTCTTATATTTAAATTTTTGCTAGTTTCGCCTACCTATTTGGTTTTGCATTCTTGCATTCTATGAAGTATATGGCATTCTTAATATTGAGGTAGGATAATTAAGGCAATTGGTTTTTGTTTTAGTGTTTTTTAGTAGCGAACTTAAACTGGGTGAGTTGCAGAAGAAGGTTTTAATGCAGAATTATTTTTAGATGACGAGCTATTGATATGGATACAGGTGAGTAGGGAATGCTGCAAATATATTTGTGAACTGGGGGATTTTGTGTTTCAATAAAGGATATTGACAAGTTTTTAGATGTTTAAGATATTCTGGGTCTCTTCTGTTTTAAAGGTTTGAAGTAAGCAGTGGCTATGGACACGTTTAGTAAGGGTCTTTACTGTATTGATTTTATGGCTGAGAGGGCAGTAGGAGGAAAAACGAATATAGTCGGGGTTGAAGGAAGGCTTATAATAAACAGTTGTTTGGAATTGATTTTGTATACGCATGATTTTTATATCTAAAAAATGCGGACCATTGTTTGTTTCTTTTTCGTAGGCGAAATTCAGGTCGGAATGGTAACTGTTGAGTTTTTCAAGAATTTTATTGGTTTGATTTTCGGAACAGATACAAAAAAATGTCATCGATATGTCGACGCCAAAAATTATATCTGACGAAATTAGTAAGGTTATCCAACTGTCAATGCGTCGCATGACAATTTCTGCTACTGAGGTTGAAAGAGAGCTCCCCATGGGAGAACCTTTTATCTGTTCGTAAGTTTTGTAATCGTATGTTATGATATTTGTTTCGAGGCATAGGGCTATAAGTTTAGATATTTTCTTGACAATGATCTAATCAAATTGATTTTCTCTCAAGAACTCTTCAGTGCTGTTCAGTACCAGTTGGTGTGGGAGACTGGGGTACAGGGATTCAACATCAAACGAGACCATGATCTTGCCTGGTGGGACTTGGAACTTGAGTAGTTTTTCTATGAATATGGAGATGTTGAAAATGAAGTAGAGGAAGCTTTGTTGTTTTATTATGGGCTTAAGAAATGCAAATATGAATTTCGAATTTATTATTTTTTTCATTTTTTTAAGTCTTTAATTAGTCGGTTTTCATGTGGGTTGCATGGGGAAGGGTCACGGGTTCACTTAGGAGGTTGGTCACGTGGTGTCTGATGATGTTTTTCTCTTGGTTGTTAAGCCTTGACACGGCGGCCTCGACTCCACTTACTATTTTGATAGGGTCCGGGTTTCGCATATATATGAATTTCATGCCTTCAGAAAATAAGGTTATTTCTTCTGGAGTTATGGAACCATGAATTAAAAAGTGAGGATGATATCAAATAGAAGCTTAAAACTATCTTCTTTTCACTTTCTTTAATGTGAAAAATAATTTAAAAGTAAAAATAAAAAAGGTCTGGTGTTGGTATTAAAATCAAAGAAGCCATGTCTTGACCACGAGCACAGCCTGAGGTACAGCCTGCACCACGCTGACGAGGGCCAACAGCGCGAAACGCGTTCGTGGTTGGCTTTTCTGGATTTATCAAGAAAATGGGTTGGCCAAATATCAGGGAACAGGCTAAATCAACGTTTAGTTGATTTCTATTCCACTAGATGGCGCTTTGCTATCTAAAAAGCACATGTGCTCGTGGTCAGGATATGCCTTCTTTGATTTCGATACTTTCATTAATTAAAACAAAGCAATAACGCGCCATCTTTACATATTTAAAAGCACGAATGTTTCTTTTATACATAACACAAACTTTCTTTAATGTGAAGGGATTTGTACTTTATAAAATAGTGCCCGAGAGTCAGGACAATAACATTAGTACACAAAATGAAAGAAAAATTCTCCTTCTCAAATAAACAAAACATTTTCTGGGTCAACCTTTTGTGCTGAATAACGTGGTATCAATTTTTCATTTCGATTAGCTCAATTTCTCAAGTTATGGATATAGTGCCTTTTACCCATGATATTCATCTATTGGAGGAAAAGTTATGACATTAAACTTATTACTATATAAATAAATGCGCCAAAGATGTGCAAATGAAGAAACAATATTGTACATATATGCATGTTTATATATTTTACTTCAATAACTGCCCTTAGATATATATATTTATCAAACTACTTACTCTATATCCATATAAATATTCATTTATAAAAGTATAATTTCTTTCCTATTCTTTTTTCAAAATTATCAGGAGAATTGTTTTTATATATAAGATGGAAGGTCTTAACAAAAAGGTGTGTATGCGAAAAAACATTTTATTTGGTTTAATAAACATCATTTATAAATATGCAGTAATATTTAGGAAGTAATAAAAAAATTATATTCATGGATTTAAAGATTTTTTTCTGTGAAGTCTATTATATTTTGCTTGTCACCACGCATCAGATTCCAACAATAATCCGTCACCATATGTTGATTCCACAGACCATTGTATCGTTGATCAATGATTTTAATATCTTGGTGGAAGCGTTCACCTTGTATTTCGCTCTCTGCACCGAGATATTCAGGGAAAAAGTTTAAATGTGAATCCATAAAATGAAATTTCAGATTCGTTATACACTCGAGCTTATGGAATTTGGAAATAAGATTTTCGATGATTCTCGCATAATTCGGTGACTTATTATTGCCTAAAAGGTGTTTGACAACGTCGATGAGTGCAAGCACAGCATTTTTATCATCTTCTTCCAATGTTGCAATAAACTCTTCGTCATTTATTAGTTTACGAATTTGAGGTCCAATGAAAATACCTTCCATTATCTTAGAACAACTAAATCTTCGGAAATTTAGCCATTAAATATTTGACAGCATCACTTTCTTTATTTAAAGCCTTTACAAAATTTTTCTTCAACCCTAATTTGATATGTAAAGGGGGAAGAAGCATTTTTAGTTTATGGAGAAGCATTCATTTTCAACGTTTTGCTCACCTAGGCGAAACATACTTCTTTAAGGCCACATTTTTTGTATATAATGATTCTTTCTGTGTCTGCGGTCCCACTTGCATAAAAAGCAAGGATACTTTGTGTTTTTCCTTTCTGCAAGCCCTGTAAAATTCCTATTGCTCCCTATTACGATAGACAGAGATTTTGGTTCGTGGTAACAAGAGGTTCCTCTGCTTTAATCTTGATCCAAGGTTTTCTGCTGCTTTTTTGATAGCCTTAGATCCCTAACTAGATCATTTAATGATGCCTGATCAAATAAATGTGGAATGCCACTTTCATTTGAAATAAATTCAGGGTCTTCTAAAATCTGCAAATGCTGTGTGCTGATCATCTTTTTTGATATAGGATTCTTAATCCGTTTTAGGAAACGGTATGGGATTCTCGAGGTCGTGAGGAATAGGTTGCCTAGCTTATGGTATATCAGGATAAAAGTTAGTTTGCTTCTTTTTGCTATTAAGGCGTGTGATTTTGCAGACACAGAAATAACAATCGTCATGGTGATTTTTGGGTTCTCGCTAAACCATTGGTACACCAAAGGGCATACCTTTTAATTTCCCCGATTTCCATTGCAAAGGCCCTTGATAGCACGTTCCGCACAAATTATGGAGAAACCACCACTTGTCTTGATCACCTAAGGCCACTCCAAAATATTCTTTATAGCATTCTTTTTCTTTGGGGTGATAAGTTTCCTCTGTTTGGGAATTGTAAATTTTCCACAAATGTAGCAGAACATTTCTGGATTAGCTTTACATTTACACGGCATTATTTATATATTTAAAAATATTTATTAAAATAAATGCATTGTTGAAGATTTTCTTGATATAAAATTGCAATGGTATGCATTTAATCTAAATGATGATTAAATTTTATGCTTACAAAGTCAATATCTTCAAAATATTTTGATGACAGCGATGACATCAGCTTCTTTATAAAATCAATTATTTTTAAAATATTGAGCTAATTTTGAAAAATGAAGGTTATATTCATGATCTACGGATTGGAATTTCTTAGAAACAACTTTCAAATATTGAGAAGGAAAAAGTGTGTGTACTAGTGTAATCAACATTACTAACTTGTATTGTGACGTATAAAGAAGGCTGTCCGAACCATGTTAAATGATATCAGAAAAATTGACTTTTGCATATCACACGCTCACATAAGGCCGTCCCTCACTGTTCAACTCTATTTAGCTGAAAAGGGAATAGCTTTACCCATTTACTACACTATCCGGGAGCAATCCCCCGACATCTTCTTTCTTTACCATTAAAATGAAAGGCGTATTCAAAGAACGCCGATTAGGCTCTATAACTGAAAGTAAAATGAGAATAATATTTTGAGAAGCCTCGAAGAAGAGGAACTTTATGTGTTTTTATTTTTAGAAAATATTAGAACAGGTTTATAGATAGTAAGAGGTATATATTTTGAGAAATTTTAAAAAGACTTTTCAACTTACATATTTTTGTCAAAACATAATACATATGTGAAATTGTGTGCACTGCGATAAGGTGCATAAATTAAAGAAAAAAAAGCATCTCCTTACTTCCAGTTGCAACATAAGGAGATGCCTTTTTTATTTAAATATTTAGCATTCTTTGACATTTTTTATCACACTTTGTATATAACAAGCTACTTCGCTCGTTTTTTAATTCGTCATAAACACGATAGTATTGAAAAATATATATATTTTTACTCTCTTTTTAATTATTAAGAATAAATATTAAGACTGGAATCTCTCAAATATTTACAAGATGTATCACTAAATAAATCTGACAATTAAAACTCTCAATTTTCTGTGCCCAGGCAACGAATGCAGACTCCAGGCCTACGAGAAAAGCTATCATGAACTACCTGACGAGGTAAAACTTGAAATTTACATCTTACATGACACTAATAATTAAAACAATACTAAAATAACTTCAAAACGGTAATGCTTTACTATAATTTATTTATTTATTTGACATATCGGACGCGATATCCCAGCTTGGGATACTTGACCCTAAACATATTTTAGCAGCTTATATACAATTCAATAAACAAGACTAAAACAAAATTAAAACTAAAAGGTTGGTTTTCTCAAACAGAAAAGAAAATTTAAAATGAATTTTTAAAAATTATTGAATTTTACATGAGTGCCTTTGTTATATACAAATTCGCACATTTCTTCGATGGGATAAAATTATTACTTCTGTAGCGATGAAAGATTGGAATATCAAGAACCTTTTGAAAATTATATTCAACGATTCAAACAATACATCTTTGTGAATGAAATCGAAGGTAAGAAGATTGTTCCCTTTTTTATTATGTCTGTTGGAACGAATACTTATAGTATTCTAAAAGAATTGATCGCACCTAGAGATATTTGTGCATTAGAATTCGAAGAAATTGTGAGTGTTTTAATTGCTCATTTTACACCGAAGCTAAATATCATTTTTGAAAGATATGAATTCAGCCAATTGTTTCAGGAACATGGCGAAAAAATAGAAGACTATGTCCTTAAATTAAAAAAACAGGCTAATAGGTGTAACTTTGGCTTAAATTTTGAAGAACAACTAAGGGATAAGTTCGTTTCAGGAGTTTCTAGTCAAGTTATTTTGAAAAGATTACTGCAAGAGCCTGAGCTCACATTTAATATGGCAGTAAATATGGCTACCACAATAGAAACGGTAGATTGTAATGTGCTGAAAATGAAGTCTTATGCTGAAACTAAAGAAATAAACAAATTACATTCTAAGTGCAAACATTGTGGAAAGATGATTCATCATTCGGACAAATGTTTTTTTAAAAATATTTTCTGCTATTCTTGTGAACAATTGGGACATATATCGACTGTATGTCATTCAAAGTCTAAGAATAGATATTTTCAACCAATAAATAATGTTGAGTCCATCAATAATATAGAATATCTGACTAATAAATTTGAGAGTATTTTGTACGTCTTCGACATGAAATTCTTAGCAGAAATTGACACTGGTGCGGCTTTAAAAACTATGTCAAAAGATCTATTTTTAAAATATTTTGAATATATTAAATTGTTTCCGTCTAAATGTTATTTAAATGATTATCGAGGAAAGTGCATTTCCTCTCTTGGAGAATGTAAAGTAGAAGTAAGATTTAAAAATAAAATAGGCCATTTAAACTTAAGAGTAATAGATATTAAAAATAATAAATTTCTCATAGGAAAAGACTGGATAGTATTTTTTGATATGGTACAAATTAATGTGTTTACTCTAGTCTTAGTCAAAACCCAATAAATAAATATATACACAATATAATTATTTTTATAAGTCTGCGTAACTCTAAAGCCATTTACATAAAAATGTATTGAGTCTTGGGGCAAAATATATGCTTTTCTCGTTGACTTGACCAAAGGATTTGATACGATCTCTAACTCTCTACAATGTAAAAAATTACTGAAAATGGGATTAAGTCCAAAATTTTTAACAATTTTAAAAAGCTATTATGAAGAGGCAAAAGTTTCAATTATATGGCAAGGTCAATATTCAAATCACTTAAAAATTAACGCAGGTGTACAGCAAGGTAACCCCCTTTCCCCCTTGTTAATTATACTATACACCGCCGATTTAGCAGATCTCTACAATGTCTTTACTCCCGGGATTTTATCTACCAAATTACGGATACCTTCACTGTCTCATGTATGCGGATGATATAGTAATTAGAGGAGAATCAAAAATTAATTTGCAGAGCAAGATCAATCTACTAAAGTCCTATCTGAAGGATAACCTACTGGTTCTGAATCAGATTAAGTCGAAAATAATGGTATTCCGAAATGGGGAAAGACTTTCTAGAAACGAAATCTGGTTCTTTGGCAATAATCCATTGACTGTCACATCGAGAATGATATATTTAGGATTCCCATTTACCAGCACAAACAACACTAAATGCGCAGCAATATATTATAAATCGAGAGAGAGAAAGCTAATACTGCAATGATTGAAATTATTAAAATGAAAAAGAAGCAAATGATCAATTCACTGAATATCGCATTCAAATTATTTGATGCGATAATTAAATTAATATTAATGTATGCTGCGCCGATTTGGGCAGCTGGAAATGCAAATATTATAGACCAATTACAAAATATTTTTATTAAAAGTCTTCTCAATTTACCAAGATATACCCCTGGCTATATTGTTAGACTGGAAACGGGTAGAATATCACTTACACTAAACGCCACTAAATTAACCATGAAATACCTTTTAGGATTACAAAGAATGGGTAACCATAGGTTTCCCATGATATGCTGAAATAGGTTAAGAGAAATATCCATAAATACAGGAAAACCTATTGGACTCTACAGGACTATTTTAGCAATTTATCACCAATGCGGCCTTGCCTGGTCAAACAATGCTATCGACTATGAGACCATTCAAAACGAATTACCAGGGATTTTTCGTACAAAAACTGAACAATTGATTTAACAGAACTTAGCAAAAATGGATCATACAAGATTATATTCTAATTATAAATTATTATATAAGTATTTAATACCTGAACAATATTTATCCTGGAACCTATCATTAGACATAAAAAAGGTTACATTACCCAAACAAGAATCACTTCGACTTTACTAAGAGAAAGTCACATTCAAATAATTAAAAAGAAATATGTAATTTGTAAATTCTGCAAAACTGAAAGCATAGAATAAATGACCCACTACATCTCTGAATGCACTATTGTTAACGAGGAACGGAATAAGATCTTAAAGAAGATTATCCAAGTCTACGTGAACCCAGTTCAGCTAATCAGAATAATGTCCGAGGAAAAATATATAGCGATAGAATCGTTTAATTTTCATAAAGCGTTAGAGAACAAGGTAATCTCTAAGAACTAAAAGTACAGAACAATTTCCATCCATAGTTAATTTGTATAGTTATGTTGAATACTTTGATTTCCCTTCCATTTTCCCTTCTCTCCTTTGTTTGTTTTTCCCTCTTTCTCCATGAAAATGATGTATGGCGAGTCCTTACAGGACGGAAATTTCCTAATAAAGCATTTGTTGTTGTTGTTGTTGAGTCTTGGTTTTATTTTCCACAGAAACAGCTAGGATCATCCGTTATAATGGTCAACAAAAATATATTTTGATTTTTTTGCCGGCAGAGAGTACCATCTATTTTAGAGGTTTTTCAGTGTGCTGACTCAAATCTGAAAATCATTTCTTCCTATAATTTACGGTTTTCAAGGCACAGTGTTTTCAACTTTCGTATTTCCTTCGTCCTAGTTTCAGTGGTACAGGATACAACTCTCTTTGAAATATAAAACTCAACCACGATGGTGAAGACGATGAGGCACCAGTAGCGGCAAGTCTCAGAAGTTTCGCCAATTTATCTACCGAACCGCTTCTTATAACTCTAATTCTGTATTAGACGATTCTGCTTATATGAACATTTATATAAGCATATATACAAACTTTCGGGCTTAAATACTTTCATTTCTTATTTTTATTTATCTTCATTCAACAGACACTATTGCTTTCAGTTATTCAATAATCATATAAGCTTGAGATAACTGCATTTTTAATTCCCTCGGTTCGACAATAATGACCTCAACTATCAGAAGAACTTGCACCAACTATCCCAATATATTTTGTTACATATGTGGCGACTATACAAAGCAAGATTTCATTAAGCCCATATCCAACTTGATGAAAAATGCTTACTAGCTTACTTTGGAATTAAACTAGAAGACCAATATAAAACATTGACTCCAAATTGTGCTCCTGGAACATGTATTGAATAATTTTTGCAAGTGAACGAATGGTAAGAGAAGAAGCCTAAAGTTCAGAATGTCAATCGTCTGAAAAGTACCAAGCGACCACACAAACGATTGGTATTTATTCTCTCTCTCCATTGTTAGTATCAAATGAAATAATCGCCACACAAGTGAACTTATCCAAATCTTGTCTAATTCTCACTCAGAAGATGTACTATATTAACTTCTCATGGTCTTCCACAGATCTTTGGAGAAGATGCTGCTGTTACAAAAGAAACTAAATGATCTGATTATGTGAACTGCAAATAATGAGATTATCAATGCATTTATAAAATAATAACGAGTACGACCCTACGATGTTTTGAAAAGAAGATATTGTACAGAAGGTTTCACATACAGAAATTGCATTCAAAACATTTATTGTGAAAGGTTGTCGTAATGCTTTGGGAAAGAAGGAGGAATGCTTTTCAGAGTTTGACTAAGTATAATTATGGCCTACCAGGATACCGGTTTATCGTCCCTCAGTATTGCTGCTTGTTTCTTAGAGGTCTCATTACTGTTAGCAGAACATAGAATCAATGAGCTCAAGACGTTCACACGGAACGGAGTACAGGATCTCAGCGGCCCGCTATCACTAACAGCCTAGAAAACCGATATGCTTCCTGCCTGGCCTTAATAGATCGTAAAGCCAAGTAAAGAGCCCCGATTCAAGAAATGAGGTCATTTCTAAGTCAAAAGTCTCTGTACGAACAGTTCGACGACGCTTGCAACAGCATGGATTATAATCTCGGGGACCATAGCTTTAGCTACCCTCGACGCTACATCACAGACTTGAGCGCCTTTAACGGTGTGATTGACCACGAAACTGGCCGCAGGAATGGCGTAAATCTGTTGTTCCAGACGAATCTAGGTTCTACTTGCAGAATCATAATGGCCGCATCCGTGTTTGATTCCCTCTAAGAGAAGACCCGTTACTGGCCCATCACCTGGAGTGATGGCATGAGGTGCAATTGGATACATGTCTCGGTTCTCTCTGTTTCGAATTCCCGGGCATTTTAAACAATCCTTGTTTGATGTGTAAAGGCCCGTGGCAGTATCCTTAATTAAAGACCTAGTAAACTCGAGATTTCAGCACGACAGCATATTGCCGGTATGTAGGTCCTTCCTACATACAGAATATGTTCGTCTGCTGCCGTGGATAGTACGCTCTCTTGATCTTTTATCAATAGAAAACGTCTGGTCAATGGTTGCCGAGCGACTGACTCACAAGCCAATGATTACTATGGATGAACTATGGCACTGTGTTGAAGCTGCATGGGAAGTTGTACCTGCACATCTCATCTAATCTCTGTTTGACTTGATGCCCATTCGTATAAGTGTTATTATTGCTGACATAGGTGGTTTATCTGGGTACTGATTACTCAAGATCCAAACCTCGTACAACAATATTTGCGTCGAATTTTTCATACTCTTTAACTTTATCCGTTTCGTAGCAAGAATTTTGTTTTACTTCCTCACATACAGCTGAGCATTTAAAAGATTTGGTTATATTCCATAGCGAGCTTCTGCTGGAGTAGTCTCGCTTTCAGTGTTCTGATCTTCTCCATGAGTTTTCTATTAAGCCTTTATGCTTTCCCGTTTTGTTGAAGTGAATTTTGTGGTATAAGATCCATCATTATTACTTTCATATACGCCAGTATTCAAGGTCTTGGCTTGTATACTCACCACCAGTATCAAGTCTTAGTTTTGAAAACTTTAAAGTTTAACAGTATTTCAAATCCGATCACGATATATTGTTTTACCTCATATTTGTATTGCAATAAATACATATGTCAAAATTATTTGTATAATCATCTGAAAAGTGAGGACACATTTTTAAATTCCATCTTTCATGTTGTAATGGTCCGCACAGACCTAAGAGCATGATTCAAGCGGTCTTACGCCTTCTATCTTTGGTAGCTTACACCGGACCAATATTTACCATTGAAACCTTTTTTCGAACTAGTGTCTTACAAATTAGATATGAAACCGACAGAGATTCATTGCGCCCGGACACCCAGTAACTAATGGGGTGACGGATAGGAATGTCCAAACTCTGAAAAATGAACTTGAATCTGTGATAAAGGTACCAATTTACCAGAACATATAAATGATGCTCTCTCTTTGTTGCACCGTTATAATATTTTTCGAAATGGATTTGTTCGAATATATGAATAGTGCTCAATTAATGCGCTCAAGAATAGGCACGATATTTGCGAAACATACTATAAACTATATCATATTGCATAATTTTACATTTTAATATTTTAAAAGTTCCGGTATTTACATGGAAAAAAACTCTTTTATATATATATTATAATAATTTATAAATGTTCACTCTCTCTCTTTTAAAAGTACTATATAATATCCACCCTAATATAGGGGTAAATATGTAAATATAAAGAGGGAGATATGTAAAGAGGTGAAGTTACTGAACTCTGTGGTTATGTTTTAGGTCAAGGCCATTGCAGCTGAATGCACGGAGAACAGCGACACCTGGGAGAAAATGAAAGAATTTGTCTGCAACGGAGGCGATAAGGCTGTTAAGGTCACAAAACCTTTAAACCTATTTATTCGAAATATTTTATTGCTCTAGATTTCTTATAAAATAATAGTCACTCTTTTTCACCTTACTACTAACTTATTAAATAGAAGACAATATTTTGCAATATATTGGCAAAAAAAACGAGTTTATCATTATTTATATTATTTTTAATCCTTATGTATATATCAATTATTAAAATATTGAGAATTATAATATAACAATTTTATTTGTAAGTGTTACTTGAAATGTATGTTACTTGGGAATCTAGTTAAGGTGATTTAATTGTTCATCGGCTAGCAGCTCCACTCTACCTCACAGTAACTTACATTAACCTTCTTTAGTAATCAAACCTGTTTCGTTTATTAGCATTATTTTACTCGAGAAATACATGTGCTTTTTAAACCTTCTCACAAAATAAATACGAGATAACTACTCGAGATAAATACTCGTAGATGCTCGAAGAGCCAATATATTTAATGTATTAAATATTATATAAATATTTTATTCATTTGACACTATTTGTGAAGATAATATGTGTATGTAGATCAAATGAATTCAACATAACATAAGCTATATATGCTCTATCGAGAAAAAAGTTAACATGTATTTATATATGCAGATTCCTCACATATCGATACTATATATAGCGTTATTTTCTCTCTCAGTATGTTGTACCCGTCGAAGGGCGTGGAGCCCGAAAGCTTGTAGCCCATGCATTTTAATAAAAAAAAAATTTTCTCTTCGTTTTATAGCTATTTACAATTCAATAAGCAACTAAGCAACTCCTCGACATCCGTAAAATTTATATTCCATGGTATTTTTATAAGAATATTGTAAGGTTATACATTTTATTGTATTCATATGTAATTCTACTGTCCTAAAAGCTTATGTTCATAGTTTATTTTAATACCATATCTAAAATTCCACCCTTCAATGTAGCATATATAAGCAAAATCTTCCAATACAGTATTAGAGCTCTAAAAAGCGGTCTGGTGGATTAAATTAGCGAAACCGCTTGGAGGGTTCACCACTGATGAATCAAGCCCTCCCAATATTTTCATCGCAATAAGGAGTGTAGAAGTATGTTTTATGGGAAAAGAAACATTCGTGTATTATTGCCTTCATTTCTTATATTATTTTCAAAACGACACCTAGTTCTAAATAATTTTAACATTGCCACGTGGAAAATGAGGAAAGACAAACTTCAGGATGACAAAGCAGATTATTTAAGGCAAGAACAAACTATGAATGAAAAACAAAAGATAAGCAATGAGGGAAGTTTACAGAGTAGAAAATATAAACATAAAAATGATACCAAGAATCATGAAAATTTCTCTTATTGAATTGTAAATAGCTATAAAACGAAGATAATTTTTTTTTATTAAAATGCATGGGCTACAAGCTTTCGGGCTTCACGCCCTTCGACGGGTACAACATACTGAGAGAGAAAATAACGCTATATATAGTATCGATATGTGAGGAATCTGCATACATAACCATATATGAGTTAACAATATCAGATTAAGTTATGGAAATAAGGCTTTTTATAGAAATATTTGACGAAAGTAGGATGTGATGCTAATTAAAAATTAAAAAATTAAAAAATTATGACAGATTTAACATAACACAACTAAGACTATTGCAATTTATAGGAGAACATATGATAATCTCTGGATGTCAATCAACTTAAACCAATGTGATGTTATATTAAAAAACCAACAACAGTGAGGAACTATGGCATGGCCCGCCATCAGCGCGATCATCGGACAAAGGAAAAATTATATAGGTGTAGGTGTCTGGGTGGGGGGGTGGTTTGTTTGCGGTGGGATTAACAGTAAGATCAGTGAAAAGAAGTGAACGGCCTATAGGTTATTACATATATCTAAATACTGCGATGGTATGTCGATGTGTCTGTTAATGCTATGGTTATTGATGGATAAAATAGCTTCAATGATCAACCTTTGGTACTTGGTATTGACATTAGAGTACAGGGTGGTAGGGGAGGAAAGGTTGAATGAATGGCCGGTGGTGTTAATATGGTTGAAAATAAGCGATCTGTTGTCTCTGTTGGCAATGCATCTACCGTGTTCGGTCATCCTGATGGCCACGGACCTACCAGTCTCGCCTATGTAAGATGCACTGCAATCGTTACAAGAGACTGAGTAGACCGAGCCACCAGAGGACCGAGCAACGGTAGATCTAGGTAATCTGGTGATAGGGTGTCTGAGGATGGCGCCGATACTATTGCTATTAGTAAAATGGGTGTTAATCCCGTGCGTTCTGAGGATGCGGGAGATGGCGACTGATTGGGTGGAGAAGGGAAGTAAACAACTGTTTCTGGTAATTGCAGGAGGTCTAACGGAAGAAGGGTCAAATTTATACTTATGTATGAAATGGGGGGGGGTATTGGGACCGGGCCAACTGTTTAATGATTAGGGAAAATTCAATGGTTCTAAACAGTGGAAGGGAGCAGTGGGTGAACAATCTCTTGGTAAGAGTACGGACAGTATTTATTTTATGCGATAGGGGACATGAAGATTTGAAGTCTGTGTAGAATGTGGGATTGTTAACCTTGTGGTATACGGTAGTGTGGTAATGAGAGGTAGTACGTATGACCAGTATATCAAGATACGGCAATACGGACCTGTCTTCCAATTCTAAGGTGAATGAGATCTCGGGATGATAGGAGTTTAGAGAATCTAAAATACTAATTTCTTGTCCGGTATCACATATGCAGAAGATATCATCAATATATCTCCGCCACATGTGAATGCCCGGTGCAATTTGCTGTTGGACCCAGTGGTCTATGTTGGCCATGACTATTTCCGCAAGTGGGGAGGATAGTGGGCTGCCCATGGGCGAGCCTCTGATTTGTTTGAACAACAGGTTGTTAAATGTGAAAGTAGTGAAGTCCAAACACAGGGAGGATAGTGCGACTATGGATTCTGCGGTACGGGGATCTACCTGGTTATCCTGTAAGAATTTAGTCAAGTGCCCGTTTCATCCCCCCATCTCTCAGAGTCGCAGATCCTGTGGGAAATTCTCATTCGAACAGGGTTATCCTCCGATCCCAACGCCAATTACTATGGGCTAGAACCCAGGGATGTTATTCGCGAATACGCTGCTTGTCCAAGACCATTAAAGGCATCATTTCCCAAGTCACCAATCTCATATCCCAATCCAATATGGTTGAACTCCTTGGTCTCCTCACCGCCGACATCAGACAGTAGGACAGCATCATTAAAGGGCGTCAATACAGGAAGCTATCCTTTTGGATCAGCAAATATGGCTTCCCAGAGGAATTTCACCTCGACAACCAACCGGTTCCCACTCTTCTCAATCTGTCCTCTACAGTGTTGTCTCCTTCGCAGGCCGAGGTTCTTTCCTTAGGCCTCAAGTACCGTCCTCCCACAACGTCTGACATTCCCAGGATTATTTCTGGTGTTGAGCCCGCCATCAGCTCCCTTTCCCACACAGCCCAATATGACATACGGAGTTCCATAGCCCATATCCTCCGGAAACCCACCCCTTCTCAATCCCAATCTCTTGGTAAGTACCGCTCCCTAGCTACCATAAGGCGAAACTCTAACATTATAGTCACCAGATCGGATAAAGGTTCCCAGACCGTCGTCTTGGACACGGCTGACTATGCCTCCAAGATGACGGAGATACTCAGCGACCGCAATACATTTGTTCCCATTGCACAGTCTGATGCGTCTGCCTCAGCTAAATCTTTCAGATTGGGGTTATTGCGTTTGAAAAAATCGGGTCACATCACACCGGATCAATATAGTACTTTCATCTCCGACCTTAATAATATCCCCTATATCTATGGTCTTCCTAAGACCCATAAGCCTGGCATCCCCCTACGCCCCATCATAGCCTACCATCTTTCACCTGCCTATAAACTGTCCAAATATCTGACTGGCTATCTCACACCTTGGGTGAAAGCCAGTCCACAATCCTCTGCCATTAGGGATATCCCTTCTTTTGTGCAATCCGTTAACTCTCTCTGCCCTGTCCCCAACACCGTTATGGTGTCTTATGATGTAGTTGCCATGTATCTTTCCCTCCCCCATCAGCTTATTATTAGGCACTTGACTAAATTCTTACAGGATAACCAGGTAGATCCCCGTACCGCAGAATCCATAGTCGCACTATCCTCCCTGTGTTTGGACTTTACTATTTTCACATTTAACAACCTGTTGTTCAAACAAATCAGAGGCTCGCCCATGGGCAGCCCACTATCCTCCCCACTTGCGGAAATAGTCATGGCCAACATAGACCACTGGGTCCAACAGCAAATTGCACCGGGCATTCACATGTGGCGGAGATATATTGATGATATCTTCTGCATATGTGATACCGGACAAGAAATTAGTATTTTAGATTCTCTAAACTCCTATCATCCCGAGATCTCATTCACCTTAGAATTGGAAGACAGGTCCGTATTGCCGTATCTTGATATACTGGTCATACGTACTACCTCTCATTACCACACTACCGTATACCACAAGGTTAACAATCCCACATTCTACACAGACTTCAAATCTTCATGTCCCCTATCGCATAAAATAAATACTGTCCGTACTCTTACCAAGAGATTGTTCACCCACTGCTCCCTTCCACTGTTTAGAACCATTGAATTTTCCCTAATCATTAAACAGTTGGCCCGGTCCCAATACCCCCCCCCCCCCCATTTCATACATAAGTATAAATTTGACCCTTCTTCCGTTAGACCTCCTGCAATTACCAGAAACAGTTGTTTACTTCCCTTCTCCACCCAATCAGTCGCCATCTCCCGCATCCTCAGAACGCACGGGATTAACACCCATTTTACTAATAGCAATAGTATCGGCGCCATCCTCAGACACCCTATCACCAGATTACCTAGATCTACCGTTGCTCGGTCCTCTGGTGGCTCGGTCTACTCAGTCTCTTGTAACGATTGCAGTGCATCTTACATAGGCGAGACTGGTAGGTCCGTGGCCATCAGGATGACCGAACACGGTAGATGCATTGCCAACAGAGACAACATATCGCTTATTTTCAACCATATTAACACCACCGGCCATTCATTCAACCATTCCTCCCCTACCACCATGTACTCTAATATCAATACCAAGTACCAAAGGTTGATCATTGAAGCTATTTTATCCATCAATAACCATAGCATTAACAGACACATCGACATACCATCGCAGTATTTAGATATATGTAATAACCTATAGGCCGTTCACTTCTTTTCCCTGATCTTACTGTTAATCCCACCGCAAACAAACCACCCCTCCACCCAGACACCTACCCCTATATAATTTTTCCTTTGTCCGATGATCGCGCTGATGGCGGGCCATGCCATAGTTCCTCACTGTTGTTGGTTTTTCAATATAACATCACATTGGTTTAAGTTGATTGACATCCAGAGATGATCATATGTTCTCCTATAAATTGCAATAGTCTTAGTTGTGTTATGTTAAATCTGTCATAATTTTTTAATTTTTTAATTTTTAATTAGCATCACATCCTACTTTCGTCAAATATTTCTATAAAAAGCCTTATTTCCATAACTTAATCTGATATTGTTAACTCATATATGGTTATATATGCAGATTCTTCACATATCGATACTATATATAGCGTTATTTTCTCTCTCTCTCAGTATGTTGTACCCGTCGAAGGGCGTGGAGCCCGAAAGCTTGTAGCCCATGCATTTTAATAATAAAATATTTTCTCTTCGTTTTATAGCTATTTATAAAAATGATACTCTGATAATAAAATAATAAATACTTTGCTACAATATTAATAGTGTTTTTCTTTGTTAAATATAATTCTTTTATTTCAGGGGGAGGAGTGCATGGACAATAAGTTGATCGAATATCTGGTAAGTATGTAACTTCAATACCAAGTGTACATATCTGACATATCCCTGAAGTTTATATGACAGAATGATTTTATTTGAGGAATATTCTAAACAAAATATATTTATGGAATTGAGAGTCAATATATTGATGCAAAAATGTAATATAATATAATAAAATTCCTATAAAAAGTTAATTGAACTTGAAACCTTTATATTTAATGGACAAATCTCTCCACTGAAATCCAGAACAGTACCATTATAAATGGCTCTGACTGGATATGGAAATAAGTTTAAATAATACGCTTAGAAATAAACATAACTGTTCATAGAAGAGAACACCATATCATTCATTTAACTGGTCATGCCTTCTGAACCGCTATACAGTTACATTCTTTATTACAAAAATTCTATAATTTAAATCTAACTATTATTTCAAATAATTAAATGTTTATTAACAAATTATATATATGTCATAATATTCGGAAATATATAAATAAAATGGCCTGTGTGGGAGTACAAGGAAAGAGGGGAGATAGCCGGGTTAAAAAAACAATCCCCTGGTAAACAAGTGTCAAGACTTCATTTTCCCCTAGAGGATTTATCTTACTTAAATCAGTTTAAAAGCGGCTGGATGTGATGATCAAGGGACAGTTCTCACCGAGGTGGTCTCGACGCCAGTTTTTCTAGTGGTTGTTCTCAGACCTTCTATCTTTCCTCCCCGATCTATTTCCTCACGGGCCTCTGGATCTAGTCTCCTGTGTGTCCTTACCACCCATCACTAAATCACCACGACTGCTTAAAACCAACATGCCACACTACAGGCTTTCTACAGCATAAACTACATCACTACACATATAAAAATCATGTGTAAATAATTTATGAACCAACCATTTGTAATTTTTCAGAAAGATCAAGAAGAACAACAGAAAGTTGTTATTACAATTGCCGTAAGTATATATTTTAAAAGTAGTTTGGCCTTGAAATGACTTCAAATATTTGATAAAATAGCTGGTAAATAGAATTATTCAATTTTTTCATATAAAATAAAAGAGTTTTAAAATACAATTTTAGAATAACTTTGGTTATATTAAATAATTTTTCGGTGTATTCTCGTTGTTATAAAATTGAGAAAAAAGAATTCAGTTTTCCAACCAGAATATAAACTATTCGGAAGGAATTATTTTGTCCAAAAGGAGACATTTGGGTGCATTGCTCTGCGTTACTTTTTTTAAACACTGTAAATACGTAAAGGTATTGGTTGACTTGAGGGGAAAGGTCCATGCGTAACGGTTTAGGTAGGCGACAATCACGTGGAGATAAGTTTTGAACTGCCATGTTTTGAAAGTATGGCTATCGTGTCTATAGTTAATGCGTTGAAGGGATGTGAAACGGAGGAAGTTGTTCTTATGTACCGTAATTGGGACCGTTAGGTCTTTTAATTAATTTCAGGTGGGGCAGAATCTAGCTTTTTTTGGTATTTAGTGGGTGATTCCACGCCAAGTGTATTGGGTGGAAATGATTCTCGTCATCTGTGAAACACCAGGACGATTATATTCTACATGTACCTTATTTATTAGTGTGTGTTGGAGTGAGGGAGGAACAATGACTTTCGTCACACCTTTTAAAGTTAGAGTGTAAAGACCTTCTGGATTTATAGTGGCGTTTGGGCAGATAGGGAAGCTAAAGGGGTTTTGTTTTTCAGTTATTTTGTAGAGCTTAGGAAGTTACACAATTTATTAGAGGAAGAAGATCCGCCTCATGCTGTTTCGAATTTTTTATTCGTACTCGTAGGTGGACACCGAAAGAGTCGTCCAGTTGGAATGTATATGGTCTTGAGCCACTGTAAGGCATGGTGCTCGGAGAAAATGGCAAATATAACGCCGGTCAGAAACCCACGGAATTTGTCTAAAATTTCAATGATGGCAAGACATTTAATTTTGTGAAAATTGTGTAATTTTTCACGTGTGGCCTAACCGTCAGGCTGTAAAATTGTACTGGATATAGAGTCCCATCTGAGTAATGCTGCTTTAAGATGCCGTCTATGCCTAGAAGTGAAGCGTCACAATAAAGTTGGTATGGCAGTCCTTCTTCAAAAAGATGTAAGATCGGTTGTGAGGTCAGACTCTTTGAGAGCGTCAAAAGAGGTTTGACATTGTTTACCCAGTTCCACATGGTGTCTTTCTAAAGTGATTTATTAAGGGAGTCCTTAGTTTTTTTTTGTGCATTTTTTTCTGTGCATATTAATGACGCCTAAAAATTAGTGGAATGTTTTTAGATTAGTGAGGACCTTGAGGGCGTTGATTAAATCTAGACTTTTAATATGGGGTGTATGTGTCGGATTTTATGGTATATCTTAAAAAATCGATTTGGGTTTTAAATAATTCGCTATAATTTGATTAAATTGTTCACTTATGACATACATTTAAAAAGTTATGAATTATTAAAATGCTCTTCGATTGAATTAGAAAAAAAAAATAAAATCGTTCAAAATGAAGTTCTATAAAATTTAACTTATTTCTTTGAAATATTTGGTGGATTGCGCGCTCATAAATTTGCGATTCAATCTTCAGACCGTAAGGAAGCCTAACAAACTGATACTAACCTTCTAAAGTTACAAAGGAAAACAAGTTTCTATCTTGGGGACTTTTTTTCTATATATCCCGGTAGGCTGAGGAGTTATCTGCGCTTGGAAAAAAATTAGCATTAAAGTAATTATATGTATGAAGTATTTTTTATGGTAAAAAGTATTTATAAAGTGAAATAAATAATATATATTTATAATATATACGCGTGGCTGCACTATTGTCAAAGAATAAACAAATCAACCTTGATTTGTTTAATAAGTTAAATTATTAATGAAAATATTTGCATGAGTCTATGTCGGCTGTGACAATATGATGCCAAAAATGTAAAATACTATTAATTGTTAAAAATAAAAATAGAATATCCTGACCAGGAGCACATGTTTTTATTTTTTCTATTATTTCTCACACTATTAATTATATATAATTCCTTTGATTCGAAGATGTGGCCTGAATTTACATAAATATCAGTGAAAACACAAAGTGGTAAATTGATTAGTAACAGAAATAATATAAATATGATCATAATATATACTTTTAAAGGGTAATTAATTTTCTTTTTAATGTGATTACATATAGGATTAATACTGTTGAATGAGGCTCTCCAGTATCTGCCAGGAGAGGTAAGGAAAAGATTTCACACAACAATAACTCACACGTGAGGTTATGTAGCTGGGGCTTGAAAACAAATTCAGCGCCACATAGCCTCAATAGATTTTCAATTAAAATGCATGGAAACTATTATAAAAAAACAGCAACACCCGGTTTCGAACTTGAGCCGTCGTATATACCACGCCTGAAACTCACAATTATGCCACGTTCATAGTTTGTAGCAGGGGCTTGAAAGGAAGGCCTCTCGGTGTCTTTTAATGGGGTCGCTGGCCTGGTTACAGACTGTAGGGTGACGATAGTATGTGACTGTTACACTTATTGTACATATTGATATCTACACTTTTCTCTAACTGCTGATACGTAATTCTTCGATCTTCTCTAAGTAAAATTCTTACCAGCTCAATTTTTTCTTGGGTCACTGCTGTTGGTAGTCGACCTGAACAAGGTTCATCTTCAAGGTTGGTTTTTCAAATTTATATTCAATAAACCAATTAAAAACTATTCTAATAGAAGGAACTTCATCTCCAAAAGCTTTCATTAAATTTTCATGGGATTCTATAGAAGTTAAGTTACTTTTATAATTAAAAAGAATCATGGCGCGTAAACTTTCTCTAGTCAACTCCATTGAGTCTCGAACATATATACCTAGTACAAACAATATATAGTTTCAAATATCTATTTGAAACCAATTATGAAGTTTACAAATATATAAAAAAAGTTAAAAACATTATTTAATTATATTAAACATGATTTGTTGATTGGAAGTTTTTTGGAATAGTTATATCAACTAATTTTTATTCAATTTCTTACATTTCAGTGAAAAAAAAGTAGATCTTCATTGTAGAAGATGGATTCAGAAATAATCATTCCCTGGAGAGAGTGAGAGTGAGGCTGAACGCCAACTTAATATGTTATAATACTTTAATAAAGGTTGGCGTTCAGCCAACTGAAATATTGGTAAAATAAATGATATTTTGATCCAATATATGCCTTTTTATTCAAAGATTTATTTATGCATTGCTCTATTTTCATATATATATTGGTGATTAAACATAAATTGATGAAACTATAACTTATTTAAACTTATTTAATGATTTATTATTTTAAATTTTAAAATGTTTGTGGGCTTGTAATTATGAAGGAGTAATGGCAATAATCCTATTCAACCTTTTTTTAAATTGATATGAAATTTTGCGTGAAAATATGGTATATTATGGTAAATATTTATGATAATTTCCACTAAATATAAATAAAAATAAAATTTGTTAACTTATCCAAAATGTGTTTGTTTCAGCACAAGTTAATGGCTGACATGGCAAAATGTTAGCACAATGGATAACAGAAAAATGGCCTACTCATTTATCATTTTGTTAAAATATAAGTATTATTGAAATAAATGTTTTGTGTGATGTTTTTTTTTTTTTATGCTATTACTATATAAAATATTATTCTATGTATGTGTACCTGTACTCTCAACAAATACTAATTTTAAATTTGTAGGATTCACTCTCTCTATTAAACATACATTTTAAACATATCAATTTTAAACATTAAACATTTTACCACACGTTATAAATGATTTTGAACGGGGAAATGTATCCATGTTAAAATAGCACATTTCAAACGAAAGACGGTGAATAAATGATCCTTGGAAAATCGCAGGCCATCAAAAATCAGACAAATTATATTTTGATAGCCACAGATTTGGGATGTCTAGAACTTTCAGTCGGGTAAACCGGGGAAAGACGAGTACATTCTCTAGAGAAGATGCGATAAATAAAAAAACTATGTGATTTTAATATATATATATATATATAATAGGGAAAGGCTCAAAGGCTATGTGTTCACATTTTTCCATTAGAATCAATAATACAATTTTTCATAAATTCAATAGGTAAGTAAAGATGCAGTTTAACATATCGGCTATTCAAAGCGTATTATCAAATTGTACAAAATAACTTATTTGCATATTTTGGGGTGTGATTTGGGTGCTCGATAGGCGAACTCGAGTTTAAACTGGAAAGCCGCATAAATTCACTGAAAATTAATATAAAAACACTTAAAATAATAGAGGTACTTGTCATCTTTTTTGATAGCTCTTAATATTAATACTGAAATCTTTCATATATCAAAATATATTGAGATATGAAATTACGGCTTCGAAAAAGATTTGCAGTGCTTCATCATCAGTGTCAAATTTTATCCCTTTCAACAATAATTTAACTTTTGAAAATAAAAATAAAAATCACGAGGTGCTAGGTATGATGAATATTGTGGATGAGTGACTAATTGGACACCAGAGTTGGCTCAAAAGTCTAATGTTTGGGCTGAGGTGTGCGGTCTTGCATTGTCATGGTGAAGAACGACTCCTCTAAGTTGAACTATTGGTTTGCTTTGCTTGGTTTTTCAGATACTGATGGAAGGCATTTTGTTGTATACCAGTCACTATTAAATGTATTTCGATCTTCTAACTTCATAATATCAATGAAACCACTTTTTATAGAAAAACAAGTGACGAATTTTTTACAACACTCCGAGCTCTGCGAACTTTCTTAGGAGGAGGTGATTTTGATTAGCACCAAAGAGTTGATTGCCGTTTTGTTTCTGAATCAAAATTATAAATCCAAGTTTCATCACCTATAATAATATTAAAAACAGCCTTTGATTTGCCTTCATACATTTTTTCAACTGAAATTACACCATTTAGCGCGACCAAGTTTTAAGGTCTTCAGTCAAGCTGTGAGGTACCCATCTACTAACAAGTTGTCTTTCTTCTAAATGATCATTAATGATGGTGTTGATTGCTGCAGATCCAATGCCCAAACCTTTCTCTAACTGCTGATACATAATTATTTGATCTTCTCTAGGTAAAAATCTTACCAGCTTAAATTTTTCTTGGGTCACTGCTGTTGGTGGTCGACCTGAACGAGGTTCATCTTCAAGGTCGGTTTTTCCAAATTTGAATTCATTAAGCCAATTAAAAACTTTTCTAATAGAAGGAGTTTTATCTCCTCAAGCTTTCATGAATTATTTCATGGGATTCATTAGAATTTAAATTACTTTTATAATCATAAAATATAATGGCACGCAAACTTTCTCTAGTTAACTTCATTGTGTCTGATGCAATGTTTAGAAATTACCGCTGCCGCTATAAATAAAGTCGCACCCTCTATGATCATTGTTGTTACTTTTTATTGAAATATTTATGTTAGGTAAAAATATATGCAGCTTT
Source organism: Cordylochernes scorpioides (assembly GCA_030710605.1). NCBI lineage: Eukaryota > Metazoa > Arthropoda > Arachnida > Pseudoscorpiones > Chernetidae > Cordylochernes > Cordylochernes scorpioides. The sequence goes on along the minus strand of CP092870.1, from coordinate 29,550,322 downwards.
TAATGGTATTATTTGTTTTTTAATATTTCAATTATTTTATATTTATTGCAAAAACTTTGGAATCTTGGTAAAAAAATGGAGTGACCCTTGTATACACACATTTGACACCATTATGGAAATCACCCAACTTTGAACGTTGATGTGAGGGCAGGCCAATTTTAGAAGCCATGGACGCGAGGACTCAAGACCCCACAAGGAAGAAGCAACATAAATAAGCTAAACTAATTTAAAATGTATTTTTACATTATTTATATTTTATCAGTTTTTATTATCAAATTCCGCTCGGGAAACGTTTACAGCATAAAGAAGGAAGAAAAGAAGGTCGATGAACCTTCCAAGCGTATACCTGGTGTAGGCACCGCGAAGGATTATTTTATGCCAGACCTGATGTCTCCCGAAGACTCCACAGAGATGTTAGAGTGGCCGAAGATCTACGCATCTTCTCTGGTAGATTCTTCTGCGATGACCTGCAGTTCAAGATGAAATTATTCAGGATTGTACGATAGGTGTCAGTGGATGACGTGGGTCTCGAGATTCCATACGTTTATACCCTCGATAGATCTTGCGGCAGAGGTCCCGGACTCTGTTCCGCGCCAGCACATTCGTCTCCTGGATGAACGCGGTAACAACTGCGAGCTGTTTCAAAAGTTCCGCACTACTATCGCCGGCATTGTTTAAGAAATATATTTTCTCTTAGGTAATTTAATTTTAAAAGATTATGTGATCGTGTAAAACGATATATACGATATATAAACGTATATAGATAACTAATCAAAATTTATTTTGAATTTTATAAAAACCTACTAAATTCTATTGGAACGCTTTTATTTAGAAATTAATTCTTTAATTGCTTTTCTCGAATACACACAATACTTTACAATTTAATTTCATTTAACTAAATTTGCACACCAACCCTTTGTACATATGTCAATTGTGTTGATATATATATAATTTTTTATCTTTTCATCTAACTAACTTACATATTAATTTCTGTACATATTTAAATATCTTTCTTACTTTTCTTTCAAAATTTTTGTTTATGTTCAAAGTGCAAGTGTCCCTAGGGGGACATAGCGCTCTAAGTCGAAATAAAGAAATAGAGATAACTAATCAAATGAAAAATTGAGTATCGTTTAAAAATAAAATTCGAATATATAAAAATGAGGTGCTAAATAAATGATTTTAATAGATTGATAAACTATATTTATGAGAGGACCTTTATTTTATCAGTTTCAATAGGACCATAATACAGTTGAAGCAACAATAAACATTTGTCTTGCGAAAGAAGACAGCGCTTCGAACTACGGCACCGCAACCAGTTGATTCAAAAAATTTCGTTTAAATGACAGAGCTCTTAGAGATGACCCAAGGACCGATATGACGCGAATCATATGCACTCGTAGACAAAACATAAGGAAGAAGAATAGTCTTTTATGTCACCAGTCGTATGCTTTTTTTGAGGAGACAGAAAATTATTTTCACGCTTGGTTATCTCGGTGTCTTTAATAAAGGTCAATATAATATCTTTCAGAGTTATTGTCTAAATCCCGATATATATTCTAAAAGGTAAAACTTCCTTAAGTTTTGTCCATGAGTGTATAGTGACCTCCTCTGCCAAGCGGTAGAAGCAAATCCGACAACCAGCACTCGGAGACTATCACCAACTTCACGAACTAGGCAAGCCCAACAGGAGCTGCCGCTTTGTACCTAACGGATTGATCCTAGCTCGGGCAAACTTCAGAGTAAAAATGTAAAAGAAACTGCTAGCCAATCCGCATGTTTCACATTTCATAAAGATAATTGTTACTTGCGCTGGGAATGAGTTCTATATTATCCTAATTCTAATACCCAAAGCAGTAGTTGAGTCCAGGTTAAACTACTGAACCTTTTGTCAAACCTGTTCGCTTTGAATATAAATCAATGCTGTGTATCTGGTGGAAATTTAAAGAGATAATCCACTACGATTTCATTCTAAAAAGTCGAACCATCAACGCCAATCTGTTTTCTGAGCAGCTGGAGCTGTTGTATGCTGTTTTGAAGCAAATGTGCCCTGCGTATTACAACAATATAACGCCGAACCACATGCTGCCTGAACGATGTAAGAAAATTTCCAGTACCTTGAAGCAATCGAATTGTTGCCACACCCAGCATGTAATCTGGATCTTACACCGTCGGAATATTACTGATTCCGGACATTGACCAACTTCTTCGCGGGGGGCATCCTGATGACCATAATAAGTTGAAGTGAAGTTCTTCGCTTCCAAGGACAAGATCTGCTAGCTCCGTGCGAACAAGAAAGAAGTCTCATTAAATATAATTCGCCGCAGAGAAGTGTATTCTAAACAGGGTCGAATGTATGGAAAATAGACAGCATATTGACCGAAAAAAGGGTTAGTTTAAAATTATATATAAGCATAAACGTCTCGGTAAATTATAAGCAAAAAATTGTAGTATAAATATTCCTTTTATCGGTGATTTTTCGGCAGTTGAGGTTGATCTAAGGAAAATTTTGAATGTAAGTTCTGAAAATTGCAACCAGAAGTGACAATTTTGCATATATGTGAATTCAAAGATATATGTATGTCATAATAAATGTTCTTCCAGGATTAATAAAACAAACCTACAGTCAACGAGAGAGAGATGGGCAGCTAAAGCGAGACACTTTAGACATCACGACATTCCAAAGGGGGGGGGGGGGGGGGGGGCAAAAGGGGCCCGCCCGTCAACACCTGGGGACAGATAGCCGGGGGGTGACCACACACGACAAACGGCCGTTCAGCGCATAGAACCTCGCTCCCTCTCTCTCTCTCGGCTGGCTGCCTGGGTTATTGCTCTACCAACTCGTCGTGTGATTATTTCTCTCCTCACCACATTATTACCACTATATTGCCACATGTATATGTGGAGCGCGCCGACAATACATCGCTGCGGGCTCCTCATCCAATATGCAGTCACGGGCCGAGTGGGAGCGCACTAGCCTGAAGATGAATGAAGACCACGCGCATAGGAACATGGTTACATCGGTTTAGAGGGGGCAGCACCCAGAGAGATGAGTTGGACTATGAGAATCCTAGAATTGCTGGTTAATGTGGCAGCATGGCAACTTGACTGCTGTCTATACTGTGCTCCTTTCTGTGGGCTAAGAAAGAACCCAGATTATATGTTAATGGTGACGTCAGAAAGGGCGGACCTTTTTGGATGTCTGTGTCCAATCAAGAACTGGCCTGCTCAATTTTTATGTTCTCTTATCTTCTTGGACAATGCCAATGATTTATTATTCGATCTTACTGAGTGACCCGCTTTTTCTTTCCGTTGGTATCTTTTATTAAACGCCATTTTGAAATTATATCAGGCTTGGTGTTACAATGTAGAACATTCCTATGTGCAACATTGTGAATGTAAAACAAATATATTACGACATTTATATATATATCAAATTTAAACTACCATTCGATTTTTTTTTAACATGAGAAGGAAATATAGAGGTAAAAATTGAAATCCCTAACCTCAGCTTTTCAAATAGCATTTGTGAAACAATGCACTATTGTCTCGGATGACAAGATTAAAATTTCCTACATTGTTATTATGCTGCGTGCCAATATTCCTTGTTATAAAAATGAAATGTTCTGTGATGTAGGAAACACATATTGAGTTCAGACAGCAGGTATGAGGCTCCTAGGTTCCTTCTGCGTCCTGGCCCTGATGCTCGGTGCCATCCACGCCACGCCCGAGTTGGACAAGAAGAAAGCTGACGCCATCTCTCACCATGTTAGCGTATCTTGCCGTAAGTCTAATTCAAAAAGGTTTCTTTATATTGTAGCGAAGTATTTATTATTTTATTAGCATAGTATCATTTTTTATGTGTTTATATCTTGCTACTCCGTAAACTTCCCTCATTGCTTATCTTTTTTTTTTTCGGAAATAAATAATTTATTATAAGGGGTATTTACCTCTTAGTTCTCCAATAAAATTATATTCAAGAAGTATTTATAGGGAGAGAAAGTCAAATCATATAACAAATTATCTCAAGGTAAAATAATAATAACAATAGTAAAAACAACACTTAAAGTTTCACTGCATAAATTTCTTTTCTGTGAATAATCAATATTTATTTCAAAGAAAAATATTTACTATTTCTAACTATTTTGGATGAAGTATGAAAGGGTGAAAATATGAAGAGTAATGGCGAACGGAAAAATAAAAGTGTCCAGGGGCGGGAATCGAACCCACAACGTTCCGCTTACCAGGCAGATGCCATGTCCACTAGGCTACCCTGGACGTATTTTTCCGTTCGTAAATAATACTTAAAGTAACTTATAATACATTATAAAGGACTGCGGCGTATGATTATAAAACAACACTTAAAGTTCACCGCATAAGTTTCTTTTCTGTGAAAAATCAATATTTATTTCAAAGAGAAATATTTACTATTTCTAACTATTTTGGATGAAGTATGAAAGGGTGAAAATATGAAGAGTAATGGCGAACGGAAAAATAAAAGTGTCCAGGGGCGGGAATCGAACCCACAACGTTCCGCTTACCGGGCAGATGCCATGTCCACTAGGCTACCCTGGACGTATTTTTCCGTTCGTAAATAATACTTAAAGTAACTTATAATACATTATAAAGTACTGCGGCGTATGATTATAAAACAACACTCAAAGTTCACCGCATAAGTTTCTTTTCTGTGAAAAATCAATATTTATTTCAAATAGAAATATTTACTATTTCTAACTTTTTGGATGAAGTATGGAAGGGTGAAAATATGAAGAGTAATGGCGAACGGAAAATAAAAGTGTCCAGGGGCGGGAATCGAACCCACAACGTTCCGCTTACCGGACAGATGCCATGTCCACTAGGCTACCCTGGACGTATTTTTCCGTTCGTAAATAATACTTAAAGTAACTTATAATACTTTATAAAGGACTGCGGTGTATGATTATAAAACAACACTTAAAGTTTCACCGCATAAGTTTCTTTTCTGTGAAAAATCAATATTTATTTCAAAGAGAAATGTTTACTATTTCTAACTTTTTTGGATGAAGTATGAAAGGGTGAAAATATGAAGAGTAATGGCGAACGGAAAAATAAAAGGGTCCAGGTTCGATTCCCGCCCCTGTACACTTTTATTTTTCCGTTCGCCATTACTCTTCATATTTTCACCCTTTCATACTTCATCCAAAAAAGTTAGAAATAGTAAATATTTCTCTTTGAAATAAATATTGATTATTCACAGAAAAGAAACTTATGCGGTGAAACTTCAAGTGTTGTTTTGTAATCATACGCCGCAGTCCTTTATAATGTATTATAAGTTACTTTTAAGTATTATTTACGAACGGAAAAATACGTCCAGGGTAGCCTAGCGGACATGGCATCTGCCCGGTAAGCGGAACGTTGTGGGTTCGATTCCCGCCCCTGGACACTTTTATTTTTTCGTTCGCCATTACTCTTCATATTTTCACCCTTTCATACTTCATCCAAAAAAGTTAGAAATAGTAAATATTTCTCTTTGAAATAAATATTGATTTTTCACAGAAAAGAAACTTATGCGGTGAAACTTTAAGTGTTGTTTTATAATCATACGCCGCAGTCCTTTATAATGTATTATAAGTTACTTTAAGTATTATTTACGAAGGGAAAAATACGTCCAGGGTAGCCTAGTGGACATGGCATCTGCCCGGTAAGCGGAACGTTGTGGTTTCGATTCCCGCCCCTGGACACTTTTATTTTTCCGTTCGCCATTACTCTTCATATTTTCACCCTTTCATACTTCATCCAAAAAAGTTAGAAATAGTAAATATTTCTCTTTGAAATAAATATTGATTTTTCACAGAAAAGAAACTTATGCGGTGAAACTTTAGGTGTTGTTTTATAATCATACGCCGCAGTCCTATATAATGTAATAACAATAGTGTTCAGTCAGCGAGGCGTCCCGTTTTCCTTATTTGCCGATAAGATTCCGAGAAATCCTCAAACGGAGCTCAGGGATGATTGACAGGTGTCCCATGGAGCTTCCTGTGGCCGAGGCTGTAGAGCTACTTGACAATATAAATCATTTAAAAATTATAATCGAGAAAGAAATCTTGAAAATGACTTTCACCATGTGTCGAAATGGACACAAAGGTTATGTGTCATATAGTGAGCGTCTTTTCAATCTGATACATTCCAGCTTATATGTGTGTTTATTAGATTGAAGAAACGATGTAAGCTGGCACATAGTCTACTGCCTCTTTTTTAAAGGAGGTGTTTCTTTTAAAAATTCCAAATATGCAGTGGATGACATGCTACACACAATTTATTATAATTTAGTTTAAATAATTACTAAAGCATGATATGTACTAGAGGATAAAAGTGGAGTTACAATTGAATTATGCCTCATATAAACTGGAAACTAGATAATTAGAAATTTAAATATTTGTCGTATGCGCAAAATGACTACCATTCATGAAAGTTTTAAAATTATTTTTACATTTGTTAAAATTAAATGCATTTATGTTGAAATTTATTATTCCGCTTGATAGGTCGCTCTTATGAATGCTGATTTTTATTGTTAAAATATTTTAGCCAATATACTTATTCCTTTAGACTTAGATGGCTTTCATACGTCATTTCGTTGACGGCAACACTGATGGATAGAAACAGTATTTAGAGAGAGCCAAGACATCAAATCGCCTCATTGTGTTAAGAAACATTTTATATTTCTATGGAAAGAGTTTCAGAATGAAAAATATATCGCAAGAATAGCCTTGCAAAGGCGTATAAGTGCTGAAGCAACACTAAATGACCAATATTGGGTATTAAATGCCAAACACAATAAGACTACCTCACAGTATGTCCTAACTTGACTAAATGCCTTCAGAATGTGTATTGCTATCCAGTGTTGAGAAAGCGTTTAGGTTTCTATGGAAATTATTTCATAATTTATCAAAGAATAGTCGTGAACGGGCGTCTAAGTGTTGCAACACCACTAAATGACCGATATTAACTACCAAACACAATAGAAGACCATCTCACACCTTGACTGGATGTCTTCAGAAGGCTTTACTGCTCTCCAGAGATAACGTCCAGTTGTCTTTATTCTGTAATTACAATTACATGACATTTTTTACGATTGAATTAAAAAAAAAAACATTAAAAAGTAGACTGAAAACATAAATATATATATATATATTTCCAAAGATAAATTCCTCTTTATATATCAGTTAGAAAGCTATGAAAATTACAAATATATTTTGAAGGCTATTTTTTAAACTTATTAGCCAGTTCCCAACCCTAATATATTTCAATTGCTGTAAAGGCAGTAGGAAGTGTCCTTTTCGAAAAATAAACTTGTGCTAAGATTTCGCACTTTTATGAATATGCTAAATAGTTTAGATTCTTTAAAAAAATTGTATCTAATTTTTGTCCTCCTGTGTATATACAAGGGATATGATTGGGGATATGATAAAAAAAAAAAATGAAAATTACTGCTTGAGCTTTAATAAAAAATTATGAACATATATAAATATATATTGTGATTGTTAATATAACATCAGTTTTTAGCAAGCTAAAACTGAACTTATCATATTTTACGATATTTTAAATGAACATTTTCCGAAGTAAATTGTTTATAGAAGCTTCTAAAAGGTCTAATTATTGATTACAGTAGATATCTTAAAACCTGATAAGCTATACGTTAAATATAGAAGATATTTATGTAGCGATTCAGAGAGAGAGTGAAATACCTTTAAATATCTTGAAATGACTATAGAGCAATGTGTTTGTATCATAAATGGAATATCATATCCCTTTATAATTACACCAAGTTCATATATCGAATAATTTCAAGTTAACAGACAGAATAATTAAAGGGTTTAAATGTTATTGGTTCAATAGCTGAGTGTTTTATAATAAAAATGTTGAAAATTGTGTGGGAAGGAGTTTCTTGTAAGGGTTTTTTATTTTACCAAGCTGTCGACCCTTCCAATGTATGATCAATATATGATGCATAATTTAATTGTGCATTTTATTTTCCAGAAAACGAATGCCGGACCAAGGCGTATAATACCGCCTACGATTCTCTAAGTGATGAAGTAAGTATGTCATATTGATTTTCTAAAATATTTACCAGAGGTTATTTTACTGTTGTATTCAATAGTACGTGTGAAACAGCCTGCTCCACGCTGACGAGCGCCAACAGCGCGAAACGCGTTCGTAGATGTTTTTTTTTTTAATTTATTTATCTATAATTACAAGGTGTATCATGGAAATTGGAATTAACTTTGGCGCAGTACACAAGACAATAACTACTTTAAATTAAAATATATATATACTTTCTTTTTTTTTCATTTTGTAACAGTACGAGTTACGATCAAAAAGTAACCTAACCTTTTTTCAAAAATAAAAATATATATAGTTGAATCATTTTGATCTTTTTTTTTTCAAAATATAACCCTTCACTATCTACACATTTTTCCAACGGTCAAAAAGCTGTTTAATATTCCTTTTTATATAGATCATCCTTTTAATGCAAGTTTTAGCTTAGAAAATTAAAAGAAATCATAGGGGGAGAGGTTTGGGGAATAAGGAGAAGTAATGTACGAATTTGTATATAACAAACATACCTATGTAAAATTCAATAATTTTTTTAATTCATTTTAGATTTTCTTTTTTGTTTGAAAAAAACCAACCTTTCAGTTTTTATTTAGCTTTTAGTCCTGTTATTGAATTGTATATAAAATGAATTGTATATAAGCTGCTAAAATGTATTTAGGCGCAAGTATCCTAAGCTGGGATATCGCGTCCGATATGTCAAATAAAATAAGGAGGAGGATGTGATAAAACAGTCACAGAGTGCTTAGCTAAATAATACATACCTAAGGTGGCTTTATGGTTGTCATGAAGAAACTTCCATTGTTGTGACTGAAAGAGCTGGTTCTTTAAGGTGTAGAAGCACTTCTTTGAATGTGTCTTTATTGATAGATATTCACTTTTGAATAAACTCATGATGTAGAACTCCTTGGTAGTAAAATGAAAAGCATCAATTTTCCCATTGACCGGTCAAGACGAACTTTTTTTTTCCGAGCCATTCAAGTGATTGTTTTTTTTTTGTGTATCATACAGATATCTCCAAGTTTCATCTCCAGTTGTTATTGTTTATTAAATTTCATTTATTAATTGCATTTTCAATTAAATCACTGCACTATCAAATCTGTTATATTTTTGTTGTACGGTTAGATGTCGCGAAACAAAATAACCACACAGTTTTATTTTGTTTAAATGTTTATGAACAATGCTCTGGTAGCTACCATATGATATTCCATCTACTTCCGCTATAGTTTCAATAGTTATTTTTCTATCATCATAAATTAAATCACCAACCTGCTGGATGTTGTGCTCGGTCGTGGGATCATCCTCGATACTCTGATCTTTAAATGTATTGTACCAGAAATTTACTTGGGTTTTTACTTGAAAGTGTTTCATCTCTAAACACTTCCTTTAAAAATTGTAACGCGGGCCTTATAAAATCAAGTTAAGGGCCAGATCCGGTTCACAAATCGTAAAGTGAACATATCTGGAGTAGAATTTATAGTTTATACAGCAGTATGATCGAATTACTGATTGTTTTCATAACAACATATCGTAAAACGTATGTTTATATAAAATTGAATTGTTTATTTAAACACTCAATAAATAAATATCGTCTAGCATAGGTCGTAAATTGCACATATATGGAATAAAATATATAGTGATTTTTTTTACAGCAGTATGACAATTAGAACACTTTTATTGACTTCTTAGTCAATATTTACATGAAAAAGATAAAGAATAACAATATATAATCAGCCAGGTGTTCTTCCCCACCGCGATAGTGTCCTCCTCCAGGCGATGACGGAGTCCTCGATGGTCTGGGCCAGTCCAACCTGGACGAGGGGCTTGATGTGAGGGCAGCTCCAGTACCGATGGCCCAGGGAGCCATCGGGGGAGCCGCAGGCAGGGCAGGAAGGACCGGCAGAAGCCGGATGGTCCTGAGTGAGGCAGTGCATGGATGGCCAATCGCGGTCCGATGTCGGCATTATGCCCCGAGAAGGCTCCGCACCGCAGCAAGGACCAGCTCACTCTTGCAGGCACATCTACTATGGGCTGCCACCTCGCGATGAGCCGGGCGATCGGCAGGACCGCCAGGCGGGGGCATTCCAGGGCGCGGCGGGCCGAGCGGGTGGTGATCTTGGTTAGGGCCCTTGTTGTCCCGCGTAGGACATCGGCCTCAGCCAGGCTGGACTCCTTGTAGCTCCCCTGGAGGTTCTCCGTCACGATGTTCCGGCAGAAGGCGGCGAGGACCGCGGCGTCAGCGAGGGCGGAGCGCGTGGTGCAGCAGTATGGTTGAATTACCGATCGCTTTCATAGAAATTAATCGTGAAACCTATGTTTATGTAAAACTGAATTGTCTATACATATAGCTATATAATGTCTAGCACATATGTCTGTGTATCAGCTGAAAGCCATCGAACACAAGTGTGCTGAGGACGCCTCCAGCTTCGAGGCTCTGCGGAGCTACATCTGTGAGGGAGGACAGGGTATCAAGGTAGAACAAATTCTCCACATGAGTCAAATATATTTTTGTCTATAACTGAGGGTGGGTAGGTGGATTTTATGAGAAAATTTGAGGTTTTTTTTAGGCAAAAATACCTTGTAGAAAAATATATACATATTTTAATATATAAATAATCTGCAATTCTGTTAATTAATATAAAAATGTATATTTATAAATTGATATTACATATTTATAATTTGGGTGACATACAATAACATGACGAAAAGATACTCAAATATATATATACAGGGTGATCCAAAAGTCCCGCACTATTTTAAAAATTATTAATTCCGCGAATATTTGCGCTAGAGCAATGCGGTAAACACCATTGTGTTCAGGATGCAATGGGACTTTTTATGGCAAATAATGAAAAATTCGAAATTGATTTTAGTTACAATTTTATTCGATAAATGGCGCTCTACCAGAATCAGAGATTAAGCGGCCAAATTGTTTGATAAATTAAAAAATATAAATGGTCGACACGTATTTTTCCTTTTTTAATACCAGGAAAGAACCCCAATAATATCAAATGATAAATTAATAAAGCACCATTTCGCCAAAGGTATAATAATTGAATGACAATTTTTATATGCAATCCGAGATATGTAAAATAGGTTTATGCAAATTAAAACATGTAGCAAAAATATTTATATTTTAGATGGGGTTTTGTGAAATAGATTGAATGTTTGAAACCACTACTGATATCAATACAAGATTTTTTGAAATGTTAATATAGTACCAAAAACTATGATGGCACTACTAATAGGATTTCTTGCTATAAGGAATGTATAGTTTCTTGACTTATTGGCGACACTTGACTATTTAACTGGATATTAGTCATGATCCAACAAATGAAATATAGAGGGGAGTGCCTAATTATATTTGTCGCACTTTATTCCAAATATCCTATGGGCTTGTCAAATGTTATCATTGCTTATTATACTGTACACAATTTTAAAAATGTGTCCCCTCAAATAAAAATCATTTTTAGATCGACCTTTTGCGTTGAAAAACGTAGTAGTAAAATCATTTTGTATTATTTTTTTTGCACAAAATTTCTAAAGTTATTGGTTTACAGAAAATATTCCTTATGCTATTTCTTCTAATGAACGAAAAGCGAAAAACTAAACATATGGGGTGAATGTTGTTAAAAGTTTGTGTTGTTGAGAGGTTATAACACTTTGGTTTGCACGGCATAATATGTGAGCAAATGACAAACAAAAAATTGCTGTTAAAAAAAAAAGGGTCAAGATGTGAGGACAGCATTTATTATCCCCATAACCCAACACAAAGAGATGCAAAATATTGGTAGATAATATAATATATGGCAGCTTATATAACACATGAGGAAACTGCCTTCTCTCTTGTATTAGGTCACAATCCTTGCTCAATGTGGCGCCCTTCATTCTCAAACACCGCCTGCAGACGATAGATGAAAGATTGGACAACATTAAATAACATATCTTTTGAAATTGATAAAACGTGCCATCTGATAGAAGCCTTCAACATGGCCAATGTGGTAGGCCGGCATCGATAAACACGCGACTTAATGTGCCCCATAACCAAAAATCGCAAGGGCGTCAAGTTGGTGATCTTGGAGGCCAATGGTGTATAAAATGGCGACTTATCACACGATTCTCACCGGACGTTTCCTTCAGCAATTGTTTGGCACCTCGGGAGATATGAGAATGTCCTCCATCTTTCATGAATGTTATTTCGCTTAGTGCCTGTCTGCTCTGCAATATGGGAATACCCTTTTCTCTCAAAAGTTGAACATAACGTTCACCAGTTACGAAAATGGTTTCAAAAGTTCTTCCATTGATTTTTCAAAGAAAAATGGCCCAATAATAAAATATGAATTGAAGCCACACAAAACTGTAACTCTAAGCTGATAAAGTGGCATTTCTGTAAAATCCTAGGGTTTTCTGTTGCCCAAATGCAGCTGTTTTGATGTTAAATTCTCCGTTTATAGAGAGTGAGCATCATCTGTCCACAGAACATTCAACAGCCAGGTTTCATCAATATTAATTTGCCGGAAACCCCATGCAGCGAATTCTTGACGCATCTCAAAATCGCCAACTTTCACCTCGTGAAATCTTTGAATTTTGTATGGGTGCACACAATAGAGACATTAAGTGAAGCGTCTTCGGATATCACAATCATACTCGGCGATTTTAACGCCAAAAGTTCAACTTGGGGATCACTTGTCCAAGATAACAAATGTCAGCAGGTTGAGGACATGCTAACCGACCTCGACCTTACACCGTTAAATAAGAGAGAGAACACCTATCTATCCAAGTCCACAGGCACAGAATCCGCAATAGACATCACAGAGATAAATTACAACATCGCACCCACAACACAATGGAAAATCCTGATAGGTGCAATCAGTGACTACAGACCAATTTTAACAACCCAAAACTTCAATAAAAGAACATGGAACTTTAGGAAACCCGACTTGAAAAAAATTCACAGAAAAGCTTGAAGAACTGTGCAACGAAGAATTGAATTACAGAACGCTTGACAAAAACTAGGAAAATTTCTCTTCGAACATATCCAAAGCTGCAAAAGTATCGATATCCAGAAGGAGACGTAAAGACCTGTGGATACCTTACTGGAAGGACCACAACATCGAGGCAATGATTTCCGAGAGAGAGACAATATCAATGAACTTCTTAAAACAAATAAAACAGAAAGGAACTCATTGAAATTAGTCACAAAATAGAACAAGAAATTTGGATATGTAAGCAAGAAAAATTTCAGATTTTTGCGAAAAAATGGATCCAAGAAAGGACAGCCAACACTGGAATAGGATTAGAGTGTTAGAAAACAATCAAAACCAACACCAATCCTCCAATACTCTAACCGATATGAATAGAACAGCAAAAACGAAAACGAAAAGATGACTGAAATAATTGCTGAATATCTTTCAAGCACTTCCATACTCAACTATACGAATGAAGACAGGACTCTAAAAAATAATATAAACAAGTTAGTTAAACAAGCAAGAAATTACTATCAACAAGATATTTCCTCAAGAGACTTCACACTAAATGAGCTAAACTCATCAATAGAAAAGTTAAATTCAAGAGGTCACCAGGAGATGATCTAATCTTTGGTCAAATGATTAAACACTTTGGAGACAAAGCTAAAAATTAACTCCTACGAATACTGAACATTTCATGGCAAACTGGCAAAACTACCAAAGAATTGGAAGATATTAATTATAGTACCAATACTGAAACCAAACAAAGATGCCAAGGAATACAAGAACTATCGGCCAATTGCTCTCACCAGCATACTTTGTAAAATAAAAGAACGAATTATCCACTCTAGGCTCATAGTCTGGCTAACTAACAATAATAAAATAAACTTCTACCAAACTGCCTATAGATCCAGACACTGTACACCTGATCAACTTTTCTACTTCTGTCAATCAATAATAGATTCTTTCCAGTAAAAACCTATTCCCTATTTTCTGTAGCAGGGTTCTTTTGTGCCTTTTTTCTCTAGCGCATCAGCAGCTTCATTGCCTTCAATGCTAACATGCAAGGGTGTCCATTGAAGGTGAATTTTTGAGAGTTTCCGGAGATAACCAATTATGTTCCTGCTTACTTTGTCTCTAATCTCCCTTGAGTGACTCAAGTGTTGTATAGCACTTCTACTATCAGTAAGAATCCATATATCGTGATGTTTAGTGTTTCTGATGGATTTTAAGGCCTCATAGATGGCTATAAGTTCTGATCTGAAGACTGAGCAAAAATCTGGGTTTCTTATGTTTATTTTCTCAATGCCATTTGTGGTTTTAATGAGAGGGCCACTGCCAGTGTGTCCCAACTCATCTCTGCTACCATCGGTATATATAGTTATTGCATTTTTAGAATTTTATTAATTATTTCTAATGTTAATTGTTTTAAGTATTCTGGATTTTGGTATTGTTTGTTGGTGGGTTCATTTGAAGTGGAATTAAAAATAACATTTTGTTAGTGGTTCGCATGGAGATATTTTTTCTGCTAAATATTTTTTTCCACTTCATATTTTAAAAATCCATTTCTTTTGGCCAGGTGGAGAGGGCCTTCTTTTTTGAGTCTTATATTGGATTCCCAAATCAGTATGTAATTGGAAGTTCTGTGTTTGTTTACATAACTCTTGATTTTGTTTATATATTTTGGAAGATTGTAGCTTCTTCTATCCTTTAAGGGCATAATGTCTGCTTCGTAAAGTACAATATCATTAGGGCAGCTATTTCGAAGACCTGTAATAATTCTAGCTGCACTTAGTTGTATCCTTTCCAGTGTTTTTAGATTTGTTTCAGATGCTGTACCATAGATTTGATATCCATATTCCAAAATAGGTCTCATTAGAGATGTGTAAGTTAATTTTAGTGTTGTTACTTCAGCTCCCCACTCTCTTCCTGAAATATATTTCAGGATTTTTAGTCGGTCTCTTCCTTTTCTAATAACCTTTTCAATATGTTTACTGGAGTTAATTTCTGGATCCAGGGTGTAGCCGAGATATTTAGGATGTTTATTATATTGCAATTGTTGTTCTTTCAGAATAATATTTGATCTTATTTTGTATAGTTTCTTATCGGTAGTAAAAAGACAGGTTTCAGATTTTAGGAGGTTAAATTCTAATTTATGTTTATTAGCAAATTTTTCTAGCTGGAGAAGAGTCTTTTTCAAATCTCTTTCAGCTTTTTTCCAGTTAGTGTTGCTGGTCCATAGAATAATGTCATCAGCGAAAAGTCCAATATTGGTTTTATTTGAAAATATTTCTTCTATGCCTGCAATAAATAGGGTGAAGAGATTTGGGCTAAAGACTGATCCTTGTGGTAATCCTTGATACAATTTGAAGGTTTTAGATAGAGTGCCATTATATTTGACCCTGATGTATCTATTTTTAATCATTTATCCAAGTGATAGCTTTTCCATCAATTTCGAAATGTTTGTATAATTTTGTAATTAACTTGTTTTTCCATACCTTATCAAAAGCTTGTGTAAGGTCTAAAAAAGCAGCTATGGTGTGGTTAGTTGGTTTTCTGTTTTGTGCATCTTTTACCTTTTGTGTGAAAAATAAGAGTTGGTCTATTGTCCCATGTCTTTTCCTAAATCCATATTGTTCTTCTGGTAAGAATTATCTTGTGTCGGATGGTAGGTGAGTCGTCTGAGTATAATTTTTTCCATTAATTTGCAGCAAATACTTGTGAGGGAGATAGGTCGGTAGTTTTTTTGGGTCATCAGCAGATTTGTCAAGTTTTTTATGGGAATTATTGTTGCAGTTTTCCAGTCTTGAGGCAATTTTCCAGTTTTCAAGGAGTTATTGAAAATATTAAGAAGTCTTTCTTTGTCAATTTTGCCTAAGTTTGATATCATTCGGCCATGGATTCCATCTGGCCCAGGAGTCTTGTTTAGGTCAGTGTTTTCTAATGCATAAGCTAGCTCTTTCATATAGATTTTTTTTCATGGAAAATATTATGAGTGCTGGTGACATTTTTACAGTCATGAATAATCTTTCGGGCCTTTTTTTCAACCTTGATTTTACAACTTATTTGATATGAATTACCTAAATGATTGGCAGCAATTTTGTCATTAGTTGCTGGTGTACCATCTGTATTCTTAATCATATTTGTTTTTCGGTTTGTGACTGGGATCTGTCAATTTGTTTTGCCAAATTCCAAAGTTTTGTATCTGGGTTTCTTGGGTTCAGGTTTTCACAAGTTTGTTTCCATTTTTCCCTTTTCACATTTACGTATAATCTTTTTATTTTTGCATTCACAATGTTCAGTTCAGTTCTAAAATTTTTTAGTTTGGGTGCACCTTTTTGTAGTTCATTTCTTTTAGTTATAAGTGTTTGAATATTTTTTGCCTAGTGTGTATAATTTGGAATCCATTTCTTAATATTACCTTCTGTTATTGAAACTTTGTCTGCTTTAATAATGGTGTTTTCGAAAGATATCCAATTAGCCTTTTTGAAGTTCCATATTTTTTCTTAATTAAGCTGGTTTTGGTCTTGGTGCTAATTTCTATCAAATTAGGCAAATGATCACTTCCAAATACTTTTTAATATTTGCTATTTGCATTTGTGGAAAATGTCAGGAAAGTAAAAACTTATATCAAGGGCTTGTGCAGTATTATAGCTGTAGCAATGATGGGTAGGATTCCTATCATTTAAGCACACGAAGGCATTGTCGTCAAATATGTTTGATAGTATTTTGCCTCTTGGGTTTGGCGTGGAACATCCCCATAGTTGATGTTTGGCATTAAGGTCACCTACAATAATAGTGTTGTCTGTAAGAAATTAACCATTGTTCCATCGTCAATAAATTTATTGTTTGGAGGGTGATACATATTGTATATTAACACAAAGCAATAACGCGCCATATATACATATAAAATAAAAGGATTTAAAAGCGCGAATGTTTCTTTTATACATAAAACGAACTTCTACTGTCCTTACTGCGATGAAAAATATATTGGGAGGGCCCGGCCCATCAGTGGCTAACCCTCCCAGCGGCCCCGCCAATCCAATCCACCAGACCGCTTCTCAGAGCTCTAATACTGTATTGGATCATTCTGCTTCTATATGCTACACTGAAGGATGGAATCCTAGAAATGGTTTTCAAGTAAACCATGGACATAAGCTTATAGGACAGTAGAAGCCGGGCCCTCCCAATATATTTTTCATCACAGTAAGGACAGTAGAAGTTCGTTTTATGTATATAAGAAACATTCGCGCTTTTAAATCCTTTTATTTTATATGTATAGATGGCGCGTTATTGCTTTGTGTTAATTTATTCCTAATGGCCTTGTCTTTATAGTTTGCTGAAGAGCATTGCTCGAAGCAAATATTTGAATGTAATTCTACTGTCCTATAAGCTTATGTCCGTGGTTTACTTGAGAACCATTTCTAGGATTCCATCCTTCAGTGTAGCATATAAAAGCAGAATGATCCAATACAGTATTAGAGCTCTGAGAAGCGGTCTGGTGGATTGGATTGGCGGGGCCGCTGGGAGGGTTCGCCACTGATGGGCCGGGACCTCCCAATATATTTTTCATCGCAGTAAGGACAGTAGAAGTTCGTTTTATGTATAAAAGAAACATTCGCGCTTTTAAATCCTTTTATTTTATACATATTGTATATGTTGATGGCTTTGTTTTGATTGAGGTAGATTTTGATACCTTGGGCTTCGAGGTCTAATGTGTTTGGAATATTAAAGGCTATGTCCTCATAGTACAAATTCGTGATTAAAAATGCTAGGGCATCTCCTTTAACAGCATATACAGATGGATCTTCAGACCTTACCCTAAGTTATGGAGGGGCCGGAATTAACATAATACTGCAAGGTGGAACGCACATCAAAACTGACAGCTATCTGGAAAGCCCTTGATATATGCCTTAACCAACCATCCCTGCATCAAGCAGAAGGAATTTTAATATACAGCGACTCCATATCCGCTCTAGAAGCTATTCAGAAGGGCAATACTAAAATCACACAGAAAATACACTCGTTACTTACCCAACTGGAACAATTGGAGAATAACTGCATTCTACAATGGATCCCTGCCCATGCCGGGATCAGGGGTAATGAAATGGCATTTGAATTGGCAAAGGAAGCCAGAAAGTTGAGCCAAAGGAAAGAACAAATGTCATTATTTGACGCTGATTCTTTGTCAAAATACAAGATAATTAAACAGAAAATAAGAAAAGATCAAAATGCGAAATAAACTCTGAGAGAAAAATGACAAAACTATAACAAGACTTAGAACAAAACACTATAAAGGAATGACAATACATCCAGATGGCACAAGAACCTATAGGGCATGCAACAATTGTCCTGGTGTGGAACTTACACCTACCCACATATTCTCATAGCCAGCAATGGCCGCAGCCTTGCAGAAATTTGACATAGACCCAGAGCAGCAGCTTTACACACCCAAGATAGTAAACATTGCTGCTGCTGTGATGGAGATGCATGGATACATCTGAGGCTCTTTATTGGACACGAAAACAACAACGGCATTCCAGAGTAAAATAAATTATCAGAGATAGATACATATTTTTCAAATGAATTAAAATAAATATAATCGATATTGAGAGAGAGTTGTATTAAAAATATTAGAAATTTATTATCTTCGGAAACAAACCGATCTTAAATATTTTTTTCTTAATTTTTTTTTTTTTTTGCTACATATTTAATTTGCATTTACCTATTTTACCCATCTCTGATTGTATTTGAAAATCGTTAACCAATTATTTATACTTTTGGCGAGGTGGTGTTTTATTAATTTGTTATTTGATATTATTAGGGTGTTTCCTGGTATTCAAAAAGGAAAAATACATGTCGATCAGTTATATTTTTCAATTTATCAAACAATTTGGCCGCTGAATCTCTGATTCTGGTAGAGCGCCATCTGGCGAATAAAATTGTAACTAAAATCAATTTCGAATTTTTCATTATTTGCCATAAAAAAATCCCATTGCATCCTCAACACAATGGCGTTTACCGCATTGTTCTAGCGCAAATAGTCGCGGAGTTATTAATTTTTAAAATAGTGCGGGACTTTTGGATCATCCTGTATATATATATATATATGTTACTAGCGAACCCGGCCACGTGTTGCTGTGGCTAAGTTGTAATATGTTAAATTAATATTATACTAAACTATTCAGTACAGTAAAGTTAATATTCACTTATAAAGATAAAAATGTTTTAGCCTATCTAAAGCCCTACGGGATTGAGAATGGAACGTTACGTTAAAATTTGAAAGTGATTTTTATATATATAGATAATATAGCCCTTTATATTCACTGCATTAATAAATGTCAGTGAACTTGTTTATATGTATTGTTTTTTGTTTTTGAGATATTATAATAGAACGTTCTCACAATTTTTGTAAAATATTTATATATGCACAAACACAGAATTTAAAAATATGTCTTAAAATTTGCTATAATTATTGTTATAAATATTATTTTAAAATAATTCGCCAGAAATCGTCCCGGTAGTATACTAAACAACTTCCCAAAGTTTCATGGCAAACATCTAAAATAAAATAATACTTTTGATACTTTGCTACAATATTAAAAAGAGGGGTGCTTAGGTGTTTAAAATGTAAAATGTGCTCTAAATAGTATTACATAGAGCCTTCATAACAAACATATTTAAAATAAACCAATTAAAATATAATAATGCTGTAAAAAAAGACTTTGCTACAATAATATAAAAGAAATGAAAATAAAAAAAGACACCCACGCTGAGCCTCGAACCTAGGTTTGTTATAAATATTATTTGAAAATTGTTTATGTTAATTTTTATTTTAAAAAGCCGACATTTTAAATAAAATAATATTTTTAATAATTTGCTATAATAATATAAAAGAAATGAAAAAAAAAAAACACCCACGCTGAGCCTCGAACCTAGGTTGTGGGGGTACGAAGCTGTGTACCTAACCTATAGGCTAAGCTTGACGTTGCAAATGCGCTCATGCGAGGCTATTTCAGGCCATACGCCTGCCGCGAGGGGGCGCTGATTGCGAGTGAATTTACGTTTTATTGTAAATAAAAATGCAACGAAAGGTTATTTCTAAAGAGTAATTAGCCAGAAACCATCCCGGTAGTATACTAAACAACTTCCCAAAGTTTCATCACGATCGGTTGAGCGATGTAGAAGATTATCACTTATGGACGGAGCAACAAACATTCATTTTTATATATATAGATAATGAATATTATTTTGAGATAGAAATTAATTGCTGGTTCTTTTGAGTACATGAGTACTTAATGGTATCGTTTGCAGTCGTGTCATTTTGAAAGAAAAAAAGCAGAAGAATAACTATTTACTATCAAGTAGTTTTTATTTTAAATTACTTGAAGAAAATTACAATAAGACATTTTTCAGTCATATAGAATTTATTAAATGAATTCTATATTAGTGGATTTCAAAAATAGGTTAGATAACTACATATTTACAACAAGTATATAAAAGTCGGCGTGTTCTAAAACTATGGTCAAAAACAAGTAGAACTATCAATGAATGAAATTAAAATATATATATTTTTAATTATAGAATATTTTTATATTTAGATTATATAATATATATATATATATATATGTTATGAATATTTTGTGTTGTTGTTAGATTAGGCTTGATAAGACAAAGGATCGATAAGATAAAGGGTTGAGGTGCAGTCGTGATAAAAAAAATAAATATTTACCGTCAAGTAGCTTTTATTTTCGTTTACTTGAGGAAAGATTACACATTTGTTAGTTTTCACATTATATAGAATTTATAATTTAATCCTATATTAGTGATTTAAAAGGATTGATTGGTTAACTACGCATATTTACAACAAAATTATACAACGAAACTAAACAACTAAACTAAAAGTCTTTCTAAAAACGATGATAACAAAAATAAAAATTATCAATGAATAAAATGAAATATATATTTTTAAAATATAGAAATATTTAGAGTTTTTAGATTATATAATATTTTTAGATTATATAATATTTCCCCCCTGTGAAAAGATTCTAAAAAAAATAAAATTTTAAAATAAAATTGGTAATTAAAAATAATTAATTAAACGAAATCAATAAATCTTTAGAAATAATTAAAAATGAAACAATAAAAATCAATACGCACATTTTTTCATAATAAACAAAAGAAAGTTTGTTTACAAATAATTTATATAATTATGAAATTATAATAAAAGTATATATAAGAAATATTAATGAGCGAAATATATCAAAAATGTATATGAAGCAAAAAAGGTATTTAAATTTGAGTAATTGTTACATTATGCTAGGTACACTTCAAAATATCAAAAGCGTAGAAAATGTTATTTTTACATGGTTGAGTAGTGAAACGCTAATAGACATGGAGTGACATTAAGTTATTTGTGAAGGCTTAAGAATTGTTGCTGATATTTGTTCTTCATTGTCCATGTCCAAAATATGGCCTTCCTGTAAAAAACATGGTTTATCATCAATATCTATTAACTTTGTGTTAGAATTTTGGTTTACTATAAAGTCATTTTCTATGTTAGTGCTATAGTGAAGTAAAAAATCTGTTTCTGGATAAAATAATTTAAGCTTATTTGAGTGTATAATTTCTGTTTGTTTTCTTTGGGGTATATTAGGTTTATTAATTTCATATGTGACTGGAGACAGTTGTTTTAAAATAGTAAATGGGCCTATATATCTTTGTGTTAATTTACCAGTGTTTGGATAAATAAAGGTTTTTACTAATACCTGATCTCCTTCTTTAAAAATGGGTTCTGGGTGTTTAATATCATAAAGTTGTTTGCTGTGTTCATGGGATTTTATGGTTCTTTCAATGGCTAATTTTCTTGCCTTTTCTATTGGTGTATGTGTTTCTGTGTCATGTTCTATATACTGTGGTTGTATTCCATAGTATAAGAATTTAGGTGTAAAGCCTGTTGTGGTATGTACTGTTTCATTATAGCTTTCAGTAATTTTAGGAATATATTTTGTCCAAGGAATCTTTAAATTAGCATTATATTCACATCTTAACCTATTAATGATAGTGGAATTTAGTCTTTCTACTTTTGCATTTGTTTCTGGATGATGGGAACTGGTGAGTAGATGCTTAACATTATTTCTTTCTAAAAAGTGTTTAAATTTTCTGCTAAGAAAAGCTGCATTTCTGTCAGTTATTAATATTTCAGGTTTATTAATTTGGAATAAATTTCTCAAACAAGTTATATAAGAATCAGTTGATACAGATTTTGTTGGAAAAGCCCAAAGGAATCTACTATGGTGATCTACTATCATATGGATACTGTGTCTTGTTGTCCCATAATTATGTAACCCGCCCAATGTATCTAGAGAAAAAATGTGATTTGGGTGTGTAGCTATTGGCATCTGTTGTAGTGGTCCATAAACAATTCTGTTATCCCTAGACTTGTTAAACTGGCAAGTTTCACAATGTTTGGTGTAATTAGCAATATCTCTAGTCATATGTGACCAATAATAGTGTGGAGAAATTATTTTAGTCATTTGAGTTGTTCCAATATGTCCATGCTTTGTATGTACTTTGCTTAATAATTTGTGTCTTAGTGTTTGTGGTACATAAGCTCTTTTAAAACCCTTCTTGTTAATCATATAAAGACCATTTTGTATTTTAATTTTAGCACTACTAATTTGTTCTGTGGATTGGTGTTCTTTTAACTCATTATATGTTAGGTAAAATGAGACAGGTGCTCTTGATAGCATGTCTGCTTCTATATTATTTAATCCTTTAATATGTTTTATGTCAAAGCTATATTGAGATAAGATTAAGGACCATCTAAATAATCTACCTTGTGGGTTTTTTACATTTTTGATCCATTTTAAAGGTAAGTGGTCTGTGTGCAAGGTAAAATGTATGTTGTGTAGATATGTGTGAAACCTTTGTACTGAATTAATGATAGCTAATGTTTCAATTTCTGAGGCAGTATAATTCTGTTCATATGGATGAAGTTTTCTTGAAAAATAACCTATGGGGTGTAAAATGCCTTGCTCATCTGGTTGTTTAAGAACTCCTGCTACTCCTAGACTTGACGCGTCTGTGAATAAATGGCAAGGTTTTGATGGGTCATAAATATATAGTACAGGTTGTGATATGAGTGCATTTTTAAGTGTTTGGAAGGCTTGTTCATGTTTCGCACTCCATAGCCAAGGAGCATTTTTTAACAAAAGTTCATTCAAAGGTGCCCTAATTTGCGCATAATGGGGAATAAATTTATTATAAATATTTATGGTGCCTAAAAATCTCTGTAAGGTTTTAATATTATATGGTCTATTTAATTTTAAAATTGCTTCAATATTTGTGTTATTTGGTGTATATTTTCCTGAGTTAATAGTGTATCCTAAGAATTGTATTTCTTTTTGTAAAAATTTGCATTTATTGAGATTCAGCTTTATATCCTCTTGTTCGAATATACCTAATATGTCATCTAAATGTTTAATGTGTTCTTCATAAGTTTTAGAGTGTATAATAATATCATCAAAATAATTTAAGGCATAGTATATATTATGCTTAGTGAAAACTGACTTCATAATCCTTTCAAATTGTGAAGGTGCATTTTTTAGACCATATGGAAGTCTGTTCCATTCATAACATCCTAATTGTGTTACAAAGGAGGTTTTATGTCTATCTTTTTCATCTATGGGTATATGCCAGTATGCATTTTTAACATCTAGAATAGTATATATTTTTGACTGTGATAACCTATCTATAATTTGTTCTATAAGTGGAATTGGTGTATGTTCTGGAACTGTTTTTTGATTAAGTTTCCTATAATCTATACAGAGTCTTGTGGGGTGATTTGGGTTATCAGATTTTTTATTCACTAATAATGCAGGAGAACTATAGGGGCTAGATGAGGGTCTAATAATATCATATTTTAATAATTCAGTTATTTGTTTTTGTATTTCAGCATTATTGTAAAAAGATGTCCTATATGGCTTTTGTGCTATGGGAATATTATCTAAAAGAGATATGCAAATTGGGTTAGTCTTTATGTGTCCTATATCAAAATTGTGCTTAGAGAAAACATTCTTATATTTATGCAATATATCTGAAATTGTTTGATTAGAGAAATTTGGATTAATATCTACTTTACTAAGGTCTAAATAGGAATTATAATTTGTTATAGAGCCCGGTTGTCGCATACTGTGAAATGGGTTAGAATCAGTAATGGGATTTGAAGTAGGATCTATAAGTTTAACATTTGTAGTTGGCATATCAAAAGAATTGAAATTACACAATGGGTTAATCTTTAAAAGAGATGAATTTTTAACATAGTATGGGTCTGGAATACATAGGGTAGTGGCATATGACTTCTGATTATCAGTTTTTGGATTAAAGGAATACAAGAATTTATAATTTTGGAAAAGAAGGTTTTTTGAGAAATCTATTTGTAACTTAAATAAATAAAATGTTGGTAAACCTAAAATAAGATATTCTATTGAACTATTGCAAACAAAGAATTCTTGATATTTAGTGATTTTTCCTAAAGTAAGCCTAACTAATATTTTGTATAATGGGTAACTAAATCCTTCTACCTGACCTATTCTTTCTTTTGGGGAATTATCTAATATTTTATAATAAATATGATTTAAGTATTTTAAAGGTATAATGGAAATAGATGATGCAGTGTCAAGTACACAGGGTAAGGATATTTGGTTAATAAATACAGAGAAAAGTAATAATGTTCTACCTGGGTTGATGCGCTTCGGATGAGTATTGTTCTTAAGTGGGCAGTCTCTATGGAAATGGATCTGGTTGGGTAGCTGGTGAGATGCACATATCTTGCAGGGGTATGGAGGCTGGTTTATGGATTTGTGGGGTTCTTGTTGGTGATGAGTTGCTGCTGTTGTCCTGGGAAAAGGCTGGTATTGATGAGCTAGGGAGGAGTTGGAGTTAAATTTTTTTACTGGAGTGCTTGTACTGGTAGAGGGTTGTTGGGGTTCTTCTTTATTTGTTGATAATTTTAATTGGGTTGTGATTTTATACCATTCTGAAGGTTCTTGTACTCTTGCAGCTATTAGATATTTTTTTAGGTGATCTGGCATTCCATCTGTAAGTGCTTCTAGTAAAAGTGTTTTTTCAAGATTAAGTTTATTGGCTAAGGCAGATTTTTCTTTAAAATATTGTTCCAGATCATCTTTATCAATATATTTTAAATTTAGAAACCTACTGAATAAATTTGAATCTTTAATTGTGAAATATGATGTTAATTTTTGTTCAATTTCCCCCCAATTATATATATCTTGTAATTGTTCTATAAAAAAATTAAAAGCTTCTCCATCAAGATAATTTGAAAAATTATTTAGTTTAAAATCTTCATCAAGATGTTTCTGTAAACATTTTTTGTTAAAGAATTTGAGCCAAGATATTATGTCTAAATTTTGACCATTAAATTTCGGTATTTCTATAGTATTTGGATTTGGCGTCATGGCGTGTTCTACATTCCTTTGTTTGCGAGACATTTTGTAAAAGTAGTTTTATAAAATTTGAATAATTTATAGAGCAATTAGGTTGAAAAATTCAGGTAATCCTGTCGACTTATTGTTATGAATATTTTGTGTTGTTGTTAGATTAGGCTTGATAAGACAAAGGATCGATAAGATAAAGGGTTGAGGTGCAGTCGTGATAAAAAAAATAAATATTTACCGTCAAGTAGCTTTTATTTTCAATTACTTGAGGAAAGATTACACATTTGTTAGTTTTCACATTATATAGAATTTATAATTTAATCCTATATTAGTGATTTAAAAGGATTGATTGGTTAACTACGCATATTTACAACAAAATTATACAACGAAACTAAACAACTAAACTAAAAGTCTTTCTAAAAACGATGATAACAAAAATAAAAATTATCAATGAATAAAATGAAATATATATTTTTAAAATATAGAAATATTTAGAGTTTTTAGATTATATAATATTTTTAGATTATATAATATATATATAAGAAAAAAGTCATAGGGATATGTGTAAAAATAATTTTAAAATAACAAGAAGGTCAGGTGTAGATATTAAAAAAAAAAAAGTCATATCCTGACCGCTCATTCAAATTCTCATGTGAGCGGTCAGGATATGCCTTTTTTAAATATCAATACCTGACCCTTTTTATATTTTTATTATTTTTTTCATATGAACAGCGTATTTACGCAAACTTTGGCTTAAATACCCATTTCTCGATCTCTCAGGAAGCCTCTAGAACCAAATATTTGGTCGTGGAGATACAAACTGCACCACGCTGACGAGGGCCAACAGCATGAAACACGTATATGGTTGGCTTTCTTTGAAATATCAAGAAAATGGGTTGGCCAAATATCACGGAACAAATTAAATGAACATTTAGTTTATTTTTGTTCCACTAGATGGTGCTCTGCTGTCTAAAAATGCTCGTGCTAGCGGTCAGGAAATGTCTATTTTGTTTTTAAAATATATATGTAAAGCTTATTTTGAATTTAATAAGTTTTATTCGTCCAATATTTCGATGGACCAATCGTCCATTTTTTACGAGGTTTTGTTATGAAGCACACAGCAGGTCGCGTGTTTCAGGTGGGCCACGGACGTCTTACAAGCTTGTTGGGCGAAACCATCTATGATAAATATTTTGAAGAAAATCTATATATATAAAAAATGAATGTTTGTATGTCTGTTTGTTGGTTTGTATGTCCGGTATACAAATTCGCAGTAGTTCACTAATTCAAACCAAAATTTCCATACATAGGTAAAAGAATACGGGGAAGACGATAGGCTATTTAAAAAATATATAAATCGATTATTAAAACTATATATTCAAATTATTCTACTTAGCTCACGAACAGCGCCCTCTATCAAGTACTAAAAGGTTATAAATACGTTTAAAATCTAAATCTTCTCAATATTTTATTAATAATAGTTCGCTTAATAACACATATAATATAAATATTTATATAATAACTGCTCTAATTTGAAATATTTGGTAGGTTTTATTTATTTATATATTTTCATTTTTAGATATAACTGATCTAATTCGTCGTTTAAAATAACTGCTCTAATTCTAAATATTTGGTATGTTTTATTTGTGTTCACTCTATTTCTATTTATTTGAAGTATTATAATTTCCATGTTTCAAAAACCTATTATATAGGTCGTTAGAAATATGTAAGGCCTGAAATAGCTTTACATGCGAATATTTATAATGCCAAGCGTAGCTTAATGGTTAGGTGTGCGGCTTCGTATTTCCACAACCATGGTTCGAAACTTAGCCTGGGTGTTTTTTTTTTTTATATATTATTGAAGCAAAGTTTTTTACCAAAATTTCCATACATAGGTAAAATAATTACGAGGAAAACGATAGGCTATTTTAAATCTATATGTATAAAAATGAATGTTTGTAGGTTTGTTTGTATGTAGTTGTTTGTAGTTTGTATGTTGTATCGCAGTAGTTCACTAATTCAAACCAAAATATCCATACATAGGTAAAAAAATACGGGGGAAGATGATAGTCTAATTTAAAATATATATAAATCAATTATTAAAACTATATATTCAAATTATTCTACTTAGCTCACGAACAGCGCCCTCTATCAAGTACTAAAAGGTTATAAATACGTTTAAAATCTAAATCTTATCAGTATTTTATTATTAATAGTTCGCTTATATATAT
This sequence comes from Cordylochernes scorpioides, assembly GCA_030710605.1. NCBI lineage: Eukaryota > Metazoa > Arthropoda > Arachnida > Pseudoscorpiones > Chernetidae > Cordylochernes > Cordylochernes scorpioides. Next base: position 29,522,575 of record CP092870.1, on the reverse strand, counting down.
AATAACACATACGTTTAGAATACTTGATCTAAATCGAAATATTTATAGACGCTCGCTCGATTTGAAGATTTATATATTTTCATTTTTAGATATAACTGATCAAATTCGCCGTTTAAAATAACTGCTCTAATTCGAAATATTTGGTATGTTTTATTTGTGTTCACTCTATTTCTATTTATTTGAAATATTATAATTTCCATGTTTCAAAAACCTATTTCAAAAAGGTCGTTAGAAATATGTAAGGCCTGAAATAGCTTTACATGCGAATATTTATAATGCCAAGCGTAGCTTAATGGTTAGGTGTACGTTTCGTATTTTCACAACCTTGGTTCGAAACTTAGCCTGGGTGTTTTTTTCTTTATTATTATTGAAGCAAAGTTTTTTTTTTTTGCAGTACCAAAATTTCCATACATAGGTAAAAAAAAAATACGAGGAAAACGAAAGGCTATTTTAAATTATATATAAATTAAATATTAAAACTATATATTCAAATTATTCTACTTAGCTCACGAACAGCGCCCTCTATCAAGGTTATAAATACGTTTAAAATCGAAATCTTCTCAAAATTTTATTAATAATAGTGTTCGCTTAATAATTAGAATACTTGATCTAAATCGAAATATTTATAGACGCTCGCTCGATTTGAAGATTTATATCGTAACTAATCTGACTGAAATTTAAACAGTATATAGAGTAGAATATGGAAAAACTTATAGTGAAAATTTCGGGTCTCTATCCCGAATATTCGTCGCGTTTCCCCTTTTGCTCGCGAGCAGCGCCTCTAGCGGTGAAGATGGGAGGTAATATCAGCTGACCTAATGTACATGTAAAGTTTGGAGCGGGACGTTTCACAAGAGTGACATCCACGGCGCCAATTTATAATTGTAACGAATAGTATTTGAATAAAACATTTAATCGGGTAAACCCGGGCGTTGGCCTTTATAAAAAATCTTTATAAAAAAAAACATTGTAATATATAACAATCTAATTAACTAAAGAAATAAATAACAAATAAATATGAAATCCATCAACAATAACAAATAAAACATATTTTTGCCAGAGTTGTTTTATTTTTAATTGTTGGTGGATTTCATATAATTATTTGTTATTTATTTCATTAATTAATTCAATTGCTATATATTACAAATGTTTTCTTTTGTTTATATTTTAATTTTGATTAGAATGTATATAAGAGATGGTTTATCGCCCAACAAGCTTGTAAGATGTCCGTGGCTCACCGCGACCTGCTGTGTGCTTCATAACAAAACCTCGTAAAAGATAGACGATTGGTCCATCGAAATATTGAATAGATAAAACTCTTTCAAATAAAAATAAGCCATATATATATCCTATATTTTAAACTGTATGACACTTTTAGTATATGTTACCTATCTTCCAATTAGTTAGAATCGATGCCTTAAAAGAGCCTGCCCTTCTTTTGGAATGTACACCGTTTCTGTTTGCTGCCACCCCCATATTTTGTATATACGCTATATATTTATTGATAATACCTGTAAACCCCTATTTGTATGTAACACTAAAAATGTTAACGTCGAAATAAAGATCCAAAGAGTGTTCGGCCAGCTGGTGGCAGAGACAGAGGGGAGGAAAATGCCAACGCCCATATGGGGCCGGCCCCCAGGGACTCTTTATAGACGACCCCTGAAAACAGGACAGATTTTGGCAGGGTGTCAGTAGCAGATGGTTCTAGGGTGTGGCCATCGACATACGGCTGCTGTCTCACACAGTCTCTCCCTTCGTGTCTCGGGGATAAGCATCCAAGTTTGTGTCATGGCCTCTACCTCTGTCCCGTGGGCTGTTCCCGATCACTCTCGGTGTTAACATCTAGCCCTGCCTCTGCTTCTTGTTGTCCGCGTGTGGGAAGAACATCAACACTCGCCTCACGTACACGACTGCCAGCTTATCCATACATCGACATTTGCAACAATATTACAGAAAGTCGACAGGATAACTGAGGACAGCGGCATGCAGAGGATGACAGCGGCACCGGTGGTCAACGGCGCATTCGTGTGGATGCTCCTTCTACTTGCCCTCCACCTTGACGATCCAGTGGACCCACTCAAAGACGCCATGCGAGGACTAACTGTACCTCGCACCGAGGAGGTCATCATCGCCCCCATTGACATCTCCTGCGACACGAGCACCTTCTTCCATCGGCTCGAACAAGCAGACCAGATTCATCGAGAAATCCTCGCTACGATCCGCCAACCAGCATCGTCGATGTCCCATGGCAACCACCGCAAAAAAGGATCACCAAGCCTCATCGCAGCCCACTCCACAAGACCCATTCAAGACATCCATCTGGTAGGAGAATTTTCTCTACAGAACTTTCTTAATGTAACACTATTTCCGTTTTTTTCCGCACTGAATTAACTACTCATTCATTTTTATAGCAATAACATTATTATTATAATTTCATCAAGTCATTATTTTACCTGCCCCATTACTATTTTAACATTAACCAATTTTATTAATCTTTATCATTATTTTGTGTGCCATTAGCAATGCCGTCAGCCAACAACAACTAATTAGACATTTTTTTTCTTCAATTGTTTTTTTTTTCATCATCTCTAGGCTTATTACACACATATTATAACTTCAACCATCTCTCTCATCATTTTAAAACTTTTAATATAATGATAACGTCAATAATATTTTTTAATAGTTTAAGATATTTTTGAATTTATATATTTTATCTATTTGGTTTTTCTAATTTTACCGTTGACGTCTCCTAACCTCCCCTGCCCATACCTTCTCATGCATTACCCCAAGTAATTCCTGTTCGCCATTTTTTTTTCATTGATTAATCCAACTGAGAAATCCTTCCTCGCTATATCATTCCCAATAGTGAGTTCAGGATACCCAGCTAGATTATTTTTCTTATCACCCGGCTCATCATTACCAATCATCATTTTTTCTTTCTTTTTTTTATTACCATTCAAGTCGAGTGAAATCATCATTGGCAACAGAACAACCCTTGCAACTACCTTCCCTTTCTTCATTCCCCAATCTTATATATTCCCCTCAAGAATATATTGCTCGCCAGAATTTTTTTTTACCCGGTTCATCCATTTTATCATTTAATCATTATTTATCTTTTTTTTTTTCATACTCCAAGCCGGGTACCATCATTATTGGCAAGCAGTACATCTCTTGCGTTTACCTTTCCACATTCCTCAACCTACCTACATCTCCCTGCTAGTCTGAACTAATAATGCAGACGGAACATCTTGAACGTTCTGTTAATGAAAACAGTACCTCACTAACACAAGTTCGTACTGCATTGCAGAACTCATTGAGCTATTTCTTTGCAGGAACATACTTAGACATCCCATATACCCTCATCAACCCTCTGCGTCAACTCATAATCTTAGTTCTCAACTTAATAGCTTTATACTTTTCTTTTATTTATTTTTTCATTCAATAGGTTCTTAATTTTCTTTTCTATAAGTAGATTACTTTTATGGCCTTTCTAATTTTATCTTGCATATTTTCTCTATTTCATCATTTATTCTTATGTATTTTTCTTTCATCATATTCCATATCTTATTGAGACGTCATCATTATTGTCTTATTTTATTATCCTATACTTTAATAATTTTAACTAATTTGTGCCCAAATTATTTCTTTTGATTTTATAATAGGTTTGTTAGGTCATCATCATGTTATTTCATTTCCCCCAAACAAACCTTCTTCACCGGGGCTACATTCTATAGTATATTTTAAACTGTATGACACTTTTAGTATATGTTACATATCTTCCAATTAGTTAGAGTCGATACCTTAAAAGATCCTGCCCTTCTTTTGGAATGTACACCGTTTCTGTTTGCTGCCACCCTCATATTTTGTATATATGCTATATATTTATTGATAATACCTGTAAACCCCTATTTGTATGTAACACTAAAAATGTTGAGGTCAAAATAAAGATCCAAAGAGTGTTCGGTCAGCTGGTGGCAGGGACAGAGGGGAGGAAAATGCCAACGCCCATGTGGGGCCGGCCCCCAGGGACTCTTTATAGACGAACTCTGAAAACAGGACAGATTTTGGCAGGGTGTCAGTAGCAGATGGTTCTAGGGTGTGGCCATCGACATACGGCTGCTGTCTCACACAGTCTCTCCCTCCACGTGTCGGGGATAAGCATCAAAGTTTGTGTCATGGCCTCTACCTCTGTCCCGTGGGCTGTTCCCGATCACTCTCGGTGTTAACATCTAGCCCTGCCTCTGCTTCTTGTTGTCCGCGTGTGGGAAGAACATCAACACTCGCCTCACTTACACGACTGCCAGCTTATCCATACATCGACATTTGCAACACTATTACAGGGTGCATATAGGGGCTTATAGGGTGCCTCTCCCGACAAATTAAACGTCAAAACCAGACGCAATCTATTGACTGTCGTCGCGAACTAGCGGTGTCGGGTCGGTGACAAAGCCACAACACCAGTTTGGAAAACTGAGAAGCGTCCACTTAGAGACCATCGTTTTAGGCTAATGGCCCTCGTCAACCTAGGGAGGACTTTATTCCGTGAGATCCACAGGGGATCCAGTGATATCATCACAATCGGTCAAAGAGGTGTTTAGCTGGTAAAGTGACTGAGCCAAATAAGCTGGTTTTGTGCTATGTCACCAAGCCGAGCCCGCTAGTTAGCGGCGACGGTCAATAGATGGCGTCTAGTTTTGACGTTTAAAATGACGGGAGAGACGCCCTATGATTTATAGATAAAGTTCCTTCCGGAAAGATTTCCATCATGCAACATAAAGTTACGTGAGGATAATATTGATGTACCTAAAGAGGCATCTTTTCCTTCAAATATGCATTAGAACGAAGCACTCTCTATCACCCTAATAACTTTGATAGTGGTGATAAAGAATGAGCCACAATACCAGTTTTGGAAAATTCAGACAAAAAGCCAATCTTTGGTCCTCATAATTACAGGGATGGCTTCGATTTTATAACATCATATCATTCTTTATCATCACTAATAAAGTTATTTTATCAGAGTGAAAAACAGTGCAACGTTCTGATGCATAATTAAATGGAAAGAGGTACCTTTTTAGATTATTGTACATCATCCTCGCGCAAAACCTATGATGTATTCTTTCCTAACAATCGGCCCTACCCACTTTACTAGCTTAAAGGTATGTTTGTTTGGTAAATTCGACCTATTTCATAACCCTTTTCGCAGGATGTTATGAATAATTATTATAATTATGAATATTAGGGCCAAAACCCGAAACCATGGTATAAAGATTTGAATTTTGTCTGAATTTGCCAATACTGGTACTATGGCTCATTTTTTTATCATCACTAGTAGTATTTTTATTATGATGATAAACCTAATGCATCGGTCTGATGCATAATCATTGGGAGAGATGTATCTTCAGGAACATATATATATATAGGTAAAACTTTTGCCGGAAGGAAATTGATCTATAAAATAGAGAACGCCATTCTCATAAAAATAGACGCTAAAACTAAGCGTCATAAAGGCGCCCTTTCTCAAACGCCCCTGTCACATAAGGTCCCCCCCCGTCTTTTAAACTATAAATACATCACTTTTACAGGGACTTGACAGTTCAGTCAGTTCAGTACAGTTGAGTTTAGTTCACCCTTAGTGCAAGCCACGTCGGTCGTATGTTATGTCGATCTCATCCAACATGTAATTAGGAAGAACTCGTCTATCTCCATCTTGCGCTTCTAGCTCAGCTTTTATCTGTTACGGAACTTTCTTAGTGCAACTGTGTCTTCGTTTTTTGTGTGGATATCCCCAAGCTTTTCCACTCTGCCTCGACCACGACTGCCTGTATTTTGTGAGAACTTTTAAAGGTCTTCCAAGGTGCAGAGAGGTACTGGAAAACTCTACATCCTGACTGTTCCTCTCGGTCAACACAGTACAACAAGAGCTACCAGGACTTCATCTTTTATTTCAGTAGTCGACATCAAACTCAACAAATTATTACAGTGAGTCGACAAGAGATCTCCTATCATTACATGAGTCGACAGGATCACTCATCACAGATAAGTCGACAGGATGACCAAAACGAAGGATGACACAACGAAGAGGTAAGAAGACCGTTCAGATAGGAAGCGAGAAAGGGCAAAGATGGAGGAACAAGCCCGCCATACCAACGAAACGACCAAGCAATCTCTCCCCCCAACAAGAGACGATATTTACGGAAGAAACGCCGCCCCAACGGACTTCCGCATACCCGCTAACCGATCGCCAACGTCGGGAGCAAGCTGACCGCGCCAACGACAGCCCCGAAATTCCCGCAAGTCATGGAAACCAAGCAGCGATGTACCCAAACCCTGTGAGAAGTTCTCCACCTTCGACTTGACATCATCGAGACAATGGCATCGAGGCAACAAGCGACAAACAACTTTCCAGAAGTTACAAGCGTCTACAAGCTCTACATGGAGCGTCTTCAACGTCAGCAGGAATACAAGCCAAGACCAAGTTTCCTGACTGAACTTTCACACAACTGTAAGTTTTTTTAAAAAACCTACCTTAACTTTATCCTAAAGTTCAAAACTTGATTCCCTATAAATTTTGTATTTATATTTTCACTTTAAGCATTTTAAAATCAATTTTTACCTTTTTTTTATACCATTTTTTAATTCAATTTTTAAAACTTTCACATTTTCATTGATCAAATTTACTTTAATTTTTATTCAGATTATAAATTTCAAGTTATTACTCTCAATTTTACTTAAAAAAAAAAAAATTTTCGCCCATCACGCTTTTTTACAATTTTTACTAATCTTACATGCCTTTCCTAAATTTACCTAAAATGGCATTATCCAAAGCTATGACTTGAAAAAAAAAAAAAATTATTATTATTATTTTTTAAAAATCTCATTCATCATAATTCTCAACTTATTTTTGTTTTACTCATTAGTTATCTTTATATCAAAAGACCAATATCTTTATCAATTCTTAAAATTTGGTAATGTTCACCATTTTAAGTAAGCGCCCAATTCAAATTATTTGTAACTCTCACGACATTGCCCTTTTATAAGAATCATTTTAATTATCATAATCAACAATTTAAAAAGTATATTCAAATTTTAAATATAAATTAACATAGGTGAAACGCATTTTTTTTTTTAATTGCAAAAATCGGAAGATACAATATCTTCAAAAACACCGCTAGGGAAAACAACTATCTTTCCCAAAACAAGTTAGGAATAAAGGTTCATTCCACTTCACCGCCAGTAGCTAATTTAAGTCACAGCCTTCCAAAACGATTACAATCGTTAATATTCGAGGATAAATACACTCCCTCGTCTTTTCCTTTTTACATGCATGATTGGTCATCAACACATTTCTTTCAAAAAACCTTACAACACCCTCGCATCACTATCTCAAATTGGCAACAATTATTAGTGCGCGACTCAACACACAAATCCAATTTCGAGCTCCACTTAGCTCTATATCGTCGCCACAATAAAATAATTTCACATTAAGCGTGCCACATCCACTAACAGTCAAATATTCTCTCGATGTGTTTCATACAACAACCACCCATGACTTTATTAAATTTGTTACTCATGGTGAAACAGGTTAGATTTGTACCAAACTAAGACTTCACGTGACACCTTTTTATTCACATTTCTCACCTCGTGTCACAGTGCCACATCACAAAACTTTTTCACTTTTCAGGCCAAAGACGCCCTTCACGCCTGTGACACCACAATTCACCCCAAAGCGTGTCGACGTCGAAAGTCATATCTTTCACTCACTTCTAGCCTGAAATCATCGTATAACATTTTTTACTAAGTCTTAACACTTACGAACATCGAGAAAACTATATTTTCAAATAGGCAAGAAAATTGCCAACTTCAACAAGAGAGAGAAAGTCAGTTTCAAGTAAGACAGAAAATAAACACCCCGCACGTGTGACCACCCCAAAAATAGAATTTCCGTGAAAAAAAGGAAGTGGACGCCCTTTTTGACGCCACTCCCTTGGTCACTACTATCTTTCGAGAATATCTTTGGACATGCCCTCTCTTCCCCCTCAAGGCAGATCTTCTTGACCGCTAGCTTCATGACGCCATTTTGAACACATGTGTCACACTACTTATTTAGATTTCCTCGAGAATCTCACAAATCTCACCAACGAGATATCACAACACAACATACTTTAAACATTTTACATGTTAATTGATAACACCAATTAAAACAATTTGGTTAAGTCTTATATAGACTTTTTAACGCGAAAGAGAAATCATTCTCTACATACCAGCATTGAGGACAAACGAAAAGATCATTTCACATATTCCCAGTTTCAGAGTCATAGAAACACCGATGTTACCAAAGGGATATAATCTAGTCACACACCACAACTGTAACTTTTCGTCAAAAGAGACAATTTTTGTTCAATTTTACACTACTTAAAATTTATCCAATCATTAATAACCTTCAATTATATTATAAATTTTGTATAAAATCTTGAATAATTATTCTTATTCTTACCTTTCAATTATATAAACAAATTTTTTAATCCAACATTTAAAAAAAAAAAAACCTTTAATCAAATTTACTTTTATTTTTCATGATATTATTTTAGTATTGTAAAACATCTAATTGTTTCAAAAATTATTTTATTTTATTATTTATTATATATTTTATATATTACAGGTTTAATTTTGTCCACTTACACTTTTTGTACCCGTAATCATATTTCTATATTTCTATTCACTATATTTTATTTGTTTAAATACCTTTATTATCTGACAAAGTTTATCATCCACTATCGGGCATCTACAACAATCGTTTTCAACAATCATATTCTTTAACCAATCCCCTATATTTTTCATCACTATCTTTTCAGTCATTGCGTCACATCTATGTAGAAAAACGACAGCACTGCTTGACAATTTATTTTTTGATTTCGTAATTCAACAAACGCCTTGAACACAGTTCCCCAGACTTACAAATCCAAACTTCTGGTCTGAACAAGCTTCAAGAGTTTATTTCATTTCATCCGCAGAGCAAATCACCAACGCATACACAAAGCGTTCACTTTTTTTCAACTTTCAACTTTTTTTTTCAGCTCTAGCGGACCACATTCAACCTTTGATTTCGAGTCAAGTCAGATCACCTACTGTCGCTACAATTCTACTTATCGCATGGCTCTATTTCACTCCTTTCTCAATCATATTAATAAGCAACTTTTCTTCAACAACTTTTAACCCAATAATCCTAAAATTGTGACAAAACACTTTAACCCTTATATAGGATCGCAAGTGAAACATTGCCAAGGAAGACAGCTAAAGTCTATATCCTCGCTTTGCACCTGGATCTGAGTATTTGGTTTACATGAGCACTTCTAACAATTACATATTCTTCAACAACTTTTCAACCCAATAACACTACAATTGTGACAAAGCACTGTTACCCTATACAGGATCACAGGTGAAACATTGCCTAGGAAGACGCTCAAGTCCATATCCTCGCTTTGCACCTGGACCTAAGTATTTGATTGCATGTGTAAATCTCACAATTGCTTATTCTTTAACTACTAACCCTGTCCAACGCCCACCAATATTCTCTTAGAATGTGAATTTTTATGTCATCATTTTATTTTAATCATCTTTTTTGTTAATCAAACAAAATGTCATTTTTATTTCACTTTTATATATCCAACAAATATCATCTTGTTATAGCCCTTTTTAACCCTCACAGTTTAAATTAATTAAAAGAAATTTTAATTACTTACCTGTGTTAGAGAGGCTTTACCCGCCTAAACCCGGATAAACCCTTTCACTCCCGGGGCCCATCTATGGTAATTTAAAACAACAACCTCATATTGTGTAGATAACTTATAACAAGATTGCCATGTTGTATATAGAGACACATCTATAAATAATTATACGCATGATTAATCTGTGTCATCGCATCGCCCTATGTAATGTAATTTGTACAAAGTGGATAAATAAATAAAATCTGTAATAGATTTAAGAGTTGAGCTAAAGCAGAGATCGAGCATAGTATTGCCAAAACAACAGAGTCTAAATATGGAAGTCATAAATCAGGTAGATTCACAATTCCCACGACAGGCCACCCACACTGTCACATGTGGTGGAATGCAGAGACCCCTCTCACACCTGGACAGGTAAAGGCGCCCTTTCTCAAACGCCCCTGTCACATAAGGTCCCCCCCCCCCCGTCTTTTAAACTATAAATACATCACTTTTACAGGGACTTGACAGTTCAGTCAGTTCAGTACAGTTGAGTTTAGTTCACCCTTAGTGCAAGCCACGTCGGTCGTATGTTATGTCGATCTCATCCAACATGTAATTAGGAAGAACTCGTCTATCTCCATCTTGCGCTTCTAGCTCAGCTTTTATCTGTTACGGAACTTTTTTAGTGCAACTGTGTCTTCGTTTTTTGTGTGGATATCCCCAAGCTTTTCCACTCTGCCTCGACCACGACTGCCTGTATTTTGTGAGAACTTTTAAAGGACTTCCAAGGTGCAGAGAGGTACTGGAAAACTCTACATCCTGACTGTTCCTCTCGGTCAACACAGTACAACAAGAGCTACCAGGACTTCATCTTTTATTTCAGTAGTCGACATCAAACTCAACAAATTATTACAGTGAGTCGACAAGAGATCTCCTATCATTACATGAGTCGACAGGATCACTCATCACATATATATATATATATATATATACATTCCGAACATATATTATCTACAAAATTGAATATAAAATTCGTTGAATTCTGAGTAATGGAACTTTGTGGGCCAGTTCTACGACTGCCGAGATAATGAAATCTTCGAGTTTTTGGTGAGTATCTTCTGATATTTTCATAATTCTCCCTCTTTCTAATTAAATATCTCATAATGGTCAAATATGTATACAATAAACATCATATTAATAAAATAATTTATGCCTCATTTTGAGATATAAATATAAATATGCTCTAACAAAAATAACGATCTTATTTTAAAAATTATCAACATATTCTCCATATCATAAAATTACCAAAATATACTTATTTAATAATTGAAATAAAAAAGATAAAATATCGTATCAGTTTATATATAATTCAAATATTTCATATATAGTCCTGAATTTCTGTATATATGTTTTATATTATTTTTATTTTTTTTAAAGATTTATTATTTAAGTTTTTATTTTTGATAGATTATTTGCAATTGAATGCAAGAGGTTTTGCAATTGTTATGTTAATTAAAAGTGATCAATAAGAATTTTAATTTTAATTTATGAAAAATTGCAATTGCGGTGCAGTGGTGACCTCTTTGAAATATGAAAATTCTAGATCATAACAATTGTTTTAATTGAACTGATAGTAATCCAGATAGAACAAATCAATAAAAAAATATTATAAAATTAATGACAATGGATTGCTTCGAAGACTTTCTAAGACATAAAATAATTTTAGAAAGAAATACCCCCCCCCCTGACTTGAGACACGAAAAGAAATAAAATAAAGTATTTGCTTATGTATTCATATATTCACAAAAAAAAAAAACTTTTGTGTGCCAGCCTAAAAACCAACAACAATGGATTTAAGTAATTGTTATATAATATAGAAATAATCATTTTGTATATAGGTAATAAATTATATATATATATGTTATATTAAAATATTATTCTATTTAAAATTATATTTCATCAATCCAAATACTCTGTTAAATCGACCGCCAGAGGTTATGCTTCCCCTATAAAAACTCGTTGTTATTCTATCCCGTTGGTCGACTCAAATCTTTGTACATTATGTAAATAATCTTTTGTTTTCTTTGTTCTACTCGCCTTAAGCCATGCAATACTTTTACCAAATTATGTATTTTTATATATTCCTTTAGCGCAGTTAAAGCTATTTTTGGAAAAATATATATACAGAGGAATAAATAATTGCTACAACATATTTTCAAATAATTTATTTCCAACGTTTTATATAGTTACCCGCAGTCATTATTTTCAAGGAAAACAGAACTTATACAATTTAAAAAGGCATTTCCTGATCGTGCACCTAGAGGTTGCTGATGGCTTGCGCCATCTGTCAGGCTGATGAGGGCCAACAGCCCGAATCGCCTTCGTGGTTATATTTTATTGGTTAATCAAGAATGATTATTGAAATAAAAACATAAAGCCTCCAGGGAAAAGTTTATTTTAAAAATAATTTTTATTTGAAAAATATCTCGAGCTTTCGGGCAAGTACGCCCTTCTACGGAATAAAATGCTTTATATGAATAATACGCCAATAAAATATGATTTAAAATTAAATAAAGTCCATTCACTGTTTACATTTGTTTTAAGGCTTGTTCAACGCGTGCTTCACTTGAGGGTTATGGGCTGGGCTCAGGGAATATAATGTTATACATTTCCGGAATATCTATTCTTCTGTTAATGCTATTGTTCTTTCTGGATATGATGGATTCTATTATAAGTCTCTGTAGTCTATTGGGGATGTTGGAGTATGGGTCTTTGGTTCTGATAGGGAGAAGGAATGGCCTGTTTCTCTTATATGTTGGTATACTAAAGATCTACTGTCTTGATTATCGATATTTCGTTTATGTTCTGATACTCTTATATTTAAACTTCGCTAGTTGCAATTTTCTCCCGTAGAAGGGCGTACTTGCCCGAAAGCTCGAGATATTTTTTAAATAAAAATTATTTTTAAAATAAACTTTTCCCTGGAGGCTTTATGTTTTTATTTTAATATTAATTCAAGGATTATTTTATCTAATTGTGAACTCAAGTTAAGTCATGAATTTATCGCCATATCAAATCAATTTTTATTTAAACCAGATTCACAAAAGATCATTGCAACTAGCGAAGTGGAGATGTCATCTGGGTTTCAATCGTTTCTGTGAAGAGGTAAACTTTGTACCCCCATCCTTAAGAATAAAAGATCCTGTCAAAAACCCTTTCTCAGCTAAAGTAATGAAGGAAACTCAATATAGGTTGTTGAGGACCAGAACACAGGGCTGTTATTCCAACATTCGATTGTTATCGAAAACAATCAAAGAACTCTTATGCATCACTTCCCGTATTGTACCAGAAAAACAAATGTACGAACTAATAGTCCGAACCACTTCTGAAATCACGAAAGTAAGAACAGAAATAGAGAGAAGGAAGAGTAAAAAACTGGAATATTGGGCACTGAAATTTAATAATCCAAATCTAAATAGAAACAATAACCTCAATAAAATAGTCAACCTGTCAAAAGTTACCCTAACCTAAGAAGAATTAGCTTTCTTATCCAAAGGTATGAAATTCAGGAATATGCAAAAACCAGATCCCATCAGAATAGTAAGTGGAGTCGAAGCAGCCATATCAAAACTTAACCACCAAGAAAAGAATATCATTAGACATCATGTAACTAATCTTCTAAGTGAATCAATAATCCTTCCCCCAAGCAACCCCCATGAGAACCGACTGATTAAAGACTTAAGAAACAAAAAATAAATAATCATCTCCCAATCAGATAAAGGCGGCCAAACATTCTTCTCGACAAAACTGATTACCATAGTAAAATGCTGAGCATCCTTGAGGATCAAACTACCTTCAAACACATTTCCAAAGAAGAAAAATACCCGAACATACTCTTATTTCAAAAAAGAATTCAGAAAAATGCATAAAGAACGTAATATTTCGAATGAAGAATTGAAAGACTTCTTGTCTAATATGCAAACATGTGCCTTCATATATGGCCTCCCTAAATTACATAAACCAAATATCCCCTCAAGACCCATAGTGGCTTTCTACCATTCCCCAACAGCACCTCTCTCCAAGTTCATCTCAACTTTTCTCAAACCCATAATCAAGCAGAAAAACTCCCCGTTCTCCATTTCCAACACCACCACCTTTATAGATGAACTACTCAAGTACCAACCTCAACCAAACAAGATCATGATCTCATTCGACGTAGAATCCCTTTACCCAAGTCTCCCACACCAGCTGATACTAAGCAGCACCGAAGAATTCTTGAGAGAAAATCAGGTTGATCAGATCACTGTCAGGAAAATAACTAAACTTATAGCCCTATGCCTCGAAACAAATATTCTAACATACGATTCCAAAACTTACGAACAGATTAAAGGTTCTCCCATGGGGAGCTCTCTTTCAACCTCAGTAGCCGAAATAGTCATGCGTCGCATAGACAACTGGATAACATCCCTATTCCCGTCAGATATAGTTTTATGGCGTCGTTATATTGACGACATATTCTGTATATGCCCCGAAAATCAAACCAAGAACATTCTAGAAAGACTCAACAGTTACCATCCTAACCTAAATTTCACATTTAAAAAAGAAACAAACAATAGCCTGCCTTTTCTAGATATAAAAATTATTCGCATACAGAATCATTTCCAAACAACTGTTTATTATAAGCCATTCTTCAACCCCGACTATATCCGTTTTTCCTCCTACTGCCCACTCAGCCATAAAATCAATACCGTAAAGACCTTAACTAAACGTATCCATAGCCATTGCTCACTTCAAACCTTTAAAACAGAAGAAACTCAGAATATTATAAGAAATTTAAAGACTTGTCAATATCCTTTATCATTTATTCTAAGACATTTCTATAGCCCCTCTGGCATTCGGAATTCCCCAATCTATAAATCTATTAGCAGTATTCCCTATTCACCAGTATCTGTTTCTATAGCCCGTCATCTGAAGAAATTTGGAATTAAAACCTTTTTCAGAAACTCACCTAATTTAAATTCGTTACTAAGAAACCCCATAACAAAGAACAATACCAGTGACTATCCTTCCAATATTAAGAATGCCATATACTCCATAGAATGCAACGAATGCAAAACCAAATATGTCGGCGAAACTGGCAGACATTTAAATATAAGAGTATCAGAACACACATAAACGAAATATCGATAATCAAGACAGTAGATCTTTAGTATAACAACATATAAGAGAAACGGGCCATTCCTTCTCCCTATCAGAACCGAAGACCTATTACTCCAACATCCCCAATAGACTACAGAGACTTATAATAGAATCCATCATATCCAGAAAGAACAATAGCATTAACAGAAGAATATATATTCCGGAAATTTATAACATTATATTCCCCGAGCCCAGCCCATAACCCTCAAGTGAAGCACGCGCAACAGAGCCCGCGTTGAACAGCCTTAAAACAAATGTAAACAGTGAATGGACTTTATTTAATTTTAAATCATATTTTATTGGCGTATTATTCATATAAAGCATTTTCTCCCGTAGAAGGGCGTACTTGCCCGAAAGCTCGAGATATTTTTTAAATAAAAATTATTTTTAAAAGAAACTTTTCCCTGGAGGCTTTATGTTTTTATTTTAATATTAATTCAAGGGATTATTTCATCGAATCAAGAATGATTATTTGGCCAATTCTGGAAAAATTAAAAATCAATGAATAGCTGATATTTATTCCGGCAGATGGTGCAAGCCATCAGAAAATTTTAGGTGCACGATCAGAAGATGCCTTTTTGCCACCTTATTGTTTGAAGTAGATAATTCCTTTCACAAATATCTTTATCCCTGTTCAATGTAATCCCATTGTCCTCTATATTTGAACTCTCAATGTTACACTAACATGTTAATATATCAGCCACATGATATCAAAATTACCTTGTTTATTTCTACGACTCAGAACATTGAATTTCATGAAGTCTTAGTTTTCAAGGCATCATTTTATAAGTTCCGATATAAAAACTGTCAAAAGCCAGGATTCACCTTTGAAAGGATGTCAATAAATGCTGCTGTTATACCTGAGAGTCAGAAGATCTATCGTATCTAGGTTTTCTGTTTGAATTTTAAAGTTGATTCATAAACGGAGTTTTTGTCTCCGGAAAATCCAAGCATTAATGAAAGGCTCTGTGTTAATTCTTCTGTAAATAAGAATAATATAAGTAAAATAAAAAAGTCATATCCTGACCAGGAGCACATGTGCTTTTTAGAAGGCAGAGTGCCATCTGGTAGAACAAAAATCAACTGAACATTGATTTAGCCTGTTCCCTGATATTTGGCCAACCCAATTTCTTGATAAATCAAGAAAAACCAACGCGTTTCGCGCTGCTGGCGCTCGTCAACGTGGAGTAGGCTGTACCACTGCGACCAAGAATAATTTTATTTTAATTTAATTATTATTTTTGGTCGCAATGGTACAGCCTACTCCACGCTGATGAGCGCCAACAGCGCGAAACGCGTTCCTGGATGGCTTTTCTTGATTTATCAAGAAATTAGGTTGGCCAAATATCAGGGAAAATGGTCAGGATATGCCTTTTTTATTTTATTTTTGTTATCAACACCTGACCTTTTATTTTTTTTCAATTGCTTTTTTTTACATTAATATAATTAATTCACTATTGATTTGATTTTAACATTGAAATGTTTATATATATTTAATAAAATATTTTTTGAAGCTATATGAACTTTTAAATATTAGCTAGGGATTTATAATTCATTATTCATTTGTTTGTGATTTCAGAAATCAAATGAACATCAACTGAAACTTGCTTTTACTGTCAAGGTAAGAGGCAAGCTATTCAAAACATGAAAGGAAATGTTTGAGATGTATTTTGTGTATTTAACCATTGTTTGTTTTATAGGTTTATTATTATTATATATGTTTTGAATTTGTAGAATAAAAAAATGCGAGGATTCAATCATAACGAATATATTAACGGGTCGAGAATATATTTAAACCGAAATAAATTTTGGAAACGCACACAATAAACATTAATTACAGTATTTAGCTTTTAAAAAACACAACTTCTCGTGAAAGCGAATATTTTCTATATTCATTTTGTACTTTCTTTAGGAGTGATCGTTAAATTAAATAATGTTTGCATGACTTTTCAACTAAGCTTTTTTCTTACTTGTATATCAAACTTAGATATATAATAAATCTTCTTCCCTGCTTTTACACTTTGGCAATATCAATAAGGAATTTAAGGCTAGGTTTCTTTTTACAATTCGTTATTTCTCGAGTTTTCGGAGTAACATGTCCTTTAGCACGGAGACAGTCTCCGTGTTGAAGGGCATATTAGCCTGAAAACTCGAGAAATAAAGAATTGTAAAAAGAAACCTAGGCCTAGATTCCTTATTGATATTGTCGAATACCTATATCCTATCAATAAAATAAAAATTTAGGTTTCATCATGTTCCTCCTGAAGTAATTCTAGATGTATCAACATCTCAACCTTAGACACCGTTACTCGGAGGAAGCCTTCGGACTGATAAGTCCTAAATATATGATTGTAATATAATTTTTTTGAAAAAAATGTTAAGGATCGGGGGGGGGGGGTATA
The DNA here is from genome assembly GCA_030710605.1 of Cordylochernes scorpioides. Classification (NCBI taxonomy): domain Eukaryota; kingdom Metazoa; phylum Arthropoda; class Arachnida; order Pseudoscorpiones; family Chernetidae; genus Cordylochernes; species Cordylochernes scorpioides. The sequence continues at coordinate 29,505,267 of CP092870.1, read as the reverse complement.
TAGCCTAATATCAATAAAAATATGTCTAATAGAGGTTTTACTACTAGTTTTCATTCAGCTCATTTGAAAATGGTATAAAATTAAAAACAGCCACATTATCACCATAAACTTTCATAATATGAAAATTACTATAATATTTCACAAGAAAGTAGATGGCATATTGATCTATAAGAATAAAGGTACCCTTCTTCCGTCAACATAGACGACAAAAAGTGTCATCGCTATTGACTGTCTCTAGAATCTGAAATATATTATCGGAGTATAGTGCCTGAGTCTATATTTTAGATTGACGTACTACAAAATTTCAATATTAATAAGAATAATTTGCACAACCATTATTGTTTAATGAGTATTAAAATACCAAATTCATTCTAAATTGCGAATAGAAGAGTTGAACAACGTGGCGAAATAAATTTCGAGAGAATCATCGCTCCCCTTTCCACTCAAGAACCCTTTAAAATCTGCTCTATGACTGGGTGTGAATTCGAACCTAATTTACATTTTATTTTGCAGCACTGCAGTGACAAATAGCTGATGTCCTCTTACAATTTAGGCTCATAAATGGACCAGACGTGTTCATTCATTGTCAAGTCGAACATCCTGTTAATTGTGAAATGAATAAGGTTACGAACAACAAATGACCTTGCATTGTCCTGATAAAATTGGTGCCACGAAATCCCCAGAAATTGCGCAATTATGGATTATAACTCTTTTTATTGAAACACTCGGTGGTAAATCATCAAATGTTCATAAAAGAAATGTGCAAAAGACATATTAAAAGTCTTCTTCACTCACGATGTTGAATCAGTTTGCCGAAACGAGTTTTGTATTCAAGCTTTAGCTTCCATACCTAGTTCATCATAAAGGATAGAATTTGTCTTTATATAAAGATAGAATAACATATTATTGTTTGTCCTTTTGAATGTAACTCCCAAGGTAACTACTAGTATCGTTGAAGGTGGTCGAAACAATAGACTCCGGCTAAACAATCCCTGCGTTGATAATGCCAGTCAACATTATCTGAGATAAATGGGGGTTCTGAAAATACTAACATTTCTCATTCATGATGTTTATGAGGAATATATTTTCCTAACATTCTTTTTTTTTTTTCCTTATTCCTAGTACACGTGGTACAGGTCATGATAATCATGGTGGGTAGAAGTAGGCGACTGCTTTAACTGTAAGTGCACCACATGTCTACACATGTGAAAAGCAGTTCGACTTTGCATTTACAAATGTGCCACAGCCTCGTTTGCTTATTTGCACTCGCTGGTGGGGTTGGACTTTTGCAAGATTCGAGGGCCATTGGAGTATTTTTTTAATTAGAAAAAAAGTGCGCAATGCGGGAATCGAACTCGGGTCGTAGCGGTCGAAAACCAACGGTTTAGACCAACCTTCCACCGACCTCCTACCATTCTAGTAGTGCGGAATAAATGGCGTTGTTGTCATCGCTACTTCTGAATATTCCGGTGTTGAAGATTTCAGAATTTAATGATAGCACACACACACACAAAAGCCTTTATTAAGACACACTGGTCTTATAGAGAATTCTCCTCGAGATTACAAGAGAGATAGGCCTGTGAAAGTGGGGAATATACAGAAGAAGAAAAAGATTACGTAAGTATGATATATACACACACACACATATATACAACATAACAACAAAAGCCCCCATTAAGACCCAAAGTCTTACAAAAGACTCGACTGCAGGATCCAAGAAGCAAAGAGATAAAGAAGTGAACAAAAAAAGTAATTAAAAAAAAATATATATATATATATTACACAAATTAAATTTCTGGCAATGCGTTTCTTTTAAATATCATCAAATATTATCTCTACAGACCTTACTGCAATGATATAGGTTATTGAATGAGAGGGCTTGGCTCATCAGTAGTGAACCCTCTCAGCGGTTTCGCCAAATTAATCTCTAGACCGCTCTACTATTGTTTTGGACTGGTTTTATTATATACCCTGCATTTTCTATGGAAGGCAGCTTAGGGGTGTTTAGTGAACTATGGACATAAGCTTATAGGTCTCTAGAGGTGCATACATATAATTTCAAGGTATTGCATCGAGCAAAGCTCTTCCGCAAAATATGTTTTTATAACCAATATATATTAGTAAATTAAATTTTATTGCCATCTATCGTTAAAATTTTACACAAATTAAATTTCTGGCAATGCGTTTCTTTTAAATATCATCAAATATTATCTCTACAGACCTTACTGCAATGATATGGGTTATTGAATGAGAGGGCTTGGCTCATCAGTAGTGAACCCTCTCAGCGGTTTCGCCAAATAAATCTCTAGACCGCTCTACTATTGTTTTGGACTGGTTTTGTTATATACCCTGCATTTTCTATGGAAGGCAGCTTAGGGGTGTTTAATGAACTATGGACAATGTAAAATATGAAATGTAATATGTAAAATTTTAACGATAGATGGCAATAAAATTTAATTTACTAATATATATTGGTTATGAAAACATATTTTGCGGAAGAGCTTTGCTCGATGCAATACCTTGAAATTATATGTATGCACCTCTACAGACCTATAAGCTTATGTCCATAGTTCACTAAACACCCCTAAGCTGCTGTTGGATTTAATTTCCAAGCTTATTATCATTGATTATATTTTATTGATATTGACTACTCTGTTGTTTGTTGATTGTTCGATAGCACTTATATATTTGGATTGCTGTATTTCCCATTATATATTTTTCTTTCTATTATGTTATAATTGTAATGTTTGTATGATTAAATAAAATCATTAATTAAAAAACTCCTTCATTAACTAAAAACTTCCTTCAATGGTTATGGGCCGAGCACTTCTCCCACCGCGCAAATAAAAAAGGCTTAACTTGAGCGTCAACATTCTTGAAAAATAAAACAAATTTACCGAAAAGGTAAGATATACACATCTTCAGTAAATGGAGAATAGTGTACAAGTTCCCAAATTTGACGGAAAAAACTTCGCTTCTTGGAAATTTAGGATCGTATCAATTTTAGAAGGCAAAGAATTGGACGACCTTTTGGAAGGTGATCCGCCAGAAGATGAAGTTAAATTCAAAGAATGGAAGAAGAAAGATGCTCAAGCTAAAGGAATCATCACATGTGCAATGACTGACTCCTTAGTCGCCTTAATATTAAATTGCAAAACAAGCAAAGATATTTGGATAGCGCTGCATGAAAGATATGAAGGAGATAAAAAGAAAAGGATCATTGAGGCCCGAAACGACGTTTCAAGATTGACAATGAAGAAAGAAGAAAATTGGGAAGAATATCTATACAGATCAGAGAAGCTATTGGAACAAGCAAGAAACCTTGGTGCAGAGATAGAAGATCAAGAATTCACCACTTCAGTGATCAGAGGACTACCCCAAAAGTACAACCTTGTTGCACTTCAACTGAATTGCCAAATGAAGGTAAGCATTTCTGATCTTAAAAATTGCTTAAAACTTTACCATGAAAGATTCACTCATGAAGAAAAGGAAGGAAATTCCAAAGCATTCAATACAATACATAAAGAATCTTTCTCAAACAATAAGCATTTCCACAAAAATAGAAATAGTAATAAGCCTATTTGTTTCATTTGTGCTCAGCCTGGCCACAAGGCTATAGAATGTTGGCATAATCCTAAAAATAATAGAGGGAGTGAAAATAAACAAACCTCAAAGAATAAACCTGAACATCAAAATAAGGCAAAATTTGTAAATTTGCAACCTGAGGAACATGTGTCCAACATCAAAGAATATGAAACTACTCAACAACCTGAAGAATGGGTGATTGATAGTGGGGCTAGCTGTCACATGACATCAAATAGAGATCTATTAAAGGAAGAAAGAGAGGTTCACAAAACAATAAAACTTGCAGATGACTCTGAAATAATATCCAATGCAGAAGGAGCAATTGAAATTGAAGGACAGAATAAGTTGATTAGGCTTAATGATGTCCTATATGTTGAAAAATTGTCAGGTAACTTAATGTCTGTTAACAAACTGGTAGATGACAATAAAAAAGTACTTTTTGATAAGGATGGAGGACATATAATGGAGGAAAATGGAGAGGAAATTTTGATGGCCCAAAGAATAAATGATTTCTACATAATCAAAACATCAGCACCAGAAGAAATTCCATCACAGGCTTTAAAGGCTACTCTTCATACCTGGAATGATTGGCACAAAAGATTGGGACACCTAAATGAAGAATACATGAAGCAAATGTTGAAGAATAATTCAGCTCACAATTTCAATATCCAATCTCAGAATATGGACACTTGTCAAGTTTGTATTCAGGCCAAACATCCTAAAACACCCTTCAAACCAGTTCTATATCCTCAATCTACTAGACCATTGGACTTAATACATATTGATTTGATTGGACCTATTCAAGAGGAATCAATTGGAGGTGCTAAATTTGTATTAACACTTGTTGATGACTTTTCTAGAAAAATATTTGTAGAATTTCTCTCATCCAAATTGGAAACTTTTGACATCATCAGATCTTTCATTGAAGAAATTGAAAAGGAAAAAGAAATCTAAGTCAAACAATTAAGATCAGATAATGGAAAAGAATTCACAAATAATCAAATGACTCAATATTTAAAAGGTAAAGGCATAAAGCACCAACTGACAAATGTTTACACACCCCAACAAAATGGTATCTCAGAAAGGTATAACAGAACACTGATTGAAGGAACAAGAGCTTTGCTGATAGACTCACAACTTCCATTGAGATATTGGGCAGAAACAATGTCAACCTTTGCTTATTTGAAAAATAGAACACCTTGTAAAAAATTGGGATGGATAACTCCTGAAGAGAGATTTTCAAATAGAAAACCAACTGTAGCTCATCTAAAGATATTTGGATGCATAGCTTACTACTATGTACACAAGCACAAAAGAGGAAAATTTCAACCTACAGCCAAGGCTGGAATATTTGTTGGCTATTCAAGCACAAGAAAGGCTTGGAGACTAATTGATCCTGAAAATGAAAATGTAATTGAAACAAGAGATGTTAAATTTCTTGAAAATAAATTAGGAAAGGAAATACTAAACAAAAATGATTCAGATGACACTCAAAAATATTTCCTTTACAATTTTCCAGAAGAGACTATCCCAGAAACTTCTGAAGAAGTAGAGAATCATGATGATCATTCTCATTCTGATCTTGAAAATCAAGATGAACATTCTGAACTTCCTTACAATCTCAGACCAAATTTGAAAGATAAACTTTACTATGAGCTTTCTTCAGATGATGAACCTATTGAAGACAATGAAGGCAAAGATCCCACCTATGATCCAACTGTAGGAGCACTCAAGCTTTCCCATGGAAACTTACTACCATCATCTTATGAAGAAGCAATTAATCATCCTGATTCACCGTTGTGGCAACAAGCAATGAATAAGGAAATTCATTCTCTTCAAAACCATCATGTATGGGACCTTACTGAATTACCTGAAGGTGCTAAAGCAATAAAATCCAAATGGATATTTTCAAAGAAAATGGATCCTCAAACCAATCAGGAGATCTACAAAGCAAGACTTGTTGCTTTGGGCTGCTCTCAGGAATATGGGACAGACTACACAGAAACCTTTTCTCCAGTGATGAAAACAGATTCATTTAGAACTCTTCTAGCCTATGCTACAATGGCAGGATATGAATTTTACCACTTTGATGTTGAAACAGCATTCCTGTATGGAAAACTTTCAGAGACCATCTACATGACCCAACCTCCAGGCTACCAGGATGACAAGAAAAAGACCTCTGTATGTATACTAAATCAGGCATTGTATGGACTTAAACAGAGTGGTAGAGTATGGTATGAAACATTTACAGAATACATTTTTGAAATAGGTTTAACACAACTTAAATCTGATAAATGTGTTTTTACTTTTAGAAATGGCAATTCACATTTACTTTTAGGACTGCATGTTGATGATATAATAATCATTAATTCTAATCCTGAAATTTTGCATGATATAATACAAAAAATAAGACTTCACTTCAAAATAAAGGAAAGTTTAACAACTTGTAACATTTTAGGCATTGAAATCATTAAAGAGGATGTTAGACTGATTCTAAAACAGGAAAATTACATAAATAAAATTTTACAAAAATATAACATGCAAGATTGCAAGCATATTTCAACCCCATTAGATCCTAACACTAATTTAGATAATTTTAATAGCTCTAAGGAAGTCAATAAGACTCAATATCAAGAATTAATAGGTTCTTTGCTATATCTCTCAACTAAATCTAGGCCTGATATTGCCTTTGCAGTTACTCTTTTAAGCAGATATAATCAAAACCCTAGAGAAATGCACATGGGTGCAGCTAAGGAAGTAAACAGTATGGATTAATATATACTAAAGGAGATGTCGAATTAAAGGCTTACACAGCTGCATCATGGAATTGTGGCAGATCCAATACAGCAAGATCAACTGCTGGATTAACCTTTTATTTAGATAAAAATCTCATTTCTTGGTCAAGTAAGACTATTCCTAACACATGTCTTTCTACTTGTGATAGCGAAATATGTGGATTACTTCAAACTGTAAAAAAGGCCATTTACATCCAATACTTTTTTGAAGAAATTACATCTAATTTTGTTAAAATACAAATATTTTGTGATAACAAAGCATCAATATTTTTGACTAAGTCTGGTCAAACAACTGATAAATCTAATCATTTAGTTAGATCTATTGCTTTTTTACATGAGAAATTGAAAAATAATATTTTTGACATTCAATATGTAAAAACTGAAGACAACATTTCTGACTTTTTAAAAAAGGCTTTATCAAAGGAAAAATTAATCCATTTGTTATCTTTATTTAATTATAACACCAACTCTATGTAAAAATGTATGTATATTGTTATTTTTATTTGATATCAATGTGTGTATATAATATTCCTTTGGTATTTAGGCCTAAATGTTAACATTTTTTCCGGTAAACAAAGGAAAGTCAAGTAGCGCCATCACAGGCCGTGACGTCACGTTGTGACGTAGCAGCTTAGCTATTCGCCTTCAAAATATTTAGCTTGAAATTAAAGGGGGGCTTTGTTGGATTTAATTTCCAAGCTTATTATCATTGATTATATTTTATTGATATTGACTACTCTGTTGTTTGTTGGTTGTTCGATAGCACTTATATATTTGGATTGCTGTATTTCCCATTATATATTTTTCTTTCTATTATGTTATAATTGTAATGTTTGTATGATTAAATAAAATCATTAATTAAAAAACTCCTTCATTAACTAAAAACTTCCTTCAGCTGCCTTCCATAGAAAATGCAGGGTATATAACAAAACCAGTCCAAAACAATAGTAGAGCGGTCTAGAGATTAATTTGGCGAAACCGCTGAGAGGGTTCACTACTGATGAGCCAAGCCCTCTCATTCAATAACCTATATCATTGCAGTAAGGTCTGTAGAGATAATATTTGATGATATTTAAAAGAAACGCATTGCCAGAAATTTAATTTGTGTAAAATTTCAACGATAGATGGCAATAAAATTTAATTTACTAATTTATTTATGCTTATGAGGTGATACAGCAGCGTATTTAGAGAGGAGACAAATGAATTAAATCTAGAAAAAAGAAGTGAGGACATATCGCGGTTTAGAAGCACCCATTCTCGTCAAAGGAGGGAAAAACCTGGGATCTTGACACTTGGGCTTGTGATGAGGTTCTTGTTTGGGATATCGGAGCTGATCCAGGAATTTGTCCATGCTTCTGAGATATTAAAATTTTGGGAGAGAAGTTGGTTTCCTCTGGACCATATCGGCTTCCTTGATTTTAGTCTATGTTTTGGGGGAGACTGTAGGATAGGGTTAATTTCGAATTTACTAATATATATTGGTTATGAAAACATATTTTGCGGAAGAGCTTTGCTCGATGCAATACCTTGAAATTATATGTATGCACCTCTACAGACCTATAAGCTTATGTCCATAGTTCACTAAACACCCCTAAGCTGCCTTCCATAGAAAATGCAGGGTATATAACAAAACCAGTCCAAAACAATAGTAGAGCGGTCTAGAGATTAATTTGGCGAAACCGCTGAGAGGGTTCACTACTGATGAGCCAAGCCCTCTCATTCAATAACCTATATCATTGCAGTAAGGTCTGTGGAGATAATATTTGATGATATTTAAAAGAAACGCATTATAGAAATTTAATTTGTGTAAATTTTTACCGATAGATGGCAATAAAAAAATTTAATTTACTAATATATATATATATATACAGCATAACCTCGTTAATTCGACACACGCAAATTCGACACTCTACTTTAATTCGACCATATTCTGATGTCCCGACCTCCGGCCTATCAAATAATAAACCGTAATTCGACAATATCGATAATACGACATTTCCGATAGTTCGACCATTTTAAAATTCTAATTTCGACAGTTGAATGTTTTTTTACATACAACTTTACCGCTAAAAAGGTATTACGGCGGCGAAGATCGGCGGGCGCCGATAAAATCGCGCCGCGCACTTTTGGTTTCTGTTAGTTTAAGTTTCACTTTACAGTGCCGTTGCGCAATGTCGCGAGTGTTATTTTTTTTTTTTACGCGGTAATTTAGAAATCGCGCGCTAATTAATAATATTATTTTCTTTTTAAATTTAGCATTGAAATATTTAAGTTTTTTTTTAATTTACAAATAATTTCCTTTCAAATAAATAAATCTTAATCAAATGTAGCCACAATGATTTTGATAACATTTTATTTCAATATTCCATTTCCATGTTATTATAAAAGATTTAAACACAAAATCAATAACACCTGCAGCAGCAGTGAATGTCTTTAATACAATAAAACTCTTTGTTATTTAAAACACATTCCAGAGGAAGAAAGACATGCATGCTTTTTTTTAAATTGACCATCTGGAATATATCCTGAATAGGATTTCAGTGCAAAAACAGGCATCTTTAAAGGAATTTTTAAAAAGATATTCATGATTATTTTAAAATTTTATTTTCCATATTTATTTCCTTTTAACTGCTATATTCTTTCTTGTAGGGGTGTAGACAAGGTACTTGGTTACACTTAGGACAAGAGCCTTGCACTAACTAATTTATTAAAGCATAGGTTATATAAAGATTAAATAGGGAAAGAGAGGAAACAAAGAGGTTACATCCTCCGTAGAAGGTAAACAAACAACAGCGTCGTTAGGCTAAACTTTACAGTCAGTAGGAGCGGGGGGAGGGGGGGGGGCCGACGTCATCTTTCCGGTCACGTGTTATACTTGAGTGGCGGCGCTGGCTGGTGTCCAACATTCTTCAATTAGAGTAAAATATTATTTGTAATTATTTTCTGTTTCAAAAATATGTATTGTTGCCATTTTGTCCCTGATACTAAAGTTAATCATGAAAATAAAAAAATAATACTAAAAAGGACACACACAATGGTTTCAATTAATATGATCAATTTATATTACAAAACAATTTTAAAAAATATTATTTTGGCGAGTTAGATGATTAGCTAATCATCTAACCTTAATTCAACACTTCTTTTAATTCAACCGAAAGCTCTGATCCCTTGGGGTGTTGAATTAAAGAGGTTCGACTGTACATACACATATACACATTCACTCACTTCAAGGTAACAGTAACGATGCTTTTTTATTCACTGCCTTGTAAAACCCACATAGATCCAGTGAAAACTTTCTATCTGTTATGTAGTTTGTTAAGATATTCTCAACTGTGTCCGGGAATCTATTATCCTGTTTCGAAATAAATGTTTTTCTTTCATCTGAAATACTTGTACAGTGGAAAAATAGTGAGATATTTCGGAATTCATTTTCTGCTTACAGAACTTACATAACAGTTCCGCTTCTCCGAAAATGTTCTTGTGATTTTCCCGGAAGAATGTGTAAAGTACTCGGAGTTGGGCAATGCGTCGTTTAACAATGAATGGAAGATTGTCCGACAGATATCCTTCAGGAAGGGATGTCTTCTTCAGGTTTCTATAGTGAGGATATAGTTTTGTATTATTGATTCTCGCCCAGTCACCTTGTATGGATTGGTCTATTGCTGTTCTAGTAATCAGTGGCAGTTCATGTTGAAGAAAGTCCTTATCGGTGCAATTAATCAGATAAGAAAAACCAGTGGAATTCAGAATGTCATTAATGGTTTTAACAAGACCTATGTGGATATTTGAATTTCGGGACAAATTCATTAGTTCAGTTAAGCATATAAATGGTAATCGATTAGCTTCCATATTGAGGATTCTGATCCAGTATTTCATTGTAAGTTTTATGAAGGTGACTGCAAGAGAAGTTCGTCCACACTCCATTCGAAGGATATATCCTGGGGTATACCTGGGCAGGTTTAAAAGCCGACGCAGGAAAACATCCTGAGTCTTGTCCAGTAACTCCTTTTGATCACAAGCCCAGATCGGAGCTGCGTATAGGAGTACCGCTACAACCATTGAGTCCAATAGTTTTAAAGGTGCCTGAAGGGAGTTAACTTTAGTCTTAGTCATGATTGTCTACACCGCACTTATTGCAGACAGTGCCTTGCCCTTAAAATGCTTGCCAACTTGTGTATATGGAGTCGTTGTTGAGACAAAGGATAGCCAAGATAATTGTACTTTGATGAAATAGTCAGTGGTCTTTCGCCCCAGAACCATTTGTCAGATATTGCGAGTCGACATCCATTGCGAAAAACCATTATTTTAGACTTATTTTCATTAAGTATTAAATAGTTCGTTTCGAGGTATTTCTTTAGTATATTAATCATGGTTTGCAGATTTATTTTGGACTCCCCCAAGAGAACGATGTCATCAGCATACAAAAGCAAGTGGACCTCTCCAAAACCCGGAAGGCAAATACCCGGTAAATCAGAGCCGTTATACGTGCTGATTAGATCGTTAATAAATAAGATAAAAAGATATGGAGACAACGGCTCTCCCTGCAGCACTCCAGATCGAATCCTAATTGGTTCTGTAAAAGAGCCTTCCCATCTCACAAGCGCTTCCATTTTTTCATAGAAACTCCGTTTCACAGTAATAAAACGGCTACTTATGCCCAATTCGGTCAATTTCCTCCATAAGAGTGAATGTGCGACTGTATCAAACGCTTTCCTCAGGTCAACGAAGAAAGCAAAAAGTTTCCTTCTCTTCTTTCTTAATGTAAGTTGTATCAAAGAAGTCAAAGTAAATATGTGGTCCAGACAAGAGTGTCCCCTTCTAAACCCAGCCTGGTTTTCAAATAATATTCCCTTGTCTTCTATCCATTTAGTCATTCTGTTTTTAAGAATTGATCAAAAAAGCTTGGAGAGGTTGCTAACAAGTGCAATGCCGCGGTAATTTGAGGGGTTTTCCATATATCCGTTTTTAAAGATAGGGTGAATAATTGATTTGGACCATAACGATGGAAAAGAACCGTTTTCTAAAATTTGGTTGAATATGCATACTAGCCTTTTTAGTTGATCTTTATGGAGGGCCTTGATCGCCTCATTGGGAATATCGTCTATTCCAGGAGCTTTATTGTTTTTAGTTTCAAGATTTCTGTCTCTATTTCCGCATCAGTGATTTCACCGTCTAGTAGAGGATCAGAATATCTAATATAAAGTGATATATTTATCTCTGGATTTGAGGTTGTAGAGAGAAGTTTAGCATAAAAAGTTTGCCATTCTGCAATCGATATTTTGCCTGTTATGCTGCTCCGTTTTCTAAACAGAGATACTGCCTTCCAAAATCCGGCAGAATCTTTGGTCTTCTGAAGGGCTAGGCATATATCTTCATAGAAATTTTATTTTTTAATTTGATTAATGCCTGATATTTCTTCCTTTTATTCACATAACAATCCCTGTCTTCAGCTTCATTTTTTTGTCATAAACCTTTTAAAACTCTCCCTCATTGTCTTTTTTGCAAGGTAACATTCCACATCAAACCATGGTTTTGACCTCTCGTCACCCAGTTTTGAAGTGCGCAGCATTCCTGCTTGTGACATTGCTGTCCTAATTTTGTTGGAGAGCCAGTTTATCTGAGAATCTATAGTATCACTCGGGGTAATCTGAGTAGTATCCAGCTCGTCCATACTGCGTCTAAAAGTTGTAGCTTTGTCTGGGGACCAGTAATATCTTTTAATACTATTCAATCTCCTTCTCTTATCTTGGTCAGTTTTAGTCATTAGGCCTATCTTCGTTATAATTGGGAGATGGTCAGAATAAGGCATGTCGTCGAAGTAAAAATCGACAATGAATTCAAGCATGGCCGGCGAAACTATCACTAGATCAATAACCGAGGATCCTCGATCAGAAATAAATGTATAGTTTCCGCAATTATCACTTTTCGATCTGCCGTTAACTATGGTTAATAGATTATTGTCTAAAAAGTTGATTAGAGTCTCAGCAAGAGGGTCTTTAGACAGACGCCCGGTTGAAAGTACTGTCAGATTTTCCATTAGGTTGTGGAACCCTCCCAGGCTACCGGTACGGACGTTCAGATCACCACCCAGGAGTATCCCGTAACCATCCTGTATTTGGGTTTCTATATATCTGAATAGTTTGTTAAGATTTTCCATTTGGGAATTGTCTGGTGGAATATACACGAAAATCAAACAAGCAGATGGAAATTCTGGAATTGAATTCTGTTTCAGGAATATTGCGATCCAAAATCTTTCAACTTCCACCTTATGGGTCAAAGCTTGAACCTCGTTTCCTAAACCAACAATAATTCCACCCGAACATCTTCCACGGTTTGCAGTCCTCAAAGCCAATGATTCATAAATACAAAATGTTCCCAGTGGAAAGTCAATCGGATGGTCACACCAGGTTTCCAACAAAACAATAATTTTGAAGTTTTTTAGATAATTAACAACCGGAAACGAGGAACAAATTCTATTTAAACCATTTATATTCCAACACATTATTTCAATGTTGTTCATTTCAGGATTTGATATTCTTATTTTTGGGTTTACATAATTAGAATTACATGTATAAGGTTTTTTTTTTAGCTTTTATAGTGAAATCTTTTATCTTTTTGTTCTCAGAACTTTTTTGTGAACATTTATTTGTATGTATTTTATTTTGCAATGGCTGTAAAGTTTCTGAGCTGTCAAAATCGATTTGTGGCTGTGTAATAGTAAAGTTTATATTAGATTTAAGTGTTTTATTGGGTGGACAGGCTTTGTTTTGATTTCCATCAAAAGTTATATGTTGGTTAGATTTATTTATTTTTAAATAATTATATTTTTCTCTAGAATATTTTTGTTTATTTGCTATAATTCAGCCCCATTTGGACTGACAATTTTTCAATTTACGACTTGGTACTTTATGCCTGCGACTATCAACTTGTTGTCTCTTAATTTCGCAAAAGTTCCACTTGTTAAAAGTGAATTTAATGATAGCACTTGAACACCTTTATCTGCATTTTCTCGTTTTGAGCCTTAAAAAGAAGACTCAACTTATATTTGAAAAACTGATTCAAGCAATTATTTTCACATAAATAATAGGTAAATTAATTATTTTCCTAATAATACAAAAATATGATTCCACAATGGGAAGTTAGAATATATGGAAATGATATTATATATATAACGGGCTGTTAAAATTCACACACAAATATACATATTGGTCAAATTATTTTATACCTGATACATCTTTAATAATTATAATTTTTCAATAGGGGAAAGAAAAACATTCCATTTTTTTTTATTTTAGTAAACAAACCACTTTTCTTATGTTTAAATTGTACAACTTATTTACCACTACTTTATGCATGTTTTGAAATTATAGAGTATTTGTTTGAGGATCTATAGAATCTTCAATATAAATTTGAAGAATGTTGTGTGTGCAGCATGTCCTCCAACTGGACCTGGCCAACTGCAACCGTTCCTAGTGATACTGCAGAAACTCGGATATATGGAACATTGAAATAAAAGTTGAAAATCTCAAACTTTTTATTATCAATTCTAAATACATATTATGCTGCATCAGCGCGCCATTTGGTATGAATATTCGAAACTATTATAGACGCGTATGATTCTTTTGAAAATTAAACAATTCTTCTGCCCTTACTGCAATGGAAAGACAAGAAAATCCGGATAAAGGTAATCAAGTGCTGTCATGACATTTCGAAATATTCGACACCGATATATTCAGAAGTAGTGATGATAACAACGAACTTTAATTGTTTCATCGCAGTAAGGGCAGTAGAGATTGTTTAATTTTCGAAAGAATCATACGCGTCTATAATAGTTTCGAATATTCAAAATACGTATGCTACACTTACAAATATTATATGACAATTTAATTTCGCCATTGGGTTATTTTGAAAAATAATAGTCTCATTAGAAAGAAATTATTATTATAGTTCTAAGGAAATCAGATAATAAAAATGAAAATATTTTATCTACATAAAACGAAACATCAGTAGATTGGCAACCATAAATTATATAACGAGATGTATTTTGGATTTGACCAAAAAACATTTTATTTAAAATAATAAACGGGATATTTCGAAAGGATGTTTTTCAAACATATTTATGAAAAACTCGCAACGTTCAAGGTCAGAATTTTAAATATAAATTGTACGAGGGCCATCCAAAAAATAAGTTTCCCTATTTTTTAACAAATAAACTACATTATTTACAATTATGCAGTTATTTTATTTTCATTATACAACTCATAGACTACTTCTCTAAATAATCACCATTTCTGTCCAAACATTTTGGTACCGTTGTAGCAATTTTTTGATACCACTGTTGTACCAAGCCGTGTCCTGTCTTTGTAGCCAGTGGTTCTCCTCCGCCTGCACTTCGTCATCATTCGCAAAGTGCTTGCCTCCAAGGTGCCACTTGAGTGCTGGAAAAAGATGGAAGTCGCTTGGGGCAAGTTCCGGAGAATAAGGTGGATGTGTGAAAATTTCCCATTTGAAGTTTTCCATAGCTATAACTTTGCCTGCAGAGATTGTGACCTTCGCCTTTTTTGGTGCACTTTCCTCAGGCTTCTACCACACCATGCTTTGTCGTTTTGTTTCTGGAGTTGAATGATGCACCCAGCTTTCATCTCCAGTGACAATACGGGAAAACAGTTGATCTCCATCTCTTTGATGCATTTCCAGGAAAGCTCGGGCTGCCTCCATCCGTTGTTGCTTGTGATTTTCCAAGAGCAAACGCGGGACCCATCTTGCGCAGACTTTGCGAAAATTCAAAATATCTGACATGATTGTTCCAATCGAAGAGCGTCCAATTTCGATTCCAGGAGACAGTCGAATAATTATTTCGTCAATGGTGACGCGGCGATCTGCTTCCACCACATTCCGAACAGCAGCAAGGCTGCATTGTCCGTAGCAGTAACGGGCCTGCCGCTTCGCTCGTCATCATGCACGTTTTGCCGTCTTTCTAAGAACCATGAACGCCATCGGCGAACCATTTGGATGCTCATACATTCTTCACCATACACTGACACTAAATTGCGATGAATATTGACCGCAGTTTCATTTTTCGCCGTGAAAAAACGAATTACAGAACGGAGTTTGCAAGTGGACACGTTCACCAGTGGTAGCTCCATGGAAACTGAAGCGCTACGGACTTGCGCGTACGAGTAGCGTGATTTTGAAAGTCACCAGCCTCCAACGCATCCTAGTGACCATTTATTCCATACTAACTAATTTTTACAACGTTTATTTTGCAGAAAAAAAAATAGGGAAACTTATTTATTGGATGACCCTCGTATATAGTCCTGAAATATATTTTTTCTCCCTATTTTTCAAAATATCATGTCTATTATTTAATCCTAACTTTCTGAAAAAATATTTCTTGTTTCTCGGGGATGTGATGATATATTAATTTCCTGGTGTTCATATCTGGTATATGCTTATTTGTGATAGAGTGCGCAACTAATAAGGATAGCGGATTATTTCTTTGTTGTCCGGATTTATGCTGCTTCACTTCAAGCTGTTTCCCAGTTTAACCTATCCATCTAAATGAGCAGGTGCTCCAGGGGATTGTGTGAATTGAAAGTAGCATTTTCCAGGTCTCGAATAAAGGGTATTGTTATAGTTTTGAACACATTAGAAATATAACGGGGACTGTTCAAAGTGCGAACAAGGACGGGTATCCAATCACACCCCATACCATCACATCAGTTGATGGGCCAGTATATGACGGTGTCAATACAAGCTGGCAATGTGCCTTCTTAACGATGGCGCCGAACGCTGATGCGGTAATTTGGTCCATCATTCAGAACCTGGATTCATCTGGAAACATTGCACCACGCCTTCCTGTGTCCAGATTCATCGTTGCTCACACCATTGATGGCGCTTTTGTCTGGGATGTAGCGTAAAGGGTATCTGAATTCATGGTCGCCGAGCTGACAAATCATGCTTCTGAAAAGTCGAACTGTTCATGCATACATTTTTCACTTACAAATACCGCATTTTTTTTACTCAGGCTCTTGACGTAATATATTATCTATTGAAGGCATGCGGGCAAAATGTCGGACTTCTCGGCTGTTAGTGATAGCTGAGATCCAGTAAATCGCTCTGTATGAGCGTCCTGAACCCATTGATTCTATTTTCAGCTAACACACACAGTCCTGGAATCTCAATTGACGTGGGAGCAAAATTTCGGTACGATAAATCACAATTCATATTGGCTATAATTCTAATTCATTAAAATTAGAAATGTGTTAGTAAGATCATTTATATATCATATACGAGATATCGCGATATTTTTTTATATAGAAGAAACGTTTGTATATATATATATATATATAATGAGAAACCTGCTGTGCACAATCTCTTCTTTTCAACACTTTTAAGGTGTCGCTATCTGCGCTTATTCTGCATAAATGCGTTGACAATTTATTCATTTGCATATCACAGTAACTTCTTCCTATTGAGTAAAATTTACGTCAGTAGCGTGTTTCCTTCTTGATGTAGCAATCTTAATGGCCAGTACACTGTAGAAACGTGAAACAATAATATATCCGCTAGATTGCGCTAAAGCAATGCGGTAAACACCATTATGCTCAGGATCAAGGGGGTCTTTTATAGAAAATAATAATAACATATAATTAATTTCATTTTTAATCGCTGGATGGCGCTCTACCAGCTTTATAGAATCAAATTGCATCCTGAGTATAATGGCGTTTGCCGCATTGCTCATTCGCGAAGTTATTTATTTTAAAATTTCGCTAGAATTTTGGATCACCCCCTGTATTTAACCTTTTCAGATGAAACTTGGAAAAAAATATGGAGTTGGGTCTGAAGGGAAAATACACTGGTGTCCAAAAAATAAGAAACTTAACCAATATTGAAATTTCCCAAAATCTAATTTAGTAACAAATATAAAATTTAGATACAAATAGTTTAAACTATGGAGAATTTGACTAGCTATATGAAAATTAAAAAAATATTCGAAATTATGAAATATGTGCAAATTATTACCAACATACCCAAAGCTAAGGTTCCAGATCTTAAAGAAATAAGATATATATAGGGAGTATGATCACCTCTAACAGCTATCAAGGTCTCACAGCGAGCCCTCATACTGTTTACTAGGCTTTGGGGGGGGGGGGGGGGGGTCCAGGGGTAGTAAAACCCACTCCTCCAATAGAGCAGTTCTTAGCTCAACGAGGGTTCTGGGAGAGGGGTGACGAGCTCCAATACGCCTCCCTAGAGCATCCCACTCATGCTCTATTGGATTCAGGTCCGGAGATCTGGCTGGCCAATCCATCCTTCGAATATTCTCACTCTGGAGATATTCATTGACTAGTCTAGCCCTATGCGGACGAGAATTATCGTCCATAAAAATTAAATTGTGACCAATTTGATCTCTATAAGGTCTTAGATAGGGCTCAAGGATCTCGTCCCTGTATTTTTGGGCAGTTAAAGTGCCCCCAGAAAAATTGTGGAGGGGTGTGCGTCTGCTAGAACTGATGCCAGCCCAGACTACGAGACTGCCCCCTCTAAAACTGTCTATTTCCCTGATGTTACTGGGATGATAGCGGGTTCCAGGCTCCCTTCAGGTGAAAACTCGTCGAGAATCTGTGTTTAAACTGAATCTTGACTCGTCACTGAAGAGAACATTGGCCCACTGATCATGAATCCAAGCGTGATGTTCCAAGCACCAATTCAAGCGGGCTCTCCTGTGAGCAGAGGTTAAAGGGATACAGACCATTGGTCGTCTTGCATAAAGAGCACCTTCGTGAAGCCTTCGGTAAACAATTTGTCTTGAAATTCTCGTTCCAGTAGCACTTGAGAGTTCATTAGAGAGTTGAATAGCTGTCATCTCCCTATGGCGCTTGACAGTTACGACCAGATAACGGTCTTCAGAGGCAGCTGTTTTTCTTTTTCTACCAGAACCTTCTTTTCTTTTGATGGTTCCTGGTTCCAATGAACTGTTTCCATATTTTGCTGACCACAGATTTATTCACATTTAGCCATTTTGCTACTTCAACTTGTGATTGCCCTGCCTCCATTCTTCCAACAGCTCTCCATTTTAAATCATCTGCTAAAATATTTCGTAAACTCATAAGAATTAAATAAAATTATAATTGGACAATTCTTAGATGGGGTAAACGACACGCCAAATAGCACACTTATAAAGACAAGCAAAAATTTTCATATTTTCAATTTTACCGAATCGAATGGTTGCGATAAATAAATTCTACGACTTAAAATACCTAATTAAATTACTTTTAAGCTTTTAGCGTTGTATATTTTGAAACATATTGTTGGATTCAAATGTAAATATTCATTAATTCATTTATTTGCATTTTTCTTAAATTCATTTTGTTTCATTGATTTATTTATTTTCTTTTGATCTGTGATTTATTTGTTGCTTGGCACTGTTGGTTTTGTTGACATTTTTTAATCTTCTACCATTATCATTGTTGTAATCCAAATTCGTGGTAATAAAACCTATTCTATTCTTTGAAAACTTTATTCAATCATTCATTACTCAAATCTAAATCTACAATTCGAACATCTTTCTGGTCCCTCGAGCCGGATCCACGGATAATTTGGTAAGTGAAAAATTGAATTATCTTGTGTCGGCAAAAAAAAAAAAAAGTGAGAGATTGTTGGTGAATCTAAATCATGTCTAAAAAGGCGAATGCAGATATACTTATCTTAAAAATCTATATTGAAGAATTCAATGCGTATGCGAGTCAGTTTGACGAAATTTGTCAACAGAAAAATATACGTAGATTGAAACTTTATCATGCAAATATTACGGAATTATTCAAAAACCTTAAAGAAACATATTATCAAATAGTGAGATCGAATGCTTTGGAAACAAGTGAAACCCTATTTAAAGAATACATAGATGTAAAGAATCGTTATGAAAATTTTGTATTTCAACTTGAGGAAATCTTGGAGGTAGAGGACGTTTCTCAACCAGTCAAATCGGAGCAAAGTGCAATATCTAATGTTAAATTACCCAAATTTAATTTGCCTATATTTTCCGGTGAGATGTCTCAGTGGTTGAGTTTTAAGGACCTATTTTTGGTTACTATAGATAAAAATACGACTCTTTCAGATATTCAAAAATTGCAATATTTGCATTCTTCATTAAAAGGTGATGCAGCTCGTATAATAAAGGGTTTCCCGATCACTGAAAATAATTATAATCAAGCTTGGAAAACTTTGATAGGAAGATATGATAATAAAAGAGAGATAATATTCTCTCAATTAGATAAAATATTTAAAATCAAATTATATAAGATCTCTACCTCGAAGGCTATGTATGAGTTGTTGGATATTTGCAACGAATCTCTTAGAAATTTGGAGACTATAGGTTTGGAAAGAAATGAAATGGTAGACGTTATGTTAATACATTTCTTACAAAAGAAGCTAGCTACTCCAATCAGACAACAATGGGAATTGTCTTATGATAATCAAGAAATGCCCTCATATCAAAGGTTTATTTCCTTTTTGGAAAAACAAGCTCAATCTTTAATGAATACAATGAAGGACACTACCTCAAAGGAATATTTGAATAAAAGAGTAAATACATACAACATCAATGTAGGTTTCAAAAATTGTCTACTATGTAAATTGAGGCATAAATTGAATCAATGTAATGAATTCAGACAAATGTCAATTCAAAATAGAATAGGTTATGTAAAACAGAACCAACTTTGTTTTAATTGTTTGCGTGGCAATCATTCTGTTGAAAATTGTAAAATCACAAATCGTTGTTTCCATTGCAATAAAAACCATCATACCTTGTTGCATGTGATTTCAAGTCCTCCAAGACAAAGGGAATCATCTAGTGTCCAGTTTACCTCTCCCAAATCAGTACAACCATCGAATGTACCTTCAACAAGCACATCCTGCTGTTTGAGTGGAGCAGATGGTTCTATACAAATACTGTTATCTACAGCTATAATTCATATACAATATGTAAATGGGGAAGATCAAATTTGTAGAGCTCTGTTAGATAATGGAAGTCAAAGAAGCCTTATCACTGAAAAGTGCGCGGCAAAACTAGGAATACCCATCAGACGTAAACGTATAGCAGTTGGAGGTTTGGGAGATCAAATTGTAGAATCTTCCCTAGGTGAGGTCTTTATCAGGTTTTCTTCTCACTTTGATCATCAATCGTTTGAGACTACAGCACTGGTTCTTACCAAGTTAACAAACAATATTCCTAGTTTTACGGTCAAGAAAACAAATTATTCACATATGAAGGGATTGATCCTGGCTGATCCTTTATATTTCAAATCTAGAGAAATAGATGTAATCTTGGGGTCAGATATAGTATTCAACCTCATTCAGGAAGAAAGGAGAAATGAAAAAGAAAATGAGCCATCTGCTATCCATTCAAAATTGGGATGGCTCGTATATGGTCCGACCTCAGTGAGTGAACGGCAGTCATTCAGAAATATGGCACATTTCTCTTCTGAATTGGAATCTGAAGATTTAATAAAAAGGTTCTGGGAATTGGAATCCATTCCTTTGGAAGAAATTCCTACAAAAGAAGAAAAGGATTGTGAAAGTCATTATTTAAAAAATGTAGTCAGGGATGAATCAGGAAGGTATATTGTAAGGCTTCCATTTAAGGAATCAGCTGAAAAGTTAGGTCAATCGAAATCCATTGCAATTAGCGATTTCTTAATCTAGAGAAAAGGTTAGAACAAAATGAAAAAATATATGTTCAATATAAACAATTTATGAATGAATATATAAGATTAGGTCATATGCAGGCAAGTTGTTCTCTGCAGACTGAACCAAAATATTACATTCCTCATCACTGTATTCTAAAGGCACAGCCAACTAAGTTACGAGTGGTATTTGATGCATCCACCAAGACTACCTCCCAAATATCATTGAATGATCTCCTTCATGTAGGTCCAAAACTTCAAAATAATATATTCAACATCCTACTCAAGTTCCGCACGAACTCTGTTGCTTTAGTGACCGACATTGAAAAGATGTATCGGCAGATTAGATCACATCCAGACGATATTAAATATCAAACCATACTATGGAGAGATCGTAAAGATCTAGAATTGCAGGAGTATAACTTGTTGACAGTCACTTATGGCCTTGCATGTGCCCCTTACTTGGCAATTCGAACTCTACATCAGATTGTCCATGAGGTACAAGTTTCTAATCCAAGAGTATCCAAGATTATTCGTGAGGATTTCTACGTGGATGACCTTCTGACTGGATGCCCCACAGTGGAAGACGCCAAGGAACTCGTGCAACAATTGATTGCTGTATTGGGGTCTGGTGGATTCGTCCTGAGAAAATGGGTATCCAATGAAACTTCTATAATTGAAGACTTACCTTTATTATTGAGAGGAAAAGGTGAGGTGATGGAATTTAATAGAAAGGAATCAGGCGTGAACGTTCTTGGAATCCAATGGGATCCAAGTTATGATACCCTCAACATTTCTTGTAAATCTGGTCCAGCTGATATTAAATCAAAGAGACAAATTGTATCGGCTATAGCCAGAATTTATGACCCCTGTGGCTGGCTTTCCCCTACCAGAGTTGTGCTGAAACTTCTCCTCCAAGAAATATGGAAATTGAAATTTGGCTGGGATGAAGATATACCTGCTTCTATTCAAAGAAAGTGGAATACTTTTGAAAGAGAAATGAAGCATTTTCAAAAAATCAGTATTCCAAGATGTATATTCCAAAGGAATTTATTAATGTCCAATATGCAGATGCATAGATTCTGTGATTCATCGGGGTTGGCTTATTCTGCTGTCTGTTATCTAAGAATAACTTATGAGAATAATCAGATTGAGACCATTATTTTGACAGCAAAAACAAAAGTTGCGCTCCCATCAAGAAAATAACCATACCAAGACTTGAGCTTTGCGCAGCCTTGATGTTGGCGCAACTTCAATCGCAGACAACTAAAGCACTTCCCTTTAATATCGATGAACAATTCTATTGGACAGATTCAAAGATTGTTCTGGCGTGGATTACTTCTGAATCAAAGAAGTGGCAGATATTTGTGGCCAATCGGGTGGCAAAGATTCAAGATATGACTGCAGCCCATTCATGGCAATATATATCAGGCAAGCAAAATCCAGCAGACCTTGCTACGAGAGGAATTTTGCCTTCCTGTTTGATCAATTCAAAATTATGGTGGCATGGACCCGTTTGGTTGACATTAGATGGTTCTGAAAATATTCCTTCATTCACTATAGACCCTTCTATGGGTTTAGAAGAGCGTAGTGTTATACTGCATGCTACAATAGCAGAACCATGCCCAGAGTTTTTGTCAAAATATTCTTCCTTTACCAAACTTTTAAGGGTCATGGCTTGGTGTAAAAGATTTATTAATATTACCCGAAAACAGCCAACTCAAAGACTCTCATTTCTAACATTCCAAGACTTAAAAGACTCTCTATTACAAATCGTCAAGATTATTCAGAGATGTGAATTCACCCCAGAAATCAATGCTTGCATAAAAAATATTCCATTACCAGGAAAAAGCAGGCTTATTTCGCTTAACATTTTTATAGATTCCCAAGGAATTCTTAGAGTAGGCGGAAGATTACGTCATTCGGATTTAGATATTGATCAGAAGCATCCTATGCTAATTCCTAAAGATCATTTGGTAACCAAATTAATTGTAATGCACTATCACATAAACAATCTTCATTCTGGAACTCAATTAAATTTATCTTTGATTCGAAATAAATTTTGGATTCCTTCTGGAAGAAACTTAATCAAAAGGGTCTTAAATCAATGTCTCGTATGCCTGAAGAGTAAATCTAAGGCTATTCATCAGATAATGGGAGACTTACCAAAAAATAGACTTCTTCCAGGTAGACCATTTGAAAAGATTGGTATTGATTTGGCCGGTCCCATTCAAGCTAAACCTATGTTGAAACGAAGCAAAGTTATTTTCAAATTCTACATAGTCCTATTCGTTTGCTTCACCACCAAAGCTATTCACTTAGAAATTTCATCAGATTTGACTGCGGAAACCTTTCTTGCAGCATTGAAAAGATTCATCTCTAGAAGAGGAAGACCAACTGATATATACTCAGACAATGCAACTAACTTTAAAGGTGCAAGCAACATTTTGAAAGAACGATGGAAGTTGTTCAATGCTGCTAATATTCAAGATTTTTCAGCCATAGAATCCATTAATTGGCATTTCATTCCTCCGTCGGCACCTAACTTTGGTGGATTATGGGAAGCTGGCATTAAATCAGTTAAAACCATCTTATCTAAAACGATGAAATCTAGGTTATTGAATTACGAGGAGTTACTGACCTTATTAGCTCAAATTGAAGCCTGTCTTAACTCCAGACCATTAACTTTTGTTAGCAATGACCCAAACGACTTAACAGCGCTAACACCAGGACATTTTCTTATAGGAAATGCTATGCGACATGATGCAGAATCTGATCACTCTACTTTGAATCTTCGCTCCAGATGGAGTCTGATTCAACCTCAAAGAGACTACTTCTGGAACCGTTGGAGCTGTGAATACCTACATCAACTCCAAGAAAGAAGGAAGTGGAAGACTTCACATCCGGATGTCAACATTGGAGATTTGGTTATGTTGAATGAACAAAACAAACCACTACAATGGAAACTGGCGAGAATTGTCCAGATATTCCCAGGAGAAGATGATCATGTCAGAGTGGTGCTTCTTCGTACTCCTAAAGGCCTTCTGAAGAGACCAATAACCAAGATATGTCCTCTGCCTTACAAGGAGTGAGCTCTTGAACTGGAATATAGTTCAAGGTTGTGGGGGAGTATGTTGGATTCAAATGTAAATATTCATTAATTCATTTATTTGCATTTTTCTTAAATTCATTTTGTTTCATTGATTTATTTATTTTCTTTTAATCTGTGATTTATTTGTTGCTTGGCACTGTTGGTTTTGTTGACATTTTTTAATCTTCTACCATTATCATTGTTGTAATCCAAATTCGTGGTAATAAAACCTATTCTATTCTTTGCAAACTTTATTCAATCATTCATTAACTCAAATCTAAATAAATACTCAAATCTAAATCTACAATTCGAACACATATCATTAAAAAACAAAAGTTTCTTATTTTTTGGACACCAGTGTATATCAAAGTTTCCAACTGAGATAGCGTCTAAATTTGTCTGAAAACAAACTAATATAAGGTTTACCTTAGTTGAGATTATGAAAGAAACTAAACGGAATACATGAAGAACGATATTAATTTTGAAGCTTCAATCCCTTAATATGATGATTACCCCATTACGAACTAATTCACATTCTTCGTTTGTTCGGCATAGGTTTCATTAATATTATACATATAAAGATGCAGTTTTGACACTTTATAGAGTTATGTGTGAGAAAATAATAAAAAGCCTGCATCACACTGACAAGGGCCAACAGCCCGAAACGCGTTCGTGGTTGAATCATCAAGAAATTGGTTGGTCAAATATAAGAAAAAAGGTTAAATCAGTGTTTAATTTATTTTTGTTCCACTAGATGACGCTATGCATCTA
The DNA here is from genome assembly GCA_030710605.1 of Cordylochernes scorpioides. Taxonomy (NCBI): domain Eukaryota; kingdom Metazoa; phylum Arthropoda; class Arachnida; order Pseudoscorpiones; family Chernetidae; genus Cordylochernes; species Cordylochernes scorpioides. The sequence continues at coordinate 29,480,338 of CP092870.1, read as the reverse complement.
AAAAACGGTCATTTAGTTGTCAGGATATTCCTGATTTGTTTTTAATATTAACACCTGACCTTTTTAATTATTTTTTAAAATTATTTTTCTTAGATTTTTATGTGTGATAGGATTCGTGTCATAGTCACAAAACCCTGTAATATACTTATTTTTCCTGCGAAAGGATAATGTCATATTCAGCTTGTTTTACAAATGTCAAATTATATCCATAAAAGGCTATTTCACATATTCTTTTAGTTAGCCATACATTTCACTGTGTGACCTATATGCAAGAATATAGACAATTTGTGATTGTTTATTCAAATAAGTAACATTTATTATATTATTACTACGATGGTAAAATTTTGGATATCTCATTTGGTGAGACGGTTCCGCCAGTTTAATCTACCATACCACTCCCTAATTTTGCCGCCATTGGCGGCGTCAGCAGAGGTATGAGGAGATATTTAAAGAATTTACTAACAAGTGTGTGTCAAGCGAGATTTCAGTTCACAAAGATTCCTTGTTGTAGGGAAGCGGAGTAATAATTCAAGAAAATTTGACAAAAGTATTCTTAAATCTCTTGCATGACACCTATGTTGATATAGTAGGAACTGAAGTTTTAGCTTGAGGTTTATGATAGTGGCCTAATATGGACACGGACATGGAAAGAATGATATCTAATTGCATATGTATAATTTTCTCTTACAACATAAACCTTAGATTATTAAAACATTGGATCAGTAAACATGAGGGCAACCACTTCTTTCAATAAATCCAATGAATATTTACACAATCATAGAAAAATTATATTAAACCTTTATATAAACATAAATATTCTAACTAAATTAAACATTCTCCCGCCACCAACTTGATGGGGGACCATCAAAAAACATTATATAGGTAACAAACATAATTTTACAATAGGTCTTCTGTAAGTCCCATTAGCAGTCTTGACTTCTACCACTCTGATTCTAGCGTCATCTCCTGGAAACACCTTTGAAATTCTTCCAATCTTCCATGCTAGTGGAGGTTGTTGTTCATTCTTTATCAAAACCAAGGATCCTTCCTTAATGTTGGGTTGGGGCTTACACCATTTGGATCTTTGTTGAAGTTGTGACACATATTCTTGGGACCATCTTGTCCAAAAATGATTCATTGATTTTTGAATTAATTGTCATCTATTTGGCAAACTCATTGCTATGATGTCATCTTCATCGGGAAGCGCTGTTAAAGAACCACCTATTAAGAAGTGACCAGGAGTCAATGCCTGTAGATCTTCAGGGTCCTCAGAAAGAAGACAAAGAGGTCGCGAATTCAGGCAAGCTTCAATTTGTGCTAACAATGTTGTTAGTTCTTCAAAATTTAGCAAAGAACTGCCCATTGTTCTTCTAAGATGATATTGCATGGACATAACTCCGGCTTCCCAAAGTCCACCAAAATGTGGGGCTGATGGTGGAATAAGTTTCCACTGAATTCCCTCTGAATTCGTAAGAACTTTACTGGCATTGTGACATAGTTTCTCAATAATCTTATGCTCACCAACAAAATTAGTGGCGTTGTCACTATGAATTGTTGCTGGTTTACCTCTTCGAGCAATGAACCTTCTTATTGTGGATATTAGAGCATCTGTGGTCAGACTACTGATTAATTCTAGATGAATGGCCCGAGTGCTGAAACATATGAACAAGGCAACGTAAGCATTCATGGTTGAAGTTGTACGTCACATGTTCCGTTTAATCAGAAAAGGTCCTGCAAAATCTATTCCAGTTACCAAAAACGGCCTTGATCTGTTGATCCTTGCAAAAGGTAGATTTCACATTAATTGAGAAGGAGCTTCTTTTTTTACGAAATCTAGCGCATTTCATGCATGTTCTTAAATTTTTCCGTACAACATTTTTTCCAGAAGGTATCTAGAATATATTTATTATTGCTGCAAGCGTAGCTTGAGTTGATGAGTGAAGATTATGGACATGAACATTGTTTACAATAAGAGTGGTAAGATGATGTGATCTTGGAAGTAAAACTTGATTAATCCGATCACCATAAACATTTACATTTTTTTTATCGTCCGCCAACTCTAATGATTCCCCTTGAATCCAAAAAGGGATATAGATTGTATATTCTACTCTCATTCGGGATAGACTTGTTGCTTAACAGGCAAGGCTTTTTTTTTTGAAAATTCAATAAATTGTACACACTTAACAACTGTCAACAGGGCATCATTCAACTCTCTTAATGTTAAGGGCTCCCTGTTCCTTGAATGTGAAAGCATTCGACTGTTGTTGACAAATCTTAAGAACCAAGCTATGATACATTTCAGTTTGGTTAATGATGAGCAGTTTATCACAATGGATGGAATTTCACACTCAATTGTACCAAAATACGTCTTGGCTTTTTCTTCTTCTTTAAATTCTTCCTTGGAGCTATTAATGAATTTCTTAATTTCAAGGGCAGGTTCAATTAGCCATGGTGGCCCATTCCACCATAGTGGATGTTCTACTAAGTCGGATGGAAATATTCCTCGTGATGCACAGTCTGCTGGATTCTGCCTTCCATCAACATGGCACCAAACCCCGGAGACAAGCCGGTGTATCTCAGCAACTCGATTTGCCACAAATTTCTTCCATCGGCACGGCTCGGAATTGATTCAGCATAAGGCTATAGTAGAATCAGACCATAAATAAATTTCATTGATGGTAAGAGGAAGGTTATCATATACAGTTTTCACTAATCTTGCCAAAAGTAGAGCAGAACATAATTCTAACTTTGGAAGTGAAACCACCTTCATAGGTGCGACTCTTGTTTTTGCCACTAAGAGAAATGTCTTAGCGCTTGTGTTTGAGAGGATCACCTTTAGATACAGAGATGCAGCATATGCCTTCTGTGATGCATCACAAAACCCATGAAATCCTACCTTCATAAAATTACCTGGTACCACGCATCTTGGGATCTGAATGTGCTCTAGCGATGGAAGATCCTGGTTTATCAAAGTCAGCTTCCTTCTTAGTTCCTCTGGAATTGGGTCATCCCATTCCAAACCAGTCTTTCAAAGTTCTTGCAAAATCAGTTCAATAGTGGTCGTAAATGGTGAGATCCAACCCAGTGGATCAATTATTTTAGCAACCTGTGATAGTATTCCTCGTTTTGTCATAGAGTTCAGTGGCAGAGCTATTCCCTTAAATGTGAAACCATCAGTTCTTGGTTGCCATTGAAAGCCTAAAACGTTGACAAATTCCTTGGATTCCTTAAACCCAATATTTGTGTTGGTGGATTTTAAATGATTTGGTTAAAGTGACAGAACATCAGGAACATTGGAGGTCCACTTACGAAGTTCGAAGCCTCCTGCACTTAGTAAACCATAGAGTTCTTGCACCAAATTCTTGCCTTCATCTACTGAACAAGTTCCAGTTACTAGATCATCAACATAAAAATCTGTCAATGCTATTTTGCTAGCTTTTGGAAACTTACTCTGCTCATCCAAAGCCAACTGTTTGATGATACGAGTGGCCAAAAATGGTGCACAACTAGTCCCATAAGTGACAGTTTCTAGCCGATAGTCCTTTATTTTATCATGAGGATCATTCCGCCATACAATCCTTTGGAATTCCGAGTCTTCTTGTGATATTCTAATTTGCCTATACATCTTGGCGATATCAGCATTTATAGCAACAGGATGAATTCTGAATCTCAGAATGATGTGAAACAAATCCTGTTGAATTTTGGGCCCTGGAATTAAAGCATCATTCAAGGACAAACCTGAATCAGTCTTTGCTGATGCGTCAAATACTACTCGCAATTTGGTGGTGCAACTTTTTTCCTTTATTACAGGATGATGAGGCAGATAGTACCTTCCCTTAATGATATCTTTCTTTGGTACTAAGCTCATATGTCCCAATTAAAGATATTCCTTAATGAAGCTTCTATATTGGTCATAAACTTCAGGTCGTGGAATCAAAGATCTTTCCAAAGAACAAAGTCTTTTGATCGCATTGGATCTTGAATCTCCTAATTGGCAGTCATTCCGAAATGGCAGTTGTACAATATATCTGCCTGTGGAATCCCTTCCATGTGTTTCCACAAAATGGATTTCACTTTCATTTTCATCCTTAGATATAGAAGTCACATCAGGAATGGATTCCAATTTCCAAAATGTTTCGACTATATTTTGGGTTTCCAGGCATGCATGATGTGACTGAATGATATTACTAATACTTCTCCTACTACCCTTTGAGGAAACTCTTCCAGAAAGGAGCCATCCTAATTTAGAAGAAGTAGCGGTTAGTTGTTCTTCATCGCCGATAACGGACTCGCCAGTGAACAGGTCATAGCTAACTCAGCACCAATTAATATGTCGATGGGAGCAGAAATATTATAATCTGGATCAGCCAGAGGCATGGTTTTGAGATGCGCCAAATTTGACTTTGGACATGTAAGAGTTGGCAAATTATTTGTCAACTTATCCAACACCAAGGCGTTCACCTTGAAAAGTTCATCGGAATTGAAATGTGGCGTAAATTCAAACTCCACAAGTCCATAAGAGTGACTCGCAAAATGTCCCGAAATTCCCGATATTTGCGAGTGTAAGGTAACATATTCAAGTCCTAGTCTTTTTCTACATTGTCCTGATATAAAGTTCGCCTGAGACCCTGAGTCTATCAAGGCTCTACATGTCTGAGGCACACCATTGTTATCCTTGATTTTAATCCTAGCGGTTGTAAGCATGACATTTGAAAAATGTTGTATTAAGTTGTATTTTTGATGTCTTTTCCACACTCAAATTTCCCTTCATCAACTTCTTGAACCTTGGTTTCTTGGTGAATCAAAGTGTGGTGTCTTTTCTTGCAAATTTGACAAATGTTTTTGCAATAACAATTCTTTGCTAAATGGTGTGGCTTTAAATATCTGAAACACAATTTAGCCAAACTAACAAAATTCACTCTCTCTGACTCAGGTAATTTAGAAAATAAATTACAGCTTTAAAGAGCATGTGCATCTTCACATTTAAGACATTTTATCATATATGAATTATAAACATTCACCTTTTGTAATTCCTTTTTCATTGAATGTTTCTCCACATTTGAATCTTTATTTGGTAAATTCTGCAAGCTTTTTGCGTGAATTTCCAAATAATCCATTAAATCCTTAATTGAAGGCACAACTCTTGGGTTCTTCTGCAATTCCCAATGTTTTCTTGTGGTTTTATCAAGTTTATCTTGTATGATCTTGACGAAAAATACCTCAGAGAAACTATCGATTTGGTAACCCAAAATCTTCACTGTTCTTACTATTTCGTGTTGCAGCTATCTAGAAGTTTAAACATTGAATTATGGTTGTCATCGGCTAATTTTGGTAATCTTAATGCATTATCTATTTGGGTGAAAATTAGATCCTTTGAGTTATCATATCTTGATAATAAAGTTTGCCAAATATGTTGATATTATCGGCGGTAATTGGAAATGTGTTGACCAGTCTTAGGGCTTCGCCTCTCAGTTGGCCTTTCAAATATTGTAACTTTTCAATATCAGGTATTTGTGAGTAAGAACCAATTGAAGAAAAGAATAGATCTTTAAATGAAAGCCATGATTCTAATTTACCATTGAAAGTTGGCAACTCAAGTTTAGGCATTTTAACATGTAAATTAACTTCTTTTTTTTTTCAGATGGTTCTTGCCCATTATGCTTTAAATATAATTCACACTTTAATCTTATACACTTATCTATACAAATTTCCACTTCGTCATTCATATCATCATCCTCAAGTTGCTGCAAGAAAACATCACTCATTTTCATCAAATTATTATTTGCATAATCTAGTTTGCATTTCGTTGCATTAATATCTACCATAGACACAATGGATTCGATATTTTCCTCTATGCCTTTTATAGTTTTTTTTTATCCTTTTTAATTTTTTAATTAAAGTTTCTACATCCATTTATTTATTTATTTATTATCATTTACAAAGCACGCGATATCCGTCTTGGATATTTGCATGCATACAAAAGTTTGGGAGCTTATTTACAGTAATTATTAATATGATTTTAGTTATTATAATAGAAATTATTAACATATTTGTCAGTTAGTTAACGATTTAATTACCCTATAATGAATATTAGTGAACATCACAGATAAGAACAGAAATTTAGAGCTATTTACAGCATATATCTATATATCAGTTATTACAGCCCAGGCTATCTATTACTAAAAAACATTCTACAAAATCTATTAAAATTTATATACATATATCTATTATTAACTATTTGATTAAGACAGTTTATATTTATTTGATTTTTGACTCTCAAGTCCTCTACAAGTCGACAGTCCGTTAGAATATGTACAGGATTTTCTTCTTCTGCACCACATGAGCATTTAGGCGAATCCGTCTTTCTGACTTTGTACAAATATGATCTAAAGTTACCGTGTCCAGTAAAAAATTGGACATTGTAAAAATTTGGCTTGACATATTTGGGTATTTGGGAATCAGTGAAGAAGGACTTGAAAATGGTTTTAGTCTTCTCATAGTATTTCTGCAATTTTCCCCTTATATAATTAGAAATTATATTCCTACTTGAAGAGTCAAATCGGTTGTAATTTATTTCGGTTTTCAACATGTTAGATTCAATATAATCAGTAATTTTGGGGACTTGTGCAAGTATATGTGTACAATCCGATGATGTTGTACTGTAGGCCTGTATACAATGTTTTAATATATTATATTGAAGAGAATTTAGTTTGTCCTTAGACTTTTTGTTTATGAATGGATACCATATTGGATAACCATAAGTAATTGTACTTCGATATAATGTCTTATACAATATCAGTCTTCGTCTAAAATCTAGACCCCATGCTTTCTTTGTCAGGCCAAATAGGTATCCACTAGCTCTAGTTACTTTTATGATCATTTCATTAACGTGAGGCGTAAAGTCCAGTTTGCTTCTGACTCGGTGATTTTTAATAGTCACTCCTAGGATCTTAAGTTCTTCAACCGGTTTAATTAACTTGCTACCTGAGACTATTATATCGTTATTGCATTTATATAAATATAATATTTTTGTTTTTTCATCTGACAATATTATATATCATAATGCTATTATTAACTCTTCCCAAATACTTTTAGTTGAAATATATGGTTACAAAATACTTGTAAGTTGCCCTTTTTTATATATAAATTTTAGCTTGACTTTTACTTACGTTCAATCCAGCTCGAGTTGACCAATGTATAATTTTCTCTTACAACATAAACCTTAGATTATTAAAACATTGTCTCAGTAAACATGAGGACAACCACTTCTTTCAATTACATTACTTTATTTTTCATATAACATTTTTGTAAACAAAAAAGGTGATGATGATAAATTCAATGAATATTTACACAATCATAAAAAAATTATATTAAACCTTTATATAAACATAAATATTCTAACTAAATTAAACAGCATAATTTGTTTATCTTGTAGTCCTGATTCCCAAATAATAGTTTCTACGCACGAATTTTGGGCTTCTATACCTTAATCAAGTTTGCACATCGACCATGCTGGCCCCTCTCAAGGATATTAATTTTTTGTAACAGTTTCCTTTTCAAAATGGAAAGCGGCAAAGATCGTGGCATCAACTTATGCTTAAACTACAGTTAAGGTATTAAGAGAAACGTTGCAACTCGTGTTTTGCCAGTTGTGATTACATCTGATAATGTGGGGGACTTCTTTTTTACTTCTGAACTATTTTAGACCATCTTAAAATGAAAAGGAATTAGACACTTGGTGTTCCATATAAGGCTGCATCTAATGGGCTGGTGAAAAGAGCCATATAGACGATGTAATATATTATTGTGAAAAAATGACAAAGGTAATTCGTCAACTAGGTTAGCTAGATCTCTATTGACATTGAGAATAACAGTAAACAATACCAATAAAAATTCAGCAGCTCAGCTGCTGATGAATTGAAATTTGAAATGTCTTCTGATTGAATTTTATCCAGAATTGTCCCTGAGTGGAAAAACCTAGCAGAAAGATAAATGAGAACATGGATACCCCATAGAGAGATGGAGGAAGGACAGGAGATTGTTGCTAGGAATTACCATGGTCCTAAATGCCTACCTGGAGTTGTCTGTGAAAAAAGGGTTCCGTTTCAATTAAAGAGGAAACTGGTGATGGACCACTTATTAATCAACATTTAAGTCAAGTGAGGAGCTGTGGATAAAATGAATCCTTGCCTTCTACATCGTGGGCTCCACAAGTGCCACCTGAAAGTGAAGTTGAAGGAACCCAGGCTCTGCTTCAGTAATAGAATCTTCTGTAGAGACTCCGGAACATGTTTTGAGGAGGTCCTCAAGGATAAGGATACCAACACATCTTTGATAAGTGTTTGGCTTATTGGAAATGAGTTGCTATTTATTGTAAATAATCATTAGTAATTTTGTCATTCTGTGTGAGGGAGAGAGATTGAGATTGAAATTACTTTATTTCAATGTTCACATACAAGATTATATATGGTTAAATATAAAATAAAATTAAATATTGATAAATATGATTAAAAGAGGATAAATAGATAAATAATTGTAAAATATAAAATTGATAAATATACAATATATATTACGATGTACTAGAGCTCCATCTGTTATCAAATTATAAAACTATTTTAGAGGCGTAATATCCTTTTTAAAATAAAACAATTTCTACTGTCCTTACTGCGATGGAAAAATTAAAGGGAGGGCCTGGCTCATCAGTGGTGAACCCTCCCAGCGGTTTCGCCAGTTTAATCTACCATACCGCTGTTATTTTTTTATTTTTTTTATTTTATTTTTATTTTTTTATTTTTCCGTTCGCCATCACTCTTCATGTTTCACCTTTCCATACCTCATCCTCAAAGTTAGAAATGTCGCTATTTCTCTTTGAAAATAAATTACGATTTTTATAAAAGAAACATTCGCGGTATAATTTCAATTTTCGTTTTACAATCATCAGCCGCGTTATATTGTATTTTAAATGTTACTTTAAATATAAGTTACGAACGGAAAAATACGTCCAGGGTAGCCGAGTGGACAAGGCACCTGCCCGGCAAGCAGAAGGGTGTGGGTTCGATTCCCGCCCCTGGACACTTTTTATTTTTCCGTTCGCCATCACTCTTCATGTTTCACCTTTCCATACCTCATCCTCAAAGTTAGAAATGTCGCTATTTCTCTTTGAAAATAAATTACGATTTTTATAAAAGAAACATTCGCGGTATAATTTCAATTTTCGTTTTACAATCATCAGCCGCGTTATATTGTATTTTAAATGTTACTTTAAATATAAGTTACGAACGGAAAAATACGTCCAGGGTAGCCGAGTGGACAAGGCACCTGCCCGGTAAGCAGAAGGGTGTGGGTTCGATTCCCGCCCCTGGACACTTTTTATTTTTCCGTTCGCCATCACTCTTCATGTTTCACCTTTCCATACCTCATCCTCAAAGTTAGAAATGTCGCTATTTCTCTTTGAAAATAAATTACGATTTTTATAAAAGAAACATTCGCGGTATAATTTCAATTTTCGTTTTACAATCATCAGCCGCGTTATATTGTATTTTAAATACCGCTGTTATATTGCATTTTTGGAACTTCCTTTTATAGGTGACTGTTGTAAGACTCTTGGAATGGGTATTTTAGAAGAACTATGGACATAAGCTTTTAGGACAGCAGAATTAAATATAATTATAAATATATAATATGCTTCGAGCAATCGCTCTTCCGCAAAATATCAAATTGTGTCTTTTATTAGAACAATAATGTTACGATGTACAAGAGCTCCATCTGTTATCAAATTATAAAACTATTTTAGAGGCGTAATATTCTTTTTAAAATAAAACAATTTCTACTGTCCTTACTGCGATGGAAAAATTAAAGGGAGGGCCTGGCTCATCAGTGGTGAACCCTCCCAGCGGTTTCGCCAGTTTAATCTACCATACCGCTGTTATATTGCATTTTTGGAACTTCCTTTTATAGGTGACTGTTGTAAGACTCTTGGAATGAGTGTTTTAGAAGAACTATGGACATAAGCTTTTAGGACAGCAGAATTTAATATAATTATAAATATATAATATGCTTCGAGCAATCGCTCTTCCGCAAAATATCAAATTGTGTCTTTTTTTAGAACAATAATGTTACGATGTACTAGAGCTCCATCTGTTATCAAATTATAAAACTATTTTAGAGGCGTAATATTCTTTTTAAAATAAAACAATTTCTACTGTCCTTACTGCGATGGAAAAATTAAAGGGAGGGCCTGGCTCATCAGTGGTGAACCCTCCCAGCGGTTTCGCCAGTTTAATCTACCATACAGCTGTTATATTGCATTTTTGGAACTTCCTTTTATAGGTGACTGTTGTAAGACTCTAACATTATTGTTCTAATAAAAGACACAATTTGATATTTTGCGGAAGAGCGATTGCTCGAAGCATATTATATATTTATAATTATATTTAATTCTGCTGTCCTAAAAGCTTATGTCCATATTTCTTCTAAAATACCCATTCCAAGAGTCTTACAACAGTCACCTATAAAAGGAAGTTCCAAAAATGCAATATAACAGCGGTATGGTAGATTAAACTGGCGAAACCGCTGGGAGGGTTCACCACTGATGAGCCAGGCCCTCCCTTTAATTTTTCCATCGCAGTAAGGACAGTAGAAATTGTTTTATTTTAAAAAGAATATTACGCCTCTAAAATAGTTTTATAATTTGATAACAGATGGAGCTCTAGTACATCGTAACATTATTGTTCTAATAAAAGACACAATTTGATATTTTGCGGAAGAGCGATTGCTCGAAGCATATTATATATTTATAATTATATTTAATTCTGCTGTCCTAAAAGCTTATGTCCATAGTTCTTCTAAAATACCCATTCCAAGAGTCTTACAACAGTCACCTATAAAAGGAAGTTCCAAAAATGCAATAGCAGCGGGCTGTTTGCATGTTTTGTCCCTGTGTTCATAAGAGCCTTAAAATGCTTACTGACTAGCATGTAGAAGGCGGAATAATTGACACCAAAAATGCAATATAACAGCGGTATGGTAGATTTAACTGGCGAAACCGCTGGCAGGGTTCACCACTGATGAGCCAGGCCCTCCCTTTAATTTTTCCATCGCAGTAAGGACAGTAGAAATTGTTTTATTTTAAAAAGAATATTACGCCTCTAAAATAGTTTTATAATTTGATAACAGATGGAGCTCTAGTACATCGTAACATTATTGTTCTAATAAAAGACACAATTTGATATTTTGCGGAAGAGCGATTGCTCGAAGCATATTATATATTTATAATTATATTTAATTCTGCTGTCCTAAAAGCTTATGTCCATAGTTCTTCTAAAATACCCATTCCAAGAATCTTACAACAGTCACCTATAAAAGGAAGTTCCAAAAATGCAATATAACAGCGGTATGGTAGATTAAACTGGCGAAACCGCTGGGAGGGTTCATCACTGATGAGCCAGGCCCTCCCTTTAATTTTTCCATCGCAGTAAGGACAGTAGAAATTGTTTTTTTTTTAAAAGAATATTACGCCTCTAAAATAGTTTTATAATTTGATAACAGATGGAGCTCTAGTACATCGTAACATTATTGTTCTAATAAAAGACACAATTTGATATTTTGCGGAAGAGCAATTGCTCGAAGCATATTATATATTTATAATTATATTTAATTCTGCTGTCCTAAAAGCTTATGTCCATAGTTCTTCTAAAATGCCCATTCCAAGAGTCTTACAACAGTCACCTATAAAAGGAAGTTCCAAAAATGCAATATAACAGCGGTATGGTAGATTAAACTGGCGAAACCGCTGGGAGGGTTCACCACTGATGAGCCAGGCCCTCCCTTTAATTTTTCCATCGCAGTAAGGACAGTAGAAATTGTTTTATTTTAAAAAGAATATTACGCCTCTAAAATAGTTTTATAATACAATATATATACAAGGTCATCATTGGTAGCGCCCACCTCGTGAAAGACTCCGCCACCAGTGGACTGCGAGAGTTCTTTCCCACAGAGTTGACAAATAGATGTTATGACTGACGTTGTCCAACTCAAGACCAAGTTAATACTTGTAGATGGTAGCCTTCGCCACACTAGTAAACTTCATTGCCTCGCGATGGAAGCCGACATCGAAGAGCCAGGCCTGCAGATCCAGGAACATTTCGCAGGAGCCGAACACCTCCCGGAGCAGCGGTCAAACGGCTCGGCAACTCCAGTATCTGTAGGTCAGCAACCCGTCGACCACAGGCGGCACAGGTAGCACGCCTTGAGGCAGGATGGTCAGTGTGGGGTAGGACGTGGAGGGTCAACCGCAGGGGCGATGTCTGAGTTGTGCCCTTGGATCAGTTGCGACGCACGTCGGCCCAGGGGATAGAGTGGGACACATCCACGATGGGGGTCCACCGCCCAGCTAGCTCAGCAACAGGATGCTCCTGCAGCCGTCCCGAATCCAGTGCCCGACGCGCCCTCTGGCTGGTTAAGTAGGTAATCGGCGTAGCCGATCCCCGCAGGACGATGGTCTTCGCCACGTACTCCAGATAATAGCTGGAGGTGGCGTTTTCCTGCAGTAGATGCTGACAAAAGGCCCCTCGGTGCTGCGTGTTCAGGAGCGCGGCCCGCGTTGAGCGCCCTAGGGCAGGGGCGCCATCGGAGAAGTCAGCGACAGTCGCCTGTAGCCAGCGCTCGGAAGCCCGCAGGTCTGGCGGCCGCAGGTACCGGTTGTCGCCTGGAAGACGCAGAGATCTCAGTCTAGCGAGACGAAGAACCCTGTGGTCCAGCTCAAGAGCGACTGAGGCGGCCTCCCAGAGGCCCAGAAGTCTCCGTCTCGGCGAGAGCCAGACATCAGAACCCGGCGGTGTGAGCAACGCAGGGCTTCAGACCAACCAAGAATAGCCGTTGGCGGCACCCACAGTGAGGCCTAGACCACTTTCAAACAGGCGAGCCAAAGATGGCCTGCCATGTCAAGCAGGCCAAAGCCATCCTCGGAGACAAGACGAGCCAAGATGCGCCCGGGGAGCCACGAGACTCGGCCGCATGCAGAGCCAAGACGTGCCTGCAGCCGGCCGATGGTAGTTTCAGGTGGAAAGTAGCCGTGGAGGTGGTGCAGGATGGGACCCAGGACCAGGCTTTTGGCCGCGCGGGCACGACTCACCATCGACAGGCCGGGGGTGAAGGATGACCACTTCGCGATGGCTCGCTTCAGCAGCCCCATCAGGTTGGAGGTCCGATATGCGACAGTATACCGGGAAAATATTTGGAGCCCAGAACAGACAGCGACTCGGACGTGCAGTAGATTCCCAGAGGAGAATCCGCCCAGTACTTACAGGAACCGCATCAAAGCCCGCAGCTCTTGTCGGAATTGACAGCCACCCCGGAGGTCATGCGTAACTCTTTGAAGATCAGGGGCACGAGCTCAAACTGAGTGTCTCTAATTAAGAGTGCGATGTTGTTATCCGCATAGGCGACCACGCAACGGCGACCCAAGATCATCTCGAGGCGGCGTAGCAGAGGCCCAACTCCGATGCTGAAGAGGGTGGCGCTGAGAAGACAGACCTGCCTCACCCCATTGAGAAGCGGGAAAGCCTTGGTATAGATATTTCCGACCCGGATGGAGGCCCGGATGGCGTCTGATTCGCCGCAGTGGACAGAAATTCAACCGAGAAAGGCATATGGTAAGCCCAGTTTCTTCAACAATGCGAACAAGTAGCTCCTACTCAGGGTGTCGAACGCCGACTTCGGGTCCAGTGTGTGTCCAGGCGGCGTGTCATGTCTCGATTGCCCAGGCGACTTTGTCCGACACTCGCAGAATGTTACAGAAGGAAGATCGTCCCGGAATGGCGTAAGTCTGATATTGGGGCACGAGATCTAGCCTCGAAGACTTTCTAAAGAACTTCGGAGAAAAATATTCCAAGGCTTTGACAAGCTCGCAGGGTAAACCATCCCATCCTGAGGCACGGCCGTTTGACAGGCGGTGGATGGCTGCTGCTATCTGGTCGCGGGAGATATCGGTGAGGAAAAGCTGGTCCCACTCGTCGAACTCGAAGCAGGTCACTTCAGCTTCGGCGATGGCTTTTTCCGAGCTTTGAGCTTAGGCGAAGCGACCGCTTAAGCGCTCCAGAAAGAAACGCCTAAGCTGGTTCCCGGAAATGGCGTTGCCGTCGTCGTCAGTGAAGGTGGATGGAGACCGACGTCTGGCTCAGAGGGAACGCCCGAGGTCCGACAAAGAAGGATAGTCGAAACGGGCAGTGTCGTCCTCCAGTCTCCGCCTCAAAAAGTGGCTTGCTCTCACCGCCGGACTCGTCGACAGCAGACGCGAGTGATCTTATCTCCGCGACCAGATCTGCCTTGATCCTGGTCCATTGTTACCATAACATCGGAGGTGAATGATTTTTCAGTTTTTCCAACATTTCAACGATGACGTTTACATTCGATCAATGAACAGGTCTGACCGTAGCAGCTTGCCGATGCAAGTACGTCTTGTAGGAGGTGGATCTCCCACTTGGACGACACGGTGGTCTGAGTAAACGTAGTCAATGGTTCGGTAGTGGGTGACGCTGTCTCAGAAGCCTGATGTGGGTAGGATTCTGTCCAGAAGAAGCGCGTCGACCCGGCTTCCGATAGTAGCAACCCTGGTGTGGTCCAGTCCAGCATCGACGAAGGTGGCGACGTCAAAGAGGTCGGCTTGGTTCAGGAGCCCCGCGAGGGCTACTGCTGAACCGGATGCCACCTTTGCCGGCTCCTCGGAGATGTTCAGGTCACAGATGATGCACGCACCTTATTCATGCGCCGAAGCTGCAATGATCTGGATCTGGCGGCACCGCTCTTCAGGAGCATGAGAGACGTGGGCGTTGACGCACGTGACTCCCTGGACGGTGAGGTCGATGACAGCCATCTTGCCAGGCCATAGGATCTGATGTCGATGAACAACGACACCGCCGCGATAACGCAGATGAGGCCTGATCTAACGGTGGTCGTTGCAGACACAACGACGGCGCTGTAGCCGTGGCAGAGTTCTCCTTCTTCGTCGGGGGATATGACGTTCGTCTCCTGCAGGAATCAGATGTCAATCTCATGCTCCTTGATAAAACAGCAGAGCTGGATTCTCGGGTAAAGAGCAGTGATGCTGCACACATTCAGGGTCGCAATTCGGAAGCTCATTTAGTCTGCCGGACAGAAGTTCTAGCACGCGACATCTTCATGTACAAGGTGCTACTTGTGCTCCCTGTAAGAGCCATGATCGTTCTGGCCAAGGTGTCAATGGCTTTCTTCTGCTCGTTATTGGATTAGGCCAGAAGTGTGTTCATCTTGCCATTGTGGGTAAAGGCGTGGATGAGTTCGTCTTTCTCTAAGCCCAAAGGTTCGACTTTGGAAAATGCTTCTGCCGCCTTTTCATTCTGTATGAGTACGTCCATTTGACTCTGTGTCATACTGAACTTCTCCTGGGATGGAGGGGATTTCTGAGATGCAGATGGAGGAGAAAGAGAATGTTCAGAGTCCTTTTTCTGATTTTCTTCGCTCAGAAGATTCTTTAGCGGCTGAGGGAGGAACTTGAGAAGAGAGGAGCTTGCTCCAAGCACTCAAACGCGCTGCAAGCTGTTGTTCAAGGTTAACTATCCTGTCTTCCTGAATTCCAATTAGCTCGTTTATGACCCATTTTGCGGCAAAGGGAACAGTGTATTCCACATGACACATAAATTGGAGCTGCAATTCACCTACACACGGGCTGGGATATGAGACAACTTGACGCCGTCGTGCAGTTTGATGAAGGCCTTACGACGTGCATCCGCCCAGCAGGGATAAAGTTGATGGGGGACCTCCAGCTCCATCAATTTCTGGGTGATTGAGACCACCTGCCCATAGGGTCGGACGAGATCATCGTTTGTCACAAAGAACAAAACGTTGCAGAGCAGAATGCGCTCGGCCTTTTCCTCAAGGGGAAGGCTCGAAGAGTAGCGTCATCAATTTCCAACCCCTCTTCAATCTTCGGCGAGCTGCACGCTGGAGAGGCCGACCAGGATTTGCCTCTCCATCTTCATCAGCTGGTACACCGTGCCTATGCCTAGTTTTATCTCCAGCGCCAGATAGTACTGGGTCTGGCTTGAATCGGGGCGAAATTCTATTGGTCTACCTTGCCGGCCGCCGACTTGACTCGGAAGTCCGCCTGTTTCTGCCTTGTGCTGGTATTTTCTTTTTTCCCCGGGACATGGCAGGAGGGGGTTGTTTCCCATCTTTTGTTTTCGGGGCCGCTGTCTTGACATAGTCCCTCTTGTTCTTCCGGCCCACAGCTTCAGAGTCGGAAGGTCTTTTCTGGCCTGGCCTGACTATAGTGGAGCTAGTGTTGTCTTCCTCCATCGGTAGTTGTTTGTCCTGGTCGACGAACTCGACCCAGCTGGTTGAAGGTTTGCCTGTTCCAAGGCCCGAGTTGCTTGATTTTCCCATCAGATACCGTAGTGAAGTGTCGAGAGAGAGAGGGATGAGAAATCTCCCATAAAAATAAGATATTTTCGGAAATTCCTCAAAAGACCGTTAAAAATTCGAAGCCGTTCTTTTTTGGTAATATTTTGAAATAATTGCAAAGGATTTAAAACGATATATCAATAGAAATAATTGTAAAAAGTTTCTTTATTCAATAAAAAATGGCAAGCTTTCAAGCGTTAGCTCATCATCAGGCCAATTGTTTCGCAAATCCCTACAATATATATATAGAGGTGTAGGAGGTATATTTACATATCCATACATTGAGAAAGGTTTAACAAAATTCTCTGGAATACTTTAAATATATATATAGTGTAAAAACTATATAATAAAAATATAATAGTGATTCTATATTTAAAATTTAATGAGTAAACTGATAACAATGAAAATTTATATCAAGTAGATTTGATTAGATTAGCAAGCTAAATCTAAATTAATTATAAAAATAAATAGTTGTTTAGTTTTGTATTAAAATTATCTTTATTATTTTGATTATTTAAATTGAAATTATTAAATTTGTAAATTGTTATTATTTAGTAGAGAGAGAGAGAGAAAAAAATCCTTTACTTCTTACATCATCCAATTAATTATATATTTATAATTAGTAACAATAAATATAACAACGTAACGTCTTTTGCATCGGCTTTTACACGTCATTTAGACATACTCTAATTTGTATATAGAATAATAGAAGTGAGAATATATTTAATATTATAAATTTTAGTAAGAAGAGAAAAGAGAGAAAGACTGAACCATACACTTATAATTAAACTAGTAATAAGAAAAAATAAAATTTTTTGTAAAGAAGGTAGATAAGATTGTTAGTATATATATATATATATTTTTTATAATTTTATATTTTGTCTTTTTTTTTTTTTAAGATTTAGAAAAAAAAAATATTTTATATAATGAATATATCTAGTTGTATTTAGTGAAATATCTATAATATGAATTAACTTTTGTTATAAATTTGGTTATTATGTTTTGAAACCCTAATGGTAGACCAGACATATACAAAAAAAAATTAAAATGAATTAATTAATGGAAAGAGAGATATGCTGGACCGAGGATTATCAAATAGAAATCCAGCTGATATTTCACCTCTGCTCTATTATATCATATATCTCTCTTAGACCGGACTATATGTGTTAATATTAAGTTGTTTTAGTGAAACATTTATATATAAATATTCAATATACATAAGTGTTAAGGAATTCCAAATGTTACCTACCCAGTCTGTGACGCGTTCCTCTGTAAACCACTATTTCTGGAAAACATCTGTTGCGGGGGGGGGGGGGGGGACCCGTGCTCCTCTTTTCAGAAATAGATTGTTTTCTTAGAAATTTCAGAATAATAAATCAACTGAAGAAGAAAAGAGAGAAAATAGTTAAGGGAAGAAAGCCAAACTTTATAATCTTTACAGTTAGTTATTTTAATATAATTGATTTAATTATTATTTATCTTTTAATTTTCCTTTAAAAAGGTAAATTATTAGATGATTAATAAAGCTATTAATTTTGAAAATTCATTAATATTTAATTTCCATTTTCCTCCCCAGAAATTGGAGATTAAATAAAATGAATTATATACAATATTACTTTAAAAATCTTGTGAAAATCTTTTAAAATCAGTTATAAAATTTAAGTTTAATTACCTATTAAAGTTTATAAGTTTGTATTAGTTATTATTGAGAGAAATTATAAAAAGTTGATTTATTAAATGGATACTTCCATTTATTTTTTTAAAGTATTTTATAATTGATATACTGGTGAAGTATTTTACTTGTTTAATACTAAATTTGTTTTTAATAAATTCCATGTTTAAATTTTTAATATCTTCTATGAAATTTTCTAATAAATTATTTATTCTATAAGATCTTAGAAACTGACCAAAATATATACCTTTGCAGCAGTTTAATGATATATTAGAATTTATATTGCAGTATTTTATAATATTGAAATTATAATTACTCTTTTTTTATTATAAATTTTAATAGCATTATTTGTAAGGTTTATATTTAGGTCTAAAAAGTTAACTTTTTTGTTTCTATTAATTTTTTCATTGTTCTTAAGTTTCAAGTATTTAGGATATATTTCAGGTATTATGTTTTTGAACTGTGGATTATTAAATATTTTATAATGTCATCTACATAACGGAATATTTGCCAATTGACATTATTTTGTAGAAAGTATTCTCTTTCGTACCAGAAAAGTATTAGGTTGGCTAATAAAGGACTTGAAGAAGTTCCCATAGGAACGCCTTCTGATTGAATATATATTTTATTTTTAAATTCTATATAATTAAAATTTAAAAAAGTTTCCAGTAGAGTTTTTGCTGTTTTAAGATCTAATTTAATTGTTTTATATCTGTTATGAATAATTTTAATGTGGAAAGTTTTGTCATTAATGAATTCGTTAAATAAATTGGTTATTTTATTATTTAGATCTCTTAAATTTATTTTAGAATATAGGTCCTCAAAATCAAATGTGTGTACTGAATCAATGTTTGTCCAATTGTTCATTAAATAGTTAATGATTTTTTTATTTGAGTCGTTAAATTTATAATTATATTTATTAGTTAATTTATTTATAATAAATTGTAGTGTTGAAGCTAATTGTATATCAATGTTTTTTATAACTGAATTTATACCAGATGTGATTGTTCTGAAAGAAATTGGTTTTTTTGTGTAGTTTAGGAATTATATAGAATTTTGGTATGTTTGGATTTATTGTTGTAGTTATAAATCTTTAGTGAATTTTCCACGTTTTTGATGTCTTTTTTGATTTTTGTAGCTGTAGTTCTAGCAAAAGTGTATTTATTATTATTATCAATTTCCTTTTTTAGAATATCGTGGTATAGATTTTTACAAATTATAGATAAATTATTGGGACATTTATCTATAGGAGTGATAATAAAGTCCTTCTGTAATTTAATTATATTTTCTTTAAAAGAAGGAATATCTGAATTAGGTTTTGTGTATTTAAGTGTATTATTATAATAATTTATAATTTCCTTTTTAATATTATGTTTCCATTCCAGAAAGGTAAATTCTGGAATACTGTATTTTATGCTAGTTTTATTTATGAAAATGTCTATATCTTTTAATATAGATTTAATTGTATTATTATAATTGTGTTTAATTTGAGGTATATATTTATACCCTTTATTTAAAATATCTTAATATTCTGGATTTAAAAAAGAAAAATTGCTAGTTAATATATGACCTGAGAGCTTATATTTATCTATATAGTTGTTGCAATTACATTTAATTTTTTTTAAATTTGCCAAATTATTAATAAATTGGTTATAATTGCAAACTAAACTACCTATATTTTTGTTGTATCTCCAGATTGTTTTAAAATTTAAATTTTTTATAGGGAAAAGATTATTGATGTTTTGGTTATTAAAAATATCATTAAATTCAATATGATTAAATAAATTGTTATTAAATTTAATGATAATATTAATGTTATTAGTAGATTGTTTAATTTTTCTGTATTTAAAGATGTCGTGTGTGATATCTATTAATCTGTTAGTCAGATTATGAATTTTAATATATTCTATAAGTTTGATAAATTTATTATTATTTAGTTTAAATAATGTTTTAATAAATTTATCGACGAAGTTGTTAGTATACATTTGTTTTGGGTCCAGTAATTCTTCAAATTCAATGTAACCTAATTTTTTGGTAGTTTTACCTCTAGTTTTATTAGGTTTAGTTTTAAATTTATTTTTTTTTTTTTGTATTTGCAGCTGATTTCATAAGTTGAAATTTCTTCTGTTTGTGGTTTGTATGTGTAGTTTAATTCGTCAATAAGTCCATAAGGGAATAATGTGTTGTGTTTATAAATGTAGTTGTTTTCTAATAATAGTCGTTGTTTTTTGTTTTGACATATGTCTAGTATTTCTATCTTAAAGTTGTTAAAAGTATGTAATTGATTGTGTTATTTCATATATATATTACCAATTGATTTTTTGGCGTGGTTTCTATGTAAGTTTATTCGTATATTTAATGGATTGCATGTTTGTCCTATATGATAGTTGACAAATTTGGCATGTTAATTTATAAATAGTATTTACTAATTTACAACTAGTCGTTTGAAATGTGTCATGGTTCTTAAGAGAGGGACAAGTTTGACAATTCTTTCTTAGGCAATTTTTAGCGAGTTTTAATTAACATAAGAGAGGTGCTAGCCCTAATATGTTTGTAGTTTTTTTTTTAGTTTTTTAGTTTGTTATTCTTATTAATTTTTTTTTTTAATATATTTTTCTTAATTGTTTTTGTGGTGATTAAATTTGTAATAAATTGAATAATTAATCTATAAAAATATAGATATTACTGTTTGTTATCTGTTAAATTATTAAGAATAACTAATAAAAAACATCTTTAAACTAACTAAACACTGAAAAAAACAAAAGTTCTGAAGTTATTTTTTCTAAAATTACTTTTATAATTTACTTTTTCATAATCAAATAATAAAAGATAATTAAAATCTGTATGGATTTCTAGTTATATTAGAATTTCTAATATAATTTAATTTGTATATTATATTAAATATAAAAATATATCATAGAGCAAGCTCATATGAATTAATATAGTGTAAAAACTATATAATAAAAATATAATAGTGATTCTATATTTAAAATTTAATGAGTAAACTGATAACAATGATAATTTATATCAAGTAGATTTGATTAGATTAGCAAGCTAAATCTAAATTAATTATAAAAATAAATAGATGTTTAGTTTTGTATTAAAATTATCTTTATTATTTTGATTATTTAAATTCAAATTATAAAATTTGTAAATTGTTATTATTTAGTAGAGAGAGAGAAAAAAAAATCCTTTACTTCTTACATCATCCAATTAATTATATATTTATAATTAATAACAATAAAATATAACAACGTAACGTCTTTTGCATCGGCTTTTACACGTCATTTAGACATACTCTAATTTGTATATAGAATAATAGAAGTGAGAATATATTTAATATTATAAATTTTATTAAGAAGAGAAAAGAGAGAAAGACAGAACCATACATTTATAATCAAACTAGTAATAAGAAAAAATATTTTTTTTGTAAAGAAGGTAGATAAGATTGTTAGTATATATATATATATATTTTTTATAATTTTATATTTTGTCTTTTTTTTTTTAAAGATTTTAATTTTTTTTTATTTTATATAATGAATATATCTAGTTGTATTTAGTGAAATATCTATAATATGAATTAACTTTTGTTATAAATTTGGTTATTATGTTTTTTGAAACCCTAATGGTAGGCCAGACATATACAAAAAAAAAATTAAAATTAATTAATTAATGGAAAGAGAGATATGCTGGACCGAGGATTATCAAATAGAAATCCAGCTGATATTTCACCTCTGCTCTATTATATCATATATCTCTCTTAGACCGGACTATATGTGTTAATATTAAGTTGTTTTAGTGAAACATTTATATATAAATATTCAACATACATAAGTGTTAAGGAATTCCAAATGTTACTTACCCAGTCTGTGACGCGTTCCTCTGTAAACAACTATTTCTGGATAACATCTGTAGCGGGGGGGGGGACCCGTGCTCCTCTTTTCAGAAATAGATTGTTTTCTTAGAAATTTCAGAATAATAAATCAACTGAAGAAGAAAAGAGAGAAAATAGTTAAGGGAAGAAAGCCAAACTTTATAATCTTTACAGTTAGTTATTTTAATATAACTGATTTAATTATTATTTATCTTTTAATTTTCCTTTATAAAGGTAAATTATTAGATGATTAATAAAGCTATTAATTTTGAAAATTCATTAATATTTAATTTCCATTTTCCTCCCCAGAAATTGGAGATTAAATAAAATGAATTATATACAATATTACTTTAAAAATATTGTGAAATTTTTTTAAAATCAGTTATAAAATTTAAGTTTAATTAACTGTTAAAGTTTATAAGTTTGTATTATTTATTATTGAGAGAAATTATAAAAAGTTGATTTAATAAATGGATACTTCCATTTATTTTTTTTTAAATATTTTATAATTGATATACTGGTGAAGTATTTTACTTGTTTAATACTAAATTAGTTTTCAATAAATTCCATGTTTAAATTTTTAATATCTTCTATGAAATTTTCTAATATATTATTTATTCTATAAGATCTTAGAAACTGACCAAAATATATACCTTTGCAGCAGTTTAATGATATATTAGAATTTATATTGCAGTATTTTATAATATTGAAATTATAATTACTATTTTTTTTATTATAAATTTTAATAGCATTATTTGTAAGGTTTATTTTTAGGTCTAAAAAGTCTACTTTTTTGTTTCTATTAATTTTTTCATTGTTCTTAAGTTTCAAGTATTTAGGATATATTTCAGGTATTATGTTTTTAAACTGTGGATTATTAAATATTATAATGTCATCTACATAACGGAATATTTGCCAATTGACATTATTTTGTAGAAAGTATTCTCTTTCGTACCAGAAAAGTATTAGGTTGACTAATAAAGGACTTGAAGAAGTTCCCATAGGAACGCCTTCTGATTGAATATATATTTTATTTTTAAATTCTATATAATTAAAATTTAAAAAAGTTTCCAGTAGAGTTTTTGCTGTTTTAAGATCTAATTGAATTGTTTTATATCTGTTATGAATAATTTTAATGTGGAAAGTTTTGTCATTAATGAATTCGTTAAATAAATTGGTTATTTTATTATTTAGATCTCTTAAATTTATTTTAGAATATAGGTCCTCAAAATCAAATGTGTGTACTGAATCAATGTTTGTACAATTATTCATTAAATAGTTAATGATTTTTTTATTTGAGTCGATAAATTTATTATTATATTTATTAGTTAATTTATTTATAATAAATTGTAGTGTTGAAGCTAATTGTATATCAATGTTTTTTATAACTGAATTTATACCAGATGTGATTGTTCTGAAAGAAATTGGTTTTTTGTGTAGTTTAGGAATTATATAGAATTTTGGTATGTTTGGATTTTTGTTGTAGTTATAAATCTTTAGTGAATTTTCCACGTTTTTGATGTCTTTTTTGATTTTTTTAGCTGTAGTTCTAGCAAAAGTGTATTTCTTATTATTATCAATTTCCTTTTTTAGAATATCGTGGTATAGATTTTTACAAATTATAGATAAATTATTGGGACATTTATCTATAGGAGTGATAATAAAGTCCTTCTGTTATTTAATTATATTTTCTTTAAAAGAAGGAATATCTGAATTAGGTTTTGTGTATTTGAGTGTATTATTATAATAATTTATAATTTCCTTTTTAATATTATGTTTCCATTCCAGAAAAGTAAATTCTGGAATACTGTATTTTATGCTAGTTTTATTTATGAAAATGTCTATATCTTTTAATATAGATTCAATTGTATTATTATAATTGTGTTTAATTTGAGGTATATATTTATACCCTTTATTTAAAATATCTTGATATTCTGGATTTAAAAAAGAAAAATTGCTAGTTAATATATGACCTGAGAGCTTATATTTATCTATATAGTTGTTGCAATTACATTTAATTTTTTTAAAATTTGCCAAATTATTAATAAATTGGTTATAATTGCAAACTAAACTACCTATATTTTTGTTGTATCTCCAGATTGTTTTAAAATTTAATTTTTTATAGGGAAAAGATTATTGATGTTTTGGTTATTAAAAATATCATTAAATTCAATATGATTAAATAAATTGTTATTAAATTTAATGATAATATTAATGTTATTAGTAGATTGTTTAATTTTTCTGTATTTAAAAATGTCGTGTGTGATATCTATTAATCTGTTAGTCAGATTATGAATTTTAATATATTCTATAAGTTTGATAAATTTTTTATTGTTTAGTTTAAATAATGTTTTAATAAATTTATCGACGAAGTTGTTAGTATACATTTGTTTTGGGTCCAGTAATTCTTCAAATTCAATGTAACCTAATTTATTGGTAGTTTTACCTCTAGTTTTATTAGGTTTAGTTTTAAATTCATTTTTTTTTTGTATTTGCAGCTGATTTCATAAGTTGAAATTTCTTCTGTTTGTGGTTTGTATGTGTAGTTTAATTCATCATTAAGTCCATAAGGGAATAATGTGTTGTGTTTATAAATGTAGTTGTTTTCTAATAATAGTCGTTGTTTTTTGTTTTGACATATGTCTAGTATTTCTATCTTAAAGTTGTTAAAAGTATGTAATTGATTGTGTTCTTTCATATATATATTACCAATTGATTTTTTGGCGTGGTTTCTATGTAGGTTTATTCGTATATTTAATGGATTACATGTTTGTCCTATATATGATAGTTGACAAATTTGGCATGTTAATTTATAAATAGTATTTACTAATTTACAACTAGTCGTTTGAAATGTGTCATGGTTCTTAAGAGAGGGACAAGTTTGACAATTCTTTCTTAGGCACTTTTTAGCGAGTTTTAATTAACATAAGAGAGTTGCTAGCCCTAATATGTTTGTAGTTTTTTTTTTAGTTTTTTAGTTTGTTATTCATATGAAAAAAATTTTTTTTTTTAATATATTTTTCTTAATTGTTGTTGTGGTGATTAAATTTGTAATAAATTGAATAATTAATCTATAAAAATATAGATATTACTGTTTGTTATCTGTTAAATTATTAAGAATAACTAATAAAAACATCTTTAAACTAACTAAACACTGAAAAAAACAAAAGTTCTGAAGTTATTTTTTCTAAAATTACTTTTATAATTTACTTTTTCATAATCAAATGATAAAAGATAATTGACATCTGTATGGATTTCTAGTTATATTAGAATTTCTAATATAATTTAATTTGTATATTATATTAAATATAAAAATATATCATAGAGCAAGCTCATAGGAATTAATATAGTGTAAAAACTATATAATAAAAATATAATAGTGATTCTATATTTAAAATTTAATGAGTAAACTGATAACAATGATAATTTATATCAAGTAGATTTGATTAGATTAGCAAGCTAAATCTAAATTAATTATAAAAATAAATAGTTGTTTAGTTTTGTATTATAATTATCTTTATTATTTTGATTATTTAAATATAAATTATAAAATTTGTAAATTGTTATTATTTAGTAGAGAGAGAGAGAGAAAAAAAATCCTTTACTTCTTACATCATCCAATTAATTATATATTTATAATTAATAACAATAAAATATAACAACGTAACGTCTTTTGCATCGGCTTTTACACGTCATTTAGACATACTCTAATTTGTATATAGAATAATAGAAGTGAGAATATATTTAATATTATAAATTTTATTAAGAAGAGAAAAGAGAGAAAGACAGAACCATACACTTATAATCAAACTAGTAATAAGAAAAAATAATTTTTTTTGTAAAGAAGGTAGATAAGATTGTTAGTATATATATATTTTTTTTTTATAATTTAATATTTTGTCTTTTTTTTTTTTTAAGATTTTAAAATTTTTTTTATTTTATATAATGAATATATCTAGTTGTATTTAGTGAAATATCTATAATATGAATTAACTTTTGTTATAAATTTGGTTATCATGTTTTGAAACCCTAATGGTAGACATATACAAAAAAAAAATTAAAATGAATTAATTAATGGAAAGAGAGATATGCTGGACCGAGGATTATCAAATAGAAATCCAGCTGATATTTCACCTCTGCTCTATTATATCATATATCTCTCTTAGACCGGACTATATGTGTTAATATTAAGTTGTTTTAGTGAAACATTTATATATAAATATTCAACATACATAAGTGTTAAGGAATTCCAAATGTTACCTACCCAGTCTGTGACGCGTTCCTCTGTAAACAACTATTTCTGGATAACATCTGTAGCGGGGGGGGGGGGGGGACCCGTGCTCCTCTTTTCAGAAATAGATTGTTTTCTTAGAAATTTCAGAATAATAAATCAACTGAAGAAGAAAAGAGAGAAAATAGTTAAGGGAAGAAAGCCAAACTTTATAATCTTTACAGTTAGTTATTTTAATATAATTGATTTAATTATTATTTATCTTTTAATTTTCCTTTAAAAAGGTAAATTATTAGATGATTAATAAAGCTATTAATTTTGAAAATTCATTAATATTAAATTTCCATTTTCCTCCCCAGAAATTGGAGATTAAATAAAATGAATATAAATTATCATGCCAAATTTGTCAACTATCATATATAGGACAAACATGTAATCCATTAAATATACGAATAAACCTACTTAGAAACCACGCCAAAAAATCAATTGGTAATATATATATGAAAGAACACAATCAATTACATACTTTTAACAACTTTAAGATAGAAATACTAGACATATGTCAAAACAAAAAACAACGACTATTATTAGAAAACAACTACATTTATAAACACAACACATTATTCCCTTATGGACTTAATGACGAATTAAACTACACATACAAACCACAAACAGAAGAAATTTCAACTTTTGAAATCAACTGCAAATACAAAAAAAATGAATTTAAAACTAAACCTAATAAAACTAGAGATAAAACTACCAATAAATTAGGTTACATTGAATTTGAAGAATTACTGGACCCAAAACAAATGTATGCTAACAACTTCGTCGATAAATTTATTAAAACATTATTTAAACTAAATAATAATAAATTTATCAAACTTATAGAATATATTAAAATTCATAATCTGACTAACAGATTAATAGATATCACACACGACATCTTTAAATACAGAAAAATTAAACAATCTACTAATAACATTAATATTATCATTAAATTTAATAACAATTTATTTAATCATATTAAATTTAATGATATTTTTAATAACCAAAACATCAATAATCATTTCCCTATAAAAAATTTAAATTTTAAAACAATCTGGAGATACAACAAAAATATAGGTAGTTTAGTTTGCAATTATAACCAATTTATTAATAATTTGGCAAATTTAAAAAAAATTAAATGTAATTGCAACAACTATATAGATAAATATAAGCTCTCAGGTCATATATTAACTAGCAATTTTTCTTTTTTAAATCCAGAATATCAAGATATTTTAAATAAAGGGTATAAATATATACCTCAAATTAAACACAATTATAATAATACAATTAAATCTATATTAAAAGATATAGACATTTTCATAAATAAAACTAGCATAAAATACAGTATTCTAGAATTTACTTATCTGGAATGGAAACATAATATTAAAAAAGAAATTATAAATTATTATAATAATACACTTAGATACACAAAACCTAATTCAGATATTCCTTCTTTTAAAGAAAATATAATTAAATTACAGAAGGACTTTATTATCACTCCTATAGATAAATGTCCCAATAATTTATCTATAATTTGTAAAAATCTATACCACGATATTCTAAAAAAGGAAATTGATAATAATAATAAATACACTTTTGCTAGAACTCCAGCTACAAAAATCAAAAAAGACATCAAAAACGTGGAAAATTCACTAAAGATTTATAACTACAACAAAAATCCAAACATACCAAAATTCTATATAATTCCTAAACTACACAAAAAAACCAATTTCTTTCAGAACAATCACATCTGGTATAAATTCAGTTATAAAAAACATTGATATACAATTAGCTTCAACACTACAATTTATTATAAATAAATTAACTAATATATATAATTATAAATTTATCGACTCAAATAAAAAAATCATTAACTATTTAATTTATTTTAATTTATTTAAATTTTTTTTTGCCGCTAGGAGGCTGATCCGACCGGCTGCGTGTCGCCTTAGCTCCGGTAAATATTTGTTTTGAAAATTGTTTATATCATAGTTATTATATATTATATATTCACAGTTAATTAATAGTTATTGTAATACTACATTATTCTTTGCTGAATCTATTGGATTTTTAAAAATAAACACAATTAAATTTACTACCGCAAACTTTATGCAAAAATTTCATTTTATAAAAATATGCAAATTTACTGCTCTTTATTTTAGATTCTTATACGAAACTAAATAAATGGAATCAGCTGTAGATTCAATTAAATTAAAACTTGATGAAGTTCTTGAATACTTCACAAATAAATTTAAAAGTACTCAGAAAAATTTAACCAAAAATGATCTGACATTTCTTGGCACAAATATAAACCAAATAAAAGATGGTATTTCCTCCATAACAGAAATAAAAAAGGAATTTGAACTAGAAACAATAACCGAAGCCATCAAAGAGGTAATGGACAGCAGGATTGATAAAATAGAAAAGGATATTTCAGTTCATAGACCTTCTTATGCACAAATTGCAAAAAGAGAAAATGTATCAGATTTGATCGTAAAACATCAGCAAATTCAAAATAGAGAATTCACGCTTATGGCAACACCAGCCAACAATGAACCTACTTCAACCATAATACAGGCTATTTCTAAGGATATAAAGAAAATTAGAGACAGGGGCACAAAGATAAAAATCAACAAAATGTTTAACACAAGAAGTGCAGTAATTATAAAATTGCCTAATATGACAGAGATGAATTCACTTCAAGAGGAGTTGAACAAATCTGAGGAATTAAAAACAATAAGCAAAATTTTTGTTCCAAAGCAAAGAGATCCAACAGTGGTGGTGAAAAACGTTTCCAAACTAACCGATACAACCACATTTGTAAACACGATTTGCAATATGAATCAGGAGCTGAACGGAATGGAAGATGAAATCAATATATTATTCGTAATGAAATCTAACACACCAACCCAAAGCATAGTCCTGAGAGTTTCCTCAAAAGCCTATCAACTTATGAAAAGAATGAACAATACATTATATACAGACATAGAACGTTGTCAGATACAAGATAAAATCCTAGTAAAACAATGCCAAAATTGTTTTCAGTTTAATCCAGACCATAAAACAAAAGAATGTCCAAATGTACAAATATGCTGTATCTGTGGAGCCCAGGGCAATCACGTCTGTACAAAAGAGCTAAGATGTCATAACTGTTCAAAGCATCCAAGACTCAGGAATAGTCCGATTAACCATAAACCAAATACAAATGACTGTCCTCAATATAAATTGCAGGTTGATAGAACAGTGAGAAGAACTCAATATCTCATCGGTTCAGAAGAGGAATGAATAACGAATTTAGTTATTTGTAATCATGGTGATCACTGCTCTACCATATAGAGGAAACATAAAATGTTTACAACAGAATATTAGAAAAAGTATGACAGCTTTAAACGAACTTACAATTTCAACGAATAATAATCCACCCGATATTATATTACTTCAAGAACCATATGTTTTAAATAAACAGGTTATATTTGATTTAGACTCACCAATAATTCATTCAAAGACATCAGAAATTATTTACACAGCAACAATCATTGTAAATAAAAATATAAAATTCAAAAATTAGATAATTTTACGAATCAATTCTGTACTGCAATATCTGTCATAACCTCAAATTCGTTTGTAGTAATCGCAAATTTTTACTTTCATCCCAATTCCTGTAATGATACTCACTTAGATTTTATAAGAAACTTGATTAATACTTATTCAAATAACCCTATAGTCCTATGCGGAGATTTCAATTCCCGTCATCCAATCTGGTTCGATAAAATAACAAATTCAAATGGTTACAAATTGCAAACAATAATAAATGAAAATCACTTGTACATTCACAACGATAAAACTCCAACATGTAGAGGGGCAAGTATAGTAGATCTAACAATCTCGAATAGACTTTCAATAAATATGATCAGACATTGGACCACCTCATCACTGACGAATATTTCTGATCATTTGGCAATTCAATTCGAAATTCACTCAAAATTTAATTATATAAAAGATAAACAGAATTCTACATGGAAATTCAATGAAAAACACGCCAACTGGACAAATTTCTCCAAAAATCTCAAGTATCAAGAATTTATCAAATTAAAGAATGAGGCAGATATGGTGGAAAATTGCACGGATATTGATAAAGTTGTAAACAAACTCACGGATAACATAATAGAAGCAGCTTACATATCATTAAAAGTAAAATCAAACAACTACGCATACGATGCAGGTATAAAGTGGTGGAATAAAGAACTTGAACAAATGAAAACACATTTTCATTATGTAAGAAACTTATTTTATCACAGTAAGACTATCGATGCAACAAGATTTAAACAAGTCAGAAACAAATTTAATAATATGATAAAGAAAGCAAAGAGAAATAGTTTGAAAATTTTCATCGAAGAAAATGAATCAAATGATCCTTTTGGTAACGCATATAAAATTTTCAAAAAGCTCAAATCCTCAAACAAGCAAAAAGGACTTCCCATAATAGACAACAATCAAGAATCAGAAAAAGAAAAACGCATTACAGACATAATAAATGTATTAATTGCAGATGACAGAATTGATCAAGACAACCATCAACAAGAATTGGTTAGAAGTTACGAACCTTTTCTAAGGAATTCAAGCGCTATCCATATTGATACCGAAGAAATAGAATATCTAATTGACAATAGCAATGTTAAAAAGTCACCAGGTCAAGATAATATCAGTAATAACATGATAAAATGCGCAAAGACTCTGATACTTCCGGTGCTACATTCGTTATTAAATAAATGTATTCAGATGGGATATTTTCCAAGGGAATGGAAAACGACAGTTTTAAAAATTCTAATGAAACCAAACAAATCTAACGTCGAATCAATAAAAAGCTATCGACCTATTTCGTTAACATCTAATCTGTCTAAGATCTACGAAAAAGTTATTAAAAAGAAAATTTATGAATATTATATGCAAAACAATTTATTAAGTCCCAAACAGCATGGATTCATCAAGTCAAAATCTACTATTACAGCCTTGAATAATATAATCGATATAATAATGGAACACAAAACCAAAGAACTGACAGCTCTGGTCACAATAGATATTGCGGGAGCCTTTGATAATGCATGGTGGCCTGCGATCTTAAAAATAATAGATGAAGATAACTTGCCGGAAAGTTTAATAAGGACTATTCAATCATATTTCAAATTGAGGAAAACGAAATTTACATATGAGAACTTAACAATAAATAAACAAATTACAAAGGGATGTCCGCAGGGTGGCCCGCTATCTCCACTACTATGGATAATATTACTAAACGATCTTTTGATCAAATATCAAGTTCCTAATAGTGAAGTGGTATGTTATGCGGATGATGTATCAATTATATGCTGGCACAACAATTGCAAAGACCTGAAATTAGTTATAGAAAAGGCATTAAATACGATTGATGTATGGTGTAAGAGTAACAAACTTGAAATAAGTCTAGAAAAAACTAATATACTTTATTTACATAACAAAGAAAAAATCCCAATCAAATTTAATAATGAAATAATCATACCAACTCTGAAGACCAAAATTTTAGGAATAATAATTGCAAATCACAGAAGAAGAAACAAAATAAATTTTACATACCACATAGAAGAAATAGTAAATCGTACAAAACGTTTTAAAAATTATCTCTTCTCAATTTGCGGGAAATCTTGGGGTCTAAGCACCCAGAAAAGGCTAACTTTATATAAATCCATTTTTAGACCAATACTTACATATGGAGCCGAAATTTGGTTCAAATATTTAAATAAAAAATGTTTACAAAAACTAAATTCAACCCAATATCAAATACTGACATGGTGTATACAAGCCTATAAATCCACATCATATAGCTGTGTTCATAGTTTGGCCAACATTCCTCTGATCTCAGACTTTATCGAATCCAGAATCATGATATCTGATCTGAGAAACTTATCCCCAGATGATCAACAAATTTATGACCCATTTATTCCAGGAATTATAGATACCTTTCTCATATCAAGAATGAATGTTCTGAAAAACGAAGCAAATAATACTTTCTTAAGCTTTTTTCCCCAAGAAATCCCTAAATACCTTCGTCCAAATTTTTATAATACTCAATTTGTTACAAACCACGGAAATTTCAAAAGTTTTCTAAATAGAATAAAGGCAGTGGAGGATTCAAGTTGCTTTTGTGGTATGGAGGAACAAACCTCAAGACATCTACTGATCGATTGCCCAGCATTTCAAGATTATAGAATGAAGAATGAACTAGTTGTTTATAATTTAAACGATTTGATATCCGATAAAAAATCATATCTAAAGTTCAATTCATTTTGTAAATACATTCTAAAATTTCTACAAATTCTGAATTTCTAATGTTTTTATTCGTTGAATAATGTAAATAACTTATGTAAACAACTTCTCTCCTTGTTTGGCGCAAGTATCCCTTGCGGGATATAGCGCTTTGGAAATAAAATAATTGTAATTGTAATTAACTATTTAATGAACAATTGGACAAACATTGATTCAATACACACATTTGATTTTGAGGACCTATATTCTAAAATAAATTTAAGAGATCTAAATAATAGAATAACCAATTTATTTAACGAATTCATTAATGACAAAACTTTCCACATTAAAATTATTCATAACAGATATAAAACAATTAAATTAGATCTTAAAACAGCAAAAACTCTACTGGAAACTTTTTAAAATTTTAATTATATAGAATTTAAAAATAAAATATATATTCAATCAGAAGGCGTTCCTATGGGAACTTCTTCAAGTCCTTTATTAGCCAACCTAATACTTTTCTGGTACGAAAGAGAATACTTTCTACAAAATAATGTCAATTGGCAAATATTCCGTTATGTAGATGACATTATAATATTTAATAATCCACAGTTTAAAAACATAATACCTGAAATATATCCTAAATACTTGAAACTCAAGAACAATGAAAAAATTAATAGAAACAAAAAAGTTAACTTTTTAGACCTAAATATAAACCTTACAAATAATGCTATTAAAATTTATAATAAAAAAGTAATTATAATTTCAATATTATAAAATACTGCAATATAAATTCTAATATATCATTAAACTGCTGCAAAGGTATATATTTTGGTCAGTTTCTAAGATCTTATAGAATAAATAATTTATTAGAAAATTTCATAGAAGATATTAAAAATTTAAACATGGAATTTATTAAAAACAAATTTAGTATTAAACAAGTAAAATACTTCACCAGTATATAAATTATAAGATACTTGAAAAAAATTAATGGAAGTATCCATTTATTAAATCAACTTTTTATAATTTCTCTCAATAATAACTAATACAAACTTATAGTTAATTAACAGTTAATTAAACTTAAATTTTATAACTGATTTTAAAATATTTTCGCAAGATTTTTAAAGTAATATTGTATATAATTCATTTTATTTAATCTCCAATTTCTGGGGAGGAAAATGGAAATTGAATATTAATGAATTTTCAAAATTAATAGCTTTATTAATCATCTAATAATTTACCTTTTTAAAGGAAAATTAAAAGATAAATAATAATTAAATCAGTTATATTAAAATAACTAACTGTAAAGATTATAAAGTTTGGCTTTCTTCCCTTAACTATTTTCTCTCTTTTCTTCTTCAGTTGATTTATTATTCTGAAATTTCTAAGAAAACAATCTATTTCTGAAAAGAGGAGCACGGGTCCCCCCCCCCCCCCCCCCGCTACAGATGTTATCCAGAAATAGTTGTTTACAGAGGAACGCGTCACAGACTGGGTAAGTAACATTTGGAATTCCTTAACACTTATGTATGTTGAATATTTATATATAAATGTTTCACTAAAACAACTTAATATTAACACATATAGTCCGGTCTAAGAGAGATATATGATATAATAGAGCAGAGGTGAAATATCAGCTGGATTTCTATTTGATAATCCTCGGTCCAGCATATCTCTCTTTCCATTAATTAATTCATTTTAAATTTTTTTTTGTATATGTCTGGTCTACCATTAGGGTTTCAAAACATAATAACCAAATTTATAACAAAAGTTAATTCATATTATAGATATTTCACTAAATACAACTAGATATATTCATTATATAAAATTAAAAAAAAATTTAAATCTTAAAAAAAAAAAAAAGACAAAATATAAAATTATAAAATATATATATATATAGAAGCAATGGGCGCCTCTCCCGTCAAAATAAACGTCAAAATCTGACGCCATCTATTGACCGTCGCCGCAACTAGCGGCCTCGGGTCGGTGACAAAGCCACAACACCAGCTTTGGCAAACTGAGAAGCGTCCACCTAGAGACCATGGTTTCGGGCTAATGGCCCTCGTCAGTCTAGGGCGGACTTTATTCCATGAGATCCACACGGGATCTAATGGAATCTTCACAATCTACCAAAGAGGTGTTTTGCTGGCAATGTGGCTGGGCCAAATCTATGGCAAGAATATAGATGGAAAATTTGCCGGGAGGAAATTAATCCATAGAAGCAATGGGCGCCTCTCCCGTCAAAATAAACGTCAAAATCTGACGCCATCTATTGACCGTCGCCGCAACTAGCGGCCTCGGGTCGGTGACAAAGCCACAACACCAGCTTTGGCAAACTGAGAAGCGTCCACCTAGAGACCATGGTTACGGGCTAATGGCCCTCGTCAGTCTATATTCTTGCCATAGATTTGGCCCAGCCACATTGCCAGCAAAACACCTCTTTGGTGGATTTTGAAGATTCCATTAGATCCCGTGTGGATCTCATGGAATAAAGTCCGCCCTAGACTGACGAGGGCCATTAGCCCCTATGATGTGAAGCCCTGTCGACTCTCGCTATACTGTGTTGACCGAGAGGAACAGTCAGGATGTGGAGAGTTTTCCAGTACCTTTCTACACCTTGGAAGACCTTTAACAGTTCTCCCAGAGTACAGGCAGTCTTGGTCGAGGCAGAGTGGAAAGCTTGGGAATGTTCATACACAAAAAACGAAGACACAGTTGTACTAGGAAAGTTCCGTGAACAGATAGAAGTCGAGCTAGGAGCGAAAGATGGAGATAGAAGAGTTCTTACTGTTCTACATAGTCGATGAGGTGGACCTTGGACACAACCGACGAGGGCTCCCGCTGATGGTGAAGTGACTAAATATTTTCGGCGAATTGACAGCTTTATATATCTTTGCCGAGAGGAAGTATTGAATTCCAGCGGATGCAACAAGGGCGTGGATCGGAAGAAGTGACATTGTATACTGGCAACGCCCTGACATCTTCTAGGCCTCGTTCGACTTCTATCTCAATCTCTTGCTTTAGCTCAACTCTTAATCTATTATATAATTTTATTTATTTATCCTCAGTTTGTACGAAGTACATTACATATGGTGATGTAATGGCACATGTCAATCATGCGTATAATTATTTATAGATGTGTTTCTATTATACAACATAAAAATATTGTTATATTTTACCATAGATACCAATTACCATAGATGGGCCCCGGGAGCGAAAGGGTTTATCCGGGTTTAAACGGGTAAAGCCTCCCTAACACAGGTAATGAATTAATATTTCTTTTAATTAATTTAAACTGTGAGGGTTAAAAAGGGCTATAGCAAGATGTTTTGTTTGGATATATCTGAAAATAAAAAAAATAAAACTTTTGTTTAATATAAAAGTTATGATATTCATTATATAAAAGTGAAATTTAGAAAAACCCTTTGTTTGATTAAAAAAACAATGATGATTAAAATAAAATGAAAAAAATTAAAAAATTGACATTCTAAGAGATTATTTGCGGGTGTTGGAAAGGGTTAGGGGATAAAGAATATGCCATTTAAGTATTACAAATGCAACCAAATACCTAGATCCAGGTGCAAAGCGAGGATATAGACTTGAGCGTCTTCAATGTTTCACTTGCGATTCTGTATAAGGGTTATAGTACCTTGTCACAATTGTAGGGTTTATGGGGTTAAAAAGTTGTTGAAGTAAAGGTTTATCATTAATATGGTTGGGAAAGGGGTGAAATAGAGCCATGCGATAGGTAGGATTGTTGTAGAGACAGTAGGGGAACTGACATGACTTGAAATCAAAGGTTAATTGTGGTCCGCTAGAGCTGAAAAAAAAATTGAAAGTTGAAAAAAGTGAACGCTTTGTGAATGCGTTGGTGATTGTGGTTATGGTGGTTATACAACATGAAAATCTCGTTATAATATATACAATATGAGGTTGTTGGTTTGAATAACCATATATATGTTTTTTTTTCATTTTATAAGTAGTATATTTATAGTTTTTTTATATAAAAACAATACGTAAAATAAAAAAACAACAAATGAGCTTCAGGTTACTAAAACAACAACAAAAATAAATATAAAGAAAATATGATTTTTTTACCTTATTGCCTAAGAATATATTTTTAAAGTTTTCTAGGCAAGTGTATGACGCCCTGAAATCCGTATTATAAGCTTGGTTTCCTATCAAATTTTGCTGATGAAATCAAATTTTGCTGATGTGTCGTTGGATGGATCGGTGGTTGTGGTGGCGCAGTCTAGGTCGGGTGACATGGGTTTCACAGGGGAAGAACGAACACACCTGGATGGGGTAAAATAGGACCTGCGATTGGGAGAGAATGTTCGGCGGAGGTGGCTGGCCTTTCACATGGTGGAGCGTACACTACCTTGGTTGGAACCTATGTTGAGCACACCTAGCTCGTAGCATGGCCACCTACCTTCTTTTTGTTTCTTGTCCGAGATAATCGTCATCGACTCTCTCGACTTCTCATTGGTTGAGATCCTTACACGTGCTCTCTGGTGATTCGCTATTAATTTGTCATGCTTAAAGGTGATTGGCTATTAATTTGTCATGCTTAAAGGTGATTGACTCAGCACCTCCATTGTCGCCATGATTGCAATCCTCCAGGAAGAAGAAGGCCTTTGAACTTAAGGTTTATGGATCCAGGGCAGTGCCTTTACTTCCTGGATGATGCAATCCTGTTCCCAACTCGCGAGGCCTAACTTTTTTTAAACCTTTACACGATACATTATTCATAGATTGTGGTGGGTTACATAATCCTATATACAGATTATCACATATATTTTCAAGTTGGTACAAGCTTCTCGGTCCAGGTGACTTAATTTTTATTTTTTTATTCATAAAACAGTACTATAATATATCTAATATGAAGATTATTTTCTTTATATTTGATTTTTTGTTCATATATACTGTTTCTCTCTTATTATCGTTATTTAATTTTATTTTTTTCATATTTTTAATATTTATTCTATATTAAACCTCATAATATATACAGTTACGAGCGTCATTCCTCATCTCCTAATCAAAAATCAGTCATCAGTTTTCATCTCTGTCACCGTTTGCTTTTTTTTTTTGGAATGGCGCCCTCCTATTGGTTGGCTACGGTCACGCCACCTTTGCCCCCCCATCATGCCCCCTCCCCCCCCCCCCCCCACTCGGCTTTTCGTTTATGTAATTATTGTGTTGGTGCGGGTCGCTCCTTAAATAAATGCATATATTAGTTAATAACCAAATGGATCCTCTCTTTCTTTTTCCCAAAAGGGCGTTGCACGGGCGTTGCCCGGGTCATTCGGCTAGTATAATCATAAATGAACGATGCAATAAAGAAGTTTCAATCTCAATATATCTCTCTCGGCCGTGCGGCCACGCGGTGAGCGAGCTCCGCGTTCTTCGAAATGGAGAAGGATGTAATCGAGCTTAATAGCCCCTTTGATGTATTGGCGGAAAGCCAGAAGCCGGACGTGCAGGATGCTAAGTCTATCATGCTGGAAGAACAAGCCATTAAAAAAAATAATTGGCGGAAAACAAGGAAACTCAATAAAAAGGAGGGTATGCAAATCAGGCCGCGGAAAGAATTGTAAAACATGCAAATTGGGCGGATCAAGTCGCGGCCGCGGAAATGGCGAAAATTAAACATTTTTTATTCCATTAAAGCAGCACAAAAGGAAAAATTCAGATTCTAAAAGCCAGTGGACCAAGGTTGCGAAGTCTGACGTCAGCTCTCCAAGGCCAGCTCCACAGCCAAGTAAAATCACGAAAAATTCTGTGACTTTCATAAAGAATAGCAGACAACAACAGGCTTTGAGCAAGGCGAGGTCTGCAACAGCAACATTCGAACAATGCTGCTTCATCGAGTGGTGCTCTGACTTCAGCCCTCTGCACTACATCAAGGCCTTGGAAGAGATGTTGGGCAAAGGCTCTGTATTTCAGATCATGAAAATATCCGGCCAAGTGCTGATTGGACTAGCAAGTGTTGACATGGCAGAAAGGATAGTAGAAGAGGATTTCAACATCGCGAACACCCTCCTAAAACCTTCCCCATACAAGAAGAGGGCAGAAAAGTTGGTGATTGGTAATATCCCAATTGCAGTAAAGGACGAGGACATCTCTGGGCAGGGTGGCCTCTCTGTCACATGAAGTGGTCCCAAGCGAAGGTTACACCTGGACCACCGGTAACAGAGAGGTATTCGTCTTCATGAATGAAGGACTCAAAATCCATCAGCTCCCTGGAAAGTTGGACATCAAATCCAAGGGAGAAACGACGCCGGCTTATATCACCTACGGTGTCAGAAGCAGCAAATGCCACCGCCAAAGTCATCGGCGGGCCAGCTTCCCAAGAAGGGACATGGAGGATCGTTCCATCCCTCAGGCCACCTCCCGGCAGGATCCAGCGCTGCTCTCACCATCCACCCAGTCAACGCCCTCTTCGAAACCTGCCGCAACTTCATCTGCAGCAGATTTTTTTTTAAACCCCAGGAGACCTCAGCAGATTTTTCAGAGACCTCGCAGAAACTTTTCACCTCCGCGATGTCTCCACCCGCCCAACAGATTTCATCCATCGCAACCGCGACTACATCAGTGGCTGACCTGCCAACTACTGAGAAAAAAATTCAGCCCACGACTACGCTTCCCATCCTGAAATAAATTGTAAAATGGTTCATCAATCGGGCGGACGTGTTTTTGCAGCGCTCCGCAGGTTCCGGGGTAAATATTACTTTTAATTTGTTTTTTAGTGTTGTTTTTGGAATTTAAAGTCCTTTTATACCTTACTTATATTACTATGCATATATTAACCAACTCTTAAGTACACTTAATCACTTTATATACAGCAATTTGCATATCAGCAGACGGCGCGGCGCGACCGCTTGCCATTTGTTTGAAAAATACTTAGAAAAAGAGAGAAGAGGGAAAAAGGGGAAAAAAAGAAAAAGGCTAAAATAAAATGGATTCCATTTTAAAATCGATAGACGTTAAACTTGATGAAATTTTGTTATATTTTGAAAATAAATTTAAAACTAATTAGAAAAATTTGAATAAAAATGATATTTATTTTTTGGCTTCAATGATAAACCAAACGAAAAATGGAATTGAGTCTATTACTGTAGTTTCTGAACAAAGCATTACGGAGGGTTTGACTGACACATTAGGTAAAATGATTGATCAAAAAATAGATAAGTTTATCAAGGAAATACCGAAGTCTAAACCTTCATATGCACAAACAGTTAGACAAGAAACAGAACTCATTGATAAAAAACAGCAGACATTCAAAGATGAATCTACTTTAATTGTAGCATTAAATAACGAGGAGCGCAGTCAGGATATGATTCAAGCTATTTCTAATAATATAAAAATTATTAAAGAGAAAGGTAAAAAGAAAAAAAAATGGAATTATAAACGCAAAGAAAACTATAATTATAAAATCTCCAAGCCAAAATAAATACAAATATATTACTTGAAGAATTGAATAAATCAGAAGAAATAAAGAATATGAGCAAAATTCACATACCTAAGCCAAGAGATCCAACAATCATTGTCAAGAATGTAGGCAAAATAACAGAAATCGCGACTTTTGTAAAAACGGTATGTAAAATGAATCCAGAATTGGAAGGCTTGGATGGTGAAATGGATGGGGAAGGGCTTTGATGACTTCTTTGCAGGAACTATTCATCAAGTTCTTGAGGAATTCAGACTCAATGGGGTTCTGCCACATTCATCAAGCAGAAGCCTCATCTGTCTCGTTCCCAAGGCACAGTTAGTACAACGCAACAGTTAGAATCGATGGCAACCGCCCCGTTCATTCAAATTGGTTCCTTTGATGTGATATCCTTATTTCTTAGCCTCCCTCACCATTTAATAATAGACATCTCAAGGATATACATAATCAAAATTCGACTGATACCATAGAAACCAATAGAATCATTACTTTATTCCAGCTCTGTCTCTCAATTGTGAATTTCAAATTTGAAGATGAAATCTACCAACAAATTTGTGGTTCCCCCATGTGGGGAGCCCGTTATCATTAAGAGCTGCTGAAATAGTAATGTTGAAACTGAAAAAATGGTTCAATAGCTTCAAAGAACTTGGCATAAAGAAATGGTACAGCTACATCGATGATATCTTTTGTGAATATGAAACAGACAAAGAACATCTAATTTTAAGCACTTTAAACAGTTACCACCCCCAGATTAAATTCACAATGGAGACAGAAACTGAAGCCGCACTACCATATTTAGATATTTTTATCCTTAGAACCGAACTTAAATTCCATTCTACAGTCTATTACAAAAGAGGATTAGAACTATCATATCTTAGTTTCAATTCATTTGGTCCAATAGGTCATAAAATATCAATAGTTAAGACGCTGACCAAAAGAATTATCACACATTGCTCTCTACCTGGTTTCAAAATAATAGAAAAATTAAATATCATTCATAACCTGCAAAAGTCCGGATTTGCACTACAATTCATTCTGAAGCACACCTACAACCAATTCCTCCCCAAGAATCAGACAGTTTATCGAACCAATTGCTACCAGCAGTATTCTCCAACCAATCAGAAACTGGCTTACGAATTGAAGAAATTCGGAATTAGATTTTTATTCAGAACCCCCCGATCCATAGGTCAAATAATAAGAAACCCTATTACCAAATCTAATATCAGAATAGAACCTGGAAATCAGCACAACGCCATATACTCAGTATCCTGCCAACAGTGCCCTGCCTCATACATAGGAGAAATCGGCCGAACAGTCGCTATCAGAATCAAAGAACACATCCGCAATGTAAAAGTCACGACAGTAGATCACTAATATATCAGCATGAAGAATCCACCGGCCATCAATAACAAGAATGAACCCTGGTGAACCAATAGCAGTGCGCGTAACCGGATACCAGATGAAAATATAGAAGTGAGCAAGCGTGAAAGTGACCTGGAATATATTTGCCTTGAAATAATAAAATTCTTGAATTTATAAAAATCATATCACAAATATATAATTAATATTTTTATGAATAGGTTATTATAAATTTTAAAAAATATATATATACAAATATTAAATTACATTTAATTTCTTTTTAAAATTATTATTAAAGTCGTCATAAAAATAAAAACATTTTTATCGACTCCCAAATAAAATTACTTAATTTTTATAAATGACAACTTTGTTATTCATAAAATTCTTCAAATGATTTTAAAAATGTATACTCAAAATATGAATTTTAAGATATTCCTAATACACTGACCACAAAAAAAAATGCATACCCTATAAAAGTTTTAGCAAATTTTCAGAAAATTTGCATACTTAAAAAGAACATTAAGACATGTTAATGTTCGATTATATGAAGCCGAAACTAATATATAATGAATTTGCCTTGTTTATACATGAAATTGGTTCATCCTGGGTGGAAAATGGTTCCTCTCTTAGTTTATCATTAAATAAAGCTATCAGCAACTTTCAGTTGCACGATAAGCAGATGCCTTTTTTTAAATTTATTCATCTAATCCCAGTACAATTTTGCATTTGTACTATTTTTTCACATTGTTTCGCGACATCACGCAATTCTGGCCTTGACTACCTGTTTCATGATTTTTCAGGATGCCTGATGACAAGTATTTTGGTCGTTGAGGCAAAGCTGGCATCACGCTGACGAAGGACAACAGCCCGAAACGCGTACGTGGTTAGCTTTTCTTGATTAATCAATAATTGGTATTCGGCCAATTCTGTAATAATTAAAAATCAACGAATAGTTGATATTTTTCCGATATGGAGTAAGCCATCAGCAACTCTCATTTGGAGATGCCTTTTTCTTAAAGTTATCTGGATTTTTTAAAGATAATCTTCAATATGTAGAATGCCAAGGCAGAAATATAAATAGTTTCATTCAAGCAAATTTCTTATTTTGAAAGAGGCTAAATCATGCGCTTCAGAAAATGTGGAATTTTGACTAAAGAAATTGCTATGAAAGTAGGCTGCAATCAAAGTACTTTTGTAAGGATTAGGTCTCAGTGGCCAGAGGAAAGGTTTCAAAAAATCTGGATCAGGTCTCAAGTGTGTAGCAGATAGGACAACAACTGTACCAATGATTCAAGCAACTCTACATGTGACGAATTAATCTGGACCATCTCTGAGTACGAATAATAACCGTTTTATTAAAGCCGAAATCATAAGTCACCGGCTTTTACTAAGAATTCCACTCTCTGCCAGACACAGATGCGACAAACTACAAAAAAAAACAATGTGACAACAATATGTACATTATTAAAATATGAAAATAAAACTTACCTACCTTTCCTCTCCTTTAAATTTTATTGAAGAAAATCTAGCGTGTTACACCGGTTATTTTTTGTTTTCTAGACAAAGCTTATTTATAAAGTTGGTCACGTTGTTAAATATTGCTGGTAAATATTTTTTATATTATTTTGAATATTAGGAAGGTTAACCTCAAAAATAAGAATATAAATTTTCTCTTCGACTCATTCTTTTTCTCTTATATAAAATCAGAATGCGAATGCTTCCCTGTTAAATACAGGGTGATCCAAAAGTCTTGCACAACTTTAAAAATTAATAACTCCGCGAATGTTTGCGCTAGAGCAATGCGGTAAACACCATTGTGTTCAGGATGCAATGGCATTTTTTATGGCAAATAATGAAAAATTTGAAATTGATTTTAGTTACAATTTTATTCGCTAGATGGTGTTCTACCAGAATCAGAGATTTAGCGGCCAAATTGTTTGATAAATTGAAAACTATAACTGATCGTCACGTATTTTTCCTTTTTGAATACCAGGAAAGAACCCAAATAATATCAAATGATAAATTAATAAAACACCATTTCGCCAAAAGTAGAAGAATTGGTTGACGATTTTTAAATGCAATCTGAGATATGTAAAATAGGTGAATGCAAATTAAAACATGTAACAAAAAAATGATATTTTAGATCCAGTTTGCTGGAATCCTCTCAGCTATTTAAATTTCGAAGATAGTAAATTTCTGATTTTTTAAAATTCAACTCTCTCTCAGTATCGATTATATTTATTTTAATTCATTTTAATAATATTTATCTATCTCTGATAATTTATTTTACTCTGGAATGCCGTCACTACAGGATAAAGCACTCTAGGTGAATTTTTTAAATTGCAATTCAGAATATGCCATTGAAGCTTTACGAGCGTTTCGTACCTATATAGGTATTCGAAGCGGTAAAGGACCCATGAGTTGCTACTCTCTAAGGCGAATGATAAAAAAATTTGAGAAGACTAGATCTCTCTGGAAGCAAAACCTCGGAATGGAAGACCATCGACATGCAAGTCAGTGGCTGTTACGATTTCGTAGAATGCTGAAGCTATTGAAACGTTATCCACGTATGGAGAAGTATGTGCTCGACAAGTTTCTCGACAAACGGGTATTTCGTATGGAACAGTTTGGAGAGAACACACATTAAGAATACTCATACAAAATTAAAAGATTTCACGAACCGAAAGTCGGCAATTTTGAGAAACGTCCAGAATTCGCTGCATGGGTTTTCCGGCAAATTGATATTGAGGAAAACTGGCTGTCAAATGTTCTGTGGACAGATGAAGCTCACTTTTCTCTAAACGGAGATGTTTACTCTCAAAACACCCGCATTTGGGCAACAGAAAGCCCTAGAATTTTACAGAAATGACACTTAATCAGCCCAGAGTTACAGTTTGGTGTGGGTTCACTTCTTCTTGTATTATTGGGCCATTTTTCTTTGAAAAAAATCTATGGAATAACATTTAAAACCGTTTCTGTAACTGGTGAACGTTATGTTCAACTTATGCGAGAAAAGGTTATTCCCATATTGAAGGACAGACAAGCACTAAGCGAAATAACATTCATGCAAGATGGAGGACCTCCTCATATCTCCCGCGGTGCCAAACAATTGCTGAAGGATGCGTTCGGTGAAGATCGTGTGATAAGTCGCCACTTTATACACCAGTGGCCTCCAAGATCACCAGACTTGACGCCTAACCATTTTGGCTATGCGGGTACATTAAGTCGCGTGTTTATCGATGCCGTCCTACCACATTGGCCATGTTGAAGGCTTCTATCAGACGGCACGTTTCATCAATTTCAACAGATATGTTATTTAATGCTGTTCAAACTGTCATATATCGTCTGCAGGCGGTGTTTGAGAATGAAG
Organism: Cordylochernes scorpioides; assembly: GCA_030710605.1. Lineage (NCBI taxonomy): Eukaryota > Metazoa > Arthropoda > Arachnida > Pseudoscorpiones > Chernetidae > Cordylochernes > Cordylochernes scorpioides. The sequence continues at coordinate 29,435,618 of CP092870.1, read as the reverse complement.
GGCGTCACATTGAGCAAGGATTGTGACCTAATACAAGAGAGAAGGCAGTTACCTCATGTGTTATATAAGCTGCCATTCTATATACAGTTACGAGCGTCATTCTTCATCAGTCGTCTCTGTCACCGTTTGCTTTTTTTTTTTGGAATGGCGCCATCCTATTGGTCGGCTACGATCACACCACCTTTGCCCCCCCATTCGCTTTTTCGTTTTTGTAACCATTGTGTTGGAGCGGGTCGCTCCTTAAATAAATGCATATATTAGTTAATAACCAAATGGAATCCTCTCTTTCTTTTTCCCAGTAAGAGACGCCTACGGAAGCCAACAGTACATAGACAGATAAAGCACATAGGCTATAGTTATTAACTAACATATGTATTATATAAGGCGCCAATTTATAGTTGTAACAAATAGTATTTGAATCAAAACATTCAATCGGGTAAAACACGGGCGTTGCCCGGGTCATTCGGCTAGTGTATTATATTAGCTACCAATATTTTTCAGCTCTTTGTGTTGGGTTATGGGGATAATAAATTCTGTATTCACATCTTGACTCTTTTTTTTTTTGTGAAATGTAATTTTTTTTGTTTGTCATTTGCTCACATTTTATATTATGTCGTGCAGACCAAAGTGTTATAACTTCTTGAATAACACTGGTACACACAATTTTACCCCTTATGTTTAGTTTATCGCTTTTCGCTCATAAGAAGAAATAGCATAAGGAATATTCTCAGTACACCCCTTACTTTAGAAATTTTGCGCAAAAAAAATAATACAAAATTATTTTACTGCCATGTTCTTCAACACAAAAGGTCATCTAAAAATGATTTTTATTTGAGAGGACACATTTTTATTTTTTTTTACAGTATAATAAGCAATGGTAACAATTGAAAAGCACATAGGATATTTGTAATAAAGAAAGAAAAATAGATTTTGTCACCCTCCTCTTTATTTCATTTGTTGGATTATGACAAATATCCAGTTAAATAGTTAGGTGTCGCCAATTAGTCAAAAAAAAAAAACTACACATTCCTTATAGCAAGAAATCCTATTAGTAGTGCCATCATAAATTTCGGTACTATATTAATATTTCTAAAAACGTGTATTGATATCAGCATTGTTTTTCAAACATTCAATCTATTTCACAAAACTCCATCTAAAATATATATTTTTTTGCTACATGTTATAATTTGCATATACCTATTTTACATATCTCGGATTGTATTTAAAAATTCTCAACCAATTACTCTAATTTTGGCGAAATGATATTTTATTAATTTATTATTTGATATTATTAGGTTCTTTCCTGGTATTCAAAAAGGAAAAATACGTGTCGATCAGTTATATTTTTCAATTTATCAAAATATTTTGCCGCTGAATCTCTGATTCTGGTAGAGCGCCATCAAATAATAAAATTGTAACTAAAATCAATTTCGAATTTTTCATTATTTGCCATGAAAATTTCCCATTGCATCCTGAACACAATGGTGTTTACCGCATTACTCTAGCGCAAATATTCGCGGAGTTATTAATTTTTAAAATTGTGCAAGACTTTTGGATCGCCCTGTATATATAAATGCACATTTTTCTGTTAACAAATTATTTTAACTCTTTTCAATATACAATTAATATTAACAATGCAAAGTTTCATATATATGTCTATAAAATAAAAATAAATATCGCCTCTCTCTCTCTCTCCCGTCAAAATGGACGCCAGAACTAAGCGTCATCTATTGCCGTCTCCGCAAATTAGCCAGACTGGGTCAAACTGAAGAGTGCTCACCTCGAGACCATGGTTTCGCGATAATGGTCGGTCTGTTTGTGGGAACGTTGTTTGAATGATTAAAACAGGATCCCTTTAAATATAGGGTCATTTAATATAGGTCAAGTGTATTAGATTTTTAAAAAAATCTAAATATAAACAATGATAAATATATTAAAATGCGTTTGGAAAATAAAGAAATCCATTAATATATCTTTATTAAAAAGGCATATTGTTAGGTTTTTTATTATCATTTTTTTAGTAATCTATATGTTAGGTTTTATTTTTTATTATTATAATTGTATTTTATTAATTAATTATAATTCATATTCATAGAATTTTATTGTTACTTATCATCATTATTTTTGTTGTTTTTTTTTCTTCTTCTGTTTTCTTTTGTGTTATACAGGGTGATCCAAAAGTCCCGCACAACTTTAAAAATTAATAACTCCGCGAATATTTGCGCTAGAGAAATGCGGTAAACACCATTGTGTTCAGGATGCAATGGGATTTTTTATGGAAAATAATGAAAAATTCGAAATTGATTTTAGTTACAACTTTATTCGCTAGATGGCGTTCTACCAGAATCAGAGATTCAGCGGCCAAATTGTTTGATAAATTGAAAAATATAACTGAACAACACGTATTTTTCCTTTTTGAATACCAGGAAAGAACCCTAATAATATCAAATGATAAATTAATAAAACACCATTTCGCCAAAAGTTAGAAGAATTGGTTGACGATTTTTAAATACAATCTGAGATATGTAAAATAGGTATATGCAAATTAAAACATGTGGCAAAAAATATTTATATTTTAGATGGAGTTTTGTGAAATAAATTGAATGTTTGAAAATAACTACTGATATCAATACACTATTTTTGAAATGTTAATATAGTACCAAAAATTATGATGGCACTACTAATAGGATTTCGTGCTATAAGAAATGTATAGTTTCTTGACTAATTGTCGACACTTGACTATTTAACTGGATATTTGTCATGATCCAAAAATGAAATATAGAGGGGAGTGACAAAATATATTTTTCGTACTTTATTCCAAATATCCTATGGGTTTGTCAAATGTTATCATTGTTTATTATACTGTACATAATTTTGAAAATGTATCCCCTCAAAAAAAATCATTTTTAAATCGACCTTTTGCGTTGAAAAACGTGGTAGTAAAATCATTTTGTATTATTTTTTGCGCAAAACATCTAAAGTTGGGGGGGGGGGGGATACAGAGATTATTCCTAATGCTATTTCTTCTAATGAGCGAAAAGCGATAAACTAAACATAAGGGGTAAAATTGTGTATTACCAGTGTTATTCGAGAAGTAATAACACTTTCGCCTGCACGACATAATATAAAATGTGGGCAAATGACAAACAAAAGAAATACTGTTTACAGAAAAAAAAGAGTCAAGATGTGAGGACAGCATTTATTATTCCCATAACCCAGAACAAAGAGCTGCAAAATATAACACATGAGGTAACTGCCTTCTCTCTTGTATTAGGTCACAATCCTTGCTCAATGTGGCGCCATTCATTCTCAAACACCGCCTGCAGACGATAGATGACAGAATGGTCACAATTAAATAGTTGAAATTTATAAAACGTGCCATCTGAAAGAAGCCTTCAACATGGCCAATGTGGTAGGCCGGCATCGATAAAAACGCGACTTAATGTACCCCCATAAATTGAAATTGTAAGGCGTCAAGTCTGGTGATATTGGGGGCCACTGGTATATAAAGTGGCGACTTATCAACGAATTCCACCGAACGTATCCCTTAGCAATTGTTTGGCACCGCGGGAGATATGAGGAGGTCCTCCATCTTGCAAGAATGTTATTTCGCTTAGTACTTGTCTGTCCTGCAATATGGGAATAACCTTTTCTCTCAAAAGTTGAACATAACGTTCACCAGTTACAAAAACGGTTTTAAAAGTTCTTCCATTGATTTTTTCAAAGAAAAATGGCCCAATAATAAAAGAAGAAGTGAACCCACACAAAACTGTAACTCTGTGCTGATGAAGTGGTATTTCAGTAAAAATCCTAGGGTTTTCTGTTGCCAAAATGAGGCAGTTTTAAATGTTAAATTCTCCCTTTAGATAAAAGTGAGCATCATCTGTTCTTAGAACATTTGACCTCCAGTTTTCATCATTATCAATTTGCCGAAAAACCCATGCAGCGAATTCTTGACGCTTCTCAAAATCGCTGACTTTCAACTCGTGAAAACTTTGAATTTTGTTAGGATATTTTGATAGAAAAATTATAAATGTGTGTTCTCTCCAAACTGTTCCATACGAAATCCCCGTTTGTCGAGAAACTTGTCTAGCACTTACTTCTCCATACGTGGATAACGTTTCAATAGCTTCATCATTCTGCAAAACCGTAACAGCTACTGACTTGCATGTCGATGGTCTTCCACTCCGAGGTTTTGCTTCAAGAGATCCAGTTTCCTCAAAACCTTTAATCAATCGCTTTAGAGAGTAGCAACTCATTGGTTCTTTACCGCTTCGAATATATTTAAAGGAACGAAACGCTCGTAAAGCTTCAGTGGCAGATTCTGAATCACAATTAAAACAATTCACCAAGAGTGCTTTATCCTGTAGTGACGGCATTCCAGGGGGAAGGGGAGAAGTTCGACCACACCTCCTTGCGGTCCCCCCTGGACCCTTGGAATATTTGACCAAATTCTGGTTCGTTTCCAAGATGACTAACGTTGCAACGGCACCCATTTTCAAATGAAGGGCAAAACTGATATCTCCAGTAATGCTACCGCGTCCGGGGTAACCGCCGCGTCAGGAGCTGCAGCTTGAGCTCATGATGAGATATCTACTACGAGGACACAATTCAATCTACTAAAACTCAATAAAAATGGTACCCAGAGGAAAATAAAGAGCTGACTTGTCTTCTCTGTGATAACAATGTACATATTAATTGTCCTCAGGAGACAAAATTGAATCAGAATCTGAGATTCAATATCAAAGATTATACGAAACTACGAATGGACAGACCGGGAAAATTCGGAGGAGGACTTGCCGTTTTGATTAAAACTCTAGAAATCAAATTTAAGGAAATCGCCTATAATCAGAGTAAGCCTAGAGAAAGCACGACAGAAGCTCAGGCAATAGAAATCTATCTTACAGATAAAACAATTCCAATCATAAATGTTTATCACCACGATAATACTAGCATCAATACAGGCCTGATAGAGACATTAAGTGAAGCGTCTTCGGATATCGCAATCATACTTGGCGATTTTAACGCCGAAAGACCAACTTGGGGATCACCTGTCCAGGATAACAAAGGCAGCAGGTTGAGGACATGCTAACCGACCTCGACCTTACGCCGTTAAATAACGAAAAGAACACCTATCTATCCAAGTCCACAGGCACAATATCCGCAATAGACATCACAGCGATAAATTACAACATCGCACCCACAACACAATGGAAAATTCTGAAAAGTGCAATCAGTGACCACAGACCAATTTTAACAACCCTAAAATTCAAAATTGAGAATTTTCAACAGAATAAAAGAACATTGGAAAAAAATTACAGAAAGGCTTGAAGAACTCTGCAACGAAGAATTAAATCACAGAACGATTGACAAAAACTTTGAAAAATTCTCTTTGAACATATCCAAAGCTGCAAAAGTATCGATACCTAGAAGTAGACGTAAAAGCCTGTGAATACTTTACTGGAAGGACCACAATATCGAGGCGATGATTGCAGAGAGAGACAATAAAAATGAACTTCTTAAAACAAATAAAACAGAAAAAATCATAAAGGAATTCATTGAAATTAGTCACAAAATAGAACAAGAAATTTGGTTATTCAAACAAGAAAAATGGGCAGAATTCTGCGAATAAAATGGATCCAAAAAAGGAAAGCCATCACTGGAATATAATTAGTGTTATAAAACTCAAAACCAACACTAATCCTCCAATACTCTAACCGATATGAACAGCGAGAACGAACAAACAGATGGCTGACATAATTGCTGAATATCTTTCGAGCACTTCCAGACTCAGCTATACGAATGAAGGCAGGACTCTAAAAAATAATATAAACAAGTTAGTTAAACAAGCAAGAAATTACCATCAACAAGATATTTACTCGAGAGACTTCACACTGAATGAGCTAAATTAATCAATAGGAAAGTTAAATCCAAGATGTCACCTGGAGATGCTCTAATCTTTGGTCAAATGATTAAACACTTTGGAGACGAAGCTGAAAATCAACTCCTACGAATACTGAACATTTCATGGCAAACTGGTAAACTACCAAAGAATTGGAAGATATCAATTATGGTGCCAATACTGAAACCAAACAAAGATGCTAAGGAATGCAAGAACTATCGGCCAATTGCTCTTACCAGCATACTTTGTAAAATAACAGAATGAATTATCCACTCTAGGCTCATAGTCTGGCTCACTAACAATAATAAAATAAACTTCTACCAAACTGCCTAAAGATCCAGACACTGTACAACTGATAAACTGTTCTACTCTGTCAATCAATAATAGATTTCTAGGAAAAACCGCCAAAGAAGACAACGGCCGTATTCCTGGATATGACCTCAGCTTTTGTTCGAGTGTAGAAATTATTTGAAAGGCTGCACAACCACGGAGTAAGAGGAAAAACCTTAATCTGGATTGCAGATTTCTTAAGGGGAAGAAGGATAAAGGTTCGGGTCAATGGAACATTTTCCAAGGACCGAAGAACATGGGCTGGTGTACCTCAGGGATCTGTGCTCAGTCCTCTACTCTTCTCGCTATATATTAACTGTTGTGTATGTAAATAGATGAATATTATTTGTATTATTTAAAGCCTCATTATGTAAAAATATATGTATATATAAATTGGACATTTGTTGTTGGTCATGGTCAAGTTTGAGCTCTTGTACGTCTAATTACGACACAACAAAAGTGGCGACGAGGATGCGCGATCTACAGAGCCAGTAAAAAGCTGAAGAAAACGGCGTCTATGCAAGTATAACAACAACTACATCTTTTAAACAAATCTGACTCTCGGATTATGGAAAGGAAAAATAAGAAAATGGGTTAAGATTACATCTTTTAAACTATCTGAATCAAGAAAACAAAATAGTAGAAAAGATCAGCATGACAAGTTCAAAGTTAATAATACCTTTTAGATGCTATTGCCCAGTGGAGGACACTTCTATCTTTTTGTACAAAAATTTGAGGCTTTCTTTTTGGCATCTGAAGAAGGAGATTAAAGTGCTGATTTTTACCTCGCTACCAGATTCTGAAACTTTGAAGCAGGGAAACGACCATTTCTTCCTGGTCTAATGAAAGATCAACCCTATGATACTATCATTCAAAGAATTAGGCTGCATTTGGATCCAAAGAAGAAAGTGATACCACAGCGGTGCAGATTTTTAAAGAGAATTCAACAGGAAGGAGAATCAATTTCGGAATATCTTAGAGAATTGAAACATTTGGCAATAAATTGTAATTTCGTCGATATGTTGGGAACCATGATGCGAGACCGTCTTGTGGCTGGAATCAAGTCGGAAATCCTGCAAAAGAAGCTACTACAAGAGTACGACGATGTCACCCTGGATAAAGGTTTTGCAGTGGCGATATCGTTCGAATTGGCGGAGATAAATACAAGAGAACTAAAAGATAAATTAGTGGCCAAGATATCTCCTGTGAATTGAAAGGATAAAAAGGGTGAGTACAATAATAGTACGGCGCAGTATAGGCCTTTCAGGCAAAGTGGCAAAGGCAAAATAGTGTGTTATACGAGGGGTGTCCCAAAAGTCCGTGGCCCGACATATAAAGTAAATGACTAATAAAATTATTATGATTTATCCTTCAACATAATCCCCTTTAAGGTCTATACACTTTTTCCAGCGATGTTCTAATGCTTTTATTCCCTCCAAAAGGAACGATGTTTCAAGTGACTCAAAAAGTGAGGTTACAGTATCAATGACCTCTTCATTTGACCTAAAATGAATGCCAGAAAGTGATTTTTTCAAATGAGGAAATAGGTTGAAGTCATACGGAGCTAGATCTGGTGAATAGGGTGCATGTGGTAAAAGTTCAAAGCCAGAATCATAAATAGTAGCCATGGCTTTCAGCGACCGATGACTCGGAGCATTGTCTTGATGGTAAACAATCTTCCTGGACAGCTTTCCTCTTCTTTTTTCTTTAATAGCTTCTCGTAGTTGCTTCACAAGATTTGCATAATAATCGCCAGTGATGGTTTGACCCTTATTCAGAAAGTCTAGAAGAAGTACACCCTCGGAATCCCAAAAGACAGACACCATAACCTTCTCTGCTGATGGAACTGTCTTGGCTTTCTTGGGGGGAGGGGAACCGGAGTGTCTTCATTGCATGGATTGTTGCTTGGACTCTGGTGTAAAGTGATGGGCCCAAGCTCATCCATGGTAACAAATCTATTAACAAATTCCTCTGGATTGGCTTCAAATAACGCAAGATTGTCCGAAGATAACTTTCTCCTTACAGCCTTTTGATCAGGTGTCAAAAGTTTGGGAATCCAACGGGCAGAAAGCTTCCTGAGGCCCAAGTGTTCTCGCATGATCCGATCCACTGTTGTTTTTGGAATGCCCAAGGTCTCTTCTATCTGACGAACTGTCATTCTTCTGTCCAACATAACCAAATTATGTATTTTGTCGATGTTTTCTTGGGTAACTGACTTAATGGGTTTTCCTGGTCGATGTTCGTCTTCGGTGCTGATCCTCCCTAATTTAAACGCAGATACCCATTTTTTTACTGTGCTATAGGAAGGGGCATCTTCCCTTAATGTATCCACCATATCCTCATAGATTTCCTTCGGCGACATTCCTTTCTTACAAAGATATTTTATTACAACACGAATCTCGTTTGTCTCCATTTTAGATGATTCCTTTTTCTTGTCCTCTTTCAGAACCTATAACAAAAAAAAAACGGTTAGTTGTAGAAACTTAAAAATCTACATATCTTCATACAAGGCTTTAAGTTATATATGGTAAAGTTTATTAGTTTCTAATATTTCGTTCTCATGGTCGGGCCACGGACTTATGGGACACCCCTCGTAGATGTGGTGAAAGACATTCACACGTGGCATCTGTTTTACCTCATAGAACAAAGACTTGTTTTAAAATGTAATAAACTGGGTCATTTAAGTAGGGTCTGCAAAGCTAGTAAAAGAATGTGGGGATGTAAATTTGTACAAGAGGACTCTATATATTCTGTACAGGGCGAAACTGATGCCACACTAAATTTAACAGTAGATGATTATTCTTTGTGCTTTACAATAGATACAGGAAGTCCATTTACGTTAATACCTAAAGATATTTATAAGAATTATTGGCAAGGTAAAATATTATTTCCAACAAATTTAAGATTAAAATCCTTTTGTGGTAAATTAATAGAGATTATAGATCAAAGAAATGTTTTTGTAAAAGAAGCCAACCAATATTTACGATTAATAGTTGTAAATGAAAAAATCCAGGTAATTTTATTAGGAAGAGAATGGCTTAAGCAGTTGAAACTTGATTATTCTATATTGTTTAGCATTAAAATTTTAAATAATGAATATAATAGAAATATATTTTAATATATAAAAATTTGATGGATAGGTATGCAGATTTGTTTAACAAAGATTTGGGCTGTCTAAAGGACGTTAGAATAAATTTTAATTTAAAAAGGGATGTGACTCCTTTGTTTTGTAAGGCCAGAAGTTTACCTTTCTCTCCAAAAAACAAAGTAGAGAATGAAATTGATCGTTTAGTTAATTCTTGCATTTTATAACCTATAGTTCATGCATATTGGACCGCTCCAATAGTACCGGCATCAAAAAAGGATGGTAGTGTAAGGATATGTGGTGATTTTAGATGTACAGCTAATAAAGCAATATAATTAGATAGGTATCCCATTCCATCGATCGATGAGATCTTTTCAAAATTATCTACAAGCACCGTACTTTCGACTCTAGACCTATCACAGGCTTACTTACAAGTAATGTTAGCGGAAGAAGCCAAAGCTGTTGTTGATATAAACACAACAAAGAGGTTGTTTTCTTATAAAAGACTACCATATGACGTAGCGGTAGCACCAAATAAATTTCAGAGGATTATGGAAATCCTATTTTCTGATTTGCCAGGTGTGGCCTGCTACATAGATGATATTTTGGTTGCAGGAAAAGACTTTGAAGATCATGAACAAAAGTTGGATCTAGTGTTTAGATGATTGCTAGAAAAAGGTTTAAAGTTAAACAGCTATAAATGTCAATTTAAAAAGAAATCGGTGGAATTTTTAGGGTTTAAAATGGATAAATATGGACTGCATCCCTTAGAAAATAAAATTAAAGCAGTGATAGGGGCGCCTGAACCTAAAGAATGTTTCGCAATTGAGATCTTTCATAGGACTCTTAATTTATTATTATAAATTCATGAAGAATATAGCAAACATTTTAGCGCTATTCTATCAACTTTTGAGTAAAAATGTAGATGGAATTGGACGAAAAATATCGAATGTTATTTTAAAAATGTAAATCATTATTAATGGACTATGGACTAGGCGTAATTCTGAGTCATAGAAATGTTAGAAAGGAAGCATGCCCTATAGCTTTTGCTACTAAAACATTAACTAAAGCGGAAAAAATGGTACTCTCAACTAGAAAAGGAAGCGTTGAGAATAACTTATGGCAATGAGAAATCAAGACAATACTTACTGGGACGAAAATTCGTATTAGTCACAGACAATCGACCCTTAATTCATATATTTTCACCTCAGAAATCAATTCCCATATGTGCAGCATCCAGAATTAAAAGATGGTCCTTAAAATTAGCTGCATTTAATTATACTGAGGAGTTTCGAAAAAGTAGTGATAAATCCAATGTTGACGCATTGTCACGTCTTCCTTTAGAATCGAGTGTCAGGCAGTTTCTTGATGAAGACCAGGTACTTCTTCTCAGGAAGTTGAATGAGGTACCGTTCTCTTTTAGGGAGGTGGCATATGAGACGTCCCGAGATAAAATACTGTCTATAGTATTAAGGAATGTTAGAGAAGGCAACTGTGTATGTGTGGAAATTCACAAGGGTACTGAGGGAAAACCCAGTTGCTCCTTATTATAAGATCAATGAGGAATTAAGTTTGGAGTTTGATTGTTTTCAATGGCGTGAAAGAGTGGTAATTCCCCAAAAATTAAGATATTTAATTTTAAATGACTTGCATGAAATACACATGGGGATTGTTAAAATGAAGATGATTGCCAGACGGTATTTTCTGGTCGCCAGGCATAGACAGTAACATCAAAGAGTTAACTAGAGAATGTAGAGTATGCCAAGAATCGGCAAGCCTGCCTCCGGCTACCATATCGGAATGGACTTGGCCCGAAAAACCGTGGCATCGACTTCATCTTGATCTAGCGAGTCCGTTCATGGGAAGAATGTTTTTGGTTCTCGTGGAGGCATACTCAAAGTGGATATAAATTTTTATCATCAAAGATATTACCAGAAAAACGATTATAAGTCATCTTAGAGAAATTCTCGCCAGAATTGGATTGCCTTAATTTTTTGTTACAGATAACGGAAGACAGTTTGTCTCCGGTGAATTCGAGCAATTTACCAAAATGAATGGTATACGGCACACTAAGACCAGTCCGTATAATCCTAGTACAAATGGTTTAGCTGAGAGATATGTAAGAGAGTTTAAAAACATTTTGAGAAAGAATAATGGGAAGGATGATTTAGAGACGAATCTACAAAGTTTCCTATTTGCTCATAGAGCATTCCCCCAAACTGTAATGAAGGAATTCCCCGGCGGAACTGCTAATGAAGAGAAGTTTAAGATCAAGATTCTCGAATTTAATACCAAGATGGGAAATCCGCGAGAGGTATTTCTTGAGGCTGTAAGAAGACAGGAGCAGTTTACTACAGGTTGCGAGGTTTATTTCCGCAACTATGCAACTGGACCTAAACGGTAAAAAGGTACCATTTTGGAATTATTGAGCTACCGTCACTACCTTATAAGTTGCGAGGGCGTCGTGTATAAGAGGCATATCAATCAATTGCGACCTGTGAAAAATAAACAAGTGGAGACAAGAAATTTGATACTTCCTCGAACATCAGGAGAGAAGCCTGTACGTGGAAGTCAGAAATAAAGTGAAGAGGAGGTTCCAGATGTTACATCAGGAAACAAGGAGGAGACTGCTTCTGTGCACGTACCCTCTTGCACTCCTATACCAGGGCCTGTTGCTGTGCACGTGCCCTCTTGAACTCCTAAACCGGAGGCTGCCGCTGTGCAATTGCCCGTCCGCAGTCCTAGACCTCAGAGAGCCAGGAAACCCCTAGACCGACTGGAGTATTATTAAGGGGGGAGATGTGTTGTGTATGTAAATAGATGAAGATTATTTGCATTCTTTAAAGTCTCATTATGTAAGAATATATGTGTATATAAATTGGACATTTTTTGTTGGCCAAACGAAAAGAATCTGAGGCTCTTTATTGGACACGACAAAAACAACAACGGCATTCCAGAGTAAAATAAATCATCAGAGATAGATAAATATTTTTCAAATGAATTAAAATAAATATAATCGATACTGAGAGAGAGTTGAATTTTTAAAAAAAATAGAAAATTATTATTTTCGAAATATAAATAGCTGAGAGGATTCCAGCAATCCGCATCTAAATTATCAGTTGTTTTTTTTTTTTGCTACATGTTTTAATTTGCATATACCTATTTTACATATCTCAGATTGTATTTAAAAATCGTTAACCATTTCTTCTAACTTTTGGCGAAATGGTGTTTTATTAATTTATCATTTGATATTATTAGGGTTCTTTCCTGGTATTCAAAAAGGAAAAATACGTGTCGTTCAGTTATATTTTTCAATTTATCAAACAATTTGGCCGCTGAATCGCTGATTCTGGTAGGGCGCCATCTAGTGAATAAAGTTGTAACTAAAATCAATTTCGAATTTTTCATTATTTGCCATAAAAAATCCCATTGCATCCTGAACACAATGGTGTTTACCGCATTGCTCTAGCGCAAATATTCGCGGAGTTATTAATTTTTAAAGTTGTGCGGGACTTTTGGATCACCCTGTATATACAACTAAATCGCATTAAATCGTAGTGTAATTCTCTTTTGTTGTGTGAAATAAATCGAATTGAATCGAATTAAGTCAGCTCGTTCTTTCTAGAAGAAACATCAAAGAAAACGTGCTAACACATATATTGGATCAAGAATAATTTATTTACCAATCGGTAAGCCGAGTTTGTTGTTCATATAAATATCATGATATGTTGTTATTTTCTTGATTCAATATATATATAACTAGCGGACGTGTACCCACCTGCTTCGCTCGGGTTTTATCCGGGTGAAAGTTTGCCTAACGAATATTCCGGAACACACAGAATATTATGATAATAATGATAATAATATTCGTTACATTATATAATATAAATTAAGAAAAAGGCATCTCCTTATCGTGCAACTGAAAGGTGCTGATGGCTGGCGCCATCTATCGGAATAAATATCAACTATTCTCGTTGATTTTTAATTATTCCAGAATTGGCCAAATACCCATTCTTGATTAATCAAGAAAAGCTAACCACGGACGCGTTTCGGGCTGTTGGCCCTCATCAGCGTGGTGCAAGCTGTACCTCAACGACCAAAAAATTGGTCATTAAGGCATCCTGAAAAATCATGGAACGGGTAGTTAAGGCCAGAATTGCGTGAGGACGCTACACAATGTGAAAAAAAAAATTGTACAAATGTAACATTGTACTGGGATAAGGTGCATAAATTAAGAAAAAGGCATCTCCTTATCGTGCAACTGAAAGGTGCTGATGGCTGGCGCCATCTATCGTAATAAATATCAACTATTCTCGTTGATTTTTAATTATTCCAGAATTGGCCAAATACCCATTCTTGATTAATCAAGAAAAGCTAACCACGGACGCGTTTCGGGCTGTTGGCCCTCATCAGCGTGGTGCAAGCTGTACCTCAACGACCAAAAAATTGGTCATTAAGGCATCCTGAAAAATCATGGAACGGGTAGTTAAGGCCAGAATTGCGTGAGGACGCACACAATGTGAAAAAAAATTGTACAAATGTAACATTGTACTGGGATAAGGTGCATAAATTTAAAAAAGGCATCTCCTTATCGTGCAACTGAAAGGTGCTGATGGCTGGCGCCATCTATCGGAAAAAATATCAACTATTCTCGTTGATTTTTAATTATTCCAGAATTGGCCAAATACCCATTCTTGATTAATCAAGAAAAGCTAACCACGGACGCGTTTCGGGCTGTTGGCCCTCATCAGCGTGGTGCAAGCTGTACCTCAACGACCAAAAAATTGGTCATTAAGGCATCCTGAAAAATCATGGAACGGGTAGTTAAGGCCAGAATTGCGTGAGGACGCTACACAATGTGAAAAAAAAAATTGTACAAATGTAACATTTTACTGGGATAAGGTGCATAAATTAAGAAAAAGGCATCTCCTTATCGTGCAACTGAAAGGTGCTGATGGCTGGCGCCATCTATCGGAATAAATATCAACTATTCTCGTTGATTTTTAATTATTCCAGAATTGGCCAAATACCCATTCTTGATTAATCAAGAAAAGCTAACCACGGACGCGTTTCGGGCTGTTGGCCCTCATCAGCGTGGTGCAAGCTGTACCTCAACGACCAAAAAATTGGTCATTAAGGCATCCTGAAAAATCATGGAACGGGTAGTTAAGGCCAGAATTGCGTGAGGACGCTACACAATGTGAAAAAAAATTGTACAAATGTAACATTGTACTGGGATAAGGTGCATAAATTAAGAAAAAGACCAATTAAATTAAGATCAATTTTTTGGTCGTTGAGGTACAGCTTGCACCACGCTGATGAGGGCCAACAGCCCGAAACGCGTCCGTGGATAGCTTTTCTTGATTAATCAAGAATGGGTATTTGGCCAATTCTGGAATAATTAAAAATCAACGAGAATAGTTGATATTTATTCCGATAGATGGCGCCAGCCATCAGCACCTTTCAGTTGCACGATAAGGAGATGCCTTTTTCTTAATTTATGCACCTTATCCCAGTACAATGTTACATTTGTACAATTTTTTTTCACATTGTTTAGCGTCCTCACGCAATTCTGGCCTTAACTACCCGTTCCATGATTCTTCAGGATGCCTTAATGACCAATTTTTTGGTCGTTGAGGTACAGCTTGCACCACGCTGATGAGGGCCAACAGCCCGAAACGCGTCCGTGGTTAGCTTTTCTTGATTAATCAAGAATGGGTATTTGGCCAATTCTGGAATAATTAAAAATCAACGAGAATAGTTGATATTTATTCCGATAGATGGCGCCAGCCATCAGCACCTTTCAGTTGCACGATAAGGAGATGCCTTTTTCTTAATTTATGCACCTTATCCCAGTACAATGTTACATTTGTACAATTTTTTTTTTTCACATTATATAATATATAAAATATATTTTTCGAGCAAACATATCCTCTCTCTCTTTACTGAATAGATTTTAAAAATATATATATAAAAAAAAAAAATCTTGAGATATACTACATGATCTTAGCCAAAAGGCCGAGAAACAATATTTTATATATAGAAATAACCTGGCTTCGTGTGTCTTCTGCTCGAGTGAATATTTCGCTGGTAGAATTATGTTCCTGCCTACTAAAAATTATTATCTGGCTCCGCCCGTGGACTGCTTTAGTGAATATTCCCCTAAAGAATTTTGTTTATGTCAATCAAGCATGATACGGCTTTATTGTAATTATCATTTCTGACTAAAAATATATTGTTGCTCAGTACTTGGTTAATTAAAATTTTTCTTGGTTGAAGTGCGACAAAAAACTCTTCCATATTTAACTCCCTGTCCTGTACAAGTTTCAGCGAGGTTAGTTACATATTGAGGGCGTGCATAGCCGACAAACATATATATATGTATAAACTAAAAGGATTTAAAAGCGCGAATGTTTCTTTTATACATAAAGCGAACTTCTACTGTCCTTACTGCGATGAAAAAATATATTGGGAGGGCTTGGCTCATCAGTGGTGAACCCTCCCAGCGGTTTCGCCAATTTAATCCACCAGACCGCTTCTCAGAGCTCTAATATTGTATTGGATCATTCTGCCTTTATATGCTACACTGAAGGATGGAATCTTAGAAATGGTTTTCAAGTAAACTATGGACATAAGCTTATAGGACAGTAGAATTACATTCAAATATTTGCTTCGAGCAATGCTCTTCAGCAAACTATAAAGACAAGGCCAGTTAGGCATAAATTAATACAAAGCAATAACGCGCCTTCTATATATATAAAATAAAAGGATTTAAAAGCGCGAATGTTTCTTTTATACATAAATCGAATTTCTACTGTCCTTACTGCGATGAAAAAATATATTGGGAGGGCTTGGCTCATCAGTGGTAAACCCTCCCAGCGGTTTCGCCAATTTAATCCACCAGACCGCTTCTCAGAGCTCTAATACTGTATTGGATCATTCAGCTTTTATATGCTACACTGAAGGATGGAATCTTAGAAATGGTTTTCAAGTAAACTATGGACATAAGCTTATAGGACAGTAGAATTACATTCAAATATTTGCTTCGAGCAATGCTCTTCAGAAAACTATAAAGACAAGGCCAGTTAGGCATAAATTAATACAAAGCAATAACGCGCCATCTATATATATAAAATAAAAGGATTTAAAAGCGCGAATGTTTCTTTTATACATAAAACGAACTTCTACAGTCCTTACTGCGATGAAAAAATATATTGTGAGGGCTTGGCTCATCAGTGGTGAACCCTCCCAGCGGTTTCGCCAATTTAATCCACCAGACCGCTTCTCAGAGCTCTAATACTGTATTGGATCATTCTGCTTTTATATGCTACACTGAAGGATGGAATCTTAGAAATGGTTTTCAAGTAAACTATGGACATAAGCTTATAGGACAGTAGAATTACATTCAAATATTTGCTTCGAGCAATGCTATTCAGCAAACTATAAAGACAAGGCCAGTTAGGCATAAATTAATACAAAGCAATAACGCGCCTTCTATATATATATAAAATAAAAGGATTTAAAAGCGCGAATGTTTCTTTTATACATAAAACGAACTTCTACTGTCCTTACTGCGATGAAAAAATATATTGGGAGGGCTTGGCTCATCAGTGGTGAACCCTCCCAGCGGTTTCGCCAATTTAATCCACCAGACCGCTTCTCAGAGCTCTAATACTGTATTGGATCATACTGCCTTTATATGCTACACTGAAGGATGGAATCTTAGAAATGGTTTTCAAGTAAACTATGGACATAAGCTTATAGGACAGTAGAATTACATTCAAATATTTGCTTCGAGCAATGCTCTTCAGCAAACTATAAAGACAAGGCCAGTTAGGCATAAATTAATACAAAGCAATAACGCGCCATCTATATATATAAAATAAAAGGATTTAAAAGCGCGAATGTTTCTTTTATACATAAAACGAACTTCTACAGTCCTTACTGCGATGAAAAAATATATTGGGAGGGCTTGGCTCATCAATGGTGAACCCTCCCAGCGGTTTCGCCAATTTAATCCACCAGACCGCTTCTCAGAGCTTTAATACTGTATTGGATCATTCTGCTTTTATATGCTACACTGAAGGATGGAATCTTAGAAATGGTTTTCCAGTAAACTATGGACATAAGCTTATAGGACAGTAGAATTACATTCAAATATTTGCTTCGAGCAATGCTCTTCAGCAAACTATAAAGACAAGGCCAGTTAGGCATAAATTAATACAAAGCAATAACGCGCCATCTATATATATAAATCCCAATTGAATGTAATTATACTGTCCTATAAGCTTATGTCCATAGTTTACTTGAAAACCATTTCTAAGATTCCATCCTTCAGTGTAGCATATAAAAGCAGAATGATCCAATACAGTATTAGAGCTCTGAGAAGCGGTCTGGTGTATTAAATTGGCGAAACCGCTGGGAGGGTTCACCACTGATGAGCCAAGCCCTCCCAATATATTTTTTCATCGCAGTAAGGACAGTAGAAATTCGTTTTATGTATAAAAGAAACATTCGCGCTTTTAAATCCTTTTATTATATATATAGATGGCGCGTTATTGCTTTGTATTAATTTATGCCTAACTGGCCTTGTCTTTATAGTTTGCTGAAGAGCATTGCTCGAAGCAAATATTTGAATGTAATTCTACTGTCCTATAAGCTTATGTCCATAGTTTACTTGAAAACCATTTCTAAGATTCCATCCTTCAGTGTAGCATATAAAAGCAGAATGATCCAATACAGTATTAGAGCTCTGAGAAGCGGTCTGGTGGATTAAATTGGCGAAACTGCTGGGAGGGTTCACCACTGATGAGCCAAGCCCTCCCAATATATTTTTTCATCGCAGTAAGGACAGTAGAAGTTCGTTTTATGTATAAAAGAAACATTCGCGCTTTTAAATCCTTTTCTCTCTATATATAAAAGTCAATTCCTGTCTGTCTGTCTGTCTGTTTCGCGATAAAATCAAAAACTACTGAACCAATTGGTTCCAAATTTTGCATGTCGCTTTTTATAAACCTGAGTAAAATTTTTGGCTACATTTTGCTTATTATTTTTGGCTATTTCTTTTTTTTAATTTGAAGAACTATTTTTTTACGCGGACTAATCCGGAATGCAATGAATACCTAAATATGGCCATTTTTTTAAAGCATCGGTGGCTTAGTGGTAGAATGCTCGCCTGCCACGCGGGCGGCCCGGGTTCGATTCCCGGCCGATGCATTTTTTTTTACAATTTTTAAAACTAATTTATAAAAAATATAATATAAATATATACTATTATATCAACTATATGAATTAAATCAAATACCTAAACACTAATCTCTCTATATATATCGTAATATTATATGCGGGGAAATATTACTCTTGGGGTTGATGATTGTTGAGGTGGTGGCGCAGTCGTGGTGGCTGAGTGCTAAGGTTTACACAACAGGGGAAATAAGCCAGGAGACACGATTGGTTGTTGAAATAAAGGAAACTAGTCGGAGGAAAGAAAGGCTTGAGAAGGCGGAGCGGTTTTTGACTATTGACCTATTGATTCACATGGCGGTGATTGACTTAGCTGAAAGGATGAACGGGGGAGGTCTCTAGAGCAGGTGTTACCTCGGTGGGTTCGAAAGAACAACTCTAGGTGCTATCTCGGTGGGAGCGAAGTGAAGACTACAAATTCTTGGTTCTCCTTTTAACACGAGAACCCTTCTTACTTCCCATTGGTGGAAAGGTGTGACGTGGCGGTTCCCTATTGGTCTACGTTACTTCTTTTGTCTCAAGACATGTCCCAGCTTGACCAGGAAGTAATAGTTTGTTGAAGCCAACTTTTTATTAGTTCCGCGATAATAAAACTGGGTATAATTTTGCTAATGATCGTGCTAACTTCTAAGCCTCTTTTCTAGGCCTTTCTTCCTCCAATGTTACCTTGTTTTATTGAAACAAATCATACATTTTCATACATATATTGGATTAGGTTGGCATCTAATTGTACAAATTATGACATATATAAAAGTCAATTTCTGTCTGTCTGTTTCGCGATAAACTCAAAAACTACTGAACCAATTGATACCAAATTTTGCATGTCGCTTTTTATAAACCTGAGGAAAATTTTTGGATACAATTTGCTTAGTATTTTTGGCTATTTCTTTTTTTCATTTGAAGAACTTTTTTTTTACGCGGAGTAATTCGGAATGGAATGAATACCCAAATATGGCCATTTTGTATACGCATCGGTGGCTCAGTGGTAGAATGCTCGCCTGCCACGCGGGCGGCCCGGGTTCGATTCCCGGCCGATGCATTTTTTTTTTAACAATTTTTAAAAAACTCATTTATATTATATCTTCTATATATATATATAAATGAATGTTTGTATGTTTGTTTGTTTGTTTGTTGGTTTGTATGTCCGGTATACAAATTCGCAGTAGTTCACTAATTCAAACCAAAATTTCCATACATAGGTAAAAAAATACGAGGAAAACGATAGGCTATTTTAAATTATATATAAATTAAATATTAAAACTATATATTCAAATCATTCTACTTAGCTCACGAACAGCGCCCTCTATCAAGGTTATAAATACGTTTAAAATCGAAATCTTCTCAAAATTTTATTAATAATAGTTCGCTTAATAATTAGAATACTTGATCTAAATCGAAATATTTATAGACGCTCGCTCGATTTGAAGATTTATATCGTAACTAATCTGACTGTAAAGTTTGGAGCGGGACGTTTCACAAAAGTGACATCCACGGCGCCAATTTATAATTGTAACGAATAGTGCTTGAATAAAACATTTAATCGGGTAAACCCGGGCGTTGCCCGGGTCATTCGTCTAGTATTTTATATATATAGATGGCGCGTTATTGCTTTGTATTAATATATATATGTTCCCGGCTTTGCCCGATTTTTACCCGAGTAAAAGTTTGCATAACAAACATTTGTTTAAACGATTCTAGCAAACATCCAATCCCTACTGAATCTTTACTTGTCTATACTCTCGATAATTTGAAAATTTTCCCGGTCCCTTGAAAAATACTCGATAAGTTGAAAAAATCAGTATTAATTGGTCCACTCGGTAATTTGAAGTTGAAGGAATAGTATCTTGCCACAAACGAAGATTTGTAAATAACTGTATTTAGCGAATGTACCTGGCTTAGCCCGGTTTTTATCCGAGTAAAAGTTTGCCTAACGAAAATTTGTTAAAACGATTCTAGAAAACATCCAATCCACCTATATATTGATTTATAAACGTATATAAATATAAATATTGTTATATGCGTTTAAATAAATTTTTCAAACAAATAATTTTTTGAAAACATTTATTATATTACAAATAAGATATTGTCACTTTTGTGAATTTGTTTTTAATTATTTCTTTTTTTCTCAATGAATTATATATATTAATTCAAAAATTCATTTTTGTTATCATCATCACATACAATGTAATTTTTTATATAAACAAACGATAATAAGCAACAACAAAAATGTAATTTGCATCTTCATTATTATAAAACAACAACAAATTAAATTAACAATGTAAAAAATATATTTCAACATTACATTTTAACATTTAACACCAAAACGTTACAATATTTTCTTTAAATATAAATTAATATTGAAATTCCAAGTTTTTTTACGTCATTGGAATATTATATTACTAAATTCTCAAATTAAATTTATTATACTTGGAACACATTTTAAGCATTGTTACAATTTATAAATATAATTTCACCAGATGACGCTAGAGGCGCTGCTTGCGAGTGAAAGTAGAAAATTTGCAAGCAAAATTGCAAATAATATTTATTTCAAAACAAATTCAATTAACTTCCTAAAGTTTAACGGCGATTGCATAATCGTACCTTTTAAAAACATCCATTGTGTGAACAAACTAACATTAAGGTGTAAACAAACCACGCGTAAATTATTAACCAATCAAATTCATTTATCGTCGCGACCAGTGCTGCGCCTACGCGGTAAAAGGCTGGAACTAACGCTTTTTGGTTTTATATTTAAAAAAAAAAACACATTTATATTTTTAGTTTTTTTAATAGCCTATATGTTAAACGAAATCTTCAGCTACCTACATGCGAAATTTCATGATGATTTATTCTGTAGATTTTGTGCAACGCGATAACAAACATCGATTTTGGATTTCATTATATATATATTGTATATATATATATATTAAAAAACGAAATAAAAAAATAAAAGATAAAAAGATCAGGTGTTGAAATCAATATAAAAGATGGCATATCCTGACCAGGAGCACATGTGCTTTACAGAAGGCAGAGCGCCATCTGGTGGAACAGAAATCAACTAAACATTGATTTAGCCTGTTCCCTGATATTTGGCCAACCCAATTTCTTGATAAATCAAGAAAAGCCATCCACGAACGCGTTTCGCGCTTTTTGGCGCTCGTCAGCGTGGAGTAGGCTGAACCATTGAGACCAAAAAAGATTTTTTGATCCCAATGGCTTCCCGAAGAACCAAGAAATGGGTATTTAAGGCCAAACTTGCGTAAATACGCTTAGCACATTAAAAAACGAAATAAAAAAATAAAAGATAAAAAAGATCAGGTGTTGAAATCAATATAAAAGATGGCATATCCTGACCAGGAGCACATGTGCTTTACAGAAGGCAGAGCGCCATCTGGTGGAACAGAAATCAACTAAACATTGATTTAGCCTGTTCCCTGATATTTGGCCAACCCAATTTCTTGATAAATCAAGAAAAGCCATCCACGAACGCGTTTCGCGCTTTTTGGCGCTCCACGCTGACGAGCGCCAAAAAGCGCGAAACGCGTTCGTGGATGGCTTTTCTTGATTTATCAAGAAATTGGGTTGGCCAAATATCAGGGAACAGGCTAAATCAATGTTTAGTTGATTTCTGTTCCACCAGATGGCGCTCTGCCTTCTGTAAAGCACATGTGCTCCTGGTCAGGATATGCCATCTTTTATATTGATTTCAACACCTGATCTTTTTATCTTTTATTTTTTTATTTCGTTTTTTAATGTGCTAAGCGTATTTACGCAAGTTTGGCCTTAAATACCCATTTCTTGGTTCTTCGGGAAGCCATTGGGATCAAAAAATCTTTTTTGGTCTCAATGGTTCAGCCTACTCCACGCTGACGAGCGCCAAAAAGCGCGAAACGCGTTCGTGGATGGCTTTTCTTGATTTATCAAGAAATTGGGTTGGCCAAATATCAGGGAACAGGCTAAATCAATGTTTAGTTGATTTCTGTTCCACCAGATGGCGCTCTGCCTTCTGTAAAGCACATGTGCACCTGGTCAGGATATGCCATCTTTTATATTGTATATATATATATATATTGTATAATTGTAAAGTGGGGAAAGAGAAATAAGGACACCACAAGTTGGTAGAGGAACCCAAGACAACCAGAGAGAGAGGGGGGGGACAGCCGGGCCTGCCACAGTTGAGCGGCCGGCCGTTCGTTCTTGTCGCCCACAATCCCCCAACTGAGTTTATAGTCCTGAGGTTCCAAGTAACGGGGCCCCAGTCGTCGCCCCTTGGAATGTCGCTGCTGTCTCAAGTGACCGGACTTTACATCCCGTCTCTATCTGGACTGACTCTAGATTTACTTTATTATTCCTGGAAGAGTATATATTATGACATATATATATATATTAAAAATAAAGAAGGCATCTCTCCTGACCACGAGCACATGTGCTTTTTAGATGGCAGAGCGCCATCTAGTGGAGCAAAAATAAACTAAACGTTTATTTAACTTGCTCCGTGATATTTGGCCAACCCAATTTCTTGATAAATCAAGAAAAGCCATCCACGAATATAAGGATATATGCCATTTTAATTAAAAATACACTGCGTGACATTGAAAACGGAACACCAAGAAATAGTGGCCAGAAAATTATGCAAATTTCAGGGTAGACGCGCCTAACCGAATTATGCAAATGATGTAAAATGTGCAGCTCTCGTGCGCACATGGAGTAAGATATAAGGGAAGGAACTTGCAGAAAGGACAGTATTCGTGTCGTTATTTCTTCAAGGAAAATCATTGTAGAAATTTTGTTCTTGTGTCAAAAGACACGTGTAATAACAGAGAATGCCAGGTCGTCGTAAACGGAGGCAGTTCAAGCAGACAGACGCTTTTACGAGGGGCATGGTGATCGGATTGAAAAGGGCAGGTTGGTCCATACGTCAAATCGCAGCTGATACACACCTTGGTGCGTCCACGGTGCACCGACTGTGGAGAAGATGGTTGGAACAAGGAAATGTGGCAATTTATAGGAATGTCGGTGCAACCAGAGTGACGCCAGCACGTGTGGATCGGCGTATCCTTCGACAAGCAGTGGCGGCCCCACAAGCCACTTGTACCGCCATCCTGCAACATGTGCAAGACACCCTAGATCATTCCATCTCGACCAGAACCATTTCCCGTCGATTGGTTGCTAATGGCTTGCACTCATGCCGTCCGCTAAGAAGACTGCCATTGACCCCACCGAATAGGCGCCAACGTTTGGAATGGTGCCGGGCTAGATCGACGTGGATGACGGAATGGCACAGGGTCGTGTTCTCAGATGAGTCGCGTTTCTGCTTGTCCAGTGATAGTCGCCGTGTACGCGTGTGGCGTCGACTTGGAGAAAGGTCCAATCCGGCAGCAATTGTGAAACGTCCCACCGTGCGACAACGTGGAATCATGGTTTGGGGCGCAATCGCGTATGATTCCAGGTCACCTTTACTTCGTATTCAGGGCACTATGACGACCCAACGATACGTTGATGATGTGCTGCGACCGGTGACACTCCCCTACCTTCAGGGGGTACCCAATGCCCTTTATCAGCAGGATAACGACCGACCGCACACTGCTCGCATTAGCCAACAAGCTCTGCAAGATGTACAGATGCTTCCCTGGCCACCGTACTCTCCTGATCTCTCACCAATCGAGCACGTCTGGGACATCATTGGACGCCGTTTGCATGCCTTGCCACAGCCGCGTTCAGAAGACGAACTGTGGCAAATGGTTGAGAGGGAATGGAGAGCCATTCCTCAGGACGCCATCTGTACTCTGATTGACTCTCTACCTAGACGTGTTGCTGCGTGCATCGCCGTCCGCGGTGGTTCTACTTGATACTAAGCCGACGCCGTTCTCGCTCTGTATTATGACTATCATTTTGAATTAAAGATCACTTATTGTTCGTCCCTGTCTCTCTCTGTCTGTCGAGTTTCATCACTTTCTGGCCACTATTTCTTGGTGTTCCATTTTCAATGTCACGCAGTGTATATAAAATAGCTATATTGGATTTTTATGTTTATAGTAGTTTCAATATGGATTGCTTTTTATCAAATATATATGAATATTTACCATTCAATAAATGGTCATGGTTTATATTGGATTGTTTATTTATCGGTTGAACTTATCTTAAATGCCCTTGTCTTTAAGGGAGATCCTTTTTAAGAAACATTCACACATGTGAAATTTAAAGTTTAAAAATATAATTTTATTATATTATATGAGACCTAATATATCTCTGGTAATCAAATGGTTACTTATCATATTTAACCGCACATGGCGTTATTTTTTAAAAGCTTCCTTTAACTTGCATACATGTTTGTTGAGAATTTTTGTAATCCTTTTTTGACATATTTTCCGACGTAGAACCCTAAAAACTTTTTTATTTCAGACTTCTAGCCAGTCAGGAAGTATATTTAGTAGAAAAGAGTTTCAGAGTTTTGTAACCAATTTTAATATACTTCCAGACACGCTAGAAGCCTAAAAACATACACACTTGCTTAATCCTAATGACAATTTAAGTGAGCAAATTTCCAGACTCCTAGATCGATAGGAATTATGTTAATTTGAATTTATTTGTTAAAAATATTCTCAAAATTTATTTTCATCCTTATCAGACGTTTTCTCTTGTATTGTTATTGCATTTTTCAATTATATAGATGTCCTAGACTCAAAACCGAAGTTTGAATTGGATAATTACTATTTTTCAATTGAGTGTGTCTTATTACAACAGAAAACATAATAAGAAATGAATAACAAAGAAAATAATATTTCAAAGTTTAATTCATAACATTTTAAGCACAAAAAACTCAGTTCTTATAAAAGGTATCTTTGTCTTATGCTGTTACAGAAACATAAGATGTATTAATTTGGATTTGGCATTGTTACTCTATATTATCAATAATGTTTATATATGAATTTTAAATATTAAATTTATATATTCTTTTTTTGAAATTTTTATAATAAATATTTTTTTTTCTCTTCTTTCTTTTTTTTCAGTTTTTTTTTTTGAAAAGGGCTCACAATAAAGGTTTTGTTTATGTTCTAACTATCAACGGATTGATCTACTTTGTTTCATTTGAGAAACTTGATGCATTTAGGCAAAATTTTGAAAAATAACCTTCTGAATTGATAAGGGTTACCATCTGAAGCTCTAATTTATACACGTAGTTTATTCCTTCTATTTTTTAGTTTTATTACTGTATTAATAGATTTCCCTTTTCGAGTCATATCACAGGATGAAATACTCCTAGAGCCTAATTTGTGTTTATTTATATTCTACTATTATATTTATATATATTGTTACATCATGATTAATGGCGTATTTCTTATATTATTTTTAATATATTTGAAATTTAAATTATATATTTATTTATTTTTATATAAAATATTCTATGATATTTATTTAAAACAGATTATTTTTAGATTATCATCATTTGTATTTAGGTACACATGTGACTTAACTGCTCTCTTTGATGTGAGGAAATAAATAGATTATTCTGGAGGCTACTTAAAGTAGACTTATCTCATTTCTCCCTTATATAAATTTGTAGGATGGTTGAAACACGCTCTGGTAAGATGCAAGACCCTGCACAGGAGAGAATCATGCCTGAAGAGTCTGCCAAGCCGCTACCTGGTGCAACAATTGGTAGAGATGCTAGTTCCGACCCAGTTGTCCTGAATCCCAACATCGACATCCCCAAGTATGATGGAACGGAAGACCCTCGCCCATGGATTGAATCTCTTGAAGAAATTGGCTTCCTGTACCATTGGGCAGACTACATTATCTCTCGTTATGCTGCCATGAATATGATTGGTAGAGCCAAAACCTGGCTGAACCTACACAAGATAAGTTTCACCAGCTGGGAAAATTTCAAGAGCCGCCTAATTCAGGATTTTGCCTCAGACGCCAACAAAGAAGAAATGAAGATGAGGCTAAACAGAATGCAGCAGTGGAATGAACCTGCAATCAGGTTCGCAGAGGATATCCTTGTACTGTGCAACAAGGTCGACCCCCAAATGGAAGAAGAGACTAAAATAAACTGGGTTATTGGAGGGTTAAAGAAAGAATACTCTTTTGCCCTTCACCTAAACCCTCCTAAAAATACCAATGAACTTCTAGAAATTTGTAAAAAGCTGGATTTGTTCGAAAAGAATTACCAAGAACGTGCAGAAAAATCAAAAGCTCTTTATAATGGACCACGCTCTCCTCGTCCCCATCATCAAGAGCAATGGAAGAATGCTACGTCGTTCAGAAGACCATATCAGAACACCTCCAAGCCCCAGGCCCCCGCTCCGAGGTACTACCAGAACACCTCCAAGCCCCAGGCCCCCACTCCGAGGTATTACCAGAACAAGCCTCTGCCCCAGGTATCTGCCCCTAGACGATCTTACACTCCCAATCCTGAGCCAAAACCGGTCTACCCAAGTAAAACATTCAATAAGAATCCAAATTCAAATAGGAATAGGACAGAAGACGGGAGACCAATATGTTTCAAGTGTAACAAGCCAGGACACGTAGCGTGGTATTGCAGAGTCAGGTTTGTAAGAATTGTGGAAGAGGACCCCATAGTTACACAAGACAAGGTCGAAGAAGAAATCCGAATGGATAATGGAACTCAGAAGTCGAGACCTCTGCTCTACGCTGACGTGAGTAATAGCCCGTACTCGAGTATCCCTACAAGGAATAGATATGCCGCATTAGAAGATTTAAACTAAACATCGCGCCTGAGTCCGTCAATCAAAGCAAGTCGACCATAAATGGAATTAATAAGTTGGACCCCAAATATAAAATGAACATTAACGTGGATAGAATCGGTATCTGCGAAGCTTTGATTGATACAGGCGCCGATCTTTCAGTGGTCGACCTTAGTACAGCTCTTAACACAGGTCTTGAAATAATAAATCCTGATAAAATGTGCTCCGGAAAAATTGATTGTCAGCGTGAAATAATCAAATATGACTTGACAGAAAATCGTGACGTAATCAAATATCAACAGAAGAAAATAAAAAGTGCAAAGGATGCCATTATACCAGAACTTTCTATTAAATTGATTAATGCATTTGTAGAAGCAGAGGATGGCGAATACATTATCGAGGAGAACCATAAAATGTTTCAAACAAATGGACTTCGACTAGCGAGAAGCTTAATAAATGTTGTGAATAAGGAAACATATATCTGGATAACAAACCCTTACCCTCGACCATTAAAAATATTAAAAAACCAAACATTGTGCTTTGGAAGCCAGCCAGCCGAAGTGAATCTTATGGAAGAAAGTGAACAAAAAGAGCATGAAGAACCCCAATTTCAGATAAACGAAAATTTAGCATATAAGGAAAAGGAGCAATTGAAACAAGTTTTGGAAAGGTACGAGGATTTGTTTTCGTCGGGATTAGGAAGATCCAACTTAGCGAAACATCGGATCGATACAGAAGGCGCGAAACCGATCAAACACAAGCCGTATAGGGTGAGCGCGAAAGAGTGAGAAATCATAAAAGAACAAATTGATGAAATGCTCAGAGACGGCATAATTAGACCATCCTCGAGTCCATGGTCCTTCCCTGTAATCTTGGTCAAGAAGCGAGATGGTAAGTACAGATTTTGCGTTGACTACAGAAAATTGAATGATGTAACAGTGAAGGATGTTTACCCAATTCCCAGAATTGATGAAGTATTGGATACACTTCAAGGATCCAAATACTTTTCAGCAATTGACCTTAAATCAGGATATTGGCAAGTAGAGGTTGAAGAGAAAGATAAAGAAAAGACAGCCTTCACTACAGCACATGGCCTATATGAGTTCAACGTAATGCCCTTTGGTCTATGCAATGCCCCTGCTACATTTGAGAGGAACATGGAAAATATGCTTGGTAATCTTAGATGGCAAATTTGCTTATGTTATCTAGATGACGTAATCATTTATAGCTCGGATTTTTCAACACATCTCAAAAGAATAGAAGCTGTTTTAAAATGTTTTCGCGAGGCTAATTTAAAATTGAACAACAAAAATGCCAATTTGCTTTCGAAGAACTGGAGATTCTTGGCCATATAACTAATCAACATGGTATAAAACCAGCGGAGCATAATATCAAGGCTATTAGAGATTTTCCTCGGCCCAAAAAGATAAAAGAAGTTCAATCATTTTTAGGAATGTGCTCATATTATAGAAAATTTATCAAAGGTTTTTCAAAAATTGCCGATCCATTAACCAGTCTTATAAAAAAGAATGTACCTTTTACCTGGACAGAAAATCAAGAAAAAGCATTTCAAACCCTTAAAGTAGCATTGATAAATCCTCCAATCTTAGGGCACTTTGACCCGAATGCAATTACTTACATTCATACTGACGCATCTAACATCGGCCTGGGTGCAACATTAGTCCAAAAGTTCGGCGATAAAGAAAAAGTTATCTCATATTTAAGTCGAACACTGAGCAAACCTGAGCAAAATTATTCGACTACCGAAAAAGAATGTCTAGCTGTTGTGTGGTCAATGTCCAAGTTACGACCCTACCTATATGGAAGGCACTTCAAAATCGTAACTGATCATCACGCACTATGCTGGCTTAAGAATCTGAAAGATCCGACCGGCCGATTAGCACGATGAGCACTGAAGATTCAGGAATATAATTTCGAAATTATACACAAATCGGGTAAAAAACATCTGGACGCTGATGGTCTATCTAGAGGACCCTTACCTGAAAACGAATGGGACGAAGATTATGAAAGACTATTTCTGAATCAAATAATAGACGAAAAGGATGATTTTATTGAGAATATTAAGGAGAACCTTAGTGGAAACAAGCGTTCAATTACACAGAACTTCAAAGAAGAAAATGGGTGTCTCTACAAGAAAAATCCAAATCCTGAAGGTAGGGCATGGTTGCTGGTAGTGCCAAAGAAGAGAAGGAAGGAAGTCATGAGTGAATACCACAACCATATGCTGAATGGCCATCTGGGCGTCGCCAGAACCACTTACCGATTGAAGAATAAATACTATTGGCCTTCCATGTTGAAAGATGTTTCAGAATTTGTAAAGACGTGCCATCTTTGCCAAAGTCGGAAAGGTTCAAATCACTTGCCTTCTGGACTTCTACAACCTATTCCCCCAGCTAACTACCCTTTTGAAAGAATCGGAATTGACTTTGTTGGCCCCTTGCCATCAACGAAAAGAAGAAGGAAGTGGATAATTGTGTAACCGATTATTATACCAAGTATGCTGAAACAAAGGCAGTATCAGAAACAACCGTGAAAGAAGTCTCTACATTTTTAATCGAACATATTATTTTACGTCACGGGGCCCCAAAATTTCTTATTAGCGATAGAGGTTCACAATTCACTAGCAATTTGATGAAGGAGGTAATGAAAATGTGCAAAGTAAAACACTGCTTCACAACGAGCTACCACCCCCAGACTAACGGACTAACGGAACGGCTAAATAGAACTTTAATCAATATGATCAGCATGTATGTGAACACAGACCAAAAGAACTGGGATGAAATCCTCCCTTTTATCACCCACGCGTATAATACCACGATTCAAGAAACCACAGGCTACTCTCCATTTTTCCTGTTGTTTGGAAGGGAACCCATGTCCCTCTTAGACGACGAGAATATCCCAACGGACAGTAACATGGACGATTACGACGAATATATAGAAAACTACTTAGATAAAATAGCAAGGACGAGACAGGTAGTCATTAACAACACAGAGAAGACTCAGGAAAGAATGAAAAGAAACTATGACAAAAAACACAATGAGAAAATCTATGAACCAGGACATTTAGTGGCAGTTTGGACACCAGTCAGGAAAATCGGAAAATGTGAAAACTATTGAGAAAATATTTTGGCCCATATCGAATATTAAAGAAGCTGTCTAACGTAAATTACTTAATTGAGCCGAAAGATAATCCTGGCCAAGACCCATTGATTGTCCATGTCTCAAGACTCAAACCCTATTTTGAGAGAATTGATGAGGTAACTCACGAGGACGTGACGACCTCTGGAGAGGGGGAAGTGTTACATCATGATTAATGGCGTATTTCTTATATTATTTTTAATATATTTGAAATTTAAATTATATATTTATTTATTTTTTTTATAAAATATTCTATGATATTTATTTAAAACAGATTATTTTTAGATTATCATCATTTGTATTTAGGTACACATGTGACTTCACTGCTCTCTTTGATGTGAGGAAATAAATAGATTATTCTGGAGGCTACTTAAAGTAGACTTCTCTCATTATTCCCTTATATAAATTTGTAGGATGGTTGAAACACGCTCTGGTAAGATGCAAGACCCTGCACAGGAGAGAATCATGCCTGAAGAGTCTGCCAAGCCGCAACCTGGTGCAACAATATACCAGCAAATAAAATTGATTATTTTTGTATTTTTCAAATACCAGTTTATTACAAGTGTTGTAAAATATTGTACTACCAACCAACTTGAATCATATACATAGACAACTTGTATATATGTTGATCTTTTTTTTGTATTCAAATTATTATTTAAAAATCTCTATCAAGATTTTTTAAATAAGTCCCAACGTGATATCAAATTGTTTCACAAATCAGGAAATTAATGTGTGAAGTCCTGAAAATTTTCATATAATCGGTATTGTTTGGAATTTCCCTTGTATTGTGTGTGAGATATGTCCCATTGTGGCGACAGAGATGGATTGTTTCTCGGGTATTATAAAATGCTACGGCGGTCAACCTGTCTGCAACCATCACCATGCAGACCTTCCTGACTCTCGCTGCTGCGATCTGCTCTGCCGCCCTCGTCCTGGCAACCCCCGAGCTGGACGCCAAGAAAGATGCTGCGATCTCCAGTCTCATCGAGATCTCATGCGGTTAGTCTAACCTTTTAGATACTGTAGAATTTTGAATGAAGTTTAAATGGCGATCAGAGATATGAACATTTAGCTTCTTCATCATTTTTAATCAAGCGATCCTATCGCAAACCTACAGAATTTTAATTGACATTACGATGAAATACTCTCCTAGTATATAAATACATACTTATGTGTTATACATATATATAGTCTATTATTAAATGCAAATATGGGTTTGTATCAATTCAAATCAGATGGAAACTTAGAAGAGAAAGAATATAGGCGATCAGACTTAATATCGAAATATCGTTGGATATTAACAAAGAATTTGATCTAAGCTCTCATTATAATTAGCTCTCAATAAATCATTTCAAGTGTAAAATCTTGTATTTATGCTTTTATTTCCTTTTAATATCCATTTAGTGAGAAATTATAATATTATCGAGATATTATTTGTGTATAGATAACGACTGCCGAGTGAATTCCTACAAGAACGCCTACGAATCCCTTACTGACGACGTAAGTTATTTATTTAAACCTATTTAATGGTGTCGGTATATAAATATTACCGTAGATAATAAGGTTGGTACAGTGTGTGCGAGGCCAGTCCTATGTTGGCTCACTCCTATGTCTTACTCGGATACTCCAGGAAAATTCCCCCATAGGCAGTTTCTAACAAAACCGAATAACCTCATTCAAATATGTGGTTTAAACCCCTTGGTATTACAACTGGTTCCGACCGTCCTAATTCTCATCCGTGCCTTCGATTGGTCATTTACTAGGAGGTAGTTTTTGGTGAATTAAATCGACCGATATTCAGTTTACTTTTGACGACAACAACAACAAAAGCTTTATTAAGACCTTTTATTCTTGTACAGATTCTCCGAGCACAGAAATTTAGGGTATATTATTGAATAAGAAAAATAGTACCAGTAATCAGAAATGTTATTTACAATGTATCAAATGGGGTAAAAAGAGAGGAAGGACTTAGCATAAATTTATATACGAGCAGTTAATAACAAGTAGTTATTTTTCTTGAAGAACCATAATGAGTAGAATTGAAACAGTAGAATCCCATACTCACACAAGGAGATATTGGTCGTTCTTTAAGTGTTTAGAAAGAAGTTACACTTGAAGCTATGCTTTACCGTTTATTGTATATTTATTGAGATAGAGATAGGGTTAATATAGGATATGCATATACACTATGGAGATTGAATATACATATATATATATATATATATATATAAAAATAAATAGTTGTATAGTTTTATAGTTAAGTATTCTATTAAAATTATCTTCATTAGTTTGATTATTTAAATTCAAATTATAAATTTGTTAATTGTTATTATTTAGTATAGATAGAGAAAAAAAAAATTCTTTACTTCTAAAACATCCTCTAGTTAATTATATAATTATAATTAATAACAATAAAAAATTAACAAAGTAACGTCTATTACATCGGCTTTTACACGTCATTCAGACATACTCTAATCCTATATATAGAATAATCGAAGAGATAATATATATAATAGTTAGAAAAAAGATAGAAAGACAGAACCATGTACTTTTAATCAAACTAATAGAAAGAAAACAAAAAGTTTTGTAAATAAGGTAGATAAGATTGTTAGTATATATATATATTTTTTTATAATTTTATATTTTATTCGTTTTTTTTTTTTTTTTTTAAAGATTTTTTAAATTTTTTTATTTTAAAATATGAATATAAAAAGTTGTATTTAGTAAAATATCTATAATATGAATTAACTTTTATTATAAGTTTGGTTATTATGTTTTGAAACCCTAATGGTAGACCAGACATATACAAAAAACTTAAATTGGAGTAATTATTGAAAAAAGAGGTCTGCTGAACCGGGACTTCTCAAATAGAAATTCAGCTTTTCAACATTTCATCCCTTCTCTATTATGTCTAGACCTCCTTTCAACCGTATTTTATGTGTTAATATAAAGTTACTACAGTGAAACATTTATATGAACAGATATAATGTGTACCTACCTTGTCCGCGAACGCCTTCAACTGTAAACAACTATTTCTGGATAACACATGTTGTGGGGGGGTGGGGACAAATTTAGACCGAATTGTGGGAGAACAAGACATTCAAAGAATAAAGATAAGATAGTTAAGGGAAGAAATCCAAATTTTATAATCTTTACAGTTAGTTAAAAATTAAAATAATTGATTCAAAACTTATTCATCTTTCAATATTCCTTTAAAAAGGCAAATTATTAGAGTTTAATAAAGCTATTAATTGTGAAAATTCACTTTTATTCAATTTCCATTTTCCTCCCCAGAAATTGGAGATTAAACAAAATGAATTATATACAATATTACTTTAAAAATCTTGTGAAAAAATCTTCAAATCAGCTATTTAATTTAAGTTTAACTAATTGTTGAAGATTATAAATTTGTAGTATTGATTATTGAAAGAAATTATAGAAAGTTGATTTAATAAATGGATACTTCCATTTATTTTTTTTTAAGTATTTTATAATTGATATACTGTTGAAATATTTTACTTGTCTGATACTAAATTTGTTTTTAATAAATTCCATGTTTAAATTATTAACATCTTCTATGAAATTTTCTAATATATTATTTATTCTATAAAATCTTAGAAACTGACCAAAATATATACCTTTACAGCAATTTAATGAAATATTAGAATTCATATTACAGTATTTTATAATATTGAAATTATAATTACTTTTTTTATTATAAATTTTAATAGCATTATTTGTAAGGTCTATATTTAGGTCTAAAAAGTTAACTTTTTTGTTTCTATAAATTTTTTCATTGTTTTTAAGTTTCAAGTATTTAGGATAAATTTTAGGTATTAAATTTTTGAACTGTGGATTATTAAATATTATAATGTCATCTACATAACGGAACATTTGCCAGTTAACATTATTTTGTAGAAAGTATTCTCTTTCGTACCAGAATAATATTAAGTTTGCTAATAACGGACTAGAAGACGTTCCCATGGGAACTCCTTCTGATTGAATATATATTTTATTTTTAAATTCTATATAGTTAAAATTTAAAAATGTTTCCAGTAGAGTTTTTGCTGTTTTAAGATCTAATTTAATTGTTTTATATCTGTTATGAATAATTTTAATGTGGAAAGTTTTGTCATTAATGATTTCGTTAAATAAATTGGTTATTTTATTATTTAGATCTCTTAAATTTATTTTAGAATATAGGTCCTCAAAGTCAAATGTGTGTACTGTTTCCATGTTTGTCCAATTGTTCATTAAATAGTTAATGATTTTTTTATTTGAGTCGATAAATTTATAATTATATTTATTAGTTAATTTATTTATAATAAATTGTAGTGTTGAAGCTAATTGTATATCAATGTTTTTTATAACTGAATTTATACCAGATGTGATTGTTCTGAAAGAAATAGGTTTTTTGTGTAGTTTAGGAATTATATAGAACTTTGGTATGTTTGGATTTTTGTAGTGATTATAAATTTTTAGTGAATTTTCAACATTTTTGATGTCTTTTTTGATTTTTGTGGCTGTAGTTCTAGCAAAAGTGTATTTATGATTATTATCAATTTCCTTTTTTAGTATATCGTGGTATAGATTTTTACAAATTATAGATAAGTTATTGGAACATTTATCTATAGGAGTGATAATAAAGTCCTTCTGTAAATTAATTATATTTTCTTTAAAAGAAGGAATATCTGAATTAGGTTTTGTGTATTTAAGTGTATTATTATAATAATTTATAACCTCCTTTTTAATATTATGTTTCCATTCCAGAAAAGTAAATTCTGGAATACTGTATTTTATACTAGTTTTATTTATGAAAATATCTATATCTTTTAATATAGATTTAATTGTATTATTATAATTGTGTTTAATTTGAGGTATATATTTATACCCTTTATTTAAAATATCCTGATATTCTGGATTTAAAAAAGAAAAATTGCTAGTTAATATATGACCTGAAAACTTATATTTATCAATATAGTTGTTGCAATTACATTTAATTTTTTTATAATTTGCCAAATTATTAATAAATTGGTTATAATTGCAAACTAAATTACCTATATTTTTGTTGTATCTCCAGATTGTTTTGAAATTTAAATTTTTTATAGGGAAAAGATTATTAATGTTTTGGTTATTAAAAATATCATTAAACTTAATATGATTAAATAAATTGTTATTAAATTTAATGATAATATTAATGTTATTAGTAGATTGTTTAATTTTTCTGTATTTAAAGATGTCGTGTGTGATATCTATTAATCTATTAGTTAGATTATGAATTTTAATATATTCTATAAGTTTGATAAATTTATTATTATTTAGTTTAAATAATGTTTTAATAAATTTATCGACGAAGTTGTTAGTGTACATTTGTTTTGGGTCCAGTAATTCTTCAAATTCAATGTAACCTAATTTATTGGTAGTTTTACCTCTAGTTTTATTAGGTTTAGTTTTGAATTCATTTTTTTTGTATTTGCAGCTGATTTCATAAGTTGAAATTTCTTCTGTTTGTGGTTTGTATGTGTAGTTTAATTCGTCATTAAGTCCATAAGGGAATAATGTGTTGTGTTTATAAATGTAGTTGTTTTCTAATAATAGTCGTTGTTTTTTGTTTTGACATATGTCTAGTATTTCTATCTTAAAGTTGTTAAAAGTATGTAATTTATTGTGTTCTTTCATATATATATTACCAATTGATTTTTTAGCGTGGTTTCTATGTAGGTTTATTCGTATATTTAATGGATTACATGTTTGTCCTATATATGATAATTGACAAATTTGGCATGTTAATTTATAAATAGTATTTACTAATTTACAACTAGTCGTTTGAAATGTATCATGGTTCTTAAGAGAGGGACAAGTTTGACAATTCTTTCTTAGGCAATTCTTAGCGAGTTTGAATTAACATAAAAGAGGTGCTAACCCTAATATGCTGGTAGTTTTTTTTAGTTTTTTAGTTTGTTATTCTATTGAGAAAAATTTTTTTTTTTTTTATTAATATATTTATCTTAATTGTTTTTGTGGTAATTAAATTTGTAATAAAATGAATAATTAATCTATAAAAATATAGATATTACTGTTTGTTATCTGTTATATTTTTTAAGAATAACTAATAAAAAACATCTTTAAACTATCTAAACAATGAAAAAAACAAAAGTTCTGAAGTTATTTTTTAAAATTATTTTTATAATTTACTTTTTCATAATCAAACAATAAAAGATAATTATAATCTGTATGGAGTTTTATTTATATTAGAATATCTAATATATATTTAAATTTGTATATTATATTATATATAAAAATATATCATAGAGCAAGCTCATATGAATTAATATAGTGTAAAAACTATATAATAAAAATATAACAGTGATACTACATTTAAAACTTAAGGAGCAATCTGATCAGAATGATAAATCATATCAAGTAGATTTGGTTAGATTAGCAAGCTAAATCTAAATTAATTATAAAAATAAATAGTTGTATAGTTTTATAGTTAAGTATTCTATTAAAATTATCTTCATTAGTTTGATTATTTAAATTCAAATTATAAATTTGTTAATTGTTATTATTTAGTATAGATAGAGAAAAAAAAAATTCTTTACTTCTAAAACATCCT
Organism: Cordylochernes scorpioides; assembly: GCA_030710605.1. Classification (NCBI taxonomy): domain Eukaryota; kingdom Metazoa; phylum Arthropoda; class Arachnida; order Pseudoscorpiones; family Chernetidae; genus Cordylochernes; species Cordylochernes scorpioides. The sequence goes on along the minus strand of CP092870.1, from coordinate 29,398,575 downwards.
CTAGTTAATTATATAATTATAATTAATAACAATAAAAAATTAACAAAGTAACGTCTATTACATCGGCTTTTACACGTCATTCAGACATACTCTAATCCTATATATAGAATAATCGAAGAGATAATATATATAATAGTTAGAAAAAAGATAGAAAGACAGAACCATGTACTTTTAATCAAACTAATAGAAAGAAAACAAAAAGTTTTGTAAATAAGGTAGATAAGATTGTTAGTATATATATATATTTTTTTATAATTTTATATTTTATTCGTTTTTTTTTTTTTTTTAAAGATTTTTTAAATTTTTTTATTTTAAAATATGAATATAAAAAGTTGTATTTAGTAAAATATCTATAATATGAATTAACTTTTATTATAAGTTTGGTTATTATGTTTTGAAACCCTAATGGTAGACCAGACATATACAAAAAACTTAAATTGGAGTAATTATTGAAAAAAGAGGTCTGCTGAACCGGGACTTCTCAAATAGAAATTCAGCTTTTCAACATTTCATCCCTTCTCTATTATGTCTAGACCTCCTTTCAACCGTATTTTATGTGTTAATATAAAGTTACTACAGTGAAACATTTATATGAACAGATATAATGTGTACCTACCTTGTCCGCGAACGCCTTCAACTGTAAACAACTATTTCTGGATAACACATGTTGTGGGGGGGTGGGGACAAATTTAGACCGAATTGTGGGAGAACAAGACATTCAAAGAATAAAGATAAGATAGTTAAGGGAAGAAATCCAAATTTTATAATCTTTACAGTCAGTTAAAAATTAAAATAATTGATTCAAAACTTATTCATCTTTCAATATTCCTTTAAAAAGGCAAATTATTAGAGTTTAATAAAGCTATTAATTGTGAAAATTCACTTTTATTCAATTTCCATTTTCCTCCCCAGATATTGGAGATTAAACAAAATGAATTATATACAATATTACTTTAAAAATCTTGTGAAAAAATCTTCAAATCAGCTATTTAATTTAAGTTTAACTAATTGTTGAAGATTATAAATTTGTAGTATTGATTATTGAAAGAAATTATAGAAAGTTGATTTAATAAATGGATACTTCCATTTATTTTTTTTTAAGTATTTTATAATTGATATACTGTTGAAATATTTTACTTGTCTGATACTAAATTTGTTTTTAATAAATTCCATGTTTAAATTATTAACATCTTCTATGAAATTTTCTAATATATTATTTATTCTATAAAATCTTAGAAACTGACCAAAATATATACCTTTACAGCAATTTAATGAAATATTAGAATTCATATTACAGTATTTTATAATATTGAAATTATAATTACTTTTTTTATTATAAATTTTAATAGCATTATTTGTAAGGTCTATATTTAGGTCTAAAAAGTTAACTTTTTTGTTTCTATAAATTTTTTCATTGTTTTTAAGTTTCAAGTATTTAGGATAAATTTTAGGTATTAAATTTTTGAACTGTGGATTATTAAATATTATAATGTCATCTACATAACGGAACATTTGCCAGTTAACATTATTTTGTAGAAAGTATTCTCTTTCGTACCAGAATAATATTAAGTTTGCTAATAACGGACTAGAAGACGTTCCCATGGGAACTCCTTCTGATTGAATATATATTTTATTTTTAAATTCTATATAGTTAAAATTTAAAAATGTTTCCAGTAGAGTTTTTGCTGTTTTAAGATCTAATTTAATTGTTTTATATCTGTTATGAATAATTTTAATGTGGAAAGTTTTGTCATTAATGATTTCGTTAAATAAATTGGTTATTTTATTATTTAGATCTCTTAAATTTATTTTAGAATATAGGTCCTCAAAGTCAAATGTGTGTACTGTTTCCATGTTTGTCCAATTGTTCATTAAATAGTTAATGATTTTTTTATTTGAGTCGATAAATTTATAATTATATTTATTAGTTAATTTATTTATAATAAATTGTAGTGTTGAAGCTAATTGTATATCAATGTTTTTTATAACTGAATTTATACCAGATGTGATTGTTCTGAAAGAAATAGGTTTTTTGTGTAGTTTAGGAATTATATAGAACTTTGGTATGTTTGGATTTTTGTAGTGATTATAAATTTTTAGTGAATTTTCAACATTTTTGATGTCTTTTTTGATTTTTGTGGCTGTAGTTCTAGCAAAAGTGTATTTATGATTATTATCAATTTCCTTTTTTAGTATATCGTGGTATAGATTTTTACAAATTATAGATAAGTTATTGGAACATTTATCTATAGGAGTGATAATAAAGTCCTTCTGTAAATTAATTATATTTTCTTTAAAAGAAGGAATATCTGAATTAGGTTTTGTGTATTTAAGTGTATTATTATAATAATTTATAACCTCCTTTTTAATATTATGTTTCCATTCCAGAAAAGTAAATTCTGGAATACTGTATTTTATACTAGTTTTATTTATGAAAATATCTATATCTTTTAATATAGATTTAATTGTATTATTATAATTGTGTTTAATTTGAGGTATATATTTATACCCTTTATTTAAAATATCCTGATATTCTGGATTTAAAAAAGAAAAATTGCTAGTTAATATATGACCTGAAAACTTATATTTATCAATATAGTTGTTGCAATTACATTTAATTTTTTTATAATTTGCCAAATTATTAATAAATTGGTTATAATTGCAAACTAAATTACCTATATTTTTGTTGTATCTCCAGATTGTTTTGAAATTTAAATTTTTTATAGGGAAAAGATTATTAATGTTTTGGTTATTAAAAATATCATTAAACTTAATATGATTAAATAAATTGTTATTAAATTTAATGATAATATTAATGTTATTAGTAGATTGTTTAATTTTTCTGTATTTAAAGATGTCGTGTGTGATATCTATTAATCTATTAGTTAGATTATGAATTTTAATATATTCTATAAGTTTGATAAATTTATTATTATTTAGTTTAAATAATGTTTTAATAAATTTATCGACGAAGTTGTTAGTGTACATTTGTTTTGGGTCCAGTAATTCTTCAAATTCAATGTAACCTAATTTATTGGTAGTTTTACCTCTAGTTTTATTAGGTTTAGTTTTGAATTCATTTTTTTTGTATTTGCAGCTGATTTCATAAGTTGAAATTTCTTCTGTTTGTGGTTTGTATGTGTAGTTTAATTCGTCATTAAGTCCATAAGGGAATAATGTGTTGTGTTTATAAATGTAGTTGTTTTCTAATAATAGTCGTTGTTTTTTGTTTTGACATATGTCTAGTATTTCTATCTTAAAGTTGTTAAAAGTATGTAATTTATTGTGTTCTTTCATATATATATTACCAATTGATTTTTTAGCGTGGTTTCTATGTAGGTTTATTCGTATATTTAATGGATTACATGTTTGTCCTATATATGATAATTGACAAATTTGGCATGTTAATTTATAAATAGTATTTACTAATTTACAACTAGTCGTTTGAAATGTATCATGGTTCTTAAGAGAGGGACAAGTTTGACAATTCTTTCTTAGGCAATTCTTAGCGAGTTTGAATTAACATAAAAGAGGTGCTAACCCTAATATGCTGGTAGTTTTTTTTAGTTTTTTAGTTTGTTATTCTATTGAGAAAAATTTTTTTTTTTTTTATTAATATATTTATCTTAATTGTTTTTGTGGTAATTAAATTTGTAATAAAATGAATAATTAATCTATAAAAATATAGATATTACTGTTTGTTATCTGTTATATTTTTTAAGAATAACTAATAAAAAACATCTTTAAACTATCTAAACAATGAAAAAAACAAAAGTTCTGAAGTTATTTTTTAAAATTATTTTTATAATTTACTTTTTCATAATCAAACAATAAAAGATAATTATAATCTGTATGGAGTTTTATTTATATTAGAATATCTAATATATATTTAAATTTGTATATTATATTATATATAAAAATATATCATAGAGCAAGCTCATATGAATTAATATAGTGTAAAAACTATATAATAAAAATATAACAGTGATACTACATTTAAAACTTAAGGAGCAATCTGATCAGAATGATAAATCATATCAAGTAGATTTGGTTAGATTAGCAAGCTAAATCTAAATTAATTATAAAAATAAATAGTTGTATAGTTTTATAGTTAAGTATTCTATTAAAATTATCTTCATTAGTTTGATTATTTAAATTCAAATTATAAATTTGTTAATTGTTATTATTTAGTATAGATAGAGAAAAAAAAAAAATTCTTTACTTCTAAAACATCCTCTAGTTAATTATATAATTATAATTAATAACAATAAAAAATTAACAAAGTAACGTCTATTACATCGGCTTTTACACGTCATTCAGACATACTCTAATCCTATATATAGAATAATCGAAGAGATAATATATATAATAGTTAGAAAAAAGATAGAAAGACAGAACCATGTACTTTTAATCAAACTAATAGAAAGAAAACAAAAAGTTTTGTAAATAAGGTAGATAAGATTGTTAGTATATATATATATTTTTTTATAATTTTATATTTTATTCGTTTTTTTTTTTTTTTTTTTAAAGATTTTTTAAATTTTTTTATTTTAAAATATGAATATAAAAAGTTGTATTTAGTAAAATATCTATAATATGAATTAACTTTTATTATAAGTTTGGTTATTATGTTTTGAAACCCTAATGGTAGACCAGACATATACAAAAAACTTAAATTGGAGTAATTATTGAAAAAAGAGGTCTGCTGAACCGGGACTTCTCAAATAGAAATTCAGCTTTTCAACATTTCATCCCTTCTCTATTATGTCTAGACCTCCTTTCAACCGTATTTTATGTGTTAATATAAAGTTACTACAGTGAAACATTTATATGAACAGATATAATGTGTACCTACCTTGTCCGCGAACGCCTTCAACTGTAAACAACTATTTCTGGATAACACATGTTGTGGGGGGGTGGGGACAAATTTAGACCGAATTGTGGGAGAACAAGACATTCAAAGAATAAAGATAAGATAGTTAAGGGAAGAAATCCAAATTTTATAATCTTTACAGTCAGTTAAAAATTAAAATAATTGATTCAAAACTTATTCATCTTTCAATATTCCTTTAAAAAGGCAAATTATTAGAGTTTAATAAAGCTATTAATTGTGAAAATTCACTTTTATTCAATTTCCATTTTCCTCCCCAGAAATTGGAGATTAAACAAAATGAATTATATACAATATTACTTTAAAAATCTTGTGAAAAAATCTTCAAATCAGCTATTTAATTTAAGTTTAACTAATTGTTGAAGATTATAAATTTGTAGTATTGATTATTGAAAGAAATTATAGAAAGTTGATTTAATAAATGGATACTTCCATTTATTTTTTTTTAAGTATTTTATAATTGATATACTGTTGAAATATTTTACTTGTCTGATACTAAATTTGTTTTTAATAAATTCCATGTTTAAATTATTAACATCTTCTATGAAATTTTCTAATATATTATTTATTCTATAAAATCTTAGAAACTGACCAAAATATATACCTTTACAGCAATTTAATGAAATATTAGAATTCATATTACAGTATTTTATAATATTGAAATTATAATTACTTTTTTTATTATAAATTTTAATAGCATTATTTGTAAGGTCTATATTTAGGTCTAAAAAGTTAACTTTTTTGTTTCTATAAATTTTTTCATTGTTTTTAAGTTTCAAGTATTTAGGATAAATTTTAGGTATTAAATTTTTGAACTGTGGATTATTAAATATTATAATGTCATCTACATAACGGAACATTTGCCAGTTAACATTATTTTGTAGAAAGTATTCTCTTTCGTACCAGAATAATATTAAGTTTGCTAATAACGGACTAGAAGACGTTCCCATGGGAACTCCTTCTGATTGAATATATATTTTATTTTTAAATTCTATATAGTTAAAATTTAAAAATGTTTCCAGTAGAGTTTTTGCTGTTTTAAGATCTAATTTAATTGTTTTATATCTGTTATGAATAATTTTAATGTGGAAAGTTTTGTCATTAATGATTTCGTTAAATAAATTGGTTATTTTATTATTTAGATCTCTTAAATTTATTTTAGAATATAGGTCCTCAAAGTCAAATGTGTGTACTGTTTCCATGTTTGTCCAATTGTTCATTAAATAGTTAATGATTTTTTTATTTGAGTCGATAAATTTATAATTATATTTATTAGTTAATTTATTTATAATAAATTGTAGTGTTGAAGCTAATTGTATATCAATGTTTTTTATAACTGAATTTATACCAGATGTGATTGTTCTGAAAGAAATAGGTTTTTTGTGTAGTTTAGGAATTATATAGAACTTTGGTATGTTTGGATTTTTGTAGTGATTATAAATTTTTAGTGAATTTTCAACATTTTTGATGTCTTTTTTGATTTTTGTGGCTGTAGTTCTAGCAAAAGTGTATTTATGATTATTATCAATTTCCTTTTTTAGTATATCGTGGTATAGATTTTTACAAATTATAGATAAGTTATTGGAACATTTATCTATAGGAGTGATAATAAAGTCCTTCTGTAAATTAATTATATTTTCTTTAAAAGAAGGAATATCTGAATTAGGTTTTGTGTATTTAAGTGTATTATTATAATAATTTATAACCTCCTTTTTAATATTATGTTTCCATTCCAGAAAAGTAAATTCTGGAATACTGTATTTTATACTAGTTTTATTTATGAAAATATCTATATCTTTTAATATAGATTTAATTGTATTATTATAATTGTGTTTAATTTGAGGTATATATTTATACCCTTTATTTAAAATATCCTGATATTCTGGATTTAAAAAAGAAAAATTGCTAGTTAATATATGACCTGAAAACTTATATTTATCAATATAGTTGTTGCAATTACATTTAATTTTTTTATAATTTGCCAAATTATTAATAAATTGGTTATAATTGCAAACTAAATTACCTATATTTTTGTTGTATCTCCAGATTGTTTTGAAATTTAAATTTTTTATAGGGAAAAGATTATTAATGTTTTGGTTATTAAAAATATCATTAAACTTAATATGATTAAATAAATTGTTATTAAATTTAATGATAATATTAATGTTATTAGTAGATTGTTTAATTTTTCTGTATTTAAAGATGTCGTGTGTGATATCTATTAATCTATTAGTTAGATTATGAATTTTAATATATTCTATAAGTTTGATAAATTTATTATTATTTAGTTTAAATAATGTTTTAATAAATTTATCGACGAAGTTGTTAGTGTACATTTGTTTTGGGTCCAGTAATTCTTCAAATTCAATGTAACCTAATTTATTGGTAGTTTTACCTCTAGTTTTATTAGGTTTAGTTTTGAATTCATTTTTTTTGTATTTGCAGCTGATTTCATAAGTTGAAATTTCTTCTGTTTGTGGTTTGTATGTGTAGTTTAATTCGTCATTAAGTCCATAAGGGAATAATGTGTTGTGTTTATAAATGTAGTTGTTTTCTAATAATAGTCGTTGTTTTTTGTTTTGACATATGTCTAGTATTTCTATCTTAAAGTTGTTAAAAGTATGTAATTTATTGTGTTCTTTCATATATATATTACCAATTGATTTTTTAGCGTGGTTTCTATGTAGGTTTATTCGTATATTTAATGGATTACATGTTTGTCCTATATATGATAATTGACAAATTTGGCATGTTAATTTATAAATAGTATTTACTAATTTACAACTAGTCGTTTGAAATGTATCATGGTTCTTAAGAGAGGGACAAGTTTGACAATTCTTTCTTAGGCAATTCTTAGCGAGTTTGAATTAACATAAAAGAGGTGCTAACCCTAATATGCTGGTAGTTTTTTTTAGTTTTTTAGTTTGTTATTCTATTGAGAAAAATTTTTTTTTTTTTTATTAATATATTTATCTTAATTGTTTTTGTGGTAATTAAATTTGTAATAAAATGAATAATTAATCTATAAAAATATAGATATTACTGTTTGTTATCTGTTATATTTTTTAAGAATAACTAATAAAAAACATCTTTAAACTATCTAAACAATGAAAAAAACAAAAGTTCTGAAGTTATTTTTTAAAATTATTTTTATAATTTACTTTTTCATAATCAAACAATAAAAGATAATTATAATCTGTATGGAGTTTTATTTATATTAGAATATCTAATATATATTTAAATTTGTATATTATATTATATATAAAAATATATCATAGAGCAAGCTCATATGAATTAATATAGTGTAAAAACTATATAATAAAAATATAACAGTGATACTACATTTAAAACTTAAGGAGCAATCTGATCAGAATGATAAATCATATCAAGTAGATTTGGTTAGATTAGCAAGCTAAATCTAAATTAATTATAAAAATAAATAGTTGTATAGTTTTATAGTTAAGTATTCTATTAAAATTATCTTCATTAGTTTGATTATTTAAATTCAAATTATAAATTTGTTAATTGTTATTATTTAGTATAGATAGAGAAAAAAAAAAATTCTTTACTTCTAAAACATCCTCTAGTTAATTATATAATTATAATTAATAACAATAAAAAATTAACAAAGTAACGTCTATTACATCGGCTTTTACACGTCATTCAGACATACTCTAATCCTATATATAGAATAATCGAAGAGATAATATATATAATAGTTAGAAAAAAGATAGAAAGACAGAACCATGTACTTTTAATCAAACTAATATAAAGAAAACAAAAAGTTTTGTAAATAAGGTAGATAAGATTGTTAGTATATATATATATTTTTTTATAATTTTATATTTTATTCGTTTTTTTTTTTAAAAACTAAAAAAGGAAATTGATAATAATCATAAATACACTTTTGCTAGAACTACAGCCACAAAAATCAAAAAAGACATCAAAAATGTTGAAAATTCACTAAAAATTTATAATCACTACAAAAATCCAAACATACCAAAGTTCTATATAATTCCTAAACTACACAAAAAACCTATTTCTTTCAGAACAATCACATCTGGTATAAATTCAGTTATAAAAAACATTGATATACAATTAGCTTCAACACTACAATTTATTATAAATAAATTAACTAATAAATATAATTATAAATTTATCGACTCAAATAAAAAAATCATTAACTATTTAATGAACAATTGGACAAACATGGAAACAGTACACACATTTGACTTTGAGGACCTATATTCTAAAATAAATTTAAGAGATCTAAATAATAAAATAACCAATTTATTTAACGAAATCATTAATGACAAAACTTTCCACATTAAAATTATTCATAACAGATATAAAACAATTAAATTAGATCTTAAAACAGCAAAAACTCTACTGGAAACATTTTTAAATTTTAACTATATAGAATTTAAAAATAAAATATATATTCAATCAGAAGGAGTTCCCATGGGAACGTCTTCTAGTCCGTTATTAGCAAACTTAATATTATTCTGGTACGAAAGAGAATACTTTCTACAAAATAATGTTAACTGGCAAATGTTCCGTTATGTAGATGACATTATAATATTTAATAATCCACAGTTCAAAAATTTAATACCTAAAATTTATCCTAAATACTTGAAACTTAAAAACAATGAAAAAATTTATAGAAACAAAAAAGTTAACTTTTTAGACCTAAATATAGACCTTACAAATAATGCTATTAAAATTTATAATAAAAAAAGTAATTATAATTTCAATATTATAAAATACTGTAATATGAATTCTAATATTTCATTAAATTGCTGTAAAGGTATATATTTTGGTCAGTTTCTAAGATTTTATAGAATAAATAATATATTAGAAAATTTCATAGAAGATGTTAATAATTTAAACATGGAATTTATTAAAAACAAATTTAGTATCAGACAAGTAAAATATTTCAACAGTATATCAATTATAAAATACTTAAAAAAAAATAAATGGAAGTATCCATTTATTAAATCAACTTTCTATAATTTCTTTCAATAATCAATACTACAAATTTATAATCTTCAACAATTAGTTAAACTTAAATTAAATAGCTGATTTGAAGATTTTTTCACAAGATTTTTAAAGTAATATTGTATATAATTCATTTTGTTTAATCTCCAATTTCTGGGGAGGAAAATGGAAATTGAATAAAAGTGAATTTTCACAATTAATAGCTTTATTAAACTCTAATAATTTGCCTTTTTAAAGGAATATTGAAAGATGAATAAGTTTTGAATCAATTATTTTAATTTTTAACTGACTGTAAAGATTATAAAATTTGGATTTCTTCCCTTAACTATCTTATCTTTATTCTTTGAATGTCTTGTTCTCCCACAATTCGGTCTAAATTTGTCCCCACCCCCCCACAACATGTGTTATCCAGAAATAGTTGTTTACAGTTGAAGGCGTTCACGGACAAGGTAGGTACACATTATATCTGTTCATATAAATGTTTCACTGTAGTAACTTTATATTAACACATAAAATACGGTTGAAAGGAGGTCTAGACATAATAGAGAAGGGATGAAATGTTGAAAAGCTGAATTTCTATTTGAGAAGTCCCGGTTCAGCAGACCTCTTTTTTCAATAATTACTCCAATTTAAGTTTTTTGTATATGTCTGGTCTACCATTAGGGTTTCAAAACATAATAACCAAACTTATAATAAAAGTTAATTCATATTATAGATATTTTACTAAATACAACTTTTTATATTCATATTTTAAAATAAAAAAATTTAAAAAATCTTTAAAAAAAAAAAAAAAAAACGAATAAAATATAAAATTATAAAAAAAAATATATATATATACTAACAATCTTATCTACCTTATTTACAAAACTTTTTGTTTTCTTTCTATTAGTTTGATTAAAAGTACATGGTTCTGTCTTTCTATCTTTTTTCTAACTATTATATATATTATCTCTTCGATTATTCTATATATAGGATTAGAGTATGTCTGAATGACGTGTAAAAGCCGATGTAATAGACGTTACTTTGTTAATTTTTTATTGTTATTAATTATAATTATATAATTAACTAGAGGATGTTTTAGAAGTAAAGAATTTTTTTTTTTCTCTATCTATACTAAATAATAACAATTAACAAATTTATAATTTGAATTTAAATAATCAAACTAATGAAGATAATTTCAATAGAATACTTAACTATAAAACTATACAACTATTTATTTTTATAATTAATTTAGATTTAGCTTGCTAATCTAACCAAATCTACTTGATATGATTTATCATTCTGATCAGATTGCTCCTTAAGTTTTAAATGTAGTATCACTGTTATATTTTTATTATATAGTTTTTACACTATATATATATATATATATATATATTTATTTATTTATTTATTAAGAAAATATGCATATATTGGATTCATAAATATTTTATTATTCCGATATTTCGAGGGGCAACTCGCCTCTCTTTATCGAGGATGTTTGTGTTTCTTACTAAAACACGTGAGAAAGCGTGTATCACTCTCGTTCTACAAGACGAATGAAATATTACAGTTAAATATTACATTTTTTGTATATATACAGCTAATATTAATATAAATATAATATTATTCATAATTATTGTTGTTTTATCTGCATATATATTTACAACAGAGTAATTGTAAACAATTGTGTGTATATATATAATTATGAATTAATGGTAAACAATTTTAAAAATAAAATAAAGAATAAATATAAAGTATATACCTAGTTATTTTCAAATAATTAAGATATGAATTATTTATAAATGTCTGGAAATTTGTTAGAGGATATATCTCTTCAATAATAACTAGAGAAGACCTAACTGATATAACAATTAAAATATATTTCAATAAGAATGCATAAAATACAAGGTATGATCATTAAGTTCCCGTGTACTGGTAGTATAACTTTATTTTACTAAGTGTAATATTACAAATATTTGCTAATAATTTTCAAAATATGATCCTCCTGCATCAATTCATCGCCTCCATTATTTCTCCCAACTAGCGAAACACATGCTGCGTCCTCCGTAAGGATTCTCAAGACGTCCAGATATTTTATTTTTATATATACTTTTGGGTTGGCCAAATATCACGGAGCAAGCTAAATAAACGTTAAGTTTATTCTTGCTCCACTAGATGGCGCTCTGCCATCTAAAAAGCACATGTGCTCGTGGTCAGGAGATGCCTTCTTTATTTTTAATATGCTTTTGTGTTAAACCTCTTCCCTCTCATGATCATATTTTCAATTTAGAATAGAGGAAAAGTCATTATGAGCAAATTCTGGAGATTAAGGGGGTTAAGGTAGGAGAGAAGTATTGTTTTGGCCAAAAAAGCGAGTACTGAATGGGCTGCGGGCGTACGTTGTCATGATGGAGGAACCAATCTTGATGGGGCCACTTTTCCGGTATTTTCTTTCTGATTGAATTCCTCAGGCGCCGCAATAGGAGATATAAGTTCTTCGATTGATTTTGACTCTATAAGGCATAAATTCATGGTGCACAAGTCCTTTTTGCACATTTGAGCTTTTTTCGGTTTTGGTTCATTCCGTGCTATCCATTGCCTAGACTGGCGTTTGGTTTCGGGGTCGTACCGATACACCCATGTCACGTCTCCTGTTATTACTTTACCTTGCCAATTCCGATTGTTTTCAACCTTATGGGGCATATTTTGACTGATCTCCAAACGTGTCTCCTTTGCTCTGAGGTTAGCACACAAGGCACAAACTTGCTTGCAGTTCTTTTCAGGCCCATATCTTTGTGGATGATTTTCTGGCAAAGTACAGATTATATAGTAGTCTCTTCTAAAAGCTCTCCGATTGTCGTCCGATGATTTTCCATGATCAAAACCTTTATCTTTTCAACATTTTAAGCGGTGTGGAAAGTCTGTGATCTTCCGCACCTTGGCTCATCAAATACTGACGTCATAACTTCTCTAAATATTTTTAAACCATTCAAAAGCCGTCGTTCTTTTAATAATCTATTTTCTGAACGCTTATTGAATCATCGGAAAACTTTCAGAAACCGATTTACCTAAATTGAAACAAAATTTCGAACAAATACTTTGTTCAATTTAAATATACCATCACAAAATTTGCTGAGCATCTGAAGCTACGTTTATTTTAAATGGCAATTTCTCTAACAATTAAAATAGCAGGTGGCTAATTATTTTCTCACGGGTAGCTCGATCTTTTAATACTTTTAATAAAACCGGTCAATTTTATTTAAACTCGCTCAGTTGTTTATGATAAGCGAGTCGGGGAATTTAATGATCATACCTTGTATAGTCAAATGTATCAAATTGCGTGGGCCAACACGAAGTGGACTGGTGTTCCAGATGAAGGATGTGATCCACAAGTGTGGGGATGACGCCAACAACTTCGACCAGCTGAAGGACCACGTGTGTGTGAAAGGCAAGGGAGTAGAAGTAAGTGACACTCTCAGTTCATATTCCTCTCATCTAGCTATCATTTAACAGAAAAACTCGACACCCCAGTGGCCTCCAACAATTTTATAAAAATGTGAAAATAGTAAAATGTGACATTGTACTGATATAAGGTTCATGAATTTTAGAAAAAGGCATCTCCTTATCGTGAATTAAGATTATAGAGACAGAAATATTGCCTTTAATTTATTCATTCATTCAAAAATAGCCATTATTTGATAAAATAAAAACGAAGAAATAACAAATTGGATATCATTAAACTTCAATGAATGACACTCTGGAAGGAAAAGTAACATTCTAAAACTTTCCGTCGAACAATTTGGACACCGCTACATTTTCAACAAGCTTTTTTTTTTCTAAATTTTTGCGAAAGAGACTCCTGACAACTCTCGAATCTCTGACGCTCCAATGTACAGTTTTAAAGAATCTCAATGAGATAATATGAAAAATAAATAGTACAAATGTGACATTGTACTGGGATAAGGTTCATAAATTAAGAAAAAGGCATCTCCTTATCGTGAAACTGAAAGTTACTGATGGCTTGCGCCATCTATCGGAATAAATATCAACTATTCATTAATTTTTTAATTATTCCAGAATTGGCCAAATACCCATTCTTGATTAATCAAGAAAAGCGAACCACATACGCGTTTCGGGCGTACTTGGTTAACTTTAAAAATCAATGAATAGTTGATATTTATTCCGATAAATGGCGCAAGTCATCAATAACTTTCAGTTTCACGATAAGGAGATGCCTTTTTCTTAATTTTATAAAAGCCACAATTTAGAGTTAGATTTCTAGCATCACACACATAAATAAATTTAGAGGAAAATTTCAAATTGACGACTCTTTAATATTAAAGTATATGAGAAATATCTTCTAACTAACAATATAAAACAGTTTTCTAAACGAGGTAAAATCTTCCCAATTACATGCGTGGTAAGGACAAAATACTCAGGAGATAAGTTTCTTCATTAATTTATTAGGACATCAAGCTTTCGGGCACAGCGTGGCCCTTCTACAGGATCAATTGTTTGATCAAATGTTTGATCCTGTAGAAGGGCCACGCTGTGCCCGAAAGCTTGATGTCCTAATAAATTAATGAAGAAACTTATCTCCTGAGTATTTTGTCCTTACCACGAATATAAAACAGTAATTCAAGGAAACTTCTCAGCCTCCCTTTAGTTTTCTTAATCTATCACAAAAGAGTTTGACAAAACAATATTTCTAACATTTATTTTCTCACTTAATTTTACATAGGTATAGTTATTTTATTTATTTCTATAACAATAATGGCTGACGTCTCTTTTCTCTATGTAACTTGTTTGCCTTAGTAAATGCTTAAAATATCTTGAATTATGTAATAAAATTTTGCGTATATAAAATATATAATGATGTTTTTGTACTATATAATGAATAAATATTAAGGGAGAGAGACGATATATTATATAAAAATCAATATATAAATATATAGACATTTTCACATAATTGAAATGTTTTAATTTTTAGTTCTTCAACTGCATCGACAAAGAAGCCTTCGAATTTGTGGTGAGTATAATAAAGTTAATTCAAACTAAACAATATTCATTTAATTCTCTAATGGAGATTATAATTATCGCGCTTAATTACATTATCTTTATTTTTTTTAAATGAGTATAAATTAACCTGCCATTTTATATAATCATTGGACCCTAACCACCTCTTACCTTACCCGCGCACATAGGCCAATTAATATTTTGTTCAAGAACCTATGCTATGTAAATCAAGAGGATACAATTTATTTAGGTTTTTGAGATAAATATAGTGAGGATAATGTGTTAGGGATATAAATTATAAATTTATATAATGTAAAGAATTCTTCACCTTATATAACCAAGCAAATGGTTGAATTCGTGCTTAAATATTTCTAAACAAAATGCTAATATATCGGTATTCAATAGCGTATCTCTGAAAATAAGAGATCCCGCGGGTCTGTTTTCTAATGTTTTTAATTTAAAAATCAATACTTTAAATAAATTTTAAGTTATTTACAATACCTTTCTGAATAACTAAATTTCATTCAACGTTCCAACGTTTCAAAACCTACATTTTCATGCGTATACTTAAATAAAACTAGAATTTTCGCAGCACACAGACCTTTCAAAGCGAATCGATACATACTGCTCTTTTGTCTTATTAAAGCAATAGAAAGGATGAGCGTTATCAACAATCACATTGCACATGGTTATCTCGGAACATACATCCCCCTTTAACATTTCTTTCTCCCTAACCCATTTCTTAATCATCCTTCATAAACAGCTCAACGCCTCTTCTTTCAATCCAATCCTTCTTACTCCAGAGCCATATACTTAAGTAGTTTCGGCATTAGTACCTATTTCAATACCTCCTCTAGCTTGAACGGAAAACTTTGAAGACCAATAAACAAAATACCACAATATATATACTATCTAAGACCAAGGTAGTTTATTTTATAATTTTTTCCAAGTTAATCACACCTACGTTGAAGATATTTGCAAAACCATAGGTATCTGTCTCATAGAACTATAAAATTCCATCAACAATGATACAATAGGTCTCTACTCTTGCAACACATACAATCCAAAATTACAAATATACAAAATTTAAAAGTTTGCCTTAAGAATATAAATATGCATACCTGTGATGAAAATAGGAATATATAATGATATCATAGAAAATACAAATGTAGAGAGATGGGTACATATTCTAAATAGTTTCTTGTGAATATTAAACGCTTAGCTGGAAATTCATCCTATATAAAGCACAACAAAGTTGTAACCCCAGAAGAAAAGTCGATAATAATTATGCTACTTCAAAGAGACGAGCAGTTCAGCAAAATATCAGAAATGGCCCTTTATCTGTCTTTCAGTCATCTCATGCGACATCCAGTTTCCCTATTTTGAATTTTCCCCATAGTATTTAAGCGCTTGAATATGCATTGGTGAGCAATATTCAATGCCTTCGCAAGTAGATCTAGTTTTTTTCGTATCATCCTTATTGAATAGCGTTCGCATATCTTCGTCTTCAATAGTTTTTGATCGTCCTTAACAATTTTTTGCCTTCAATATAGAAATTGCCAGGTCTGGAGCATTTAAAACAATTTAAACCAATCTTGACAGGTGTTTTTGATGGTACATGTTCTCTGGGGGCCTCCAATAGAAAACGATGTGCTTTAGCTGCATATTTTCAAGGTTAAATTAGAAAAGCGAAGCTTACAGAGAGAGAAAATAATGTTTATTTACCAATAAACTCGATATATATTTATTTAGAAAAGTAATTCTCCGTGTGTGTGGTTATTGTCAATGATTATTTTTGAGACAATTCCAAACTGTAACAACACAAAGTTAGCAATGGATGTCTACTAGATGTGTCGAAAGGCCATCTGTGTGTAAAACCTGGTAAAATGCTGCACACCTGATAAGCCATATTTTCTCTTGTCGATTAAAGAGGTCCTTGTAGCAAAAAAAGTGATTTCGTAGTTTTGTACGATATTTTACATTGAAGAAACTTTTTGCCGTAAAGTGTTAATGATCGTCTTCTTCAATAAAGAGATATCCTTGGATCATTATCACACTTTAAATATTTGTATTAAGAGCACCTAAAAGAAAGTAAAGTCAGAATCGTCTTCTGGGAAGATAATGAGATATTTTTTCTGAGATTAAAAGAATTATAATCACTGAGAGAGACTACAAGCAGAAAGGTAGGACAATCATCGAGTGTGGTATGAAAAATATTGGCGATGTATTCCGATGAAAAGCCGCATTTTGGAAATATAAATATCTTCTTCTGCCAGGGTAATGCCCCAGAGCACAGATCCAGTCTTCAATGGTTCAAAATTCCAAAATTCGCGAACCACGCTACGGACATTTTAAGTATCAACTCTTCGCCATATCTGGTCCCTGATAACTGAATTCAAATACTATTCCACAAAAAAAAAAATATTTTTATTCAGAAAATATGTTAAAAGATAAAATAGTATCCATATAAGTATACTATTATACGTACTTTAATTAAAACTAGGAAAAACCTTTCAAAAACCAAATTGTCTTTATATTTCATGATGAGAAGTACAACGTAGGTAATAAGTAATGTTTAATTTAAAAGATATCAGAAAACAGTTTTATTTTACCATAACCTATATATCGCGGATGTGTGTTGTGTGTGTGTGTGGTTTCCTCAATCTAGGTTAATATTGAGGAATTCATGATTATCATGTGATTATTGATTTTTGAAAGTCAATCTATGTGTTGAAATAACTAATGAAACTTTTCAGGCGCTATGAAGTAACCTAACTTATTTTCAATTTGTAGAAAAACCACCCCGAAATCCTGAAACTGGCTATGACCATCAAGGTAAGTTATCAAAGTCACAAATTATTTGAGATTGCTTCTAATCCTCGATGGCTGTTTCAGCATACCCTGCATTCCGACTTGGCCAAGTGCACATAAACTGTCCCAGGTTCTTTGTATATTTTAGTATTCAATAAATAATCTATGTTGAGAATATATGTGTACGGAACCTCGTTTTTATCCTCATATAGCTTATAAAGGACCTCTACATCTTCTTGGCAGTACTAATAATGAATACAAAACAATAACGCTCCATCTATATATAACGAATGAAGACATTAAGACGCGAATGTTTCTTTTCAAAAATAAATCAAACTTCTACTGTCCTTACTGCGATGAAAAAATATTTGGAGGGCTTGGCTCATCAGTGGTGAACCCTCCATATTATATTAGAACTCTAGAGAAGAGGTCTGGTAGATTAAATTGGCGAAACCGCTGGGAGGGTTCACCACTGATGAGCCAAGCCCTTCCAATATATTTTCATCGCAGTAAGGACAATAGAAGTTTGATGTATTTGTGAAAAGAAACATTCGCGTCTTCATGTCTTCATTCGTTATCAGTACTTAATAATATAATCTTATAAAATTAATATAATAGGATATTATATTACAGTGTGTGAAAAAAGTATAACGGCTAAATAGCAATAAATATATAACCACAAAGGTCATTCGAAATGACTTCCGATAACAATTGACAACTGCAATATTTTTGCATTTTATCGAAATATTTTCTTCAGCTTAAAACCCTGAATCAATGGAGCTGATTAATTTGGGACAAACTACTATATCTGTAAAATTTGTGATACTCTTTTTGGTAATATGTTTCTTCTTAATACATCGTAAAATATTATCTCTACAGACCCAACTGCAATGATAAAAGTTATTCAATAAGAGCACTTGGCTCATCAGTGGTGAACCTTCTCAGCAGTTTTATCATTGTAGTAAGGTCCATAGAGATAATATTTGATTATTTCATTAAAATGAAACACATTGCCAAAAAATAAATGTTATAAATTTTATTCCAAAAAAATAAAGTAGAATGATTGAACAGTATTATGATTATTACAAAGCAGCGTTTCGTTCATCTTTGAGTTAATTTAGGTTATGAGATAAATCGATAAGGTAGGAGAAATCCCTCGAAATATTTTTAGAAATATGTTTTCATTTAAAATATCCAGGCATGACTTTTATATTGTCGCGCTTGACCCCTCCGGTTCTTCGCGACGACGCCGCTTCCTCCTTCGTGGTTCACCTAACTTGGGCTCAGTTGTTTTCCCTCTGCAGACCACCCAAAGACCCTCTGAGAAACACCACTCAGGTGGATATCCTATCCTCTGGCAGTATCTCTCGGCCTTACCACTGGTGGGGGGGACACGAGAGACTTACCAGAAAAGGAGTCGCTGTGATGCTGGGGAGAGAGATCACAACAGTAACCGCAACCGGCAACAAGTCTGCTAAAAATCATCTTCTTTATTGTTATCTTTAATACATATTACATAAGAGATCAAATATCAATTAACGGGTATTTGCACTATTTTACATCCTAGGGCCAATATCAGCGGATATTTACAATCATTTGCCCCAGGAAACAGGACCACAGCAGTCGACGACTCCCACACCAGTCCCAGACCAGAAACAGGCCAAAGCGCAATCTATTAGAGGAAGTTTCAGGTGTTTTTCAGGCTGATATACGCGACAATATATATACTAGCGAATGTACCTGGCCTCGCCTGGTTTTTCCAGAGTAAAGGTTTGCTTAACAAACATTTGTTAAAACGATTCTAGCAAACATCCATTCTCTACTGAATCTATGCTTGTCAAGATAACTTTATGTTTGATACTCTGCTCCACCTAGTTGTACTCGTTCACACGTTGCTGTGTTTGAACAAAAAGGCAGTTTTTATACCTCAAAGATATTTTATTAATGATTTGATGTATACAATACATCAAAATGAAAATTAGCAATAAAATTATCCCTACATACAGAGGGTGTTCACACTTATAGGAAACAAGTTTTATTATAAAATATTAAAAATTAACACCATATTTGAAAATTTTCAAATGTTCTATTTGAAAGCCTTTTTGTTTATTTACAGAACGGCATTTGATTTTCTACGATAGCAGACACTTTCTGATCATGGTCATACTCAAAAGATCTCATTCTTCCTTTACCACTTTCCAGAGCTAATCTTACCTATTTGGACATAATTAAAATATGCAAACAAGATGATATCAGCATTTCTATAAAAAGGGTATTTATAATATTATTCACGACAAAAATATCAAGTTTTTATTCAAAGCACCTACGGAGAAATGGACAAAAGATTATCACCCTATATCTGTGAGAACTTCTGTAACTGTCAAAAAAGTGAAAAAATATATTACAAAAGAAATTCCTATGCCCCAAAGATATATAGCCAAATTAATAGGAACATTAGTGTCAACAATAAATAAAATAATGAATAAAGATTTAGGCCTAAAAGCTACAAAAAACATGCGGTTCACAAATTGTTTCAGAGCCATATTCGTCAGCGACACATTATCAGCAGATATTTTTATGAAAATTTATTGGGTGCTGATAGATGGAATTTTATTGTTACATATGACGAAGCATAGGTCTATTTAACCGATTGCGACAGAAAAAGAGCTATATACTATCAAAAAAGGGTGGAAAAATCTAGGCCAATTTGGTTGAAGAAATGTGCCGAAAGTTACCCCAAAGGATTTATGGTGGCATGCGGTATATCATATGAAGGAAAATTTAAAATAAGAAAAGTTGAAAGAAATTCCAAAATAAACTCGGAGTACTATCAAAACAACATTTTAGAACCCATATTTTCAAATGATATTCCCTCTATCTATGGAAAGCAGAGCAACAAAGTCTGGTTTCACCATGATAACGCCACAAATCATACCTTATCTTCAACCCAAGCTTATTTGGAAGATCTAAGGCAAAGAACAGGAATCAACACTATTCCAAAGAACAGAACCTCTGTAAAATCTCCTGATTTAGCCCCGATGGATTTTTGCATTTTTGGATGCCTTAAAAGAGCACTTGGAAAGAGACACCCTAGGACAATTGAAGGTCTCTGGAAAGTGGTAAAGGAAGAATGGGATCTTTTGAGTATGACCATGATCAGAGTGTCTGCTATCGTGGAAAATCAGGTGCCGTTCTGTAAATAAACAAAATGGCTTTCAAATAGAACATTTGAAAAATTTCAAATATGGATTTTATTTTCAATATTTTATAATAAAACTTGTTTCCTATAAGTGTGAATACCCTTTGTATATGTCATTTGAATATAACATATGTACAAAACATAGATATACATAGTTGATGGTAGAATAAACATACTTCTTCACTTGTTATATTAAACAATATTGCAAACGAATTTAAATTGAACAATAATTTTTTAATTATTAAATATCATAATGAAATGAATGATATTTAATAATTGATGGTGTTTTTATCTTAATAGTGCTAGAACCCCAACTCTGATTTTTTTAAAAAATTCAAAAACCTTCCCGAGGATATATCTAATAATTTCTCAGATTTTCACGGCGATTGGATGTATGATTTTTGAATCTATCGAGTACAGTCAGACACACATTATTTTATATATATAGATGAATTTGAAACATAAAGAGGGTGTTCAATTTTTAAAAGAACGATTTTGAAATGCTGTGGCTCTCGAAGTTTATTCATTCGAAAGGACAAGCCTTGATTTATATTTCATGATAAAACGAATTTTAAATATTTAAAAAATGCCAAAAATTATATGTAATTTTGTAAAAGTTTATGTTTTCAGACTTTCCGAAAATAAATACTCGCGTTTACACTAATTATTAAAATTATGAAAGGAAATGATATTGCCGAAAGTCCGACCACACCTCCCTGAGGTCCCCCCTGGATCCTTGGAATATTCGATCAAATTCTGATCCCAGGTGACTAACGTGGCAACGGCACCTATTTTCCAACAGCAGCTTTACACACCCAAGATAGAGAACATTGCTGTCATAGAGATGTACGGAGACATCTGAGGCTCTAAAAAGATGTACCAGTAAACCTTTTGAGAAGTTGATGTCCGGTTAATTAATAAAAAATATGTTCCATTTAATTAGTTGGTGACGCTAGAGGCAGTAGAGACATGTAACATAATTTTATCGGCATCTTGTCAATACACGTCAAAGTGCACAATCCGAACAAATCAGTGGATGACAATGAAAATATACAATTATGATAAGGCTTATTTTAAAAAATTTTGCTATATACTGTAGAACAACCTCCATGAGAGGACACTCACAGTAGAGGACACCTCTTTACAAAGGGCAGTTTTCATTTCCAAAATTACCATTTTACTATTTAGCAACTCTCCGGTAAGAGGACACCTCTCCCTAAAGGACACTTTGGCTCTGAAATTAGGTGTCCTTTACAGGGAGGTTCTACTGTATATGATATGTACAATAAATATGTACATGGCGCCTCTCCCCCCGCTGCAGATTTTGATGGAAAATCGCCAGCGGGTCTCCAGCGATACCACGTATTCCGTGGTCTACAAAGAAAACGTAGATCGCTCCGCTGAGGAGATGGCGTGGTCCTCGAGGCTCACTGGGAAGATCCAGGACTGCAGGTCCGCTTGATAATGGAGAACACCTCTCGGAAGAGAGGGCGGACGGTGCTGCAGGACCAGTATCGGTGGGCCAGTCAATTTACATCAGATAGAGCTTAAAGTATCCACAAAAGATATAGAGTTCCATAGTTACTTGGTCATAGAGATTTATTAAGGTAAAACTTGAACAAGTCTAAGGGATGGCCGACGTTATAGACTTTTACGTTAAACGGCCATTTTCGTCTAGTACAGTATATTTACAAAAGGACTCCAAAAAATTATTTATGTAGTCGAGCGTTGTTTACACGAAACATTAGGGTCCTCTTAAAGACTGGGGCATCCTAAAACAGGTTATATGTGTCTATAGATGGAAATTTTGCCCGCAGTAAATTGATCTATAAAGCCAAAGATCCCCTCTCCTTTCAAAATAGACGTCAAAACTAAACGCCATCTATTGACGGTCGCCGCAAACTAGCGTCCTTGGGTACGGGACAAAGCCACACCAGATTTAGCTAACTAAGAAGCGTCCACCTGGAAAACACGGTTTCCGGCTAATGGCCCTCTTCAGTCCAGGGCGGCCTTAATTCCATGAGATCCACAAGGAATCAAATGGAATCTTTACAATCGGTCAAAAATGTGTTCAGCTGGCAAAGTGCCAAAGTAGCTGTTCAAAATATTCTCAATATTTTTTCCGGGAGGAAAAATATCTATAAAAGCAAAGGTCACCACTCCAGTCATTGTTTACAGATGGACCCCTTTCAGTTTGTCAAGCTGGTTTTATGACTTCTATCACCGACCTGAGGCCGCTAGTTTGCAGCGACGGTCAATAGACGAGAGAGATATTTATTTGGCTCTGAAATTAGGTGTCCTTTACAGGGAGGTTCTACTTTATATGATATGTACAATAAATATGTACATGGCGCCTCTCCCCCCGCTGCAGATTTTGATGGAAAATCGCCAGCGGGTCTCCAGCGATACCACGTATTCCCTTGTCTACAAAGAAAACGTAGATCGCTCCACTGAGGAGATGGCGTGGTCTTCGAGGCTCACTGGAACGACCTGGGCAAAAGATGATGACGTCTAGTTTTGACGTTTATTTTGATGGGAGAGACGATTTTTTCTTTTATTTATGTCTATAAATAAATGACATATATTTAATATTTATACATATTTATTTATTTTTATATTATTTTTCATATATATATATTATATTTAATAAAGATTTTCTGCTGTTTTTTGAATATTCTTGAGGATTATGCTATGGTGATGCAGTCGTGGTTGATATTAAATATAATTAGTTATCAAAAATAACTTTAATTGAGCTTATGGGATATATAGAAGCATAATTTGTAAAAGTACTGCCTGGCTTAAGGACTTAAGAATAAAAAAAAATGAAAACCTTATTTACATAATGTACAAAAGGTTTGAGCCGGCCATCGGGAAACAACAACAACGAGTTTTTATATTGAAAACGGCGACCTCTGGTGGTCGATTTAGCAGAGTATTTTATCTATGAAATAAATTTGAAAAACATATTTTTTTATATAACATATATATACATGCAGATGGCCCTGAACTTGAGTCAATATGGTGAAGAGATTCGAATAGGAAACTAGTAAACTATTCCTTATTGCGGGATATGATGAAGAGGTGCCCAGAGATGAAATTTCACACAAATGGACTTAGTTCAGAACCTTGGGGTTACCAAGCTGAGAGAATGAAAAGGACGTTACTGTCCACGCTGAGAAAACATCTTACTATCTTCCAAAAAACCTTTGCCCAAGACAGATCAGTGAATAGGGGCAAGCCAGGCGTTCGAGACCCTGTATGTTGGCAGTTCATTAGACGGTGTCAAATGCTTTACTGATTTCTAATTTGAAGACCAAATTTTTCTCCAGTGGGCCTGCCTTTAATCGATAAACTGGGTAATTTTGGAGGGGGCTACTCCTGATTTGCCCTAAACTAATTCAAATTGGTTGTCCGAGAGCCATCCATGGCGATCGGCGAGCCATTGCAGCCTGGTCAGGATACATCTTTTAAAAACCTTGGCTATGGTGTTAAGAAGAGTGAATTGAACTATACCTCGCCAATTGACTGTTGGCAGAATTGGACCCCTTGGGTAGGAGTTTAAGGCAACCTTCTTTCCATGGGCGAAGGAAGTGTCGCAGGTCTGAAGTCTTGTGGGAAAAAAATGAATCAGCACAGCGATGCTACTCTCTTAGGGAGAGATAGGAGATCAGTCATTTTGTTTGAGAAGAGGCACAACTCTTGGGAAGCTGCGACCAAGGGTGATAAAATGGTGAATAGTACTCTACGCCGCAGTTGAAACCTCTTCGCTGAAGACAGGAGTGGTCTTTGTTTTTCTGGATGGTTGCCTTGAGCTTTTTTTGGCATGCTCGTTATAATTCAAGGAAAAATATTTACTAATAGGCCTCTAGATTCTATAGCTTCTTAGGAGGAGGGTTACTACCAACTTTCTGAGCCGGCTCAGCTCGGGGTCCACCATGGTTTAGTCAAGAAATGTTGGAACGTCTACAAGCTGCCTCCAGAATTGAAGTAAGTAGGAACACTCTCTGTCAATATCTTCAGGAGTAAATTCCATATGTGTGAGGGCAGTAACTTGGTGTAGAGAGGAGTTGAGGAAAGACTTGAAACAGTATTTCTTGCATGAGGATTCTACTCCTATGATAGTTTCTCCAGGGTTGACCATATCTGGAAAGTTTGTCATTATCGAGATGTGGTCGGTAAAGTAAATTCCCACAAGCAAGCTCCTACTGTATGAGCATGGATATCTAGTGATCTGGATGACAATATAATGTCAAAGAATTAGTAAATATGCCCGTTTGACCAAAATAAAGTGCACAGGATGACGCAGAAATTTAATATCATTTCAGCGGGCGAAATTTTCAAGTTTTGCTCCACGGATGACTAGCTTCGTACCGAAGCCACAGGTGAGAGAGTGGGCATTGGCATCCTTACCAAGAATCAGAAAATGAAGTCCTGTTTATAGGTTCTTCCAGCTACGGAAGGAAATTCGCTTCTTACCTATAACCATGCAGGAGGCTGAGCAAACTGAAACTACTCGCTGATCCAGTTAGATGGCAATAGAGGTGATGGCGATCTGTCTAATGATTAGAGGTAAGGGATGAAGATTATTTCGTGCAACAAGCCTGAGTCAGAGAAGACTTGAAAACTTGGAGTGGGCCAGTATAAATTTTCTGGAAGTTATTGTAGAAGAACGATGTCGGCCTGCGTCGAGTTGACCAAATTGGAAATCTCAAGCCAGAGTGGGAGCCCAATAGCATGGAGTTAAATGAAGACTACACGCATTGGAACGTGGTTAGCTCGGTTTATAGGGCATCAGTCAGAAAGGTAAAGTTTGGGGAAGTCTTGAGACTCGTTAGTTAATCTGGCAGCATGGCGACCTGCCGGCACTCTCTTGTCTTCTCCCTATCCTCTCTGGATTCAGAAGGAACCCAGCTTATATACTAATCATGACGTCAAAGAGGGCGATACTTTTGGGTGTCCGTGTCCAATCAAGGACTGGCCTGCTCGATATTTGTTCTCTTAGCTTCTTGGACACTGCCAATGATATTTTATTCGATCTTACTGGGGCCGCGCCCTTCTTTTCCGGTGGTAGAGTCTATTGAACGTCATTTTGAGGTAATATCAAGCTTGGTGTTTCTATATAGAGCATTCCTTTGTACACAACATTGTATATGTACAACAAATATAATACACATATACAGTTGTGTATATATATGGTGCGAAATCCTGTCGACTTTCGCTATGCTGTGATAACTTAAGGATCTCTCGCTGTGGTGTGAAATCCGAGAGGATCTCTCGCTTTACTGTGGTAACCGAGAGGGGCAAACCTGTAGTAACCGCGAGGGACAGTCAGGGTATGGAGATTTTTCCAGTACCACTCTGCACCTTGGAAGACCTTTAACAGTTCTCACAGAATACAGGCAGTCGTGGTCGAGGCAGAGTGGAAGACTTGGGAATTTCCTTACACAAAAAAAAAACGAAGAGACACAGTTGTACTAGGAAAGTTCCGTGAACAGATAGAGTCGAGCTAGGAGCGAAAGATGAAGATTTGAGAAAAATCCTTACTGGGCTACATGGTCGATGATCAATGGATGAAGTGACGAGGGCTTCCGCTGATGGTGAAGTGATATTATTTTCGGCTAGGGCGGAGGTCTTATAATTCTTTGCCGAGAGGAGGTAGTTGGTTTCAGCGGATGCAACAAGGGCGTGGATTGGTAGAAGTGTCATTGTACACTGGCAACGCCCTGACATCTTCTAGGCCTTGTTCTTAAAGTTGTGGGACTTCTATATATCGATCTTTGCTTTAGCTCAACTCTTAATCTATTACAGAGTTTCATTTATTTATCCCCAGTTTGTGCAAAGTACATCACATATGATGATGTAATGACACTTGTCAATCATGTATATAATTATTTACAGAAGTGTGTATTATACAACATGACAATCTTGTTATAATTTATTCAATATGAGGTTGTTACGCGCCATGATATTTTATGATTATAAATATTATTTAACTTCTAAAGAATCCCATGAAAGATCGTGAAAGCTTTAGGAGATAAATCTCCTTCTAGTAGAACAGTTTTTAATATATTTAATAAATATAAATCTGTAAAAACCAACCTTGAAGATGAACCTCGTACAGGTCGACTACCAACAGCAGTGACCTAAGAAAAAAATAAACTGGTAAGATTTTTATTAGAGAAGATCGAAGAATTACGTATCAGCAGTTAGAGAAAAGTGTAGGCATTGGATCGGCAGCAATCAACACCATAAATAATCATCATTTAAAAAACAGAAAACTTGTTAGTAGATGGGTACCTTACAGCTTGACTGAAGACCAAAAACTAGATCGCGTTAAATGGTATATAATTTATTGTTAAAATATTTTGATAAGGGCAAATCAAAGGCTGGTTTTAATATTATTACAGGTGACGAAACTTTCATTTGAAATTTTGATCCAGAAAAACAAAACGGTAAGTTACTCTTTGGTGCTATTCAATATCACCTCCTAAGAAAGTTCGCCGAGCTCGAAGTGTTGGAAAACAAATGGTCGCTTGTTTTTTTTAGAAAAAGTAGTTTCATTTATATTATGAAGTTATAATATCGAAAGACATTTAATAGTGACTGGTATACAATAAAATGCCTTCCAGCAGTATCTGAAAAAATCAATCAAAGCATACCAAGGGCTCAACTTAAAGGAGTCCTTCTTCACCGCACACCTCAAGCCAAACATTAGACTTTTTAGCCAACTCTGGAGTCCAATAAGTCACTCATTCACCAAACCTAGAACCTTGTGACTTTTTTTATTTCCAAAAGTTAAGTTATTGTTGAAAGGGATACAATTTGACCCTGATCATGAAGCACTGCAAGCCTTTATCAATGCCGCAAATTCCATCCCCGAAGATGACACTGGTGTAAGTGCTTCGATAATTGGTTTTCATGAATGAAATCTTGCATATGTACTAAGGGTGAATACATTGAGAAACTTTGAAATTTGCAGCTTTAATAAAATGAGTTATTGCAAAAACCTTTGGAATGGCCCTTGTATATATAGGTTTGGTACACTCGCGGAGAAACTCACGATGCCATGTTCTTGCCTATTGGATTCAATAGAAAAATGTACTTTTCTTCAAAGTCATTTAGTTCTTTATCCAAATCATACGATAGTTGGAAAATTTTCAATGTTAATAATTTTATTGAACAATTTGATAACTACGGTTGGATCTCGCGTCTTAGGTTTGTATATTTTACTCAATCAACTGATAATGTATTTTTCATCAGGTGAGTTTATGATCGTGACTTTTTGTTTTGATAATTTTCGTTATTTTAGCTTTATTCCTTTCCTGGCGTTGCTTTTAAATCTGAAAATATTTATCTAGTCTTCTTTTGTGACTATTTCTGCATATGTAAATGTACCTTTATTAATTTTTGATATTTTCCTCAAGTCTTTGATATAATTGAAATTAGTCTCTAAGCATTCCAGTATTTTGTTTACATTCTGATCTAATTTTATCAGTTCAGATACACTATCCTTAATCTGCTTTATTGTTCCTTCAAGTATCCTATGTCATCTTAGATTTTTGTTCCAAATCACTTTATTAGGTACCGCTCAAAAAGAGCAACCTAGTTTATGATAATTGCAACAACTTAGATTTTTCTTATTGCTTTCGTATATATCTAAATATTTATAATCTAATCGGTTAGTAATCAGTGTGCCTGCGACATATTAGCATACAGGTTATTTTTACCTGGGTAATAATGTTTGTTATTACAAATGTAAATATACAAATTAGTATAACATTTTTTTCTTCCAAATACTCGAAAAAGAATGTTATATTAGAGATAATATTTGAAAATATTAAAGCAATCAATTTAAATTCATATATATATAAATAATATATATTGAAAAAATAAATATTATAAATAAAGTAATAATTGTACTTATCTTTTAATGCGACGCGCGATGTAAAGTATTTCCTTTCACCTTGGCCGCCTAGCGGGAAAAATTAAATCGGAATTGTTTATTTTAAGGCGGTACTTATTGTAAGCCAAATTTTGATTCTTGGGATATTTTGGAATATTCCTGTCTTTAAAAATATAATTTATAATTAATATAGTATTCATTTATACAAATCAGATTTTATTCTATATGCCCTCCCCCAGTAAAATTTCATTCTGGGAAAACTTGGGCGTTGCCTGGATCATTCGTCTAGTATAATAAAAAATCAAAATATATATCCCTCATTGTTGTAACTTGGTTGTAAATAATATATTAAAGGAAGATTGACGACTCCAGAAATAGGTTTGACTGCCTGGCCGCATATTACTTCACATATCGGAACTTGTAAAAAGTCCGACTTTTGGCCCCGGTAGGTAACACCCCGGCTATAAGCAGAGCCTGGGGATTGTCAAAGACAGAGGGACTAAGAGTCAAACGAAACGCTGTTGCGCTGAGGAGAATCTCATTTCTCGGTCCGTACTAACGTGTATTTTTCTGGGCCGTAGCCTTCCTTGTTACTGATAACCTCTGGAGGGTTTATTGTTTCTTAGTTTTTATACTACCACCGCTACTACTCTCACACAGCTAAACTAAAAGGTCAATAAATGCGTTAGGCTACATGCTGTCAATGTACGTGGACGTCAACCTGTTAGGGTTGTAGGAACTTCTTCCATTCTATAGACGTTCTAGTACAACACGGCGAAGCAAGAATCTATTGAATTTAGCCCATTCTATCTTGTACACGGGCATGAGGCTGAGACTCACTGGACTTGTTATCCGGAAAATTGGCCTCTGAATATGATTGCTTCAATCATACTCGAGGATCAGCTGTCGGAGAAGTTCGCCAACTAGCAGTATATATCTACTAACCTGGAGATATAGTCTGGATCTTAACTGCTGTTTGATAGATGTAATCATCAGAAAATCTAGACGACATAAGTTTGGTCCATACAAATCATAAGTAAACTCTTCAACCTGACCTACGAGAAGAAAGCATTTTGGAACTAGCACGTTTGACGCAAAACAAAGACTTCGTCTATACGTTTGTAGAATGAAATCTAACTTGGACCCGAATGAGCCACTCAAATAGACCACAGAGAAGAGGACACGGAGGACTCAATAATATCACACACACACACACACAAAAGCCTTTATTAAGACACACAGGTCTTACAGGGGATTCTCCTTGGGGTTACAAAACGGAGAAAGTGGGAAATAAAAATGGTGAAAGAATATATACATATGGTAAATATATACAGATTATAAGAAAGAATAAAGAAATAAGAAGAATTTAAAAAAAAATAAATAAATAAAATTAAAAAAAATTGGAAATATGGATGGGAGAAGTGGAGAGCGAAAAGAGGAAAGAAAGCAGGTATTTACATATGGAACAAGTCAATTTAAGTTCTTCTGCTCACATAGCACAAGTGGACCATGGCTTTTTCAAGAAATCTTCAAGAGATTTTCCAGGAAAATCCGAGTGTTCAGGGTTGTAAGGTAAACACCGTTTTATCAGTGTGGGGGTTAACTTATCGTATCTGCCTAAACAAATAATTGGATGTTGGTTCTGTCCTTCTCATCAAACAGAAATTTTTGGTAGGTTTGGATGTTCAGTTAAGTCTTTCTTTTTTTCAGCATTTTTATGGAAGTTATATAGATTCAGAGCTACTGAACTATTGTCTATAAAGTTGGATAATAAAGAATATAATGTGAAGTGTGTATGGTCTATCTTAGAAAAGAGTATTTTTCTTTCCGTGTCAAGAGGCTTGCATTCAAATATATAATGTTCTAATTCATTTTCGGTTCTATTTTTGCATAGTTGGCAATACAAGTCTTCTGTCCTTAGATATTTTATATGGTCTTCTCGATATAAAACAAATAGAATTCTCAATTGCGCAATGAGGCGTTTAGTCGGCAGTGGGAGTTCACTTAGTAGATAGTTCTATGCTGCGAATGTTTTATGTAAATATTTGTAGTGTGTGTGCAGCTTCGAATTGGTTATTCTTGATTGATCGGTTTGGATAGACTGTTCTATAGTGATTCTGATAATTTGAGGTATTGTTGACTCAATAATATCTCAAAATAAAGACATCACAACATTACGACTAACCCGAACTCAAGAATAAATCCTCAAGCCAGGAGATCGCTGGCCCTAGTACTCGGTCTCTAGCCCTTAAACAAAGAACGTGTCTTAAATGGAACATCGGATCGATTCCCTTTAAGGGTGAGACTCTGTAACAAAAATAGAATAACAACTAATCTAGCCATGGTTTTATATCCAAAATTACCTGATTATTTTTGTCATTAATGTAAAATATTTTGAAGAAATTGCACAAAACAATTATTATTATTCTATAAATTATTTATTTTTAGTATTTTTATTAATATATATATATTATAAATGAGATTTCTGTTGATTTTTGATTATCTTGAGGATTATGCTATGGTAATGCAGTCGTGGTTAAAAAATCTTGAAACTATAGCAGAGTATTTAAATCTATGAAACAATTTTAAATAAAATAATATTTTAGTATAATATATATATATATATATGTCATAATTTGTATATAATTGTATGCCCCCCGACCCACTATGCATGTACAATGTATGATTTTCAAAGATTTAATAAAGAATAAGGTAACTGGAGGAAAGGAAGTAGCAACAAGACATAGGAAGCAGGCTAAAAGCGGGCACAAGTATAAATAACTTGTACAGTCAATACTTCCTGGCAAGCCCGGACGTATCTAGTATCCGCAGAAGTTATATTAGTATAGAGACGCCCAATATTTCCGGACAGGACCGGACGTATTTGATAACGCGGAAGTAAATAGAGTCGAACTAACACCCGATACTTCCTATCAGGCCGGGCATATCTTTCACCAAAGAAAGCCGCCGGTCCAATTAGGAAGGAATAACTAAATAGGTCAACCAATAGAAAAACGGGCACGTTCCATCCTTCGACCAATGGGAAGGAAGACAACTCGTGGTGTTAAATCGAAAAGCAAGAATAGTCAGTAGTGACTTGGCTTCCACCGAGTTCGGATCAGTAATGCTTTGGCTCCCAAGGAGGTGACATCGGCTCTGGACCTCTCTCCCTCTGCTCATCCCGTAGCTAAAGACAATCACCGCCATGTGATCAGATAATTAACAATCAAAACCCGCTCCGCTCTTCTCAAGCTTTCTTTCCTCCAACCCAGTTGCCTTTTATTTTCAAACCCCATCACGTGTCCTGATTATTCCTAACTGTATGCTTCACTTGCCACTCAACGACTGCGTTTCAACCAATCCTCACCATTCAAATCGAACAACGAGAAGTTCCTGCAACGATATTGTCACAGAACGGTTAAGTCGACAGGATTCTACAACAGTGTAATACATCAAATATTGCAGTGTAATAACTTTGGATATATTACATAGAGTCGACAGGATAAGGAGATGGAATTTAATCAGGACCCCATAGGCGTAAAAACGGACAACCCTACGAAAGAAAGAGGGAAGAAACTGGCAACGAGCGAAGCGACAAAACACACCCTGGCGACAATAATTTTGCAGCTGACCGCCGCACTTCAAGGAGCAAGGTCCACTCAACTACAAACGACGTTCCGTAGCGCCACCCCCGGAGCAGCCCACACCCCCCGCCGACCGAAAGGCGAGATGAGCGCGGCAGCCGACGCACGTGCCACCACCCCAGGCAAGTGTCACCGAGACCGGACACCGACCACCGAGGAGTCATCCACCGCCATGCCGTACCCGTATCACAGCACACCCCGACGCCCAGGTGCATGGAATGCACCTCTTCCGCCGTCCAACTGCAAGTTCTGCGGCGCGAGGCACTGGCACAGCGAATGCCGACATCGACCAGTCCCGACGGCCCACGAAAAAGTGCGGACAGTGCAAACAGTCCCACAACAACCAAGTCAAGCCAGAGACCCCCCAGCCGAGCAGAGTTTTCGAGACTAAGGTAGGCACCCCCCCTATGGCGTCAAGAATTGACTTTGAACTCTTATCTAACCCTACCAACCCCTTTAACCATGTATCTAAACATGTACCAAATGAATGCAAGCACGGGCTAGACCAAAACCTGTCCCAAAGGACTCGTACAGCACACAAAGCTTTCACACATGGAAACCCTTGCCTGCATTCATTGCCCAAACCTCAAATATTTACATGCCACCATTCTAATCTCACACCACGCAACTTTTCATGCCCACAACATATAAAGCCACCACGACTTCAACCTACAATTCCAATAATGCCCAAAAAAGTGTCCGTACACCGACACAGCTCACCCACTTACCACGCAAATGTACCTCACAACATACACGCACCCATACGTCACCACGCAACAAACACGCACAACCCGCACAACAAACGCAACACGCGCGCCAAAAGACAACAACAACAAACAAGCGCATGCACAACCGTTAAGAATAATACAATCATCCCGTCTACACAAAACATAGAAAAAATTCACGCCACCAAACAACCACACAATCGAAAAACATTGCGATCTTTCCTAAAAGCTGTGAACGCCTATAAAGAGTTCATTCCGGACCACGCCCGCTTGCGGACGCCACTTGTCAACCTTCTAAAAAAGGATGTCATGTGGGTCTGGAGTGACGAATGCCAGAAAGCGTTCACTAACCTGAAAGAAAGCCTTACCACACACCCCACATTACACCTTTACCAAGAAGGTCTGCCATGCCAGGTGTACTGTAACACCTCAACATTCGGCATTGCAGGCATTCTTAAACAAGTCTACCCTGATGGGAAGACATATCCAGTTCAACATTTCAGCCGCTCTCTGCGTGGTCACGAGCGAAATTATTCAGACTTAGAACTACAATGTCTAGCCATTGTGGAAAGTGTGGATAACTTCCGCGCCTGTCTAATGGGCAGAAAGTTTACAATGCTTTCTGACCATCCTGCATTGCAGTGGTTGAAAGAGATCAAAGCCCCGTCAGGCAGATTGTTTCGATGGAGGTTAAGACTGTCAAGATACGAATATGAGGTCCGTAGCATAAATGGAGTACAACAATATTAAACGGGCGTTGTAACTCGTATCCCATTTTGTGGCTTCCTAGATGCGCCACTCATAAAGAGCCAACAGTCTTCTCCACCGGGAAAATCTCGCGTGACTATGGATCACAATAAACTGCGCACCGTCTCCCGAAAAGAAGTACTTAAAACTATAGTCCCAAGTTCACTTACAGCCAGACTTCTTAAGTCCGTACACACACAATACCACCATCCAAACATCTCCAAGATGACGAGACTCATCTCGTCACAATATTATTGGCAGAACATGACACAAGACATCGCAAAACAGGTAAAAACCTGCCCCACCTGCCGATTCGCTAGAAGAATCGATGAATACAACCAACCTTCACGTAAAAATACCGACACAGGTCCCAAAGCAAAACAAAATTCGTACATAAAGCACAGCGTACACACAACACAAACAATGCCAAAATTACACCACCCACGTCAGAGAAACGACCACACATCTCAACCTAAATCAATTACCACCGACATATCGCTAATAAAACCATTAACGATCAAACAGGAGAACTGCGAACCTACCAATCATTTAAATTCTACAATTAATAAGATTCGAACAAATATTTCAGAGTCCCCATTTACAAAAATATGGGAGAACATGGGGCAATACCCTATCTTTCATCTGATTTTCATCCTTTGTATGTTATTTCTACCATACAAATGTATCCCAATTTTATTCATCAATTACTTGTTTATCTATACCATGCCCGCTCATAAAATCTTCGAACTACAAGAGGCAGTTTTTAATTTTGGACAAACATTAGGAAACATCTTTGCAGAAAATCTAAATAAACTCCGAGGAGATAGAAGTAACTGAAAGATGACCAACCAATGTCGGAGAAGTCACACTCCAAAAACAAGATGCAAGTCGCACTCAAAATAAATTAGACGGCAGGAAGTGAGAATTTTGAGACGCCGCGACAGGAAGCGTAGTTCCGCGGCGATAAATTCGGCCTATGCAAACAGAAAGGAGCGCCTCGTTTCCGATCTCCAATTACTTCGGACCCCTCTTCTAGCCAACACGTAAAATTAGGTCACCGCTCCCCGCACAGATTCCTCTCTCTATGCCACCGATTTTGGATTCCAATTCAAGCCTGCGCATCGACTTTTACAATGTCAATCAAATCGACTGTCATTCGAAAATCAAACAAGGTACACGCACACACATTTCTTACACAACAGACTTCTAACATTTTTCACAACACACACAAAGACAAAAAATTACACATAAAGGTTATATAGATTTCCATGTCTCCTGTACACATAGCATAAACGCACTTGAGGGCTAGAATCACGTTTTCACCTAAGTGTCGCTACAGATGAGACAAAAAATTTATAGGGCATAATTGAGCAATTAAAAAATTTATAGGGCATGTAGATACAAAAGGGTTCAAACCAATACACCTTATTTTTCATATTAATCATTTTCATTATTTTCTCTCAATTAAAATTTAAAAATATAATCAATTTATCAATTTAATCAACTTATTATCACTTTTAATCATTAATTATCTTTTTTTTTTCCAATTAGTTTATATTATCATAATTTCAAATCAACGAAAACTCATTGGTTTTCTTTTAAAATTGGATATTATATTTTATTTTGATTTACAAAAACATTCTCTTTTTTTATATTTCTTTTTTCCACCATGCAACAAAACATTTTTCCTTTTTCTCACCATGCAACCAAACATTTACTTTGATGTCTTCCAACTTTTATATTATTTTTTGATTTCTTCCAACTTTTTATTTTACTTTGATTTCTTCAAAAGACCTAATAAAAATCCCTCGAATTCCATTCCCAATTTCGAGCAAGAATATGGTTAGGCATTTTTTCCTTTTTTTTTCACCATGCATCAAAGCATTTTTTTTTTCCCAACATGCAACCAAGCATTCACTTTGATTTCTTCCAACTTTTTATTTTTATTTTTATTTTTTGATTTCTCAAAAGACCTAATAAAAATCCCTCGATTTCCATTCCCAATTTCGAGCAGAAATATAATTAGGCATTTCTTTTTACCATGCAACAAGCATTTTTCTTTTTTCACCATGCAACAAAACATTTTTTTTTCCTCACCATGCAACCAAACCTTTACTTTGATTTCGTCCAACTTTTTATTTTTATATTATTTTTGATTTCTCAAAAAGCCCTAATAGAACTCCCTCGATTTTTTTCCAATTTCGAGTAGAAATTAGTTAGGCGCATTTTCTTTTCTTTTTAATCCACTATGTACCATAGCATTCATTTTGATTTCTTACAATTAAAAAATTTTTTGATATCTATTAATTATACTCAACCTATATCATCAACACCATTCTATTTTACTTCTTATATCGCCACCAATGCTTGTATATAGACTCTCAATACCCACAACTAATTTTCCCACAAAATTATTTTTCACTTTACAGAATTCTCTCAGGCTAACCCCTTCTTGAATTCTTCACATGTAGGGGGCGCATCTGTCATAATTTGTATATAATTGTATGCCCCCCGACCCACTATGCATGTACAATGTATGATTTTCAAAGATTTAATAAAGAATAAGGTAACTGGAGGAAAGGAAGTAGCAACAAGACATAGGAAGCAGGCTAAAAGCGGGCACAAGTATAAATAACTTGTACAGTCAATACTTCCTGGCAAGCCCGGACGTATCTAGTATCCGCAGAAGTTATATTAGTATAGAGACGCCCAATATTTCCGGACAGGACCGGACGTATTTGATAACGCGGAAGTAAATAGAGTCGAACTAACACCCGATACTTCCTATCAGGCCGGGCATATCTTTCACCAAAGAAAGCCGCCGGTCCAATTAGGAAGGAATAACTAAATAGGTCAACCAATAGAAAAACGGGCACGTTCCATCCTTCGACCAATGGGAAGGAAGACAACTCGTGGTGTTAAATCGAAAAGCAAGAATAGTCAGTAGTGACTTGGCTTCCACCGAGTTCGGATCAGTAATGCTTTGGCTCCCAAGGAGGTGACATCGGCTCTGGACCTCTCTCCCTCTGCTCATCCCGTAGCTAAAGACAATCACCGCCATGTGATCAGATAATTAACAATCAAAACCCGCTCCGCTCTTCTCAAGCTTTCTTTCCTCCAACCCAGTTGCCTTTTATTTTCAAACCCCATCACGTGTCCTGATTATTCCTAACTGTATGCTTCACTTGCCACTCAACGACTGCGTTTCAACCAATCCTCACCATTCAAATCGAACAACGAGAAGTTCCTGCAACGATATTGTCACAGAACGGTTAAGTCGACAGGATTCTACAACAGTGTAATACATCAAATATTGCAGTGTAATAACTTTGGATATATTACATATATATAGAATTCTAACCCTCACACAAACACAATCTATAGAACAGAATTTTTACTTTGAGTATATATAGAAGGTGTTTACAACTTCATATCACAGTCACCATCGACCTTGATCTCTCGTCGGGATTATCACCTTTCCTTTTCTAAATAAACTCCTATGTCACTAGCCGTTAGTGGGATGGACTTCTTGCTTTTTATATTCGGTTTTTAGTTCATCATATATACCTCATTCGAAAGATAGAAACCTCTGAAATGTGGTGGTGGTGTCTTGTCCATTGAGCATATCAGATCGGTCCGTGCACCCTGATCACAATACCAGCTCACAAAGGTGCCTTGTTCGTATGGATGCCCTCTTCTGGATTGATGTCTGACATATAGGATGGCCGGGCAACTGTATATGTGGCCCGGAGTGAGTTGGGTGTTGTAACAGTTTTGCAGTTCCAGTAGGATCTAGTCATGTCTGGGTTTATCTTCATTCCTTTAAAATGTCCTGTTCTGATTCTTGATACTGTGGCCGTTAATTCTCTGTTAATATTGAGGTTGCATAAGGGCTGGGTATTATGGTTTTGTAATGAGTTTTGATTTTGTATTTGCGTCTTTCAGTGTTATTGAACTGATTTCCATTGCCTTTTTTCGTTCTTCCTTCGCTAGGCCATCAGCCTGTTCATTGCCCAATTCCAGCATGGGATGGTATCCATTCCATGGTACATCTTTTTCCCATTGTGTCAAGTCGACTCAGGATTTCATGTATTTGGTGTGTTAGGTTGATTTTTTCCTTCTCTATTGCCTGTAGGGATGATTTAGAGTCTGTTAAGATTATAATCGAAATGTATATATAAGCAATAATAAAAAAGGGCTCCGAGGATAGGTTTCTCTCTTTATTTATACATTCTCTCAAGCTTTCGGGTATTATAAACCCTTATAGCCCTTTTTTATTATTGCATATATATACCTCATATCCAATATTTCTATGCAATATTTCGGATAATTCTCTGTTTAAAGCAGTTATACAACACCATTATCAATAAATAAGTTGATAAAGAATGAGAGCGAAAATAGGTATAAATAGGCTCTGGAATAAACCCAGATAGTGATTGAAGCGTAAAAGAGGTATAAGCTGCAGGAGAAGCTCATTTTTTAGGTTTGGCCCACATTGACCCGTGGATTTGTTTGATATTTAACGGGAAATGGCTAGGAGCAGGACTTTTCGAACTAATCCTTTCAACGTATTGCCTCATCATTAGATTTTCAAAACCGGGATTTCAATATTTTTGAACATTTTGTAGTCTGAAGACTTTGTTTAATTGGAATCGCTCTTTAGAATAATTTACCTGTCAATGCCTTACAGAATAGTTATGTTAACTGATAGAGCATTACTTCTTTGTGCACTCTCCTTATACGGTTGGTCTCATTTTCTGATTCACTCGCACATGTGCTAAACCTTTCTTAAAATCTTAGATTTTCTCTTCTGGATCAAAGGGCATTCTGGGGCATTTGATAAACAAAGTATTTCTGATTATCCTGATCATTAAGCAGCTTCTTCGAATTCTCGCCCGGATTTTTCTGTAGTCTCATTTAGTTTTCTGAAATCTTTTCTCTTTTCGACTCTCAAAAGAATTTGGACTGAGAGTAACTTTCTCATAACCCAGCGTTCTATGCTATATCAGATAATTTCTCCTTCCAGTTATAAAATTACCCTCTCATCGTTCCCACGACTGAGTTATCTTATTTACCTTCAATGCAATAAGGTGGGCTAAAGTCAGATAGATATTCTAAGCTCCTGGAGAGAAAAACGAGATAAAGTCATTCAATTCCAAACTTAACACTCGAAGACTCAAAAAATAATTTTTTCTTCTGTTTGGATGAGAACCCATGTCTCTCTTGAATGACAGGATTATCTCGATGGACACCGACAAAAATGATTACGATGAATACATAAAACATCACTTAGATAAAATAGAAGTGACAAGAAAATTAATTATAAACAGAACAATGTGGCTGAAAAATAATGAAAATAAACTATGACAAGACCCACCAAGAAAGAGGTTACGAAGTAGGACAATTAGTAGCAGTTTGGACCCTGATCAGAAAAATAGGAAAGTGTGAAAAGTTATTGAGGAAATATTTCGGTCCATACAGAATTTTAAAGAAATTGTCAAATGTAAACTATATAGTATACAAACAAAGGACAATCCTGACCAAAACCCATTAACAGTGCATGTCTCTCGACTCAGGCCTTATTTCGAGAGGATTGAGGGGGAGGTCTCACGAGGACGTGACAACCTCTCGAGAGGGGGAAGTGCTGCATCAAGTTGATTAACTTGATGCAGCAATATTTTATCGTGCAATTTGAAAAATTATTAATTTAATAATTTTTAAAAATTAGTTGCAAAATATTTTTCACATATATATTTTTGACAGAGTACAATATTATTATTTATATATTCATATTAGCCAACCCTGTCACGAATCCACATGACTTGGAAGGTTGGAGAGGACAACTGTTGACAGGAGTGACTGAAGACCTTTGGACCAGATTGCATTCTTCAAGAGAATAAATAGAATAACTATTTTGCGAGATAATTGTTTTATTATCAATATTATAACCTTATTTACCTTGTACCTGATAATGGAAACTTGCTCGGGAAATCTAATTAATAAATAAGAAGACATGATGGAAAGATCTTATTAAGCAGAAACACCTGATGTAACAATATAATGCTATTTACGCGATGTCAAAAAAGGTTATCATTATTTTTATAAAAAAAAAAAAAAACTAGCCATAGTACCCGGCTTCGCCTGGTTTTTCCCGAGTAAAGCTTGTTTAGCGAATATTGATAGAGTAAGATGAAGAAAAATAAATTCAAATATTATATTTAGTATATTTATATGTGACCTATACGAAATTATGTCTCCTGGTGTACGATACTGGATTCGCACTGAATGCTCTTGTAACAACTCGCGCCCCTCCTCATGACGTGAGTACTCGCGTCGTGTCTCGCAGACACATTCAGTAGTCATAAATATTATTCCAGAATGATATTAAAGTTCGTATTTTACAATAATATATTTATATATACCTAGGTGCTCCAGTGTTCTGTAAATATTTTAAAACTAAATTTTACACACACACACACACACAAACAAAAATACAGAAATACATATAGAAAATGAGATATTTTATTCTAAACTAGCCGAATGATTTTATCCAAGTTTTCTTAATGGACATTTAATTTTTAAAAATATTTTCCCCGAATAAGCACTCACTCTCTGCTGAATCTATTCTTGTGAAGAGATAAATTAATGTTTGTTACTCTTCTCCGCCAAAACTACTTAATCAGACGACTTCCTGTATCTCTGTTCGATGAGTTCGTCCAGCTCGGACGAGGCAAAGAAAACATTGTGAAGGCTCCCTTCCTTCCTTTCTTCAGAGACTTTCTAGGGAAACTGAACGAAAAAAAAAACAGCCAGTCTACACAAAATTGTCAAAAATCTTATTGAGGGACTGGTCGACTATAATAAAACCAAATTCACGCAATGAGCTTCCTCGTTGGGAGTATGAATGTGCGCGGTCTAGGCGCTCGTAATAGGAGCATTGAGCTGTGTGTGTGTGTTTTTTTAACAACACTTGGTTGACGACGCCTTCAATCAGGAGACTAACACCTCGGATCTGGATGAAATTAATGCTCTCTGCTACAACTACAGCGTCGACGTCGTTCCACCAGCTGCTGCCAGGGGTTCCGGCCTTGCTTGTGTCTTTGCGGGGGCCTCTCCTTCCTCTGCCAGAGCACCCTTTAGTCGGGCAACATAGCCATTGTCAAAATCAAGCTTCATAATCAAACCGTAACGTTCATCAACTGCCAGCAGCTGCAGACCATCGCAGTCGCCACCGTTCATGAATATGCGTGGATCCTAGGTGACCTCAACATCTC
This sequence comes from Cordylochernes scorpioides, assembly GCA_030710605.1. NCBI lineage: Eukaryota > Metazoa > Arthropoda > Arachnida > Pseudoscorpiones > Chernetidae > Cordylochernes > Cordylochernes scorpioides. Next base: position 29,357,388 of record CP092870.1, on the reverse strand, counting down.
CGAGGAATCTGCCACAGACATCACCTTGGAGTCCATTGAAACCCTCACAAAACACTGGACCAAGCCGATCTCGTCGACGCCACCACCCTGTTCGACGCCGTGCACATTCCTACGAGAGTCGCGGAAGTCGTGTTGACGCCGGACGTCTGGATAGAATCTTTATTCCTTCAAGGCTCTCCGACCATGTCTAACGTTACTGGACCCTCTACTACAGACTCTCAAGACCACCCCGCCGTGTTTATCTATATGGGAAACTTACCTGATCCCCATCCACCTTGTATATCTGTCATGCTACGATCGGGGCTCATCGTTGATCGTGTGACAGCCCTCAATGACCTAACTTCAAGGATCATCGCGGACATGGCCCCCAGAGAACTATGGAGAAGTTGTTCCCTCATCAAAGCTGCTGATCTTATAGCGGATATTAAGTCCTTAGACGCCCCTCGAGTCACTGATGATTTCTAAGTCACCAGGGTGGGAAGGTTCCTGAAAGCCAGGTTCCAGTCCACATCTTTAAACGCCGACTATCCTTCACTACAAGATCTCGGGCGAGAGCTTCGCGTTCGACGCTCCAAGCAGTCCAATAATTATGATGAGTGTCAACATCATCGAAGACAAAAAGGTTCGCCACATGACTTACTCCACCTTTCGGGAACGCTTCTGCTCGCTCTGTGAGCCAAGTGACACCACAAGGTTCCTACGAGGTACAACAGCCATCATCGACCTGGAAGACAGCGATACTTTACACCATTTCGAGATCTCCGCCAATGCAACCCAACGCCTGCCGCTCGAAGGGGCGCCCGGGTGGGATGAACTACCATACTAAATAAAGGTGGTTTTCGAGGAATTCTTCTCTAGAGCACTCTAGCGCGTCTTCGAGGCGTCTCAATTCTGTGGGGCCTTGCCAACTTCTACACGACGATCCATCATCTGCCTCGTTCTAAAGGCCCACGGTGATCTCAGGGCCGGCGCAGCAGTCCGAATAAAGGGCTTCCACACCCACACATATCATCTTCTCAATGGTGTCCGCCGAGCTCGCTTCTCCGCTTCCACGACGACCGTCCTGTAGGAGGCCACCGTCCACCGGGCTCGTTTCTCCGCTTCCACGACGACCGCCCTGCAGGAGGCCACCGTTCACCACGCTTCCTCTAAGACAGCCCTGGACAGATTTTTTTTTCTAGTTCCGACACTAGTTACTTGACAACCTTTTGGTAATTGTTAGTAATATTTTATAGCTATTTTTCGATTTCCAGTTCACAATTACAACAATGAACTTAATTTTCAATTTTTTCTTAACCGAGCATCTTTATATTACCTTCTCAGAACCCAGGAAATGATTAATAATATAAATGAATAAGTGATCTGACGTATCATCAAATATTGAAAAGAAATAATCGTCTTTCATTTCTTCACACTCAACTATTCAAACTGTCTACATCAAAATATGAAAGAGCTAGGTCCTATTTTAATATTAAAATTCGTCGATTCAGTTTCACTTAGTTATTGCATTTAATGAATAATGAATAATAATGTATTTGTAGAATAGCCTTGCCACACCCAGCGATAGAGTAATTTACCGTTTCTATTTTAGTATTTGTGAATTTTATACGAATTTATAAATATAACCTATGATGATATTTACATTAGCTATAATTACAGGTAATCATTATTACATTTGCACCACGTAATTACACCTCTATAAAGTGGAATATTTCGATCCCAACAAAGATAAATCACAATGGACTTTTTTCTATTTCTATATCAGGTGCACAGATTTAAAAAAAAAGTCAAAAAGGCAGTCAAGGTCGTGCTCATGTTCCCACAAAACAAGCCCCGAACAAAAAAAAAAGTTCATATGCGTGAAAGTTGGAACAAAGGAGGAGGAAATTGGGTGGATGTGAGGACAATGCAGAAATTGATCCAGATGTATTTAACCATACGCCTCGTTAAATGGGACAAAGAGACAGCTGTTGGAGAGAGTTGTGTCGTGGGGTCGGAGAGACTCACTCAGTCGCGGTCAATGTCACCGTGACACTTAGTTTAACAAAGCCTGCGGTCACCCTAATTCGATTAGGCCATCTATCCTAAATATCCACATTGCGTCAAATCTACGTTATACACTGCGTCAAGACCAAATGTCAAGTCTACAGTAGAACTTATATAATTTGAACGTCTTTAATTCGAATATTTATCTTGGTCCCTACAATTTTCTATAAATAGAATTTCCGTTTTTAATTCGAATTTTCAGATAATTCGATTTTTTTTATTCCTTCGGCTTCGAATTATCCGAATTGGACTGTACTCGGAATAATCAAATTTAGATTTGTTTAATCTTTTTTTGAAATTATGAAATGAAAACATATTCTCTCTCTTGATATAACCCGGATTCCTGGAGCATACTAAAAGAAAATATATTATTTTATATTTTACTGTATTATATTATTTTACTCTTAAAGTATTGAAGGATAATGGGAAAACCTCTCTCCAGCTTGAAAAATGAGGTGCTACTATAAGGTCCAATCTCCAAGGAAAGGAAATCCCCTATATGAAAACTTCATTTGAGGAGGGTAGACAGCACATCTAAGAAAGGGAAAAGCCTGAACAGGAAGTATCCATCCTAATAGGAAGGAAGGCCCTCACTTCCCTTAAAATAGGAAGTACCTTTTAAAGGGAAATTGACCTACTAATAAGTTAGCGACTTATGAATGTATAATTAAAGGGGTATCCATCCACCTCATTATAAAACCCACAATAATTCTCATTGAATGGACCCCCTGGACCAAGGAAAATGTTTTTTCGCTATACTAAATACAAGTATATAGCTACATCTCAACCAATTTTTCAATTATTTCCTGACGTTTCAGTGACTCGCTGTCACTCACCTCAGGTTAATGTTTACTAGTGTACTATTTATATTGAATTCTATTTTCTACTCATACACTGCGTGACATTGAAAATGGAACACAAAGAAATAGTGGCCAGAAAATTATGCAAATTTCAGGGTAGACGCACCTAACCGAGTTATGCAAATGATGTAAAATGCGCAGCTCTCGTGCGCACATGGAGTAAGATATAAGGGAAGGAACTTGCAGTCTTTTGGTTAGTAGCCCGTTAAACCATATATAACAGAAAGGACAGTATTCGTGTCGTTATTTCTTCAAGGAAAATCATTGTAGAAAATTTGTTCTTGGGTCAAAAGACACGTGTAATAACAGAGAATGCCAGGTCATCGTAAACGGAGGCAGTTCAAGCAGACAGACGCTTTTACGAGGGGCATGGTGATCGGACTGAAAAGGGCAGGTTGGTCCATACGTCAAATCACAGCTGATACACACCTTGGTGCGTCCACGGTGCACCGACTGTGGAGAAGATGGTTGGAACAAGGAAATGTGGCAATTTATAGGAATGTCGGTGCAACCAGAGTGACGTCAGCACGTGTGGATCGGCGTATCCTTCGACAAGCAGTGGCGGCCCCACAAGCCACTTGTACCGCCATCCTGCAACATGTGCAAGACACCCTAGATCATTCCATCTCGACCAGAACCATTTCCCGTCGATTGGTTGCTAATGGCTTGCACTCATGCCGTCCGCTAAGAAGACTGCCATTGACCCCATCGAATAGGCGCCAACGTTTGGAATGGTGCCGGGCTAGATCGACGTGGATGACGGAATGGCACAGGGTCGTGTTCTCAGATGAGTCGCGTTTCTGCTTGTCCAGTGATAGTCGCCGTGTACGCGTGTGGCGTCGACGTGGAGAAAGGTCCAATCCGGCAGCAATTGTGGAACGCCCCACCGTGCGACAACGTGGAATCATGGTTTGGGGCGCAATCGCGTATGATTCCAGGTCACCTTTACTTCGTATTCAGGGCACTATGACGGCCCAACGATACGTTGATGATGTGCTGCGACCGGTGACACTCACCTACCTTCAGGGGGTACCCAATGCCCTTTATCAGCAGGATAACGCCCGACCGCACACTGCTCGCATTAGCCAACAAGCTCTGCAAGATGTACAGATGCTTCCCTGGCCACCGTACTCTCCTTATCTCTCACCAATCGAGCACGTCTGGGACATCATTGGACGCCGTTTGCATGCCTTGCCACAGCCGCGTTCAGAAGACGAACTGTGGCAAATGGTTGAGAGGGAATGGAGAGCCATTCCTCAGGACGCCATCCGTACTCTGATTGACTCTCTACCTAGACGTGTTGCTGCGTGCATCGCCGTCCGCGGTGATCCTACTTGCTACTAAGCCGACGCCGTTCTCGCTCTGTATTATGACTATCATTTTGAAATAAAGATCACTTATTGTTCGTCCCTGGCTCTCTCTGTCTGCCGAGTTTCATCACTTTCTGGCCATTATTTCTTGGTGTTCCATTTTCAATGTCACGCAGTGTATATCTAGAGTGACAGCGAGTTACCGAAACGTCGAGAACTAGTGGTCGATGTAGCCATTTATTTAAAAAAAAAAAAACAAATTATCTTCATAAATACAAGTAATTGCTTTGGAGGAACCTGATCAACCTTGGGACTAATTCAGCTAGAAAAAATATATATTATTATTCTACTGAAAATATATAAAAATATTGCGATTTGCCTTCATTAGCGAAAACAGGGGAAACTAGCAGTACCCTTTACAAGAATCCAGCTCTGCTGTTTTCTTAAGGAGCATGAGATTGACATCTGTTTCCTACAGGAAACCAACGTCATGTCCCTGGACGACGTAGGAGACCTCTGCCACGTCTACATCGCCGTTGTTGTGCCTTTAACGACCACCGTCGGACCAGGCCTCGCCTGCGTCTTCGCGCCTGGGGTCGTTGTTCACCGGCAGCAGATCCTATGGCCGGGAAAGATTTCTGTCATCGGCCTCATCGTCCGGGGGGTCTCCATGAAGTGTGACAACACCCACGTCTCTCATTCTCCTAAAGAACCCTGCCACCAGATCCAGATCATCGCAGCTTTGGCGCGTTAAGAAGGTGCCTGGATACTCGATGACCTGAACATCTCAGAATAGTCGGCGAAGAACCTGGCATCCGGTTCAACAGGAGCCCTCGCGGAACTCCTGGACCAAGCCGACTTCATCGACGTCGTCACCTTCTTCGATGCTGCACTGGAGCACACCAGGGTTGCTACTAACGGGAGCGGGGTCGTCGCGCATCGTCTGGACAGAATCCTACTTCCGTCAGGCTTCTACAACCGCGTCACCCGATACCAAACCCTTGACTACGCTTAATTGGACCACCGTACCGTCCTGATCCAAGTGAGAAAAGCAGCTCCTATAAGATTTCCCTGTATCTGCAAGCTGCTACTGTCAGACCTGGTTTTCGATCGAATGGAAACGTCCATCGATGAAACATCAGAAGACCTAGCAAATATTTCACCCCCGATGTTATGGGAATACTGGACAAGGATCATGACAGATCTGGTGGCGGAGATACGATAACTCGCACCTGCCGTCATCGAAAAACGGCCATGCCTCGGGATAGGACGGATTACCTTGCGAATTTGTCAAAGATTTGAGGATTTCTTTGCCGAAGTTCTTTGGAAAGTCTTCGAAGCCTTTCGACTCCGCAGGGCCTTGCCTCCATCTTCAGAGAGCAGCAAAGTCATCCTGCTGCCAAAATTGCACGGTGGTCCGGGTCTACAGACATTCCGGCCAATCAGCCTACCAACGACCGACTACAGGCTCCTCGGCGGCGTGCTCATGGGCCGTCTGCGTCGTGATTTGCCAAACCTCGTGCCCGAATGTCAGAATTACGCCGTTCCATGACGGTAATCTTTGTGGAACATTACGCGAGTGTTGGACAAAGTCGCCTGGGAAGCGAGACTTGAAACACGCTGAATGATATCTCTCTGGACCTGGAGTCGGCGTTCGACATCCTTAGAAGGAGCTGCCTTTTCGCCTTGTTGGAAAAGCTGGGATTACCATCTGCCTTCCTCGGGTGGATTACTGTTCTCTGCGGACAAGCAGACGCCTTCATCCGGGTCGGAGATGTCTACAACAAGGCCTTCCCGGTTCCCAATTGAGTAAGGCAGGACTGTTGCCCTCTTCAGCTTCGGAGTTGGGGCTCTGCTACGCTGTCTCGAAAGGATCTGGACCACGGTAGCGTGGTCGCTTATGCGGAAGACATCGTACTCTTCATCAGGGACGACGCTCAGTTTGAGCACATGCCTCTGATCTTCGAAGAGTTCCGCATGGCCTTCAGCAAGAGCTGTGGGCTCTGGCGCGATTCCTTGAAGCACCGTACGGTTTTCCTCTGGGAATCTCCTGGACGTCCGATTCGCTGACTGTCCTGGGCTACACGATCAACGCCGGGAATACCGTCACCTCCCAGGCCTTCCACTTGATGGGGCTGATAGAGCGAGCAATCGCGATGTGGTAACTCGCGGGCTGTCGCTAGTGGATCGTGCCCTTGCGGCCAACAACCTGGTCCTGAGTTCCATCCTGCACCACCAATATCTCTACAATATAGATTATACTACATATCTACAATATAACTTATAGTTTCACGAATGTTTAGCCTTCATATTCTAGGAAATGACCTAGTAGATCAAACATCTAAGCCTGCTTCACAACTTAACCCGATTTCTCATAATCCTTTCATAAAGCGTTGCGTGAAAAAAAAAAAACTAAGATCACCCAGAATACATGGATAGACCTATTATACATTAATTATGATTCAACCCGCAATCTCAGAACATTTGTATACACGCCAAAATATTGTATCTACATTCTACAAAGAATCATGAGTACACTTCAATAACCATTTAACAGGTAATAGCTATTTATATAAGCATACTACGCGAAAATGTTTAAAGAGGAGTCGATTTCCTCCCACTTCTAGAATGAATAACAAACAGTGGATCATCTGCTCATATTCTCTCCTAACTTTCCAATACCAACTATTTCAGACGGCCACTCTGCCGTGAAATTACCTATCTCAGCCTCGCATCCTAGAAAAATTTCCTAAAAACAAATCTGATAACCTAACGCTACCTAATTTCTTGGACTCAGGCTGGATGGTAAATGGAACCAATATGATTAAGTCTGACTGGCAACTTTTGAACGCTCCAGAAATCTGGGTTAATTATATTTATATTGTAATATCTTACTGGTTGAATATTTTTACCTTATAATAAAAGCTCAATATCGATGTGTATATTCAAATATTTAGTTTAGATTATATATGATTTAATTTTTATTCTACGGCTTGTAAATTCAGAATCCTTTAGCTATAATGAATTTGTACATTAAAAGAATTCATAACTAAAATTAAATGAATAATTAATAAATAAATAATACCTTCTTCCTTTTTTTAAAAGCCTTATTATAATGCACTAAAAAGGAACAAATAAATATTTTAGCTTCCGGCACTTAGGAAGAATTAGATTTATATGGGTAAAAATAAAAGCGGTGGGGGAAGATCATATATTTAATGAAGAGGTATAAAATTTGATGAACATAAAAAAAAAACTTGCTGATAGTTGCTCATCATTCGAAATTCACGTTGATCGTCTGTCTCCCGTAGCTTTTATTTTTACTCATATAAATTAAATTCCTCATTAACAGAAACAAATATATTCAGTTTTTTTTTTACTTTTTAATGAATATTAATTAAAGATTTTTATAAAAAGTATTTTTCTTATTAATTTATAGAATGCATAGAATTCATTTTATTTAATCTCCAATTTCTGGGGAGGAAAATGGAAATTAAATAAAAATGAATTCTCAAAATTAATAGCTTTATTAATCATCTAATAATTTACCTTTTTCAAAGGAAAATTAAAAGATAAATAATAATTGAATCAGTTATATTAATATAACTAACTGTAAAGATTATAAAGATTTGCTTTCTTCCTTAACTATTTTCTTTCTTCTTTAGTATGTCTTATTGATCTGAAATTTCTGAGAAAGCAGTCTAATTTTGAAGGGACGAACATGTGTCCCCCCCGCAACAGATGTTAACCAGAAATAGCTGTTTACAGAGGAAGGCGTCACAGACGAGGTAGGTTACAGTTAGAATTTCTTAACACTTGTATTTGTTAAATCTGTGCATATAAATGTTTCACTAAAACAACTTAATATTAACACATAGAATCCGGTCGAAGAGAGATCTATGGCATAATAGAGCAGGAGTGAAATGTCGCTGGATTTCTATTTGAAAATCTCCGGTCCAGCAGATCTCTCTTTCCACTAATTAAGTCATTTTAATTTTTTTTTGTATATGTCTGGTCTACCATTAGGGTTTCAAAACATAATAACCAAACTTATAACAAAAGTTAATTCATATTATAGATATATTACTAAATACAACTAGATATATTCATATTATAAAATAAAAAAATTTAAAAAATCATATAAAAAAAAGGATAAATTATAAAATTATAAAATATATATATATATGTTATAGATTAGAATTTTTTTTGTGTGTTTGATTGTTGAAAAGAGGTGCAGTCGTGGAAAAATAAAAATAATTATTTACCTTTCAAGCAGATTTTTATTTTTGAATCTCTTGAAGTAAAAATATACATAAAATTATTTATATCACAGGAATATAGAATTTATATAATGAATTCTATAATCGTGGATAAAAGATAGGTAGGGTTAAATATACATATTTACAACAACAATAATTAAAAGTGATATTTTTTTGAATATATGGTCAAAAATGCAGAACAGTCAATGAATGAAAAAATAAAATATATGTTTTTAAAAAAAATAAAATATTTGTATTTTAGATTATATAATATTTCCCCCCTGTGAAAAAGATTTTAAAAAAGTTAAAATTTGAAAATAAAAATGGCTATTACAAAAATAATTAATTAAACGAAATCAAAATGTCTATAAAATAATTACAAATTAAACAATAAAAATCAATATCTATATTTTTTCAAAATAAACAAAAGAAAGTTTGTTTATAAATAATTTATATAAATATGAAATTAAAATAAAACTATATATAAGAAATAATAATGATAGATTAATATAAAAATTTATATGAAGCCAAAAAAGGTATTTAAAATATGAATAATTATGTCGTTATGCCTGCAGTATTTCAAAATATTAAATGGCAGTAGAAATGTTTATTTTTACACAAATATAATTTAAAATGAGTTTTTCCTAAAATATAAACATTTAAATGCATGTAAATAATATATAAAAGTATTTTTCAATAAAATGGATGAGTAATTAAATGATTATAAAGAGATATTTGAAGTGACATTAAGTTATGTGTGTAGGCAAAAGAATTGGGGTTGATATTTGTTCTCCATTGTCCATATCCAAAATATGGCCTTTCTGTAAAAAACATGGTTTATCATCAATATCTATTAACTTTGTGTTAGAAATTTGGTTTACTATTAAGTCATTTTCTAAATTAGTGCTATTTTGAAGTAAAAAATCTGATTCTGGGTAAAATAATTTAAGTTTATTTGAGTGTATAATTTCTGTTTGTTTTCTTTGAGGTAAATTGGGTTTATTTATTTCATATGTGACTGGAGAAAGTTGTTTTAAAATTTTAAATGGGCCTATATATCTTTGTGTTAATTTACCAGTGTTTGGATAAATAAAGGTTTTCACTAATACCTGATCTCCTTCTTTAAAAATGGGTTCTGGGTGTTTAATATCATAAAGCTGTTTGCTGTGTTCATGGGATTTTATGGTTCTTTCAATGGTTAATTTTCTTGCTTTTTCTATTGGTGTATGTGTTTCTGTGTCATGTTCTATATACTGTGGTTGTATTCCATAGTATAAGAACCTAGGTGTAAAGCCTGTTATGGTATGTACTGTATCATTATAACTTTCAGTAATATTAGGAATATATTTTGTCCAAGGGATCTTTAAATTATGATTATATTCACATCTTAACCTATTTATGATAGTGGAATTTAATCTTTCTACTTTTGCATTTGTTTCTGGGTGATGGGCACTGGTGAGTAGATGCTTAACATTATTTTTTCCTAAAAATTGTTTAAATTTATTGCTAAGAAAAGCTGCATTTCTGTCAGTTATTAATATTTCAGGTTTGTTAATTTGGAATAAATTTTTTAAACAAGTTATGTATGAATCAGTGGATACAGATTTTGTTGGAAAGGTCCAAAGGAATCTACTGTGGTGATCTACTATCATATGGATACTGTGTTTGGTTGTCCCATAATTATGTAAGCCTCCCATTGTGTCTAAAGAAAAAATATGATTTGGGTGTGTAGCATTGGCATCTGTTGTAGTGGTCCATAAACAATTCTGTTATCCCTAGATTTATTTAACTGGCAAGTTTAACAATGCTTTGTGTAATTAGCAATATCCCTAGTCATATGTGGCCAATAATAGTATGGAGAAATTATTTTTGTCATTTGAGTTGTTCCAATATGTCCATGTTTTGTATGTACTTTGTTTAATAATTTGTGTCTTAGTGTTTGTGGTACATAAGCTCTTTTAAAACCCTTTCTATTAATCATAAAGATATCATTTTGTATTTTAAATTTACTATTGCTAATTTGTTCTGTTGTTTGATGTTCTTTTAACTCATTATATGTTAGGTAAAATGATACTGGTGCTCATGACAGCATGTCTGCTTCTATATTATTTAATCCTTTAATATGTTTTATGTCAAAGTTATATTGAGATAGGATTAAGGACCATCTAAATAATCTACCATGTGGGTTTCTTACATTTTTGATCCATTTTAAAGGCAAGTGATCTGTGTGCAATGTAAAGTGTACATTATGTAAATATGTATGAAATCTTTGTACTGAATTAATTATTGCTAATGTTTCTGTTTCTGAAGCAGTATAATTCTGCTCATATGGGTGAAGTTTTCTTGAATAATAAGCTATGGGGTGTAAAATGCCTTGTTCATCAGGTTGTTTCAGGACTCCTGCTACTCCTAGACCTGAGGCATCTGTGATTAAATGGCATGGTTTTGATGGGTCATAAATATAAAGTACAGGTTTTGAAATTAGTGCATTTTTAAGAGTTTGGAATGCTTGTTCATGTTTTGTACTCCATAACCAAGCAGCATTTTTTAACAAAAGTTCATTTAATGGTGCCCTAATTTGTGCATAGTGGGGAATAAATTTATTATATATATTAATTGTACCTAAAAATCTTTGTAATGTTTTAATATTGTATGGTCTATTTAATTTTAAAATTGCTTCAATATTTGTGTTATTGGGTGTATATTTTCCTGAGTTAATAGTGTATCCTAAAAATTTTATTTCTTTTGTAAAAATTTACATTTATTGAGGTTGAGTTTTATATTTTCTTGTTCAAATATGTTTAATATGTCTTCTAAATGTTTAATGTGTTCTTCATAAGTTTTGGAGTGTATAATAATATCATCAAAATAATTTAAAGCATACTGTATGTTATGTTTAGTGAAAATTGATTTCATAATTCTTTCAAATTGTGAGGGTGCATTTTTTAAACCATATGGAAGTCTATTCCATTCATAACAACCTAAATGTGTTACAAATGAAGTTTTATATTTATCTTTTTCATCTATGGGTATATGCCAGTATGCATTTTTAACATCTAGAATAGTATATATTTTTGACTGTGATAACCTATCTATAATTTGTTCTATAAGTGGAATTGGGGTATGTTCTGGAACTGTTTTTTGATTAAGTTTCCTATAATCTATACAGAGTCTTGTGGGGTGATTTGGGGCATCAGATTTCTTATTCACTAATAATGCAGGAGAACTATAGGGGCTAGATGAAGGCCTAATAATACCATACTTTAATAATTCAATTATTTGTTTTTGTATTTCAGCATTGTTGTAAAAAGATGTCCTATATGGCTTTTGTGCTATGGGAATATTATCTGAAAGAGATATGCAAATTGGGTTAGTTCTTATGCATCCTATATCAAAATTGTGTTTAGAGAAAACATTCTTATATTTGTGCAAAATATCTGAAATTGTTTGAATTGAGAAAATTGGGTTAATATCTAAGTTACTAAGGTCTAGATATGAGTTATAATTGACAATAGGGCATGGAATTTGCATACTGTAATATGAGTTAGAATCAATAATGGGATTTGAATTATGATCTATATGTTTAACATATGTATTTGGTATATCAAAAGAATTAAAATTATACAATGGGTTAATATTTAGAAGAGATGAATTTTTAACATAGTATGGGTCTGGAATACATAGGGTGGTAGCATATGACTTTTGATCATCAGTTTTTGGATTAAAGGAATACAAGAATTTATAATTTTGAAAAAGAAGGTTTTTTGAGAAATCTATTTGTAATCTAAATTTATAAAATATTGGTAAACCTAAAATAATATATTCTATTGGAGTATCACAAACAAACATTTCTTGATATTTTGTAATTTTACCTAAGCTAAGCCTAACTAATATTTTGTATAATGGATAACTAAATCCTTCTACCTGACCTATTTTGTCTTTTGGGGAATTATCTAACATTTTATAATGAATATAATTTAAGTATTTTAATGGGATAATAGATATTGATGATGCAGTATCAAGTACACAGGGCAAGGATACCTGATTTATAAGAACAGAAAATAATAATAATGTGTTCTACCTGGGTTTATGGGCTTTGGGGTAGTATTCTTCAGTGGGCAGTACCTGGGAGAATCGGGTGAAGAGGCACTAGGAACTGTCGGTTGGTAGTCATGGGGAGTGGGTGGAGGGAAGGAACTAGAAGCTGCGGCTTGGTAGGAGTGGGGACTGGCTGAAGAGAAGGATCTGGAAGCTGTTGGGCGCTGGACACGGGGAGTGGCCGGAGATCTGGAAGCTGTTGGGCTGCGGTATGGGCACACTGAGTGGTAGTGCCATTGAAGCTCCAATCCCAGACGTTCGCAAATTCGGCAAGGCATTGGTGGCCTCTGCACTTGCGAGTTACCATAATATCCGGCAGGTCTAGGCGATGGGTGAAGCGCTGGATTCAAAGTCTGGAGACGGCCCTTTTCCACCGGCGTTCCAGATCCCGTTAAGCTATTTTCAACTTTTGTGGCCATGGTTAGCCATTCCGAGGGCTGCACTGCGTCTATTGTAGCCAGGTAGGGCTTGTATTTTGTTTTTATTCCCTCATTTAATAGCTCCACTATGGAGGTGAGGTTCAACTCAACACTGTTTATCAGCTGCATTTTTCTGTGAAAGTATTGAGTGACTGTTTCATGTTCCTCTTGGGTGATCTTCATCATTTCCACCAAGGGTGTCAGTTTGACTTTCTGGAACCTGATTATTAGGCTTTCTTTTAGTTTACTCCAGTCCTCAATGTTGCAGAGGCTTTCGAAATAATAGGTCAAAACCTCATCCTGTAGGTAGTCTGATAGATGAAGCACCTTCCAACCGTTATCAAACCCGTAGGAGTCACTCTTTCTTTCAAAATTTGTAATCCACGTTTTAATATTTAGACTATTATTATATTTTACAAATGATGGCATCGCTTGGTATGCAAATTCAGCATCTTTTTCTTTTTTTGTTTTTGCCATTTTTTCACAAGTTTCAGATAAATTGATAGAAAATTTAATAAAAATTAGGTAAATCCTGTCGACTTATGTTATAGATTAGAATTTTTTTTTGTGTGTTTGATTGTTGAAAAGAGGTGCAGTCGTGGAAAAATAAAAATAATTATTTACCTTTCAAGCAGATTTTTATTTTTGAATCTCTTGAAGTAAAAATATACATAAAATTATTTATATCACAGGAATATAGAATTTATATAATGAATTCTATAATCGTGGATAAAAGATAGGTAGGGTTAAATATACATATTTACAACAACAATAATTAAAAGTGATATTTTTTTGAATATATGGTCAAAAATGCAGAACAGTCAATGAATGAAAAAATAAAATATATGTTTTTATATATATACTAAATATATATACTAACAATCTTATCTACCTTCTTTACAATTTTTTTTCTTATTATTAGTTTGAATAAAAGTGCATGGTTCTGTCTTTCTCTCATTTCTCTCTAACTACTAAAATTTATACTATTAAATATATTCTCACTTCTATTATTCTATATACAAATTAGAGTATGTCTAAATGACGTGTAAAAGCCGATTGCAAAAGACGTTACGTTGTTAAATTTTATTGTTATTAATTATAAATATATATGGATGATGTGTAAGAAGTAAAGAATTTTTTTTTTCTCTCTCTCTCTATTAAATAATAACAATTTACAAATTTTATAATTTGAATTTAAATAATCAAAGTAATAAAGATAATTTTAATACAAAACTAAACTATAAAACTATACAACCATTTATTTATATATATATATATAGAGACGCGCCTTTTCTATTCCTCCACAATTGGCGATTGAAGAAGAAATTAAAATATACAGAAAAAGACTGAAGATTTCACCTAAAAATACGGTTAGTATATCAATAAAATATCGTTTCAATGGATTTTTCCTTCAAGTGCTAAAAGGATTACAAAAACGTAGTAAATCAATTGGCCATTCTATTGAAATAAAGGTCACGTCAAGTAGGACAAAGGGGGGAAAACCGTTAACAAGGATCGGAAACATCAGGGACAGCTGGGCTATCTAATCAATCTTCTGACGTCAAGAGAGAGACGCGAGTGGACATTCTGACAGCAGCGACATGGCACTACACTGGCTCCTACTGGCCGCGGTCCTGTTGACCGCCGCTAGCCGTCCAGCCCAGGCCGCCTGCAAGGACGAGGCGTTGGGCAAGAAAGTCTGTGGTATGTATACCCTCTCTCAACATCGGAGAATACTCCATTCTGTCCACTATAGAGTCCATTTACAGAATTTTGATATAAAACATTTTATATATATAAGCATTATTCATATTATTTTATTAATATAATTATGTTTCATTACAATATCTATGTATCATATGGCAATAACGCGCCTATATATATAAGAAATAAAATTATTAAAGCACGAATCCTTCTTTTACACCTAAAGCAAATTTCTATTATCCTTACTGCGATGAAAAATATATTGTTTAAAAAAATGTTTAAAGATGAGCCGATTTCCTCCCACTTCTAGAATGAAGAAACAACAGTAGATCATCTCCTCTTATATTCTCTCTCAGATTTCCAATATCAACTATTGACGGCCACTCGGCCGTGGAATTCCCTATCTCAACTCTGGAAAAATTTTCTAGAAACAAATCTTCTTAACGCTTCCTAATTTCTTGGACTTTGACCGGATGGTAAATGAAACCAAAATCGCAGTAAAGACAGTAGAAGTTTGTTTTATGTTTAAAAGAAACTTTCGTGCTTTAATGATTTCATTTTTAAAATATCTATGTATGCCGCAATTATAGTTTGTTATAGTTAGTGTCAAAATTATTCCTATAGGGGAGCGTTAAAGCTCGAAAGCTGACTATATTAAAATACATATATAAGAAACATCTTTGGAGAGACAAATAAAATTTGATGTATATATATTTATTTCACTTATGATTTAGTATTGAATATAAAATGAAAGGATTTAAAAGCACGAATGTTTCTTTTATACATAATACAAACTTCTACTGCCCTTACTGCGATGAAAAAATATAATGGGAGGGCTTGGCTCATCAGTGGTGAACCCTCCCAGCGGTTTCGCCAATTTAATCCACCAGACCGCTTCTCAGAGCTCTAATACTGTATTGGACGATTCTGCTTATATACGCAGCACTGAAGGATGTTTTCAAAAAAACTATGGACATAAGCTTATAGGACAGTAGAATTACATTCAAATATTTGCATCGAGCAATGCTCTTCCGCAAACAATAAAGACAAAGCCAGTTAGGCATAAATTAACACAAAGCAATAACGCGCCATCTATACCTATAAAATGAAAGGATTTAAAAGCACGAATGTGTGTGTGTGTTTCTTTTTTACATAATACAAACTTCTACTGCCCTTACTGCGATGAATAAAATATAATGGGAGGGCTTGGCTCATCAGTGGTGAACCCTCCCAACGGTTTCGCCAATTTAATCCAACAGACCGCTTCTCAGAGCTCTAATACTGTATTGGACGATTCTGCTTATATACGCAGCACTGAAGGATGGAATATCAGAAATGGTTTTCAAGAAAACTATGGACATAAGCTTATAGGGAGGGTTCACCACTGATGAGCCAAGCCCTCCCATTATTTTTTTTCATCGTAGTAAGGGCAGTAGAAGTTTGTATTATGTATAAAAGAAACATTCGTGCTTTTAAATCCTTTCATTTTATATGTATAGATTGAGCGTTATTGATTTGTGTTAATTTATGCCTAACTGGCTTTGTCTTTATTGTTTGCGGAAGAGCATTGCTCGATGCAAATATTTGAATGTAATTCTACTGTCCTATAAGCTTATGTCCATAGTTTTCTTGAAAACCATTTCTGATATTCCATCCTTCAGTGCTGCGTATATAAGCAGAATCGTCCAATACAGTATTAGAGCTCTGAGAAGCGGTCTGGTGGATTAAATTGGCGAAACCGCTGGGAGGGTTCACCACTGATGAGCCAAGCCCTCCCATTATATTTTTCATCGCAGTAAGGGCAGTAGAAGTTTGTATTATGTATAAAAGAAACATTCGTGCTTTTAAATCCTTTCATTTTATATGTATAGATGGCGCGTAATTGCTTTGTGTTAGTATTGAGTATAGGAACTCACAAACTTTCATCTAGTTATTGCCGATTTCCAAAACGATTTTTACAAAGTGATCAAAGGTTTTGATCAGTGTCCTTTTATGCTTCTCTCGAGGAGACCCTTACTTCACAAATAAAAATATCGAATGTTTTATTATTTATTGGATACACAAATGTTTGAGACCGATAATTCGTTTCTGAATAACGACCAAATAATGGATACGTTTTTTTTTTTTATATAAATAAAGTATATTTTGTAAATGGTCAATTCCGTAGTGATATTTTTAAATAATATAATGATTAATTAGAGGAAAAATTATATTTTGATTATGTATTTAAATATTTTACAGATACTTTTTCCTGGACACTGCGTGCCTGAATCGCTTGAAACCTATTACGAAGTGAGAAATCGGTGACTCAAAAATACCTAGCTATTACTACATCATAAATAAATGAAGAATTTCTGGGTTCAGCTCCTTTTTCTAACACTAATTTATGAAACTGCCTGCTCAAAATGGCCTAAAGCTGCATTTCAATTTGTCCTAGTTTTAAAAGGTTTTGAACCATATATATTTCAGCTATTTTTATATGTGATAAAATACAGATTACTGAACACAAATTTAAACATACCAAAATATTCTCTCACAAAAGGAACAATATAACTTTATTATTATTATTACTTTATTAAAAATACCTTAAAATGTGGATATTACTACTGATTTTATCAGAACAGGGATACCTTTGCAAATAATTAAATGACCATTCTTTGAAGAATATCTCTTTAAATATTTTAAAAGACTTGTATCTCAGAAGTAAGTCAATAATTTCGCTACTATAAAAGACATACTTGCTATTGCAATTCTCATTCTAGTGATCCAATGCTTCAAGATCTATATGATTAATGTCTATCAACCCTCAATATAACAGGCCTTTACTGATAACTGCTTTTGGCACAATTTGACTAAGTATGGAATAAAATAGGTTCATTACCCATCATCAAGATTCGTATATGCTCAAGGAATTTTCGAATTAAAAATAAATTTATCCAAATTTTGAATTCAACTGGCATTTATTATTCATGCACTCCACTGAGTTTGTGTGTGGGATATGTATCCTATGACCAATATGTCTATTTCTTCTTTTTCGAATTTTTAAAGAAAGTTTGGAAAATCTCCCTTCCATAATTATCCAATATAAAAAGGAAATATTATGTGAGTAATAGTTACCCAGAAATTATTTGCAAAAGGAAAAATAAAATTCGGTTAAAAAGTTTCTTTTAATTTAGGTTTTGCAAGCTTTAGAGCAAATATTCTGCTCTTTAACGGGCAAATACTTTTATGGTACAATATCTAAATGATCTTATTTTGTGTGTATATATATTTTAACAACAAAGACGTATACAGATTCTCCAAGCAGAAATGTAGGATACATGCAGGAAAAAAGTAATAGTACCTTAATGGTAATATGATATTTATATACAGGAAAAAATTATATGAAGACAATCAAGCTAATAAATAGATTAGTCTGGGTAAATTGTAGGAAAATAAATTTATTATACATGGATTTACCGCGAATTCACCGCAAATGAAGATAAAAAAAAGCAAAAGCTAATCATAATCAATATAGAGATAATGAAATTAATACATTATAATTGAGACAATTGAGCTCATAAAGATATTTGAAAGGGTAAATCGGAGGGGAAAAAAGATACAAAATATAGAAATGAAAAAAAAAATGGAATTTACATATGATACATGCATTAAGATTTTTCTTCTTCATAAAATAATTTTTCAGTTGATGAATGAAGGTTATAAGAATTTGAAGCGTAACTTTTTTTTATTACAGTATTTTCATTCATAGAAAGCGAAATATAAAAGATATTAAGGCAAAGAGAGAATAAACATTATACCGTGTCAGGTCTTGTTAAATTATTTGGTAGCAGCTCTGAGAAAATCGAACAATCTCTTTGCACCATGGGGTTCGCTCTTATCTCGCCGAGACCGACAGATGTCAGATAACAGTTGTAGGATTTTCCAAGCGAATTTTTATCTTCCCCTGTAAAAGATTGACAGTTGAGATAATGACAACTCCCTTAGGCGTTTTGTTTATACACAGATAACATTCCTGACCTTCTTTTCTGAAATACAAATAAAAATCCTGGGAAGATTCGAGTTGAACCACCTAGAGAGAAGAGAAATCTAATTAAAGACAACGTATCAAAGAGACATAGAAAGTGAGAAAAGCAAAAATAAAACAAAATTGAAGATAATAAATTGAAAAAATATAAAAATATCACACTGGTCTTATATACACTCTAAGTTCCTTTTCCTGCTTTGTAAAAGTTGTACAGGGACAGAGCAACTATTCGACTTGTTATAGCGATGGTTAAAATACTTTGTAATGAGATAAATTTGCTGTCGTTTACCCTTGAGAATAACGTCTCTCTCTCCTCGTTAATATAATGACACTCACAGATGTAATGAGATATTTCAATTTCTATTTTTTCTTTGCAAAGATGGCATATTGTCTCCTCCTTACTGAATATTTTGGTATGGTTTCCTGAAAAAAAAACGAATGGAGTATTCTCTGTTGTGCAATATAGCCTTTGGTTGGAAATGGAAGGTCGCTAAGTAAATAGCTTTCAGTCAAAAATGAACCATGTAAGTTCTTATAGTGAGGATAGAATTTAGAATTTTCTATTTTAACCTGATCATTTTGAATAGATTGCTCTATTGCTATCTTGATTAATGATGGGATTTCCTTCTGCACCATGCTTATATCATTGCAGTGAATTAACCAAGAAAATCTGGTTGAATTGAGTATGTTGGCCAAACTTTCTGCAAACCCGATATAGATATTTCTTATTCTTGATATCTCCAGTAGTTGAGTTAGACATATATGGGGAAGTCGTCTATTATCCATTTTCAGAATTCTAAGCCAGAACCTGAGTGTTAATTTCAACACTATAACTCCCAGTGACGTTCGTCCATATTCCAGGCGCAGAATATAACCGGGAGTATATTTAAGTAAATTTGAGAGCTGGCGGAGAAAATGGTTCTTAACACCGTCCACCAAGCTCTTCTGTTTATTTTCCCGAATCGGAGCTACATATAGCAAGATTGAGAGCACCATTGAATCAAAGAGCCTGAGTGAGGATTTGAAAGAGTTGATTTTAAATTTGATCAATATTGCCTAAACCGCATTAATAGCATTTAGCGAATTGTTTTTAAAAAGTTGCACCGCCTTTTGAGTTTGAAGTTGTCAGCTGGTAACCCAAATATGTGTATTTAGATGTTGTAATGAGTTATCCCCAGAACCAAACGTCAGAGCGAGCTAGTCGAACTCAATTTCTAAACATCATAACCTTGATTTCTTTTGATTCAGAGTTAGGAAATTTTTTCGATATTTTTAGAGTAAATTAATCTTTAACAGGAAATTTATATGTATATGTGAGATTCGAATAGATCCTGTCGACTCTATGTGAGATTCGAATTGATCCTGTCGACTCACTATAATAATATTTCGATGTTGATCCTGTATAAGATCCTGTTGACTCCTGTCAACTTACTGTGGGATTGGTGACTCGTGGTGAATGGTGGAGGTTGATGATTGATGGCGCAGTCGTTGGTCGAATGGTGGGTTTCCACAGGGGAAATAACGAGACAAAACCTGGATGGGATAGAACCTGGACTTCGCGATAAGGGAGAGAGTTGTGACTGGAGGAGGTACCTTGCCTTTCACATGATCGAAGAGAATTTTACCTTGGTTGGAGCCTGAGTTGAGCACACTTGGTCGTCTATCTTCTGCTAACTTTTTGTCCGAGATAATCGTCAATAACTACCTCGGCTTCTCATTGGTTGGGATCGTCCTACGTGGTTACCTCTGATTGGTTATTAGTTGTTCATGCTTAACTGTGATTGGTTGTTGGTACCTCCATTGTCGTCATGATTGCCATCTTCCAGGAAGAAGAAGGTCTTTGAACTTTAGTTTTATGGGTCCTGGGCAGTGACCTTTACTTCCTGGATGATGCAATCCTGGTAATTGCTGTTCTCTTTTTCGCGAAGCCTAACTTTTATTTCAATCTTTTGACGATACATTGCATAGATTGGGGTGGGATAACATATTGCTATCTACAAATTATCATATATATACACTTCGTTCTCTTTTTATGCGTTTTTTTTTTATGCGGTTTTGGAGTTATGCGGTGCAAGAAAAAAAAATTTACTCGAATTTCGAAAATTCTTTTTTTGGTGATTCACTTTTTCTGAAAACGAATAAGAATAACAACTACAACTCTACTATTACGCAATCAATACAAAGAAAGAATTTTGTAACGTCCTGGTTGTATGTTAAGTTATCCAACAAACAGTAGAGGGGAAGTTCCAATGTCTTTTATTCCGCGCCTGCCGGTGTCTTACACAACTCGCGCAAAACCGAAATCAAAACTGAAAACCCGCCGGCGTGCCAGCTGCCGTTACAAATTTCTTTTTTCTTTTATTGACATGTTTTCTCTTGATTTGCTCTTAAAAACAAAAGAGACAAAAACAAAAATACCTCGTTAAAATTGCGTGTTTTTATGCTGCATTTTGTTTTTGTATGAAACTAATTAAAAAAGCCTGCATATTGGAAAGCATTAGAAAATAAAACTTTGTGAAAGAAGGTTACTACCGAAAACCGGAAGATAAATTTACTCAAGTGAATTGTAAGTTTTTTTGAATAATTTTAGTGCGTAATTGTACATTAAGTTTTTTCTATAATTTTTAGTCCTCTTAAAGAAAATGTGTGACAATAATAAAAAAACAAAAAAGAAGTGCAATTTCGCTAGAAACCAAAATTATAATTCTCGATTGCTTGGCGAAAGGAGAAAGATCAACTGCAATAGGTAAACGTTATAATTTAGGCGAATCTACTATAAGAGCAATAAAAAAAAAATGAAGCGGCAATAAGAAGATCAGTCAGATATGGTACAAATTTGAGTTCTAAAATTTCATCATATTCAAGAGGCACTTTAATAGAAAAAAACAGAAAAGCTCTCGTAATTTGGATTGAAGATTTAACTCAAAAAAGAATTCCGTTAGATGGACATTTAATCAAGATGAAAGCCCTTAAATTTTACAAGGAGTTAAAAGAATCAGAGCCATCTACATCTTCACGTGAAAGTAATCCACAATTTTCTGCCAGCACAGGGTGGTTAACTGGTTTTATAAAAATACATTCTTTTCATAATCTAAAAATAAAAGGTGAGGTGGCTTCTGCAGATGAAGAAGCTGCTAGAAAATATCCTGAAAAGTTGGCTAAAATTATTAAAGATGGAGGATATTGTGCCCATCAAATCTTCAATGCTGATGAAACAGGATTGTTTTGGAAAAAAATGCCAACCCGTACTTACATTGCAAAGTCCGAAAAAAATGCCAGTGGTTTTAAAGCTGCTAAAGATCGAGTTACTTTATTGCTGTGCAGCAATGCATCTGGCGATCGAATGTTAAAACCGCTGCTTGTAAATCGATCTTTAAAACCACGTGCATTAAAAGGAAAAGACTTAAATACACTGCCCGTACATTGGATGGCAAACAAGAAGGCCTGGGTAACAACGGCTATTTTCACTGAATGGTTCAATAAATGCTTCGTACCCGAAGTAGAAAATTATATGAAAGAGATGGGTCTCGAATTTAAGATCTTATTAATTCTTGACAATGCACCAGGTCATCCAAACTTAGAACATCCAAATATAAAGGTAGTTTTTTTCCCTCCAAACACAACGAGCCTAATTCAACCATTAGATCAGGGAATTATTTCAACATTTAAAAAATATTATGTAAAATTCACTTTCCAATTCATTTTCGATAAACTGGAATCCGATACAATAACAGTTACTGAAGTTTGGAAACAATTTAATATCTTGAACTGTGTAGATCATGTTGCGTTAGCAATTGCCGAGATAAAATCACAAACTTTAAATGCATGTTGGAAAGCTGCTTGGCCTGAATGCGTATCAAAGAGAAATGAATCAAATAGAACAACAATAGTAACATCAGATATTATTTCAATTGCTAAGGAAATAGGTGGGGAAGGTTTTGATGATTTTGGCGAGCATGATATAGAAGAATTGCTTGTGGACGAAGCCCTAAATGATGATGATATTTTGGAAAGTATGGTAGATACTACTAAAGATTTCGAAACAGTAGATAGCGAACTGGAATATGTTACTCCACTGGACGAAAAATTACTTCGGGAAGGCCTTCAACTTTCCGGTAAATTGGAATTTTTTTAAATTCAAAATGATAATGATGTAGAACGCGCCTTAAAATTCCAACGTGATCTGAAATTTTGTATGTCTGGCTACAGAGAACTCTACAAAGAACTAGTCAAGCCATCACAGCGTTTGATTACTGACTACCTTGTCAAAGAAAAAAAATCACTGAAGTTCCTAAAGAAGCATTACCATGTAGATCTGATGACGTAATTTTATCTTCAAGTGATGAAAGTGATCTTGCACCAATCCACAAACGGGTTCGCACATTATCAGACCTCGAATAATGATGAAAACATTCTTAATATGATTTTAAATAAAGTTTTGTTTATGTTTTTTTTTTACATATTAACATATTAAGTTTTGTTTTTGTTATTAACACACATATGTGCCATTTATTAAAATATGATGAGAAAAAAATTAAATCTTATTATTTATAAATCTTTTTATGCGATTTCTGGTGCATTTTAAAACATTATTTAGGTTTTATGCGATTTTTTTTTAATAAATGGAACGTATCCATCATTTTACATATAAATGTATGTCTTTTTTTGTGCGATTTTTTTTTATGCGGATTCCCCTGGAACGCATCTACCGCATAAAAAAAGAACCAAGTGTATATATTACATCCCATTTTAATATATATTATTTAAACTGTAAACAGTCTGTTGTACGCCCGCGAGGGCACATGCCAATAACATTTTTTTTCAATCATTATTGTAGTAAGATCATTTTGTGAAAATCTTACAATAAAATAAATTCCAGTCTCCAAAAAAATCCACATCTCTCACTAGATTATTATCCAAATTGTATATTCAACTAAAGTAAAGACACAATAGGGAAACTAAATTAGTGTGGATGTGGAGAGAAGTTTTCCATGTATAAACATAAATAATATAAGTAGAACCTTTATACTAACATTTACTTTAACTTTATTAACATCCTATAACGCGATATCCCAAACTCAGGGATATTTGCGTCAATACATTTCTTTACATTATAACAAATTGGTAAATACAAGGATAAAGGTCAAAGAGAAAAAAAAAACATAAAAAAGCAATTCCCTCAAAATTTATCCCAGTTCAAAAGATAGTTGCATATATTAAAAATAAAAAAGCATACCCTGACTAGGAGCACATGTGCTTTTTAGATGGCAGAGCGCCATCTAGTTGTATATATATCTACAAAATTGTGATTAAAATTATACTAACCTTTACTTTACTCCAGAACATAGGAAGAATAATTTAATGCCTTTTTACCAGGCTGTTTCAAAGGGTCGTGCTAACAATAAAATTTAAAAAATACACATTGAACAATATTTAAACAAAAGGTATTTATTCATTGAAGTACAGGCCGTCATTTTCAATAACAGCCAGTCATCTTTTGGCCAGGTTTTCAATTTGCTGACATTACCGTTCTCGGGGTTTGGAGTCGAAAAAGTCAAAACAGGAAATTTCGACGTCTTGGAAAGTTTAAAAGTGTCTTCCCCTTAGAAATGTAGCCATGGACCGAAATAATGCATAATCAATTGGCGCAATATCCTGGCTATAAGCAGGGTGAGGTAGAATTTCAATACCCTCTAAATCCTTTATTCTATTCGTTGTTAACCTAGCTCGATGAGCTGGAGCGTTGGCATGTTGCAGGAGTACTTTCTTTCGGTTGATCAAAGCAGGTTCGAGTCTTTAAAACTTCATCTACTCGGCTGATTTATTCTAAGTAGAGATCGGCATTAACTGCACGACCATCAGGAACAAGTTCGTAGTGTACAATATCATCGATATTCCACCTTACAGACAACATCACTTTATGGCCAAAGCGATCCGGTTTAAAAATAGATTTAGCCTCTTGATCACAGGGTACCCATTGTCTTCTTGTGTCGGGGTTACGAAGATAGATTTAATTTTCATTCCCAGTTACAATTCGCTTCTAAAATCGAAGATCTTGCGCATTTTCTAACAATCGTTTACAGATATCGACGCGCCTCTGGGACTGAGCTATAGTCACGTCATAGGGATCTTGTCTTGGACGTTTGCTAACAAGGTGCAGCTTGTGCAGAGTTCGGTTGATCGTATCATTGGATGGTCCAAGTCTGGCTGAAATTTCACGCGTAGGTTGTTGTGGGTCGTCAATCACCATATATCGTAGGGTCCATATCCATCACATGTGGTCGTCCCATTCGAGGTTTGTCCTCAAGGCTGATGTCTTCTTCTCTAAATCTCTTGAACCATTTTGAAGCTGTTCTTCTATTGACTATTCCTTTCCCTTCCATTTCGCATTATCTTTTGCCGCCACATTTGCATTTAGCCCTTTTTTCCAAAAGAAGCACAATAGCACTCGGATCGTTATTTTTCAAATACACATTATTTAGCTCTCTACTAGAATACTGAAATGTTATTCTAAACCCTATTACGTTATTTCAATTTGGGCACGTCCATCGACCGTGTGGGACAGAAAGTTTATTTATATTGTTAAATATTTAAATAATTTTATTTTATATTGGGCTCTTTTCCTCTTTGGGAAAGAACTTTTGATACAGCCTGTACTTTTAGTTTCCTCTTATTCTTTGTTTAAACTTATAATTTAAACTCATTAATTTTATTTTAAATGTTATTATTTATATTTTTTCTTAAAATATCTTCCCCATCTCTTTTTCTTGTATATTAATTGTATCAATAGTATTACACTAAATTCCATATATACACACACACACACTCGGCCGTGCGGCCACGCGTCGCGCGAGCTCCGTGTTTTTTCGCCTCTGGCGAGCGGAATAACGTCGCGGATGGCGACAAGTTTGGTACGGGCTGAGAGCCCTTCAAAAGCCGAAGAGAAGCCTGCAAGGCACGGCATGCAAGCGCAACCATGTGCTGAACTAACAGCGAAACAAGATCTTCAGAAGAATTTTTAAATTTCTTCTAGCGAAGATCAAAGGTATGCAAATCCGCCGACAGGCGTTGGAAATGCAAATCTGGCCGCCGCGCGCGGTGACGTCACGACCGGCTCGGCAGCAGCCACGTCATCCAATGGCGCTGCCCGTGTCCTGGGAAACTGGGCGGACTACACTGAGGACCAACGCCCTGGAGAGGACGACGACTTCACCGTCGTCAGGAATAAGAGAAGGCGCCGCGACTCGCCGGGTTCACCCACAGCGGCGAAACATCACTCTAACCCCAGGGGCGCAGGAGCCAATTCCCGGCCACGATCGTCCACGGGATGGGTGCCGCGGGCGGAAGAGATCAAGACCACTCGAGCGCATATTGCGGAGGCCAGGTCGCGGCAGGCGTCCTCCGCCGAAGACAACTGCGTCTACGTGGAGTACAGCCCCGAACTTGAGCCCTACCACTACATAAGGGCCGTCGACAGGATGATCGGTGGCACCAACAATGTCTTCCAGGTCTCCAAAATCAACGGGCACTACCTGATGGGACTGAACAACAGAGGCCTGGCCGAGCGCCTCATCAGCGAGGGCCTTGAGGTTGAAGGCACTCTATTCAGGGCCTTCCCATTCCGCAAGAGAGCGATGAAAATCACCGTGGGCAACCTCCCCTTCTTCGTGGAGGATTTTACCATCATCAGCGCCCTAACACCCTACGGGCGCGTAACTTCAATCGCGCCCAAACTAATGAAAGCCGGCCCTTACATCTATAACGACGGCCGCCGAGACGCTTTCATCGTCCTCCACGAAGGAGTAACCACCGAGAGGCTCCCTACCCGCCTCGAGATAAAGATCAAAGGCGAGGTTTGGCCCGCATACCTGTCCTATGGCATCAGGTGTTCCAGATGCCACGGGCAGGGGCACCGCAGGGCCAACTGCCCCCTGCTTGCAGGGCGATCCAACGCCCCTAGACCGGCCACCCCAACCTCTCCAACCGGCGTCCCCCCAGTGACTACGCCCAGGCCGCCTCAGCCGCCTTCTGCCCAGCCTCCACCACCGGCGCCCCCCAGTCCAGCCATGGAGGTCTCCGAAGTGCCCTCCACAAGCCGAGCTGCGCTACATCCACCTGCAGCACCCCGGCAATCACCACCAGTGGCCCCGGCCATACCTACGGAGATGGCGCCTCCTGCCCCTCCACCTGTCACCCCTGCTCCGTCCCTGCGGGCTCCTGGGAGTCACGGGCCTGCAGTCCCTACACTGGACGTTGAGATGTCAATCGAGGAGACATCGACATCCTCCACCTCCTCGTCGGGAACATCAACGAGAGAAGGCCTCGTGACTTTCCTGGAGAGGAACCCGGGCGTCTCCTTCGCCCAGACGGACGCCCTTGGCCTCGGGCGGGAGGAGGTCTTGGACCTCCTCTCCTCGAAGACCAAGGCTCGAAAGCGGGGACCCCTCCTGTCACCTTCGCAGGGCGACGCTCTCGCCGGCTTAATCCGTCAGCTCTTGGGCCTGAAGCCCGGAGGAAACTCCAACATATACAAAGTCCTCGGGCAGGTTAGGGCGGCGCTCAAGACCTCGCCAGACGCAGTGCCTCCAACACCCCCACTGCCCGCGCCTCAGCCTGCCGGGCCGATACCACCTGCTCCCGACGAGGAGGAGATGACGCCGATCATGAGGGAGGAGTGTATGGTTATTGAAATCTTCAAGAAACTGAAGCACTTAACCTGCCTAAGGCCCTTATATCAATCAGGGATCCAACCGAATGACCTCAAGGATGCCATTCTCTTCATCGATGAAAGAGAGTCCCTCATGGCGAGACTGACACCTGCGATGAGGGGAGTCCTCGCTGAGTTCCTCAGCGCGGCCATAGAACCAGCTCGGGGCAACCATCCCGATGTTAGCTCCGATTTGGCCAGTCTTAGGCGGCGATGCCTTGATTCCTGACAACTGTCAAATGTAAATATTTCTTTTTCACCCTCCTGGTTGAGTTGTTACATTGACTGACAGTCAATAAAATTATTTTAATTGTCAATTGTCACACACACACTCGAGCGTGCGGCCACGCTTTCGCGAGCTCCGCCGTTTTCGCCTCTGGAGTGTGTGCCATTGGCGCTGAACATGGCGAATTTGGCACCCAAAGGTAGCCCAGGCTCTGCTGAACATGTGCCTGAAAGGCCCAGCATCCTAACTCAAGCGGGCGAGGAATCAGCCCCGAAAAACGAAATTCAGAGAAGAAATTCTAAAGAAAACTCTGAAAATCAAAAAAATGCAAATTCGCCGGCAGGCGATATGCATGCAAATCCGGCCGCCGCGCGTGGTGACGTCACGGCGCCGAAGACTGCTGCTACGATCAGCGCAACTCCAGCTAGCCCGGCCTCGCTCAACTGGGCCGACAGCGAGATGGCGGAGGTGAACGACAACGAGGGCTTCATCGTCGTGAAGGGCAAGAAGAGGCGCCTCGGCTCAACTTCACCTGAGCACGCTGCAAGGCAGCCCAACAAGCCTGGAAACCAGCGCAGCTCCCAGCAGCAGAAGCGGCCAACAGGGCCGAGAGCAGTGCCGCCCAAGGAAATCAAGGCGACGCGCGCCAACATCGCCGACGCCAGGGCGAGGCAGGCCACAACCAACCACGAAAACTACATCTTCGTGGAGCTGTGCCCTGACATCCCGGACTACTCCTACCTCCGGGCAATCGGCGACCTGGTCGGAGGGCCCAAAAACATCGCCCACTTTGGCAGGATGAACGGCCACTACATCGTGGGCCTCGCGAGCAAGAACCTTGCGAGCCGTTTGGTGGAGGAGGGCCTGAACATCGAGGGAACACTCCTCAAGGTCTTCCCCTTCCGCAAGAGGGCCGAAAGGATCATCGTGGCCAATCTCCCCGGCTTTGTAGAGGACGCCACCATCGTGCAGGCTCTGCGTCAATACGGAGACATCACCTCCATCGCCCCCATCATGATCAAAATGGGGGAGTTCGCCTTCAGCGACGGCCGCCGGGAGGTGTTCATCCTGCTCCACCAGGGCGTAAGGCTGGAGACCCTGCCCGCCCGACTGACCATCGAGTCCAAGGGAGACACCCTATCTGCCTTCCTCTCCTTCGGAATTAAATGTTCCAAATGCGGAAGGCAGGGCCACCGCAGAGCTAGCTGCCCATCGCTCGCCAGGCAAGGGAACAGCAGCCCCAGGCAAGCAGCGTATCCCATCGACGCAAGGCCTCCCCCCCTCCTCCTCCTCCTCCTCAGCAGCCAAGGAAGCCGGCACCAGCGCCCGCAACACCGGCGTCCCCTGTCCAACCGGCGAAAACATCAACAGAGTCTCCGGCGATCCCCTCGGCGTCCCATCCTGCCGAACCGATGGATCTCGCCCAGCCCGCCCATGCCGCCCTTCCTGCTCCCCTGGCTGTCCCGAGGCCCCTCGAGCCTCGCATCTCTCCGCTCGACCACGAGATGTCGGTGGAGAAGCTGACCTCACCTCCCTCCACGCCTGCCCGGGGAAAGGCCGCACTCGAACAGCTGCTGGAGCACCTCAAGAAGTCCCCTAACATCTCCATCGACTGGGATAAGTTGCCCGACCTAAACCGCGAGGAGGCTTAGAAGCTCCTCACCTCAGAGACCACCATGAAGAGGCGAGCGTCCACGCTGACCCCGGCACAGGTCAAAGCCCTCAACAAGCTGCACGATACCATCAAGCCCTTGTGCCCAGACTCCAACTCCACAATCCGCAAGACCCTCCAAAAGACCAGGAAGGTGCTGCGTGAAGGACCGTCCCAATGAGTTACCGCGTCGCCACCATCAACGCGCGAGGGCTCGCCACTCGGAGGAGGAGCCTTGCCCTTTGTCATCTCCTCAGGCAACATCACGTGGACATCGCGTTTGTCCAGGAGACAAACGCATTTCATCTGGGCAGCGGCCAAGACCTCTGCCTCGGCTACAGTGCTGTTGTGTTGGCCCATCCCGTAGCCATCTCGGGATCCGGACTCGCCTGCGTCTTCGGACCAGGCGTAGCCGTGCTACATCAACGCATCCTGTGGCCGGGCCACATCGCCTTGGCAATCATTGATGTCCGCGGCGAGGAGATGACGGCCATCGCCGTTCATCTGGCGCATGAACCCCGGGAGAGAAACCGGCAACTGGAGCTCCTGGCGGCGACAGCGGCACAGGAGGAGGAGGGAGCCTGCTGGATCATCGGCGATTTTAACATCAGGGATCGGGGCCCCTCGTCATCATCATCATCGGATGCCCTCGCCGCTCTTCTGGACCTGGCCGCGCTGGTCGACGTGGCCACCCAGTTCGACGCCGCCCACCTGCCCACCAGAGTCGCCATGCACGGCGACCAAGTCGAATCGAACCGCCTGGACCGGATCCTCGTCCCTGCTGGAGTCCTGGATCGCACGTCCATCTACGCGACCAGCCACTACCACCTCTCGGACCACCGCCTCGTGCTGCTCCAGGTGGGCCCGCCCACCACCGCCGTCTCCTCCCCCACCCAGCCTCGCTTGGCCGCGATGCTCCGCTCGGGCCTTGCGCTCGAACATCTGGCTGGCTACATCCGGGAGTTGGAGGAAGACACAGCGCACGATGACGACGACGGGACCTTCTGGGATAGGTGGACCTCCATCAAGGCGGGGCTGCTGGCGGAGGCCAGATCCCTGCACGACCCGCGCCACGCTGCCAGCGACAGCTACGTCTACAGGGCGAGACGTTACATCGCGGCGCAGCTCGAGGCCTCCTCCATCCGGGCAGACTACCCATCGCTGCCGGACCTGGCACGCGCCATCCGCCTCCGTCGCCCGGTCAGCGTCATCAGGGACGAGGAGGACAACGTCATCGAGGGCCCAGAGCTTCGGCGGAGGGCGTTCGCGACCTTCCAGCCCCGCTTCGCCCGTCCCACCAGCGATCCAGCTGCGGGAGCTGCCTTCATCGCCAGCAGCGCGCCCACCACCACCACCCGCGAGCTGAGTGAGGAGGACCCGCTCCACCGGCCAGACATCAGCCCCAGCGAGATAGCCCACGCCATCGAGCACCTCCCTCGCGGAAAGGCCCCCGGCTGGGACGGCTTGCCGTGCGAGCTCCTCGTCGCCTTCAACGAGGACTTCTTCGCGGAAGCTCTGGCCCGGGTGTTCGCGGCTTCACGGCTCCGCGGTGCACTACCTCCGTCGACGCGGCGCAGCTCCATCTGCCTCGTGCCCAAGGCCCGCGGAGGTCGCGGCCTTGATGGCTACAGGCCTGTCGCGCTGCCCTCGGCCGACTACAGGGTCCTGGCCGCCATCCTTCACCGGCGCCTCAAGCCCCACCTGCGGACCCTTGTGCCGGAATGCCAGACCTACGCCGTCCCCGGGAGGTCCCCGTCATGGAACATCGCCATGGTGACGGACGCCGTCGAGGAGGCCACCGCCCTGGGTTCGCCGCTGGCCGTCATGGGCGTAGACCTGGAGTCCGCCTTTGACTCACTAGACCGCGGCTTCTTGGAGTCCCTGCTAACGTCCCTCCGCCTCCCGCCAGCCTTCAGGGCCTGGATCAACATCCTCTACGCCGGGGCGGACGCCACTATCCGGGCCGGAGGCTTCTACACCACCGCCTTCCCCCTCCTCAACGGCCTAAGACAGGGTTGCGCCGTGAGTGCCGCACTCTTCAGCATTGCCACGGGGCCGCTGCTACGTCGCCTGGAGTTGACCCTCGGCGTGGGCAATGTCATCGCTTACGCCGACGACATCGTCCTCCTATTTCATCGCGACGGAGACTTCGAACGGGTGGCGACCGTCTTCGAAGAATACAAGCAGGCCTCCGGAGTTGGCGTGAACCTCCGGAAGAGCGCTGGCCTCTGGTGCGGCGCCTGGCGCAACCGCGACGACTCCCCACTCGGCGCCTCCTGGTCGACCACCTCCATCAGGGTCCTCGGGCTCGACATCGCCCCCAGGAGCACCGTCGCCTACCGGAAGCAGCATCTCCTGGCCCTCCTGGAGACTGCGTGCCGCAGATGGACGCCCTTCACCCGCGGCCTCTCCCTCGTCGGACGAGCAAGAGCGGCGAACACGCTGGTGGGGTCCACGATCCAGCACCACCTGCATGGATACCTCCCATCACCCCCGACCATCGCCAAGCTGCAGGCCCGACTGGCGAGGTTCGTCTGGGGGCCAGACCACACGGCGTGGCTTCCCGCCAACGTCATGGCGAGGCCAGTTGCCATCGGAGGCCTCGGCCTTCTCGACCTCGCGACCCAACTCCAGCTCGCCTGCCTCAAGGGGGTACAGGTCGCGCTCCGCGGGGGCAGAAATGCCTTCAGCTGGCTGGTCAGCGGCAACAGCGGGGAAGCCTGGATCCACCCTCCACCGGACGGCACCCGTCTCCAGCCCCGCCGTCTCCGGCTGCTGAAGCTATGGGAGGAGGCCTCCAACATCCTGGGCCTCAACCACCGGGCGGTCCCCACGGCTCAGCTGCTGGACCTCCCCATCATCGGCGGCTGCCGGTTCCTCCGTCCTCCCGACCTCCTGGCCCCCGCCCGCTGGCGCGGAGCCCGAGTCCGGGACCTCACCATGGAGGACCACCTCACCGCCCGACCTACGCGCTCGGCCCTGGCTGACGCCGCGGCCCTAGGCGCCTTCTGTCGGAGGCTGACCTCCGAGAACGCCGTGGGCTTCGGGACGGAGTCTGCACCCTCATCTAGCTCTTTAGCTGCGGCCGTGGTGCTGCGGGGGACGGCTACGCCGTTCCTCAACGGTCTCACGACCCGCTCGGCCCGACGGGCCCTGGATCGTCCGCGCCTCGCCGCCACGCCCATCTCCAGATTCCTGGCGAGATGGACGCCCACCATCAATCCACCATCCAGGATCGACTGGGCCTCGCTGCGGCGCTGCGCCTTCTCGGGCCACGAGGCCGACGCGGCCCTCAAGTTGGCCCTCCACGCCCTGCCCCATCCGGCCCATCCTGCCTCGGTCGGCCCCTCCTGTCCTGCCTGCGGGTCCATCGACCGCTCCCTCGGCCACCGTTACTGGTGCTGCCGTTCCATCAGGCCTCTCATCAGAGAGGCCTTTAACATCATAGGGCGGCCCCCTGACCTGCAGGCTTGGATCTTCGGCGGGTCCGGCCTTGAGGACGACGCCCTTTCCATCCTGGCGTCGGCAAAGTTGCGAGTATATCGCTACTTTGTCCAGGTTGGGCTCGGAGAAGCGGTGGAGGACCCGCTCATCGCCTGGTCCAGGACCCTCCAGCGCCGAGGTCTCCTACTTTTATCCCCCTTGTAAATTTGTATATTATATATGTATATATTTAATTCTTTTTGTATATATTTTCTTCTCTCTCTCTCTCTCTCTCTCTCTCTCTCTTTGATATGTAACATTGTCTAGAAGACAATAAATAATGTTTAATTGTCAATTGTCACACACACACATTTTTAATACTCTTATATTTTATTCTTTCATCCATTTTTGATTTTTTATTTTATTTTAACCAATGGCAAAGTTGTTTCCATGTGATCTAAAAGAATTTGTGATTCATTTTAAGTTTTTTGTGCAATAGATTGTTAATGGGGAGACAATCTCTCTGAATATATTTTAAAAATTATTTTATTTGACAGATTCGGTTACGCCTATTTTATATATAATTATATGAAAGGACAAAGGTCGCCTCCCGAGTCAAAATAGACGTCAAAGCTAGACGCAGCACGTCGCCTCAAACTAGCGGCCTCGGGTCGGTGAAAAAGCCACAACACCAGCTTTGGGGTTTCGAGCTAATGACCCTTGTCAGACTAGGGCGGACTTTATTACATGAGATCCACACGGGATCTAATGGAATCTTGACAATCTGCCAAAGAGGTGTTTAGCTGGTAAAGTGGCTGGGACAAATCTATGGGTAAAATATATGTGGAAATTTTGCCGGGAGGATATTGTCTATAAAGACAAAGGTCACCTCTCCCGTCAAAATATAATTAAATATAATAGATCGACTCTGTTAACTTAAATTACTAGTGAGGTGTTTTAATGACTCTAGGTTTAATACAGTCTGAACTATATCATCGAACACACAGCCCATATATTAAACGAACTATAATTTTATCAAATGACAATTTCTGTACCAGTTTGTTATCAGAGAACCTAATTAATAACAGAACGTAGACGACCTAAATCACTATTGAATTATTGATATCTCCAAAATATAAATATGAATTGAAGAATTTTTGTAGCATATCGAAGTTAAATCGAATAACAATTATCTTACATTTGCCGTTTTTGTTTCGAGCTTTTAATCAAAAAAAAAATTTTTCTAGAAAAAAATATTAATTCAGCAAAAATTTTGTTCCATTTTATAGTTTTTTTCACTCTCTTTTTATAACTCAATAAATATTGATTTTTCAATTTTGTAACACGTGAAAAAGGATCGATATATGTTGGAACCGTATTTTAAAAAAAGCTAACAGCAATATTAATTCTGAAAGATATTAACCGATGAAATCCTTTTTAAAAATCAAGTTGTCAACCACACATTCTGAATATAGTTATTAATATAGAGTTACGAACTGTTTGTACTAAACTGCTTGTACTGTATATAAGTTTATGCTTAGCCCTTCCTTTCTTTTTCACTTATTTGATACACTGTAAATAACATTTCTGATTACTGATTCTACGAGGGCCATCCAATAAATAAGTTTCCCTATTTTATAACAAATAAACAACATTATTTACAATTTTGCAGTTATTTTAT
Source organism: Cordylochernes scorpioides (assembly GCA_030710605.1). Classification (NCBI taxonomy): domain Eukaryota; kingdom Metazoa; phylum Arthropoda; class Arachnida; order Pseudoscorpiones; family Chernetidae; genus Cordylochernes; species Cordylochernes scorpioides. The sequence goes on along the minus strand of CP092870.1, from coordinate 29,322,977 downwards.
TTTCATTATACAACTCATAAACTATTTCTCTACATAATCACCATTTCTGTCCAAACATTTTTGGTACCGTTGTAGCATTTTTTTGATACCATTGTTGTACCAAGCCGTGTCCTGTCTTCGTAGCCAGTGGTTCGCCTCCGCCTGCACTTCGTCATCATTCGCAAAGTGCTTGCCTCCAAGTTGCAACTTGGGTCCTGGAAAAAGATGTAAGTCGCTTCGGGCAAGATCCAGATAATAAGGTGGATGTGTGAAAATTTCCCATTTGAAGTTTTCCAGCAACGTTTGGGTCGTTCGAGCTGCGTGAGGGCGAACATTGTCATGGACGAGTAACACTTTCCGAGACAAAGGTCCAGGACGTTTCCGTTTTATTGCAGCTCTGAGTTTAGTGAGGACTTCGCAGTACCTCGCAGCGTTAACCGTAGGGTTTGGGGGCAGGTAGTCAACCAATAAAACACTCTTACAGTCCCAAAAGACGATAGCCATAACTTTGCCTGCAGAGATTGTGATCTTCGCCTTTTTTGGTGCACTTTCCTCAGGCTTCTTCCACACAATGCTTTGTCGTTTTGTTTCTGGAGTTGAATGATGCACCCAGCTTTCATCCCCAGTGACAATACGGAAAAACAGTTGATCTGCATTTCTTCGATGCATTTCCAGGAAAGCTCAGGCTGCCTTCATTCGTTGTTGCTTGTGATTTTCCGAGAGAAAACGCGGGACCCATCTTGCGCAGACTTTGCGAAAATTCAAAACATCTGACATGATTGTCCCAATCGAAGAGCGTCCAATTTCGATTCCAGGAGGCAGTCGAACGCCATCGGCGAACCATTTGGATGCTCATACATCCTTCACCATACACTGACACTAAATTGCGATGAATGTTGACCGCAGTTTCATTTTTCGCCGTGAAAAAACGAATTACAGAACGGATTTCGCAAGTGGACACGTTCTCCAGTGGTAGCTCCATGGAAACTGAAGCGCTACGGACTTGCGCGTACGAATAGCGTGATTTTGAAGGTCACGCGCTTCCAACGCATCCTAGTGACCATTTCTTGCACTACTAACTAATTTTTACAACGTTTCGTTCGCAGAAAAAAAATAGGGAAACTTATTTATTGGATGGGCCTCGTATTACTGTTATTATTACATATACCCCACATTTCTACTCGGAGAATCTGTATAAGACAAAAAGGTCTTAATAAAGCATTATGTTGTTGTTTATATAGGTATGAATAAAGATTTTGATTCTTCTCGATGAATACTGAATATTTTAATTTTTACTAATTGTTTGTCATCATGGAATCCTGAATGTTCTTCCATAAAGGTACATCTCGAAGGCCTTTTTTTATTGAAGATTTCAAGAATTTCCATGTCTCACATTCATATGTTAGTATAGGCCAGATTAGTGTTTTGATCAGTCGCTGTTTTATCATAAACTGAAAAATTGTGAAGACCCGAATTTTAAAAGATTTCCCATTATTAATAATTGAAAATCTTTTAAATTCAGTTCTTGACAGTATCCAGTACCTTTGATAATAAATGATCTTGCTCAACATCAGTCAATATTTCCAGAGAAGGCTTATCTTCCCCTGTTTCTTCCGAAGTGTCAGGTAAGGGCTTCTGGAAAGGCAGTCAGCGTCCTTGTGCTTGCGACCGTTTTTATAGCAAACGGTGACCTCATACTCCTGAAGTCACAGAGCCCATCTTGCGAGACGTCCGGAATGGTCTTTCAAATTTGCTAGCCAGCAAGGAATGATGGTCAGTCACGATAGAAAAGGGGTGGCCAAACAGGTACGGTCTAAATTTGTTGATTGACCAAATTACCGCCAAACATTCCTTTTTAGTTGCTGTATAGTTTCTCTCTGCTTTAGATAGAGTTCGGGATGCATAGGCAATTGGTTTTTTCACCCCCATCCTTAATTTGTACTAAAACAGCGCCGACACCATAGCCACTGGCATCGGTATGGACGTAGATTGGTGCATCCTCATCAAAGTGACCTAAAACAGGTTCAGAAGTCAGAGCCGATTTCAACTTATTAAACGAAGCTTCCTGACTCTCAGTCCATATGAATCTTCCCCCTTTTTAGTAGTTCATTCAGCGGTCCTGCTATACGTTTTAGCAAACCCTAGATGTCCGGCTGTAGGGGGCGTCATGAATGAATATCGAGTGAGACTGTTGGATGTTCTTGGGAGGTATATTGATGTATTTGAATTTCAAAAAGCGAGCCTTAAAACATCCTCATTGAAAGTGAAGCATCGCATTCATACAGGAAAGCATGCCCCTGGTGTGTTCGACACTTTTCTCCAAAATCATGTAATTGCTCGAATGAATTGACCAGCTCGATCTCCAGACTTAAATTCCATTGAGCATGTATGGGCCAATCTAGGACGGCGGATCTCATCCCTCCCAGATTTGCATATTTATCGTCGGGCGGACGTGTTTTTGCAGCGCTCCGCGAATTCCGGTAAATATTACTTCAAATTTGTTTTTAGAGTTGTTTTTGAAATTTAAAATCTTTTATACCTTACTTTTTTATATTATTATTCATATAATAACCAACTCTTAAGTATACTTAAACATTTTATATACAGCTGATTTGCATATCAGCAGACGGCGCGGCGCGACCGCTTGTTAGAACAATATGGTCGATAAAATTGAAAAACGTACTGAGGAATGTAGGATTCAGCATAAGATCATCTCGGAACAAATTGCCGACACATTAAAATCAAAGTACTCATCTACAAATAAAAGCATAAATCAAAATGATCTTACAATTGTACAGGGCTTGCTAAAGCAATTAAATATATTGATGGATACAATGGGAGATATCGCTGTAATCAATGGCTCTATTTGTGATAGACTTGGAAATCTGGACGAATCAATAAAGAAAATATCTCCTTCAAGTCAATTTTATAATAGGTCCTATGCTCAAGCTACGAGAGTTACTAGTGAAGACGATAAAATAGTTATGCAAAATCAAAACGTAACGGATAAAACAATAATATTTAAATCCAAGTTAAATGTTTCCCCGGCTGAAGTATTAGGCGAAGTAAATAATGGTATTAAAAAGATGAGAAATGATAGATCTAAAGTCAAAATAAATAAAATAATAAAATCAAAATCTGGCGTAATACTTAAAGTTGATTCAGGTGAAGATTTGAATACATTGATTGAAGAGTTTAAAAAGATTGATGAGGTAAATCAAAAAGCATTAATTTATGCACCAAAACCACTAGATCCTACAATTGTTCTTAAGTCAATTACTAAATCTACAGATATTAAGGAATTGCCTTCGATTTTATGCAATATGAACCCAGAGTTAGAAGGTCGAGAGAAGAAGATAAAGGTTCTGTTCGCTATGAGATCAAATACTGATGTACAGGATGTTGTTCTCCGCATTTCCCCGGCTACATACCAAATTATGAAGAAATTACAACGTATATATACAGACATACAGGTTACATATATGAAGGATAAGGTGCTTGTACGTCAATGTCAAAACTGTTTTAGTTATGGTCATAGTAAAAATTCATGTAACATCATAAAATGTAAAAATTGCGGAGACAATGACCAACATGTTAACTGTCAATCCTTGCCCAAGTGCATAAATTGCTCTACGCATCCTAAATATAGGAATAGCAATAATCATCGTTCTAATGACAAATTATGTCCTGTGTTCCTTCAACAAATGAAATATGAGATACAAAGAACATGTTATGCAGATTTAGATCATGATATTGTTACTTTGGATTAGAATAGACTTATTCTTGTTTTTTGGTCAATGTTCAAATTAAAAATTCTACAACAAAACACGCGGAAAAGCAATTTGGTTAATAATGAAATAAGGGAATTTATTTCTAAAGAAAAATATGATATGATTATAGTTCAAGAACCATATAGTATAAATAATGAAGTAATCTTTAATATGCGTTCAAAAATATATTATGCAAATATACCGGGAGTTCCAATATATACCGCAACAATCGTTACAAACCCTTTCTTATCATGTAAATTAATTAAAGAGTTTTCAAATTCATTTGCAACTACTATATCAGTACAAACTACTAAACGGCAAATTATTCTTTCAAATATTTATATACACCCTAATAAAATGGATACCTGTCATGTTCAATTCCTTGATAAATTAATTAAAAATTTTAACACAAATCCATTGATTTTAGCTGGAGATTTTAACGCTCGAAGTCAGATGTGGTTTGATAATATTATTAATCAAAACGGTAGAAGACTTCAACCTATAATTGATTTTCACAATATGCTCATACATAACAATCGAAACAAAACATGTCGAGGATTAAGTATAATAGACCTTACTATTACTAATAGTCATGCTCATGTACTTGTTAATGGATGGAAAACGTTAAATCTTTCGCAAATCACAGACCATCACGCAATCTCATTCGACATTAGTCTGGAAACAGAAAGTTTATTACATGAAAATAATTCTACATGGTATTTTCAAGAAAAAAGAGCCAATTGGCAAAAATATGAGCAGGCAATCAATGCGTCTAGGATAAATGAGGCAATGATGAAATTAGGTAAAATAGTAAATATAAACGATATAAACTGTGTAGTTTCTCACATAACTGACATATTAATTGAAGCTGCATATGCATCTCTACGATTAAAACCAAAATATTTAAATAATAATCCATTTAATTGGTGGACGGATGAACTGGAACTTTTTAAAAATCATTTTAAATATGTTCGAAATCTATATTATCGGGGTAAACGGTCTAATAGACAGCTAGTTGATGAAAAAATGTATAAGGAAATAAGAAATAAGTATATGAATATTATTGAAAAAACAAGAAATGTAAGCTGGAGGGTATTCCTGGAGGAAGTTGAAAATACATCTCCTTTTGGTAATACTTACAAAATTTTAAACAAAAAATTTCTCCTAGGTCTTTTGATTTACCAATTCTAGATGTATCTCAAGATGTGCTCGAATCAGAAATGAAAAATCTTTTATCTTCTCTATTTCCGAATGACTGTCAATCTTCTGACACAAACTATCATAAATTAATCAGAGACAAGAGTTATACTTTTTCTAATGATAAAATCATTTATTTTGATAATATTCAAATCTGTTCAATAATTAAAAAACTTAAAAATGGCAAGGCTCCAGGAATAGATCATATAAGCAATCAGATGATCAAAACGGCAGTTCATCATATATCTCCTGTGTTAACAAAATTGTTCAATGCTTGTATGGGACTTAACTATTATCCGGAGGCCTGGAGAAAGTCAGCAGTAATGATTATAAAAAAACCTAATAAAGAAAATTATAAAGATCCGAAAGCCTACCGCCCTATAAGCTTGTCTTCTAATTTAGGTAAAATTTTTGAAAGTCTAATTCATATTGAACTTTTAAATCATATTAATAGTAATAATGTTATGCATCCTGCTCAACATGGATTTACACAAGAAAAATCAACAATCTCTGCTTTACAAGAAATAACTAAATTAAGTCTTTTGAAAAGAGAAACAGAAAATACGGCAATAGTAACAGTGGACATCAGCGGAGCTTTCGACAACGCATGGCATCCGGCAATTCTCCAACAATTGGACAAGGCAAATTTTCCAGCGGTACTTATAAAAATAATTAATTCTTACTTTGAAGACCGGAGTGTAGAGTTTAAATATACAAATGTAAAGTGTATAAAAAAGATAAATAAGGGATGTCCCCAGGGTGGTATTATTTCTCCTATTCTTTGGAATATATTACTTAATGATTTCAACTTATCTTTTAACGAAAGTTTTGCTAGAGTAATTGCTTTCGCGGACGATGTGACATTTGTGGTATGGAGTTCAAACATCTATGATCTTCAGTATAATATTACCAAATGTTTAATAAAAATCAAAGCATGGTGTGAAAAGGTAAAACTTTCACTAAGTCCAAACAAAACAGGTATACTCTATCTACATAACTATGAAAAATTGCCCATTAATTTTGATGGAAAACTAATTCAACCATCAGAAACTGTTAAAATTTTGGGAGTTATTTTTAAAAATCATAGACAAAGGAATAAGATTAATTTTGGAACACATGTTGACAATATAATTATGAAAGCTACGAAACTTAAGAATATATTATTCTCATTATGTGCACGTACTTGGGGCATTGATACTCGACGTAGATTGATCTTATATAAAGCTATGATACGCTCTACAATAAGCTATGCATCAAATATTTGGTTTCCTTTTATCACTGCAGCAAAAAGATCCAAGTTGAATTCTATACAATATCAAATTCTTATTAGATGCATTCATGCTTATAGGACTTCATCTTCTTACATCACACATATACTAGCGAAAACCCCTTTACTGTCCGATTATCTTGAATTATTACAAACAAAGTATAATATGACAAATTCTCTCACAGATCGAACACTCAAAAAACCCCTTCAAAAAGAATTAAACAAACTATATCTGGATCTAAAATTTAAGTTTTATCTTTGTCAATCTAATGAACTGTTCAAGAAATTCTTTCCAATTGCTGTCCCAAATTTCATTTCCTCTGATAAATTCACTACATTATTCTTAACTGGCAAAGGACCCTTCTTAAGTTTCCTATTCAAACTGAATGCTATCAATGATCCAACATGTGAATGCCGCTTAGATGTTGAATCACCAGAGCATCTTCTTTTATCTTGCCCTCTGACTAATCAAATTGTATGTAGATACTTTGAAACATTACCAAATTCTCTTTGTGTATATACTCTATCTTATGAAAACTTTGTTAAGTTTAGAACTATTTGTACAATAATTTACAAAACAATACTAATCCATCGTGTAAATAATTAATCATATATATATAAATAATACTAGCACAGCACAATAGTCCTTTGGACTTCGTGCTTTTGTAACAATAAATAAATAAAAAAATAAAATAAATAAATAAAAAATCCCTCCAACTCCCTCCTAGAAACACTCATGAGCTAGAAACAGCCTTAACACAAGAGTGGGCGTTGATTCCACAGGAGCTGATAAACTCCCTAATTATTAGTATGGGTCGCCGATGTATAACCTGTCTATCAGTTAAAGGCGATCACACCCCATATTAACAACAATATCCAAGATATTTATGCACTGACTACAAGAAGATCATTGCTTGACCGGCTAATTTGCATAAAATACGTGTTATGTTTCTTTAATTTAGCGTATTTTAGTCAAAAATAGAATAATAAATTTGTGTTTAAAATGTCATTGATAAATCTATATATAAAAAAATGAATGTATGTGTGTGTGTGTGTCTGTTTGTCCTTTATGCCTGACCAAACCACTCATTGGAACGCCATGAAACTTTGGGAAGTTATTTAGTATAGTACTGGGAAGGTTTCTAGCAAATAAAATTTTTGAAATAACTTTTCGCTTTAAAATAATCAAGATAAATATTCTAATTTATCTGTTATAATTCAACAATATGCTCTAAATATTATCATGATGATACGATGATTTTGTAAGGTAGAAAATTAGGAAAGACAAAATTCAGGATGACACGGCAATTTATTTGAGACAAGAATAATGATACAATTCCAAGGCAAGATACTATTCCTTTAACTTCCAATTACCGAGGGAACCAATTAATATTGATTTTATTCAACTTATCGAGTATTTTTCAAGGGACCGGGAAAAAATGTTCACTTGATCGAGAGATTCGTTAGACAAACCTTTACTCGAGGAAAACCCGGGCGAAGCCGGGTACGTCCATACAAGAATAATGATACAATTCCAAGGCAAGATACTATTCCTTTAACTTCCAATTACCGAGGGAACCAATTAATATTGATTTTATTCAACTTATCGAGTATTTTTCAAGGGACCGGGAAAAAATGTTCACTTTATCGAGATTCGTTAGACAAACCTTTACTCGGGTAAAACCCGGGCGAAGCCGGGTACGTCCGCTAGTGTTGAATAAAATTTGAGAAAAATAAAAAAAATATTTTGTTCCTTTTATTTTGCGGGCCAGTGTATTAAACTTAATTTACTGAATGTGTTTTTATACAGGTAAAGAATCTGGAGCGCTCGAGCGTATCCGTGGAAAATGCATGGACCCTATAGAAATAACGCAATCGGTAAGTTTTCGCTTCTTCCAAAAGCACTAATATATGGTTGAGGACAAACGGAAAATAAAAATTTACAAAAGCTAATCGTCAATTAAACGTCTGATAAATAGAGCGATAAGTGGATATCCGAAAATGAGGGCAGGGATTGGAGAACAATAGTTGAGAGGAGTAGGTTGGCGCAGAAACTTGAGACTGTAGTTTAGTGACAGTTTCTATTGTATATAGTCACTATCCCTGTTCCTAGAGGAAAGCCGTTTTAATACACTCGATGATATCTTCCCTTGTTCCTAATCAAATCGCCAGATCTTTCCATGACGCTGCTACTTTATACTCACAACCAGGAATGAAAAGTTCTCTTCGGGCGGCCATTTCAGGACATTTCCAGATGGAAGCTTATTTCTGCTTCTCGGAAGAGTCTTTAGTTGTCTTTTTTATCGTTCAAGCTGTTGTCTTGAGAATACCATGTTCTGTTAGTAGTTCGACAGAGGTGGAATCTCTTAAATTTATTATTGATATATCGCTTCTAATCTCTTCGCAAGGCTTGTGTAAAACCGTTTGAAGTAACGGCATACTATTAAGAAAGTATAATTTCCATCATAGTTTCCTATTTAGATTTTGTGATAGATAATTGTGATCATATTGTAGTTAACTGGTAGATATTTATTCGCTGAGGCGATTTTGTCTACGGCTTCTACGCTACGGCTTCTACAATAAAAGGATTGTATAGTTCCGTTTCAATTTTTCCATTGAAAAATATATTCGGAAAATGCTCTTTCATAAATTTACTGTTTCCAAATTAAACTGCTAGGCTTATTTTCTATAATAGCTTTGATGAATGATTAGCATTACTTACTTATTAGTTTCTGAAGTTATTTTTGAAAGCTTCTAATATTGTAATTATTATTGCTTCTGTCCGAAAAATGGAGCAGTCTTAATCCATCCTGAAGAGCCTCACTATTTTGCATCCTGTTCTTTGGTCAGTTTCAGAACCGTCAGTGTGGATATTTTTCCAAGAGAAAATCTGCGTTATCTCCTCTGTTGTATCATTATTTTCACGTATTTCAATATAAAAGGTAGAAGTCTGTACCTCTCTCTCTCGGCGTGCGAAATCCGCGTTTATTAGGATTTGAAATAGAGGTAATGGAGATATCGAATAAGTTTGGGGTATTGACGGTTCTAAGGAATAAGAAAAGGCCATATTGATACACTAATGGACAAAACTTAAGGAAGTTGTACCTTTTAGCATGTATATCGGGATTCATAACTCTGAAAGATATTTGATACACAATGACCTTTCTTGAAGACACACGAGATAACCAAGTGTGAAAAAATTGCCTCTGTCTCCTTAAAAAAAAAAAAAAAAAGACGTCCGGGACGTCAAAGACTTTCCACTTCTTTAAGTTTTGTCCATGAATGTATTAATTAACTTATATTCTACCCCCTTATCAATCAATTTTTAATTATTATTAAATAATCTGTGCATACATCTAACATTTTAGCATACTTTTATCTATATTTTTTTCTCAAAATTTATAACTCTGACAATATAAATGTTGTACCTGAGTCCTCGAAGATGCCAGATGGCAAAGACGGTCGCTATAGAGCGCACCTGTTGTCGGAGGAGAGAGAAATTCCTTAACTTTCAAAATTATAAGGCGATAACGTGACATATATATATAAGAAATGGAAGCATTAAAAAGCACGAATGTTTCTTTTAAACATAAATTGTGCTGGCCTAAAAGCTAATGTCCATAGTTTTCTTGGAAAGCCTTTCTAAAATTCCACCCTTCATTGCAGCGTCTATAAGCAGAATAGTCCAATACAGTATTAAAGCTCAAAGAAGAGGCCTGGTTGATGAAATTGTCGAAACCGCTGGAAGGGTTCACCACTGCTGAGCTAAGCTCTTCCAATATTTTTTCATCGCAGCAAGAACAGTAGAAGTTTGTTTTATGTTTAAAAGAAACATTCGTACTTTTTAATGATTCCATTTCTTTTAATATTATGTTTATTCATGAAAATACTTTTCAAAAACATGCTCTGATATTTAGGAGATGTGTGATTCCAGGAAACGGAGAACTTTATGGAATGCATCACGGGACAGCGCGTCAATTTTGACGTCGGTTTCAAGCTGTTGTGCGACGCTGAAGCCTGTCCCAAACTCCCTGTGGTAGGTACCTGCCTGCCCGAGATATGTTTTCCTAGTTCACCCGTTTTTTGTTTTAGATTTATTTATTTAAATGTAAGCGCTGTGTCACCCTAGGGACACTTGCGCTGTATACATGTATGCCTTTACATTTGTCTATACATATATTTACAATAATTTTAGGTCGTAAAGAATAGTCATATGCTATTAACAAGGAGAAAGAGAGAGGGGGGAAAAAAACGAGAACAGAGAATTTTAAACAAAAGAAATGGATGTCTGACAATATATTTGCAATCAACATAATAAATTATCAGTTCGTTAAAATATATTTGTTGCTATATAATTTGAAATATATCTACAGAAATAAATTTAATTTACATTTCTTTACTGGAAATTAAAATACTTGGATCTCTTATGCATACCTCTGGTGAATCCTGTATAGGGTCAGTGACCCTAAATAAAGGCTTTTTTGTTGTTGTTGTTGTAAAATACTTGGATCTGTTACAATTAAATTATTGTGATTCGATATTTGTTTTGGATGCTCAGTATCTATTTAGTGTAGTTTTGACGATAAATCACATCTAGGTATTATATTGGGAGTACAAATAAGTTTTGAGGGATTTGCAAAAGAAGCCACAACAAATATTATATAAATAGCATCGGACCTTGTGTAAGGTTTCATGTTAAGGCTTCATCATTTCCCCAAATAAATCAGAAGTCTTTTCACTCAAGTGTAAGGAACTTTTTTTTTTGCTCTAACCATGTCAACCTTTTTGCCAACAAAACACAATTTGCGGGAAGCGCTGCTTTTTTGTTTTAATTTGAAGAAAAGTGCAACTGATGGACATCGATTGCTGTGTGAGGCATATGGTAAACATGCTCTATCAATAAAATCATGTGAGTACTGGTTTCGGCGTTTCAAAAGTGGCGATTTTGACACCAGAGACAAAGAACGCGGAGGGAGGCCAATAATGTTCGAAGACGCTGAGTTGGAGGCTTTATTGGACGAAGATTCAAGCCAAACTCAAGAGGAGCTCGCTGAAACCTTGGGAGTGACTCAACAAGCGATTTCGAACCGTCTCAAGGTCATGGGTATGGTGCAAAAACAAGGAAATTGGGTTCCATATGAACTCAAGCCAGGAAACATCGAGCGCCATATTTGCACGTGCGAACTACTGCTCAAAAGACAAAATCGGAAGGGTTTTTTGCATCGAATCGTGACGGGGGACGAAAGGTGGATTCACTACGACAACCCAAAGCGCAGAAAATCGTGGGTTAAGCCCGGTCATGCATCAACTTCAACGGCCAAACCGAATATTCATGGCAAGAAGCTAATGCTGTGCATCTGGTGGGATCAGCTCGGAGTGATCTACTATGAGCTACTTCAGCCTAACGAAACCATCACTGGAGAACGTTACCAACAACATTTGATGCGATTAAGCCGAGCATTGAAGATTAAACGCCCACTATATGCCAAAAGACATGACAAGGTGATCTATCAGCAAGACAAGGCTCGGCCACATGTTGCAAAAGTTGTCAAGGAGACTTTGGAGGCGCTTCAATGGGATGTCCTACCCCACCCGCTGTATTCACCAGACATTGCTCCTTCAGACTACTACATGTTCCGTTCGATGACACTTGGCCTGGCCGAGCAGCACTTCACTTCTTACGAAGAGGCGAAAAATTGGGTCAATGTTTGGATCGCCTCAAAAGACGAGGAATATTTTCGACACGGAATCCGTATGCTGCCTGAAAGATGGGAAAAATTCGTAGCTAAAGATGGACAATACTTTGAATGAAATATATTGTACTGATTTCTCTGAATAAAGCTTCGAATTTATAAAAAAAATCCCTCAAAACTTATTTGTACTCCTAATATATCTCGAGTGAATCCGTATTTTTCTCTTTAATACTTGATGTGTGTTTAGGAAATTGAACAATAAAGGTAACTCTAGTTTATTTAAACAACATACAATTTATGTTTAATAATTTAAAGGAATGTGTGATATTTGTCGGCATTCTTATTGTGAGTAACAATATTGTGGCATCTATGGCATTGTCCATGACCTTTTGGCGTCATATATGTCTCAATATTGCGGATCATGTCACAGATGTGAGTAACATTAAATATTTGTTTTATATGGCGAGGTTTGGTAGATTTACCTGTACATGTGTTAATTCTACTTCGGTGATCGTCTTAAGCCTAGATAGTTTTAGTGATTCAAACTTTGGTTTTCGAGGTCTACTTGGATTTTGAATATGGTGATTCACTCGTCGAGCCATCTTATCACAACTCTTAATTTTTTCAATGGTTCTGAAGTGGGAATTGTAATGACGTTCCTCAAGCAATTTAGTGGCACTACTATAGTAATCTATTTAATGGAATTGGACATTAATATGTGGCGACCACACTTTGTCCCAGTTCACGCTCGCTGAAGCAAATTGTGGTCGCCACACTACTCCTCCTCCAGTAGGATCCGTCAAGCGATCCTCGGCAAGCTAATAAATAAAATGGGTCTCCAGGTGTTGAGAAGTCCGGCTTTTATTCATACAATTTACAAGCACGTTATTTTAAGTCCGTTTAAGTCGTTTATTTATAGTCCATCGGCTGGCTTGTTTCAACTGCTGTTGCAGCTCTGGACTGAGAGATTGGGGCAGCAATAGGAGTGGCAGCAATTATATTTGTTTTCCAGTGTAAGTGGGTTGGTAACAATAGGCCTCTGGCTCTATTTGTGGTTCGGCGCTTTTGTGAATTTTATCTTTTATTTTCATAGTCACTTTTATTATTTTTAATTCTAGTTCATAGAAATCAACAAAGCTCATTAGCATGAGAAAATATGTTTTCAACAGTTGAGTAGAATTTTAAGAGCTATAGAGTCTTCTTGGTTTATTCTTGGCGACATTCAGGTTAATTCCAGATTAAATAGGAATGTGTACCTACCGGGAATATTGGCAGAGCTGGATTATAGGCAGGCTGGCTTTAAGTTTTCTATTACTTTATTTTTCTTGACCTTATCTTCTATCTTGAATTATATCTTTCCCCTTTCCAATATTTTTCCCTTTTAAAAAATTAAATTAAAATTTTAAACTCAACAACCAAATATTTGGTCCTAGAGGCTTCCTGTGAAATCAAGAAATGGTTAGTTAAGGCCAAATTTGCGGAAATAACCTAAACATGTGAGAAGGTATGACTAAAAATAAAAGGTCAGGTGATGAAATTGAAAATAAAAAGGACATATCCTTACCGCACACATGAGTATTTTAGGTGACAGAGCGCTCTCTATCAGGTAGAACATAAATCTAATATACTTTTATTCTAAACGCTCATGTGGGCGGTCAGGATATGCCCTTTTTATTTTTAATATCAACACCTAAAATTTTGATTTTTTCCCCTTTTTCCACATGTTTAGTCTATTAATATCCTAATTTAGCCTTAACTACCTATTTCCTGATATCTCGGGAGCCTCTAGGACCAAATTTTAGGTAGTACACCCTGTACCACGCTGACAAGGTCCAACAGCCCAAAACCCGCACATGGTTAGCTTTTCTTGATTTATTAAGGAATCAGGTTGGACAAATAGTAAGGAATTAAACCCAAATTAGCGTTCAGTTGATTTTTGTTCCACTAGATGACGGTCTGCCATCTAAAATGCTTATATGAGCAATCAAGATATGCTCGCTTTATTTATGATATCAATACCCGACTTTTTTCCATTTTTCTTACTTTTTCACATATATACACTGCGTGAGATTGAAAATGGAACACCAAAAAATAGTGGCCAGAAAATTATGCAAATTTCAGGGTAGACGCGCCTAACCGAGTTATGCAAATGATGTAAAATGCGCAGCTCTCGTGCGCACATGGAGTAAGATATAAGGGAAGGAACTTGCAGAAAGGACAGTATTCGTGTCGTTATTTCTTCAAGGAAAATCATTGTAGAAATTTTGTTCTTGTGTCAAAAGACACGTGTAATAACAGAGAATGCCAGGTCATCGTAAGCGGAGGCAGTTCAAGCAGACAGACGCTTTTACGAGGGGCATGGTGATCGGACTGAAAAGGGCAGGTTGGTCCATACGTCAAATCGCAGCTGATACACACCTTGGTGCGTCCACGGTGCACCGACTGTGGAGAAGATGGTTGGAACAAGGAAATGTGACAATTTATAGGAATGTCGGTGCAACCAGAGTGACGTCAGCACGTGTGGATCGGCGTATCCTTCGACAAGCAGTGGCGGCCCCACAAGCCACTTGTACCGTCATCCTGCAACATGTGCAAGACACCCTAGATCATTCCATCTCGACCAGAACCATTTCCCGTCGATTGGTTGCTAATGGCTTGCACTCATGCCGTCCGCTAAGAAGACTGCCATTGACCCCACCGAATAGGCGCCAACGTTTGGAATGGTGCCGGGCTAGATCGACGTGGATGACGGAATGGCACAGGGTCGTGTTCTCAGATGAGTCGCGTTTCTGCTTGTCCAGTGATAGTCGCCGTGTACGCGTGTGGCGTCGACGTGGAGAAAGGTCCAATCCGGCAGCAATTGTGGAACGCCCCACCTTGCGACAACGTGGAATCATGGTTTGGGGCGCATTCGCGTATGATTCCAGGTCACCTTTACTTTGTATTCAGGGCACTATGACGGCCCAACGATACGTTGATGATGTGCTGCGACCGGTGACACTCCCCTACCTTCAGGGGGTACCCAATGCCCTTTATCAGCAGGATAACGCCCGACCGCACACTGCTCGCATTAGCCAACAAGCTCTGCAAGATGTACAGATGCTTCCCTGGCCACCGTACTCTCCTGATCTCTCACCAATCGAGCACGTCTGGGACATCATTGGACGCCGTTTGTAGGCCTTGCCACAGCCGCGTTCAGAAGACGAACTGTGGCAAATGGTTGAGAGGGAATGGAGAGCCATCCCTCAGGACGCCATCCGTACTCTGATTGACTCTCTACCTAGACGTGTTGCTGCGTGCATCGCCGTCCGCGGTGGTCCTACTTGCTTATAAGCCGACGCCATCTCGCTCTGTATTATGACTATCATTTTGAAATAAAGATCACTTATTGTTCGTCCCTGTCTCTCTCTGTCTGCCGAGTTTCAATGTTTTCAATGTCACGCAGTGTATTATATTTTGACAAGTCTAGCCGAGATATATATATATAGAAAGATATATTTAATAAATTATAGTCTCAAAAATATATTAAATATCTACATCTGTTTTTCAATCAGGTGGCTTACAATTATATTTTATTGCATTATTAAAATTATAAATATTTAGAGAAGTACATATCAATCAGTGAAACTGTTTCGAAAAATAATTTACAAATTCATTCAACATATTATCTTTCTTTTTAGGTTTGAAATTATTTTATATGATATTCACAAGTCTATTTTAAATATAAAAGATTATAATCACAAATGCCATTTTATCTCATTCATAAAACACTAAGATGATTCAACATATTTCTATATTTTCGTGGATTGAATTTAAAATATTAATATTCAATAAGAGAGAGAGTTCCATTCTTGATTTTATTCATTTTCGCAGGTCTTTAATCAGATTGCCATCCGTTGTAAGAACAGTAATGTGTATCGCGTTTATTTTAAAAATGAATGTTTTTTTTATTTTCTGAAAATACTGCTATAATAAGCTTTATTTTGTGGATATAATATAAAATGTCATTTAAATAAGTAATTTTAAATGAATAGAGTGGTAGAAAAAGAAGTCGCACACAACAGAAAGTCAGTAAGGCAATAAACATGTGGAGCTGACAAGGTCGTGTGACGAAAGTCGTGATAAGAAGGTTCCTTTTTTGGCTTGTTTAGATAGTGATAAGATCTTTGCTATTCAATTTATAAAAAGATTTTTGAATTTTAATTCTTTGACAATAGTTAATGGAAGATCTAAAGGGGATAAAGATGGAGATTTTACATACATATCTGAAAGAGGCTCTTCGACTATTGACTATTGCATACTCTCACAGGGTTCACTACAAATTTTACTGGACTTCAAAGTCGATGACCAACTGTACTCTGACCACCACCCTTTGGGTTTAACGATAAAAGGCCAAAACTTCAATGAGAAAAAAACCAAACGGGAAGATTATAATATTACGAGATATAGATGGTCAGCCGAGGGACTCGAAATGTTTAAAATGAAACTGGAAGAATTGCGGGAAAAAAACATACCAGCCTCCGATGACCTTGTAAATACTTTCAATCAGCGAATTTTGGAAGCAATGTCATCTGCAAAAATAACGTACTCAATTAAGGGCGACCCCAAGAACTCTAAGCCGTGGTTTGATAAGGACTGCTATGATATGAAAAAAACTGGCAAAAGAAAGTCTGAAGAAATATCGTAAAACAAATAGATTGGAAGACAGGGAATGTTATGCTTCTTCCAGAAAGAAATATCTCGCTTTATTGGATCTAAAAAGAAAAGGCTTTGATAATGAAAAACAGGAAATACTCAGAAATGCTAAAGACTCAAAGACCTTCTGGAAAACTATTGCGCTCTACAAAAGCACATCTATAATCCAAGGAGAAATAGCTATACAAGACTGGCTGAATTTTTACCGCGAACTAATGACTACAGAGAAAAATTTGGGAATTTGTAATTTACATAATGTGATTTCTCAGAACGATCCTATATTGGACTCAGAGATAACCAATGCAGACATATACAAGGGGATAGCTGGTTTGAAGAGTAACAAGGCATGCGGGCCCGATGGCATCCCCAATGAAGTATTAAAAATACTCCCTGAATTGTACATACTGCTGTTGAAACAACTCTACAATAGTGTTATGACGACTGAAAAATATCCAGCAATTTGGACTAATTCCACTATACACCCAATCTTTAAAAATGGTTATAAGAACAGCCCCTCCAACTACCGAGGTATTGCACTGATTAGCAATGTATCAAAGCTTTTCACTTCAATCCTAAGATCAAGACTGGAGGAATGGGTCGAGGGAAGAAGGGTTATACCGGAAAACCAAGCGGGATTTAGAAAAGGAAGATCATGTATTGACCACATATTTACACTAACTACTTTAATCCAACTAACATTAAGAAAAAAGAGGGGAACTATAGGTCTTTTTTGTCGATCTAAGGAAGGCATTTGATACTGTACCTCACTCAATACATTGGAAAAAACTTTAGAACCTAGGCATAAGTTACCAATTCATAAATACGATCAGAAGTTACTACGAACAAGCAACTATAGCTATCAGTTGGAAGGGATCATTTACGGAAAGTATTACGATAAACTCGGGAGTCCTCCAGGGAGAACCACTTTCCCCACTGCTCTTTATATTATTTATCACGGACTTAATCGAAATTTATAACAATTCAGACCTGATGAGTGTAAATTTGCCAGAATTTGGAGATATCCATTTATTGCTGTACGCCGACGACATAGCAATTATAGGTGAGTCCAGGATAAACCTCCAAAAGAAGACCAAAATACTGAAAGAATATCTCGATGAGAGAACTTAATGACACTAAATGAGTCCAAGTCAAAGATTATGGTGTTCCGTAATGGAGGTAAACCCTCAAATAAGGATAGATGGTTCTGGAATGATAAACCCATAACAATAACTTCAAGATATACATACTTGGGATTCCCTCTGACACCAACAATAACAACTACTCACCCGGCAAATTACTTCAAAGGAAAAGCACTTACAGCAATTAACGTCACACACCCAATATTAATAAAATCCAAAACAAAGTCCATAAATGTATCAATCAAACTCTTTGATACAATAGTGAGAGCTGTCCTGATGTATGCCGCTCCATTGTGGGCAACAGAGCATAAAGACTTACTGGACAGTATACAAGACATTTATCCGTAGGTTCCTGAATCTGCCCAGATACACTCCAAGCTACATAATCAGATTAGAAACCGGTCGTATCTCATTGAGTGTAACAGCTTTAAAATTAACCCTGAAGTATTGGCTGCGGGTATTGAATATGAGCAGTGACAGATTGCCGCGTATATGTTTTAATAGAACACGGGAACTGTCTAATGCTTCGGGCACACCCATCGGTTTCATTAAAAAGCTCACCAATCTGCTTAACAATAATGGATCCCCTGCACTTGTTTCCTGTGATGATCCTGAAACGCTGTGGAGCGCGATTACAGGGCTCTTAAAAACAGCGGCAGACCAATCTATACAAAACGACCTTACAAGAATGGATAAATCTAAGCTATACTCTCACTACAAAGACATTCACATATCTTTCATGACGGAGGGATACCTTTTAGGGGATTTTGCTTTCCCGGTTGTGAGACTACTTGCACAAGTTAGAATACTTTCAAGTTTTTTTAGAGAAAACCACACCAAGATGCTCTGCGGTGAGGACCCGATTTGTACCTTCTGTAATTCAAAACTAAAAAATGAAATCACCCACTATATTTTTGATTGCTCTGCTCTGAAAAAATAAAGAAGAACCCTTATGCGCAAAACTGGGCAACTCTGTGCTACACTTCTATCAATAATTGACAATATGACCCAGAATAAGTATATTGCTACGGCGTTTTATGGTTTCCACAAGTCCATATCTCAGAAGAAGGCCAAGTGACACTCACTCCTCACTTTCTTACTGCTACTCTTTTTGTGTTGTTTTTTCTTGCTTTCCTCTTTCTCTTTCTTTTTTTTTTTTTCTTCTGTTTATATTGTTGTTTCCTTTGTCTTACTGCTTTGTTCTTATGCATACCTCTGGCGAATCCTGTATAGGGTCAGTGACCCTAAAAAAAGGCTTTTTTTGTTGTTGTTGTTGATTTTTGAATTTTGTTGTATGATAAACCTGATTTCGTATGCCGCGTATAATCTTTATAGAATTTTCAAACTTTGACAAATCAATAAGGAATCTAGAGGGCTAGGTTTCTTTATAATTTTTTTTATTTATCGAGTTTTCGTGCTAACATGTCCTTCAACGCGGAGACCTGGATGTATTATTTATAGCCAAATAACGGCGTGTTATAATTGGCTAGAAGTAATACTTCTAGGTCTCCCTGTTGAAGGACATGTTAGCCCGAAAACTCTGAAAAAAAAAACACCAATAGAAATAATATAGGAATGGGGGGTGTAAAGCTAAAGTCAACCTTAACATATACTATAATATAATAACTTACAATTTGGTCAGAACATAAATAGAAAGAATTGAAAAAGGAAAATAAAAATTAATTTTTATAATCCTAAATTGGAAATATCGCTTTTTTCAAAGGTTATGCCAACTAATGAAGCATTTGAATTATATTAAGATGTATATATATATATTACTAGCCGAATGACCCGGGCAACGCCCGGGTTTACCCGATTAAATGTTTTTATTCAAATACTATTCGTTACAATTATAAATTGGCGCCGTGGATGTCACTCTTGTGAAACGTCCCGCTCCAAACTTTGTGTCTGAGAAGCGATATTTTTATAGAAAGATGATCTGGCTTTTGTTTTCTTCTCGAATGAATGTTTTTCTGTTAGAATTTTGTTCCTGCGTACAAAATAATGAACTGGTTTCACCCGTGGTCTCTGCTTTTTGGAATTTTTCCCGATATAATTTTGTATCTGATAATCAAACATGATACAGCAATATCGTCATCATCATTTTCTGACTAAAAATATATAGTTTTAATAATTGATTTATATATTTTTTAAAATAGCCTATTGTCTTCCCCGTATTTTTTTATCTATATATGGAAATTTTGGTTTTAATTAGTGAACTACTGCGAATTTGTATACCGAACATACAAACATTCATTTTTATACATATAGATATAAATATTGTGAGTAAAAATATCAGGTCTCCAAGGAGAAGTTTCTTTTCAAAATATTTAATCTATAGCTTTTTTTGAAAAGATACTTTTCTCTCGAGAGCTGATATTTTTACTCAATATTGAAACAAGGGATTATTTTATTATAAAATGAATAAATCTTCCAGGGCTAGGTTTCTTGGGCAACTTTTTATTTTCAAGCTTTCGGAATTGTCAGTCCTTCAACAGGATTATCACGTTAACAAATTAAAAATAAATAATTTTTTATATACACATTATTATTTACTTATTTTAAATACTTATGATATTGAGAGAGATAGAAAAAAATTACATTCTTTGTTGTAAAAAAACATTTTTTTGAAAATATACGTGTATTGTGGATGATGCGTGCTGGTAGAACGATATCTCGAGACTTCAAATTAAATTTAATAAATTCGTGAACTATTGTGGTATATATAGAAGAGTGCCTACATCGATGGGATGGTATTCGTCCATATTGTTTCATATGTTTCTGATATTTCAAGGCAAAAGGATTATTTTATTGATATGTATTAAATAGTTAAATCGAATGTGTAAATTAGTAGATAGAATGAGTATATAACAACCACAAAATTTGAAATTAAAGTGATTGAATTACTAGAAGGAGCATTTCGAAAGATAACAAATGATGTAAACTGCATTGACAACTAAAAATCTTAGACATGTAAATGTAAAGCTCAAACTTGGAGATTTGAGAATAAAATTATATAACTCTTTTTAAAGAAGGAAGGATTTTACAAAAAACATTGGCTGGGAAACTACATGAATTTTGTGGTATTCCTTTAGGTATTTATAACTTAGAAGTAGAAGAAATAGAGAGATATTGAGATTGAATATACTTTAATTAATAAAAGATTATATAGTGTCAAAAAAATAATAAATAAATATAAATGTATACATATTTACATCAGACACGAGACTTCTCTGAAGGGACGTCTGGACTATGTCAAATGTTTAAAGCCGCCCTGAGTTCGGAAAGGCCCGTGCTTATAAAGAGGTTTTGTCCCCCACGTGCTCAATTGCACCACTGAGGAATTCGTACAGAATTTTTCTGTTTCTAGGCGAGAGATCATCGAGGAGTGGTTCACTGTCAGGGAGGCATAGAACTGCGGACACAACTAGAGAGAGAGAGAGTATAAAATATTTGAGAAAAATTCAAATATGTAAAGATATTTAATAGACAAAATTTAATTGAGAAAATATACAGTGGTAAAATTTCAAAACCTATAGGTATTTGAAAATATAATGATAAAATCACTTTAAAAAAAAAAAAAGGTTATATCACTACACTTGAAGAATTTTTAGGAAATAATTTTATTGTGAATTTTGTCAAGTTAGGTAAATGATACGATCATAATAAATGTCCTCTTAAATATAAAAGATGTTTAAGAGAATTTGAATTGAAAAAAGTGGAGTTATTTGGGAAACTTGTCAGAAAATTCCAAGGGAAAAATATTTACGAATATAATAGGAGTGAAAATGAAAAGGGGATTAGTGTTTGTAATAGATTATGGGAACTTCCTAAATGTATGCAAATTGTTTTTAATGGGATTTTATCTATGTTATATGAAAAGAGAAAATATACAAAAGGGCGGTAAAGGTAAAAAGAATAGTATAAAAATATTCACAAAAAAATGCTGCGTGAAATGTTTGAAATATACACACACACTGAAATATTTTTCTTTTTTTACGTCGAAACAAAAGACAGGAAATCCCGAATAAATCTTTTTGTTCTTCTCGCATGAGACAAACGTGTACTGTGAAAGTGCTTCTTATGGAAATTATAAATTTCATTTAAAAATGTAATCTATTACTTATATATTATATATTTGAAAATTTTCATAATTAATATATTGTAGCGTAGAAATCAAGTCTTTGTATATCTGGAGATGTGAAAGTATATATTGATAACGTCACCACGACCAGTTGACAAATATTAACAAACTAGACGAATGGCCCGGGCAACGCCCGGGTTTTACCCGAGTGCGAATATATTTTAAAAACGTTGTCTTGGGTGGTCGCTATAGACAGGGTGGTCTGTATAGACAGGTGTATGTATCACACAGCCGATAACAGGGTTGTCTAGAGTGGCCGCTATAGACAGGGTGGTCTGTATAGACAGGTGTATGTATCACACAGCCGATAACAGGGTTGTCTAGAGTGGCCGCTGTAGACAGGGTGGTCTGTATAGACAGGTGTATGTATCACACAGCCGATAACAGGGTTGTCTAGAGTGGCCGCTATAGACAGGGTGGTCTGTATAGACAGGTGTATGTATCACACTGCTGATAACAGGGTTGCCTAAGGTGACCGCTATAGACAGGGTGGTCTGTATAGACAGGTGAATGTAACACACTAATGATAACAGGGTTGCCTAAGGTGACCGCTATAGACAGGGTGGTCTGTATAGACAGGTGGATGTATCACACAGCTGATAACAGGGTTGTCTAGAGTGGCCGCTATAGACAGGTGTATGTATCACACAGCTGATAACAGGGTTTTCTAGAATGGCCGCTATATACAGGGTGGTCTGTATAGACAGGTGGATGTAACACACTGCTGATTACAGGGTTGCCTAGAGTGGCCGCTATAGACAGGGTGGTCTGTATAGACAGGTGTATGTATCACACAGCCGATAACAGGGTTGTCTAGAGTGGCCGCTGTAGACAGGGTGGTCTGTATAGACAGGTGTATGTATCACACAGCCGATAACAGGGTTGTCTAGAGTGGCCGCTATAGACAGGGTGGTCTGTATAGACAGGTGTATGTATCACACTGCTGATAACAGGGTGGCCTAAGGTGACCGCTATAGACAGGGTGGTCTGTATAGACAGGTGAATGTAACACACTAATGATAACAGGGTTGCCTAAGGTGACCGCTATAGACAGGGTGGTCTGTATAGACAGGTGGATGTATCACACAGCTGATAACAGGGTTGTCTAGAGTGGCCGCTATAGACAAGTGTATGTATCACACAGCTGATAACAGGGTTTTCTAGAATGGCCGCTATATACAGGGTGGTCTGTATAGACAGGTGGATGTAACACACTGCTGATTACAGGGTTGCCTAAAGTGTCCGCTATAGACAGGGTGGTCTGTATAGACAGGTGAATGTAACACACTAATGATAACAGGGTTTTCTAGAGGGGGGCAGGGAGGACACGTGTTCGCCGGCGGCAGCCAATGGACGCGCATTCTATCCGTGAGTTTCAGAATAAGGCAATTATATAAGTAGATTAACCTCAACTATCTACAGCTAGAGAATCTTGAACAAGCAAGAAAGAAATATTTGTAAGATGATTTTACAAATACAAAGTAATATATTTAATTAAAAAGGCATATATTGGATCAAAATAGCATATTGAATATTTTCATTGAATAATATTAAATTAAATAATAAATTATTTCTTCGCCACATAACCTTCTCCTATAAAGAGCAACGACCCGATGCTCAGCAGGAGACTTACGTCGTCAGTCTCGAGAACTAGTAATAGGGCCAGGGATATTCTCAGGTGTCTGCGGTGGATGTCTTCTTTCAGTTGAGATATCTTCTTCATGAGGGCTTGGCAGGTTTATGTTTACATCAAGTGAGCTTTTTCTTATTTCTACTGTGGTCGGCAAGGGAGGATTTTCTAGCTTTGCGGCCTCACCTCCAATATTGTTTATCATCTAGTTTTCATGGCGGGGCATCCAGCTAGATCTTCTAGCAGGTGAGAAATGTTGTCTGTTTCGTTCGGAATATGGGGTAGGGCTTCGGTAGCGACTGAAAATGTTCCTCGATGATTCGTCCTTGGGTTCCTGAGATACGGCTCGAGAGTTGTAGAATACCATTGCGTCTTGCTTTCTTTGGAAATATTCATTTCTCTTTTCCTCATTGTGTCTCTTCCTGTCGCGGCAATAGCAGACGACGTGACCTAGTCGTCAGTAGAAACAGATTGGCTTTCAGTTGTCTGCCATTCATTGGTGTCGGGTCTTCTTCCTTGTTTCTGATACTAAGTTGTAGGATGGGGAGTTCTAGGTTGAGCCTTGAATCTAGGATTTGATACCGGCCTGGGTGCTTAAGGGGGGCTTATTGTAGGTTTTGATATAGGCGCCAAGGTCTTTACAATCTCTTCCCTCACTAAATCTTCAATGGCAGCGATTTTAGGCTCCACTTGAGGAGAGTCCAATGCTTGCTGTATCTCCTCGCGGAAAAATTTTCGGATCAGCGATGACAGATCTTCTCCGTCATCCTGGTCACAGAGAGAGGCTACATTTGGTAGGCGCTCGTATCTGGTTGGGGTAACTCGCCTACAACGGAGCGCATACACGGCGATATTCTGTAATTAATTGCTCGGTGCTTTGTACATCCCTCGGTAGAAGTGCTTGATAAAGCTCCTCAGCTATCCCCTTCATGAGGCCATTTTGAGGATAAACCTCTTTGTACAAGCGCAGGACATCCTGGATGTAAAATTCGGCACTCTCACCTTTTAATTGCGCCCGTGTTTCAAGTTTCTTCTCCGCTTGCAATTTGGAATTTTCTTTTTTTCCGAACACATTCTCTAATTGAGATGTGAATTCCTTTCAAATCTGTATGCTTTCTTCGTTGTTCTCAAACCATTTGAGAGCAGTCCCAGACATATAAAAATAAACTTTAGTAAGACAAAGGGTTTCGTCCCAATGGTTGTACCTTGCCACACGTTCATACCCTTTTACCCATTTTTGAGATCTTCACCATCCTCCTCGGAGAAAATGGAAGGGTTCCTTGGCAGATGTTGAACAACGTAGTTGCTTAGCTGGGTACCTTCCTTCTTTACATTCATAGAAGTTTCTTAGGGTTCAATAGAATCATTTTTTATTTTATTTCTTAATGGGTATCGGTCCAGTCTCTCCACCAGTTGTAGCGTAGAAATGAAGTCTTTGTATATCTAGAGACGTGAAAGTACACTGGTGTCCAAAAAATAAGAAACTTAACCAATATTGAAATTTCTCAAAAGCTAATTTATTAACAAATAAAAAATTTAGTATACAAATAGATTAAACTATGGAGAATTTGACTAGCAATATGAAAATAAAAAAATATATATTTGAAATTATGAAATATGCAAATTATTACCAACATACCCAAAGCTAAGGTTCCAGATCTTAAAGAAATAAGATATCAATAGGGAGTATGATCACCTCTAACAGCTATCAAGGTCTCACAGCGAACCCTCATACTGTTTACCAGGCTTTGGAGGATGTCCAGGGGTAGTACACCCTACTCCTCCAATAGAGCAGTTCTTAGCTCAACGAGGGTTCTGGGAGAGGGGTGACGAGCTCCAATACGCCTCCCTAGAGCAACCCACACATGCTCTATTGGATTCAGGTCCGGAGATCTGGCTGGCCAATCCATCCTTCGAATATACTCACTCTGGAGATATTCATTGACTAGCCTAGTCCTATGCGGACGAGCATTATCGTCCATAAAATTAAATTGTGACCAATTTGATCTCTATAAGGTCTTAGATAGTGCTCAAGGATCTCGTCCCTGTACCTTTGGGCAGTTAAAGTGCCCCCAGAAAAAATGTGGAGGAGTGTGCGTCTGCTAGAACTGATGCCAGCCCAGACTAAGAGACTGCCCCCTCTAAAACTGTCTATTTCCCTGATGTTACTGGGATGATAGCGGGTTCCATGCTCCCTGCAGATGAAAACTCGTCGATAATCTGTGTTTAAACTAAATCTTGACTCGTCACTGAAGAGAACATTGTCCCACTGATCATGAGTCCAGGCGTGATGCTCCAAGCACCAATTCAAGCGGGCTCTCCTGTGAGCAGAGGTTAAAGGGATACAGACCATTGGTCGTCTTGCATAAAGAGCACCTTCGTGAAGCCTTCGATAAACAGTTTGTCTTGAAATTCTCGTTCCAGTAGCACTTGAGAGTTCATTAGAGAGTTGAATAGCTGTCATCTCCCTATGGCGCTTGGCAGTTACGACCAGATAATGGTCTTCAGAGGTAGCTGTTTTTCTTTTTCTACCAGAACCTTCTTTTCTTTTGATGGTTCCTGTCTCAATGAACTGTTTCCATATTTTGCTGAACACAGATTTATTCACATTTAGCCATTTTGCTACTTCAACTTGTGATTGCCCTGCCTCCATTCTTCCAACAGCTCTCCATTTTAAATCATCTGCTAAATTTTTCGTAAACTCATAATTAACTAAGGATTAAATAAAATTATAATTGGACAATTCTTAGATGGGGTAAACGACACGCCAAATAGCACACTTATAAAGACAAGCAAAAATTTGCCTATTTTCAATTTTACCGAAACGAATGGTCGCGATAAATAAATTCTACGACTTAAAACACCTAATTAAATTACTTTTTAGCTTTTAGCGTTGTATATTTTAAAACATATCATTAAAAAACAAAAGTTTCTTATTTTTTGGACACCAGTGTTTTTATTGATAACGTCACCACGACCAGTCGACAAATATTAACAAACTAGCCGAATGACCCGGGCAACGCCCGGGTTATACCCGATTAAATGTTTTTATTCAAATACTATTCGTCACAATTATAAATTGGCGCCGTGGATGTCACTCTTGTGAAACGTCCCGCTCCAAACTTTGTGTTAGTGAAGCGATATTTTTATAAAGAGATGATCTGACTTTGTGTCTTCTGCTCGAATGAATGTTTTTCTGTTAGAATTTTGTTCTTGCATACTAAAAATGAACTGGCTTTACCCGTGGTCTCTGCTTTTTGAAAATGTTCCCGTTATAATTTTGTATCTGATAATCAAACATGATACAGCAATATTGTCATGATCATTTTCTGAATAAAATACAGCTATTTTTGTCCAGAACCTTTCAATTTCAAATTTTCTTGGCTAAAAATCCGATAAATATCTCTTCCAGATTTTTCTCTATGTCCTGTTGAAACACGTTTTACATGTACATTAGGTCAGCTGATATTACCTCCCATTTTCACCTCTAGAGGCGCTGCTTGCGAGCGAAAAGGCAAATTCGCAACGCAATTTGCAAATAACTCGGAAAATATTCGGGATAGAGACCTGAAATGTTCAGTATAAGTTTTTCCAGATTCTACTCTATATACTGTTAAAATTTCAGTCAGATTAGTTACGTATTGTGGACGTTTATAGCCGACATAGATACCCACATACATACATACATACATACATACATACACTGACCGTGCGGCCACGCGTCGCGCGAGCTCCGTGTATTTCGCCTTTTTCGCTTTCTAAAGTTAAGTTTATTTAACCTAATATATATCATCTTGTTCGCCTAAGTTCGGGCATCATTTCAATTCATACCTCATAAATTTTCATCAAGTTTAAAATTTTCTATTTTTCATAAATTAGCAAAGCTACAAGTTGTAGCTTTGCATCATTGTCATGGCAACGGCCAAGCCGGTCGTTGCTTCATCTGATTCGCCATCCACCTCATCAAGTAATCACATCCCATCAAGCTCATCTCCTAATGAAACGGTGAAAATTCATCCTTCACAATCATCTTCAAAAAATCCAAATTCACAAAATTTGCATGCCCCAAAACGTCATTTCTCTATTGAAGAAAGAAAGAAGCACGATGAATTGAGAAAAACGACTTATGAAAAAAGAAGTGGAAATATTCATTCCGCTATACAATTTCAAAGCCTACCAAATTCCACCGCTGAAGAACACCTGGCTGGAATTGCAGCGGTTGTCGGGTATGAAAATATCCACTCAGTGGGAAAAATCAATGGCCAGGCGATCGTCTCAGTGGCCAACGGAGAACTCGCCCAAATCCTAATCAATAATGGGTTTGAGGTGCAAAAAACGAAAATTTTTCCTACGCCGCTTTTCAACGTGCCTAAAAAATATATTTTATCAGGTGTCCTGGCGTTTATCCAGGATGCAGACATCGCCAAGGCCCTTGAGCCATATGGGCAGACCATCTCCATCCGCCCCCTGCCCTTCCCCACGGATAACCCCTTACTAAAACACCTGTCATCCCTGAGGAGAGAGGTCGTATTTAAGAAAAAAGATTCGACTGACATGCCAGCATTGATCATTATAAATTATATGAACAGATCATTCCGCATCTATGTCGGTGAGGATGTGATCTGCGCAGATTGCAGGCGCCACGGCCACAAAAAAGATAAATGTCCCTTCAACAAAAATATCAGGGATACCGTAACTCAACTTGTCACCGTCGACATGTTAGAGGGAACTCCAACTACAGTCCCGACACCACCTGAAGAAGAGAAGGTGATGAACATACCCCCAGAGACAAAGTCCACGAGCAGAAAAAGAATCTTAGCAGAATTAACTGACGTCCCAACACCCCCTTATGCTTTAAACGACCTCGGAAAGAGACCAAAGTCCAACCCTCCTACTGAGGTCCTACCCAAGAATGTAGAACCAATGCAAGAAGGAGAACCTAAAGAAGCGCAGGAACCTACGAATGAAGACATCCTGCAGGGTTTGCCTAGCGAGGATGATTTTCCCAGGCGAGGGCAGGACGAACTATCAGAGGATAACGAATCTGTAGCGCTCTCAGAACTTTCTGTGGCATCCTCACAACTCGAGCGCGAATCTGAATTTTGTGAACCGGAGTTAAACCCTAGAATGGTGAAGATCCTCAAGGCTCTTTGTTGTAAATCTGGTCGCACGAGAAAAACCAAGATTATTGAACAGATGGACAAGCACCCCAACTTAAAGCAAGACCTCACAACTTTCCGCGAAGAAATTCGTCAACGAAAGAATGCCTGGCACAAAGTGAAGCCAGATGAAAAGAAAGTCTATCAAAAATACTATAGTAGAATCAGGGATCTCTTGAAAACAATGGAGGAAGAAAACCTCACTTAACCTACTTTCTCTTTTTTTTTTTAATCACGATTCCTTTTACCCTCTTTTTTTTACCTTCTTTATCTTACCTTCTCGTTTTTATTTATTTGTATATTTTTACCTTTTACACTAACACGATTTATTTTATTTTACCTTCCTTTATATACTCTCCTTTACCAGTTTAAATTCTTTCTTACTTTATTTATTTTTTATTTTTGGATGTTGGACTGTTCTCAGCCATCCTTCGACGTTTCTGAACATGAATTTTTAGAAATAATCACGCTCAACGCCCGCGGTATATCTGGAAGAGAAAGAGAAGATTACTTCAGCAAATGGACGAAGAAGCTTAAAGCAGACATTTACGCTATACAAGAAACAAACAAAGACCTATTATTATCGAGAAAAGAATTTGAAAACTACGACATATATTCAAATAAAAAAAGCAATTTCGGAAGCGGACAATTTATTATTCTAAATCGCACAATTCCTAACGAAAACTTCAAAGTTATCAAAAGCGGAAAGATTTGCGCGATCGAATGCACCTTGAAAAGAAAACTCGTTTTACTAATAAATGTACATGTTACGCACAATCCGGATGAAGCTTTTAACGACTTTACCTTGATTGAACGATATATTGAAAATTTCCCGAACGACACGTCCAAAATTATACTTGGAGACTTTAACATACGAGATAAGCCTGGTAGAACGGACTCACAGAGAAAGAGAAAAATGCTAAATGATTTTAAAAGAAAATATAACCTAATCGACGCATTTAGTTATCTTAATCCGGGAATTCACGGGGTCACGCACTTCGCGACTGTGAACGGCACACCTTTTGAAACACGCATCGACTATATCTTAACTACGCCCGATTTAATAAGAAACTTGGAAGAATGCAAAACATTGTCTTACTCGCTATCTGACCACAACGCTATCATCGCCCGTTTAAGCACCGAGAGAATGAAGTTAGCGCGAAAAATTGACAGACGAATATTTACCTCCCGCCTCTTCGATGACATATATGCTTTTGAACTTGAAAACTTTTATTCGAACTATATGAACTTAAATGCAAGTGCTAAATGGAGATGTATAAGAAGACTTATTTTGGAAGTTGCTAATGCTTGTCTGAGGTATACGGTCCCAAGGCCGATGGGTCACAAGCCCGCTATTACTTCGCTTTTTAACGAGAACGACATACTGCTGACCGATAATCGAAATATTTTAAAATATATTTTTAAACACTACCGCGATCAATCCAGAGCCGACGAATCTATCAATCTAAACGACATCGTAACGTATACAAATACTATCCCGCGCCTCGACATCGACTTCAACTTCGATGAACAACACTTTATAACGAGAGGCGACATAATTAATGCAATTAAGCAACTTCCCAATAAAAAGATGGCTGGAGAAGACAAGATTCCCGCGGAATTTTATAAAAAATACCCGAACGACGCCGCAGATCTACTTCTCACGATATTTACTAATGCTCAAGAGGAAGATGAATTACCTGAACATATGAGAGTGGGGAGGCTGATTCTCCTACCAAAGAAGCCGAGCCCAAAGACGTTGGGTGAATGGAGACCTATCACGATGATGAACACAGATTATAAAATCTTGTCAAAATTATTACTCGCAAAACTTAAACCCTACTCCCCGCAAATTGTTCCTATTGAACAAAAATATGCAATTATGAATAGATCAATATTCGACATACTCCCTGATATCGAATACAGCGTCTACGCGGCAAACCTCCTCAACACGCCCCTCGCGATTGTCGTCCTCGACCTACAGAGGGCGTTTGACTCGCTCAACAGAAACTTCCTAATTGCGACTCTTGAGAGAATCGGTATACCAAATATATTTATCAAATGGATCAAGATAATCTTGAACAACAGTGCAATTAAGATTGACGTAAATGAAGAAACCTCTCCATCCATACAAGTGACAAGGGGAGTTCGTCAGGGCTGCGGGCTGTCGGCGGTACTGTTCTCGATCTCCACGACGGCTTTAATCTTTCACTTACGAGACAAACTGAGCTCCACGACCACGACGCACATTTACGCCGACGACCTGGTGTTCTTAATTAGAGACGAAAGCGACTTCGACCGAATATACTCCTGTCTCCAAGATTTTAAGCGGGTCTCCGGCATAAATATAAACTTTGGGAAAAGCAAAGGGCTGTGGTGTGGCAGCTGGGGCAACAGAACCGACACTCCGAGGGAAATTAAGATGAGGAGAGACCAAATCAAAGTGCTTGGCATCTTAGTTGAAAACTCAAAAACGCCCTTCAAAACGGAGAAAGAAAACCTGCGCGAAGAATTTCAACAAGCGGTGCGTGTTGTTAAATCCCATATTTCGTCGCTCTCGCTTATACAGAAGACGCGATATATTAACGAAAGATTGATACCGAAATTCACATATAAAATAAACGCGACTCTACCTGAAGACGTAATCCTCAACGATATACAAAAAG
Source organism: Cordylochernes scorpioides (assembly GCA_030710605.1). NCBI lineage: Eukaryota > Metazoa > Arthropoda > Arachnida > Pseudoscorpiones > Chernetidae > Cordylochernes > Cordylochernes scorpioides. The sequence goes on along the minus strand of CP092870.1, from coordinate 29,291,638 downwards.
ATATTGATGTCGCCCTATACCTAAATACAACCTGGACAAATTCCTCAATAAATTGTTTACCTATCGAGAACGGCGGCCTCGCTTTGCTCCACCTCGCCACGCAACGCGATTTATTCACGTTAAAACGTATACAAAGGCAAATTAATGGACATCAGAACGAAAACGAATTTCTATTTGAGAACAAAAATGCGACCAACTACTTCAATCTTTTTAATTACGATCTACACGGATTTCTCTCACCGCGAAGAAAACAAATTTTAGCAAGCTGGCGTAGCATCGTTCATAAATTTAATATTGACTTCAAGCAGCTTTCGCGAAAAGATTATTTACACCTCGTTATACCGAAATGCCGCCTCTTACACGGCCTTTATCTACAGAACTCTGCCGTCTTCAGCATAAGAAACTTGAAACGCCTGAAAGAGTTTATAGATACGAACGACGAAATGCGCGAGGCAAATGATCTATTTTCCCATGCCACGCGAAATATCAGAAACGATCTACAACGAATTGCCGAGTTTTACAACCAGACGAAAAACACGACTTTTAAACTTCAAGACCATTCTTCCTGCGTGCATCTTCCCGTCGTTTACGAATCACGCCTTTTCTCACGTATAAAGAGTAACGCACTACGAAATATAATTTTATCGACCAATTTTAACTTTAAACGCGCTGAAGAAAAAGCTGCAAAGTGGAATTTCAACACTGCGCCATCCTGGCATAAAAAACGTAACATCTACGACGATATCGCCTGGAGACTGAAATTAAGAGCCCTGCCACACCCGACCAGGAATGGAAGGCCCACCTGCACTGCGTGCGGAGGATCTCCAGACATACTACATCGATACCTAGAGTGTGAATTTACGAAAAAGAAAATAAAAGAAGCTACTGAAGAATGTCGGATTGTCGACCGCTTATATATCTTCAGCCCAGCCAACTTCATCCTAGACCGCGGAAATCCAGAATTACGTCGAATTTTAAACAAGAAGAAATACGAAATTTACAAATATTTTATAGAGATAGATTTTAATTGTACCCCCTCCCCCACTAACAATTGAAATGTAACGACGTTTTATATGACTGAATAAAAATTGCTTTTGTTCTGACTTTTATATATATAGGGATTAACCTCAACTATCTACAGCTAGGGAATCTTTAACAAGCAAGAAAGAAATATTTGTAAGATGATTTTACAAATACAGAGTAATACATATTTTTATAATATGTTAAATATTTTCATTAAATAATATTAAATTAAATAATAAATTATTTCTTCACCACAATATTATTTTGAATTTTATCTTTTAAATAAATTATTTTGGTTTATTATTAAAATATCATAATATATATAAAGCAACAACGGACCATTTATATATAGAAAATGAAAACAATTAAACGCGAATGTTTCTTTCACACATATATAAAAAACTTCTACTGTCCTCACTGCGAAAAAATATATATATATTGGGAGTGCTTGGCTCCTCAGTAGTGAACCCTCCCAGCGGTTTCGCCAATTTAATCTACCAGATCGCTTCTTAGAGCTCTAATACTGTATTGGATCATTCTACTTATTTGTGCTTCACTGAAGGATGGAATTTTCCACGAATGAACAACGATCCAAGGACTCCCCATAGTCATCCCACCTTCCCGGGTACCCCATCTAAACCGAGGTAACCATGCTCCTATGCGTCTGGATTTATTTTGTTTTCAGTCTATTTCGCACTTTCTCTTTGGTCCATGACTGCAAGTTAGATGGGGAGCCTACTGAGACGATGTCGGCTCCACATATTAAAACATATATATAATATTTCGATGTTGGTCCTGTCGATTCTACGTCGGATCCTGTTGTTACCTGTGTAAGATCCTGTTGACTCCTGTCAACTTGCTGTGGGATTGGTGACTTGTAGTGAATTGTGGAGGTTGGTGATTGATGGCGCAGTCTTGGTCGAATGGTGGGTTTCCACAGGGGAAATAACGAGACAAAACCTGGATGGGATAGAACCTGGACTTCGCGAAAAGGGAGAGAGTTGTGACTGGAGGAGGTACCTTGCCTTTCACATGATCGAAGAGAATTTTACCTTGGTTGGAGCCTGAGTTGAGCACACCTTGCTTCTAGCCCGGTCGGCTACCTTCTACCTAACTTTCTGTCCGAGATAATCGTCATTAACTACCTCGGCTTCTCATTGGTTGAGATCGTTCTACGTGGTTACTTCTGGTTGGCTATTAGTTGTTCATGCTTAACTGTGGTTGGTTTAGCACCTCCATTGTCGCCATGATTGCAATCTTCCAGGAAGAAGAAGGTCTTTGAACTTTAGTTTTATGGGGGACCTGGGCAGTGACCTTTACTTCCTGGATGATGCAATCCTGGTAATTGCTGTTCCTTCTTTCGCGAAGCCTAAATTTTATTTAAATCTTTTGACGATACATTGCATAGATTTCTTCCAGGATATCCAGGACGAGTTTTAGAAACGTATGGAATGCACTACCTATATGGAGGATGGCTTCGTGTAATCGGTAAAGCTTTTGGAACTGTTGGGTATATAGTCCAAGGTAGATTACTATGGTAAATGGGGCGAGGGAGTATGGCATAGTCAGAAGACAGATAAACAGTATTAAGTGGAATATGGGGAATCTGCACATGTTTTCCAATATTTTATCCATGAGTGGATTTCTTTGTGGATTGTGTTGTAATTCGATTCGTTGTGGCGGACTTAGTGGAGAATTAGTTTCGATTGTATCTAACTGTGTATGGGCGATGTCGCGTTTTTTGTTATTGGTGAAGGGTATAAATCGGGTTTTGGTGAAAATGGTAGGATCTAAATGAATGAAAGGTTTGCTGTTCGTCGGTTTGATTGTCATTGGTTCTGTTGGAAAAATGTCGGGTGTAAGATGTTTGAATGTAAACGTGTAATTGTTCCTATGTTGTAGATGGTGTATTTTTGTTATGGTTGGTGTTATGTATTGGGTATTTTTGTGTGCGGGTTTAGTTTGTGTACGTGGACTGTATCGATGTCTCTTTGGAGATGTTGGCCGGTTCTATCGATACGTTTTGTCAATTGGCAGGTTGGACAGGCTTTGACCTTTTGTGCGATGTCTTGTGACATGTCCTGCCAATAATATTGAGTGGAGATGAGTCTCGTCATCTTTGAGATACCTGGGTTATGTATTGTGTGTGTACTGATTCAAGTATTTAGATGATAAAAACATGGCGAAGGAAGACGAGTTTCTTTTATTGATGCATTAGAGCAAGCTTTCGGGCAAACGCCCTTCAACAGGCAAGATAAAAATGACACTATGAACGATACCGATGGCTGTAGTGAATATATTCATAAACATATTAATTTACCTAAATATAGAAAAAAGCATGCAAATGAGCAATTTGACTATTTGTAAAAAATAAAAATCATAGAGGATAATTCAAGAGATGCAAAACCATAGCTGTAGGAAAGAAATATTAATGAAGCATAAAATATGTCTGAAATGGAGTATTAAGTATATAAAGATTAAAAAATATATACATAAAGGCCAGGAGAGCTTGATATGCGTCGGGGAGGTCAATTTTACGGTTAAAAACATGAGGGAAGTTCAAATAAAGGACAGGAGAGGATGATAAGCTTCTGGAAGTTCTATTTTTCTATTGATGCTGTTCAGTTTGTGGGATACTATGGATTCTAGAATAAGTCTTTGGTGTAAGATATGTATGTGCCTGTAATGTATGGTGGGGTTTTTGATGTTGAAAGTGTGGCCTGTGCTCTGCATATGTTGATAAATGAGGGACCTGGTATCTTGCCTGGAAATATTTCGGGAATGTTCAGACATCCTGATGGACACAGATCTACCCGTCTCACCAACGTAAGTGACAGGACACTGTTCACATGAGACGGAGTAGACTGCGCCCACAGAACGAAGGGGGTCAGGAGGAGCTGAGGACTTAGTATGAGGGTGACGGAGAAATGAAAGAAGGTTCGGGGAGTTTTTATATATGGTACGGATGCCATAGGATTTAAGTTTTCTGGCTATATCAACTGAGGAGGGGGAGTAAGGGAGAAAGCATAATGATTTGTGAGTCATGGAAGGATTTGAAGATGTAGGTGTATAAGTATATTTATTAATGAACGAGAGCGGAAAAGAAGCTGCGGAGAGCTGGGTTATGATACGATTTCTTTCTATTATTTTAAAGATGTCTATGGAACAATGGGTGAATATTCTTTTTGTAAGAGTTCTAACAATTTTGATTTTATGGGAGGTAGGACAGTGAGAATTGTAGTGAGTATAGCAGGGGGGCATTGTTTTTTTTTTTATGATAAACTGTAGTGTGAAATGAGGATGGGGTGCGAATAATTAAAATATCTAGGAATGGGATAACATGGTTAGTTTCAGTTTCTAGAGTAAAGGAAATATTCTGATTGTAATTATTAAGGGTTAATAGTATGAAGCTCTCCTGACCTTTTTAGCATATACAGAAGATATCATCTATGTATCTTCGCCAGAACTGAATTTCTATAGAGAGGGTATGGGTGATCCAATCATCTATTCTAGTCATGACTATTTCAGCAATAATGGTAGATAGAGGGCTACCCATTGGGGAGCCCCTGAACTGTCTATAATGGTGCTGTAGGAATGTGAATGTGTTCATGCTTAAGCATATTTTGGTAAGTTGGACTATGGTTGAAGAAGTGTGGGTATCGACATTTTGCGATTGAAGGAAATGAATCAAGCTATCTGTGATGAGTTCATGAGGAAGACAGAGGTAGAGGGAGGTGACGTCGAAGGAACACATAGTAAAGGCAGGATCAGGTTTAAGAGCTGTTAATTCATTAATAAAGTGAGGGGTGCTGTTAATTGAAAGGGTGTTATTGTAATTGTTTAATAAAGGGGAGAGGAAGCTGGAAAGATATTTAGCCAAAGGGTAAGCGGGCGATAAGTGATAGGCTATGATGGGACGGAGAGATACTTCTGGTTTATGTACTTTAGGGAGGCCGTATATACGATATAGGCTGAACTATGGAGGTTAGAGGTAAATGAGATATATTCTTCAGATGAGATGTTTTTAGATTTCTTGAGTCGGAGAAGTTAGGTTCTGAAATCCTTGACAACAGAGAGGCTGATTTGGTCTGTGATGGGTGAGAAAGTGGTGTCATCGCCAAGTAAATTATGCATTTTTGAAATATAACTATCCTGATTCAAGATAACTGTATTAGCACCCTTATCTGACCTAGTGATAACTATTGATTTATGAAGTTTGAGTTTTTTAAGTGTAATGGTATTTTCAAGATGGTTAGAGGGAGGACGAAAGGGCTTAGATAGATTCTTAGCTACCATGGATCTGATGGAAAACTTCTCTTGCAGTTTGAAGGACTTGATGGATGATTCAATGGCGTTTATGATCACTGGAGGATTGGGATTGGAGATGATGCGGTACTTCAGTCCTTTCTCAAGAAGCGAGGTCTCAGATGGCGACAGAGTGTGGTTTGATAGGTTAATGACAGTAGAAGACTTGGGGCCAAGGTCACGAGAGAAGGTGTAACGGAAGGCATATTTCTTTTTCCAAAAGAGAAGTTTTTTATGGTGTCTGTCGAGAATTGTTTTTTCTTGAGACTTGATATCGATAGTGATTTTTATAATATGCTTCGAAAGATCTGCCAGGGGAATTTTTTGGGATACTAGAAATATAAGACCTTTGATTGACTTGGTGAGAAATCTAATATTAGAGAAGCAATTTTTGATTCTTGCATTAAGTAGCTGCTGCTGGGTTTTTATGAGGATGTGTTTTGAAAAAGAACTGCCAACTGGGTCATTCATCCTGAGGGAAGGCGGGATGAAATCAGCACTTTTGCAGAGACGGTTGAATCTAAGTTGACATCTCCAACGCGAAAGTTGTAGAGATTTCTTATGAATTAACCATAGGTACCAATCAATGTCGCTCGTGGAGAGATTCATAGGTAAGTAGTTTGTTGATGAGTGTTTTTGGGATTATTATTTTGATTACACCTTTGCGGGAAATGGTATAATGTCCGTTGTGATCGATGGTCAGTTTAGGATCTCCAGATGGGAAAGGCTGATGGCTCTTGATGAGGGGGGCGTCTAAGAAGCCACAGAACGGGTTACGAGATAGGAGCTACGCTTTATATTGTTGTGCTCCTTTTATGTAACGAACCTCATACTCGTAGCTCGACAGCCGTAAGCTCCATCGGAATAATCTGCCTGACGGGTTTTTGATCGTCTTCAGCCATTGCAATGCGCGATGGTCAGAAAATAGGGTAAATTTTCTGTCCATCAAATAGACGCGGAATTTATCCATACTCTCAACGATTGCTAGACATTTTAATTCAGAGATGGCGTAATTCCGTTCGTGTGAACGTAGGGGGCGGCTGAAGTATTAGACTGGGTAGGTGTTCCCATCAGGGTGGACCTGTTTGAGAACGCCTGCTATGCCGAGTGTTGAGACGTCAGAGTACACCTGGCATGGCAGACCTTCCTGATAAAGGTGTAAAATGGGGTGTGTAGTGAGGCTTTCCTTTAGGCTAGTGAACGCTTTCTGGAATTTGTCATCCCAATCTCACGTGACATCCTTTTTGAGAAGGTTGTTGAGTGGCGTCCGCAAGCGGGCGTAGTCCGAGATGAATTTTTGGAAGCGTTCACTGCGCTTAAAAAGGATCGCAATGTTTTGCGATTGTGTGGTTGTTGAAAGGCATTAATGGTTTCTATGTTTCGTGTTAGTGGTGTGGTGGTACCAGCAGTGGTTGTGCATGTGCCTGAGTGGTGTTTCTGTTGCCTTTTTGTGCGAGTGTCGCGCTTGTTGCGATGTTTACGCGTGTGACGGTTGTGTGATGACGTGTGGTCACGTGTGTACTTAGTGTGAGAGTTGTCCTGTTGGATGACAACTGGTTGGGCACTTTTGTGATGAGTTTGGGCCATTGTGGCCTTGTGTATTGAGGGCATATAATAAGGACAATTGGCCTTAGTGAAAAAGTGTTGCGCGTGCGCGTTACGTGGTCTAGATTGGCATGTTGGCAAATGGATTTTGACCAATGGATGCCCGCATTGGGTGCCATGTGCGGAACTCTTGTGTGCCATGTGGGCCCTTTGTGACTCCGCTTGGCATTCCCAATAGGCGCATTCATTTGGTATATGGGAAAATGGTAGGTGGTAGGGGGCAATGGGGCGGCGAGTTGGAACATAGTGCCTTGGTTAGAATCTATTGTAATTTTAAAGTTGCGGAGGGTATTCATTCCAGAATTCCAAATGGTAGAGGTGCTTCCACCACATGAAAATTCTCGTTTTTGGTTATTTTACCTATTGTCAGGGGGAGGGTTATTTGACCTAAGGTCGGTATAGGACCGTTTATGGCCTGTAGTTCTATGGGTTGTTTTTTAAGTTTTGGTTGAGGGAGGTTACATTTTAACTTTTTATAGAGGTTATGGAGCACTATGTTCAAGCTTGCGCCTGTGTCAATAAGAAAAGGGGGTGAGCGTTCATGGGTGATGGACAGTTTAATCGTCAGCTGGCTGACGAAAAGTCGGTGCCTTCCTATCTGGTTGGCGAAAGGCTGGGGCGTCTCGGGCGGCTTGTCCGGCTTGGGCTTGTGGTGGATGTTGGGCGTGTTGTGAATGTTGGGCTGGTTGTGGAGGTTGGGCTGGTTGTGGATGTTGGGCTGGTTGCTCTGCCCGCGCGCTCGCGTGTGGAGCTGATTTCTTGCGGCATTCATTGTGCCAGTGCTGGGCGCCGCAGAATTTGCAGTTCGACGGCGGTGCAGGTATAGTCCACACACCTGTTTTTCTTGGTGTGCTGGTGTATGGGCCCGACATGTTGGGCGGTTGTTCCTCCTGGTGACGCGAGGTTGGTGCGCTGGGTCCGTGGATCCGTTGCACCAGTTGGAACCACTCTCCCAGGCTCTCAGGAGGTACCACGCGGACCAGGCGCTGGTCGGAGAGCAACAATCCCTCCGTCAGCGTCTCGAAGATTACCTCCTGTGTGAGGCCCAGTTGCATGCCCAGCGCTGTCTTCCCTCGTTAGTACACCTCCAGGCCTGCCTGCCCAGCAAGCTCCATGGCGAAGGACGCCTCGTTGGATTCCGGATAGAGATCCATGAGGGTCTGCCTCACCTGGAAGTAGGTCTGGGTGGCCAACCGGTGTTTCCTGAAGAGCTCCAGGTGTTAGCGCGTCAGGGAGCTAGGCAACCTGAGAAACTTTTTGGGGGCGGTTACGAGGGCTTCGTCCATCTTTCGGTCGTAGGCCTGGAAGAATTGGCGGGCGGCGTAGGTTCCATCGAAGGGGGGAATGTCCGTTTCCGCGCGTTGGGTCGACCCCACATGCGTCAGAGCGGCGGTCAACTGAAGGAGGATCTCCACTAGGGTGCGTGTCTGTTCTAATTCGAGAACGGGGGTGGTCGCTCCACTCCCTCTCTCTTTGTCACGTCTTGAGGTGGCTCGTTTTCCATTATATCCTGTCGACTCACTATAATATTTCGATGTTGGTCCTGTCGATTCTACGTCGGATCTTGTTGTTACCTGTATAAGATACTGTTGACTCCTGTCAACTTTCTGTGAGATTGGTTACTTGTAGTGAATTGTGGAGGTTGGTGATTGATGGGGCAGTCTTGGTCGAATGGTGGGTTTCCACAGGGGAAATAACGAGACAAAACCTGGATGGGATAGAACCTGGACTTCGCGAAAAGGGAGAGAGTTGTGACTAGAGGAGGTACCTTGCTTTTCACATGATCGAAGAGCATTTTACCTTGGTGGACTGCAAGTTAGATGGGGAGCCTACTGAGACGATGTCGGCTCCACATATTAAAACATATATATAATATTTCGATGTTGGTCCTGTCGATTCTACGTCGGATCCTGTTGTTACCTGTGTAAGATCCTGTTGACTCCTGTCAACTTGCTGTGGGATTGGTGACTTGTAGTGAATTGTGGAGGTTGGTGATTGATGGCGCAGTCTTGGTCGAATGGTGGGTTTCCACAGGGGAAATAACGAGACAAAACCTGGATGGGATAGAACCTGGACTTCGCGAAAAGGGAGAGAGTTGTGACTGGAGGAGGTACCTTGCCTTTCACATGATCGAAGAGAATTTTACCTTGGTTGGAGCCTGAGTTGAGCACACCTTGCTTCTAGCCCGGTCGGCTACCTTCTGCCTAACTTTCTGTCCGAGATAATCGTCATTAACTACCTCGGCTTCTCATTGGTTGAGATCGTTCTACGTGGTTACTTCTGGTTGGCTATTAGTTGTTCATGCTTAACTGTGATTGGCTTAGCACCTCCATTGTTGCCAGATTGTAATCTTCCAGGAAGAAGAAGGTCTTTGAACTTTAGTTTTATGGGTCCTGGGCAGTGACCTTTACTTCCTGGATGATGCAATCCTGGTAATTGCTGTTCCTTCTTTCGCGAAGCCTAAATTTTATTTAAATCTTTTGACGATACATTGCATAGATTGTTGTGGGATTACATACTGCTATATACAAATTATCATATATATATATATGTGGTGTGGTGAAGTTCTGGTAGCTCTTGTAGAATCCTGTCTACTAGAAATGTGATGTGGTGAGGTATCCAGTCGACGTAAACTATGTTATGGGGTCCTGTTGACTCTCGCTATACTGTGTTGACCGAGAGGAACAGTCAGGATAATGAGTTTTCCAGTACCTTTCTGAACCTTGGAAGATCTTTTACAGTTCTCACAAAGTACAGGCAGTCGTGGTCGAGGCAGAGTGGAAAGCTTGGGAATGTCCATACACAAAAAACGAAGACACAGTTGTACTAGGAAAGTCCGTGAACAGATAAAAGTTGAGCTAGGGTCGAAAGATGGAGAGATAAAAGAGTTCTTACTGGTCTACATGGTGGATGAGGTGGACCTGGGGTACAACCGGCGAGGGCTCACGCAGATAGTGAACTGACTGTATTTTTAGGTTAAAACAGGGGCTTTATATATCTTTTCTGAGAAAGGGAGTTTTGCATTTCCCCAGATGTGAAGAGTGTGGATCGTCTGGTGATATTCTAAACTGGCGCCGTCCTAACAGTTTCCATTTTTAGACCTTGTTGTGGGAATTCTAAATCTATCTCGATTTTAGACGTTATGACTTCTATCTCTTACTTTAGCTCAACTCTTAATCTATTACAGAGTTTTATTTATTTATCATCAGTTTGTACAAATCACATTACATATGATGATGTAATAACACATGTCAATCATGCGTATAATCATTTACAGATGTGTTTCTATTATACAACATGAAAATCTTGTTATAAGTTATATACAATATGGGGTTGTTGGTTAAATTACCATATATATGTGATATCTTGGGACCTCTGGGACCAGTGTTACCTGATGCTAGACGAACCTCGATGTCAACTCTACCGTGCAGTCGTGGTGGAAGGCGACACAGCTGGGCCAAAGGTGAAATAAACAAACAGAGATTCCACTAAGAAGCGTCTGACGTCAAGAAGGAATGGGATGAGGGGAGAGAGAGATCTTTAGAGCAAGTGTTACCGTTGGGATCCAAGCGTAGACTGCCTGTTCTAGGTTCTCGATTTAACACCAAGACCTTTCTTCTTTCTAATTGGTTGACCTATTTAGGTGATTCTTTCCTAATTGGTGGGACTTTTTCACGTGGCCGTTGGCTATTGGTTGACCTACTTAGGTATTGTCTTCTGATTGGGCCTGGCTTATCTCTTTGACGGAAGATATATCCGGCCTTGCTCCGGAAATACGGGGCGTTACTCGACTTTTATGGTTTCCGCGATCGTAAAATTGACTATAAATTTATTAATAGTGGTTCTAACTTTAAGCTTCTTTGCTAGGCCTTACTTCTACGATCACCTAAGCCTGATTTGTTTTAACCTTAACTTTCTCCTGTTAGTCTCCATTCCTTCTATCTGTACAGTTGCGATACTTTATTAGATTCTTACGCGGTACAGATTGATGTTAGTTGAGGTTTTCTATGTGCAGTACATAAGAAGTTATATACAGTCATGGGGTGGAACATGTGGTAGTAGATATCTAGACTATTTACAACAATTCCATGGTCTTAAATCATCACATATATATATTGTACAATATAAATATGTAGTAATGTAGTTTTGTCTTCCTGTTGGATGACTGTAGTGTGGCATGTTGGTTGCAGTCGTGGTGGCCACAATGTTACGAGTGGTTTCAGGCGTGGAATTGGGATTGCACAAAAGGACGAGGCATGTTGGATGTCACCATAGAGATGGCGAGAGAGTAAGTGAAGCCGACACCGGTCAGGGGAGATCTGTTGAGATCAAAGCGGACTAATCTGTTTGAGCAAGAAGGGGGCACACCCGACTTGTTTTTCGGACCCTTTTCCTCTACAGGCGACGACTGTAACTCACTCGAAATTTTATTTATGTCAACTTGGCAATTACATTATAACTATACAATACATGGCGATATAGGATATATAGATATACTAGCCGAGTGGCCCAGGCAACGCCCGGGTTTTACCCGACTGGACCCGGCTTCGCCTGTGTAGTGTTCGAGCGAGGTTTACTCATGAATGAATAGAGGCCCCAACTGTTTGTAAACTCAATGTAATGAATTTTCTTTCAGCAAAATGGAGATAAATTGCAAACAGCAATATCGAAAATGCGTGTGAAAAAATCTGAAATATAGGATCAATTTCACAAACACATCTAATGAATAGAGTGCTGTTTGGAGGAGTGGTCTAAACTGTTAATTTTTAAAAACCATGACCCGGGATCATTGAATGCAGATTTAGACACTTTGTTCTGAAAAAAAAAAATTGCCCCAATGGCCCCTGAATCTTGAAAAAGTCCAACCCCTCCAGTGAGTGCAAGTAACCAAACTGGGCTTTTATTTTTAAAAATAAAAAAAAAGAGCTAATGATTAGTTTGAATAAAGGAAAATGGTCGGCACAACCTGAAAATTTCACTTTGTCCACATCACTCTCGTCTGTCCAAGAAGAAACAGCCAGAGCAAACATTTTAAAGGGCACCTAATCCGGCATTTACATATCTAAATAGTTAAGCAACTTTTATAAATGTAATATATTTCTGCAATATCGAATTACCTTAACTCGGAAGAATTTTGTATTATTTATTGTTGCAGTTTTAGAAAAGTGTGGGAAATTGGATATTTTAACAAAAGAAGACAATTTTTAAAATGGTATATAAAATAAAAAGGAAATTTGCATAATTTTCTAATAGTCAAGGGTAATTTTAAAAACACCAAAAAAGCAAGACCAAATAAAAAAAATATATATATGTGTGATGTTTCAGTAACAGCATTGTTGCCATATAAAGACAAAATTACTGAATGTATTCAGTACCTTTGTCTGAAGATAGCCAAAATGTAACTGAAACCACACATAATGTAATTATTTGTATTCGGTCTTGCTTCCTTTTTTTTTTTAATTATCCCTAGTACGCGTGGTACAGGCCATGATAACCATGGTGGGTAGGTAGCGACTGCTTTTACTGTAAGC